>OX578276.1:106697848-107980964 GCA_951217055.1 Gerris lacustris
TTTCCCTATTGTTTAATGTCTGGAGAATAAAGAAATGACGATCCTCTCCTTTATGAATGTCACTGGTAGCTTTTGTAATTAGCTTTGTATTTCATGTTTGCTAGAACCTTCGCTTGCAAGATAATTACGAGGAATGTAAAACTAGTGTTGTAGCGAGAAATGTTGCAGAAAATGTGATCAAAATTTGGTTAAAAGCCTCTATTCAATACAGAATCAACTGTGATTAATTGTATATTAAAGTATCATAAAAAATACAAACAGTTGAAGAAATGTGCTTGGAAAAAAAAAAAAATAATAATAAAATAAAAAAATACATTCAATGTGGTTAATGTTAAAATAAAATAATTCATTGAAGAATCGAAGAAATTATTTTGTATATGTTCCTGCAAATATAAGGATTTTTCTCGTTGTAATTGCAGTAAGGAGAAAAGATTGCCTTTAAATGAGCGTGCCTTTTTAACATATCAGAGCACATCATGAAATATGGTCATGGGAACAATTGATGAAAGGGCTTCAAATCAATTGAGAAAAAGAGCTTTAAGAAATGAGAGATGTCATAACAGTTAGAGCAAAAGTCGAGGAAAATCTAGATGACACAGGAACACCGCTTACTTCATCTGAAACTACAGCAACAAGTGCCATTGATTCAGAGTTTGAGGTAAATATCCGGCAAATAAGTAACCAAATGAGAATACCTCTTCCGACTCTGGCAGAGGTCACTGTAAGAACGGGTGTTTCTAACAGAGCAGCTGCGATGATAGCCTCCGCTAACCTTGCTGACGCAGGCATTTTAGATTCTTCACCATCATGTATTGACACCATCATTGATAGATCACAGTAAAGTGCGCAGAGAGAAGCGTCAAATCTATTGAAATAAAAAAAATCGAAGAAAAAACTAAAATTACTTTGACCGGCCTATACTCGTATTTAGATGGCACGAAGGGCGAAACAGTGAAACTCACAAAGAAAGGTACAAAGATCCATAAAACAATTGAGAAAGAGGAAAATGTTGTGCTCCTCCAAAAACCAGAATCTAAATATTTGGACTTGGTAACTCCGTTAAGTGGAACTGCTGAAAGTTTAGTGCCTTCAATCTTTAATGGTTTAAAATAAATAACTATTGAATGTTCAGATTTGTTGGTATTTCGCTGCGATGGAACCAATTTAAATACTGGAATAAGAAGAGGTGCCATATAAGACTTGCAGAATGCAGACTAGGAAGATCTCTACAGTGGTCAATATGTCAACTTCATAGCAATGTTTGTTACCACTTCGGCATCTAATACAGCTTTTGGATGGCAAGACTTAAGGGCCATATATGTTTTCTGGGCCAATAGATATAGATATTGAAGTTAGAAAGGATGGATGGAATAAAGTTCTCTCTGCAAGAAACAGGAATTTTGAAAACAAAGAGGCAAAGGTTTTAAAAATTCCTAAAATTAATTTCATGCCTCATACTACGTTAATATGATTGACTGGAGCACTATATAAGTGACTGACCCACCTCTGGAAGTGACAAGAGTCACTTCTACAGATGAGGTCACAGCAGCAGTATTAGACGGTCGAATGCCTCAAGCTAATTTAAATTATCCTAGTCATACTCAGGCGGTTGAGCGCTGTGTAAAGCTGGTTACAAAAGCTTCCAGTGACATTCATAAAGCAGAGGATCGTCATTTCTTATTCTCCAGACATTAAACAATATAGGGAAAACATGCCTAAATTCCAGAGTAAAAAAGATTTTTCCGTTTAGATTATAAAAAATTGAATCAGACATATTATTTTAATTTTGTAATTATAAGTTTGTATATAATGTTAAAATTTAAGTATTAATTTGTATAATATATAAGTAAAATATTAGTATTGCATATATTACTATAGTAGTTTAAAATAAAACAAATAATTGAAAGTTCAACATTTAACTTTTCAATCATAATCGGGGAGGGGGAGGGGGGGGGGGGGTATTAGGTGGAGCTCGAATTGCAAATACCTTCTCGTGGTATGTTCTGATAATTGTTTTTGATTTGTAGCATTATAAGTCAAAATTAAGCTAGGAGATGCAACCAAAAATTGAAAAATACATTAATTTGACGTTTTGGGTTTTTTACCTTAATTATTATATATGTCATTTGTTATGTTACATCGTATTATTTATTTTTTATCACATAAAGGCATTTTCTGATACAAAAACAATTGTAGATTACAAAAATATGCCTTAAACAAAGATTAAAAATGACTAACATAGTAAAAATGCACAAAAAATGAGTTTAAATCGTGTTTTTTCAAAATTTTCAAAACTTTGAGCCCCCAGCGGGAGACCTAGGGGGGGCCCGATTTGGCTCAAATTTTTTCCTTGGGGTTTTCTCATGAAATGGCAAGTTTTTAGAGGTACGGTGGTTACGATCTCGAAAAAAGTGTTTTTTCGACCCACCCTAATATATATATATATATATATATATATATATATATATATATATATATATATATATATATATATATATATATATATATATATATATATATATATATATATATATATATATATATATATATATATATGTATATTTATATATATATATTATATATATATATATATATATATATATATATATATATATATATATATATATATATATATATATAATATATATATATATAAATATATATATATATATTTATATATATATTATATATATATATATATATATATATATATATATATATATATATATATATATATACTATATATATATTTATATATGTATGTATGTGTATATGATATATATGTCTATAATTATATATCATGTACTTTTATGGATACATTTATGTGAAGAAAAATTATTGCACCTAAATAGCAGTAATAATAATTCTAGGCATACAAAAATGCGGATAGGAGAAAAGGTAATAGACCGGTTGGATTTTATAGAAGACACTAAAGGAAATCCAGGAGATAAGGGAAGGCTTATCATCACCAACCTCAGGATAATATGGTACTCACTCTCAATCGCCAGAATCAGCTTATGTAAATATAAATGAACTATAATATGTCACAATTTAATGATATTATTAGAATTTAAAATATAATCGAAAATGTCTTAAAGTAAATATAAGTAGTATATTAATACTACCTGAATTGATTACTATTAAGGCTAATTCGTATTGTACGTGCCAGAGAAATTTCCTAAAGGGTGGTTAGAGGTGGCTCTAAATCTTGGAATAGATATTTTTAAACATTTTTATTCCTAATACGTTTACTTTTTTCAAGTAATATGTTTATAATTGTGATTTGTGTTTAGGAGAATCTAAACCTTTTATCCAAGTCTACACTTAAGTCGTATTTTTTTTTAAAATCATTATATTATACATTAAATAAATATTTAATAAATAATTATTTAATGGAATAAGGTTTTTTAATTTTAATATATTTTAGAGTCAAAATTAACAAATGTGATATTTTCCAGCAATAGGATTAAATTGCATTATAACAGCAACAACTAAAGTTGTCAACTCGGTAAGAATATATTTATCTATTTTATTAAACTCTTTTTTTACATATGTATAAAATGGTATTTTATAGAATTTATCAATTAGAAAGTAATTATCAATAAGTAAGTAAATAAGACCAAAATGCATAGAAGTTCCTTCTGTATTAGTAGACAGATTTGTATCAGAATAATTATAAAATTATTATAAATTTGACTTTAATTATTATAAAATTAAGTTTGTTAATTATGTTCAAATAACTTTAAACTTAAATGTTTATAAAATCTAATGGTAGCAATCATGTGCTCTTTGCATTGCTTTTCATGTGCTACTCAGGGGTCGTAGACCCTCCGCACACAGCGTCCCTGAACTTAGTAGGACTCAGTAAGAGTTAACATAAAGCTGAAAATGAACATAAAGTATAATATTAAAATGAGTTGGTATGGTTTTTAAATAATTTCAATCACAGTCCCAATACTCATCACAGTAGATTGAATTCATTCTGAGGTTAAACTTGTACACTCTCCCATGAGTTCAAGTATCTTAGAGTATTATTTTATTTTTATCTACGATTGATACGAAATCTAAACATAAGGTTTGTTCCAACCACACTTCAAACTGGTTTGGAACTGTCCGACGCATGCTCAACGGATAGCAATTGATCGTTTTTTTGGTAATGCGCATCGCAGTGGCGGATTAAAGGGGGGGGGGGGGGGGGGGGGGGGTGGCGATCCCCGGTCGCCCCCCTAGGACCCCCGGCCCCGCAATATATCCTCCCCCCCCCCCAAAAATAAACTTCTAACGACGCCAGACGTCCCGGTTTTGGACTTTAAATCCCGAACTTGTCTCCCAAAAACACTTTTCGGGACGCCAAAATGTCCTAGTTTTCAATAGAGACGATAATAGATTAATTCGTTTAAACAAATCAACATATTCTGATAATTTATTTTATAAAATAATTTATAGATGCGTAGTTTTAGCAAAATGTTTGTTATTGGCAATCTGAATCAACCGCATTTATTCCAATAAAAATAAGTACGAGCAGGGCTCGATTTGAGGCGGAACGGGGTTCCGGGCCTCTCTCTCTCTCTGATAAATTAAAAAAAATGATCGGCACTAAAATATGCACTTAGAGTGTGGGTTTATGTCAAAAACTGCTTAAAATGCTGTTTTAGAACTTTTATTTTTCAAATTTTTCCCGGGGGTGGACTCCCGGCCCCTCTTCTATGGGGAGGGGGGGGGGGGGGGGGGGGGAGAGGGTAAGTTGTAGTTCCGGCACCTCAATTTCTAGAAATCAAGTACTGAGTACGAGTATTTCCTTTGATTCGATGGTCTTCAAATAGATATAATAACTTATACTAAATACTTGTGTTCATGTTCATACTTGTTTTCCAACAAACTACACCATATACTTAATCGAGCCAAAAATGACCCTTTTGTGACTAAGTATTAAAATCAAATTTTATCTCATAAATGCATTTAAGGGCTGTTTTGAGAGGTCATATTTTATTTTTCCGGACCCCCCGCTATATGCACCATACAATAATTTACTGCTAACGACACCTATGACTTACGGTTAAGATATTGTACTGCAGTCGGGGGGGAGGAATCCTGAGAACTCCCCCCCCCCCTTCCTTAGGGCGTTCCATACTCCCGAAACCCCTTGGAGGGTCAGATCGCCACCCCCTAGATGACACCCTTTATCCGCCACTGTGCGCATGCGTCGTACAGTTTGGAACTAGTTTGATGTGTTGTTGGAACAAACCTATAGTATCTCTGTTTAGATGCGTAGAAAGTGATTCTTTACGTACTTGTATTCATTGCGCATGCGCGTCTAATAATTCTGAAGAATTTCTCTTTTTTTCCGCCCTAGGGCGGTAAAAAAGAAGAATTCTTCAATTTTACGCATGATTAGCGAGTTTGTTAACATTTAACAAAACTAGTGTTATAATTATAAAATAAATATTATATTAAAAATAAAACTTCTTTAAATACCTATTTTTATGTCTTAATTAAGTTGTAGTGTTAATTTTTAAGTATATTAGTTATTTAACTAATTAGGTATTTAACTAACTCAAATTTCTGTTTAGAAACTGAAAGGTACAACCGAAGCACTTCACATTCTCTCAAAATCAAATAATTCAAGATTTGAATTCATTTTCACGAACTTAGTGTCGGGAAATACCAGGCACTTCATTTCAGTTATGGGAGTTCACAAGTAAGTTAGGTCAATGTTGATTAATTATTAACTTTATCAATTAATCGACTCAAATTCAAATGTTACTCACAATTAATGAACATTAAACATATTGTCGATATGGGAAAAATAAACAATTATGGAATGATTGGTGCACTTTTGAATTTTTAAGAAAAAATACTCGTATGTGGGCGTATTAAGTAATAAGTAACCAGTAAATATGGATTAATTCTACATTTATTTCACACTTTCCACCTTATCATCTATCTAACCAAGTAAAAATTTAAATAATAAGTTAAAATTTATTTATTTAATGGATGATAAAAAAATACAAAAACAAAACAATTCACGATATCTTCAAAATTTTATTAAATTTAATTAATTGTTATTCATAAGTTTTCTAGATGTCCCTATTTTATCAATGTTAATACTTAGTTGGGTCATTATGGGTGTAAAAATATGAAGATCACTGCATAAACAGGCTATATTTCGCCCCCCTCCGGGGCATAATCATGCCTAATCATAATCAGTAATAGTTTCACATAATGTTAAAAAATCAAATCAAAGTATCCTGATTTCTTAAAACATGTATAGAAATAAAAAGTTTAAAAGGTAGTTTTCACCAACTATCACAGTTATTTAACTAAATTTAACTAAAACTAATATAAAAATAACATAACAATCACAGTAAAAAAAAACACTTAAATCTGGTAACCTTGATACATCATTTTAAGATAACCGTTATGCTTTAAAATAAAAAAAGAATTGGTTAAACACGACATATCCATTTCATTCGCAAATACAATAAGTACTTATTAATTACTCAATAATATAAAATAAATGCTCTCATAGATTATATTTCTCACATTAAAGACATTTCTCTTAGATGACTTAAGAAGACCTACAGTATGAGTTCATAGCTCACGTCTAATTAATCTAGGCACGGCAAAGCCCCCCACCAAGTCGAGCACAGCAGTACTTGATGTGCAGTGTCACAGCAGTGTAGTCAAGGAGTTACGTCGGTTGTAGGAAGGGGAGAACTCCAGAGAGAGGAAGTTCCAGACCCCCTCCCAAGAAAGTTAGCCTATCAAAGTAGTGATACCTAAATTACGACCAAGTCTGTTTTATGCTTCATTCAGAAACTAGCTCAGTGGCAACCAATCAAAAAATAGAACAGGCTTGATCATGAAAGTAGGAGTGAAGTGAGGTTATGGACCAAAGAAAAAGCAGACTTGGTCTGCTTTTGCCAAGGGGAACTTGGCCCTTTTTTCACAGTTAGGATTCTGTTGGGGATAGTATTTGCAGGAAAAGTATAATACTAATAGTACGTCTGTTCAAAAAATACGCGGACTGATTTAATTTCGCGGCTCCAGTTGGTCCCAGGGAAATCCGCTTGGTGTCGCTAGGTTTGTACAGATCAGCTGATTATAACAAAATTTTCCGATTGCGAATATATTTATTTGTTGATCAATTACGTGGTTTTTAGTAAAGTGTGATTTTTTTGTTTGTCGGATTCCAGAATGGATGACCTGAGGGAACAACGAATTGCTGTGAAATTTTGTGTTAAACTGGGAAAATCTGCGACTGAAACATTTGCTATGCTCAACACGGCTTACGGCGATGTTGCTATGAAGCGTACAGCATGTTTCAAGTGGCATGAATGTTTTAAGGGTGGTCGACAGTCGATTGAAGACGATGAACGTCTTGGACGTCCTTCCACGTCAACTGACGACCCACACGTGGACAAAATCAACACCCTAGTGCGCGCAAATCGACGTCTGACCACCAGGGAGCTTGCTGAAGAGTGTGGGATATCAGTTGGATCTTGTTACGAGAATTTGACCGAAAAATTGAAAATGCACCGCGTTGCTGCGAAATTTGTGCCACGCCTGTTGACGGACGACCATAAAGCCAATCGCGTCCGGGTTTGTCAGGAATTGCTTGATCGTTCAGAAGAATATGAAAACTTCTTGTCAAGGATCATAACAGGAGATGAATAATGGGTTTACGGTTATGACATTGAAACAAAGGTCCAATCGTCACAGTGGGTGGGTGAAACGTCCCCCCAGACCCAAAAAAGTTCGCCAAGTTCGATCCAATGTCAAGGTGCTGCTGACAGTTTTCTTCGACTGGTTTTTCCATCACGACAATGCTCCTGCCCGTTCAGCTCTCAGAACTCGTGAGTTTTTGGCCAAACACTCGATTACTGTTCTCCCCCCCCCCCCCACTCACCTGACCTTGCTCCTTCTGACTTTTTCTTGTTCCCCAAACTCAAAAGACCCTTGGAAGGAAGAAGATTTGAGACGATTCCGAGATTTAGGAAAATGCGACGAAGGAGCTGAAGGACATTAGAAAAGAAGCGTACCAGGACTGTTTCAACAAGTGGAAACACCGTTGGGATAAGTGTTTGCGTTGGGGAGGGGAGTACTTTGAAGGGGACCCAGACTTGTAACTTCTCAATAAACTACTTTTTGTTTTATGATGTCAGTCCGCGTATTTTTTGAACAGACTATTTTGGTTCAATTGATTGAAAAAGGCATTTATATAGGTTTTATATTTATAACAAGAGTAGGTATATTAATTGCTATATTAGAACCAATGCATAACAAACTAGAAGGCTGGGCGAACTAACTAGATTGTAAATACTGCCATCATGCTTCGTTTTTTATAGTTTTTCGGGGGTAGCGCACCCAAATTTGGAGCAAAAATTATTTCTCCATTTCACGTTTCACGGATCAGGGTATGATTTTTCTGAACGTGTATGCCAAATTTTGTCAAATTAGCCCAGCAGTTTAGGCTCCACGCGTTTGCAGAGGCACAGACATTTAAAAAAAAAACATATTTTGGACTCATGGGACCTCAAAACGAATAAATCCATCAAAATCTCAAAATATAATTTTCGAGCCATCACAATTCTTTTTATATATGAGAAATTTAATTGTTGTCACACACATTTTGGCACACGGCAAAATTTTTACTTTCATATTCACAGCAAATAGGACCAATTTATAAAATAATAAATACTCGATTTAAAGAGCATTAGTGCGTGAGATTTGAGCCATCCAATCAGAAATAAAATTGGTTAATAATTGCATGAGAGAAGAAAGTAAAATATTAATCAAATGTAGTCCAACTAAGGTTCAGCCGAGGTACGAAAAGTCATAGAATCTAACTGATAGGTCTTTCAAAATAAGTACCTGTTTGTGTTATCAGTTATTCCATACGACTTACTGTTAATTCACAAAAAGAAACATACGTTTCGTCCACCATTTTTATTTATATTTTTTTTTTGGAGGGGGGAGGTAAAAATTAAAAACTTTAACATCTTAGAATTTTCCCGTCACTTACCCAGCTATAGCTTTAAATGTGCCAATGTTTTAGCTGTTCCAGATTGCAATTTTGATGATGAGTGAGTCAAACATAGAATCTCCCCCCATTTGAAAAGGCTTAATACTAAGGGTTCAATTATTTACAGTGGCCTAAGCTACATACTACATAAGCTTGATCTATGTTTCAAATTTCAAAAGCCCACCTTAAGAGTAAGCAGAAATGTGAGGGTGATAAATACAGGGTGAATTTGTTCAAGTCGAGATACACTGCGTGCTTATTGGAATTTGGCCTTGCGCACTGCTGTGCGCGTGCGCTCAGATTTGGAGGATAATAATTGTAAGCATTTTAAGAATTCTTTTTTTTATATTTCAGAGCCTATTTGTCTTCTAAAACATATCGAGAACTAAAACTCAGAGGAGCCATAGTAAGAGATAAACAGCTGAGGATTCTCCCATTAGAAAAAATTTATACCACTGTCCCAGGAGTTTGGAACCTATCCAGCGAGCAGGTATATAAATCTATTTCTTTATGAATAAATCATCCACTAAACACATAAAAGGGGTGATATAAACATATTAGTAATATTATATTTTGCTTTTAAATGTTAATTGTTAACAACTTCTTATAAGAAAAGTCAAATTATTTTACAGGGAAATTTAGGGTCTTTCATACTTACAAACGTAAGGTTAGTTTGGTTTGCAGAAATGAATGAAAATTTTAATATATCTCTGCCGTATATCCAGATTTCTTCGGTAAGTACTGTACCTATTTATAATTATAATTACTAATTTATAACTACACTATTTATATATTTTTCGATTTAATGCTTACAAAATATCAAACTTTTATTCTTTACCAAATTCTTAACTAGATGAAAGTGGTAATATCTCTGATTATATTTTATTTGAAAAAAAAGAAGAAAAATCTAAATGTCACTTTTCTTCGGTTGGTCCCTTATGATTATATTAGATTTCCTTCTTCTTTTGGTCTTCAGGGATAAAAAAGTTTGAAAATAAAAATATTTTCTATTAGGTATCTTAAAATTAAGCTATATTTCACCCATACCTGGGAATCTTCAGGCCTTGATTTGTAAATCAAAAATTACATTTATTTTTGTTGTTGTTGTTTTGGAGATTAAATTAATACAATATTTGAGTAACATTCACCTAGTATTGTCAAGGAGTTACCCTCTAAAATTAAAATCTAAATATAATTTACTTCAAAATTCAATAGGATGTGTCTAACTTTACAGATTCCAGGACAAGATATTCTACTAAAAATATCTAACTGTAAAATAATACTTTGGTAGTGTCTATTTGTGACATTGACTTGGACATTATTGTGAGACCGGCCCCCCAACATGGGCAAGCCAATGTTTCATTCAACGTAGGCGGTTCTATCACACTTGACAATGGGGAATACAATTGTCTGGCAACACACGTGTCACACATCCTCATTCAGTTTAAGCCAATGTCGACATGTCTGTCCTGCGAAATTAGATGAACTCCATCCAATGGTCGGTGCAATCTCTGTAGCAACCTAGTCAAGTTTGTTTAACCCATAGGCCAATCAAATTAGACTATTAGACATTAAATTCTCAAAGCGTGTTGTAGTTCTGATTTATTGATATGTTGTCACACCCAGTTATGATATTATTGTGATCCTAAGCTTTGCCATTGCCATATAACTCGTAAAATATTATGTGTTTTCGATATTAGTTGTTTTTAGTACAGTAAATGTTCAACAGCTTAAGCCGCAGCTCTGTATATGTAATATTTTTCGAGATATTGCAATTAAAAAATTAGTTTTTTTTTTAATAAAATGATAATATTACGTTTTGCTCAAGTGTCAGGCCGAATATTGGGATATAACTGCTTAACCACGAAAAAAGTCATAGGAAATATGAAGTTGTAGTAAATTTAATTGGCTTCCATTTAAACACAAAACGAAGTCTGTTGAACCTATAGTTCTGTTGAAATCGTAAAAAAATACAACAAAATTGTAAAATTGGATGTTGTAAGAAATTTATTAAAAATTAAAACCAATTTGTGGGCATTCAACGAAAGAAGAATGCATAGAATTGTGTTCAAAGGTATACATTTCTTATTTAAAAATCTTAGCCATTGATATTGAAAACGCTTAATTTTTTTTTTTTTTTTATAATGGTCGTATTCCGGGACAGAAGGCTGCTGGTGGATTTTTTCCGAGTTGGGATGCTCGTTAGAAGGGGAAGGACCGTCGGGGTCGTCTTTATCCTCGCCTATTAGGCGTTGTGGCAAGTCTTGCTAAGCAGCTGAGCCCAGTTCTCCGGCGAGTTGCTAGGCATGCACAATGCACATGCCGAACCTTTGAGAACCATTTGGAAGGATTGCTAGGAGCAACCAGGCATTTCTCTTCAGCTTCGGCTATAGCATCGTGACTGACATCGGGGAGGAGAAACACGGCGAGTGAATCCGCGTCTACACGCTTGTTATGCACTGCAATAGAGCTATCGTCAAATGCCACAAATTGTTATTAGAAGTGTTTAGGCTCATTTCTTAAAAGAAAAATCCAATTTTCCTGTTTTTTTTTTATTTTTACGATTGCAACAGAACACACACACACAGGTCAGGGGGGACATATAGTCTATTCATAACTTGATTTTGTGTTTAAATGGAAGCCAATTAAATTTAGTACAACTTCATTTCTGCTGCTGCTGGTTGGATCATTTGATGGCCAATTAGAATGCGGTCAATGTGTGGGGGTAAGACTTTTGAACATGAACCAGTTGGTTAACTCCAACCAACACTTTCCCAAGCGCTAACTACCCTCTACATGTGCTTTGGCCAAAGATACTTGCCATATCGTATGGCTAATGTGTGGGTCCATCTTGATATTCATTGTTTACTTAAAAAATCATTGTTTAAATAAAGATTAGACTTTCTTACGTTTAATCTAGGATTTCTTATCTACTATATTATACCATGACACTACACTCTATAATTACTTTATTTAGCATAAGTAAGCCCTGATTAGATATGCGTTAATTAAACCATAGCAGAATAAGACAAGGACTAAATAATTAAGAAACGTTTCTTCTAGCCAGGAACGATAATGAAAAGATTTAAGTACAGTTTATTTTATCCGTATTCCAACGCGTGACGTTTACAGCGAAAAGATCTAAAACTCCGGGTTTGGATAATTTAGAGATTTACTTGTCTAAAACACTTACGCTTACGTACACCTTACAATTACTTAACTTTCATTTCGTCTGACATATATTTTGTGTCTATAAATAAAGGATATGTTTTAATTATTGTTTCAGATTAAAATAAGAGATTCGAGGTTCGGTCCGGCCCTAGTTATAGAAAGCAGGCAAGGAAGTGGAGGCTATGTTCTTGGTTTCATGATAGATACTGAAAGTAAGCTGCATCAAGTGACAAAAGAAATTTCTTCACTTTACAAAATTCACAATGAAAAGCCAGAGTTTGGAGTCGAGTATATCATCACTGATCTGGTAATTTAACTTATAAGAACAAGAAACAATTTTTTGTTTTGGTAAAAGCCATACAATATGCAGTAATTGGTGTTCACTTTTTTACTTTCTCATGTATGTTGAAAAAGTATTATTATATGATGACCAAATTCAATTTTGAGACTTAAATAGATTGTGGTTCTCTGAATCCAACCCAGAAAGCAATACTGGGTCGTTTCGATGCAATTTGGCACTCATTTTCAGAACAATCATACCTTAAGGCAATATTAAAAAAATAATTTTACCTCCAAATTTGTGGCGCGCCACCCCCCTAAAAACTCTGAAAAAAATGGGAAAAATTCTTTCTTACAGAAATTCATTTTTGTAGTGTTTCCTAAAATTAATCGTTTTCTATCGTGTTGGGTCCTACAGGGGCGAATCAAATCAGTCGAAAATTATTTCACATACTATTGGCTATATTTTATCCCTTGAAGGACATCTTATAAATAAGCCAACACCACTACTACTTAAAATATATGCATTCTAAAATTACATGGAAAAGAAAAAATAAATAAATAAAAAACATGTGCTAAAACTAATACAACCATTATTCATTATATTGGTCTCTTGCTGGAAACCTCTTACCGCACCTTCTATACCTTTCTTGAGTCTTTCCCTTACTAATTTCGTTTTTGTCTTGTTATTTTTAGTGCTATTTTGTAATAGGGAATTAAAGAAGTCGGTATAAAAAAAACTTATATTTCTGTACACAGCCTGCAACAATTGAAGAGGCGCCTATCGGTACGGAAGAAGTTCAAGAAATAGACGAGACAGACCATTCTGTGGCTTTAAGTGCGTACTACGAGGATGGATCTAAAACCAGACCTCCTGTATTTTGTCCTCAGCTTGGCTTAGCTGTAGAAGAAATGAAACCTGGATTTACAATAGAATCCCTCTGGCAGGTCATACCCCCGAACAAAGCTGCCACACCAGGCTAATGTAAATAATAATAGTATGCATGTACAGTTGTTAACTTTATAACTAACTACCTTAATTATTACAAAATCATCAGATCTGTAAGGGTACTAATAAGAAAGATTAGGTACTATATTAACCTCTTGTTAGTTGTAGGCTTTTAAATTGAATTTTCCTACTTTAATAATATTATAACCCTAAATTTTGTAAATATATAAAATTGTAAAGGATAAAGTGATAACTGTGAAACTGTCACCATTATACGATTTTGTACAACCAAGTGATGTATACTATATATTTAATATATAGTATTTTTATATTATTTTAATTTGTTTTAGTAGTTTATTACCCTCTACCCACTATAAGTACATTTGTAAAAAAACTAAGAATTTCTCCTTATGATCTATTGGGCACTATATAATTGTTCAAAAAATCACATTCCGCTCAAGTTTCTTAAAACGCTATATTTCACCCCCTTTGGGTCATTTTCAAGCTAAAACACAATTTACAATTCAATTATTTATATCATCATATGAAAGCCAACCCAGTAACTTGTCAAACTACCCAGCTATCTTACAAGTCTGGCAGAAAATGTATTTAGCAATTATACAGTGTGTCCCAAGATAGAGTATCCAAGAGGAAATATTTTCTTATTTATGGGTTATCGAAAAAAAGTCATTCTTTATAACAATTCCTGCTTGTTCTTAGACCTCAAAAAATGATAAAATTTTATTGATTTTGTGTACAGGATGTTTAGTTTTTTGAAAATTTTAAAATATGACTAAGAGTAAACTACCCTTATTTTTGATGGTATAAAAAATATTATTTAGGAAAGTGGTTTAGAATTTCAAAAAACCTATAAATATTAAATATTAATTTATTTTATGAAAAAAAATAAATGATTATAAATCAAATTAAGCTAATGTAATAAATAATTTTTTTAAAAATATCATCACAATAAGTAATTAATAATTCTGATCTTAACATCTATTTAAATATCACAAAAAAACAACAGAGTTGAAAAATAAAATATGTAAAAGAAATGATCATTCAAATGAATCGCCCCCTACTTCTGTGAAATTTTTTATTCTATTTATGAATTCTTTAAAAGCCTTTTGATCTTGCGCAAGGGGAATATTGGGAGTGGCCTGTTAATTTCTTTCCTTTAACTCTTCCAAGCTATTATCCACTTGTTTCTTATCACACTTGATAATTATAAAAATCCAAAGAGAACTATTAGTTGCAGTTAGCTTATTGCTTATTTTTAGAAAACAAACTAAAATGTAATATTTAAAAAAATTAACTAAAATTTAATAATTCATAAAAAAAATTGATTTCACATTTATACGTTGTTGGCAATTCTGAACCACTTTTCTAAATAATATTTTTCGATACCATAAAAAATAAGGGTAGTTTACTCTTGGTCATATTTTAAAGTTTTCAAAAAACTGAACGTCCTGTACACAAAATAAATAAAAAAAAAAAAAAAACTTTTAGAGGTTTAAAAACAAGCAGGAGTTTTATTATTGCTATTATTATTATTATTATTATTATATTATTATTCGAATCGCTATGGTAACTCATTTTTTGGATTCAGGACCCCAAAAAACATAAGGAGCGATACCTCATTTGATTTTTTTAATCTTTCGTGACTCACCAGGAGGGGTTAATGACGTCATAATGAACCATTTTCAATAGGGACCCTCATCTCAACGAGCTTGATTTTTCGGTGCAAGTTTCATTTTGATACGTCGCGTCAATTCGTTCGAGAGCTATCGTGCTTACAAGAAATCCGCTAGAAATACATATACATATACCTATATATATATATATATATATATATATATATATATATATATATATATATATATATATATATATATATATATATATATATATATATATATATATATATATATATATATATATATATATATATATATATATATATATATATAAAGTTTGGTAAAACCTATTTTGTCGTGATCAGGGACCCATGAAACGTATTTTGGCCACAGTCCCGGCTCCAACTCCCGCCATGCCAGTGGCTCCATTAGCGAATTTTTTCCCTTGGAAATTAGTTTAAATGTTCCCATTTATAATATTTATTCGTTGCTTTCCTTCTTGCAAGAGTCCATATCTTCCTAAATTGTTTCGTTCTATTTTATGGCTAAAGCAGACTTTTTCAGGTATACTTCAGGTTGTATTTGTAATATAAACTAATTATAATGAATGCTAATATAAGAACATGCAATTTTTCACAACAACACAGTCAAACTTCAGGTTTCAATGAATGGTATAAGTTAAATATGATTTAACTAAAAAAAAATGTCATATTTATTTTCATACGTATAAATAGAAAATTAAATAAATTATTAAAACATGATATTCTTTGTAAACAATTTTTAATATAAATTCCTTTGAACATATGACTGATTATAAAGTGCACAATTCACTGTCCTTACAATAAATTAGTCATGCTAATAATTGATATTATATTATGATAATATTTTTAATAATGATTATATTTAACGAAATGCATTTGATATTTTGAAATATTAAACAATTTTTACTTTAAAATTAAAATCAATTCAAATTAATAACACAATGAAACAAACGATAAAATATTCTATACAAGAATTATTGTTTAATAACTATTATTATATTATAGAAGACAGTCTTTTTATAACAGCAATATTAAATATTAACTTATGGGTTTTATGGCTTTCAATATTAGTAAAGTGTACAAATATTCAAATTATTTATATATATATATATATATATATATATATATATATATATATATATATATATATATATATATATATATATATATAGCATAACAGTAATAATTATACATCTAAATAAATGAAAAAACAATATAAATAAATAATAATAAATTAAAAATATTTTATGACTAGCCAACTTAACAATAAAATAAGATAACTCTTTTGATAATAATTATTCGTATAGCTAAACAAAACTAGATATAACAAAAATATATTTAAAAACTGTATTAAATAATAGTTAATGGTGGAAAATAATTAAACATGTGCACAGTTCAAGAGGACAAATTAAATTATTTGTACCATATAATTTGAAACTGACAACAAAATAATAGGAATTATAAAATTCTTAAAAGTATAAAAAAATTTGGTCATACAACATTTATTTATACACGATAGTTTCATAAGCTGGTATTGAATGATTTAGTTAAGTTAATGTTGTGGGAGTACTCAAATATTTACAATAATTTACAAATTAAAAACAGTCAAGATTATCTCTATCATTATAATAACCTAGTTACCAGCTGCTCTAACAGATTGATATTTCTGGCAATATCTATTAAGAAACTTGTTTAACATTGTGATTTCAATCATCACCTACCTAAAGAAAAGTGGATTATACCAGATGGTTAAATCCTGAAATTTAAACGTTTGTTGTAAGTAAAAGTAACATTAAAACAGTAACATCGATGAAGTGTAACATTAAAACAGTAACATCGATGAAGTGTAACATTAAAACAGTAACATCGATGAACTATAACATTAAAACAGTTACACCGATGAAAGTGGTATGTTACGCTCAATTACGTCACTAAATCCAATTATTACATATTGGTCTCAGTTTAAAATATGAGAAAAGCCAAAAGTATTTTAAGTACTCTTTTACGAATACATATCGATACAAAATAAAGGTCGATTTTTTTTTAATACTACATCATAATACCTTTATAGCAGTATTTTTATCATGCCCAACAGTATGGTTTAATGAGAAATTTATAATAGTGAAGGTGATAATATGTGAAATCTTACCTTACCCCTTTCATGTAAACAGATAGAAAGTTCTCAGTATAAATTAATTTGATTAAAAAAAAACATTTTTAATAACAAGCTTATTCGTCAGCAAAACCTTTCATATGACATCCATATCATGACCGTGCTTAAAAATAAAACTATTTTGTCATCTTGGGCTGTCTGCTATATTGGATTTAGAATGACTTTACTTAGCTAATCATGCATTTTCATCCAAACTAAACATGTATGCAAAATTTCAATTCAAACGGTTGAAGATAACTGCTTTAAAATTCAGTTGCAAGATTTGACCCGAATACACATATATACATACATACAAACATTGCAAGGTATATAAAAGCTTGTAAAAACAATAAAGGTAATTTTTTGTTCAAATACCCCCTCAAGCTAGTAAGTAGTAATTATAATAATTCTCTAAATATCAGTGAAACGAAACTGTTTTCTCATTTTTCTTCTCATCTTTAATTGATCAAGCCCCTGAAACATTTTTTTTGTCGAAAAAGTTTAAAAATGTAAATGAAGTATCGCTGTAAAGGTCTTGACGAGAGTAGTAAAAAATTGTTAATAAGTTTTTAATTTTATTTTTAACCTAAAGAGCTAACTTGAAAAAAAACCAGTTTTTTTAAATCTTACCCCCTTAAAAATAGATTTCTATTCTAGAAAGCGGTTGTTGAAAAGCTCTTAAAGACTACAGTAATAATTGTACTGAAGTCTTTAAGAGCTTTTCAACAATCGCTTTTTTGATTAATGAAGATTGTAAATAAAGCTAAAATAACAGAAAAATAAAAACCTGTCTTATCTTAAATCTTAGAAATTTACATATGTTACACAACTTTTTTTTTCTTCTTCTACGGCGAATAGAAATAACCCAAAAATAAATATTGATGTTATTAATTCAGAATGCACAATGCAGTTTATATAACAAGTAAATAAATAAATAAATAGCTCGAGTGTTAAAAAATTAATTTAATTCATTTATGAGTTTTGCCTATTATTATAGGTAAATAATAAAGGACATCCTAGGAAATCTTCCAGGTAAACACAATAACAGTCTTTGCTCCACTTATAACTAAAACATTTTTCAAACTCAGCATGAATTTTTAGATTTATTTATAATAAATGCGTATTGGTTATTGTAATGAAGTGAATGTATTTTTTTGTGAAAATCATTTTACTAATAATAAAAATAAATTGTATTATACCTTCATAGGCATTAACAACCTATATATTTGAATAATTGCATAGTCATGAGTCATGACTATGGGCATAATATTGAGATATGTATTATAGTAAACACATTATACTTTTTAACTCTGACAGCTTGGGAAAATCGAGAAAAATAATGGGAGGAGAGTGAATGAGAGCTTGAGATTTTGGCGGGTAATAGGTCGGGCAATGACCTATTACTAGATATATTTTTATCAATTAACAGAATTTGAAACTCAGTCTCATTCAATAATGGGTTTCATATGAGGTAAATGTTATAATACTTGTTCATAAATACGTGCAACTCCTCTAAAAATGCCTGTACATATCGCCGCTCTAGAGAAATAGGGAAGTGCAAAAGTAGTAATTTTTTAGGAGAACGGGAAAACAAACTAAAATTTCTTCAATTTGTCATAAATAGAAGGATATTTATTTAATCAATATGAAAACCAGGCAATATACAGTTTACCCATGGCCCTTTTAAGTAGTAGTATTTACAAAAATAATGTACCTCAATTTACCCCCAAATTTTTAAAAAACGTCATTGTCGCTCTGAAGCCCTAAGAGTGTACACCTCACTTAGGTCATACATTTAGGCTATATTAATTAAATGTTACATTTGCGTCTTTAATAATTGAAGAATTATTGAGTTAAACATGACAGTGCAATTATGCCGGTGTAATTAAAAAAGAAATAGCTAAGCACGTGACGTATAGTACAAATGCGTCACTTTTTCAATAAAATTGGTAGTACTTTCTTTAAAGCAATTACGAAACTGACCCATGCGACGTTGTTATCTCTAAAAACCTGGCAGGTCCACAATGACTTTTTTGCTCTTCATCGGTTAAAAGTAGCAATTTCAAAACGGATGTTGTAGCATTGGATAGCACGTACTTTTTTGTATCTACTCATGTGTCCAACTCAAATTTACAAAAATTTGCATTTACGTCTATGTTTCTCTAGAACGGCGAATTATTATGACCGATTAAAATAATCAATTTATACGGCTCTTTCCTTATAAAAAGAGTAGAAATAAAATAAACTTAATAATAAGTAGTAATTTCTTTTCGTTTTAAAAAATTAGACTCTCAATATCCTTAAAATTTAAATACTGAATAAACTAAGAAGAATTGGTTATTTCTTAATTAATAGAATAGTACGAATATTATCTAAAATTAATGCTTTTGTTCGAGATTTTTTTTTTTTTTTTTTTTTTTTTTTTTTTTTTTTTTTTTTTTTTTACAATATTAGTTTTACATATTTTAAATCGTCTTAAATCATTTATTGACAAATATAAAAGTTTAACCATAAGCTAAAAAACTTTATTGAATATGCACATAGGTTTGGATCGTTCTGAGATTTAACTAACGGCCCTTAATTCGTGAAATGAAAAAAAAAAAAAAAAAAACCCTAACTAAATGGTATGCATACATTTAATTATTTGAATGCATTATTGTTATTGGAATGCATTATTTTATAATAATAAATAACTAACCGTGTTTCAAAAACATAATATTTAGTTAAAAAAATTTAAATTGTTCACCGAAAGTATTTCAAATTACTGAATAATTACGAACGTTCCTATTGATGATTTTCATCAAAAATAAATAATTAACTAGTGTGCTCTACTTCTCAGTAGAGCTTAGATCAAAATGGATATAAAATTAACAATTTACGATCTGAGTGGATTTTCTTTGTCTAATTGTACTTGATTAATTTTTCGTAAATATACATTTATAACTGTAAAATTGTATGAATAAATATATGCAATGGTATTATGTGGGTCGGCTATTATTAAAGAACTATGTACCTAATTTCAGGATTTTTAGAGATTATTGTAAAACAGTTATCGAAAAGGTAACCATTGGGTTAAACAATTACTTTTTTTTTAAAAAAAAAACCATACATTTAAATTTTTCGCTTCATAATTCTGAACAGTCGGTTGGAAAGACTGTTCTGAATTATGAAGAGAGAAAACTCAAAACGATTTTCGATATTCGTGTCGGTCAGTATAACTATGCAGGCAAATTTTACTCAAACAATTTTAAAATAAATTCCTTATCTAGCTTGGGTTTAAAAGCATCTATTTTAAGCGCCCTTAACCTCAGTTTGGAGAGATTAGGTGGGGAACTAAAGGTCGTCGAACCAAAGAAAATGCAGGGAAGATGAACTGGCAAACAAGAGTTCAAGGATTCTGACTCACCCCCCCCCCCCCCTCAAAATAGATTTATTCTTTACTCATCCTCTCATTATGAATACCGAGGCAACCCTTCACCAATTCATTCACTACACCTGTTATTTAAGCCAGCTCTTCTTATCTTGAAACTTATAAAATAGATGTTTAGTATAAAAAATAAAAATAAATTTTGAGTTATAATTTTTAATAAACAGGTCAAGTGGGTGCTAGTCAGCACACAGCGAGGGTCCGTAGGCAATACAGTGTTGTTCAAGTAGTACCTATTGATGGTACTTTTTAAAATGCTAAAAACCCTATTCTGAACTATCCTATAGGCCTGATATTCCCAAAACAAACTTGTGATGAAGTATTTTTTTGCCACTGAACCGGACTATATTTACATATAAATACTTCCAAAAGAGCATAATTATAAATAAAACCCTATTTTGTCAATAAAAACAAAAATATTTTGTTTTACGAAATTTCCAAAAAGTGGTATCTTTACTTTTGGTCGAAGAATGTTCAGGAATTTTTCAGATTTTTTGCACTTTACATAAGCGAGATAGAAGGGGGGGGGGGGGACTTTTCACACCAACTTCAAACTCGCCTATGCTCGCCCCATCAAAGGTTATAACCAAAAAATAATATATTTTTGTAATTAGCTCGACGTACCCTTTTATATGATACCTACCCCACACGGTCTCCAAAATAAACAATTATTTTTTAACCCTTAAGTTTTTTTTACCTTTATGGTTTTACAAAATAAGTTGTTTAGGTTGCTATATTTTAAAAATGTGTGGGTAGGTACTATACACATATATGTCAAATTTCAATGTGATCGGATGAAAGGTGTAGCTGTGAGAGCAGGCGATAGACGGACGGGTGGACAGACAAACACACGTAGGAAAATACAAGGGTCCTTGGTTCTGCCTACGGACCCTAAAAAAGGGTATAAGTTACAATAATGTCTAATTCATCAGAAAATAAACAGGTCAAGTGTGTGCTAGTCAGCACACAGCGAGGGTCCGTAGGCCACACTATATAGTGTTTAACTGTACAGTGTATAAACAGTGTTTTTTTAAAATGCTAAAAAGCTTACTTTGAACTATTCTAAGGGTCTGATATTCTCAAAACACGCACTCTGATAAAGTATTTGTTTGCCACTGAACCGGACTACAACCATATAAATACATCGAAAAGACCATAATTATAAAAAGATGTATTTTGTCAATAAAAAATAAAATAATATTTTTTTCGAAATTTCCAAAAAGTGGTATCTTTACTTTAGGTCGAAGAATGTTCAGGAATTTTTTCAGATTTTTTGCACTTCACATATACGAGATAGAGGGGGGGGGGGCACGTTTCACACCCGCTTCAAACTTGCCTACTCTCGCCCTATCAAAGTTTTATCCAAAGAATTATATATTTTTGTAATCAGCTCGACGTACCCTTTCATATGATACCCCTCACGGTGTCGAAAAAAAATAAAAAAATGTTAACCCTTAAGTTTTTTTACCCTAATTTTTTTTAAAAATATCTTTTTTAAGTCGCTATATTTTTAAAATATGTGGGTAGGTACAAGACACATACATGCCAAATTTCAAAGTGATCGGACGAAAGGTGTAGCAGTAAGAGCACGCGACAGGACGGACGGACAGTCATACGCAGGAAAATATAAGGGTCCTTGGTTTTGCCTACGGACCCTAATAGTAGTCTCATGCACTCATGCATAACTATCACGTTCAATTAGTAAATACCACAAAATGTATTAGAAATAATTTCACATGAACTAAACACGAAATATGATAATTAGGAACTTTTTTGGGCTAATAAATATTCATATACTCAGACCAGATCAGATTAACAAACTTACTATAGAAAATATCTGTACCTTCACTTCATGAAAATAGTAGGTTTAAATGAATAAAAGTAATAACTTCTTAACTGCTATCACAATTATGTATTCCATTAACGAATTATTTCCCTCCACTTTTTAGATTAGAAAGATTTTAGTTATAGAAGAAGAGATGACACAGTTGCAGGAATTATGTTGAGGGAATTTTAGCGGGTAAATCGGTATCTGTGCGACCTTACAAGATCTCGTTCACTCTGAGTAGGTACCCTAGGCTTCTCTTCAGGCGTGATAGCAGAACCAGTTACATGAAGTACTCCATCCCTTCTCTCGCACTCCCACTCATCTTCACTCTCGCATTTCCTAAACAAAAAGTTTAACAATCAATGCAGCGATGAAGAGCTTCACCAAGAAATATTAAAAACTTAACTATATTTTATATCTTCAATAAGCTCCCGAAAAATATAAATCCATATGTACATATTATATAAAAAGGAGAAAAAAACAAATTTTTGATCTTGAAATTATTTATAATAATTTACTTATGACTGAAAATTAATTAGAAGCCTTTAATAGTAATGACCTTTTTAATTAAATGATAAAATAAGTTTTTATCAATAGGTAATTGTTTATACCTAGATTTAAGCTGTCGGTAGTCCTCGTGTTCATAGTACATCCTTGAGTTTTGGTTTCTGCCTGCTCCAACTCTCTGCAAATCAATTAAGTAACATAATTAAGTAAGCCAGATAACGTAATATCTTATTATTATTTTTTGACATTTTCATGTCTTGACTTTGGCACATAAACTGAAGAGCGTTACCAAAAAACGACCCCAAAAAGCCGTTACATGACGATGTCTCCTGTCTTGCAGACTCGTATGCAAGAAATTGTTCATACTCTTCGACACCACGGGCCATTAGTAGTTTAAAAAGTTATTCATTTATCTAGACTAAGATTATTTATTATTATTGTTGTGGTTAATATTCTATTTCATTTAATTATTTAATACCTTTTTACACTTATTTTTAATCTTTATTTTATAAAGATTAAAAATCAATAATAAATAAATTTTTTTTTTTTTTATTATGATAATTGTATCTTAATGTTTGTAATTAAATAAGTTATTTTTTAAAATAACTTAATAATTTACAGAAGGTATCTAGCATAAACTTTTTCAACATATTTTTATTTATTATTTCGTATTAAATTTATAGAAATGTCCCATTAGCGCTTTAAATATAAAAGTTTTATGTGATACTTTTAAAGCCATTAAAATAATGCTGATGTACGATTGTAAAACTTAATGTACATTATTATATAACAATAAAGTTGTCAAGATATTAAAACATGACATTAATGATACTGTAAATGCTTATTTTTCTAGGTCATAACCCAGTGACATGATTTGTGATCAAATCCATAATTTATAGAAATGAGATATTGATTCACATGAAGATCATATCCCTTGTCTTTTTTATAACTACTAACCTTATTATTTTCAAATTTACAATATATAAATGATTTTTTTTTTTTGGAAATAAATAAAAAATAGATGAACTAAATTAATACTGGTAAATAATTAAATTCGAACTCAAGTTCGAGAATAAGAAAGAACAAAATTATAAAGAACATCTTTATATAATGTAAAGACGTTTTGAACACATTTTAACTTGAAAATTTTCGTTATAATTATAAAATGATTAACCCTTTCGCACCCGATTTTTTTCTGTTCATTGTAAATTTTTTTCTTTCATAGGGTCTATTCCTATTGACCCCTAGATGACTGAGTAATTTTTTCAAAATGTTTGGACCACCCGTTTTTGAGTTATGAAATGTCCACTATAGTGGACATTCAGACTCAAGTGTAACAACCCAAATGTACATGTAAAATAAGTAAGTCCACTATAGTGGACAGTTCAGACACTGTGATCACTATTATCATGATCACATAAATCAGTTATATTTCGCTTTAGCTTACATGGCTGATATACCAGATTAAAGTGGTCATGATCAGTAAATTACGGTATTTGAACTCACCCTTAGGTTCAAAATTTCAATAAATAAATAAATAATGCATTTAAAAAAATCAAATCTTTAATGATTATAATAAATGAATAATTTGCAATTCAAGGAGTAAAATTAGAAATAATATTACATTTGAATTTTAATTGTAGAAGTTATGAAAACAATTTCTACCCCTCTCAAGAATAGTATAAAGTAAAGAATTTTTAAAAAAATTAAATGTTTAATGATAATAATGAAAGAAATATTTGCAATAAAACAATCTAATTCATCAAACTCACTTTCAAGTTCTAAATCTTACTTCATCTTGAACATATTACAAAACCAAATGTTACCGTAAAGTTCAAATGTCCAGTATACTGGACATCAAATTTTGACGATAAATTATGTGCTGAATTTGATCATTTTTTGTGATTGAAAATCATTATTTAACAAGTTATAACTTTTATCTTTAAAAAACAATCACTGCCTGAAAGAAATATTAACAATAAAAAACAAAAAACTGAAACATATATACATCCCTCTGGACGCCATGTTGTTGGGATGAAAAACACTTGTCAAAATGATGTTTATCTAATAGTTACAATTATTTTTGTTTACCCTGATGAGTTAAAATCAGTGGCGCACCCAGGATTTTTTTCTGGGGGGGGCTAACCCAGACTCAAAGATGTACAAGTTGTGACCGGGGGGGGGGGTGTGTGTAAAGTAGTAGTAGGAATCTAGTACTTTCTACTCGAACGGGTAGGTTGAACCACTTGATCGAACCTAGCAATATTATAAATTAAAAAGTAAAAATTAAGTAGTAAAATTTAAATCGTAACTTTCTTAATATTTCTATGAGCCAGTATTAAAAAATCGGTCCGAGACAACTGACGAAATTTCTCTTATACGTTATACGAATTTATATAATATTACTTAGTTCAGTGTTTTCCATTTACTAGTGTTCGAGTTTTCGTTGGTACATAATTATTAAAATCTAATATTTTATCAAAATTTATAATAAGAATAACTTCTCCTCAAGAAAAAATCGGACCCAGCCTCTCTCCGACCGGGTTTAATGCTATTTTCTCAGGAACTAGAATTTTCCCAGGTAAACGGCTTATTATCGTTATAGATTCGTATTTAAATGGACTGCATTTTAAAATTTTTTAATCAAAATCGTCAAAATCGATTACGAGAAATAATGTTTTTCAAGTTTTTTCAGAGTTTTTGGGGGTAGCACCCCTAAATTTGGAGCAAAAATCATTTCTCTATTTCACCTTGGTTGGGGTGTGATATGTGTATATAATAAATCTCGTCAAAATCGGCCCGTAGTTTAGGCTCCACGCGTCTGCACACAAAACAGACATTTTTTAAAAAACACTTTTTTGAACTCAGGGGGACCTCAAAACGTGATGAAAATTCGATTTTGATGGATTTACAAAATAGAATTTTCGCGTTATCACAATACTTCTTCTTTATAATATGGGGAAGTAAAAAACTCATAATTTGTTTTCTTCACGAGTATTTTCTTAAGTATGTGTATTTTCTTGTGGGTTCTGGGGGGGGGGGGGAGGGGGGCTTTCACCCCTTCAGCCCCCCCCCCGTGTGTCGCCACTGAAAAACCAAATAGTTATTGTTTTAGTGACTAGAATTTAACACAAAAGAGAGAAAAAAATCCGAGGAACCTACTACATAAAGACATAATCTGTTTTATATTTAAAATGAACTTCTTTGATAAAGGTTTTTTTCGAGGGATCTTTTTCATATCTTTATATAGAGGGGGAGAAAAAACAATATCAAACCAAAATCTTAATAAGGTATCATAATGGTATCATAGATAAAGATAGGGTTGGGCCAGGGGGTGTCCGTGTCACATGCTCTATTATCCCTGGATAAGACAACAGGCATGACACCTTTTGCAATAATACTTTAATCTTATCATTCTTTCTATTCCTATGAAGGCAAAAAAAATTTAATTTGTTTTTATTGATTGTCATTTTTTTATTATCTTTCTTTTCTACCGCAGCCCTAATATAAGTTGATCTAGGGTAGGGTGACCAACCGTCCCGTAAAAACGGGATTGTCCCGTTTTTTCACGAACATTCCCGGTGTCCCGAAAAAGACTCCCGGGACGCCTAAATGTCCCGTATTTACGTTGAGTACCTAAAACCCTTTCTGTTTGAGCATCATTTTTAAAGATATGTCAATATGTGTTAGATATCCCTGCCCATATTGGCGATACTGAGAGATAATTTGAGCTCATGAACATTCAGCGGACAGTCTAATAAGCATGATGGGAGTGGAGGCACTTTCTGCAATTTTTTAAGTACTATACAATTTCAAAATGGACTGCTGTAACTTTTACAACTTTTTAAAGAAGAAAGTTTTAAAGATGGCTGGAGCAACAGCTAAGTTAAGCACACTAGAACTTCAAAATAACGGACCCTTCTGTAGCGAATAGAAATAAGAAGAGGATTTTCTGTAAAATACCGCCCGAGCCAGGACCCTACATCCGGTTCTGTTTAGGTAGAAATTATCAAAAATCCCTTATTAATCCTATGTTCAAAGCTATCTTCTATTTATTGATGTTTAATAAAAACTTTTTATAACTACTACTGTACTTCTCACAGACGTACGCCCTTTTGCACTATTATTATAAATATGATTTATAATATAACGCCCCCCCCCCCACCCTTTATCCTGGGGATATTCCATACACCCCAGACCCCCGGATTATGTCCCGAAAGTGAGGTGTCCCGTTTCTTCCCGTTGAAGATTTGGTCACCCTAATCTAGGGTGCTCTGGGGGGGGCTTCAGCCCCTTCAGCCCCCCCCCGTGGGTGCGCCACTGGTTAAAATCACTAAAGAAGGTATCAGGTTGGCCAAAAAGTAAAATAAAAATAAAGAAAAATAACTTAATGTAGATTAAAACTTGTCCTGAAAATGAGTCCAGTATACTGGACACCTGGAACGAAAGGGTTAAATAGTTTAATTAAACAAGGATACTGATAAAAATTAATGCCAAAAAAACTCCCATCCTAGCTCCACTACTGATTTGAAACACATCACTTTCTAAGTATACAATACTGTTTATTACTCATTGTACTTAAGATTTTAAAGAAAAATCATATGAGAAATTAGTTTAATTAATCTTATAAATATTCTGCCAATTAGTGGGGCACATAGCTTCTTTACACCATATTTCGTATACTTTAATGATTTTATGCTTATAACATTTTAATTAATCCCCCCCCCCGTTTATGAGTTTTGAAGATAAAGGTGTAAATAAATATATATTTGTGCGCATGTGGAAAAGAATCAAATGGGTCTAGACCTAGAAGGTTGGAACTTATATGGGACCAACAATGGGCTAATTATGGCCAACCATCCAAATTTTATTAATACCGGACAAGTAGTATTTTAAGATATGGTTAATAAAATATTTCTTCGCTAAAATTGAGCGAAAGACAGACACGGAACCAAAAATGGTCCCTCATGTCTGAAACAGATTTTGGTCTTAAAATTTTTGAAATCGGAGACATAAAAAATGTTCCTTCTCTAGAACGATCACATAGTTTCCGATATACCTTCGGTAAGCTCGGAAACAAAATAGCAATGAATAAAACTCGAAAACAATAGCCATAACAGAATCGATACTCTAAATAATTGATTGATGGTACTATAAGTATAAAAAACCAACATATGAAAGCACACTTCATTTTCTTTCGTAAGCTCGGAAGCAAAATGAAGTGTGCGTAACTGAAGCATTTTGATAATTCTGAAGAGAAAATTGATTTTTTGTCTCCAAATTAAAATATTTGTTGCAAGCCTGATTGATATTTTAGTTGCTTTATGAGCCTAAATTGGATTCTATAGCGTATTTGTTTCTGGTAATAAGGAAGAAATACATTATTTATAAACCGACGAAATTACAGAACTTGGAGTTATTGGGCCAAAAGTAATCGTCCTCAACGGTGTCCTATCACAAAAGAACCAATGTTTGATTTTTGAATATTTATATACTATATTGATTTTTATTACCACTTGGCAGAAAGCACTCACTTTTGACATAGTATTAGATGATGTCGGATCGCCGGAACTATAGTGAAGACTAGTATCCGAATCAGCTTTCTCCTCCACTATCTCTATTGACAAATAAATATTTCATTCAGGAACATTATTATCTACTGCACATATTAACAAAAAATATGTAAAGAAGGAAGTTCACATAACAATGCATAACATAAATAATTCATGAATAGGGATATTCTGCTCGCATGGAAAGAGCGAAGTAGGAGGATTTATTTTATATGAATATATTTCAACTAAACACATTATTCTATTTGCGTGAATAATTTTCAAAATATAAGTATGCAATGAGTCATTGTATTCCAGTAAGTTTATTTATACGATGATTTCTACCATCGAAATATCAAGTAAAAATAAGAATATGTAAGTCAGTAGTCAAACAGTAATTAAAAATGCTCGATAAAAAATATCGAGGTCAAATCACATATTCTCACGCAACAATTTACTTATTATTTTCTAATAATTCACGTTATACTCTTTAATATTCTTGCTAATCTCAGTTGAAGAATAATTCTTACTAATTTGCACATTTGATAATTTTGGATTACTTGGTTTTTGGATCATACAGGTGAGTAAAATTTACTAATGATTAATTAAAAAAGGTTATATTTCTTAAAAGTAATAAATATAAATAATTAAAAATGATCCTTAGATCATCTGTATCTCACAGGGAAACTACCCTTTAAACAACATATACAATATGTATACAAGAAAGAAAAACAAAAAAATAAAAATGTATAATACCTGTTTTATCTTTATTGTCAATATCAACTAAATCAAATGAATTTAAATTCAACACAACAATTAAAATAACGTACATGAATAAAATTAGTATGTTTAACAGTAATTTTAAAATATTATAATTCATTAGTTATACCTATTAGCTATTTTTTTTTTTTTCTAAAGTTCATTGCATCTTTTTTGTTTGTAATGTGGAAAGCTTCTAGGTACTTTCATTTTAAATTATTATTTTCTTTGTCTATTATTATGGATGGCATTTTCAAAATAAATAGAGTGATCTGTATTTTTGGAAAGGATAATGCAGTATTTTAATTTTTCTTGCTTACATCATATTTGTGTTGTTTTAGTCTATTATTAAACGTTTGTCTTGATTCTTCAATATAAATTTGTTCAAAATCACCAAAAGGAATAGAATACACAAATCCAATTCTTCACCATCAGGGAACTCGACTTTTAATTAACTAAAGAAAGACTTTTCTATTTTATTCGTTAACATACATTTCTTTTGTAATGTGGCTTCTATGAGTATATTTTTAAAGCTTCTATGAATCTGTTCTGACAAACCTTTAATATATATTATGGTATACTACAAAATTAAGTTTTGTTTGTTTTATTAGGAGATCTTGTATCATTTGCTATTGTAGAATTTTCAAATCTTTAAATATTTTTATACCAACAATTTTTAATAAGCTTGATTGGATAACAATTTAGTTTAAATTTCTTGAACAATTTATATTTAATTTCATTTAAATATTTTTTATCTGTTAATTTGATAGCTCTAAACATAATGTTAGACATCGAGTTATTTTTTTGTGAAAAAGAATGGTTAGATATAAAACGAATTAGTATGATATAATTAAGGAATTTACAATTTTTACATTTTAATTAAACAATTATTAATTTTACTCACCAGTATGATAAAAAAACAAGTAATTCTTGCTAATTTTAAACAATCAATTATATATTTATTCCTTTAAGTAACAATACATTCGGTCATCTCTGATTAGCTGGCCTATTTTAGTCTAGCTAAAATAGTATATAAATAACATGCATGGCATATGCATAACATATGGCATATTATTAGAATCAAATAATGTGAAAGCATGTTGATGTTTAAAATATTGAACCAATTTCAATGAAAATTTGTGTTTTCGTTTCAGATTCCTGCCATTTTACTCGCACTCGGTTATGATATTATTGTCATTCCTATTGTTCTTAAAGTGAGAATTGCAAACTTATTTTCCTTTTTTTAATTTTACATTTTAAAGATCTAAAAATTGCAAAAGGGAATGTAATATTAATATTTAGCTACGATTATCTAAAAATTCAGGGTAAATTCTAAAGTAAATTATCATTCAAAGAAGTGGTACCATGGTGTTTGGAAGACTTGACTGCGAGATTAGTTGCTTGTGTGGAATACAGGACTTGAGGTCTTGGTGAACCTTCATCCCTTTGACCAGCAAATGACAACCTCATTTCTACATCTGGCGGCGGCTGGTTCCCAGTACCTCCACTACCTGCTACAGTTACTGTCCAACAGGATCCTAGAATAATTGTGAAACACCTCCTATTACTTGAAATTGTTTATCAAACACAGATGAGTTTATTCTTTCTTTTGCAGTAAACAAGATTAAATAGAAATTTCATTTATAATTGTTATAATTTAAATAAAATTATAATGATTCATTAGTTTAATGAACCATTAAAAATTATAGCCTTATTCATTAGTTTGGTATCAAAGAACAAAAGAATTATTTATTTTTTATTTTTGTATTATGCTCTTGTATTAACCCTCTTGATATTAATTATAACAAAATAGCTGAACTCTATATAATTCATAAGTTGGAGGAATAAAATATTATCTTACCAGCGTCTGATTGGGTTGGGGCAGAAGTTGTCGATTTCGATTTTCTTTGATTTCGGTCCTGGCCTCTACCCTCTTTTGGGCTTCCAGACAAAACTATTGACGATGAAGTCACTGAACTGATTGAGTGCTCTGACCGAGATACTTCCACTCGACCTGAATACGTGTTTAAAATAAAAACAAAAATAATAATTTCTTTTATTTGACATAATGGTTTTTAGTAATACAAAACTTGAAACTTCAGAGGATTAATTTGTTTTTTCAGGATGTTACTGGCACGAGTCAAGGAGCCTTTCAATATTACTGAAATAACAGAGCTATAAATGTTCTATTTGCACCATGTAAATTAGATGATAAAATATGTACTTACGAGTATTACGTTCTCCATCTCGAGAAAAACCGCTATCAGACTTATTCGATTGTTCTCCAGAACTATAAAAATTTTGCTTTTTCTTTTTCTTTACGAAGGCTTCATTTCCAAGTTGAGGCAGCTGCTCTGAAGGTTTTCTGTAGTACTGACTCCTAGGAACATTTTCTGGAGATGACGGACCTGAACTACTTGAGCTTCGTATTCCGGGAAGGGTAATGTTTGAGCACTCGCTGCTCGATTTGTAACATTTCCTCGAATGCGACATCGACAGATTAGGTAATTGCACTTGTTTTTCCAATGTTTGAGTACCTTTTTGAAGGCTTCTTCTAGAATAAGTATGTGGTTCCTCGTCGCAGCCATTGTATGTTCGATTGTTATCTTTAAATTTTGAAAAAAAATAAATTATAAATAATAGAATATACTTCATAAATAAAGTTTGTGCAAATGTCTTTATTACCGGAACGACTACCATGTGCACTTTAATTTAATATTGCTAAACGAACATTTTACAAAATTTTCACCTCGATTTTTCCAAGAACTTATAATGCCTGGTAGATTTTGTAAAATATTATATCTTTTATATTAATAGATAAAGACTTTTTAACTAAGAAATGTTATTGTAAGTTTATTAAAACTTGAACACTCTAAATTTTTTTCTTTAACAAAAAACTTTCATTTGTGTTACCTTTTCCTGGAAAGTCTGTTAAATCGTCGTTGTCTCTAACTAGGTAGAAATTTATCCAGCCTTTTGAAAGGCTTAACTTGTCTTCTGAGGCTTCTTGTCTATTGCTTGGTCTACCTTGCTTGGTTTTAGCCACAGAATGTGTATCGAGCTCTGGTTGATTTGGGATAGGGTGGTATTTCCCTACAAGAACACCTTTCTTTACATCACTTTGCTGCTTTACATCATCTATATATATTTCTCTATCCGACTTACCCGTTGCAGTTTTAGTTTTTGGCTGATAATGTTTAGAAGATTTATCTTTTCTTACCATTTCACTTCTTCTGGAATCCTCCCTTCCCATTTGTTCAAAATTAACCATTGTGCTAACAGATTTTTGAGAGATGGTTTCAACTGCTTTACTAACAAATTTTTTAGTGGCACTTACATAATCTCCTTGTTCTGTATTGGTAGACATTGAATGAGTTTTACTCGATTGTTGTTTTGGTAACCCAAATGGAGTCATATTTTGACTTTTATTCTTTCTCCTCGGCTCAGTCAATTTGCGCTCACAATCTTCCATATAATCTGGAGTATTTCTTTCTTCAGGTATCATCTCGAACATCTGAGTGTATTTACTAGCAGGATTTGCGCTCTTCTTAGATACACCTAATTTAGCAGTTTTCTTTTCAGACCTATTAGGTAAGTTTCTTACACCTCTGGACAGTATATTGCCTTTGTTATCGACCACTTTTACTTCTAATGGTTCCTTGGGATATGGTGTATGGTCTTTACTTGCTAAGTTTATTTCGTTTTTAGATCTTTTAGATGCTTGGACTTTAGAAACTCTTGTATCTTTGGGGGGCATTTTTCTCGATCCAATTTGCTGGCCTTCTGTATCACTTCGCTGCCCAGACTTTTGCTCAAAATTATTTTTAATGCAAGATTTCACAGGCCTAGGAGAGTAATAGCTTTTATTTAATGGTGAATGATTATTTTGAGGATTAATGTTTTTATGAGGGTCAACAGTGGGACCTTGGTTAGTATTTTTACAGGAACAAAATTTTGAGTACCCAATTTCACTTTTGTCACCATTATACTTACAATGGTCATTATGCTTAACACTGGATAATATTGATTCAAATTTACTGTCACTAATTTCATTTACAACTGGAAGTCTCTCTGAATCTAAAAAAGAATCTATTGTTTGAACAGCCGTCGCAACCGATTTGTCTAATGGTGACACGCTCTTTTCTAATTTTTCGGGTTCGTCATCTGATGAATGACAGATTTCAGAATCCATGGTCATACAGTGATGACAGCTTACATAGGAACCCCTACTTTCACTAGGACCCCCTTCATTAAACAAACGGTCATACTCACTAGTTTTGAATTTTTTTTGTTCTGCATCACGATGTCGAGAAGGAACTGTAGCACCGCAACGAACACAACAACTATTACTTTGTTTTCCTGTTTTCTGATGAGGGCCCTCATTATTTTTATTAGAAGCAATTTTTTCCTTGTCAACAAAAGATACTACCATCTTCTTTTTCATAAGGGTTTCGTACGCAGAATCACTTTTTTTGGTCTCTGGATTAGTACCAAGGTAATGCTTGTACATAAGTTTTTTTACATCTTGCTCTATTCGCTCAAGGGGTATTCCCGCTATAAATTGATCGATGTCAATTTCATTAGAAAGAAATTTCAAACCTAATTCACAGACATCACTGTGGCCATCTTGTTTTAATTTTTCCTCTCCTGCATTTGAAGTGCTTGAGGTAGGCATAACGTTTGGTTGCATACTCTTTTTAAGTACAGCTCTCAACAGCTCCTCGTCTTCGATACTTTTTTCTTTTTTTGTCTCTCTTACATCCTCTTCCGAGTGTGAACATGTCTGTTCATACTGCCGTCTTTCTTTAACTACTTTAAGATACGACTGAGGAAAACTTTCTGCAGCATCCTCATGCTGGTAATTTTCATTTTCTATGGGTTCTCTCATTCTTGTTCTAGATCGCACTTCTTCGTACTTTATATTCGGATGTTGACATGATCGCAACGCGGGCATCATCTCTTCAAGATTCTTTTTTCTTAGCTCCTCCCATTTTATAGCACCGAAGTTCTCGTCTCGAACATAATTTACTTTAGACACTTTTTCAGACTGGCCAGGGTTCGATGTTCCAGGCAATGTTTTAGTCATAGCTTGCGCTTTCCTTATAAAATGTTGACTCAACTCTGAGGCTTCAGATTTATTCTTTTCTGAGATTTTAGCGTGAACATTATGTTGCTGACTTCTTATTTCCTCAAGACTTTGCATTAAAATTCTTGCTACCTTTTCATCAATACTCTCTTCGTCCTTCTTTTTACACCTACTAGGAACAGTTAGTTTTAAAGAAATGCGTGGAGTTTTTTCTTCACTAGATTCGGATTTACTGGTATCTTCGTTGGGCACAGCGATTTCTTTTGTGTTTCGTTCTTGATCTGAATCAATATTAAAGGATGATATGGTTTTACTTCTGTCCAACTTTTTTATCAATACTGTATTTTCGTGTTCTTTTTTGTTTGTTTTGCACTCACAAGATGAATCAAAGGATTTTGAGGGGATAAACTTTCTTTTGCTAGTTTCTGCATTGGCATTGACTAAACCTTTTGTTATATTAGTTTGAGATTCCATTTCTCTAAGTACTATAGGTTGAACTCTTCTTTTTTTCCGGTAAGTTATTTGAGGAAATTTTCTATATTTTAAATCATACATTTTTTTAATTTCCTCTTCCCTTCGCCTTAGCCTTGTTTCTAATTTATGAGGCACTTTGTACTCTTTTATTGAGCCTTCTTCTCCCGAAAGGAATAAGAAGTAAGCACAAGTATTTTTTGATCTAATGTAGCTTCTATTGGAGGTAACTGGTATTTGAGAGACTTCACCCCTTACAAGGCGATTATCAAGTTTGTTTTCTGGCCATTCTGAAATGAAATCTTCACAAGGATCTTCTAAACTGTCTGTAAGGCTCAAATCACTGTCGCTGTTATCTATAGAAGGGATATTTACAACCATCGATCCAGTTCTGGGTACAGCTGAATATCTGGGAATGATCATTTCAGCACCGGGGTAATCTTTATAATTTCCCGTGGAACAGCTGGCTTCCTTGTTTATCTGATCTTTGCTTTGATTACTTGTGGTAGAAGCTTCTTGATTATCTATTTTTTCTTTAGCCAAAATTCCTTCTGTTTGACATGTAAAGTCTACTCTCTTAGAAATTGCAGGTGGAATAGTTCTTGGAGGAGGTGTAACAGAAAAATCGGTTTGACAAATTTTACTATTCGGGAGAGAATCTTCAGAAGACGTAGTAGGGCGAGAACCAGTCTGAACAGCGACATCTTGGCTGGTTTCTTCAGGAATAGGAGAGGGTGGAGGGGTAATGTCAGTATTGACACCAACGTCAGCATAAGAAGGGGTCCCTTCGCTCGTTGATGACTCGGAAGGCTCAGGAAATTGAATTTTTACGTCGGCCTTGCTGACTCCATGGTGGAAACAAACAACCTGAACGTTAGGAGGAGGTCTGGGTGAACGTGTAGGATCTGTGGAAAGTAGGCTGGTAGATGTGGAAGTGGTTGGAGCTGAAGTAGTCGCAGGTGGTAAAGTAGTTGAGCTCCAGCTAGGAGTTGAAGGAGCTGTGGCTGGTCTACAATCAATACTCTTCAAATCTACAGGTCCTTGGAGCCAAGGCTCAGAAGCAGATCGCCCAACAGATCCGTTGTTAGTTGCTTCAGTCCACACAACACATGGTCTCCATTCCGTTTGAGCACTCTTATCTACCATATTCTTTGAATTAGCTTTCTCTCTGCTCATCCAGTATTTCCTCATCACCGCCTCAGGTACCGAATACCTCCTGTAAGGCAATTCCATCTTCCTTCCGGGACCCATGCCTTAAAATAAATAATAATAATATTAGTAATATAATTGGAGTATTAAAATTAAATAAATGATATAAGGACAAAGTTGATTTATGTTACCTATACATATAGAAGATAGGAATTTTCAAAGCTATTTTTTAGTCCATATTCACTACTATGGGGGCATACAATCTAGTACATTAACAAAATGAGCCCTCCAGGACCTCGTAACCAGCGCCTTTTGAATAATGTTGATATATTTAAACTTTAAGCTAAAAATTTTTTTTCTTTTTTTATTCGAGGTAGAAACGTTACAGTTTTCTGATATACTAAAGGTGTATAAAAAATTACCTATACAGTTACTTTTGTGTAACTTTTTCTCAGTCTCTGGGCAGTTACATTTTGCCATTCGAAGTAATAAGTAAATTATTATTATGATTATTTGTTTTTAAGCGAGTCACATTCCTCCCTAAACATACGTTATCATAATGTTATGTAATAAAGAGTCTGTGCAGTTTAAAAAAAAACATTACCAAAATTCAGGGATACAAGCTCCAAATAAAAAAAAAATAAGTGAGACTGAGCTGTGAATATAGTAATTATTATTTAAAAACGGACTACAAGAATGAGGTTAAATTGTAATATATAGTTTACGTTACACTCTAAGAATTGTTTCTTTCCTCTGTTTCAGTTTTAAATAGTTTTCTCATTTTTTCTGCTTCTTACTTTTGAATAAAAGTTCCTGTTCTAAAACTATCGGGTTAATGGTAGAAACTGGTTACTTCAGTACCCATTTTACTGTTTATTAATTATACATTATCACATACTCCTACGTTTCATCTATTCCTACAAACTTGAAACAAGGGCATACTGAAAATGAAGACGTCTATTTATAGATATCACTTTTTTTTTTAAACTGACTTAGATAGTTTCCTTAACCTAGGATAAGTTTCCTAGGTTGATACCCACGAACAATTTTAAGATATCTCCGGCAGCTGGGTACTTTCATTATGGTATTCTGGTGAAAGCTAAATAAATATGTATATGTTTAAACTATGAACATAAGCTAAAGATAGAATTTTAATATGGATAAAAAGATGACTGTGATTTCTTAAAACAATTACTTAGATATAAATTAATGTCATTCACAGGTGAAAGCAGTAAAATAGAATTGCTCTCTGGTCAAGTCAAAGATGAAAAAAAAATCTTAAATGATAATTTCCTTAAACTGTTAAAAGTTTTCTATTCTATGCTTGTTAAGAGATGAAACTAAAAGTAAAACTGTGGTCTGTGGTTTCGTAACGAAGTGTATGACGCGGTTTGCGCTTCCAAGCATTTCGATATCAAAAGCAGAAAAACTTTATTGCTGTTATACTGTCAATGATGATTTCAAGAATAGAGGAATGCCGCCACTCTCACATTATTTTAGACGACTTTAAGCTTATTTTTTAAGTCAATAATTATTTATTTTTACTTAAAGTGTTTAATTATTATAAAATTTCTTTTGTCTTGTCTTTGGTTTTTTGACAGAGAAACACTCGGATAAAAATTAAGTACAATAGAACTAACAAAAAGTGGTAAACAATTATTGTTCAGGATATAATAGTATGCTTATATAATATTTATTAGCATTAATCGAAACTAATGTTGTACTTCGGTTTAAAGTTTAATATGCAGTACAACTTTCTGGCTGATTTTATTGTTAGTAAATTACGATTTCTAGTCTAAAATTACAGATATTTACAGAAAAATCAATTCATTAAGTAATTAGAGTCCCGCGACTTGAGTCATCATGATGACTCAAGTCGGGGAATTCTAAGATTATGATCTTGGTTTTCCAGTGCAGACAACGCATATAGATGTTTCTTATCGACTACTAGATCCATTCCTAGCCCCTAGCACTAGTGAGACTTGTTTGATGAATATAAATTTATAAGGAGGACAGTTTAGTAAACAAAAAAGGAATACAATAATATTAAACTATAACAATACTTACTTTCAGGGTAACGGAAGTTAAAAATTAACTCTTTTTCGTGGTGTGGTCATTCTGTAAGTTGTCTGTGTACAGCCTGGGTCACATAATCGGCAAACTGGAGCCAGAACTAAGCTGTCGCAAAAAAAAAAAAAATAAATAAAATAAATAAATAAAAAAATATATATAGATATATAACATGGTAATAATTTAGTTTAATACCTTCCTCCCCCCCCCCCCCCCCTCCCTAAAAAAGAGGTATCAAAGTGAAATATAAATATGAGACATAAGGCTATAATATCTCTTAGTCCAATTAACTATTAAGACAAAAGATTATTCCTTTGTCTAATTTTCATATCCACCCAGGTCATGTAAAATTTGCAAGGAAATAGTGGAGTACTAAACTTATTGAGTGCCTTATAATATTAAAAAAATTCGTGTGGTGTCGCGGGACACGGGACACCCGGTATAGGAACGAAGTTCCTTACGCTTTTCATTAAATCACACGGCTAAGCACACGATGCTAACCACTTATACATGGCGGAGTTATAAAAGAGGCAAAATTAAAAGTAATTAACTATTTGTGGTTACCGGAGTTAAGGCAAAATAAGAAAAAAGCTTTTTTTTATCATTGAAGCGAGCGTCAAATAAATATTTATTGAATATTGAGAAAAAAGTTAATCATGATGAGTTTATAGTTAATGAGGGTGGTTGTATAGGTTAGAATCCTGTTTCCGACCTACCCGGCCTGAATTTAAAAATATATCACTTCACTACGCAAAAACGTCTGCTTGTATCAGGTTGAAATTTTACATGCATGTTTCAATTGTACTCTAGACTTTAGACGATGTGCATGAAGTTTTAATAAAATCGTTACGTTAGAACGTGAGATATCGGTAAAAACGTAGTTTTTTCTATTTTAAACGTTTAGGTCCGCTTTAATAAATTTAACGATTATTATCACTTCATAGCGGTGTTGGAGTTGGTTTTACTAAAAATAATTATATGTAAAAGTTGTTTGTCTCATTGAATAGATGAAGTTACATTTTTTTCCGTCCTAAAAATCCAAATTTTACATTTAAAGCTTACGTTGCGGGCGAACGCATGGGATAATAACGTTGTTCAACGAACATGTCCTGGACAGTGGTAAATTGAACAAATGTACATAATTTCAACTAAATCGGTCATCTTTTACTCAAGTTATCATCATCAGTAGATTTTGTGACGGTCGGTTTTGTGACTGTCGTTTTTTTTGGATTCACTCTCGGGCGCTAGACGCTTCAATAAGAAACTTCATTCCAAAAACAAAAATGCACAGACATTCCATGTGATGTTGTTGTGTTCCTATAATTTTAGGGAAATCAGTGGGACTTTATTTCAAGGTTTATATAAGACTATACAATCCAGGAATCTATAAATAATCTCGTCTATCTATAAATAATCTAAAGGTGTTTTGAGTAAAATAGGAAGGGCTAAACCAAGAGAACTATATTTAGACTCAGATAGTCACGTTTCGAAAATCTATTTTCATAAAACAAAAGAAAATTATTTTGGAAAACAATTAAAAATATTTTAATGCTATAAAAGTTTATTTTAGCATTATGAATTTCAACTTCAGAAACAAACCAAAAAATAATGTGTAAAGAAATACATATAGGTAATTCTTTTGCCTGATTTTTTTTTTTATTGTTAATAGCATGAAGCTCAAAATCTTAGCATGTCAAGAAAAGACTTTGGTTGATGAGGTAACGTGCTTTAAATATAATAATTTGTGGTATAATGGCTCGAGGGAAGAGAAAGCATGGCACTAGTTTACTTGTTTGTTTATCTGTAGACTGGTTACGACGGATATTGATTCACCAGAGACGTCACGAGATCATCTCCGGATATTTTTCTGTTTTTGCCCTCGAATTACAATTCTTTTTTTGTATAATGATATTGCAACAAACTTTTTACCCTAAATGAAACGGAGCTTTGCGGCTCCTTATCAGATAGTGAAATGTTGCAGAAACAGATATCTGTGAAGAAAAAAAAATCTCTATTTATTAGATCCTTAAATTACATGATACACGAAAAAATAAAAAGAACGATAGAATCCTCCATTAACACCAATATTTAAATCTTTGTTTCCCTTAATATCTTTGTCTGAGTTGGAGCAAAAGTTAATAATCAGTAATTAAAACTACTTACTACTAATTTCTTGTTCTTTTTTAATAAACAAGCAAATTGTTTGTTTCTAAAAAGAAAATTCTGCCTTAGCTTATATTCACTATGTATTTTGAACACTGTGTATTTTGAAATTGTTAGAACTTTATTTCTTTTTAAGTTGACTAATTAACTGAAATGATAAACATATTTTTAAGTAAACATATTACATTATGCTTAAATTTTTAGGAACCCTATGTTTATGTTATCAAACATGCAGGAATACAAATTACGGTTATGCAATTTAGAATCAACTACCTCCTTAGGACTTGTAGTATTTAAATTAAACTCTTTTAAGGTTTATAAGTATTAACATATGAGTGATAGGTCTACTTATTGTATAGCCAATATAAAATTATATTCTACTACTCACATAATTCTAATTTACACGTTCAAAGCCAATATAATCATATAATTGAATATAATGACGCATCTTCTTATTCGATAAAAAAGTTCTTCAGTTTGCAGTTTGTTCGCTATCCGATATTGAGTATAACATGATGCAGAAAGGAAAGTAAAGTAATCTATATATGTCTGTGGAATGTTGCTTTAAGAATAGGTAGAAGATAGAGAGGAAACGATTATTACCAGTATTCACTGTAACTTTCCATGCTTTATCTCACGTGTGAACATATTAATCTATTTTAGTGAACTAATTTTAACGAAGATAAATTCAGTCATTTAGACATTTAGTAAGATGAGAATAATTTCAGAATTATTTTTATTTTTATCAAACATTATGATCCTTGACTGTGTTTTTAAATATATTTAGTAATTACTAAGTTTTAATTAAACCATGAAAACATATTAATTTGATAATCTAAATTAAATATTAATTAAAAGACATAAAATAGATATAATATATATGTCATATGTGTGTATTTGTTTATAAATAATGATGTTAGTTTGATAGCACAATAATTTACCCACAGCATAATAATAATGATACACTCTTATTTATCTTGTAAAGTGTAGAATACGATAACAATCAAATATCAATTTCAACCATTGTTTTTAAAGGTCAGCTTACCGATTAAATAGCACAGTACAATTTTCTTGACAAAAATCTTGCATGTTTCTTTACATTATAAATATAGTCAAATGTCACAGTAAATCTCTGCGTTGTTTAGCTCAATTATTTAAGTTATCTCAGACTGTTTGCCTGTGGTTGACGTTTTGTCACACACTTAAATGGTCGTCCAGGAATAAATAATACCTAGATCTCTAGATATGGGTTCAAATTTTTTTTAAGTTATATTATAAAACTTTGTTTTGTTGTATATATTTTTTTTTAAATTTAAATCAACTTGTTTTTACAAAAACAAGTAAATACCTTTACTTAGGTGGCTTCGAAGGATTGAATATTCAGTTTTCTATGGAAAAAGGTTCTAACTATATTCTTACTAGTGACGCGTTGCATTCTGAACTCGCGTATGGGGTAATAATTTCCTGCTCAAAAAGACATTTAATTTGATTGACAACATGATATATGACTTAATAACCCTTAATTTTTGTGTTTTCCGTTATTTGAAAATAATGTCATTTTATTTATACTTTCTCTCTTTACTCATCGTGTTTTAATAGGATATGCAATATAAGCTTATTTTTACTTTCTCATATAAAGAGAAAGTATTGTGATGGCGCGAAAATTCGATTTTGAGATTTTGATGGATTTACACGTTTTGAGGTCCCCTGAGTCCAAAAAAGTGGTTTTTAAAAAATGTCTGTCTGTCTGTCGTCTGTGCAGACGCCTGGAGCCTAAACTACTAGGCCGATTTTGACGAAATTTGGCATACATGTTCAGAAAAATCATACCCCGAGGCGAAATCGAGAAATTAATTTTAGCTCTAATTTTGGGGGCGCTACCCCCCAAAAACTCTGAAAAAACCTGAAAAAAAATTATTTCTCGAAAAAGGTTCCGACGATTTTGATTAAAAAATTCTAAAATGTAGTCCATTTGAATACGAATCTAACGATATAAGCCGTTTTCCCGGGAAAAATCTAGTTCCTGAGAAATTAGCTTAAAACGCGGATGGAGAGAGCCCGGGTTCGATTCCCCGCCCGGGAGAAGTTATTTTTATGATAAATTTTGATGAAGTGTTCAATAATATTTAAATGTACATTTGAAACACTGGGCTAAGTAATTATGAACTCATATATGAGAAAGTTTGTCTGAGTTGTCTCGGACCAATTTTTTTTTTATCTAACCACGGCAGCAAAATTAAACATTGATTTACTGTTTTCAATCTGCAAAATGTAATTTTTCTTGATTCTTTTGTAACATGTCAAAAGAACACGCAGCAAAATAATAAAATGTAAGCATTAGCAAAATAACTAACAGGCTGCAAAAGTTTAAGAAAAGGTTACAACATTGCAGGTTATGAACTCTCCCACATTGTTCATTTTTCTGTATTTAAGTGTAATATCCTGCTAAATATTTATATCTTTTTTGAAAATATCTTTAAAAATTATAATAATAAAAAATCTTTAGTGTAATTTTTCTGCCGTTAGTAGATGAAATATTGTATGTAACTATGCAGAAAGGAAACATTCCTGAATTGTTTAAAGATCACCTGCTTCGGTTACACCTTAGCAGGTAATTAACATTTTCCTGCCTCGGCTTCGCCACATCAGTCAAAATGTCATTTTCCTGTCCTCATCACTCATCAGTAAAATAGTAAATTTCCTACCTCGGCTTCGCCTCTGTAGTAAATTTGTTTAGCCTATCTTCGCCTTCCGCTCGGAACTAAAACTTGAATAACTTGTCAACAAAATTCCATTTTGGTCAAAATACCCAAAAAATGAAATTTTCTAGTAATAGTTAGTTACTTATTATTCTCCTACTCTTAAAGGGCTTTAAAGCTATATATGACGTCATTCTAATTAAAACCTTTTTCAGTCGTCCGCCATATTGAAAATATCAAGTATGAAATTTCCAAAAAATTTAAATATGTCACAAAAGCTGAGATGCACCTGAGTGACAAATTTCGTTTAAATCGATTAATTTTTTGCCAATTACCGTGAGACAAACACACAAACTTATAATATCCTATAAGCCTCTGGATTGAAGAACTCACGCTCGTTTAACTAAACACTCGTTCAATTATTTGTTTAAAGAATAAATGTTAGAAAATTGCTTTTTAAATTAGAAAAAGAAGGAAGTACGTGAGAGTTACATACTTATCTAATTTTAGATTTGTTAAAAGCTGGAGTGATTGCGGTTGTTTATATAGAGCAGTTGTAACGAACAGCTTTGTATTTACTAATGTAAACGATGTTTACCACAAACTTTCTTTTATTTTCTCCTCCTGAATAATAATAAGGATTAATTGGTCATCTTCCTGCAAGAATCTCTTTTCGAGCACCTTAAATAAATCTATGGTTTTTAAAATTAATTAATTAATTTAAAAAATTAAAAGTGATATAAATTTATTTTATAATTTTATAATTTTTTATAATTTTATAAATTTATTTTAATAGAAGGGACAAACTAAACTACTCTATAAATTTAATTATAAATAACATTTAGTTGCATTCACTTTTCTTTGTATTTGATATTATTATATATTATACGAGTACAACATAGAAGCACATATCACGTGTTTTTAACAAATACAAGCAAAACATGTAACAAGCAAACTATTACCGTCTTATTGGACCGTTTTTGGGAGAGGGTGTGGAATTTTTTAATTTCCTTCTTCGAATTCTTTACTTCCCATTACCACGTAACTGTGACTACTAGTCATGCATTTAAATAGTGCGAAATATGCACTTAAAATATGCAACTATCCAAATATGTAGTTATTCCTATTATATACAGTCCAATAGGCAGCTATATACATTTTGTACAGATATAATTCGATAACAAGGGCAGTAGTCTGTGAATCGTCGCCAATAGTTTTATCGTTATCCGGGATTAAGTCGAAAAATATAAAAACCAGCCTCCATATAGGCCAGTAGCATTAAACATAAAATTCGAAAATAATTCCAACAAAAGGCTTTTTTGGTAGGATATCAGCGATTTTTCAATATCAGTGGAAGTGGTTGGTTTTGACTTCAGATTTTAGGGAATATCTTAAAAAATACCGTCAAGTATTTGCTACTAAAAGGGTTTCTTCGGTCATAAAAATGCATATATCGAACATTATTATTTTGTTTTATATTTTTTTAACAGCAATATGTATAAAAAGTTGCACTATAGAGAAGCAAGGTGTGCATACATTATCCTTTAGCATCTTAGGTATACACTTATTTGGTTCTTTTGGGGGTACAATTGCCGCCATTTTGGAAACGCGATATATATTTGTGATCTATATTTCAATACTTTTAAAATAACTCCCAACTTAAAAATGACAATAAATAAAAATTGTCGGTCACCATCATTACGGCCACCTAAAATTTCTAATATTTGATTTTTTTTAACTCCCGCAAATATTATTGGCCCAGAAAAATGTATATTTATGAATTTGTTCCTTATTTTTATGACCTATCCTAATGGGGTAATGGGGGGGGGACATTTCTTTTTGCGTTTTGTTTTAATAATTTCGGGGGTTAAATTTGGAAACGCGATGCAATATATATATATTTCAGATCCAAATATCAATACCTTTACAATGATACCCCACTCAAAAACGACAAAAATATAAAATTTTCGCAATTGCTCGCTTATCGAAGAAATGTTGAGTAAGTTCGCAATGTTTTTCCTGTTTTTGTTTTGTTCCTGTTTCAAATTTGAAATCTCTAGCTACAGTAGGTCGGGATATATACTCTAGGATGCAATGGATGAACTACCAAATGCATAAGGGTTTCTAGGATGGCTTCGGAACCCTAAAAATGATAAATGGACCAATGAGGCCAATTGTCAACATCAAATAACATGGATGTTTCTGCTTTTAGGTATCTGCAGAAGTGGGTCAGAAACAGGTTAACAATAATATATTATACAAAAATTGGCCAATGGCATGGCTAGAGCAGGAGGATGACCAATTAATCATTATCCTCACCGACTGGAGCAGTGGTTCCCAACCTTTTTCGTTTGGCGACCCCTTTTTATAAAATCCACAGGTTGGGAACCACTGGACTAGAGCAATCTTCTCATAACTCTGGACGTCTTCAGTGGCTGTGGCGACGAATCATATGGTCAGCATCCTCGCGAGCTTGATTAACTAAAATGCCTTCACTTTCTAACCTCTTACTAAACAAGCTGATAAGTCGCTCCTTGTTCCTGTAATTTGAAAGGAACTGCTTCTGATTCATCGAAACTGACGTTGGCAATTAGTCCATTAATCATTTTTGTATATATATTTCAAAAATTAAGTTGAAACCAACCACTTCCGCTGATGTTGAAAATTTGTCCAACTTTGACCTACAGTAGTTTGGTAGCAAGGGTCCATACAATTTTCTCTTTGTCTCATTCGACGCAGAATTGAATGCTCTAAAACTTTTATTTGTAATACCTTTATGATAAACAGGTAATTTTCAAAGGTATTTGAGAGAAACTGACGATAAAACCAAAATTTTTTGTAAATGTAGAAAATTGGTCCAAATTTGACCTACTGTAGTTTGGTAGCAAGAGATCCATAAAATTCGCTCTTGATTTTATTCGACGTAGAATATAATGCTCTACAACTTTTATTGGTACCACTTTTTACAAATTTTAGAAGATATAAGCAAATTGTTTAAAAATTAACAAATGCCATAGCTCTAAAGTGCAAATTGATACCTTTTAAATGATGAAGTTTACTCTCATGTTCTCGTCAAATAGGATGAATTTATAAAAAATAAATATAATAAAAAAAAAATATAAATAAAAGCATTAGTCTTACATTTGAGTCATCCAATCATAAATTAAATCGGCCAATAATTACGGAAGCTATGAAAGCTCAAAGTCAAAAATTAAAGTACTTTTAATCAAATCTAGCACCAATTAAGGTTCAACCGATGGAGGTAGGAAAAACATTTAGAAAGCATAGAATCAAACTTGTAGATCATTCCAAATCAGCATCTGATAGTGAAATTATTTTTTCGATACGACTTACAAAAAAATATTCACAAAAAACTTGAACGTTGTCCACCATTTTGGGGGTGAAAATGAAAAATAACAACTTTTTGGAATTTTCCCCTCAGTTACGTGGCTTTAGCTACAAGTGCGCCAAATTGTAAGTTTCTAGCTACTTTGGGAAGTCTTATAATTTTAATGGTGAGTGAGTCAGTAATTAAAATAATAACTTTGAAACTCGCCTGTTTTTAAAAGGCTTAATATTAAAGGCGGTGTTGTAGTGCAAAGCTATTTAAGCTAATTCTATGCTTCAAATTTCAAAACCCCATTTTAAGACGAAGCAGAGATATGAGAATAAGAAAACCTGGGTGAATTGGTTTAAGTAAAATACACTGCATGCTTACTAGAACTTAATCTAGCTCACTGCCGTACGGCCGTGGGTTCAGATTTTTCCATTGTAAATTGCACGTCGATCAAAAAATAAAATAACCCCATAACATGTGCATGTGCAATAATACAATTGGAGAAATATCAATAATATAGACAAAACGTATGTAGTTTGCTATTTTTTTTCTGTATGGTGAATATATAGAGTATTAAGTGCCTTAAATTAAGAATCTAGTGAGACAGGTCGCGGGATCATGTAAGCTTCTAAATTAGAATGGGTCTTTTTCATGATGTTACATCTTGATGAAAGTAGCCTTGAGCTAAACCTATTTCTACTTGCCATGTAGTCGCGTAGTGTTAACTCGTCAAATCCTGCCGCCTCCACTTGTTCATCAATGACTCATCTCTAAAATCATCTACTATCATTATTATCATTGTTCCCTAGAGGTGTAAATAGTATTACATATTTGAAACTAAATCAGTCATTATTTTTATTTTACTCTCTTTTTATTTACGTATAAAAGATTGTTAGTTAGTACACTCTAATTCACAATTTTTTTTTCATTCTTTTCTAGGAGCGAAGAAACGGAATTTTAATAGGTCTTTATAAGTTTTAATAGAATTTTAGTTTAGTTCGTTTTAGTTTTAGTTTAGCTAAGAGAATAGCAGCCGGCTTTATGATGTGGAGACTTGATAACGATTTAATACACTTTTAATATCTCACAAAATACAAGAATAAGAAACATGAAACAATTATAAAATCTACTTTGGGTGACAAGGTCCTGTCAAAACATCGCGGCAGTCAGAGTTGCCACAGTACTCTCCTCCCAGTGTCAACGATCAGCACCTTTCTTGAAATCGCACTTTTCTTCCACTTGTGTTCTTCATATCTTTTGTTGCACTAGGTGGGGTTCTGCGAGAATTGCTGGGTTCTGGAGGATTATGATCCTTAGCTTGTTCATTTTCGCTATCGTAGAGTAAGTAAGCTGGCTTAAGTCTGTCGATTGAAACAGTCACTTCACCTCTTCCAGTCAGTATCTTAAAACATTTCTCACTTCGGTTAATCACAGCAAAAGGTCCATCATAACATGGCTGTAATGGTTTTTTCACGGCATCATGTCTGATAAATACGTGTGAACATGTCTTTAGGTCTCGGTGAACGAATATTTTTGGAGACGCGTGATGCTTTGTCACTACTGGTTTAATCCCCGCCATAGCTTGCCGCAGTCTTTCTACAAAACTTGGTAGGTCTGTATTGGTTTGTGAAGGTTGGGCATCTGTCATAAAATCTGATGGTAATCTGACTGTCACGCCGTAAGTAGCTTCTGCCGCTGTTGTGTTGCATTCCGGAATTAAATAACAACGTAGGCCAAGCAAAACCAGTGGTAGTTTCTCTACCCAATTGCCTGACATCTGTGCTTTCAGCGCTCCCTTCAGCGATCTATGCCAGCGCTCTATTTTACCGTTGGCCGCTGGGTGATAAGCGGTAGTCTTAATATGATGAATTCCCAGCCTTTGTGTCAATGCTTCGAATAACCTACACTCAAATTGTCGCCCGCGGTCGGTAGTAATGACAGAAGGAATTCCGAAACGTGCGATCCACCCTGCTAAGACGGCCTCAGCTACAGTCTCGGCCGTTATATCTTGAACTGGGATAGCCTCTGGCCAACGGGAGAATCGATCTATCATGGTTACAATGTAAGTATAACCCTTCGAAGTCAGCAATGGCCCAACAATATCGAGATTAATATGCGAAAATCTTGAACTCGTAAGATTGTATTTACCAATAGGACTTGATGTATGTCTTGATGTTTTAGTTCGTTGACAAGCTATACATGCTCTCGCCCACAATGAAACTTCTTTCTTTAAGTTTGGCCAAACAAACCTCTGTCGAACGAGGTCAACCGAACCTTTTATTCCCGGGTGGGATAGTCCATGTAATGAATCAAAAACAGATTTTCTTACCGACTTCGGAACGTATGCTCTTATAACCCCTGTTGAATCATCATACACCAGATCTTTGTTATTGCCTATTTTCATCGTTTTTAGTTGTAAAGAACATGTTTTTGAGTTCATCAGCATTATTAGTTCCTGGTCTTTTGCTTGTTCGTCAGCTAGTAGGTCTAGTGATACTGAGGATGGAATTTTTATGCTTGATAGGCGTGAACAAACGTCTGCTGGTATGTTATCTTGGCCCGGCAAATATCTTATATCAGTAGTGAACTGACCAATGTAATCCAAGTATCTGAACTGTCTTGGTGTAGCCTTATCTAATCTCTGTTTAAAAGCAAACGACAAGGGCTTGTGGTCGGAATATAGTGTGAATTTTCTACCTTCAAGATAATGTCTAAAATGTTTAACAGCAGCATACGCAGCAAGGAGCTCCCTATCGTACGTGCTGTAATTCATTTGTGCGTTGGTCAATTTTTTTGAAAAAAATGCTATCGGTTGGAATGATTTACCTTTGATCTGTTGCAGAGACGCTCCCAATGCAGTGTTTGATGCATCTACCATTAATACCATTGGGAGGTTGTCCGATGGATGGGAAAGCAGTGTAGCCTTAGAAAGATCTTGTTTTAATTTATCAAATGCTTCTAAGGTTTCTTTAGTCCAAACTATGACCGTCTTGTCGCCTTTTTTAGAGCCTTTTATCAAATTAAAAAGAATTTGTTGCACCGAGGCTGTATGGGGGAGTAAACGCCGATAAAAGTTTACTAATCCTAGGAACCGTCTGAGGTCACATATCGTTTTAGGAGCTGGATACTCTCTGATAATTTGTACACGTTCCGGAAGTGGGGCAATACCATCAGCCGTGATGTGGTAACCCAGAAAGGGCATTTCGTTTCTCCCTAAAACACTTTTTGCCACGTTGATGTTAACTTGGTGTTCTTTAAGTCGTTGAAAAAGGGTTCTTAAGTGATTAAAATGTTCTTCATCATTTTGGGAGAATACTAGTATATCGTCGATGTATACAAATATAAATGGTAAGTCTTGCAATATTCCGTGAATGTATCTTTGAAAGGTCTGGGCTGCATTCCGAAGACCGAAAGGCATGCGCACAAATTCAAACAGGCCGAATGGTGTAATGACTGCGGTCTTCGGAATATCGGCTGGGTTTACAGGTATGTGATGAAAAGCTTTTACCAAGTCTATCTTGGAGAATACTTTTTTTCCGCTTAGCTGAGCATTAAAATCCATTATATTTGGAACTGGATACTTGTCTGGGATAGTTACAGCGTTTAAAGCCCTGTAGTCACCGCACGGTCTCCACGAGCCATCTTTTTTTGGAGTCATGTGTAAGGGGCTTGACCAACAACTGCTTGATGGCCTACAAATGCCTAGATCTACCATATACTTAAATTCTAATTTCGCAGCTGCGAGTTTCCCAGGCGGTAGCCTCCTTGCCCTCGCAGTAACTGGTGCACCTTTTGTGCAGATATCATGGGTGACTGAGCATTGGTTGGATTTAAAGTCTGGTTTATCATTCACAATATCGGGGTATTCCCTCAGAAGAGCTTCAAATTTATTTTCAGAATTCGGGTTGAGATAGTAAACGGAAGATACAGTCGATGGGAATAGCCATCCTTTAGTTGTTAACTTAGTTTGATTGTCAATCAAACGTTTGTTTTTTAAGTCAACTAATAGGTCAAAGTGACTAAGGAAGTCTGCACCTATAATAGGGCTCAGAACTTCGGCTACAGTAAAGGGCCATACGAACTCCCTTCTTAATCCTAAATCTAAACGTAATAACTTACTGCCAAAGGTTTTGATGCAGGCACCGTTTGCTGCGTATAACTGTAACTCTGTATTTATTTTCTTATTTTTAACATCAGGTGGGACTACGGAGATGTCTGCCCCTGAGTCAATTAGATACTTTATACCGCTTTGATCATACACAAATAGGCGGTTAGCGTTACGGCCCTGATCATTTTCCGCCATTAATGTCGGGCCGTACCGTTTCCCGTTTTGTAATTGCAGGGCTGAGTGCATCTTGTTGCTTCATCCTTGAATTTGTAGTGGTACCAGCAGATGTCATATTGTTGTCTTGAACGCGAGGTTGGTCTAAATCTTGCTCCCGACCTTGATCTTGATCGACTTCGTATATCTCTCAAAGCTCCAGCCAGCTCCGAAACTAGTGTTTCTAGACTTTCAAGACGTCGGTCTATTTTGTTTTCAGGGCTCTCTTGCGGTAGGACTGTTGGTGTTACATCACAGATGCTTGTATGTGAAGTCGCGACCGCATCTCGAACTTTATCAGCCATCGTTGCGAGTGTATCTAATTTGTCGGAGCTAGCCGCTAGAATTGAGCTAATATGAGGTGGAAGCCTTTGTAGAAAAATTGTTTTTAGGAACTCATCATTAACCGGTGAGCCTGCGAGTGAACGCATTTCTCTGAGCAAATGTGACGGTTTTTTATCTCCTAGCTCGAGTTCACACAAATGTTTCTTAATTTTCTTTTCACCTGATTCCTCAAACTCGGTGATTAAACGTGTTTTCAAATCTTGATACGGATTTTCTCCTAAGGGACGAGTGATCAGATCAGAGACAGTCTCCGCAACTTCACTGTCCAATGATCCTACGACGTAATGGTATTTTGTTTTCTCTGAAGATATTTTGCTGGTTTCAAACTGAGACTCAACCTGAACGAACCAGACTTTAACGTTTTTTCTCCAAAAAGGGGGTATTTTGATCGAAACACGGCAAACTTCCGTTGTTGAAGTAAGTTGAGATTCGTCCTTCTCATTCATTTTCCGTTCTTTATATAGTAACGTACAATATTTAAATAGCAAAAAAAATTATTAGAAATACTAACTTACGTGAATGTCTGAGTCGGGGTCACCAATGTGGAGACTTGATAACGATTTAATACACTTTTAATATCTCACAAAATACAAGAATAAGAAACATGAAACAATTATAAAATCTACTTTGGGTGACAAGGTTCTGTCAAAACATCGCGGCAGTCAGAGTTGCCACAATGATAAATTAATTAAATTCAAAGCAAACATTGATTTAATTATTTTTTTAAGTCATTTAAGAATTACAATAGGGAAAACATCAATTAATCAAGTTAAAAATAGCATTTTAATTTAGCCCAAAATAATATTGTTAGCCTTATTATAAGGCCGCCTTATATTACATTTAGATATTGAGTTAGCTGATAAAAAAAAGTACCTATCTAATGGTACTAAATTCACCATACGATAACAATTTACAGCGATTTGAAGTTACGAATTCAATAGAATCGCATCTTATTCTTTTCTAATTTTGTAAACAATATATATAATTATTCAGGTAAAATACTTATAAACCAATTCTACCAGAGACAAATCAATACTCTTTTTCAGAGTTAATATTAATAATTCAACCTTTTGATTATTCGATGGGGTTAATTTATTATAGCGAAAAAATTATATTATTAAAAATAATCTTACGATATAAAACAATATGTAGCTGGGTGTATTGTCATCAGATTGTCTTCTTAATGTTCTCTAAATAATAATTTTTTACTAAAATTATCTTTGTTGCACACACTGTTTACTGCGTTTGTTATAAATGAATAAAAGCATTTTGCATATATTCAATTTTCTTATATAGTAATCTTCTTATATAATATTAAAATTTTATATAGTCAGTCCTGTAATTTTGACTGTTGTGTGCCACCTAGATACAGAAAACAATGCACTGGGTATGGGATAGGTATTTTCACTTGGCCCACTTTCATGGAGCACAGAAATTGTTTTAGTTACTTATATCTTATATTGGATTTGGGTCACTCACATGACTCCTCCCGAGGCCCGTGGTATCTCCTTACAGGCATCTTCTATATCATCTATCACTGATGATGACCGAGATAGCTGATTTTTATTTTTTTTTATTTTAAAAGAGGTACATGTGTATCTTACTAATCCTTTCGTGTAATCTAAGTGCCACTGATAGGTTTTCTAACAATTTTTTTTGGATAATTTGATACTTGGAACAAATAACAACAATATTAACTATGCTATAACTAAACAAGATCGTGACTAAATATGTCGACTACTTATTTATTTTTTTAAAAAAAGTTTGTTTGAGACTCTAGAAAAAGACCAATATAACTGTATATAAAATATTCTCCAATAAGCAATTGTTCTTCTTGTGGGTTTAAATGTTTTTCTTCATTCGGTTTGAGAAGCCTTTTCTGGGATTTCAATAGTTACCCCCTCTACTCAATTCTATAAGTAGTTGAATCCTACTAATGTATGTCCGATATTGTGTATTATGAATGTATATTGAAAATAACATAGTCGTTTAACATCATCAATTTCAGACATGATTTGAATATTAACGTACGCTTCATCACTGATTTCCTGACATGGTAAGAGAATAAGGTTCTCTGGAAGAAAATAGTTGGATGTTTTTGAAGAGTGTAGGGGGTTGAAGACCCTTAAAAAGTCAGGAATAAACAAATTTTTATATAGAGCATTTTTCATTGAAGTAATTGGCAGAACACTCAACTCCAAGAGGTCAGTGGCTTTCCCAGACCCCCAATAATCTCCAACCATTTAGTTAAGATTATCTTGGCTAGGGGTATAATTTTTTTTGCATCACTGTAAAAATAAGGAAATAAAAATAGAAAAACTTTTGGCATATTAATATTTTGAATTATTTCATGTTAGAGTTTTTCTTAATTGAAATATTTATTATAGTACTATAACCAACTAAAAATCTATTTGGTATTGTGTAATTTATATTAAATATAATAAATTATGTATTTGAATTAAAATATTTTTTATTCAATTTTTCAATTGGTCATGTAACGAAAAGTTCGTTGCTCCTTGATCAAGGTAACGTCATTAGCATCATAAAAGACCTTACAAACGCAAATTGTTTATAATGTTTAAACATTTATACTTAGGAAACAACCATTTAAATTTAATAACCGTTTAAGAAATAATCATAAATGTAAATAACCATAAATGTAAGAAATTTGCAGAGATGAATTGCGTCAAACTATTACAATAGTTTGAGAACAAAAGGACAAAGGGTTGAAACATGGCACAATATGCTCAAGAAACACATACCTTGATGCATTAGTTCCGGATTATGACATTGGTTAATAAAAATTATGATTTTAGGTATTGTCCATTCTTTTTGATGGTTATTAGAGGGTTGGCAAGCAGTTTCGATGTTAACACACAACAATCAACCACACACAATCACAATACTCTTCTAGACAATAGCCATGATGAAATTATAATACCTAATAATTATAAACGCAACCGACAAATACACCCACATTTATTTCGACATAAATAGCTATATTTATAAATAAGGCAGCCGAGTTAACCAAAAAAAAAAAAAACGATTTTGACAAATGTACCGTTTTTATTTTGTCTTCTCTAAGAATAATACCTAAGCTTAATAGAAACAAATAATTATTATTTTCATTCTAATCGCCTTCTCTCTTGACTTTAACTCTGAAAATGAACTAATTAAGGCTCTGTTCAAACTGTATACATGGAAGATAAGTCATTTATGACTAAATATAATTATTTTACTAGTTTCAAGGTAATAATGTAAGTGCGCAAGCTATCTCTTTGCGGTAGCTATGTAAATAATATAATCACTCTTTATATAATACATTTACAGTAGTGTAATACTTTCGCAAAAAGCATTCACACACATAATTAAGTGTTTTGTGGATTGAGAAGGGAAGACAATAGAAAAAAATCTGGATTAGGTACCTATTAAATAATCCAGATAGATATAAAGGCTCATTAAAAAAATATATAAATAAAATGAAAGCACTAATAATAAATAACACGATATTTCCAAATGAGGGAAAAAATATTCAATCGTAACTAGGATAATAATTGATAAAGGCCAACATATTCAAGGAAATGAAGATTCAATGCTGACATGCATTTTATTGAGTCAGCAGCAAGACTTGAGTGTGAGTTAACTGAAGTGTTGAAATGTTATATTATTATAACAGTTTCTATTGTATATTTCAAAATCAATTATCAAAGTGTTAAGGACCTGAATGGATTGAGGGTCAAGGGCATGTTTATGGCTCTAATCAACTCTTTGTGGACACTGGAAACTAGCAGGCAATATTTACATTACCTTCATTCACATTCAGTGCTATTTGATATATCTACAAAGTGAAAAACCTAATCTAATGTTTATCTATAAAAAATAATTAGCTATAGATAACATGTTTTTAATTATAAAACACCAGGGCAGTTCCCGGGCTATACAAATAAAAACAACATAGTACTTTATATATTTATAGATGTATATAGTAAACAACACGTATATTATATACAACAGACATTATTTATCGACTAATGACGATCATTCATAATTTAAATCAAAGACAGAGGAAGGAATTACTCTACCTTTATTTGGTATAATAAACAAGATGGTATATCCATTATAAAAAAGTGACCCCGAGGAGACGGAAATAGAAACGAGGGTGGGTTGACACTGAACGCGACGGATTCGAAATAAACCCTCAACCCTCTCCAAGTGTCTTGTTTACATACGACGTCGGTTCTTCGGTCTGTTTATAAAATGAACGAATGACAAGAACTAGGTGCTGGATGACTATACCTAGGGACGTGGCATATCGAGCGGTAGGCGACGAGGGACTGGGGAGCCAGGCCCCGGCTCACTAGATAGATCGATATAGTTACGGTTTCCACCACCAACTAGGTCAGGCCAAGAAGAGACCTGGGGGCGTCTTGAGGTTGCGTCTAAGACTGACCGCAGAGCACTGTCCCTAGAACTCTTCAGGACCACCACGAACCGCAGACTCTCCCACATATCTTTTTTCAGTTGATAATAATCGACTGCAAATTATTAACAACCCATTTTTCTCATGTGGGAACCTGGACGAAGAAGAGGAACCTGAAGACTAAACCTTTCTATTGGTTGAAGTAGGAGAAACGTTTAATGGTAAAATAAAATCTGATCTGGAATTTTGGAGGTATTAAATAAAACTTCTATTTGGAGGTGTTTAAAAATGTGTGACAACATTAACACACTTTTTTTTTTTTTTTAATTTTTATTAGAATATTGCAACTACATAATTACATGTTATAAGCAATAATGATGTATGTTATTAGAATGACATGATGTTGACTTGAGGTGAGGAACTGTCCATTAACAGTACTCACAGATACTAGCATGAATTATTACATATATTTAGAAGTTATACATCGCTTAATAAATCACGTGGCCACTGCCTCTTTAGACGTCGAGGAGGATTTCCGGGAATGGATGGCAATGATAGGTTGTGGATTAATGGATTAGGGTGTTGGGATATGGAGTCATGGAAGGATTTGTAACGAGATTTGGCTAGGTCATGGACGAAGGGGACTTTAAGGTCGTTGTGAAGGGTAAAGTTAGAAACGTAGAAAGGAGCGTGGACTATTCTTCTTAGGATTTTGGACTGTAGGGACTGGATTCGATAGGAGTTGGAACGCTTGGTGGAACCCCAGAGTTCGATACCGTATGACCATATGGGCTTAATTATGGTGTTATAAATGAGTAATTTGTTATGTGTGCTGAGCTTAGATGTATGGTGTAAAAGTCTGTGTAAAATTCTGTAGCGTCTGTTGCAGTCTTGTCGTTTAAGTTTTGTGTGGTGTGCCCAGGTCAAACGACGGTCCAGATGTAAACCAAGGTAGCGGACGGAACTAGAGTGAGAGATGGGAATTTGGTTTAGGGTTAGCGGTTCACATATGCCATGTCGCAAACTAAACGTCACATGGACACTTTTGTTTTCATTAATTTTGATTCTCCACTTCTTGAGCCAAGTTTCCAGAAGTAAGAGGTGTTGCTGAACTTGATCAGATGCTATTCTAGGAGATATGTTAGATGATAGAATACATTTATCATCTGCAAAGGATGATAAAGTGGTGGCAGGATGTTCAGGGATGTCGGAAGTGAAAATGGTATACAGGATTGGACCTAGGATGCTTCCTTGGGGTACACCTGCTTTTATAGGATAAATTGAGGAAGTGGAAAGGTTGTAGGACACTTGATAAAAACGATTTGCTAGAAAGGATTTTAGGATCAGATAGTAAGTGAAAGGAAGGATGCCCTTAAGCTTCCAAAGCAAGCCAGCGTGCCAAACCCTGTCAAAAGCTTGCGCTTCATCCAGGAAGACCGCCGAGCAGTACATTTTCTGTTCAAGGGAGGAGGCTATTATATCTACAACTCTGTGACACTGTTGGACTGTGGAGTGAAGGGATCGAAAACCTAACTGGTGATTTGGAAGTGTTTGTAAGGATGCTATTATAGGATTAATTCGTCGGAGGAGAAGTTTTTCTAAGATTTTCCCCATCAGTGGAAGAAGACTGATAGGACGATAGGAGTTAGGTAAGTGGGAAGGTTTGGAGGGTTTGTGGATCATTATGATTTTGGCAAATTTCCAAAGTGAAGGAAAGTGGGTTACTCGGAGGACTGAGTTGTAGATGGAAGTAAGGTAGACGATTCCTTTTTTGGGAAGGTTTTTAAGGATATGGGAGGTAATAAGGTCATAGCCAGGAGCTTTGTTTTTGGGAAGATGTTTTATAATGTAGGAAATATCGGATGGGTTAAATGCCTTTGGGGGAGGAGAAAGTTGAAGAGGCACAAACAGATCGTTTAATATATTATTGGAATGGATTTGGCCATAAATATCAGGATTAGGAGTAAACTGTTCGGAGAGGAAATGGGCAAAAAGCTCTGCTTTATCGGCATCACTTTTAGCCCAGGATTGATCTAATCTTTGGAGGGGTGAAGGAATAATCTTTTGTTTAAGGATTTTTCGGGTAGCTTGCCAAAGGGATTTGTCTTCCGTCGTCAAGTTTCTAGTATAGTCTGAGAATTGTTCTGATCTGTATGTTGTCAATGCAGTGGTCAGTTGTCTTGTAAGTCTGTTAAAGGTCAGTTTGTCAGTAGGTAGTCGAGTCCGTTGCCATTTTGCCCTAGCTCGTCGTTTTTCGCTAATTAAGGTTCGTATAGTCAAAGGTAAGTAATAATTAGTCGTTCTGTGTTGTTTGTAAGGTCTTGTACTGTCCCATACACATGTTTGTATTGTCTCAGTTAGTGTCTGTACTGCTGTGTCTATGTCTTTAGTGGTAATTTAAGGTCAAGTTTGTTCTCTATTAACTGTTGAAACATAGTCCAGTCTACATGTCCATTTATTAAGGTAGGTTTGTTAGGGGTGGGAGTAGGACAAAGGTCTAGGATCAAAAGAACAGCACTGTGGTCAGAGGAGAGATCGTGAAGGTTCAAAATAGTTGGGTGGAGATTGGTGAATGGGGAGGTGACGAAATAATCTAATAGGTCTGGTAGTTTGTTCGGATCAGAAGGCCAATAAGTATAGTCAGGAGGGGAAAGGACTTGGTATCTGGAAGAAAGAATCAGAGGAAGCAGGGAATTTGTGCCACGTGGATTACGGGTTCTGCATCCCCAGTGGGGATGTTTAGCATTATAATCTCCTCCGGCTATAAACCTTGGACCAAAGGATCGGAATAAGGTTACAAAATCTTGATGGGTAACAGGTTTGCTAGGAGGACAATAAACAGAGGATATTGTGTAGTCAAATGGTAAGGAATTTAGGGTTATGGTTGTGGATTGAATAGATTCTGTGGGGTTAGAAGGATGCAGAAAGTGGGAAAGGGAATTTCTAATAAGGATCGCACTACCCCCCTGTGCAGTGTTATTTGGATGGTCAGTTCTGTACGTTTGGTAGTCTCGTATGTGAAAGTGTGAACGTGTTGTGAAGTGTGTTTCATTTATGAGGGCAATGTCGATCCTTTTATCATGTAGGAGAGTATCAAGTTCTTGTTTATGCTGGGTTACCCCATTAGCGTTCCAGAGAAGGATGGTAAGAGAAGTTTGGTTTGGAGAGATCATTTTTGGGAAAAGACGGGAAGGACAGATGCTAGTGATGAGAGGGTTTGAAGGATGGTGAGGAGAGGTTCAATAACAGCTTTAAGTTCGGTTATAAAGGAGTTGAGGGTTACTTGTAAGGTAGCAGTGAAGTCAGTGGTGTTTGTAGGAGGAGGAATAAAGGCAGGAAGACGTCTCTGAGGTAGCGGGTGAGAGGATCCTGCAGCCGCAGCGGTCGCGTAGCTGGAGTGTGACAGGGGTTGCTCACGGGTAGTAGTAGGCTTGTGTGCAGTCGACGGTAGAGAAGGGAATTGTGGTGAGGTGGTTGGTGTAGAGAAGTTCATTGCAGGACCTGGGGGGTGTGATTGAAGGGTTTCCTTGGCGGCGGTATTGTTGGTCTGTTTGTTGTTACTTCTGAGGGTACGCTGAAGTTTCTTGTGAACTTCGCACCCTCGATAATTGGCTGGATGGGCCCCGCCGCAGAGTACGCAGGAGGCTGGCTGTAAGCGATCGGTTTTAGGTTTCCTAACGGTTTTAGTATTAACACACTGGAATAAATAAACCCTTTATTTAATTTTCACCAGTGATTTCGCTTAAGGAACTTTAATTTGAAATATAAAATTAACAAAAGTGAACCTTTATTTTATATTGTTTAGCATTCATAGCTTTTTAAACTAGATAAGGTTATTTTAGCTGATTATTGACTAATTATTAGTAAAAAAAAAAAAAAAAAACTTCTTGCATACGAGTCCGCAAGACAGTGAGACATTTTCATGTTTTCGAGAGTTGATGGCAACCTCCTGTACTTTCCTAACTCCCTGTCACATGTATTAATCTTTTCGACTTTCTTCGGCCCTACGAATACAGAAAACGTATTCGGGGGAATGCCAAAATAAAAATACGTCTGATTTAAATAATATGTCTTTTTTATGCAATATTTTATATGGTTTGTTTATCTCTCAGACTGATTATTTATATAAAGGCCTTTTATCTGTAATCCAAAATAATTTTTTTTACTATTTAAGTTTTTTTTATAGAAAGAAATAGATAAAGGGGATTATCAGTCATTATTTTAATATTATGTATCAAACAAAGTTAATCACTAGGGATCTATACTTGCTCGGTCGAAATTTATAACTTGAAATGAAATCATAATTCTCTAATCTAAAGATTATCTAAAGTAAAATATTCAGTCTCCTATATAAATTATGGGATTTTAAATTTTTAAGGGATTTTTTATTACTTCTTATCTTAATTGGCTAAGAGTAGAAGTAAGTGGCGCCACTAACACAAAATCGTGTGAAAGAATCTATTTAACTCTGTAGCTATACTCTTGCTAGCGGTGGTGTGGTGTAAAATATAAAAAAGGCTGTTAACAGTGAGAAAGAATGTATAATGAACCCGGAATTATGATATTATAATCACCCCGGCATAAGATTATGGGGCACCGCCGAAAAACGTAGTTTTAAGGTTAAGGCATTTTACCTTACTCTCTACTTTTAAACCAGTCTCAGGAACAGTTACTACAATACCTAGTTTTTTTCTGAATAAATGCTTGTTTTAAAATATATTGATATTCGAGTATAAAAAAAAATTAATGTGGCATAAATATAAAATAGTTTTTAAAATTTGTTGCCCACGTTTAGATCTAGGCATCACATCAATAAAATAAATATGTACTTATGACCCAAGGTCGTTAAATTAGCAGAGACAGAGAAGCCTCAAATGAGATATATACTTAATTCCATTTATTAAATACATTATAATTATTTTATGCTCCATTTTAACATATTAACTTCGTTAAAATAAACTAAAAGAATTAAATGTAAATATTTTGCACTGTTTTAATAGCTTAAAGGGGTTCAATATATAGAAAGTTAAACCTTAACTGAAACTTAAACCTGACAAGTTTAAAAATATATATCCCGTTCGAATGCCGTTACTAGGTCGTAATTTAACATCAAATGCTATATCAATGGGATATTTGATACAGGAGCAACGAGCAACAAGTGAAAATGAGATTGGGTGGTCTATTGAACAAGATGCTTCGACACAACGATTTTCTAACAGCTTTATTCCTAGTTGTGAGTTGTGATGAATATTTCCAAGTGAGCAACAGGTAGGGATTTGAAAAATGGTTAAGATACTTCTAACTAAATAAAATGGGTGATAAGTTCAAAAAATAGAGTTTGTAACAAAAATAGGACTTTGTAGGGTAGCAAAATAAAATTTTGATGTTTTTTGACGAAATGACATGGACAATTAAACACTTTCCACAAGTGTTATATATTTTTGTAATCTACTCTTCAATACCTTTCATTTCATACTCCACTCAAAATGTTTTAAAAAAATTCCCGCGACGTGAATTACCCTCCATTTTGGATTTGAACAGCTGATAATTTCGAGTTTGCTATAGTTTTATTTTATTACGCGTCAAAAAGATCTGTATTACTGAAAAGTTTCATTATTTTATCTCTTTTGATTCAAAAGTTATTGGAACCGTCCAGAGTGACAAATATACAGACACAGGAACGAAACTATAAAGGTGAGATTCCTATGCTGCGTCTGACGCAGGTTAGAGGGTTTCCGTTTCCTATGCATGCGTCAGACGCAGTGCGGCTGACGCAGGTTAGAGGGTTTCCTATGCATACGTTCAGTTGATCTGCGGCCTCGGTAGTGAGAGGGTGACAATAATGAGTGTCCGCGATTTGCTCTTCTATTTGAACTTAGAAGAGATTGAAGACGAAGACATTTTACTGGAACTAATAAGTCAGGGTAATGCTGCTGCACACCCTATTTTCAAATCAAGAATTGAGGAAGGTTGTTTTGAGACACTTATCAATCGGCACTTGTTGAAGGATGAGAAAAAAAATCGGGAATATTTCAGGCAAAACAACGCAGTTCAGCTACATTCTCGATCTCGTTAAAGAAAAAAATAAATAACAAGAAATTTTGAAACAATATCCACCAACTTTTCATGTTCCTCAACTGTAAACAGTGCTTTATCCGACATAACTGATTTGATTAAAAAAGGCAAATAAGCACTTGAACACCCACCAATTTATACTTGTCCGATTGACTTCCGTTTTTATTTTTTATTTTTTATTTTTTTACTGTTCCTTTCTACAATTTAACAACTTTTAACCTGGCGTCGTTTCGGTAAAATAAATAGTTTTTTAAAAATATATATTTATATAAATATCAACTCACGTATATAAATATTGGGAACCAAGGGTTTTTTAAGGATGAGGGATTACATATTTATATATATATGTATTTAAAAAACTATGTATTTAATTTAACGAAATGGAGGCAGATTAAAAATAGTAAAAAGGAATAGTTTAACAAAAACCGAATTCAATCAGACAATTATAAAGTGGGTGTTCAAGTGCATATTTACGACCCGTTCTCCCTCGCATCTGCGTCTACACTGCTCTCGAACCGGTACGGCCGCACGACCAGAGCGACCCAGCGTCAGCCGCATGCGTCTGACGCACCATAGGAATCCCTCCCATTGAATTACATTGTAGCAGTGCTCTGCGTCTGAAGCACCGCGTCAGACGCAGCATAGGAATCCCACCTTAAGGGTTTCTTTTTTTGGTTTTACCAACGATGAATGAAGCAGAAAAAGAATTTTACCAAGAGGTGAATGAAATTATTCTGGAGCTTTCTCCAAACTATTTTCAAAAAACCTTTCTAATTTCTTGAAAATCAGATGAGTATACTTTTTTAAGATATAGATGTAAATAAATGTATGTTAATGCGCATTTGAACCAATGCAAGAAACAAATGGATGAAGAAGGTTAAAACGTATATGACACCATCTATTGGCAAATTAAGACCAACCATCAAAATTTCATTAAAATTGGACGAGTACTTTTTAAGATATATTGGTTCACAAAAATTGGTTGACTGACTGACAGACAGATACAGGACAAAAATAGTCTGCCAATTAGTGTGGCATCGTATATAAATATATATATATATATATATATATATATATATATATATATATATATATATATATATATATATATATATATATATATATATATATATATATAATCTTGCGTCGTATTTTGTATACTTCAATGATTTTATGCTTTTGCAACCTATTATTTCCAAATTTATTTAATTCCCCTTTTTAAGTGCCAATTGTTTTTTGTTTTTTTTACATTAATGAAAGTATCAATTTAGCAAAAGTTAAAGAACGCAGGTGGTTGAAAATAATTTGTGGCTATCTGCGGATATTATTCGTCAAACCATCCAAATCATAAAAAGTGGACGAGTAGTTTTTAAGATATGTTGGTTCGCAAAAATTGAGGGATAGACACACAGACAAATACGGAACATTAATGTTACCTGTTGTCTGAAACGGATTTCTGCCATGGAATTTTTGAAATCGGAGACATTAAACATTTTCGTTCTTCAGAACGATCTCATGGTCTCTATATCTTCAGTATAAGCTCGGAAGAAAAATAAGGGAAACAATTTAGTGACGTACGAATATACTGTGATGGTTCTCAGTAATGTGACCAAAAAATTATTTTTTCCTTTTTAGTGAAAATTGTGACCCTGTCCCAAGGCGAGCTTAACAGCTTCTACCAAGCTTGCTCTACTCTACAGCGAAATCTTTGCCGATTAAAATTAAATTATTTAAACGGCAATAACTTCTCCTACCTGTCACTGGTCGTGTTTCTTTACGATTGATTTTGAATTTTACCACTAATATTTCTCAGAAATGTAGCAACTAATACTTATAATTTGATAAAACTAATGACTGATTATTGTATTGTCATCGGAATATCATAATGTGTGCAAGTTTCAACTTTCTAGGTAGTTCGGAAGCAGATCAAATTTTGGTTACAAGATTTGTCCCGGACAAACATGTTAATTAAACAATTAATTAATAGGGTTTAAATATTGGTCCGAGACAACTCAAACTGACTTGGTCCAGTTGTTTCTGTTTATTGCTTGTTTCGAATATTCGTAGTTACATATAATTATTATTAAATATTTTATCAAAATTTACCCTAAAAATAACTTCTCCCTAGCGTAGGGTGGCCAAATATCCCATAATTTTAAGCTTTTAAAGGCGTCCCTTCGATTCTGAAAATGTCCCGTTTTTCGGAAAACATGGCATTTTCTAGAAGGCCTGGGTAAAATGAAAAACTTGTCCCATACGATAGGTAATGAGTTGGAGACTTGAATCTTAAAAATATTTATGATATTTAGTGTGAGGTATTACTAAACTAATATTTAATACAATCTTTATTTAATTTATAACTAATTTTGAATAATGAGTGTTATTACAAACAAATTGATTACATTTTCCGCATTTTATTTCTTACTTAAATTTTGTGATACTTGATTTCAAATGGAAAAATCACAGGGAAGTATCTGCGACCAAGTATACATTTTAGGGATTCATAGATGATTAAGCATACGCGTTATATAATTTTGATATTTGTTTCTCTCCCAGGGGTATCTGGTTCGATCCCCCCTGGGGTCACAATGTTTTTGTTCGTAATAACGACAAGGTAAATTAAATTTTTTCAGGAAATTGTCATCGCCCTACCATAAGGCATTATTATTAGGGGGGGATTATTTGTGTATGTTTCAACTCATGAAACAGGTAAAGAATGCAAAATTTAAAAAAGGTTTATATATATATATATATATATATATATATATATATATATATATATATATATATATATATATATATATATATATATATATATATATGTATGTATATATTTGTATCCTACTCTTCAGCAGCTTTCATTTTATATCCCACACAATATTTGTAAAAAAATTAAATTCTGGGCGCACTGCACATGTGTGCCCACAAACTTGGAATTTTTAAAAATTGGGAATGCCCTCCCGGAATTTCTTCCACCCACAATAAGGTATTATTAGCATGAATTATTTCAAAATTTTAGGACCAGCAGTTACATACTGGTTGGGGGGAGGGGACTTTTTTTGGGATATATTTCATAAAACAGGTAAAGAATGCAGAACTTAAAAAAGCCTATATATATTTATATATGTTTGTACCCTACTCTTCTGCAGCTTTCATTTTATACCAAACTCAAAATATTAAAAAAAGACCAGTCATGAACCACGACTTAATGAGCGAATTTTAAAAGAAATCTGCGTATTATTGGCTTATGATAATATATGAAAATTTTGGATTAGAATTTGTATTTGTGAAAAAAAAAATATTGGTACAAAGGGGTACGGGGTACAAAAGTCAAAATAGTATTTACCCTTCAAGATGCATGTCGTTGGAAAGCTCTTTAAGAGTACAGTAATTGTTGTTATGTACACTTTTGTCATATTTTTATAGTATAAGAGGGGGGTAAAATGGAAAAAACCCACGTTTTTATGCTATTTTTGACCCTGAATTGTCAGAATTTGACCCCTAAATGAACTCTAAAAATTCTGGCCAACGAACTCATCCTTTCTTTTGATATTATTAACATTTTAAAATTTTTTTGGATTTTTTAAGTGCATCCTAGCGTGAGATATCGTCTGGAGTGACACATACTTATATACATACATACATACATAAAAAAAATGTGTTACATTTCAGGAATCGATTAAGAATAGTCTAAAACGGATTTCCATAGAGAACATTTTCAATAGCTTGCAATAGCTTAACTTTCTTCGAATATTCGCTAAAAGAAAAATGTTGGGCGCATTGCACATCTGCGCCCACAAACTTGTCAATTTTTAAAAATTGGAAATGTCCTCCCGGAATTTTCATCGCCCCACAATAAGGTATTAGCATGAATTAGATTAAAATTTTAAGACCAGCCGTCATATAGCGGTTGGGGAGGGGGGATTTTTTGGGTATATTTTAACTCATAAAACCAACAAAGAATGTAAAATTAAATAAATATTTGTTCGTGAAGTCTCACGTAAAAAGGGTTTTCGTTGGTATCCTTAACATAAAACTAGTTATATTAAGGAGGGGGGGGGGAGACGCAAATGTTTGATGCATTTTGATAAAAGGCCTGGAAAATTAAACAATTAACACGTGATATACATTTTGTAATCTACTCTTTAAAACCTTTTTTTTTTGGTGGGAATTATCCCCCATATTGGATTCCCAGTAAATCTGTTGAAATTCCTATTCTAATTTTTCCTATGGTCCAGCAGACCGCTTGACATATTTTTTATACTTCTAGTAATTGCAGAAAATTAAACAATTTTCCCGTGTTACTGAGGAAGAGGTTCCTGGTTCAATCAAAAAACAATGTTTTTGATCGGTAATAACGAAAAGGTACATTTTTTTTTCAGGGAATATTCATCGGTCCACCTACCCTATGGTAAGCGTAAATTATTTCAAAATTTTAAGAATAGCCGTTATAGGGTAGTTGGTGGGGGGGGACATTTGTATTTTTGTATATTTCAATTTATAAATACAAAAAAAAATAAAATTAAAAAAATGTTTTTATATTTTTGTAATCTACTGTTCAATACCTTTCATTTGATTCCACACACAAAAAACAATTTTTTTTCGAGGGACATGAATTATCCGCCATCTTGGATTCCCAGTAAATCAGATCAAATTGCAAATCTTATTTTTTCTTTGGCCACCAGACCGCACATTTTGCATATTTTTCTATAATTTTAGTAAGAGCGGAAATACTATTTTTGGAACCGTAAAGTACAGTGACAGACAGACACAGGGACGAAACTATAAGGGTTTCTTTTTTTGGTTTTACTAACGAAACCCTAAAAAACCACATTTATACAGGGTGGTCCAAAAGTCCCCCCCCCCCCCCCCTCTTAACTTTTGAACAGTTTGAGATAAATTTATGAAACTTAGGGGATCCTTATCATATAAAGTGAATTTTGTTTTCATGCAATCGCGCACTAGGGGCAACCACCCACTTTGCCCCCAGGCCACCCGACTTCAAAATTTCAAATTGCAGAATAAATTTTTTAGAGCAGATTTGAATTCTGCATGAAAAATAAGAATATTTTACTTTAAGCTTTTTTTTATCTTCAATATTTGTCCCCATATATGGGACAAAAGTACAGAATCCAAATAAGCTATCAAAAATATACACTCCAATTTGAAATTTCAAAATTGGGTGGCCTGGGGGCAAAGTAGGTGGTTGCCCCTATGGTGCGCAATTGCATGAAAACAAACTTCCCTTTACATGGTACGGATTCCCTAAGTTTCATTAATTTATCTCTAACCGTTCAAAAGTTAAATTTTTCCTATGTTGGGTAAAAAAGTTGCGCCAGCAGTGTTTTAAATTTCAGCTCTTTAGCTTAAACGGTTCGGGTGCTATAAACTAAAGAGTGAAGGACAACCCCCCCCCCCCTTATCACCCTCGGCATAAGAGGGGTAAAATGGGAAAAACGCGTTTTTATGGTATTTTTTACCTTAAATTGTCATAAAGTGACGCCTAAATGGACTCCAAAAATTCTGGCCAAAGTGTACATAACAACAATTACTGTACTCTTAAAGAGCTTTCCAACGACATGCATCTTGAAGGGCATATACTATTTTGACTTTTGTAACCCGTACCCCTGTGAACCAATTTTTTTTTTTTTTTTTTTTTTTTTTTTTTTTCACCCATCCAAATTTTAAACCAAAATTTTCCTATATTATCATAAGCCAATAATACGCAGATTTCTTTGAAAATTCGCTCATTAAGTCGTGGTGCATGACTGGTCTTTTTTCAATAATTACCCATTTTCCCGACGTTTCAACTCCCATTTGCGTGAAAACCATACGACGTACAAAAAAATGTTAGTCATAGATTGAAGGTTATTTTCTCCTTTTTATTTTACTACTGGACCACTTTTTGCGTAAATATATTGCTTTGAAAGTTATAAGCTGAAAAACATTAAAAAATATTATTTTTAGTGGTTTTTTGATGATTTCTCATATTTGCTGAGGGAAATTTTGTTGGACAACTTCAGATTCGTGTTCAACCCCCCCAAAAACATAAAATAAACCACTAAAAACAGTTACACCAGAACTTTCCACTTCGAGCCCTTTTTGTGCACCATTTGACTGGACTAAAAAGCGTGATTCCAGGACTGCCGTTTGTGCAAGCTGTATTCACCCATCGAGAGATGTAAATTCATTTGTCAGCCATTTTGGCTAACTTTAAAAAGTTAATTTGATTAAATTTTTTTCTTCATTGGAAGATTTCAAGTTGCCGTTTTAACGCGTTTCTTTTCTATGTATCAAATTTTAAAAGAAAAAGAAGTTAATTAAATTAAATTTGTAATTTGCATTTAGCTAATAAAATTATTTTATATTTTAAGGGCAGCTAGGAGTTACGCATTATGAGTAACGGATTAAGCATGCCGTGTAACATAAGCTGTTAAGAGTTCAGCATGAGAATTGTTAAAGAAGATACTCACTTTTGTATCTCGTATCAGTTTTTTTTATTCAAGAGCACCTCAGCTCTAGTTTTTTTTCTACGAGAAGATTTTTTTCTAAAATTTTATAAAGAGTTCAACACTTAAAAAAAAAAGCAACGTATGCAACTATATTGCATGAAAAAGAATTAATTCTTAATTTACATTTTGTATTAACAATTTATTAGAATGATATTACACTCTCTGTGTATAAAAAAGGAAAACGTAATTTAAATTTTAATTAATATTTTTTTGTCGACTTACATGTTATCTAGTTAAGTTAGCCAACTCATAAACCACTTTTTTTTTTTATTTTGTTAAAATTTTCAATTCTTCGTAGAAATTATTAAAAATATGTATATGCAAATCCAAAGGTTCTAGGGATTCATTTATATATTTTTGTCAAAATTTTAAATGTTATGTAGTTGAAACAATTCGTAAGATAAAAGTTACAAACCACATTTTTTTTTTTTTTTTTTTAAAGTCTCATTTTAAAAGAAAAGCCTAATGTTCTACCATTTCATATAAACTGGAATTTGATTTTAAAAAAAATATATTGTTATTGAAATTATTTATTTTATTATAATGAGAAAGGATTTTAATGAAATTGAGAAAACAAATTTTTTTTAAAGATTTTATTTAAAGAAAATAGAAACAGAATTTAAAAAAGAAAAAAAAAATTATGATTTCTCCTTTTAGTATATATTTAGTTTTCTTATTTGAGCTAACTCCGGGACTTGTGTTAGGTTACCACAGTATAAATCTATCAAATTCGAATTTTCACACCATCAAAATACTCTCTCCTTATACTTACTACAATACTACGTACATAAAATATATGATAAGTAAAAAAATAATTTTATTCAAAATAGAATTAGTTGTTCACATTCTTGGGACATGCTTTATTGACAAGGAGCCGAATGCTATAACGCCTCAAAATAAGAAACAATCTATTAAAAAATTAACATTTAAGTAGTTGAAATTTTAACAATTTAACAGAAACCGTTCAGTAAAAACAAATTTATTAATTTAAAAAAAATATCTAGAGGAGGGATTTTTCCCAAATGATATAGGAGATTAAAACCCTACCTGGGAAAGTTGATTCGAAGTGGTAGGGCATAGGGTGGACTGTATACTTATTAATGTTAAAATTACCAAGAGCCTAGTAAGTTAAATGAATTGAGTCTTACCTAATGACTGTGGGTATAAATCAGGTGCTAAGGGTCAGAGGTAGAACTAATATTTAATTTGAGGTAGCTGATAATCACCAGTGGGTTTTCACTGTTTCGAGCATCAAACTTTTCTTATTCTCTGACCATTTTTGGCCTATAGGGCGGGGGAAATCACCGGAGTCCACTTCACATACCTGTGTGCTAGATCGTTTAGGGATGTCAAACTAGACCCTAAAGAATCTAAAAAAGTTATGCACACTGGGCCTACTATTATATAAAACAAAAATCCACCATATAGAATATATAAAAATAAATATATAAATGGATGTATAAATAGAAACTTGTATTGGTAGCTTGAGGAATGACTATGTATTATATAGTTATGAAACTCCAGATTAAACAAACCAACAATACATGACCTTATTTCTACCATATCAAGAGACCAACTGACATATGTGAGAAAGGAAAAAGTTAGTAATAAATTCAAACTAAACACCTCTATAATAGAGGTAATTATTTTATTTTAATTAAATTTATATGGTATATGAATCTTTTGAAGAACAAATAATATAGTAGAACCTAATAAGGTTCTACTATATTATTTACTTCATAGTTTTTCTGTATTTTTATTTTCAGTTGTAATAATAACGGACTATTAGGGGATAAAGTGTTTTAATGAATGTCTGATTTATAACAAATTTATTTTAAATAATAATAAAAAAGAGTGTTAATCAATGAAAGTACATTAAGTTAACTATAAAAAGTGTTTATAGTACATCAAATAAAAATCATCCTTAATCATAGGTTTAACTAAAATAGATGTACAACTGCATTAATCTTTAGAAGTAGGTCCTGGTTTATGTTGATGGTTTAACTTCATTGGTTTGAAAAAATAATTTATTTTCTTCTGGGTTTGTTTGCTTCTTATTTCTTCAGTTAATAACAGATGGAGGTGCTATTTTACAGCCAGATGCGAATAAGCAACCTTTAATATGTGTGTTATCATTTTTTTACCTGTCAGTTATAAGCAACATCCGTTATAATGAGGTTCTAATGTACAATGTAATATAAGGAGTTACAATGTTGGACACCAATGGCTGGCATGAACAACAGAACACATGTTAAAATATTATAATTTAGTGAAAGTGGTTGTCCTTCATACAAGGAATTAAAGCAGCCATAGAGCATGTTTTATCACGCGCCTCCCCATACCGAATTGCTTCCTGCTTCCATTATTTATTAATAGTTTTAACAGGAGTCCCCTCTCCTGATAGCAATTTTAACCTCATGGTAGATGCTCACCAGTGTGAGGTTACATGGCATATTAATTTAAAAATAATTTATATTCAGTAGTCTAGTGTTATTTCATACAATTTTGAATAAGAAGGTCCAGTAGAGAGCTAAAAACAAAGTGCTCTCTGCGCTTGAAAGAAAAAAATGGGATGTATTAAGGCAATTTGCAGCTGCTGTTTCATATGAAACTGTAAAATCTTGGTGTCTGACAAAAATATCTGACATGAGCATGAATCTTTTCTAGTGTGGCCATACGTCTTGTTTTGAATGAGAAAGTCTCTTTATTTTAGGCTTTTGAAGATGACCCTCGGAAATAATGTCTTTTTGGAAAAATTGGCCATTTTTCAGAAGATCTGGGTAAATTGAAAAACTTTAACCGCACATAAGTTGGAGATGTTTTCAATTTATCGTTTGGTATTACTAAACTATAGTACCACGGTTGCAAAACCGATTTGTGACTACGAATGTATACTATTATATATTGTATAATTTATGTATTTAAAGTGTATTAGCTACAATAAATGGTTTATTATTATTATTACTAAACTATAAGTATTGGTACAGATGAATTCATTTATTAAATTTTGAATAATGAGTGCAATGAATTACATTTTCATAAAATTATAATTTTCCTCATTTAATTTCTTACATAAATATTGTGATAATTGATGTCAAAAGATTATATCGTATCTAAAACTGTATTTTTTTTACCTTAAAATTCCAGAAAGTTCCCTGAGGGAAAGCCTAGATTCTGGCATCAACAAAGCAGCGTATCTGACGTGATCATGGGCGCCCATATGGGGGGGCAAACAGGGGCGCTTGCCCCCCCCTGGAATTCTGATCCATTTTTTTTAAAAAACAAATGTAAGACTTTTTAAGTTCAATTTATAAATATTTAAAAAAAAAAAACATTAGGGTAATAGCGTATATTATAATAATTCTTAGTATGTATAGTTGTAGTGTATGAAATTAGTACAAAAAAAATATATATATAAAAAAGTAAGAAATTTATAGATAAAATATTGAAGCAAAGGAGCAAGTTATTATAGTATGAAACCGGATGAAACGTTTCATTCTTGCAGTATTCTTCTTGTCGAAGTTTATCAAATTGTATCGTCTCACCTCTCTCTCTTGATACCCTAAGGACACCCTATATTGCCATTATAACACTCTCTTATCAATTCTATCACTATCTACTAATCCTTTTTTACTTTCAATTTTATACAAAATTACACGTTGAATGGAGTTTTTTGTTGGAGGGAGGGATGATGATACATGCTCACAGATACTAAATAAAAGTCAAAATAAGATCAGTCCTTTCTGTTCCGATTTATATCAATCACCCTCTCATCCCCAATTCAATTCGATCCCTTAAATCAATAACCTTCAATTTTTTTTAATTTTATAAAATTATTTTTTCTTGCCCTACTGCCTCAACGTATATTCCATTTTACTTGCAGAATTTCTTGAGAAACAAATGCCCTATTTTAATAAAACTTTTTTATTGTTACTTTAAAACCATTTATTTTTTTATTAGATTATAGAATATAAAAATGTTTAAGTTTGAAATCTATAATTAAATTGCGAATATGATAAAACAAATTAATATGTGTATACATATATATATATATATATATATATATATATATATATATATATATATATATATATATATATATATATATATATATATATATATATATATATATATATTTATAAATTATTTTGGCCCCCCCCTAAATTTTGGACTATGGGCGCCCATGGACGTGATTCTGGTACAACACCAGTAGCTTGTCCCCGGATTACCCTTCTGCTCTGGCCTCCTCTTCTACTTGGCCGGCCTATACCTCATTTTCCCTGCGGATGCTAACACTGTCTCTCCGAAGCTCCATCATATTTCCAAAGTATATGGCGAATGGCGGCTCCTCCTCTAATTTATTTTTTGTAATTTCGATTCCAATAGCTTTTTACTCTGTTTTCACCCATAACAATTGGTTTTACATTACCTACTCTTGCCCAAAATATTCTCAGTAATTCCGCATACACTAAGGCTGAATTATTATTTACAGCCTCAGACGTCTTCCAAGTTTTGAATTCCTTACACAAGCACAGATTTTTCATTGCTGAAAGATACCCTGCTTTGTCCAGAGAAATATCTTCATTCCTACTTTTTCTGCCAAAAGTGGTTTTTTTTTTTTTTTTTTTAATTGTTTTTTGAATACATTTGAATACACTGAATACATTCATTTCACTGCCTCAGTCACTCTCACAATTATTTGTTAATTTCTCAGAAAATGTTTAATGTTTTGATTCATAAAATACTGTTTTCATGGTGACAGACCAAACTTGTTTTGGATTTAATTACTTCATTCTTCTGGCAAGATAAAAAATAGTGGCCCAATAAGTTCTGGAAAAAATTACATGATGGAACCAGGAAAGTAAGCAGCAGATTTTCTTTAAAAAGATCTGATTTTTCAAAAGATAACCTCTACACTAAAAGCAGTGCTTGATTTGAGGCGGAACGGCGTTCCGGGACCTCCCTCCCTGATAAATAAAAAATAAAATATTCGGCACTAAGATTTTTTTAAAATCCGCATAGTTATAATTTTGTTTGTCAGTGAGTGATTACAAATTTGATTAAGGACATCATGTATTAAATTGACAGCATAGTATTACCCTAGGCCCTAGAGTGACTCGAAATTTATTAATAAAGAATATAAATGTAGTTCGATGCTAACTCTAAGTGCCTGTCGTTCTTAAGCTGCGCCTGAGGAAGCATCTAAGCTTTTTTCCGGCCCGTGACCCTAGGGCAATTTTTTTTTTCTAAAAAATATCTCTTTTGTTGAGATTATACTACTAAATTATAATAACCTGAAACAACAAAGGATTTTTTAATGGCAGGGATCGTATTAAATAAGTGCTGTGCAGAGACGCTGTGCCGAAACTCGCCCGGGGCGAGTGAGAAAGGAAATGTTTTGTTGATTTAATTATTCGTGTAAACCTAAGTACCTATTTATTTATTGAGAGTATTATAACAACACGTGACATGCTAATCAAGAAAAATTGTAAATTAAAAAATACTACTTAAAATTATAAGTATCCTCAAGTAACCTACCTGATTGCAGTGTGGGTTTATGTCTAAAACTGCTTAAAATGCTGTTTTTGAACGTTTATATTTAAAATTTTTGGGGGGGAGGACCCCCGGACCCCCCTTCTTTAGAGGGGGGGGGGGGGGGGGGGGGGGGGTGAAAAGAGGGTAGGTTATAGTTCCGGCACCTCAATTTCTGGAAATCGAGCACTGACTAAAAGTATATCAAGATATTTTCAGGTTAAAAGATGCACTCCAAGAAAATAAGCATATTTATTAATTTTCTTAAGCAAATATGCACATGAAAGAAAAAATAAAATAAAATATAGAAAGGAAAGGGGGATCCTGCAAAGTGGTGTCACAGTTTCTATCTTAAAAATAGATTCTTCATTAGGTGGAGGATTACTCTCCTCCTCCTTTACAAAAGTATTACCAAACAGGAAAAAGGAATCATTAAGGAAGTAACTCTTAAGATGCAGCACCTTGATACAACACTCAAGCAAGGCTTTTCTTCTGCTTCCGAGCTTACTGAAGGTAACAGAAGCTATGTGATCATTCTGAAAAACAATTTTTGTTTTAATAAAACACCAACATCTTTGAAAGAATAATTATAAGGAGGGGGAGGGGGCAATTAAATAAATTAGACAATAATGGGTCGTAATAGCATTACATCAATAAAATACGTGATAGGATGCGAGGAAGCCAGGGTCAGATGGGGGCACCTCCAAACTGATTATTAAAAAGTAATAATTGTGTCTTATTTAACTAATTCCTTAAAATTTAATTATCATTTTGCTATTGTATTAGTCCAGAGCATAGTTACGAGAAGCAAATTCTTTTCATCTTAAGCGATTTTTATTTTGTGTTAAAAGAAGTAAAATGTATGAAAATACCTCGTATTTTGTCAGGACCGCAATATTTTTTCGTGTTAACCAATTTTTCATTTTAAGCGTTTTCGTCTTAAACGTATTTCACTGTATAAGATTTAATAAAAAGAAGTGTAATTCATTTAACTTTCTTCCATATCTTCAAATAAATATGTATACTAAAACAGAAAAAGAAAATGAAAAAAAAGGAAAAAATAAAGAAAAAAAAAAAAAAATTAATAATATTGTTATTAACTATAGTTATTAGTCACTAGTTATTGTTATTTAATTGTGTATTATAATCTTTAAAGATTACTGAACACTAAAGAAATCCTACCACCTTGTATAAACTAACGAAGCTCATTTATGTAATTAGTCTTAAATAGCTGAGCCACACTCAAGCTTTTGCTTTTGCGGCTAGTTAAACAAATAATTGAAAAGCTGACAAATAATTAAGTAAACAAATAATTAATTAAAGTTGACGTAAATGAAATTTATAATGTACAAACAATTTCTATTATTAATTATCCTAAATAAATAAATAAAAAATAAAATATATATATTTTTTTTTACCAACATTGTCTCTACATAATATTTTTAATGATAGTTTCCAACTAACCCGATGAACCTCTTCTTTGTTATTGTTGAAACAAAAACCCTCTGAAAAATATGAACTATAAAGAAAAACATGTGGACATAGTCAGAAACACAGTGCGTGACTGGGACCTTGCCTAGGCATAGCTATGAGTAGGTCGAACGTGGTCAGACTGTGGCCAAGTGTGAAAAATGAAATAAAATATACATTTAGGCCAATTATTAAATAATAAAACTTAATTTTTTTAAGGATATCGATACATTTTAACAATGAAACTTACATCAATTTGTAGCTATTAAAGTAAAAAATAAAAAGTTAAGAAGACCTGTCTCAGATAAAGGAAAATACCCTACCTGCCAGTTGTATCCCAGTCATTATTTGTTTATACATCTTCGAGAATTGCTCTTCTCTTTAGAAAAGGCTCTTTTCACTTTAGGCTATAATTCAAAACTGGAAAATATGGGGAGAGGATAGATGAAACAAAACAGGATGAATATTGTAAAGTAATTTGAAGCAGTGCCGGAACTAGCCGTGTGCATGGGGTCGGCCGCACACGGGCCTCGGGGTAAGGGGGGCCTCACTTCCGCTCGGGCAGTTATAAAAAAAAAATAATAAAATAAAAATAAATGAATAAAAAATAAAGAATAATTTTATTAAAAAACTGTTAATGTTTTGTATTATCCTGCATATGTTTCATCAAAATGTAACTATCTTTAGTAAGTTTTTAAATTAATTATTCATTTTTAACTTGTAAAATATGCCTACTCAGGGGCCACCCAACACGATCCACTCAATATCTCCGGAATCTACTGCAGGAAGAAAGACGCGGTTTGCTGGGTTCTATGTTAACTTAAAATGCGCTTACAGAAAAAATGCTAAGCACTTTGAGTGCTAAAATGCTCTGCAGCAGTACTTAAAATATGACAAAGTTTATAGAAGACATATTTTTATTTTAAGGCTAAAGTTAGTCTATGGCTTAAAATGAGAACTTTTTTCTCCAAGAATTAAAGTTTCAAAATATGAGTATTCAACTCAAGTCTAACAGCTAAAATAATGGATCTAATAAAAAAATTTAAAAGAAAGAGTTCTTATTTAGAGCCATAAACTCGAAATCCATTCTTATGTATTAATTACAATGGCTCTTTTTTACTTTAGCACCCCCTTGGTTCTAAACAATAGTCTGCCCTACAAAAGTCAAAACGGTTTGTGAGTTTGTTTCCCCAAGACATTGAGACTTCTGGGTCTGGGGAAGTTCTATATTTAATATTCCTTTATCTTAATAGTTGATTAGACTAAGGGATATGATCACAATTATAAACACAAGTGTGATATTCATTTGTCCCAAGGTGCATTAGAATAAATATCCCTTCGTCTTAACAGTAATTTAGACTAAGAATATATGCAACTCTGTATAATGTTCATCTGTCATAAAGGGATATAGGGGTATGCTAATGAAAAAAAGCACCATTAAGAGCAACATTTTTCCTCATTTTCGTAACTTTTTTGCTCTTTTTACTTTCCATTTAAAGAGAAAGTATTGTAATGTCGCGAAAATTGGTCCAAAAAAGTAGTTTTTTAAAAAAACTACTTTTTTGGACTCACCTCTTGTGCACTCACCTGGAGCCTCAGAAAAATCATACCCCGAGGAGAAATTAATTTTACCTTCAAATTTGGGGGCGCTAATCTTTAAAAACTATGAAAAAAGTATTTCTCGAAAACGATTCCGACGATTTTGATTAAAATATTCTAAAATGTAGTCCATTTATATACGAATTCAATTTATTTATACTTTTTTTTATCATAAAATAATGTTTTTTGTTGCAATTTATTAAAAATCTTATGTGTATCCTGAAAAATGAGGTAACAAAAATATTTGGTCATCTTGGAGGGGGGGGGGGGGGGCCTAAAAAAAAATGTTGCACACGGGCCTCAGCAGGTCTAGTTCCGTCTCTGATTTGAAGCAAGTATATGCCACCATTCACCATAATCAAGCAACCAACAGTGGATAGACTACTTTAAACTTATAAAATTATCAGCATGGTATAAATATGGAAATAAGTTGCAGAGCTTAGCAATTCTATTATTTTGAAATATCCTCATTTAAGGTTAAAGAGTATAGCTAAGATAAAAATATAGCTAAGTTTAAATCAAGAAAAATTATATCGAGGGTGAATAAAAAAATATTATGGTGACTTTCAAATTAATTTTTACTTTTATTGAAGTAATGGACATTTCCTTGTTTCAAGCAAATTTGCTATTCATAGATGTAATTATTTTTATTTTCCATCATTCAGGCACCAAATACTACATTTTTGTACAAAAGAAGAATTATTCTCATATAAAGATGCACAGAGGCATTATGTATAATAAATATCAATTGACAAGTACTGAAAACCTTAATGCCCTGGCTAATTTATTTTATTTCATTACATTCAATTCATTTCTAATTCATTGTGGTCTTAAGAATTGAACCCTTTCTTCTCATTCATTATTTCATAACATAATTTTTCTAATTTTTAACTTTAAACTTATTGCTATTAACCTTCACAAAAACAAAATGATGGTGAAATAGGGATTTGCTAAAATTAATTAAAAAAAAAAAAAAAGCATAGTGTATATTTATCCCTATTGCCTGTAACCTGAAAACTATACATTATATTAATACTATAATAAAAACTGATGCTTCTCCATTAAATAAATTTTAATTTATAAAGTCAGCTTTCGGCTTCTCGCTCATTATCAGCTCTGGTAGGAGTCAAAAGAAAGCCAATAAATAGACCCGTAAAATTGTCTGGGGTTTTGTCTCTCCTGTGAATCCAACTGGTTTTTTTCCTGTACTCTTTAGCAACACTTATGATGGTTGAGAGGCCGAAAGATTTTTTTAAGAGGCATTTTTATTATAATATTGATATCAATGTCACTTACACACTGACTAGTCATATATTAATAACTTTGTGCTAACTGCTGCCATTTTGGGAAATGGTAACCACAGAACAATTGTAAATATCGCATATAAATGTGTAAGTGGTAAAATTAATTGAAAAATATTCTTATAAAATTCTTTAATTAAGGCTATTTTAAAAAGTTTCCTATTTATCTCTATAAGGTTGTAATTTCAATCTATTGAAGTGGCATATAACATATGGTAAAATTTAGAAACGATGCACATTGGTTATTTAAAAAAAAAAGAAAAGAGGCAAGAGACTTTTAAAGGGGCCCCTACACGATCAATCAAATTGATAATCTAGACTAGGAATGATAATCTGATTGACGGTGTAAGATCAAGATTGATGGATTGATAAATGTGTTAGACAGATTTCTAGATATTTTCAATATTTCTGCCAATCTGACTGACGGTGTAGTAGCTCTTGTCAATATTTTCCTAGTCCAGTGCTTGACAAGATACCTTTACTTCTAATTGCCTGATGCCGGTGACAGTACTTAAAAAGTGTTAACAAGATTTAAACACTTCCGCAACTGTGGAATATTTCTAGTTCATTGTATTTCAATAAGTATAAACAATCTAGGGATACAAAAACTGTAAAGAAAAAAAAAAAAAAAAAAAAAAAAACATGCAAAGAAGCTGATATGAAAAAATAGATCAACTCATAAAGTAATTATAATATAAAATACGTGTGGTGTCGTGGGACACCCGGTAGGAACGAAGTTCCTTACGCTTTTCATTAAATAAAAATTATAAAATCGCTGTAATAACTACGTATACATGGTGGAGTTAGAAAAGAGACAAAATTAAAAGTAACTAACTATTTGTACTAGCGGAGTTAAGGCAAAATTAAATGAAAATCTTTTTATTATCTTTGAAGCGACCGTGTTTCAATAAATAATGTATTGTATATTGAGAAAAAAGGTAATGATAAATTTATAGTTAAAGCAGATGGTTGTAGAACGAAAAAGAACTGTCCTCCCAGGCCCCGTCGGCATATTACTCCAATTAAATATTAAAATAAAAAATATAAATCATTAACTCACAAAAACTTCTGTTTGTATCAGGTTGAAATGTTACATGCTTGTTTCAATTGTACTGTAGGTGATGTATACAAAGTTTCATTTAAATCTTTACGTTAGAACGTAAGATATCGGTAAAAACGTTGTTTTCTTTACTTTAATCGGTTTGGTCCGCTTTAATAAATTTAGCGATCTTTATCACTTCATAGTAGTGTCGGTGTTCGTTTTACTAAAAAAAATTATTTACAAAAGTTGTTTGTCTCATTAAATAGATGAAGCTCGAATTTTTGCCCGTCCAAAAATTCCAATTTTAAATTCAAAGCTTACGTTTACGCGAGCGTTGCGCGTGAATGCTTGGGGCGGATAACGTTGTCCAACGAACTTGTCCCTGACATTGGTAAAATGAACATGTGTACCAAATTTCAACTAAGTCGGTAAACTTTCACACAAGTTATCGCCAACGGTAGATTTCGTGACGGTGATTTTGTGACAGTGATTTTGGTCGTTTTTTTCGGATTCACTCCCGGCCTAGAACGTGCCATAAGGAACTTCGTTCCAATAAAGAATAAAAAAATCATAAGAAGTGATAATTAAATATTTTTCTCTTACATATATGCAGATCAGTTCTAATTAGATGGTCTGCACACTGCCATTTTCTTAGATTCAAGGATTTCAGGGGGTCAGATACAAATATAAACTTTACTTAACCCTGGAATACTAATGCTAACTAGTGAGCGTCTATTACTAAACCTTCGTAATTTTTACGAGCATTCATTTTATACCATCTTTTTGGGTTATACATGACTAAATAACAACTTTTTGTAAATAATATATATTTTAATTGTTATAAACATATATTTCTCAACGATACTAATCAGTAAAAACAGCTTAATATCAAAATTTAGGTAAAATGAGCTTAGTGAACTTAGCAAATAAAACTTGGAACAAGAATCACAAATATATGTATATTTTTTTTTTAAATTGGACATACCACGAACTAAATATTCTATACAATAAGGGTAAAATTGCACATAGCACATTACTAATTTAAATTTAGAATATTCACAATACTTTCTTTTAAATAAATATCTTTAGTAAGAGTCACAATTCTAATTAAGTGATTAAGTTTTATACTTACATAATATGTAATTTAAATTGCAAATTGTTAATAAAATTTTTGATTATTTGGGTTATTTGGGATAAAATCACTATATTTTTTTCGACATTTATATCTGAACAGCTTTTAAAATCCTCTACTTCAAAATCATCATCTAGATCGGAGTTTAAAGTCTAAACTTAACTCGTTCATAATTCCTATTCAACCTACAGGGACGCTAAACAATTTTTGTTGTGCCATTGTCTTGTTTTAATAATAAAATATACAATAAATAATGTAAAATATAAAAAATAATTGAGTATTATATAACACGGTATTACTAATGCTCGTAATTATGACGAGCAAAAATTTACTTTTATTACTAAACCTTCGTAAAAATTACGATGTATGTTTTAAAATACTGCAACTTGCGATGACACGAGTGACAGTGCAGGTTCTATATCGACGAAATCTCAAGGACAACTTAATAGTGGAAGCACTCCTGGCAGCGTATGTCCCTGCAGTCCCGTTAGATGTCACCACACACAAAAAACTAAGCTATAGTCGTAAAAAAGTCGAACATTAGTATTCCAGGGTTAAAGTTAGAGGTATGTACATGGTTTTATGTACATAAAATATTCACCTAGAAAAAACAAAATATTGTTAAAACAAGAACAAATAATTATAACTTCTTAGTAGGCAAAGAGCGTTAGCTCAAAAAAGGCCCTTAAAGGGAAAAAATTCGGGGAAAGCTGAATTTTGGTTTATGGCATTATTTTGGTCCCCTGATGAACATACTAAGTTTTCCCCCTCAAGGGAGGTCGGCGTTGGCCGCCATTTTGAAAAAAGGGACCAAAATTCGGTTTTTGGCAAATATCTTCGTTCTCATCGATGATACGACAAAAATAGTTATTATAAAATTTGTAGGGCTTTAAATTTTCTACAAAAAAGGTTCGATGTCAATATAGTTTCGAAGCTATAGCGCCACGAAGTGCGACACTTTTAGCGTATTTTTACCCCTACTGGTTTTGAGGGACAAAATATAGCGCTATAGCTTCAAAACTATTGACTTTAGCGTATAATTACATCAAATCTTTTTTGTAGACAATTTAAAGCTCTACAAATTTGATCTATTTTTGTCGTATCATTGATGAGAACGAAGTTATTGGCCAAAAACTGAATTTGGTCCCTTTTTTTTCAAAATGGCGGCCAACGCCGACCTCCCTCGAGGGGGAAAACTTAGTATGTTCATCAGGGGACCAAAATAAAGCCATAAACCAAAATTCAGCTTTCCCCAAATTTTTTCTCGTTCAAAGTCTTTGGCACTTGGCCTATAGGTGGAACATAAACTTATTTATCATAAATTAATGAATAGATAAACATGTTATATCTTTAACTTATTTTTAAACTCCTAGTCCATAAATTTCTTAGTATTTAACACGTTTACAACGGAGGAAAATTATGAACATTACTGAGGGTTGGATCGGCATTTTCTTATATCTAAAATGTAGCTGGAGGCTGTCGTTAGCCTGGTGGGTCGGGCCAGTGATGTATCAGGCCAGCTCTGTAGGTCAACCTTCTGCTTCCCAGGCCACTTTTAGCCCTATGGGTCATCTAATGATACTAAACTATCACCACAAATTAACTTTTAGTTAAATATTTTATATAGAATAAATTTGTTAAAAAAAAAAATAATAATAATAAAAATATAACATACATAACTGGGAGCAGGAGGTACCATTATTTGATTCGTCTTTAGCTCAGATATATTATGACCAACTAGCTAGTACGAAGACACTATGCGAGGGTACCCTCAAAACACATTAGAAGGGAGTCTAGGGGTGAAGCAGCCCCAGTGTTCGCTAAGTGGATAGTCCGGTATATACAGCACCAGACTGCCATGAACGTGTTAAGTTATTGAAGATAACATCAGAAGATAATAGCCAATTATTCTTCCAATATAATTGTAAGTTGGATACATCTATTCATTAATTTAAGATAAATAACTAATAAATTTTTAAAGACAAAAAAAATTATACTTATATTTATGCACATAAATGTTCATTCTACGTTAAAGATTAAACTTTAAAACAAAACAAATCAACTTTGAACTTATGTTAATTTGTTGATGAAAAAATACAAATCATTGAAAGGCTAAAACACGCTGAGTTCTGACTGAAGTCCTTCGAAGAAATAGGGGATGCAAAGTGAGGTGAGGTAATATTTGAAAAAATGGGTGTTTACCGAAACACCAGTGCCACAGCTCCAGTCGTTTCCCTGAAAATTATAAATTAATTTATCACAATAAACAGAAATTTTTTAATGAATTGGCATTGTATGGGCTTGTATCAAGTAATTTTGATTAACTTAAAGCATTTGAATAAACCCAGAGTGTAGAAGGTTTTTCCTCTAATAATCTATAATCCCTTATACTCCTTCACAGACTGATTGATGCCTTGACCAAATGCTATCACATTGTTGATGATTATTTTCCTTAGCTCCCTCACAGGAAAGGTTGTGTCTCCTAAGTTCAGCCATCGCTGTGATTAAGATGCCCGGGGCAACAGCTAATTAGATGTAAATGAGTTTCTTCTTCCTCCCTGCACAGCCTTCAGTTTGATGCGTTGTCCAGTCCTAGTATCTGAAGGTGCCTATATAGTTGACGATGACCTGTTAAGAAGCCTGTCAGTGTATGGCATGATTTCTTATTTAGACTCAATATACTTTTGGCAAGTCTTGAAGAGGGTCAATTTTTTTTAAAAAAATTGGACTATCTCATCCTAGGTATTTCTCCCAGGTTTTCTGAAATTCTCTGAGCAGGGAGTCTTTCAGTGCTGTCGTCTTTATGATACATTGTGAGATGAAGGGGTTGAGCCAGAGCCGTGACTTGCAAGACTATCTGCCTGCTTGTACCCTAAATTCCGTTGTGACCCGCAACCCAAAGTAACTGAATCTGTTCTTTTCAGAAATAACCTTAAGGTTTTTTTTACATTGGGAAACAAATTTGGAAGTGCATCAGTGCTCTAATTGCTTGCTACCTGACTGTCAGAACAGAAATGTGTCCGCCTACTTTGGTTTTGCATGTTGCTCATAATTATTTGGGTACATGTGAGATTGGCATAGATTTCAGTCTGACAAACTGCTGTGTGTCTTCACAGACTTATGCTTATCTCATGTTTAGGATCTACACAGTAGATCTCAGCTCCTCATAAAAGAGATCCGTCTGTGTGTCCTAATAGGGATGGGCTGTTATCCTCCCAATCTCTTATCGTAAAATAAAGGGAGAACTCCAAGAGTTTTTGAATTGCCACCTGACAGTGCAATAATCTTGAATCATTAATTCATTGGAGGCATCTTTCTACTAAAATATCCCATCTTTCAAGGCCTCTGTGACTGTTATATCCCCACCACAAGCCAATGCCGTGAAGTTGATATGAGGCTAGCGTAGATTCATGTCGAAGATATATAGGTCCTGTGGGGGAAGTCCCACCAGTACCTCTAAAGCTAGGGTCGGTGTAGTTCTCATCACTCCTAGTAATCCCCCACCCACTGCCCTCTGAAGATGCTCTAGTTGCATCTTTACAGTGGTCTGGTCAGTAGTACTCTCAGCCACCAGACAACACAGACATGATATAAGATTGGTCTGACCATGGCTGTGTACACCCAATTTATAACTTTAGGCTTGAGATCCCATGAGGGGTCCATAGCTCTTCTACTCACTTAGAAAGCTTTGTTTAGTTTGCTTTCTAAGTGACTAGCCCAGGTAAGTTTCTTATCTAGCATAACTCAAAGGTACTCACCTGTATTTGACATCTCTAGACTCTACTAGTAAACCCCACACAAAACCTATATACACTACAGTGAATTTCAATAGAACTCACCTACTCTGGAATTTATAATATAGTAACAAACTAAAACAAAGGGTACTGGAGCTGGAGTTCATTAAATGCTTTGTCACCCTCAGTCCCTATCATGGTCACTCGGGTGGGATTCCACCCATACCTTATTGTGGCAGCATGTTAAATACATAAAATCAAAGAATATTGCCTATTAAGTTAATAAAAAATAAACCTTTTTAATGTTTTGATACAGAAAATAAGGTGAAGAATAGATTAAGAAAGTTCTTAGCTAAGATAACAAATATATATTATGTATAAATGGCATAATTTATAGAATCAAGGCAATTATTTATGTTAAAGAGACAAGTGGAGCCTATGTCAAGGTTACTCAGTAGGAAAATAAGTTGGTTTACCTCCAAGTTTTGGGATGCCTCATCAAGCTAATGGCCAGCATTCTGGGCAATTTAACAAACGATTTGAAATGTAGCATATTGCCCTTCCGCCACTAGATGTAGCTTCATAAATATTAACAACTTAAAAGGTTTTAATCTAAGTGTTCATGTTTAGGATTTTTTGGGTAAAATTATTTTTGCTTGATATGGCAGCAAATATAATTTCCAAAAAACATTTTACTCAACTTTATTTCAGAATTTACAAAAACTATAAACTTTATCTTCCTCTCCTTCTTTTCTTCTTCTTCTTTGTTTAATGGAGAGAGATAGTGCTGACACTAGCCCATGTCACGTATGCAGTTATATGTCCCCTAAGTTTTTTTGTAGGGATTTGTTAAACACCTATAGGACTTTAAAAAAAAATTGGTCTCATGGTCCAGATGATGGTAGTCCAGATCATTTATTTAAGCCACAATATAATTTTTTTCATAGAGAACGTAACTATAAAGATATAATAAATAAATATTAAAAGATAATAATAATTTTATAATAATTACAAAAAATTAAATAAATATTAAAATAAAATATATTATGTTTCACAGGGTCACTGATAACGATAGGCCATCCACTGATAGTACTCCCATCATGTGATTTACAATTTAAAAAATAATTTAAATTAAATCAGCTCTAAGTAAGTATTGGGGCAATTTCCTTTTGAGATGTGGATAGATTCTTGAAATGAGGATTGAGATGGTTTGTTAATTTCGAATGAAAAGATTTATATCGGCAAGTATTTGGGCAAAGGGGACTTTTAGGTCATTGTGGATAATGCGGTTGGCTATATATGAGGGAGCATTGACAACATTACAAAGGATAATAGATTGGATTGATAGGATTTTCTAAAAAAAAAATAAAAAAATTGATGGCTTGGTCGATCCCCTCAGTCCTAGTCTGTAGGTCGAGATTGGTTATATGCAATAATTATATACTGTTCGTGAAAGATTAGAATTGTTGTCTAAGTCTGAGTAATATTTCTTCATGTCCGCACATTTCAGTCGTGTATGTAAGTTCCAAGTCAGTCTTCTGTCTAGATTCAGTCCTAGATGCTTGACTAGATATGGGAAATTGAAGCTGGTACAGAAAGACTGGAGGACATATGGCAGTTCGTAGAGTGAATGTGACATGAACACTTTTCTACCGAATGTGCTTAATCCGCCATTTCTTGGACCAGTTTTCAACGAATTGCAGGTGTTTATCAAGGGAATCTGAGGTGTGAATGAGATCTGAGTGAGTTGAAAGAATGGGTTTATCATTGGCATAAGAAGCTAATGATGTTGAGGGACATCAGTGCATATGGAATAAAGGAAGGGGCCTAAAATACTACCTTGAGGGACTCCTGCAAGGATAGAGTAGGAATTGGAATAATAGGAGCCTAAACTAACAGCAAAACTCCTATTTTCTAGATAGGAACGAATGATAAGGTATAAGGTTGATGGAAGGATTTTCTTGAGCTTCCACAGGAGCCCCCAATGTTAAACCTGATCGAAAGCCTGATTTTCAAAAGCTAAAAGTTATTTTTTTAAATCAAAAATATTAATTTGCTATTAAGGTGCTTCTAAAGACAATATTGATACAAATCAGTAAAAACATAGTACCAACATATTAAATTGAACATTGAAAATCTTCCACAGATAAAGAATTTAACAAAATTATGTATGAGGGTTCTTGCATTGGGTCAAAACATTAGTTTTGCATTTACAAAAGCTACAGCACATCAGTGGCGCATCCAGTGGCTGGGTCTGGGGGGGGGGGGGGGGGGGGGGGCACATTTTCAGTCAGTTTTGATAGGAGGGTATCTTGGAATGAACTTGGAAATGAACAGTGGAGTTAATAAAATTAATTCCTTAAAGTTGTACAACCAAAAACTTGTGAAACAGAAATATTTCCAGCCAGGAAATATTTATTTCTTAATTATTTATTTATTTTCTTATTTTATTTATTTTTCTTAAATATTTATTTATTCTGCAAATATATATTTCTTAAAACTATTTTGAATTGTGCTTGACTAAAATTTATAATAAAGAATAATAAAGAGACTGTTCTTAGTTTGAATAAAGTATTTTGATATTTTAATTTAGCTGAATAAGCTTCTATATTCAATTTAAAAATAATTATTCCTAATAAAAATACTATTTATTACTATTAAATTTCACTAAATTTTATACTTTGGAGTATAAAATTAATGTTGATATATTAAATAATAACATTAATCTTGAAATCAACCAAGCAGCTTACCTAAATTTCATGACAGCTGCATTATTGCCTTAAGCCTTTTGTTGCATTTTTATTGTTATAAAAAAAATAAACTAAAGGAGAAAAATTTTGCCAATTAGTGTGGCACGTAGCTTCCTTGCATCCTATTTCGTATGATTGTAAATTTATTTAATTCCCCTCCTCCCGTTTTTTAAATCTGTCAAAATGATTTGTTTTTTTACATGAGATATGGTCTCAATTTAGCAAAATTTATAGAGCGCAGATGGTTAAATTAAGGCTACATATGGGCTACTTTCGACAAACCCTCCAAATTTTATAAAACTCAGATGAGTACATTTGAAGATATATGTGTAAATAAATGTATGTTTGTGCACATGTGGAAGAGAAACAAATGGTCATACTAGAACTTATATAGGACCAATAATGGGCTAATTATGACCATCTAAATTTTATTAAAATCGGACGAGTAGTTTTTGAGATATATTGGTTCGCAAAAATTGAGCGACAAACCGACAGATAGACACGGAACCAAAAATTTCTGAAACCTATTTCTGTCTTGGAATATTTATTGTAATCGGAGAAATAAAAATATTTCTTCTTCAGAACAATCATATAGCTTCCGTTACCTTCGGTAGGTTCGGAAGCAAAATTTATTTTAAATTGACTGGCCATTGGTGTGGCACAAAGCTTCCTCGCATCCTATCTCGTACATTATTGATTTTATGCTTTTACAAGTCAACGTCACGTTTTACTAAAAAAAATAATAAAAATGAGATAGCTATAAATCAAATGAGAATAGGACCATGGTTTATTGAACTTTTTTTACTCCAAATTAACTGTACTATCACATCCTAAAGTTTGTGGGCCTGACCCGGGACACCCTGTATATAATAATACAGAGGAATTGTATTTTCTATGTGAGGACGGGTGGACGGGGAGAGGAACCCCCCCCCCCCCCCCCCCCCGGATACGCCACTGCTTTAGACTTAAAATTTGAAAAGTAAATTTAAGAAATAAAATTGATTAAATTTTACCTCGCCATCTATGAATTCGAATTCAAAGCCAAATGAATAATAAAGAATAGATGAAAGATAATGCTTGACCCGCAATACACTCATGCAATGAAATCACACCTAGTAGATTTAAGTAAGAAATTAAAATTTAATATTGCCGTGATTTATATTATTCTCATTCGGGCTTAATGAGTGAAATTCTCAATTCTCCTCAATAACATAATAATTTATTTAAACATGTCTCTTACAACAAACATATTTATCACCTCTTCTTTGTATAATGAAAGCAGCTCCCAATTAGGTTGGAAGTCATTTCTTGAGTCATATCTGTATGATGTATGCAAATATATTAAAGACTAGCTGGATACCCGTGCTTCGCTAAGGAGTGTTATATTAATTTGATAAGTTTATAAACTACCATCAAGAAACATTTAAATTATTTTACTATGCGAGAATATCTAGATTCTCTCCCTCCCACTTATTTCTATACCCCCTCCTCTTTAATAAGATAATTTGCAAATATCCCACATTTACCCCCCTGCTAAATGAAAATATGGTAATAAATATAGATAATAAATATAGGTAATAAAAATAGATTCCATCCCTCCCACTTATTTCTATACCCGCTCCTCATTAATAAGATAATTTGCAAATTTACCCCCCTGCAAAATGAAATTATGACAAAACTGTACATAACAACAATTACTATACTCTTAAAGATCTTTTTAACGATATGTGTCATGAAGTGTATTCATTACTTAGACCCCGTATTCATTACTTATACCCCGCACCCCTGTGTACCAAAATTTAAATTCCGAAAATTCATGTAGACAGTGATTTTCCCCTTACTTTGAAGGTTAAGTGTGCAAATTTTCATCGAGATCATACTAAAACTGTAGATTTGTATAAAGAACATACACACATACGTTGACTTCTATATATATATATATACTAGCTAGGTACCCGTGCTTCGCTACGGAGTGTTATTATAATTAGATAAGTTTATAAACAACCATAATGAAACATATAAATTATTTTACTATGCAAGAATATCTAGATTCTTTCTCTCCCACCTATTTCTATACCCTTTCCTATTTGATAAGCTAATTTTCAAATATCCTAATCCCCCCCCCCCCCCCAAATTAAAATATGACCAAACTATACATAAAAACTATTACTCTACTCTTAAAGAGCTTTTGCATCATGAAGAGTATTCATTACATTGACCCCGTATTCATTACTTGTACCATACCCCTGTGTATCAAATTTAAATTTCCAAAATTCATGTAGGCTGTCATTTTCCCCTTGCTTTGAAGTTCAAGTGGGCAAATTTTTATCGACATCGAACTAAAACTGTAGATTTGTATAAAGAACATACACCCACATACGTTGATTTATATATATATATATATATATATATATATATATATATATATATATATATATATATATATATATATATATATATATATATATAGCTATAAATTTCCATTTTACCCCCTCCTAAATAAAATTGTACATAACAACAATTACTTTTCTCTTAAAGTGCTTTTCAACGATATGCATCATATGAAGGGAATCCATTACTTTGACATTTTTACACCGTACCCCTTTGTACCAAAATTTAAATTTCGAAAATTCATGTAGAAAGTACCTCCCCCTTGCTTGGAAGGGAAAGTGAGTAAATATTCATCAAGTTGGGATAAAACTATAGATTTGTATAAAAGACATCCTACCCTCATACAGACACTCCTCTTTTTTTTATAAGATATAGGTAGCTATATTTTTCCATTTTACCCCTTCCTAAATGAAAATATATATGACAAAACTGTACATAACAACAATTAATGTAATCTTAAAGAGCTTTTCAAGGATATGCATCATAAAGGGTATTCAGTCCTTTGACCCCGTATTCATTATTGTACCCTGTTCCCTGTGTACCAAAATTTAAATTTCGAAAATTCATGTAGACAGTGATTTTTTCTTCCTTTGAAGGTCAACTGTGCATTTTTTGATCGTGATCGGACTAAAACTGTGGATTTGTATAAAGAACATACACACATACGTTGAGTTTTAGATATATTTTTCCATTTAGCCCCTAAATGCACGTAAAAACAATTACTGTACTCTTAAAGAGCTTTTCATCAGTATGCACCATGAAAGGTTTTCAACTTTGACATTTGTACCCCGTACCCCAGTGTACAAAAAATTAAATTTTGAACATTCATGTAAACAGAGATCTTCCCCTTGCTTTGAAGGTCAAATGCACAAATTTTCATCGAGATCGAATTTAAACTGTTGATTTGTATAAAGAACATAAACGCACTCACACATAGGTTGACTTTTATAGATATAGATATAAATTTCCATTTTACCCCCCTCCTAAATGAAAATAAGGCAAAAACGTACTTAACAACAATTACTGTACTCTTAAAGAGCTTTTCAACGTTATGCATCACGAAGGGTATTCATTACTTTGACCCCGTATTCATTACTTGTACCCCTTACACCAAAATTTAAATTTCGAAAGAAATATGTGGAGGGGAGAACTTTGTGACACTATAAGATCTTGCTTAGAGAAATTGTTTTAATTAATCTCAACGAGAGTTTATAAACCTATCATATTTAAAAAATCACTAAAACAAGATAGTCCGTAGTCATACACGGGAATCCAGCTTGTGTTAATATTGTTTTGCGCCTCTTTAGTTCGGTTAAATGTATAATAATGAGCCTTTGTCACAATTTTTAAATGTATAATTATAACTATAATAAGTCTAGTCCATTAAGGTGACTTTCACACCCATTACGGGGGATAAAGACGGCCGACAAAAGATAGGAGGTACGTCTCTTCATTAAACCATTAATTAAAACCTAATAATGTCTGGGGACCAATGCCTCCCTAATAGGAATAGTTTGTCTCTTGTCTAAGATCCTGTTCAAGATGCCAGGCATCAGAATGAAATGCAAACTCTTGATTAATTTTTAATGACATATTTAAAAAGAAAAATAATAATAATAATACTAAACTAATATAATTGAATACCATATTAAGCATGTATATAATAATTAATATTTTAAGTTCATAATTATAAGGATTTTTTTTTGTATTTAACATAACCTACTGTTAAGTTTTTTTGTTTTTTTCTGTTAACATAACCTAAGTTTATATTTCAATTCAAAGCATTTCCTTTTCTTGTCAAATATTAAAACATTGTGGGTTAGTACTAAAAATACTTTTAAACTATATAATATCTCCTTTTAATATTATAATTTTTATTACTGAATTATGCATAATCTTAATTGTAAATGATAGCATGGTCTAGGAATCAGATAAAAAAGTGTTATTAACTTGAGTAAAATTTCGCAGTTGTATAAAAATGTGGCTTACTAAGACCGTGTAGCCTGCGCAGATCGATAGAAGTTGTTGGAATACCTTTCTTACCATCCTGAAGATGGCACTCTAGGTCACGAGAAATCATGTTTTGATGAATCAACCATTAACTCTTTTTAGTCTCTATACAAAAGATGTCCTGATAAGAATAGATACTTATATTTTCAAACACATTTAACATTAAATAATGATTAACATTGAAATACTTTCGACCTGTTTTATTGGTTATTATCGTTAAACTGATAATTTACAAAATTACTAAGAAGGAAGAAGGTGTAGAAACATGGAAATTTAATGTTTATTTGGGTGTAGTTTGTGACTCCTTGAAACCTTTTAGTACCAGTGGTTAGGATTCATATAAGATGGACTTTTAAAACAAAGTTAACAACTTTTTGAAGTCAACTTCTGGCTAACTCTATTTCTACCTGGCAATGTACGGGAAAAAGGCCTTACTTAAAAAAATATATTATTAAGTAAATGCGACAGGAATAAATTAATAATACACCTTTATGCAGAGTTTATATCAATCAAGTTGTTTGATTACTAAGATTTGAAGTATTCGAGGCCATGTTTATAAGTGGGTGTTTAGAGTGGGCCACAACAGTGTGGGCCCGCAGGCAAACCGCACTTCGGGCATCAAAGCAGTACATGAGATGACTTCACGCCGCGAAGTACATAGTTCACTTTTACTTTAAATTGTTTTATTGAGTTAACGCAAATCTACCTTACCGTGATATTGAAATCAACTGTTTGTCGCTTTTTCTTCTTCAGCCTTGGATTTTATTTTCACCCAAATACTATGTCAAGAGAAGGTTAGTTTGTCACAAATGTACATAATAATCTTTATACTCAAGTTGATGAGGAATTTGCTCTCAAGTTTATCCATGATAAATATAACCTGGTTAATTGTATAATGTAATCAGTTTATAAGAGATAAATATAACCAGTTTATATATTAATATAAACTAGGTTATGTTTAATGACTCGAGATATCATATAAGTAATTTTTAAGTTTTACAATTTTTATTTGTATTGTTTCTCGTGACTAATAACAAAAGTAATAAAAGAGTTATAAAATTTGACAATGACCTCTACCATTAATTTTTCTCTATGATAAATATTTGCGACTTAAAGAAACAGTTTCAGTAAGTAATTATAAGTAAGCAAGGTGATATAAGATATTTTGATCCATGACTGAAACTTTCCTGGGAAACGCTTTCGAAGTATCGTTGTTTCAGCTTCTCGAATAAGAATAGAATCAGGGCCGGATATAGCTACCGCCAGCCCCCGCGGTGCGGGGGGGCCCACGGTCCTGGGGGGCCCAGTCAGAGATGTTGAACATTTTTTTTTTACAACAAAAAAGGCAAGAAGGATATTGTGGTCAGTGGCGTAGCTATGGACCCGAATTGCGGGCGTCCCCGGTGTCAGGGGGCCCACAAATAAAAAACATGAAACTTCTATCTTTGTACCGCCATGTCGATGGGGGCCCTTTAGTTTAGAGTATAATTAAATCTAAATGGAATTATACTCATCTACCTTTTTCAGGGGGCCCCATTCAGTGCTGAACGCAGATGTTTCTTCTTTTTTTTGCTTATCAATTTTTTGGCGAGGGGCCCCTACTGCCCTATGTACGCCACTGATTTTGATGAACTTAAAATTCTTCCTAACGTGTCATCAGTATGGAAGTTTGATTTTTTTGTTTCATTTAGTTACTTAGATTTTTGTGATGTTTTCACCTTATGGTCAATGCTAATTTACAGGAGAGAAACTGACTGACAAATCATATTAACTGATATTAATCAATTTTAAATTTTTTACTTGTAATGCAATTTTTAAGCTTGTCAGCTACAAAACAACTTAATTATTTGTTTTTCAGCCCACCTTAGTTAAACTTCAAAATTCGTCCCCGCGCCAAACATCTTTTCCTTTAAGGACAAAATTGCCCTCAAAAATCCTTAAAAACTTATCTTTTTGCACTTCAATTTTAAAAAATTCTCCGGAGGAGGACCCCCGGACCCCCAGCCGTTGTTTGTTCAAAGGGGTCAAGATGCTAACTTGCCCAGGGGCCCGGAAATCCTCTCAACGGCCCTGATAAATAATATATCTGGTCATTATACATAATAACTAAATCAGCTCAGTTTTTATTTTACCTAAACGATAAAACAGGTATCTTCGTAAGGACTAACGAAAAATATAGGACCCCATTTTCGGATAAGCTTGAAAAATATTTTATTTGAAATATTACAAAAGTTAATATGGAAGGGGAGTAGTTATAGGACACCCGGTACAATATTGTTGTTGTTGTGAGGAGGTAAATTGCATTTTATTTATTTGAGAGATATTCGCAGTATATTACCCTTCGTTTCAATACTATGCTTATTATTCTTATTTAGGGCAATAACAACTCTTTAGTAGGGCATTAATAGCTCCAAAGTCAATCTGTTTTTGGCTATATTTCACCTCCTTTGAGGCATCTTCAGGCCTAAAAGATTTTTAAACTTTTATTTCTTATATCTACATTAACTTACATCATTATATAACATGTTGAAACAACTTTTATCTACGATTGATACGAAATATAAACATTATATCTCTGTTTAGATGCGTAGAAAGTGATTATTTACGTACTTGTATTCATTGCGCATGCGCGTCTCATGGTTCTGAATAATTCCTCTTCTTTACCACGCTAGCGCGGTAAAGAAGAGGAATTCTTCAGCTTTACGCACGAATAGCGAGTTTGTTTACATTTAACAAAACTAATTTGCTATTCTTTTATTAAAGTAACTGTTTATATCGAGTTTTTAGTGAAAAAACAATGAATGAATTAAGTGGCTTTGACGAAAATGTAGAGAATAATACTCCTCCAGAAATAATTCATTCGGCAAAAAATACAACTCAAGATTAATGCCATCTTTATCAAGAGGAGAGATACGAACTTACATACAGCAAGTTTATTTTTTTCTGTATTTATTATTTAAATCTAACAATCGTAGATAAAGTACGGTACGCAACTCGTGGGAAAACGGCATTTTGCATTGCTCGTGTGGTTTTACTACCCTCGCTATCGCTCGGGTGCAAACTCCACACTCGCATGCAAAATGCTACTTTTCACACTCGACGCGTAATGTACTATTAAACAAAACATATACATTAATAAAAAATACGTGTGGCGTCGTAGGACACCCGTTAGGAATGAAGTTCATTACGCTTTTTATTAAATATAAAAATTATAATATCACACTACTAAGTATACGATACTAACTACTTATACATGGCGGAGTTAGAAAATAGACAAAATTAAAAGTAACGAACTGTTTGTACTGATATAAAACATTTTTAATATCATTGAAGCGAGTGCCTGGCAATAAATACTTATGTATTGAATATTGAGAAAAAAGTTAATCATGATGAGTTGATACAGTTAAAGAGGATGGTGGTAATAGGTGGGAAACAGGACTGGAATTTTTCCCGTCCAAAAATTTCAATTTTACATTTGAACGTTTACGCGAGCGTTGCTAAAATAAACACGGATAAAATAAAAACTTTGGCTCAAGTTATCGTCACGGGTCGATTTCAGTTTTGTGACGGGGTTTTTTTCGGATTCACTCCCGGGCTCCAGACGCTGTAACGTGCCATAGGGAACTTAGTTCCAATAAATATGAAAAATTAACATATAACAGTAGACTAACCTTTAACATAATCTCCTAAAACATATTATCTTAATTTAGTAAGTAGAGTGGTTGTTTCCTTGTATCGTTCACATTTGTTGCTTTTTGGTCTTAAGAAAAAATAAAACGCTCCCTTTTGCGATATTTATTTTCTTTCCTTGAAGGAGAATTATCAGGAAAGAAAATAACTAAGAAAATAAATCAAGTAATGTTTAGGGGAAATTGTTAAAAGATATGTCAACATGTTATATAAAGATAATGTAAGTTAATGTAGATATAAAAAAATAAAATTTAAAATCTTCTTTTAGGTCTGAAGATGAGAGAAGGAGGTGAAATATAGCCAAAAACAGGTTGACTTTGGAATTATTAATACCCTGAAGACCTAATTAGGAATAAGCATTTATTTGAGACGAGACTATTACCTCTTTCTTATTTCGGCAAGGTAGTTGTAAAGCAAATTTGAGATGAAGAATGAATGCGGTGAATGTAATTAGGTTGTAGTGTGTAGTTTTCGTACTTTCTTTGGCCATCACGAGGCTCACCGATAGGGTAGGACTCCCACCCAACGGTGCACTAACCAGTAAACTCCCTCCCCCCTCCCCTTCCGAATAGGACTTGGCCTGGGTAGGTTAGGGGCCCACTGGAGTTTTTCGCGGGGGGGCCAGAAAATTGAATATCCGGCCCTGAATAGAATATACCAAAAAAATTATAATAAAAAAACAGAAATAAGCATAAAATGCCACAAATTGTAAAATGATGACAAGATATCCAAGCTCAATCTGTAAATATGCGTTATACATTTCATTTCTGTTCTTTAGTTACTATCGCCGTCTTGCCATTATTTTCGCTCCACCCTCATTTAACGCCGTCTTTTAAAATTTAATCTATTAATATTTCACTTAATGAGTTACACTTTATTCTTCGCTTACTCTAAATACAATTTTTCCTAACTATAACAAATCTTTCGGTTTATTTTATTTTACTTACTATACTTACTTATTTTTATTGACGTTTAGAATAAAGAAATTCAGATTACCCGCTGTCCATGTATGCAGCTGCTTAATAAATACTGCTTTAAAATAGTCTCGATTTCGATTATTTCCTTCTCACAGAAACAGTTTCAGGGTTTCTCTTGCTGGTGCAAAATAACCCAGCTGAATGTGCTTAACAGTTTACCGATGTTTCTTTCTCCACTTCGCATTGTTGGCAGCGCATAGTCATGCAGATCGAAACGCTGTATTATTGGTGTGTGACTATGTAGACTATTTTGGCAGCGAACATAATCGTAGCCCTGGAAACCTCACAGTACAGATTCACTGTGAGGTATTTATTGGCAAGGATCTTGTATAAATGCCATTTAATTTATGTTGCCTGTATTTTCACATAGTAAAACCAAATTTAACCACTTAGCTTGCAGGGTTTTTTTATTTTTCTTAAAGGCATTTTGAAATTCCGTAAAAGCAGAACATTCCGTACCTGTTGGTATTTATTACCGCCTATAAAAGATTTGGCCAGCTAGACGGTTAATCACGATTATTTGTGCACATAATCTTGTTATAATTTTTCCATCTTTTAAAAATGCTGAATAAGTAAAGTTATTTAAATTGAGAAAGATTTATTTCGTTCGTTACTTGGGTGGATGGATGATAAGGTGTAAATAAACTCGAATTACTCCTCACTCTTTATTTATACAATGTTGTACATTGCTTTAAAATTTAAATTAAAACAGAAAACTGTCTCCATAAGAGAGCGTTACTATTTCAGATTATTAAATTAAATTGAACTTAAATGACGAAGTTAATAGAGATTATCAACATCGTGTTTTATTAAGAAAGATGTATTTTTAATGGAGATCTGTTTTGGTATAATAAACCTCAGCAAAAACCTAACAGTGAAAAAAGGGCCAAGTTCCAGTCCCCTCACTCAAAATAGTCAGCCTATCAAAGTATATATCTTACATTGTGGCCAAGTCTGCACCTTCGTTAGACTATAAATTCGCTTCAGTTCTACTTCGCTTCAGTTTTATTGCAAGACTACTCATTTCATCTTTATTACTTAACACTTGGCCGTTTCTGAATGATGATAGGCTGACTTTTTTAAGAGGGGATCTGAAACTTTTTTCTTTTCTTCTGAGCTCTCTACTTCATATTACACACACAACTCCTATGAGACTGAACATGACACTGATGTTTTATACCTTATTCAGAAATGGGCCAAGTGTTAAACAATAAAAAAATAAATAAATAAAGAGCAGTCTTGCTCATGAAAGTAGAACTGAACTGAAGTTATAGTCTAACAGATGGTGCAGACTTATGGCCACAATGTAGGATATCACTACTTTGATTGCCTGACTTTTTTGGGTGGGGGGACTGGAACTTGGCACTTACTTTCACGGTTAGGTTTTTTTCTGAGGATATCATACCTTTTGGCTGGTTTCAGTATCGTTGGTGTCGACTTTTTGTCGTTGGTGTGATTTTTTCACGATGCACTGGAGGGAGCAAGGCCACTGTATTTTCCCTATGTATACATTAAATTGTCTAAACTTCATGTGTTTGAGGTTGCTGAATCCGAATCCTGAAGTTTAAATGTATCCTATTAGAAAATGCGGCAAATACTACTTGAGATTGTGATGTTGCCCATTTGTGTATTTTGCCGTGACTTCAACTAAGTCCCCATAATTATAAGTATGAGACATGATAGGCTCATATTGTTGAGGAGTGGGGGTTTCAGAGAAGCCCAGATTTTAATAATCATGTTACATAGTAGGCCACACCATGACACGACGCATAACGTCTTGCCAAATAAGCAGCAAATTCTCTATTGTCCCAAAGGAGCGACAAGCTTAACATGTAGAATAAGCAGGCCCGATCCCCTGCCACCCAATTTAACCCGTACTCGGTGACACGTCTGTCGATTCTAAAGAACTTCTCCAGTGTGCAGAAATCTTAAATGTAGAAAAATGAAGAGATATTTCACTCACACAAAGAAAAACTGATATCAGATTAATTGTCAAAACAACACCCAACCGGAAGAATTTGTATACAATACAAATCGGTACAAAAATACATGAACCAATTTTTTTAAAAATAAACAAATGACGTCCAAAAGTACAAATTGAGGCCTTTCAAATGATATGCAACAGAATAACAAACTTTTAAGAAAGTGGTCACGTTTCACTCACTCGGGAAAAAGTGTACCTCATGTTGTCAAGAAATAAAATCTAGCTCCAACTAAGGTACAACCTATAAAGGTACGAAAAAAGTCATAAAATCAAACTTGAAGCTCTATAAACATCAGTGATCAGTTTTTGGATTCTGCTTGACTTTAATTCGTACAATATCTTTAACGTTACGTCCGCCATTAAAAATAAAAAATTGTATTTTTTCTATTACTTGCATGGCTATAGCTACAAGTGTACAACATTTCTTGTTTCTGGCTATTCTGGAAGTCACTTATAATTTTGATGATGAGTGAGTGAGTCAGTAACAAAAATTTAAACTTAGAAAATATCCTCTATAGAAGAGGCTAGGTGTTAAGGCTTAAATCTTTTACTGTTTTATTTGATCGGGTAAACTGGTTCAAGTAAAGATACACTGCCGTGCGCTCAGATAGTAATATGTACCTACTCAGTTTAATAAGCAATTTCATAGCATTAACATTGGGTGTCGCGGGACACCCGGTAGAAACGAATTCCTTACATTTTTCATTAAATATAAATTATAAAATCACACTGCTAAGTACGCATACGTTGCTAACTATGTACTTATACATGGCGGAGTTAGAAAAGAGAAAAAATTAAAAGTAACTAACTGTTTGTATCTAGCGGAGTTAAGGCAAAATTAAAAGAAAATCATTATTTGTATCATTAAAGCAAGCGCCTTACGAATAAATATATATTAAATCTTGAGAAAAAAATTAATCATGATGAGTTTGTTGTTTGTTTTTTTAAAGAGTATGTTTGTTGTTGGTAGGAAATAGATTCTCACGCCAAAAAGGGGTAGTCACTGGACTACTTCCTTTTACATGTCGAACAAGTCATACAAACTATATTAACAGTAACACTTATAGCATGTTCATAATTGTAGTTGTGTTAAACAATAAAGAGAGAGAAAAAAAAAAAAAAAAAAAAAAAGGAAATAGGACTGTTTACTACCTACCCGGCCTACTAATTTAAAATATATCTCTTTCCTACTCAAAAACGTCTGCTTGATCAGGTTGAAATTTAACATGCCTGTTTCAATTGTACTTTAGACTTTAGACGATGTGTAAGAAGTTTTATTAAAATATTTACATTAGAACGTAAGATATCGGTAAAAACGTTGTTTTCTTTATTTCAAACGTTCTTGTCTGCTTTAACAAATTTAGCGATCTTTATCACTTCGATCTTTATCAGCAGTGGTGGTGTTCGTTTTACTAAAAAAAAATATTTAAAAAAGTTGTTTATCTCATTAAATAGACAAAGTTAGAATTTTTTCCCGTCCTAAAACTCCAATTTTAAATTTGAAGCTTACGTTTACGAAAGCGTTGCTCGTGAACTCTTGGGGGATAACGTTGTCCAACGAACTCAGCCTGGGCATTGGTAAAATAAACATGTAAACCAAATTTCAACTAACGCGGTCATCTTTTACTCAAGTTATTGTCATCGGTAGATTTCGTGACGCATGGTTTTGCGACGGTGGTTTTGTGACACTTGGTTCTGTGACGGTCGTTTTTTTCGGATTCCCTCCCGGGCTTCAGCCAGAACGTGCCATAAGGAACTTCGTTTCAAAAAGTTTAAAAACTTCAATATTAATTTGATTATCTGACACATAAAAATTAACTCAATCATAAATTGTTATTAAATAATAATGTTATTTATTATTTTAGTAATACTATTTATAGAAAGAATTTGATCATAATATTAAGTGGAGCGTAATTCTCGTTGCATAAACTAACGTCGTGTAAAAATGAACAAAGAGAGCTCTTGTTGAATTAATAAGATTGTATAATGTAAGCCTTTAAATGTATTATTTTTAACAACCAATTTTCAATACTCTTAGTTCTGAGCAATAAATATCGACAATTCATCATTATTTGAGACGTAATAAACGATTATTATATTGACATGAAATTAGTTGGTAAATGATGTAATATAACAATATTAATTTACGCTTTCATATAAATTATTTAGACTTATTAGTTATTACATAATTGCATCTGTTTAACAACGAAATAATTATTTAATAACTTATCAAAAAGATAATGTGATGTTTAACTTGAGGTTATTTTTATAATGGCAAAGCTCTTTGTGTGTTTTATTTTTCTTTGCGTTCTGAACGATAGTGAAGGTCATTTCAGGACGGATGAGTCGGTCACTTTACGCATCCGTGGATGCAAGCACTAGTGTGGAACATGTCTCATCTCCCATGGAATATTACCAAATATTATGTCGGATATAAAAATACGGTTTCAGAGGCTAATATGCAGTTAATTCCCTTAATTTATTAGTTTTGTGAAGAAGAATATGAAAATAAAGTTTGCAATATGCGTAGCCTTCTACGGTTGGAGTCATTATGATGTTAGGGCATTCTTAGAATTTGGTTGTTTCCGGAATATAACTATTTTAGCCTCAAATGGTTAATAAATTCAAAAACATATAAACATATACATACTGGCATTTGATGTATACAATTAATATTTGTTTTTCCGAATATATTGTATTTGATACAGTTCATGGTTTCTTACTTTTTATATATAAAGAGAAAGAATTGTGATGGCGCCAAAATTCGAATTTGAGATTATGATGGTCCAAAAAAGTGGTTTTTAAAAAAGTCTGTCTGTCGTTGCAGATGCGTGGAGCCTTAACTACTGAGCCAATTTTGACAAAATTTGGCATACATGTTCAGAAAATTTTACCTCAAGGCGAAATCGAGTAATGAATAATAGCTCAAAATTTGGGGTCGCAACCCCCCATAACTCTTAAAAACGTTAAAAAAAATGATCGAAAACGGTTCCGACGATTTTGATTAAAAAAATCTAAAATATAGTCATTTAAATACGAATCTAAAAATATAAGCCGTTTTCCCTAAAAAAAACTATTTTCCAAGATTGATGAAAATAAATCCGATTTTGTTGAAAATCGAAAACATAAAGTTCTATGGGATCTGGGACCGAGATTATATTATGAAAAAGTTAGTCTAAGTAGTCTCGGACCGACATTTTACCTTATCAACATAACATTGTTAGATTATTTGGTATTTTATTCTACGTTACAAAAGTATTCAAATTTCAACTTTTTCTTTGTAAGTGTCTTCTTAGTGAAATCATAAAAAATGACTAAATTTTTATAATAAACTGTGCTAATTCGATAACAGTCAGTCAAAACGGTAGATCGAAATTGGAATTTCAAAAGTCAAAATTACGAGGTTTAAATTATTTAAAAATATTGATTCGACAACAACTCAAAATTGTACCATGTTTGAATTACAAATAATATATTAATAGTAACATGCATTGGGGAAACGACCAATGCATGTTTTGAAACAATTATTTTTATATACGTATTCATTTATAAAAAAAACAAACACTATAATTACATTCAATTAAAAAACCAAATCATAGATTAACAACAGTGAAGATGGATTAGTGTACAAAACATTGAATGTAAAAGGTTTTTGGTTTTTTTAACTTAAGATATCCAAAAATTATTAGAAAACTACAAATAATTATTTAATCGCTCTTCTTATGCAAATAAATAAAATGTTCTAAATTAGGGTTAAATTTAATATAATCCTGTACTCTCATATATGTATGTTATTGTAAGAGACCTTTGTCCGTCTCTTATTAGATCATACATTTTACATTATTCGTAATATCTTTTTTAATGAGTAATTTTAGAGTACAAAGGTCATAAATAATAAATATTTATAATTCATCGTCAGTTGATTTTATCTTTTAATAAAAAAAAAACGTAATGTAGAAGTACCTAAATCAGCTGTATTTTAATCTCCGTATTCTACGCTTCTTTAACATACATAACTAATAAATTATGTGCGGAGTTCGGTCACTGCTGTGACGTCACTAGACCTTGATATGATACTTCTACCTTATCAATATTTAGGTGAATGTGCTGATAGATAGGTAAGCAAAAGCCTTTTGACAACACATTATATTCAAATTAATTACTGCTATAAAAAAAAAAAAAAAAAAAATCGTAAACAAGAGGGTATTAGCCAACAAATATATTTGTTTATTTTATTAATATAAATATATTTATTTATAATTAGAGATTTATAAGTGAGGTTAGTTGTGTGGCATACAGACGATTTTTGAAAAGGCCGGTTATTTAATAAATAAAATTTTTGAATAACTACGTTTGTTATTGCTAAGCTATAAGGCAACCACATTTATTCCAATAAAAATATATAAAAGTTTATTTGATTTTTTGGTCTTCAAATAGATATAATAATTTATCTAAATAGATATCTAAATTAATTTACTTCATTTATATTTTTTTTTTTTCTAAATATAAAATTAAGCTTGTTGCCACGGACTTAACGGCTCGTTAAGTATATAAACAATATGTTTACCTTTAATAATTTTACCTTTAGTTAGGCACATATTTTTTACCTAACTGAATAGCCCTAATGGTTAAGCAAATACCTACTTAATTTAACTTTTTTTACATCCTAACCAACAGCATTAGGTTATTCCAGCGACTTAAGAACGTTTACACCAATATCTGTAGATGATTTTTTTTTTTTTATAAATATATGATTATATATATACATACTCATAAAGCCACCAAAGGGGGGGGGGGGGGGGGGCGCAATTGCCCAAGGGCTCGGGTTTCCGAGGGGATGGCCCTGGTTTTTTTACAACCAAAAAGGCAAGAAGGATATTGTGATGAACTTAAAATTATTCCTAATGTCTCATGAGTACGGAAGTTTGAATTCTTGTCATCTTGTGTTTCATTTAGTTACTTAGATTTTTGTTAGATCTTATTCAATATGGTCAATATTAATTTACAGGGGAGAAACTGACTGACAATTCATATCAACAAACTGTAATTATAACTTCTACATTCTTACTTATAATGCAATTGTTGTAAATAAAATGTGTTAACTATTATGATTTGTTCACTCTTAATCTCACTATTTTAGCAAACAATTTATATTGTTATAGGCTAACTAGCCTAGGGGCCTAGAAACCCTCTCAGGGGCCCCGTATGCCCTTAAGAATTCTTAGAGGTAAAATTGACAACCATGTTAAATTAGGTTCTTCCGAATACTCCAGTAAAGACTATAGACAATAAATAATATTTAGAATTGATATTTTTTCTAAATACTTAATACAATTTCTTTAAGGCAGTATTTTGTTTTTGTCGTTAATGAAATAGGTTGGTTTTAGGCAGCCCGGTGTAATAGGATACTAGTGGAAGATGAGGGGCCAGAGCTAGGGGTCTAGGCCAAAGCAGGCAGCGGGTTGCTCCTGGTGATAGTTCAAGATAGATCGATGAGTTGAGTCTCGCTACTGGTAGGGTTGACAGCTCCAGTCCAGTGTGCAAGGTAAAGGTTCACGACCTCTTACTATAATATATATTTTATAGCTTCAGTACTAATCGATTATCACCTTCATGGTATCTACGCTTAGTTTACCATTGCATGGGCTTGTTTGGAACTCTCTTACATAAAGATCATTCCGAAACTTATTATCCTATTCACAGCTTTACCGGATATTCATAATATTATCTATATAGTTAATGAACGTAGACTATTATTAATAGTTTTTAAAAAAAATAATAATTGATATAATTTCCTCCAGTAATTTTTTACACCATTTAACAGATTATCTTGTAGAAATGATTAATAACTTTGTTTATAGTTTTAATAAATATAAGGTTAGATCAACGAGATTAAATAAAAACTTTGCTAGCTACATTATATATATATTTTTTAGTTTATATATATATACATATATATATATATATATATATATATATATATATATATATATATATATATATATATATATATATATATATATATATATATATATATATATATATATATATATATATATATATATATATATACATATATTAATATATATATATATAAACTAAAATATATGAAAACTAAAAAATATTTTTTTTTTTCTATAAGTTAAGTTCACCCATATTTTATCCTACTTCAATTTTTTCATTAACGTTGGGATTAGCCTTTATCTAATTTTGAGTTTAAAATTCCACTAACCAAAATAAATAAATTGCTATTAGTCTAAATTAAGTTGGTAAACCCGATTGAGTTAAGAAAAGGTTATGAATCCAAAGTAAAACCTTTAAGTATTACTCTATTAAATAGAGAATATGTATGTTTATTTTGAATAAAGGTATTAGGTAGATTGTTCAAGTACAAAATTTGAAGTAATAAAATATAATAATGAAGTTGATCTCAACAGGTTTGAAAGTGTCGAGGTTTTATTTTTGTTAATTGGTTAGTTTTGAATAGTTGGGAGGAGTGAAGATACTACGAGAAACACTTGGAATATTAAGAACTAACGCAACATGACGGGGTAGGGAAAGACATCCATTTTATTTCGTTCTTAGCTGCCACAAATCCAAACCCATTTGAAATATTTTGTTGAAGAAGTTAATAATAAAAAAAATAGACTGCCAATTAGTTTGGCACAAATGTTTCTCGCGTCCTATATACTTTAACTTATTTAATCTTCTCCACTTCTTCTTCGCAAAAATTAAAATTTTGACAATAACAGGTTCTTTTTATAAAAACGTACGAAATACGATGCAAGGAACCTCAGTTTAATACATACATTATAAATTGTGACAACTGTATAGTTTTTGAAAATACCACATTAAATATTTTCAAGATGGCGGAGGATAAATAATTTATCTGTTATTACAAAATATTTGCAACAACTATGGCCGAAATGAGGGTGTTTAAAAGTAATCCATACTTATATGGCATTTTACATAAAATAATTTTAAAGGTCTTTTAAGGTTTATTAAGAATGTGTCAGGTTTTCACCGAAACATTATTCAGGTAGCCATGTGAAAACTAATTATGGCCGATATAAGAACACATTTCTACGCAAGTTCAGTGTACACCGCATCAGTAGTAATTATTGAGTCTAGAGTCTAGACTTCACAATATCACAATCGACATACTCAATCAGTTCAACCCAAATACAAATTATTTCGGAAGCATCATAAAATAATAATTGTTCGATGGTTGCTTCCAGATTCTAGATCATAATGTCTTGTCAGATTTTTAGGTCACGAGTGTTTGGTCTCGTCCTGGATAAACCAAAAAGCTTTTTAGAAAATAGTGAGTGCAGTCTTTCTTTTTAAAAAGTCAAGAGGTGAGTTAAAACAGAAGTTGGAATAGGAGAGAGGTGTAATCTTGTGTGAAAGGAAATGCAAGGGGCACTAAGCTGACCTTAAGAGGGGCGAGCCAAGTGGCGTGTATTTATTCTAGGTAGATTCGAGGAGGGAATCATCGCTCACCAGGAATACCTGGAGAACAGAGTCGCTGAGTGTAACTATACCAGGGAAACAGTCGTCTCGGCTCGTAGCCAGAATCTTGACAGTAAAAAACACGTGAACTATCTATTTAATCATGCCTCGAATCAGACAATCTATTAATACATACGATGGAGAAATAAAAGCTCGTGTAGATGCCACCGTAACGTGTTGTTTATTTTTAACTTTGATATCCTGGGATCAAGATCAGGAATGCAAAAAATTCCAAATTTATTTTCTTTAAGCTATCTTTGTCTGGGAACAAGAGACATCAACACGTGCACCTTATGGAGGTGACGGAACTAACAACAATTATAATACTTTATAGCTTCAATGTTCAATATAAATGTGGGATAATATTATATTGAATCATATTTACTTATTTATCTTTTTTGTAAAAAAAACAAGATTTATTCTCGGCATACCGAAGGTAACGGAAGCATTGTGAAGAAATTTTGTTGTCTCCAAATTTTAAAATTCTAAGGCAGATATTCGTTTCAGACATCAGGGAACATTTTTGGTTCCATGTCTGTGTGATCTGTCGTTCTGCCCAACATTATTGCGAACAAACAGATCTAAAATGTACTCTTCCTATTTTCATGAAATTTGGATGTTAGTTCATAATTAGCCGATTGTTGTTACCTTCTGCGCTTATTGGTTTCTTCTCCACAGGCGCACAAACATACATTTATTTACATCAAGGTATATCTTCAGAAGTACTCATCTGATTTTTAAGAAATTGTGATGGTTTGTCGATTGTAGCCTACAGATGGTCATAATAATTTCAACCGGTTCAAATATATCTTTATCAAAAACGGCTATTTCCAGCGGGAATATTACTAGATAATCATTAATGCAGTACCTCATTTGTATTTGTACTTTACTCAAAATTTGGCCCAAGATATATACCTAAACTATTCTTATTTTTTAAAGAAATATATGTATCTACTTTAATTTAAATATTAGTTTTTTAATGCAGTTTACATTTTGAGGTAAGTATTCCATTTACAACATATTTGTCGCCGGATGATACCAAATAATAGCGTAATGTAATAATAATGAACACCCTTAACTTATGAATTATGAATTCTTAACATCATTTACTTTTATTATACACTTGCTGCATCCAATGTATGTTTGAAGAGGGCCTTATTCAAATGTAAAGATAATAGGTGAGCTCGAGAATTTGAACTCTTAAAAAGAATATAGCCTCACTCGAAACCTTGATGGTTGTATCTTTGCCAACAACAATTAGTTATTTCCAATCATGAACTGTAATCAGATAGAAGGTAATAATACATTCAAGCGAGACGCTGCGCTGGCAGCAACCAAGCTACATGTAGATCTAACTGAAATTAATGAGGCCATCTTTAATAACTCAGCAAAAAAAAGAACAAAACTGCAATTAACCGAGCTCTAGTATGTCTTCTTACCTTCGTGAATTGAAACTAACTGTGAATTATAATCAAGCGGAAGGAATCTTTCATGTTTTCATGAATTAAAATGAAGGTTGCTTACTAAATTATTAACAATAGGCAATAAGTTTTCTCCTTTTTTTCATTAGTAAGAAGAATAGCCTTATTAAAAAAGCTAAGAATATACAAAGTAAATCTTGTGATGTACCTATAAAATGTAAAGAGTCTGTAATTGTTCAGAAGACGTGAGGGTGTTTTGCTCCCACCCTATTATCGGCTATAGCTCCATTTAAATAGCCGTTGTTATTCCAAAAATAGTTTATGGTGGATCATTAAAGAGTAGGAAGAGTGGAGCTGCATTATGGAGGCGTTGACCCCGTGGTTCGGTTATGGATTATATCGTTAGTGAGTGGTTTCCATCAATACCTTGTTGACTTGTTGAATGAATCAGGCTTTAACTTCCTTCTTTGATAAGAAAATGTGTATTTTTTTTTTGTGTGGCTCAAAAAAAGGAATAATCATTTTCTAGTTTTTTAACTGAATAGTTTGAAATTCAGTATGGCACATAGCTTCCTCACGTTCTATTATTGGATGAATGACCACATGAGTATTAAAATAACGTAATCCCACGAGGAGAATTAAAATTTTGGTTTTTGGACCTGTTTCGATTCCCAGACAAATATTAGATAATATAATGGTTATGGTATGCAGTTAAAGTAATATTAGCTTTACCCTATATTATTGATACTATACTAATCAGTGTCACACTATAAGGAAGTCAGTATGTTTCAATTCTATTTATTTGGCTCAATACTAGCTTAACGAAATACATTTATTTTTATACAATTGCCTGTTTAATAGTTATAAGAAAGATTTAGGAACATAATTATTTAGGCAGTTAATTTTAAGGCTTGGACCACATGTATCAAGGAAACTTAGACACTGATAAGTATAAAGGATAAAATTGAGAAAAAAAAGAAGATATATACTCCAATAGCAGTTATATCTTGAGAACTAGCAAAGCATAAAATGTGAAATTGTTTTAGTAAAATTAGTGCAATCTGAAAGCTTTGAAAAGACGCGCATCACTATATATCTAAAAATATTCCAACTATAACTCTAAATAATTCCAAATAAATGATGGGGAAAAATGTCTCATCAGGTCTTATAGGATATGTGGATACATCAGGCAAATTTAAATAATTTAATACCACAAATTAAATTATTTAATCAGATAAGTCGCATTCACATCAAAGATCTGATTAATTCTGATTGTCTACTTTAAAAAAATATTATTGTCTTAGACATAGCATTTAATGTGATTTTCTTAAGTGACAGTGTCTTAACATAAGAGGGATTGCTGAAACCACTGATTTGCTCAGAGGTTATTTAGATAAAAATAACAAGGTGTCTTCACGGGAAGTACTTATCAAAAAAGGAACTTTCCCTCGGGGAAACTTAGATAAACTGTTAAGAAAACATCCTTATTCCTATTTAGTGACATTTCTTGATATTTTTAACAGCAGTATTTTAAAATAAAGAAAGAACATAATTTCATATTAGCTAAGTAAACTTGATAGTAATAATGTTTTCTCTATCTTTTATATTTACGTTTACTAGTTTCATTTTATATATTAATATTAGTATAAAAACTTGTTTTATTTATTCATATAATAATAGTAATCAATATATAAGAACAACTATTTCGTACCACTCATTTCAATGTTCGTGACAGTTGATAAATACGAGAAATTAGTTGAATAAGGATGTTATGCAATACAGGTAGAACTAGATAGCCTTGTCAAACTTCAAACCTCTTAAAATTTATCTAACGATGGCATTGACTGCCAAAGTTAGTTCTTGTGTAGGCTCCAATTGATCTCCCAATTATTGAAATGACCAGTGGAAGAAATATGTAATCAAACCCTGTAGAAACTATTTGGCTCTTTTATGGTATTTTATAATTCAAAAATATATTTTAACACCAATTTAATATTACTTATATATTTATATATATATATATATATATATATATATATATATATATATATATATATATATATATATATATATATATATATATATATATATATTAAATATTACGTTATATATTTATATATATTTTTTTAATAACAATATCAAACGTCAGTTCAATAGAACTTAGACAGTCAAAACCATTATCAAACTTACTAACTTAACGTTTTTCTTATAATAAACAATTCATATTTATTTTTAAAATGTATTATTACGTTGTATAAAAGTTTGTAAAATGTGCGTTGTTCTAAAATGCCGGTATAATTAGCTTCTTTATTTCTTTAAAAAGCATCTAATTTATAAAGTAAACAAATTAATATTCGTCAACGTGTTATTTCGTTAATGGGAATAGTTAATCATAAAATATTAATGTAAAGCTTACTATGTTAATATCAATCTAGTTGTTAAAGTAATCAGTTTGAAGGTCAACACGTGTATGTACCGTGTTGCATGTTAATGTTAAGAAAATAAATAAATTGGAAGCTGAGAAAGGAACAACACGACGCTTACTAATAAACAATTAATGAAGAGACTTGTTCGTGTTCGTGTCATATATATACATATCTCTTTTAATCTACGATTTACATGGAAATAAGAATATCCTCTTTGATATTGTAATTTATTTCCCTATTACTGTGTGCGTTCGTGTATCTATGTTATTAGGCGTAATATCATACATTAAATGATGTTATATGCATAGTACATAACATATTAATCAAAGGCTCGACAACTTGAGGACAATGAAATTATCCATAGCTTTAAAATTTTTCATTTTTGAAGTGAAACTTCTTTGGCGGCGGTAGAGTGAATTTTTTCATATAGTGAAATCGTGTAACGAAGTTTGCGATTCGAGACTCGTCCAAGTGTAACATTTTTACAGATTAATTGTATTATATCTATTTAAAGACCAGCAAATCAAAACAAACGTTTATTCTTATTGGAATAAATGTGGTTGCCTTAGCGTAGTAATATAGGTATATATATTTTTTTTCAATTAAATTTACCATTTCTTAATCCTGAAATAATATATTCGTCAAAAAATGAAAGAGAGCAACGAATTCTAGAACTAAAGTTTCACTTCTAATGCGTGAGTGCCTCACACATATTTTATGTACTACGTACAGAAACAAAAAATCATAAATAAGGCATGAGTTTTTTAGGCTTGGTTTTAAATGAAATAAAATTATCGGCAGAAATGTATATATACCTAATATGATTTATATAAAATTATTTCACCTTGGATATTGTCGAAAACAAGAAATAATATATTATAATAATTCAAATTGACAAGCAGAGAATAAACATCGAAGTTGTGTACTACATGGTATATGATATTGTAAAAAAAACAAGCAAGTGTGTTTAAATTGAGTTATTATTTAAATTCTCGTAAATCTAATGAGAGAAATGTTTTAAAACAAGGTTTTTTGTATTATTTTTAATTAATATGTCTTTATTTAGTTTTAAAACTGACTTTAGAGACGAACTGAGTTGGGCTTCCTGGAATTACTTTCCATCATCATTTCGAATTTTAACTCCTCATAAGCGTATAGGGTTTTTTGCTGTTTTGTTTTTACCATTTACGATTACATTGTCACAGGAATAAAAACGAAAGGCATATGTATCGATGTGTTAGGTGATAATCAAATGTAAATGAGGCATGTAGGTCTGGTCGAGACAGGTATTGTACGACGAGGTGGTAAGCAAAGCAAAGTGGGGACCTTGCGATGAAGCAGACACAACGTCCAAGGACGCCTTCAAGACGCTCTCTCACCATATCTGGATAAAGGACTCGCTGTCCTATTTCACCTACCACAGCTCTCAGAAGTAATATGTTTAAATGCCGACATTTAGAGCAAAAAACTAATAAGATAATTTACGTTTCTTTTAATGTCAAGTTATAACTTAGTCACTTTCACATCAGGTTCTGTATCATTGCCTTCTAATAACGAATACAACTAAAGTCTATAATCTCATAATTGTACAAATAAACTTACATACATTATTAACTTTAATGTCATATTTTTATTCTACCTCAATAATTGCAAATTATAACAACCTACAGTGCATTAGTCAAACACCGCATATGATAATTCCTTTCAGCGAAAATAATGGCATATTTAAACACAAGGTCCTTGCGCTGTGTTAAACAATACAAGGACACACTTCACTTAAAGTTTTAATAGTGGTACGGCTCCTTGCCAAAATAAAAAGGAGCAAAAAAGTTTACAGAAGCAAATCATTTATAGCTAATAATTCATTTTTCTTTACTTAATCTATATTCAGATAAACTAGGACTTAAATAGTTATTTTGAATAATATTATTGATTTTTACTTTTCCTCACTACTAATACTAGGAAAAGTATTGTTTTGACCAAAAAATTTTTTTTCGAGATTTCAACGGAATTATCCGTTTTAGGTGTTTTTAAGACCTCAGCATGACGTATGTATGTGTGTGTGTATGTGTGCATGTGTGTATGTGTGTATGTGTGTATGTGTGTTATCATCGTAGCGCCCAAGGTATTTAACCTAGTGAGTTGAAAAATCAGTCCTAACCTGTAGTTGTGCCGTCCGGAAAATCAACTTTTTCCGCCATCTTGAACCCAGTTTGCTGAGTCAGCAAAAATTTAAAAAAATCGTAATAAATCAAAAATGGTCCTGATCGAGTTGAAATTTGGCTCGAATGTACCTCTCTGTATGACAAACAAGCCCACTAAATTTCATTTTGATTTTGGCCGCCATTTTGAAGTTATAAATTTTTGAATTTTTAAACTTTGACGGTTAATAATACTGAGAGTATAAATAGGTTTTTGACATATAGCATATCGTTGGAACCGGAAAAAATTAAGGAACAAATATAAAAAAAACCATTAATTAGTTTAAAAGTTATATGCGAAAATAATTATTTATTAGTGTGATAATTTTGATGACGTTAAAGTTTGTTTACATCTGTCAAAATACCGCCAAACTTCAAATAATTAAATAAAATATAGGTATTAAAAATAAGGTTTTTTTGAAGAATGATAATAAATCAGTTAGTTCAGAACAGTCACCCAACCAAGTACTGACCACGTCCAATGCTGCTTCCTCCTGCTGCGAAGCAGCAGGAGAGGCCACTTTAGTGGCCTCTAAAGTGAGGAAAAGTTCCGAGGTACCCCGATTTTTTTACCTTTAATTGATAATATATATTTACAAATATACTCATATTTTGTTAATTTAAGTAATTTATTTCGTTAATCGCAACAAAGCTGCGTTTTCCTCACGATTTTATACGGCTGTCAGACCTGGTCGCGATCAAGATTAATCTTAACACAGTTCAAGATGTTGAGATATAAAGGAAAAAAAATCTGTATATGAAGGAAAAAAGTTGAAATAGAAAACTAATAAAAATTGCTTTTTGTTTGAAAGAAGTGTCTGAAAAGCGTTAATTAAAATTTGTTTGAATAAAAATAGAATTTTTTGTGTATATTAAATAAGAAAATGTTAAAATAGTGGGTAAATTCGAGTTAAGAATAAAATCGATTAACGTATAAGTTGATATAAATAAAATCCAAATACCACTCACTGACTGACGGCACATTACGATTTATCTGGAACCACTAGATTGACGACCTTAAAAGATATGTTCTCACTAAGAAATCAATTTACAATCCACCATTTTGATAAAAGATGGTGGTAATTTAATTTAAATATAAATGCAAAATTCGTTAAATCAAAAAGCGAATTGCACTAGAACCTTCAAATTTGGAAATTATAGCTTATCTTTTTATAAGATGGGTCACAAGCATCAGCTTTTCACAAAAGATGTTTTATGTAATAGAAAGAAGCTAATTTCCAAATTTCAAGGTTCTAGCGCTATTGGTTCGCGAAAATATCGCTTTTTGAATATAAATTAGTTTTTTATAACATAAAACTTTTTCTGCTTGTGATTCCTCGTTACTGTGTTTTCTGAAGTTCTGATCAAGAGAGTAAGAGAGCCTAAAATAATTTGTTACAACTCAAAATAATGGCATCTACTTACCTATGTAAGAACTATAAACTAAGAAACTCTGTATATCGACCCTAGTTCGAAGTGGCAATACATTGTTATGAGAAATAATTGTTATTATCAACAAAATAAATGAACCTAATATGTTTAAATCTTGGTTGGAGCTAAGGACTAAAAACCTTAGTATAGATATATCAATTCTTTAAGTTTTTCCAGGAATATGTATTAAGTTCTCTTTTTATCTTAAAAATAAATTTAAACATAATTTATTATTGTATATTGCATTAAAAGAAAACTCTTTACAAAAGGGATTTTGGTTAGGTTTAAGTAAGTTTGTGTAAAGTTGCTCCACTTAGTTCAACAGTAGCAGTGAATAATATTACCTCATGATTTAGAAATTAATCAGGTTATATTGATAAAGTTCATTAAAATTAAAACATCTTCATTGAAAGATATAATTATAAAAAAAAAGATTATTGACGATCTATGTTAGATTTTAAATTAACGTTTCTTTAAACATAAAGGCATGTTTTCCCTACTCGACTAAACACTGATCGTTATGACTCTGACTCACTTATTATGTGTCATTAGTCATTATTAACTCGATAATGCAAACATAATTTTTGTTAACGTAACTGATAAGGAAGTCGTCGGAAAAACACGTCGTCAATACGTTATCTTGACTTAAATGTTGACTTGAATCCTTGACAATGAAGTGTGATTTTTTTAAGTTATTTCTTAATGAATATAGATGCGTAAAACGTGTGGAATATTATTTACATTCCTTTAACAAACTTTGGCATTTTTGGAGTTTATTTATACGCTATTCTTTACCTGCTTACACAATTTACTAAATATTATTATAATGACAGATGCGTTTAACGTTTAATTGAATCTTAATACTGCCCCACTGAAGTTTAATTCTCTTGTTATAATGCAGTTTCCATATGATAGCAATGTAGTCGTAATACAAATTCATAGAAATAGTTTTCTATACCCATTACCCATCTACTGCTTTCAATAATATATTAATCTTTAACTGTTAATCATTTTTATTTTCATATTGAATTAAAATCCAAGAGAAAAACTGATTTGTTTACAGTAAAAAAAAACAAACACAAAAGCGATCTTTAATATTTGGCACAGTTTTAAATCATGATGATTTGTATCACATCAGTTCAGTCATGATGAATATAGCGGTCAATAATAATACGATTATATACCGCAAAGCTGTAATTTTTATAGTTTTTAGCTCAGTTGACCAAACAGCTATATTTATACATAATAATAAACATCGAATCTCTGAAACCAAGGTCTAAACACAGACCACAATATCTGTTTCTGTTGATGATTCATATACCAGAGAGTTATAAGAGATATTTCACACAGTTGATAGCATAGAGATGTATAAAATTGCCGATTCCTTGTTCTGTAATTACCTAATATTGTGTTGATCAGGGTGTCAAGTAACAGCAAAAAAAAATTATAATAAAAAATAAAATAATTATGATATATAAAAATAAATTCTACCCCCAGCTTTTTGATCTAGCTTTTTATGTTCTTAATATACTAGTAAATGCTTTACATTATAAAAAATAATATCAGACACGTGCTTAGAGTTCCGTTATAATAGCGGCCTTTTATATGCACTTATAAGCTTATATGGAATTTATAACCAAGGTTTAAAGAAAAAACATCAAACGTGAGTTGATGTTAAATAACATTTTTTTTTTTAAATGAACCCGCTTTTATAATAAAATCCACTAAAAAGGAGAATTTTTTCAACTGGCACAGAACTATGAGTGTTCGCAATAAAAGTGTGGAGCACTATCAAAAGATTTTGTCATTTGTTGATAGCGACTCACACTTTTATTTTTAGAGTATTTATACTCATTTACTGTGATCCCTCGTATTTCTGTCTAAAAGCTTGTTTTTTTAAATATATATATATATATATATATATATATATATATATATATATATATATATATATATATATATATATATATATATATATATATATATAATATTATTTTCTACTTTTTAGTCATCGTCACATTTCATTTTGTAATTAATCCTCAATCTTCATGAATAGCTGTCAGTGTTTTTTATTAAATTAAATTTTCTTTTCCCATTTTACTGCCAAAATTTATCCATCTAACTCTAGGAATTCATTGATTTATCGTCTAAAATTAACGATTTTCGCGCTCATTTGTTTCTCTTCCACCGGCGCACAAACAAACATTTATTTGCAACTATATCTTAGAATGTACAGATCTAATTTTTAAGAAATTTGAATGGTATGTCGAATAAAGCAAGTAAATAACCCCAGATTATTTTTTTTTAAAAAAATATCAACTTAATTTCAAGAAAGACGGACTGGCCGACAGTAAGACAAACATGGAACCAAGAATGTTCCCTCATGTCTAAAACGGATTGCAGTTTTGAAATTTTTGAAATTGGATACATAACATTTTTCGTTCACATATTGCTTCCGTTACCTTAGATAATCTCGGAAGCAATAAAGTTATAAGTGAAATCACTTGTTTTTTTTTTTGTTGTTGTTTTTTTCTTTTCTTTTAAAATCGACTTTCTAATTTATTGACTGAAATGTAACAGCCTTTCGACCATCTTTGTATGGAAACTTGAATTATTCTTTTTAACCTCAAAGGTATATTATTGCACTTTCACCACTGCGACGTTCACCATAAATAGCACTACAAGAAAAAAGATAAATGTGTGATGGTACATCGCAGTACCAAATAAACTAAGGCAGATAATAATATATTTTTTCTACTGACAACATTGCGCATAATTACCCTTGAAATTACTAACTTATAAAATATTGAAGAGTTTCTAATTAATTAATTGCTTAAAACTAATTTTTTTATTTTTTATTTTTTTTTTTTGACATAGAAGAAATGTTTTTAGGGTCGGTAGGTAAAACTAATGACCCTTATAATTCCCTTTTGACTGGCAAGAGGTCGCTAAAGCACCGGTATCTCCAAAAATACCCACTGTAATCTGAATTTTGCAGTGATATTACGTAAAATAAGCTAAACATAGAGTAGCTCCAAAATATAATCCTTCGAAAACAGAGGACAACATTTTTTAACGACAATACGTCGTGTGGGTTGTTAAATCAAAGGAGAGGACGCCCTGAGTACAAACATAGGTATATTAACTGGTTTCGTTTTTGCATCCCCTCTATTAAAAAAAAAATCCCAGTTATTATTGGCTAGCCTTTGGATTTCACTTCCTCACATATGTGTTTAAATGATTAGTTCTATCTCAAACTCCATTTTTATAACATAAATCATGTGAAAATTAAAATACCTACCTTTAATATTGAGTGTAAGAAAAAAAAAATAGTGGTGTAATGTAAAATTCTATGTATCAACCCAAACTTCAAATCAAATCTTGTTAAATAAAAAAAAAATACTCGAATTAAAAAATGGTTTTCATGTTGCATATTCAAATTCTTTTTTATAGAATCAATCATTTCAGATCACCGTTTATAATTTTGTCTGCGGCTTTTAAAAATTCTTAGAAACGGGTGTACTTCTGTTACCTAAAACATCTTTTGTTATTTCATGGGCGAAGCAGCGCAAACCAACTATCATTTATATATTTTTAATATTATTAGAAATTGGATTTGAAGAAGAATTGATTAAGCATGACGGTAAAAGTAGAAGGGTGAACGAACAGGTAAGTCGTAAGTCGATAATATCTTGGGAGAAAAGTAAGAGCAACTGCTGTTGACATGTCACCAAGGGAACTAGGAGTTCCGACTGCATGTAGGCTAGAGCAGTGAAACCTCCTACTAACTCTTAACAGTTAGTTCTTCCAACTAACTCTCTGACATTAGTTACATTTCTTTATTTTATACATCGACCTCAAATTAGTGATTTATTTCTCCATATTATAATGAAGATGGAAATTTATTTACCAAAAACAAAAAAATACTATAGAAATTACAAGATAAAAAGAACATTTTATATACCACGTTTTTATATGTTCTATTGACTAAATAAAAAATCAATATGAAACTTCTCAAAATGAAGATTGTAAATATGGGACATGTCAAAACAAATAAAAAACTTGCGGATTTTTTCGAACGAACTTTCCATACAGCAAAATTTGCTGAAAACTAATTAAATTCTGCTGAAAAATTACTAAAAGTATTAAAATAATGCATTGTCATTGTGTTCTGAGCTATTCTGAAAGTTTCAAATGTCTAGCTACTCGGGATGTTAGTTAAAATTCGATTGCAAGATTTGTACTGGAAAAACAAACAAAAAAACAAGAAAGCAAGCTAATAAAAACTTAGTAAAAAGTAGAATTTACATAAGATTCAATCTAAAACATAATATCTTAAAAGTAAAATATATTTTTACTAAAGCATACAGTTTGAAATATGGGCCTTTAGATCAAGCTAAATTAATTTAACGAAAAATCAAACAAAAAGATGGTGTTTTCAAAAGCCATTATGCTTTAATTATTTGATTTAATTTATAACTTTTAAATACTCACAAAAACGTTTTCTAGAAGGGTATAAACAAAAAAAGTGTATAAACATAAAAAGACAGAATGTATTTTACTTACTATTTTAATACATAATTATTAGATTATAATATAGATCATCTGGCCGGTATGCACATTACTCTGGTACAGGTATGTTCCCACGGCTAGATATGAGTTATAGGACCTTTTACTCTTAATTGTATACTTTCTTTGATACTAGTTCTTATCTGTATTCTTTATTGGTTGAAAATTAAAATTCATTCGGTGGAGAGGCATATGGTTTTAATTATTCCAATAGTTAAAGCGTTGGTTATGCGAATTTTCATCATTAATTGTCATTTTTAGTTTTTTATTTTGTTATTCAGTAAACCATAACGAAAAATTATTTTTAATACAGTTACTACATACTATGTACTATGTACTGTGTACTATTTGTCAATTGTATTGAGGATATTTAGGGGCGTTACAACTCCCCCTTAAATTCAATTTACCTCCAGTAAAATCACTAATACATGAATAAAAATGTATATGATATATTTGTATCTGTAAGACACTTTATACTAAAGCTGGTTTATAAAGATCCATTTATATTACAATTTGTTTTTCATTAGTTAGGCCAATAGATTGGGGTGTTAACATTTATTTTCAATCTGTTATTTCGTTCTAACTATTCGTTTAAAAACTATTCGTTTCTAATAGTTAAAAATTTCGTTTTTAACTATTTGATTGTGAAGGAAAAACGGTGATTTTCCCGAGAGATTTAGATTCAGGTGTCTGGGAACTGCACCATTATTATAGACGGGGCCCATAGATCCCACAGATACAACCGTAATCCTTTTACGAAACTGGAGCAACACTCTCGTAACCTAAATTATATAATGGAGAAATGAAGAGAGTAATTTACTTCAATCCTATGTTTTTCATCAAGTCATAGTGTTGTAAGTGCCATCAATCAAGGATAATGTTCCCTCCGGCTGTCTGCAGAACTCATTTATTTAACTGCTAGACCCCACCGATGATAATGGTTTTCATAGTAGCGAGGTTTAAGTGTCCAGAAAACCCTTGTTTAGAATCAGTAATAAACTACAGGAAGTTCTTAAAAATTAATAATAACTCATTGTAATAAGAATGCATAATTTCAATCCAGTTCACTATTATTGTCTCCTTGAAAAATTCATTAAAACTCAAAGAGTAAATTTAATTTTGTCAATTAATACTGTTTTGGCCATACAAGTCCATTGAGAGATCATACTTAGCCTTTAAGTATTCTACAAAATCTTGTATGAGACATGAGTGATAAGAATAAGACAACTACTAAATGATATAATTTTTAATAGTTAGCAACAGTGAATATTTTAATCAAGTTTAGAGCTTAACTCATAATTATTATTATAAGATTAAGTAGCTTAATTATAATTGCCTTATGCATTGAAATGCATATAAGTTACTCTATACTAACTATACACAGTGTTATCCTCATATAACACCTATAAAAGTACCTAATAAAACCCTCATGAGCAAATGATGTTGGCCTTTGGGGCTCTACAAAGCCTTAAACTGCTACCACATCCAGCCAAAAATCCTTAAACGAACCTCTATGTCTAAACCTTAGTTTACATTGCTAGAGTAAACGTTCGAATGTACTAGCTTACTTTTCAGCACAAGGGGCGGAAGTGAAGAATAGTCTTAGAAGTATAGCTAACAAAGCTTCAAGAACGACTATTTTTGGTAATCAAACATATATTAAAGATAAAAAAAATAAATTGGCCTGTGTTTTTTAAACATGTCGTGTGTAAAATAAAATTTTAACAAACAGTGCACTTTTTTGTTGTTGAGTGACTCCAAAGTCATTCACTCTCGTGCTTGAAAAGTAGCCTTTGTAAAGCAGGATCATCACAGTGTGGTCAATATTTTTTTAGTTATAAAAATCTTACAATCTTACTATGAACTATGAATGATGTCTGTTGTAAAAGTTGAAAAAATGTTTTTAGGAAATAGAAGAAGCTTTGGGAAAAGAGAAGGGGCTAAGAAAAAGGGTTGGGACTAGAGTCATGCTGATAGGAAGAAGAAATGATCGCAAAGCCCCCCGAGTGAAAGTCTACCCTAGAGAATTTTAAATATGCTTAAGGATAACGCCGGGAAATTTGATGTATTACTGAACATGATTACACCTTTAATCAAGAATTGTAATCTTCCTATGAGACATGCTACAGCTACACCATAAAGTTTACAACTTGGACCACTTCATCACGAAATTTATACGTGAAAACTAAACAAAATAATGTGGCCTAGACACAGTAAAAACATTGACTGAGAGGAGGTAGTCAATAATAGGAGGGAACGTAGGGTGGGGGGTCTACTACTCGCCCGTTCGAGGTATGGTCACTGTACTACCGCACTATCCTATTTACTCCACCAACTTTTATCCACTATACTCGACTGTTTACTATCAGCATCGTATAGATAGGATAGCAGCTTGGTTGAATAGCACTCTACCAAGCAAAAAAAACCTTTTATTCTTCCATTGTAAACCAAGCTTAAGTAAGGAGTAAGGTAATGTTTCTATGTGCCAAATTTGATCCTCTATAATTATTTTTGTGTCCATAATTATTATTCTTTTGTCCAAGCTGATTTCCGTTAGAAAACCTTCCACAGATCCTTTCCCACTAATTCTAATCCTTGACAACACTCCTCGACGTCTAGAGCAGCAGCCTAGGGACTTGTCAATATTTTAATTTTTGTTGCTCTATGTTTTATTTAAGTTTTACGATATAGCCCCCTTGTTGGGGGACATGGTACTTTATATGTATATAAAAAAGTCGGTCCGAGACAACTCAGACAAACTTTCTCACATACGAGTTCATAATTATTTAGCCCAGTGTTTTCCATTTATTAGATTTCGTATGTAAATTTAATTATTATTGAGCATTTCATTAAAATAACTTCTCCCGGGCTGGGAATCGAACTCGGGCTCTCTCGGTCCACGTTTTAAGCTATTTTCTCAGGAACTAGATTTTTCCAGGGAAAACGGCTTATATCGTTAGATTCGTATTTAAATGGACTACATTTTAGAATTTTTTAATTAAAATCGTCGGAACCATTTTCGAGAAATATTTTTTTTTCATGTTTTTTTCAGAGTTTTCGGGGGTCAGCGCCCCCAAATTAGGAGCTAAAATTCATTTCTCGCTTTCGCCTCAGGGTATGATTTTTCTGAACGTGTACATCAAATTTCGTCAAAATCGGCCCAGTAGTATAGCCTCCAAGCCTCTGCACAGACAGAAAGACATACATTTTTTAAAAACCACTTTTTTGGGCATCAGGGTACCTTAAAACGTGTAAATCCATCAAAAACTGAAAATCTAATTTTCGCGCCATCACAATACTTTCTCTTTATATGAGAAAGTAAAAAAGGGAATGTTAATAGGAGAATGTTCAAAAGCAGTGAGGCTTTTGTGTGGGGTTAAAAAAGGGGAAAGAAAGAGAAGAAATAAGACCTCTTTTAGTAAGGGGTACCTTGATAAAAGAGGCGGCCAATATACCTCTTTTAGTTAGGTACCCCCTATGAAAAAGGAATAACCTAGAAGAGGGTATCAAACTTAAAGAGGCGCATTAGATGAGCAGGAGTTTTTCCAATGTTGTGAGGTAAGTTTCGTAAAATGTGTTGTATTGCCATTTTCATGAAATTTTGTTTGAGGTATTTTATTTTATTTAAATTTGGACACATTAAAATGAATGAAAATAACGTACTGCCGCTCTTTCTTTTCTTTCTACATCGCAGATTTCCCGTGGAAGAGAAGGTTTACCCAAGACAGGCTGTATTATTTATGGCAAGGAATCGCCACATGGGAATGAGAAGATGATTAGAAACAATGTTTTGTAAAAGTATTAATAGCCACTTATTATATATTATTAATTACTGATCTATTTCACTTTAAATTTGAGATGAACTGGGTGTTTAAATTTGTTGGACATAGTATTAGGTGTATAACTAGACAAGCCAATACTATTTCCCACACATTAGCCCACCCAGATCTTCTCAAATTTGCCATGATATAGGAGGTTGCCAAACTATAAGCGTGCAAAAAAATTATTAATATGATAGTTATGTAAAATTAAATAATATTTACCTTAGTTTTAACCAAAGTGTAAGACACCTTCTTTTACTCGCAATAAGGATTAGATATGAAACTTTGCCAGAACAATGCACAACGCATAGCCTTAAGCGCATCAAAGTAGCGTTTGCTGATACATTAATTACGGCTGTGTTTTTTAGGGTTTCTTTGTATTGCAAGAGCACGATATTGACCCCTACAAATAAGAATGCAGCCATATAAGAATAAGATCGAGGTAATATTAAGAAACTTGGAAGCAATATATTATTCAATGGACACTAATGAACCAGAAGCTTTACATTATCCACCTGAGTTTCTGGCTTCCCTTCTCATATTATAAAATTAAAGAGGTAATTCTCTAAACTTTGTCTATTTGAAATTGCCATAGGGACCTTCTCCTAAAATGTCTAATATGCATCTCAATTGAATCATAGGAGGTGATTGGTGAATAACTTTTTCTCCTACAGTTTATCTTCCAGAGGTTCCTATTGAGGCAGTTGGTGTATACATATATTCATAAGTATAAATTGGGGAGGGATATATACAGGGTGGTCCAAAAGTCTCCCCCCCCCCTCTTAACTTTTGAATGGTTTGAGATAAATTAATGAAACTTGGGGGATCTCTACCATGCAAAGGGAAGTTTGTTTTCATGCAATCACCCACTAGGGGCAACCACCCACTTTGCCCCCAGGCCACCCAACTTCAGAATTTCAAATTGGAATGTATATTTTTGATAGCATATTTGGATTCTACAGTGAAAAATAATGAAATTTTACTTGAAACTATTTTTGCTATCTCTAATATTTTTCCCCCTACAGGGGGGCAAAGATAGCAAAATAACCCTTCCAAAATAGTAAAAAAATAACACTTAGATCGTTATAAAATCTAAACGGTTTGAAATAAAGTAATGGAACTTGGGGGATCTGCACCATGTAAAGGGAAGTGTGTAATCATCCACTGGCGTACTAGGGGCAACCACCATTTTGCCCCCAGGCGCTGAAATCTACCATTTTTATACCTTTGCCCCCCTATAGGGGGCAAAATATTGGAGATAGAAAAAAAAGTTTGAAGTAAAATATTTTTATTTTTTACCGTAGAATCTAAATCTGCTATCAAAAATATACATTTCAGGTTACAATTTTGAAGTTAGGTGGTCTGGGGGCAAAATGGGAGGTTGCCCCTACTGCTCGATTGCATGAAAACAAACTTCCCTTTACATGGTAAAGATCCCCTAAGTTTCATTAATTTATCTCTAACCGTTTAGAGTTTACAACGTATTATCGGAAGGGTTATTTTGCTATCTTTGCCCCCCGCAGGGGGGCAAAATATTGGAGATAGAAAAAATAGTTTCAAGTAAAAGTTTATTATTTTTCACTGTAGAATCCAAATATGCTATCAAAAATATACACTCCAATTTGAAATTTTGAAGTTGTGTGGCCTGGGGGCAAAGTGGGTGGTTGCCCCTAGTGGGTGATTGCAGGGGTGGACTGGGAACGTGCAGAGGGCGGTGGAAGATATGCAAAGGGAGGGCCCCAATCTACCGGGGGGGTATAGAATACCCCCCAGGGGAGGGAGGGCCCGGGGCCACCCCGGAAAATTTAAAAAAAATAATGCATAAAAACTCAATAACCTATTCTAGGTTTGAAATATGTAGGTATTCCTTAACCAAATTTGATTGTTTTTTGTTGTAATTTTTACAAATAGAAATTATTTTCAAATATTTTTTCAGGATATTGTTAGTTATTAATAGGGAAATATATTTACCATAATTTAACTAAGCTTAAAATGAGTCACAAGAAATGAGCTAAAGATTAATTTATCTATCCAAAAACAGCAAAATACTATTGAAATATTTATTATAACTTTTTAATTCTGTAATAAATGCTGAATAAAAAACAATCATTGACTATCGATACTGGCAATTAAATTGTCAAAAGTCAACAATAGTAAAAAACCATCGATCGATAGCTCTCCGCCTCTAGTCCATACCAACTTTTTTAGTTATCTGGCTCGGATTTAGTGTATGGGACTGATGATGTGCGGCAGTGGCGGATCTAGATCTTGCGGGGCCATGGCGAGACAAAATGGCGGGCCCCCCTAGGATAGAGCGTGGATTGCTGATAAAAAACAATATAGTAACAATAATAAACCACTTATAACTTGATCCTATTTTACGGCTAATTCCCTTCACTTAGGGCCGGGCAGTCAAACGTTTTTGCTCTCAAAATAATTCAAAACTTTTAAAATAATTATAATTCTGCTCATGATTTTAATCTAACATATTATTTGAAAATAAACCCCTCAAATTATATAGTTTTCTACTAATCATCATTTTCATTGCAAACGTATTCGAAAAGAAAAATTTTTATTGTAATAATTAAGCTCTGTTATACTTCTTCATGATATTTTGAGTTTTATGGTTAAATTATTAAATATGGTTAATTATAAAAAATTAAGCAGTGTTATTTGTGATCAGCCCTATAATTTGAAATCTACATTCGATCACTTTAAAATTACTCCCAGAATTCATATTCTCAGCATATAACTTTCCATTTTAGTGCCGAGGTTTTAGTTTAATTTTCAAAGACACATTTTAAGGGGGGTCCGGGGGTCCTCCCCCGGAAAATTTTGTAAATATGACCTCTCAAAACAGCGTTTTTATGCATCTCTGAGGTGAAGTTTCTCTTTGACATCAATTGGTAAAACTGCACTAATTGGCCCAATTATTTCGTACTGTCCGATATACTTAGTTTCGTTTACTATTCCTTTTTACAGGATTTGTCTTTTTTATTTGTTTAAAAAAAAATACACGAAATGTCACGTTTTATAGGGTAATGATAGAAGGTTATTATTATGTCAGGTCAAAAAGTACTAAACTCAACCTAAACTTATATTACCATAACCTTCCATACTTTTCACTAAAATTTAAAAAAAACTAATATATCGAGATGCTGCAACCGAAATCTTTTTTGTAATGTAAAAAGGAACAGTTTGAAAAAACCGAATTAAATTGGACGTTTAGATATAGGTGGGGCACATAATGAAGATTTCTCCCACAGAATAAATAACAAAATCGTCATCATTTTAAAAAGAGGAAGGGTGAGAAAACACTAGGACGTTAATTCACTTAATTTTATATGGAGCGGGGCCCCGCGGGCCCCGCTCCATAAAAAAAAACATAACAAAAATCTTAAACATAAAAAAAAATTAATCTATATTTTTAACTTATTTATTTGACTTTTTTATAGTGAGGGGCCCCGCGAAAAGGTAGTTAGGTATGAGGCTCTACCATGTAAACTAAATTCGATTGAATTTTATAATTCTGATATTTCATGTTTTGTACATGGCACGGGGCCCCGCGGACAATCTTCTCTATGAACTATAAATTTGGCTGTAAAGTATAAGTGTTTTATTTTAATTTTCAATGGCGCGGGGCCCTCCAAGGCGCGGGGCCCTGGGCGGTCGCCCCCCCTGGATCCGCCCCTGATGTGCGGAATTTAAAATCCACATATTGTTAAAAAGTCCAGTCATGCACCATGACTTAATAGCGAATTTTCAAAGAAATCTGCGTATTATTGCCTTATGATAATATAGGAAAATTTTGGTTTAGAATATGAATGGGTGAAAAAAAAATTGGTACACAGAGGTACGGGGTACAAAAGTATTTTGAATTTATAGTATTTATCCTTCAAGATGCATGTCGTTTGAAAGCTTTTTAAGAGAACATACTCTTTGATCATATTTTCATAAAAGAGGGGGGTAATATGGAAAAAACACGTTTTTATGCTATTTTTGACCCTAAATTGTCAAAATGTGACCCCTAAATTAACTCGAAAAATTCTGGCCAACGAACTCATCCTTTCTTTTGATATTATTGACGTTTTAAAAATGTTTTGAAATGTTTAAGTGCATCCTAAGAGGAGATATCGTCTGGAGTGACATACATATATACATATATACATACATACATACAAAAAAGTGATTCATTTTAGGAATCGATTCAGAATGGTATGAAACTGATTTCCGTGGAGAAAATTTTCAAAAATTCTTATTACAAAATTTTTGAAGCCATTGCAATAGCTCAATTTTCTGTGAAAATTCGCTAAAAGAAAAAAAAAACCATTGAGTTGGTCGATATTTTTTGTTTACCAGGTTTATATGTTTAAAAATGTTTATAACACTAAAATAAATAACGTAATATATAATTACTTTATTAATTAAGCTATATTCTGAAGAATGCCTTTTTAATTGAATTTTTTTACACAGCAAAATACAAAATAGTCCAAACACAAACAAATGACACAGTAAAATTATAATGTTCAATAAATAAAAAATATGGGCGAACTTTCTGACGAAAGGGGAGTTGAAAAAGGTTTGACAAGTAGGGACACAAAATCTTTGCATGAGGAAGAGACCTAAAACAGAACTGAGACCAGACTGAGCTTGATATATCTTTATAAAATCAGGAGTAAAAATTCAAAAATTAAAAGGGAAGGGTAGAGGTAGAAAAGATAACAGCTATATAATATATATTTAGGTATAATAATGGAAAAGAAGTAAGGGGTGTTAAGAGAGAAAGAGATACATATATTCATACATAGCAAAGACAACGATAGTAGTTTTAACAAAACAAATGACATCGGTGTTACTAAGAAACCAACTCGAAAAACGATTAGCTCAGTCTCTAAACTATAACGACACCTTATAGGGTGTTGTCTAGTAGAGGTGTTACAACAAGGTTTCTATCTTCTCAGTACGCCACGCACCACGCACATTATTATCGTTTTGTAGCTCTGGATTTTGATTTTCAATTAAAAACAATTAAATAAAACAAATTCTAAGATGGCGGCAGCGGCCTCCTCAGTTTGCAGTGGTGAGCGATGAGCGAGTGAATACATTATTTATCCATAAATAAAAATCTTGAGGGGCAAGGGCGCCCATGGTCATAGTTCAACGAGGGCGCACCGGGAAATTTCCCGGTAGCTTCTATAGCCAGTCCACCCCTGGGTGATTGCATGAAAACAAACTTCCCTTTGCATGGTAGAGATCCCCCAAGTTTCATTAATTTATCTCAAACCGTTCAAAAGTTAAGAGGGGGGGGGGGAGACTTTTGGACCACCCTGTATATATATGCATGTATAATTAATATATTATGCTACATAATGTTGTATTAGCTATATGAAGCTAAAAACATAAATACTCCATGTACCTCGTGGGAAGGGACTTATTTGTTATTTGTTCACATTTTATAAAATCACATAACAAAGAAGTTTAACGAAGAAACTTTTAAAAACGAAGTTTAATGAAGTTAAAAGAGGATTTATGTAGGTTGGGATGAATGAGAGAGACATGTTCAAATTTTAAAGATATTCGTTAAATTAGATGCAAATATACATCCAGCATGAGCTTACTATGTAGTTTACTATGAGCTACTAACAGGCTAGTCCATAAAAAAATTTGTTGTAAAATGCACAATTTTAAGATGAAAAACTTTCCGGATCTAAGAAGATATTGCCCCTTAAGTCTTCTTTTAAAGAAACAGACATATTATAACCAATAACTCATACAATCACTAAAACAATGTTTTAATACAAACAGTTGATTCATGACCAAGACGTAGTTAATTCAAAAGCAAAAAAAATCTTGCTTTTGAATGAAAAAGAAATTAGTTAATTCACACCATCTATTTCAACATTTATTTAGTTGGTTAAAAAAGTAATAATCTACAGTAGCCTTGTAGAATTGACTTAAAAGAGCTCTAATTAAATTGGCTGGAGGAAGTTCTTTTCCCCTAGGAGTTCATTAATTAAATCTTCAATCTCTCACTGATTAATAGACGTATAATTACTGTACTCAGTTATCTCTATTTTTAACCTAAACGCGATTATTACTTCTACCTAAACCAATCTTTTTAATTTAGTTAATCAATATCATCCTAAAAAAATATATGTTGAAGTTTTACAGATTATTAAATGGGCAAACCTTTAAGCCAATTTTAATGTATGCTAAATTATTTCTATACGCTTGTATGGAAAAATAATAAAAATTAACAAGTTGGTCAAGAAATTTTTTTTTTTTATATTTATTTCACTATTATATTTTCATGTACTTGGTTTTCTCATGTAATTGAAATTCTAAATGGTCCAAAAGAAAATTTGAAGAAGATTTTATTTATTGTTTTTGTTTATTTTTTCATTTCATTTAAATATTACATTATGCAAGCAAGGCAAAATGTGTCGCTTTTAAGGTGTTAGGAAGTTAATATTTTGGAAAGAGTTCTTCTTGGGACATACTCAATCATTAATGGGATATTTAAGCATCCGGACCATATCTAAATAGAATATTGGGAGAGGTATAAATACATGTATATATACACAGGGAGTCCCATTTCAAGTGGATCAAACTTATAACCGTTTAAAATAGGAAAAAATTCAGAAAAATGTTTCAGGTCCAATTACCTAATAGAATTGTTAATAAGAATTATGCGGGCACCGTCATCCTCGTTAGAAGATAGCACGCATATTTAAAAGAAAGTTAGAGAGAGAGATTGTCATAAACAGTTATACAAAACCAATACATACTTACTTTTTCTAACATTGGTGCTTGAACTTTATTTTAATTAACTAACACTAACCTATCAAGTGACAAATTAACATCAATTTGATTGTAGCTTTGGTATACTAACTAATTCTGTACTCAGGATCATGGAAATCACATTTTCCACCAAAATGGACGGGACAAGGCCGCTCTCCACCGGTTTGTTTTTTCAAATCTCTATAGCCAAGCTATTTCTCGTAGATGAACTTAGCTGACCACATATTCTTAAAAGGTACAAACAAATAATGTATTCACTAAATTTTAGCTTGATGTTTGTCATACACTTTTTTACGATATCTCCTGGACTAGTATTACACCAACACTTTTAAAAATACTAAAATTGGATATTTTTCGTTCCTTTTATAAGTGATCCAGCTAACTAATCTAACCTATACCAAACCTTCTTGTTCAGGCTATTTTTGATTTATTTATTTATAATTCCAATAATTTTATTGCCATGTACTAAAAGAATACTTACATCAGAATTATACTTCGTGTGGCTCATTTTTAAGAGAAAACATGTAAGTATATATTATTTTCTAAACCTGGTACTGTTTAATATGTGATATCATTTTTAGGTTCATTTCGTTTTATTAATATGCTTTATTTTTTAAAGGCATTAAATAAATAAAATATTGTTGATGCTTATTTTAATGGTTTGTTGATTTGGTGTCTTCTGTTGAAGTATTATTTTAAAAATAAGTTAAACAGAATATGATCAAAAATGGACTTATTTCTCTTGCTTGTGTAACTTATTTTATTAGAAATATATCGTTACGAAATAAAGAGGGACAAAGAGAAATCATAATGAACATACATGGTAGCTTTTATTGTATTTTTTTTTTTTTTTTTTTTTTTTTTTTTATCCTTATTTTGTTACTACCGTCTGGTATTCAGAAGTTGTTTAACATTTACACAAGGCGAGTTTAAAATGGCATATCCATATTTGGTTCAGGTTGAAACTTAGATTACACATTGCACAACTACCGCCTGTAAACACTTCTGTCTGTTCTCCTCTAAAGGCTTTTCAAGGCAATAAGGTCTGTTCAAAGATCTCAATTGATTGTATATCAATATTGAAATAACAGATTCTGATATCAAGTACCTTATAATGATTGTATACTATCACATTTGGCTTATACATGTTACAATCACAGTGCACATCCCACTAGGGCCACCGAAAAGGGGGGGGGGGGGGGCAATTGCCCTGGGACCCGGGTGTCTGGGTTGGACGGCCCTGGTTTTTCTTTAATGCTTAAATAACTAAATAACTTTGTATTGTTTTACTGGCACAAGTCTCTATACCGATCACTGAATAAGAAAGAACTTTCTTGGTTCGAACCAAATTTTTATAATCTAGACTGCTATATTGAGTACGGAAGTTTGAATTCTAGTAATCTTGTATTTCATTTAGTTACAAAGAATTTTGCGATGTTTTCATCTTTTTCAATATGGTAAATGTTAATTTACAGTTTACAGGAGAGAAACCGGCACACAAATCATATTAACCCACAGATATTAATAACTCATACATTTTTACTTGTAATAATAAAATGTTCGTTACTTACCTACTTTGATTTTCTTACTCTAATCTCAATATTTTAGCAAACAATTTATATTATGTTTTACTTTATATTATTCAAATACAAAATGTTAAAAGAAGGGTTTTTAATGAAGCTTACCAGCTAAAAAATAACTCAATTATTTGTTTTTAGCCTATCTTAGTTAAACTTCAAAATTCGTCTCCACCAAACATCTTTTCATGGAAGAAGAAACTTGACCATAAAAATCCTTTAAATTCAACTTTTTGAACTTTTTAAATTTTTAAAATTCTCCCGGATCCCCCAATGTTATTTGTTCCTCGTTGCGCCCCTGCATCCTATACAACCTTCGCTCCTGAGGTCATTAAAGTATAAAATTTGACTACTCGACGATAAAACCAAGCTAAGAGAAAAAGAGATTTATGTTTATATCATAATGGACACAGGACACACAATACATATATTAAAACGTTACTACCAAGCTAATGTAATAGCTTTTATCTACGATTGATACGAAATATAAACATTATATCTTTATATCTTCACATTATATATCTAAACATTATATATTTTCGAAATATAAACATTACACGCTAGCGCGGTAAAGAAGAGTAATTCTTCAGCTTTACGCACGTTTAGCGAGTTTGTTTACATTTAACAAAACGAATTTGCTGTTCTTTTATTAAAGTAACTGTTTATATCGAGTTTTTAGTGAAAAACAATAAGTGAATCAAGCGACTTTGACGAAAATGTGGAGAATAATACTCCTCCAGAAATAATTAATTCGGCAAAAAATACAACAAATGAATTAATGCCATCTTTATCAAGAAAGAGATACGAACTTACATACAGCAAGTTTAATTTTTTCTGTATTTATTATTTAAATCTAACAATCGTAGATAAGGTACGGTACGCAACTCGTGCGAAAACGGCATTTTGCATTGCTCGTGTGGTTTTACCACCCTCGCTGCCGCTCGGGTGCAAACTCCACACTCGCATGCAAAATGCTACTTTCCGCACTCGACGCGTAATGTACTATTAACAGTTTATGAGTTGTACTGGTGAAAAAGAATAAAAATACAAAAAATATCTTTTTCCGTGGTAGGCTGTGAAATAGTAACTTTAGAGCCTAAAAAACATAGCTAAAATCCATTTTTTCATTACGTGGACTTATAAAATCTTTTCATTACTCCTAGCTGTAAAGAAAAAATCTTTTACGTCCTAGGAACTAAAAGATTTTTATTTTCCGGCGGGTAGTTGTCAAAACTTCCGTTAGTAGCGCTGCAGTCTTTGTAGAAATGCTAAAATTTCTACAAAGACTTTCTTTTTTTTTTTTTGCGGATTTTATGATTAAAATCCGCTAGATGTCAATGCGTTTTATTTATCTTTTCTTATAGTGTAACCTCTTTTTAAGGTTTCTTAAGTGTAACCTCTTTTTAAGAAGTCTTAAGTATGTACTAATATTTGTTATTATAATATATTGATTAGTGATTAATATTTAATGTTTTTTCATTGTCTGCTACCTCGGAAAAAATAGCATATGCTACGCGACTGTGAAGTGTTTTTTCTTTACCTTGACAATATTTACTGTCTCGCTTCGCTCGACAGTAAATGTAATTGCCGCGGTAAAGAAAAAACTCACTTCACAGCCTAGTAACATAATATACTATTTTTCCTACTAGGGGCAGCAAAATTACGCATTATTGAACTGTTTTTAGGCATGAAAATTTAATTTCTCTGGGGTTTCAAGAATAATTTACAATAGGCAGCAAAATCGTATTTTGTTCAGGATTTTTCCAGGCTAAGCCACGCCCACATTCCCCGCTACAAATAAATAAACAAACAACCTTTTGTTTTATGTAATCTTTAACCTAAATTATTTGAACAATTTACCTTAAAAATATTACGAATTTATAAAAAAAAAAAGTTTATAAATACTTATAATAGGTTATATTTATAAATTAGAATGGTGTAAAAAGATAAAAATATATTATCTATAAGAAACATTTTTCTGCCGTGAGTAGGAAAAATATTGTATGCGACAAGGCAGCAAAGGAAACATTTCTGCCTCATTGATATATTGCCTGCCTCGGCTTCGCCTCAACAGTCAATTGAGTAAATTACCTGATTATCTGTTAATTTCGATAGCCTGACTTCGCCTACGGCTCGGAGGCTAACTTAATCATTCGTCAGAAAAATTTTATTTTGCTGCCTAATAAATAACTATTTATTAACGAAGAAAGGTCTTTCACAAATTTAAAGTTAATATGACAAAAAAAATAGTCCTTACTATCGAAAAATTATCAGCAAAATATCTTACAAGATGCTTTAGACATGTTCCACACCACTGGTCATACGGTAGGTATAAAAAGTAGCCGATCAATCCTTTAAGATCGGTCAACCTTAACCTAAGCTTAAAGCTGTCGTTCGAGATGAAGAAAATATATCTGGAAAAGGGAAGTAATCGTTGTATGGGATTGAACACAAAATCAAATATTATTACCTTTTATGGAATATTAACTAATTATCTATCAATTTCCTACAGCAATTCAAAAGTCTTTGGACTTCTTTCTCCATATGATTACTTTAAAAGATTTCATAACCATGTATGAAATATGATTCTTTATTGTTTTCTTGGTAAAACCAAAAAAAGAAACACTTATAGTCTATTTTCTATTTAGTTGAAACACTTATAGTTTCGTTCCTGTGTCTGTTATCTGCCTGTCTGTCTGTCACTCTGTACGGTTCCAATAGCGTTTGAATCAAAAGGGATAAAAGCTTGAAACTTTGCAGCATTAAAGATCGTTTTTAAGCGCACACAGGAAAAGTATAGCGAACTCAAAGTCATCAGCTGTTCAAATTCAAAATGGCTAATAATTCATGTCACGTGAAAATGTTGTTTATTTTATTTTGAGTGCGGGGTATAAAATGAAAGGTATTTTAGAGTAGATTACAATAGTTATTTATGTTACTAGGCAGCAAAATGGAATTTTGCTGACAAATTTTTTAAGTTTTAGTTCCGAGCCGAAGGCGAGTATAGGCTAAACAAATTTACTGCTGAGGCGAAGCCGAGGCAGGAAATGTTAATTACATGCTAAGGTGTAACCGAAGCAGGTAATCTTTAAACTTTATCTACTAACGGCAGAAAAATTAAACTAACGATTGTAATTATTATAATTTTTAATGGTATTTGCTAAATAAATGTGGAAGAGTTCATAACCTGCGATGTAGTAACCTTTTCTAAGCGTTTTGCTGCCTGTTAGTTATTTTGCTGACACTTTGTACTTTTACACTCTATTATTTTGCTGCGTGTTTTTTTTTTTGACATGTTACAAAAGAATCAAGAAAAATTACATTTTGCAGATTGAAATCAGTACAACAATGCTTAATTTTGCTGCCGTAGATAAAAATATATAAAACTTGTGGATAGTGTAATTTTTTATGGCATTTTGTCAAAAATAAATAAAATTGTTTAAATAATTAACAGTAATACCAGGCCGTTAAACATTTTTAATGACAGGCCGTTGAAAAATCTTTTCGTTATCACCGATAAAAGACATTATGACACCCCGGAGGATCGAACCAGGAACCTCTTCCTGGTAACACGTGGAAATATTTAAATTTTTTTCTGTTACTACTAGTAGAAGTATGCAAAATGGGCCATAGTAAAAATAAGAATAGCAATTTGATCTGATTAACTGGGAATTCAATATGATGGATAATTTATGTCATGCGACTTTCTTTTTTTTAATTTTGAGTGGGGTATCAAATGTAAGGCATTAAGTTATTAAGTTAAGGTATTAGGTTATTTGTCAAAAAGATTCAATATTTTTGCGTGCCCACCCATAATTTCAAGTTCACAATACCAACGAAACCTTTTTAACCATTTTATTTGTATACATTTTCATCTTTAAGCCCCAAGCCCATAAAAACATTTCTTTTTAAAGCTGAGATCTCAAAGAGACTGAGATCCTTTTTATAACTTCCTTATCACACGAAAACTAATTACATACTAACAGGATATTGACATGCAAAATCAAGATATTTCTTTTAAAACTTTCTTTGGCTTAAAGTTAGATTGCTTAAGAGCAATAAATACACAACCTATAATTCCAAAATTAGATTTGAGAGATATTCGCATGATGAGTTTCCTATTAAATTAAAGAAAAGAGTGTTCTATGGTGTGAAAACTTTCGCATCTCTAATTTAGCACCTCAACCTTGTAATATATACCTTTCGATATATATATATATATATATATATATATATATATATATATATATATATATATATATATATATATATATATATATATATATATATATATATGTATAGAAATCTTAAGTAAAGATTCCGTGACTATACCCAATAAATGTTTAGAGTTCCCGTCCCTTAAATATGCAAAATAAGGTATTTGTTGAGATTAAGAAATGATTTAGTCTTTATTTTTTGCAAGAAGATGTAACTCGTTCAAGTAGGTTACCATTTACCTTGACTTAATAAAATTGGGTTAACTTGTGAGACGTAATCGATTTTCACCTACTATTATTACTTACTCTCTCACCCAGTTTTGACCCAATCAACTCCTCTTTAACGGAAACTCCGCTGCTCCAGTTAATTCTCATGTGACCGAGGTCAGTGAAGCTTTTAGGGAGGATGAATAATTGATAACCGATTAATTTACTTTAGCCTAGTAAGGGAGATTTACTAGTCAAACTAAAGTTGAGGGTTTTAATAGAAATTACTTAACAATGTTTATCTTTTAGCGAGTTTTCAAAGAAAATTAAGCTATTGCAATGGCTTTAAAATTTTTGTAATGCGAATTTTTGAAATTTTCTTATATATATATATAAAGAAAGGATGAGTCCGTTGGCCAGAATGTTTGGAGTCCATTTAGGGGTCAAATAATTTTGACCATTTAAGATCAAAAATAGCATAAAACATGTTTTTTCCATTTTACCCCCCTCTTATATGAAAATATAACAAAAGTGTACACAACAACAATTACTGTACTCTTAAAGAGCTTCCCAACGACATGCATCTTGAAGGGTTTATACTATTATGGCTTTTGTACCCTGTACCCCTGTGTACCAATTTTTTTTTTTTTTTTTTTTTTTTTTTTTTTCACCCATGCAAATTCTAAACCAACATTTTCCTATATTAACATTAGCCAATAATACACAGATTTCTTTGAAAATTCGCTCATTAAGTCATGGTGCAGGACTGGACTTCTTTTAACATGCATCATTATTTAACTTTTCGGTCTATTTAAGAAGAGAGTGTGTATTTGTAGGTTTTTTTTATAAAAATGTATACTATTATTCCGAGCTTGATGAAATCAAACACTTGACTTTCCAAATAAGAGGATGAAAAAAACATTTGTCAATCAGTATATTATGAGAACTCCACTAAAAATAAAATTATATTACAAACCATTATCTACTTCATCATTTAGTTTACTATATTTACCATCCGGGGTTAAGTATCTTTAGAAACCTTGATAGTGAATGAATAGGTTGAGAAATTAGCCTTCAAGCAGATCGATGCTTTTTTGACCCTGGCCTTCTTTACTTCCTTGTAGATGCGTCAGAAACTTGCATGGAGTAGGCCAACGAAGGAACAGACGTGAATAAACCGCACTCGTACGTGCAAAGCAGAGCGCATTTGTTTGCTCGCCCCTTTAGGCTTCTTATTGTTATGTTAAGACCAGAATTTGAAGACTTATGGAATTGTCGGGCAGTTATTGAAGCATTAAATAGTTTTTAGTTTATACATTAACTTTATTTTGCTTATCTGGAAAGTCCTACTTTATATCATGACTAGTAAATTAGTAATTCTTTATTATAAAAATATACTCCTACACCTTTTATAAGCAGGGCTGGATTTACCACTAGTCCCACTAAGCCCTGGCACTAGGCCCCTAATTTTTTGTAGTTGAATGGATTTTTTAGTTGTAAAGGACACTTTATCTGATGTCCTTTACAACTACAAAATCTATCCAAGACTCGATGGTCTTTTCGTCATCATGCCTGCCGAGTTGTAAATGAAAACAGAGAAGGCATTTTGAAATGTTCGAATCAAATTTCTAATGACAGTGATGAAACCACCTCAACAATAATTGAAGCCCATGCTTAAGTTTAAATCCCTTAAAACTACATTCATGGCGATTCTATGGGGTACTACTGGAAAGGTTTAATGAGGTTAACAGAAAACTTCAGTATGAAACCAAAGAGTTAGGGAACATTATTACTCGCAATGAGTCTCTTTGTGTTTTTCTTCATGAAGTGAGAAACAAATTCCGATGGCTTAAAAAGTGCAGCGAGAGGAAAATGTGAGAAGGAGTACTAGTAGACTCCCGACGAAAAGGAAAATATCTACATACTTTGGTGAATATGGTGGACATTGTTACATTCACTTACAGGATCTGAGAACTTTCGTGTGAACATTTGCAAATTTATACTAGATACTTTATATTGCGAAGTCTAGAGAAGTACCTACAAATAAATATGTACTCAGCTCCATTACACGTTTGAAATATTCGAGGTTATTGAAGGACTGGAAGTCTCAGATATCACAAACATATGAGAGAACTATTGAGTTTGTATCCCGAAGATCTTGAGCATGTTGTTGTAGATGAGTGTTTACATTAAAACCCCTTTTTAGAGTAAAATAATGACAGAGAAGACCTTGTTGGGCTATTAAATTTACTTAATACACCCAAAATACAAACAATTGATTCTCAAATTATTTTCATAAGTGGTGTTATTATGGATAAAATTAAAAATGGCATCATAAAGATTATTTTTTTTAAGGAAAATTACCTGATCTACCCCCCCCCCCCCCCCCCCCTTCCCTAATGATATAAAGAGGCAGCAAAAACTCTTGGGCCTAGAAGCGCCCAAAGTTTAAATCCGGTCCTGTTTATAAGTTTGTTTTGGCGTCAACAACTTCTTGTTTTTAATGCAAACAGCCTTTAATAAAATATATAAATTTATTTATTTTAAAATTCATTTAGTTTAAATCAACAAACTAAATAAACTACTAGACGCTAATATGGAAATATTTAAATGGCAGTAGGAGGTTGATTACGAGTGACGACATACCCCCACCAAGTCATTCTGGTAACAAGAACCCGAGCCATTGTTATCTTGACAAGGTTGTTATTATCCGAGCCCCCTCAAACCATAATATTTATCTGTACACAGGCCCTAGTTTCGTTTATTAGCCTATCTTTAATATTATTACATCCGGAATGATAATAATATGCCATTGTTTCTTTTAATTTATTAAAATAATCTTAAAACAAACCGAGGCTTTTTAGTGATCAACCTACTTTGAAATAAAAAAAAAATACTGGGATAAAAGCATTTCACAATATGACACATTGCACTTATGTAGCTCTAATATAAAAACAAAACAATACTTTTCCTACTATTAGTAGTGAGGAAAAGTAAAAAACGATCCAATTCAAGCACATTATATATATACTAAATTTTCTAATATACGACGTAGGTATATGATTTATAGGCATCAGTGCGGTTCTATTTAGTAGATGTTACTGGTTCCATTGTAAATAAATAGTAAATTATATTTTTTAAACCTCTTAGACTACAGAGTTCATTAGAGGTGACAAAATAACTAATTTTGAATAAATTTGATCGTTTGTAAAAAGTAGCCCACAAATGTTCTCTAATTAATTTCAACTGTCTCCCACATTTAATATTGAATAAAAATAAAAGTGGCCCCTCTGAGAATCGAAACTTTTCTCAATACCTACAGTATTTTATAGTTAAGTGACCATTCATCCAATTATAGGATGCGATCAAGCTATGTGAGAAGCTAGTTGTAGGTTTCTGTACAAAGTACAAAAAGAAACCTTATATAACGGCTCTGTCTGTCTGTCTGTCTATCCGTTGGTGTCTGTCCGTTACGTGTTTCAATTCATAAACTACTATAGCTAGGAACATGAAATTCGGCACACAGGTGCATCTCGGCATTTGAAACAACTGGACACATTTTGGATTTTTCAAACTTAATATTTTCAAGATGGCGGCCAATATGGCGGGCGACTAAAAAAAGTTCTTAGTAGCTATGACATGTTATACATAAATTTAAAGGTCTTGAAGTGTAGAAAAATAATATGCAATTATTAAAATTTTCAAGATAGCGGCCAATATGGCGGGTGACGAAACATTGTTTTAGTTATCATAACATGTTATACATCAATTTAAAGGTCTTGAAGAGTAGAAAAAGAAAATTACTATTATAATTAGTGTAGTTATATTTCACTTAATAATTTTAACTTTAATGTACAGAAACCGGCGATTATCGCCCCACGGACTTACGTGAAGTGCGCCTTACTTGTTCTTTTTTTTAATTTTTCTACCTATATTTTATGATTATATAAAAAAGGCAGATTAATCAAAACATTAAGTTTTTAACAACTTTTTAATTGTTAAAAAGTGATTAATACCTAAAACGTTTTTATCGTTCTTTTAAAAAACAGTTTTTTTCTTTAAATAACTATGCTTGTATAATAAAATAGTCTGGAAATAAGTGTAGGACACACCTTCCTTGAGTCCTTCATTATGGATGATTTGATTAGTCACTTGAATATACAATAATCTGATACCAATGGGAATTTACAATTTCGTTGTTTGGACTGGCTTCGATTCCCAGTGGAGTTACACTTGCTTTTATGTGTGAGGTTATATGTACCTCACACCAATATTAGTATGAGGTATATGTACGTCGGTTGTAATTAGTATGAGACCATCAGTGGGCTAATTATAACCTACCTACAAATGTCAAAATTCGGGCGAGTAGTTTTTAAGATATTGCAAAAATGCTAAACGGCAGATAGACAAGTTCCAAAATCAATAATTTTTCGTGATGTCTGAAACGGATTTCTGGAAAGGATTTTTTGAATTCGGAGTCAAAAAGCTTACTTGCGGTAAGCTCAGGAGAAAAAACTGTTATATGATAACACAATTCGTCAATATAACATATTACAAAATTTAATTAAATTGTTATAACTAATTTCTAATATGATATATTTGTAGTTGTCCAAGTGAAGTTCAAGAAACTCACTCGAAGGACATTTTACTGCTCACGTTTGTCTTCTGGGTGGGATAGAAACGTGCACTTTCTAAACTCAAACTCAAATAGGTATTTGGGCGATCGTGCTCCTTCAATCCAACACTTAACTTTTTAGAGCTCAGACTATTCTCTCAAAGAAAAACAATTATCCTTGGTTTAGTCCTAGCAATATATTAAGGTATTTGTTAGCTGACAATTCTTGTGTGATAGGGTAAAGTTAAGAATTCATTTATTAGATGGCGTTAAATGCGTAAATACACAACTATTTTCATAGTGTGTTATGACAACGTATTAGGCTAATAGCTCACTTAGAGAAAAATCACGACTTATTAGTAAGTAATGATTCCTCTTTCAATAACCTTAATTGGTTAAGGATTAGCTACAAATATTTGATATAATCGTAACAAAGTGTTTCGGTACCATTATACTTGAACAAAATAGTCAACGACGTCATCAAAGGAACGTTCTTTGTTATAAAGTACGTCATACTTGGCTGGTTACACGAACACACAGAAACATCTTAAGTAATATAAGTACTTCCTTGAGAAGGTCACTGTCACAGACCTTTATTACTAAGTCGCCGAACTTGTCAGGAAAACCTGTTTCATCAGTGCCATACGATATATAGTTATTAGTCTTTGACGTAATGTTTAATACTTCAGATACACTTCCCCCTTTCGACCTGGGGATTTATCAAGTCATAAAAACTTGAATGATGAGATAAATGTTTAAAGAGTATTATATAGACGTTTATAGACTCAAAAGCACGGCGCACATATTTATTCTTTACTTAATGTAATTTAAATTAAGAGGCAGGGCTTTATGTTTTGCTTCCAAGCTTATACAAAAGGTAAATGGAACTATGTGATCGCTCTGAAGAACGAAATTCTTTTATTTCTCCGATTTCAAAAAATTCCAGGTCAAAAATCCGTTTCAGACATCAGTGAACATTTTTGGTTCCGTATCTGTCTGTCGGTCTGTCAGTCAATTTGCGAACCAATATATCTTAAAAACTACTCGTCCGATTTCATTAAAATTTGGATGGTTGGTCAAAATTAGCCCATATAAGTGGTCCCATATACGTTTTAACCTTCTGCGCCCATTTTTTTCTCTTCCACATGCACTCAAACCTACATGTATTTACAATAGCATTTTGTCAATAAAAATCAAAATAATTTTTGATACCTATCTCTATCTATACCTATATCTTCAAAGTAATTAACTGATTTTAAAAAATTTCTATGGATCGTCGAAAGTAGCCCGGAGATAGTCCCAGATTAACTTCAATGATCTGCTAAATTGACACTTTAATTCATGTTAAAAAATCAAAACAATTTTGACACCTTTAAAAAATGAGATGGGAAAATTGAATAAATTTGACAATAATAGGTTACAACGCGAAAATTAATTGAAGTATTCGAAATAAGACTTGAGGAAGCTATATGTGCCACACTAATGAGCAAACAAATTTTTACTTTTACAACTCGAGAATTTTTGTAATTTCAAAATGAAATTCATTAATTCGTTAAATTAGAATATGCAAAATAGAAACTTCCGCAACCATTAGCTTGGGGCGGATGAGAAGAGAAAGCAGTTCTCTAGCTTCTAGGTTTTTAATAATATTATTTATGTAATAATATAATTTAGATTAAGCTTATTCATTTAAAGAAAAAACAATATAATGTAGCTTATTACTTAATTAGATATTAGTGTTACAGCATCGTCTGAGTGTATTAATTAATAATTCCCACAATAAAAATAATCATTGAAATTATACTATAATTAATCGTTTTGTAATTTATATTATTAAATCAAAACTACCTAAAGAAAATATTATTTGTTTAAAAATCAAAAAAGAAGTGCATACAATTAAAATTATTGATTTTACTCAGGAAGAGTATAAAATTGATCAGATTATTATTATACCATCACAAGAGTTTGGGACCACTGAAATTGGTGACTCACTACTTTTAGGCCCTCGTTTAACACGACATGTGAATATGTTTATATGATAAGAAGTTACTTATTTCCAAATTTTAAGGTTCTAGATCAGATAAGATTAAAAATATGGTTAAATAACAGAGAATATAGCAGATCAAAAATTTCTAGGACAGCGGACAAATGTACTTATTGTCAAAGAAAAACCCCTACCACACGTTAAGTGATTTTAACATCAACAGTTTCTGAGATATATACCTACTCATGCCATTATATTTTGATATTCTGACAGCGCGGGAAAATAGAAAATATAGACTGCCAATTGGTGTGGCACATAGCTTCCTCGCATCCTATCCAATTTATTTATTTTTATTTATAATTTATTGATTTTATCCTTTTACAAGCCATTATTGTCTAATTTGTTTTATTGTTTCCCCCGTTTTTTGAAAAATTGTTTTAACTTTTCACATGAAATAAAGTATCAATTTAGCAAAAGTTAAAGAGCGCACACGGTAGAAATTAATCTGGGGCTATTTGAGAGCTACTTTTGACAAACCCATCGAAATTTCATAAAAAAAATAAGAGTGGTGTCGTGGGACACCCGGTAGGAACGAAGTTCCTTACGTTTTATATTAAATATAAATTATATAATTACAGTGCTAAGTATATGATACTAACTACTTATACGTGGCGGAGTTAGAATAAGAGACAAAATTCAAAGTAACTATTTGTACTAGCGGAGTTAAAATTAAAAGAAGGGAAAAATATGAAAAAATTTGAGATGATATGAGACAAAATATGAGGTAAAATTAAAAGAAAAACTTTTTTATTAACTTTAAAAAGAACGTCTTAAAATAAATGATGTATTGTAAATTTAGAAAAATGTTAATTTTGATTAGGTTATAGTTAAAGCAGATGGTTGTAGAGAAGAAAAGAACTATCCCATCAGACCTCCGTCGGCGAATCTCCAATTAAAATATTATAATATAAAATATAAATCACCAACATTAAAAAACTTCTGCTTGTATCAGGTTGAAATTTTACATGCCTGTTTTAATTGTACTTTAGACGATGTGTATGAAGTTTTATTGAAATCGTTACGTTAGAACGTAAGATATCGGTAAAAACGTTGTTTTCTTTTTTGGAACCAAGTTCCTTATGGCACGTTCTGGAGCCCGGGAGTGAATCCGAAAAAAACGACCAAAACCACCGTCACAAAATCACCGTCACGCAAAATCTACAGATGACGATAATTTGAGTAAAAGCTCACCGAGTTAGATGAAATTTGGTACACATGTTCATTTTACCTATGCCCAGGCTAAGTTCGTCGCAAAAACGTTATCCGCCCAAGCGTTCACACGCAACGCTCGCGTAAACGTAAGCTTTAACAGACGGGAAAAAGTGTTATTAAGGAAGCCTGTTACTGGACTTGTTTTGACTATTTTTGTTACGTATATATATGTCAAAAATGTCACTTTGTTTTGTAAATAAATAAAATATAATCATGTAAAATTTCACCCTGATACAAGCAGAAGCTGTAGAGTAGGGAAGAGATATATTTTATAATATTTTAAATTAATTGGCCGGGTAGGTAGAAAACAGTCCTATTTCAATCCAAACTCCTTTAACAAACATTCTCTTTCACTATAAACTCATCATGATCAACTTTTTTCTTATATTTAATATATATTTACAGGGCCGTCACGAGAACATCGGGCGCCCGGGGCGAGCCTTAGCAAAGGTGTGAGTGCAAATTTGTGAGTGACCAAACCACTCATAAAATATATTGATTTTCTTCATTCAAGTTCCCATCTGGTTATAAAAAATATTTATCATTGTGATTTTGAGACGGTTATTTTGTGACGGTGATTTTGGTAGCTTTTTTCGGATTTACTCCTGGGCTCCAGAACGTGCCATAAGGAACTTCGTTCCAAAAATCAGATGAATGCATTTGAAGATATAGGTTTAAATAAATGTATGTTTGTGCGCATGTGGAAGAGAAACAAATAAGCGCATAGGATTGAAACTTATATGGGACCAACAATGGGCTAATAATTATGACCTACCATACAATTTTTTCCATACAAATTTAAAAAACGGGGGAATAATTAAATAAATTGGATAATAATAGGTTTTAAAAGCATAAAATTATTAAATTTTACGAAATAGGATGAGAGGAAGCTATGTACCACACAAATTGACAGAGTATTTTTTTATATAATATGCAGGGTGTATACTAAAAATGCGGAACAAATTAGGGGGATACTTATCCTTGGACTATTTTAAGATTACTTATACCTTAGGCGCTATTTCGAAAATCGTTTCATTAGGAAGATATCGGACTTCTATCAGAAAAAAGTCAAATACGTTTAATGTGAATAACACGATTTTCTAAAAAAAATTATAAGAAGAGACTTATTTCCAAATTTCAAGGTCTTAGATCAAATGGTTCTCTAGATATTACAATCTTAATAATTATTTAATCATGTCCAACATCACCATCTAGAATTAAATTGGTACAGTTTAATACAAAAAACCTATAATAGTAAAGACCATACTAATAAAGGAATAACTATAACAAGTTTGGCTGTTCTAGCATTTACGATATCCGAGATCAAAAGGTGAGTAAGGGGACCTAGCTTCTAAACACTTATATGGCCACTAATAAGAATATCGAAGTCGGAATGAAAAATATTTTTATAGAACATGTTTATATCATATGAATTAACTTATTTCCAAATGTCAAGGCTCTAGTCCAAATAGCTTGTGGGGTTGTGGGTTATAGCAATCATAAATATTTAAAGGAAACGACCCCAATTTGAATCAAAATGGAGGATCAAGAAATTATTTTCCTAGTGAAGGTCTTATAATTTTTAAAGCAACCTCTGTAGTAAAATTTGTGATTTTAGTACTAAACTAGTCGGGTGAGCGTGAGCATCACATGAGTGATTAACCTTTGAACGTGACTTTTCCAATAACATCTTTGATGTTTTATCGTTTTCAACCTATTATACTTTCTAAATGAGAGTATGGAATCTTAAATCGGAATAAATGTATAGAAGATCTAGGTGAACCCCCAGATAGGAGGGAAGGGGACTCAGCTGATTAATAATGATAACAAGGATAATGATAAAATAAATAAAAGTACGTATTGAAGAAAGTAGTCTTAGAGCCTACATACCAAGACTTTTATTGTATAGAACACACATAATCCGTAACGTTGATTCTGGCATTTAGGAAAATGAACTGAGTGCATGCCTTTTCTCCTTTTTTGACAATTGAAATTCATACTTAAATTATCTTCTGCGTAGAATGGTTGATTCTTCTTTTAAACCTACTTGATCGGTAAAATTTACTTCCCGAGGTCAGCAGCTCCCGCCAAGACCGTCCATATGCCATAATGTTCAGAGTGTGATGTTTGTAGAATTTTTTGTTCAGAGGATCGTTCAGTTCAGAAAATGTTTATGTTTTGGGCACTGTTCAGGATCAGTGTAAAGGTGAAAAAAAAAATGTGTTGATAATCATGATTTATCTGAGTGTACCGTAGCCGTTAAAGATATTTATATTGCTTAAAATACCACCTTGTGACGGAAGTATCTAAATGCGACTAATTTTTTAATCAGAAGAATATTAGTCACAGATATATTATTTTTCGGGCAGCAAAACTACATGTAAGGAATGATTTTGTACCACGTTTCAACTCTTTAACTAAAAAAAGTGAGTTATGCGTGACACAGACTGACAGACATCCAGCTAAAAACCACTTAAATCTTCCTAATAACACCCAAATCGTATAACTCCGTTAAAATCTCGGTTGCTGTTTTTTATTTTGGTAAAACAATACTTTTCCTTTTGGCAAGGAAAGTAAAAACGACAGTAAAATAAAACAAAATTTATTTTTTCTGCCATTACATATTTTAACTGCCGATTGCATCTAATAGAAAATCGATGTCCTACATACTTTACCTGGTTCTGCCAAGAATAATATTTAAATAAATCAAAATACTTCATTGAAGTGACCTAAAAATTGAAACTTATAGATTTTTATGCACTCTAATCCTATTGCATGTTTAAAGCAAAAAATTAAACATTTTTAAGAGGGGACGTTTTTCATACTTAAATATTTATTCCACAGTGATCACTGCGATATGTGATTTTGCCAGCTGATATAAGATGAATAATGATCTGTGCATTGATTAAAATATAAAATAGCCTGAAGATGGCCTATGGTTGCAAACTGAAATTACTTACAAACCCTTACTAATAAATGTTAATCAAAATGTATTATTTAAAAAATTAAAATAATTTATTTTAACCAAATAATTAAAGATAAGAAAAAGAAATACAAATGCTTAAAATGTTGATAAATATACAAGATGTGTATTTTAATACTTGAATACACAGTTAAAAATTGCCCAAATCTATCTCTCACTTTCCATGGGTACAACGCCTAACAAAATTTAGAAACAATCACAAAGGATAATGTTGCATTGACATTTTCAGTCAGTTATACAAATTCTTCTGTTTTCCTGTCTATTATTAAACTATTATTGTTTATTGACTCCATTTTTTTTTTTTTTTTTTTTTTTTTTTTTTTTTTTTTTTTATTATTATTATTATTATTATTTCCATTATATTTCACAACCAATTTCCAAAACGGATTTATCTAACAAAATGTTTTCAGCTTTTTACTTAATATGTTCCAACTTTATGGTCGAGAATAACTGACGGTCTAGATTTTATTAACGGTTCATACTAAGTTTTAATGGAGGGTTGGCATTATTGAAGAAGGAACTGTAGTTTAGTAGGTAATAAAGGAAAATCGTGAGGATGTGTAACAGTACATGGTATAGATGTGTACGTGTCATATATGTGTTGGTGGTGGCAGCTGTGATCTCAACGAACTAGACGTGACAAAACCCTCTCCTTTTAACACAGGACATTTCACTTCAGTCCGACTCATATTCTCTTAAAATACTTCTTCGTTTCAGTTTCCTTTCATCGCTTTTTTCCCCTCAATATTTGAAACATGAGGAACCCTGTTGTTGCTTTTATATGAGACTAACCTTCACCTTTCATGTCGGAGACTAACGTAAGACTTTAAGTGTTTTACGTTAGCTATGAAATTAGCGGACCATGGTGAGTAATAAATTTTAAATTATTTTGGTCCTTAGGTTCTTTTAAGAAAAACATTTTATCTACGATTGATACGAAATATAAATTTTATCTCTGTTTAGATGCGTAGAAAGTTATTCTTTTTGTAGCTGTATTCATTGCGCATGCGCGTTTCATAATCGTGCGATAAGATGAAGAATTCTTTATTTTATCGCACGATTTGCGTATTTGTTTACTTTTAACAAAACTAATTTGCTAACTGTTTTTATCAAATGTTTAGTTATAAACAATGTATATTTAATGATTTTCTGTATTTATTATTAAAATCCAACAATCGTAGATAAAGTACGGTACGCAACTCGTGTGAAAACTACATTTTGCTTTGCTCGTCTGGTTTTACTACCCTCGCTGTCGTTCAGGTGCAAACTCCACACTCGCATGCAAAATGCTTCTTTCCGTACTAAACGCATAATGTACTATTGTCTAGGTATGATATTTCACGGGAGAGGAATATACCTATATTACATACGTATTTAAAATATAAAGCGTAAGAAAGATACATGTCCCTCTATTAATTTAAAAGAACTGAATAAGGATTCTATCATTTATATTCGTTTACTGTTTACATAATTTGTTCTCATTCAAAAAATATGAAACAAAAATGTTCTCATCACTTGTTAAAAATATGTAAATAAAATAGTGTTATAAAACGAGTAGAATTCGGATTCAATTAGCACTTGGACACCATGTTCGAATATACATGATGCAATGTTTTTACATAATTTCTAGAGAATCAATGTAAATTATAAAATTTTAACACGATTGACGTAAAAGACTTGAAGTTTCTCGAATACACGTACAATATTTATAATGAATATAAAGTCGCATGCTTCCAGCTGAGACAAAGGAACACTGTTGTCAGGTAGTTTTTTAAGGCATCGTTAAGGTGGGTAAGTGTGAATACAATAACGTGGAGTCGCCTCCCAGCCTCTCTGTTCTGATTCCGAACAATGAAGCTACGGAAACCTGCATTGAGACGAGACAAGTGTTGGAGAATAACTCTTGTTACCTCTCTTCAACAGGCTCACAATCGAACCCTTCGCTAACCCAATCTGACCTGACGCTCTTTACCAGCCTCATTCTTACCCACATCCAGTTTAATTTAGTCATGTACAAAAACATCAGCTCGTGTTTATGGAGACAAGATTGAAATACTATACTGTAAAGTGTTCGTTGTTCTGTTTCTATCTTCTTACTATTTTCCCGCTTTATGACCAATATAGTTAGAGTACTCTTCTTTAATTATCATTATCATTAATAGCTATACACCGAGGTTTTAATGAAATTATCCGTTTTAGGCGTTTTAAGACCATTTAAGTGTTTTTTTTATTTCTGATTGCGTGGAAATTTGCAAAAAAAAATTACCTCTTTTTAAGACAAACATTTCGTTTTGATACCTACCACCATTTTGAAAATCTCGACTTTTGAACTATGCAGGGTTGAAAGTTTAAAGCTAAATCATTTCGGAACCATTTCACCAATTGAGCTGAATCTCGCACCTATTGTGCTTTAACTTTAATATGATAAATAATTGTTTTATATTTTAACTTACTATCTGCCGCCATATCTTGAACAGTATTGAGACGCCCCGCGTCCGAGAATTTTATTCACTGCTGGGGGATTGTAAAAACGTAAAAATTAAGGGTAATGTAATAAATTATCTGCGTTAAATCAACGAGTTATGGATAACTGCTGATATATTGTTGATCATTGACCTTCCTTCTAATTGAAAATAAAATGAAATTATTGTTCCTGGGTTTGTGACAACTTCTAGTCTTGTTTTTTTGTTGTGTCTTAACACCATACATTTTATTTAAGAAAATAATAGTTTTATACTTTCTCTGGATATAACTTGGAATTCTGTATACTTAAACAGAAATATAATTATTCATGATTTGATAATAATCTTTCGTCAGTATGAAAAAAGGGTTTCCTTAATCTAGGTTACTGTTGTTGGCAGCGACATGGAGAAAAAAGTTGTAATATTGACTTTGAAAGAAACGGAAGCGAAGATAACAGGCTAGCACTGCTAGTCACCGAGCCAACTTACCTCTCTAAGACGAGCCGATATCTCTCATCTCAACCGTCACGAATTCCCTTTACTTCATTTTCGACACTCGATTCAACCACACTCTCATATTTATTGCGCTTCGTGATTTAGATTGCTGCTACTATTACTTTCTCTTTTTTTCCTTAAAATTCTAGCACTGTCGCTTTCGTGATAATGGTAATAACTGTAGTAACTGAGAGGGTTTAGGGATGTTCAAAATAAAGAACTTCGCAAATCATGCAAATGGTTTAGATTTTTTTTTCTCTCGATTAAATATCAACCCAATTCTAAATTCGTCAAGGGCTAAGGGTATTTGTTTTTATTGTAATAGACCTCAAGCTTCCGTTACCTAATGGACGCCACTTAACATTCGTAGCTACCCATTAATATGACGATGTTGGGTTCAGCACCGAGCGTGGGCATAGGCGTGGGGCTAGGAGGTAAGGCATGCTTCTCTATCAAGTTGATACGAGTTAAGTTAAGTTGCCGGTCCTCTATTATTAAGCAGTAATTAAAAAGGACGAAGCCTAGGTTTTCTCAAGTTGGAGAAATAGAGTCACCTCGAATGTTCGGATTTAAATCCCAAACTTTCGGCTTCAATTTGACTTATATTTCGATTTAAATTCGAAATATTTTACTTAAATATTAATAGAGGACCCAAACAAAAATTACTTAAGGTATTTCAATGAAATTTTAAAAATTAACACAATTAAGTTGCAAAGACTATGTCAACACACTATCCAAGAAAGCTACTAAATACATATTTCATAAAGCATTATATTTTGAGTCATAAAACTACGTGAATATGAAGCCACATAATATACATGTTATAGAAAATCAGCTCTCCCACTAATTTTAGTTTTTTGCTTGTATCTGTGCTTAGATAATTAAATTGACACTATTTTGTTTATTTTTTAAAACATTTATTTTTCTTTCCTTCTGTAATTAGACTATAATGTAGTACAAATTAAACGTCTTACATAATAGTTATTAAAAATAAAAATGGTTTTTTACACTAAATTTACAATTTATTTATAATATTTCTTAACTTAATTTACAACCAGTTTCCTCAGACTAAAGTATCTTCGACGTAAGTTAATTGAAGCCCTTTTCTTCCAAATTATTACAGATGTTTGTGTTTGAGCTGGCGCTGGCGTCATAAATCCCCATTGAACGTTGTCGCATAATGATATATTTATCTAATAAAACAAATAGTTTTTACTACATTAAGTTACACCTTTAACAAACTTCATAACATATTAACTATACCACAAACCTGCAAATGAATAAAAGATTTGTACTATGTATTTTTGGATTAAAATAATCTTAACGTAATTTTTATATACCTCAATCAAATACCAAGAATATCCTTACAAATTAACTCAGTATAAATATAATTGAAAATAATTATACTATTATAGATGAAGTCATATTTGTACCATATATTATGACGACATTTAACAAAAATGATGTTACTCCACACTACCCAACCAGCTGAACTGTAAACATATTATCGAGCTAATGCAGGTGTGTAATCATGCATAGTTTAGATTTCCCGGAATAAAAACCACGTTCTAATCAATTTAATAATAATTATTATTAAATTATAATAATTATTTTCCGTAACAGATTGTTCTGAAATAAACTAACAACAACAAGCTGTTTGTATGTGAAATTTTGAAGTTGTTAAGAATCTGTTTATTGTCAAAACCAAAAGAGCAAATTATTTTTTTTAAAAATGAAAAACTGTTTCGTCTAGTTTCTTATATAATCGGACTTTCATTCTTCATCATTACTGAAATTTTATTAACAAACCATTCATAAAGGTCAAAACATGCTTATAAAATTATTTTTTATTTATAATTTATTCCTCGAATTGAATTCAGGGGGATTTATGTATGATCAATGATCACTTAATAATCTAAACATGTAAAAATGAATGTGTTTGTTTGTTTGTTAGTGCTCTGTGGACTTCGACACCGTTTGACCGATCGCCATGAAAGTTGGTACATATATATGTATTTTTTCATAAAGAAGGATTGTATTATTTCAAAATTTAAATTTTAGAACACAGGGGTACAGGGTACGGGGTACAAAAGTCAAAATATAGTATATACCCTTCATGATGCTTGTCGTTGAAAAGCTTTTTAAGACTAAAGTAATTGTTGTTATGTACACTTTTGTAATATTTTCTTATAAGAGGGGGCAAAAAGGAAAAACAGGAAAAACATTATTTTTAATTGAAAATTAGAAATATTACTATTTTTTTTATCCGATTTTAATGAAAATTGGTATAAGTGCTTTATTTGATGCCAGGTACTCGATTATAAAATAATTTGTGTACATTTAGTACTTTTGGGTACTAAAATGGTACCTAATGTATGTTTTCAGCTCAGGTTTAAGTGGTAAAAAAAATGTATTGTATTTGTTTTGTTCAATGCATTTTAAGAGTAGGTACAGTAATTGTTGTTACGTACACTTATGTCATATTTTAATATAAGAGGAGAGGGGGTAAAATGGAACAGCTGGGGAGAAAACGATTTTTAATTAAAAATTAGAATCCATGTTTTTCGCATGTTGCTTGCTCCAGAGTAAGAACTCCCTCTATCTAAACTCCAAATCAGAAAACGAAGAATATTGTTTATCCAATCGCGTTACGCTAATAATTAGCATTAGCATAATTTATTTTAAGTTTAATTATATAGCGTATGGAATAGTGAATAATATTGATCATCCACGTGAATTATCAATAAAAAAATTATATAGTTCATTATCTATTTTACTACGTTTTTATTAGCTTGCTTTCTTGTTTGTTTGTTTGTCCGGTACAAATCTGGCAATCGACTTCTAACTAACTTCCCGAATAGCTAGACATTTGAAACTTTTAGCATAGCTCAGAACACGATGACAATGGATTATTTAAATACTTTTAGCCATCTTTCAGCAGAATTTAATTGGTTTTCAGCAAATTTTGCTGTATGGAAAATTAGTTCGGAAAAATCCGCAAGTTATTTTATTTGTTTTGCCATGTCCCATATTTACAATCTTCATTTTGACGGGTTTCAAATTTGTGATTTTTATAAATAAGAGATAAATATTGAATGACAGCAAAACAGAAAATATATCGATTATATTATTAATTTATCGATTATATTATTTCAAATATATCGATGGCATGGTTTAGATTTGGTGTTGGAGAGATCCGTTGTACAAAGATTTGTCCTTTCATAGGTTTAAGATCAGCTCTCTAGATGGTTTTCATTTATGTGGGGTAAATAAATTCGGAACTATTTTTTTTTTCACTAACATTATATATTATATAACAATAACAATTATATTATCAACATTACATACGATTCAATAGAAAATTTAAAATCAATAAAAATGATGGAATATCATCAATATAAGCCATCTTTCATTATTCTACAACGGACATGGATTCTAGATTACACACACATCACCCATATTTAAATATACAGAGGTACCTAAATAATTATACATAGGCAGGACAACGTCTGCCGGGTTTTGCAGTAGATTTATAAAAATAAAAGGTGTACTTTCTCCAGGGAACAAATTTAAAAATGGGATGTACATACTACAAACAAATATCAAAAAAAGGTTGGGACAAATTAGTTAATTAAATATTTATACAATAGCTCAATTTTAACTCACCTTATAATATCTCTAAATACTGTTCATATTTTTTCACCCAAAGACATATATTATAATTTAGTATTAAGCAGAATAGGTTATCATCATGGAACTAACAAACTGCACAGGGATTTTAGGAAGATATTATTAGTAATTTTTCGATGATGACTTAAAAACCTGAGTCTTATTAATAATCGAGATTTTGAATCAATTATTCATAATTTTATGTCATAACATAATAACATGTGGTTTTTTAAAGATCCGTTAGTCATCAGTTTGTAGAGGGCAACCCGTTATTCACAATTTATTAATAATAACTATCTGAGTATAAACGAACAGATGAAAAATATTAAAATTATATTTAATACTAGTTAAGATATAGTTAAATATTGGTCATTTCTAATCCTGACAATCTAATGACGGTTAAAATAATCAACATCAATTAATGATTGGCCTCTCAATCACATAATAATGAAGATTTCAAATGTGACTCGAGAAAAAAAGTCGTGAGCTTGGCTCCTGCATAATTCCTGCTTTGATATATTTTAACTGGCGACCTTGGCTCCTAACCGAAAAATCCTTGCACAGACTTCAAATCAGCTATGGAAAGAAGAATAAGCATGAAAGGAGCAAAAACGTAAAATCAGAAGTGATCTAATTCAGAAAGAGGGGGACCTCCGTAGCCGAGAGGTTAGTGTAATTAATTTAAAAAATAATTTAAGCTCCAAATTTAGAGGTGCCGCCCCCAAAACTCTGATTTTTTTGGAAAACGGTTCCGGTATTTTTTTATTTAAAATGCGTTAAATACAAATCAAACTATATGAGTCGTATTTTCAGGATAAATCTAGTTTCTGAGACATTGATGTAAATCAAACCGATATAGCTGAATCGAAAAAAAGTGAACAACCTCCTGTTGAACCCTTATTTATTATTATTACTGGTCTTATATTACTTTGCTTTGTAAGTTTCATCGCACATTTCCGTTTCCCCAATTTTGAACCACTTATCGTCATTTAATCTTCCCCAAATTTTGCACATAGATACAACTAAGGTGAAGAATACAGAAACCAAAAAAAAAAAAAAAAATGGCGTAAAATTTATTTGTCAAGTTTCATCGCACACCTATTATCCTAATTTTCAACCACTTCCCGTCTTTCAATCTTCCCCAAATTTTGCACATGGAGACAATTGAGGTGAAGAATACAAAAAAAATAAAAAGTTGAAAATAAGACCAGTTTTCAAAAATGGTATTTTTATATTAATTATTATTTATGTTTAAAAATAAATTAGATATTATTGAAATTTAATTCAGTCTTACTAAGTAGGTATATGAGAAAATTTTGTTTAAGAAAGTTTGTCGTACCGATGTTTAGTTATTTAAAGCAAGTAACTCATTCATTACAATTATTATAATAATTTGACAACTGTGCAAATTAAGAGAAGTAATAATTTTCTATGCAGGCAATGTCATCATTAAAGAATAATAAAATAAAAATTTGTTAGTGCTAAAAATATTCTTGGCTAGATCGTTAAGTGTAAGTGTTTTCTTAAAACAGCTGTTTGTTCTCTCTTTGGGACCGGTTTTTTTAACCTGTTATTAACAAGCGCTACATGGGAACTTGTTTGAGAAAATTATCAATGTTTTTTTAATATTCTCTACTAAATAATCTCTATTATTGACAACAGGAAATTAACAAAATTTTTACTTTCTCTAAATCTGCATTAAAAAAAAAAAAAAAAAAAAAAATCTTACTTCCTAAGTGTTTTCTATTGAATAATGAATATGTTATTAGATTAAACATAATATTATCTAAATTAAATTTGATATAAATAGGCTTTGTTTTTTAGAAAAAATACAATTTCAGTAATTTTAAACTTTTTTTCCTCTTTTTTTTTTTTTTTTTTTTTTTTTGGCTTCAGCATTGTTGGTGTCTACTTGATATTTTTACGAGGCACTAGAGGGAGCAAGGCCAATGCATTTTCCCTATATATATATGCATTAAATTGTCATAACTTCATGTGCTCGAGGTTGCTGAATCCGAATCTGAAGTCTAAATTCATCCTATTCCCGGAAAATAAGCCTAAATACTACATAAGATTGGGATGTTGCCCAATTGTTTTTAGTATTTGTGTATTTTGCCGTGACTTCAACAAATCCCCCATGAATATAAGGATGAACCATGTAAGTCTCATATTATTGGGGTTTGGGGTTTCAGAGAAGCCCAGATTTTAATCATCATAGTAGGCCACAACATGACGTACAAATAAAGTCTTCCCGCAAAGAGTGCTAACCTTAACAGGTGAACAAGCAGGCCCCATCCCCTGCCACCCGCTGTAACGTGTACTTGGTGACACGACTGTCGATTCTAAAGAACTTCTCCAATAGGCAGAAATCGTAAGAGGAAGGAGAGATATGAGGTAGAGAAAAACCGGGTGAATCGATTTAAGTAAAGTCACACTGCATACTTACAGGAACTAGGCCTTCCACCTTGGCTGCATACTTACTGGAACTACAGGCCTTGCACCTTGGCCTGGAACTCTGCCATGCACTCAGATTAAATTTTTTTAAATAAAAATTAAGCACATATAATAATAAAAACTGGAAAACAACTCTGACTTCAGTATTAAAAAAAAAAAAACTCTTTTGAAGGAGTAATAAATAATTATTCATAACTTGTTTAATAAATTCATTTTTTCTTCATATTGGGCATTGGGTGTGAATTTAATTAATTTATTCTCATCTTACAATTCAGCGTCATTATGCCATTGATAATGATAACGTAAAAAAAATTGGATATTCTCATTGTATGAATTTTCTTTGGAAATAGGGGAGGGATCTTTTGATGGTTTTATGGAGGCACTTAACTAGGGTTGCTAGACGTCCCGGTTTTCCGGGATTGTCCCGGTTTTGGACTCAAAGTCCCGGTGTCCCGAAGACACTTTTCGGGATGCCAAAATGTCCCGGTTTTTACTGGAGACGTAATATTATGATAATAATTTAGGTGCAAGAAAAAGCTGATAATTTATGTTATAATATAATTCATAAATGCGTAGTTTTAGAAAGCAAAGGAACAATAGTTTTATTGATAAGAAGTATTTTATAAATCAAAGATTTTTTTTTTATATGATACCGATATTGTACTGTATTGAGGATCCATATATATTAACTTACAGCACGGGCGTCGCCACGGTACGGAGACCCCCCCCCCCCCCCCCCCCAATGTCTGAGGTTGGGGCTGGGGCAACAACGAAAAATGATTATCATAGAATGACAGTTTATTATAGATTTTAAATTATATTGCATAATGGCTATTGACTGATCTATTTCATCTACAATGATTAGGTGCACAATTTTATTGTATTACAATTACTATTTTTTATTACATTCAAAAATCTGGCAACCCTACACTTAACCAACAAAACATTGTCTTCCTTTTGTCTATATTGGGATCTTAAAATTTCATAGTATTTTTCATGGATATTGCCAAAACTCATATTCATTTTTATTTGCTTTCTCTGTAAACCTTAAGCATTATTATATATTAGGAACAGCTTACAGCCTATAAAAATGTAATGGCAACGAGGTATGAACATTTTACAGTGAAACAACAGCTGTTAAAAGAGGATTCCAGCCAAGAACATCGGTCATCTGTAGAGATTAAACTCTTGTCGGTGATGTTGCTGGGGTGATGAAGAGATGGTCAGGGTATTTCGAAAATATTCTAAACTCTGAGGAAGATGACGAGGATCAACCTGTTTAGTAGAGGAGAATCAATCAATGCTACAAGGACGAGCGATATGCCAGAGCTTTGGATAGAAAACCTGTCACTAAAAGGAGTTAAAATAATGTAAGAAGTTAAAGAGAAAATAATAAAGCACCGAGAGAAGATGGAATATCCTAGGAGTTATTGAAACAGCGGGGAAAAAAGTAGATATGATGGAGAAATTATATCCATGACCTGTTAAGCAGAGGAGAATAAATGCTCCAAGAATGGTTTAACGCTGCAAAATGCTCTCTTCACATCACAAGAAAGCAGAGCATATTTTAAGGAATTTTTACTGGGCGACAAACTAGGACTTCCGGGGGGGGGGGGGGGGGTATGAAATCCCCCAAAGCAGGTGGAGGGGGGGGGGGGGGGGGGGGGTCCGGGGCCCTCCCCCGGAAAATTATGGAAAATTTTAAGCTTAAAAACGCTACTTTAACTATTTTTTAACTATTTGAATCTCTTCTACATTTCCCTCTTAAATAAGTTTATTAGGGAAAAACAAAATCCACAACTTAAAGGAAGAAAAAAATTATTTACTTTAAGTACACTAAATACAGGTTTTTCAAATGTGTAATAAAACATATTTTTATAGAGTTAGAAATTTAAATTATGGCATTCTTCAAGATCAAAACAAAATTTTTTACAGATGAATGAAAAACAATTGTAACCAGAAACAACAGTTTTTTATTTTAAAAAACCATTGATACAGGTTGGAAATTTAGCTGTACTAGGTTCTATTAAATTAATACAGTAAAGCATTTTAAATTAAATTAATTAAATCCCGCTATTACTGCTGTCAGCTGATTTAGCCTGCTTCTGCATATAATTCCGTTCTTAGAAGTCATCTACTTGCAGTCCTAGCCTTGCTCCAGCTGGGCTCTGGGCTCAGTAATTAAGTGATAACATATCACTTTACTGTCACGGATTTCTAATAAGTAGTGGGTCATTTTCAAAAAAGTGACACTTTCACGAGATAAAAATTTTTATTACTTGCACTCCTTATACTTAAAAAATCTACAACCCTATAAACATTTTTCTACAGTTGAAATTCATCATTTCGGTGTGGTCAGATTCTTGAATATCCTTTTTAAGGAGGAGAAATTTAAATATATATACATTCTAAAGGGTCACGACAGTTACGTCCTAACCCCTTGTAACCTAAGTTACCATGCTCAAAAAATATTTTTCTTTGACTTTCTAACTATGAGCCTAGATAGGAAATATAATGTAGTTTGTGATACTAAATATAATTTCTTTCTTATTTCGGTGTAATTTGTCGGGAGTTTAATAAAAAGGCTTGTCCCAGCGAATCGGTCACGATAGTTACGTCACAATAGTTACTATGAATTTAGCTGCACTGTTTGACTGAAGGGTGGGATTTCAGTGCTTTGCAGTTAACAGAATCATTCCTTTCGACGCAATTTTTTTTTGACAAAATGGCATGAAAAATTAAACATGTTCCCCAAGTGGATTCCCAGTTTATCAGATCAAATTGCTATTCTTATTTTTTCTATGGCCCAGCAGACCGCACATTTTGCATATTTTTTTTTATATTTTTAGTAATAGCAGAAATATAGTTTTAGGGGGGAGGGGGGCAAGCAAAATTTTAATGTTTTTTGACAAAATGGCGCGGAAAATTAAACACTGTCCACAAGTGTTATATATTTTCGTAATCTACTCTTGAATACCTTTCATTTGATACTCCACTCAAAATTAAAAAAAAAAAAATACGTGTGGTGTCGTGGGAGTCCCACGACACCACACGTATTTTTTTTTTACACCCGGTAGGAACGAAGTTCCTTACGCTTTATATTAAATATAAATTATATAATTACAGTGCTAAGTATATGAAACTAACTACTTATACATGGCGAAGTTAGAATAAGAGACAAAATTTAAAGTAACTATTTGTACTAGCGGAGTTAAGGCAAAATTAAAGGAAAAACTTTTTATTAACTTTGAAAAGAACGTCTTACAATAAAAATGATGTATTGTAAATTGAGAAAAAAATTAATTTTGATTAGTTTATAGTTAACGCAGATGGTTGTAAAGAAGAAAAGAACTGTCCCATCAGACCTCCGTCGGCGAATCTCCAATTAAAATATTATAATATAAAATATAAATTACCAACACTAAAACACTTCTGCTTGTATCAGGTTGAAATTTTACATGCCTGTTTCAATTGTACTTTAGACGATGTGTATGAAGTTTTATTGAAATCGTTACGTTAGAACGTAAGATATCGGTAAAAACGTTGTTTTCCTTATTTAAAACGTTTAGGTTCACTTTAATAAATTTAGCGATCTTTATTACTTCATAGCAGTGTCGGTGTTTGTTTTACTAAAAAATATTATTATAAAAGTTGTTTGTCTTATTAAATAGATGAAGTTAGAATTTTTCCCCATCCAAAAAATCCAATTTTAAATTTGAAGCTTACGTTTACGCGAGCGTTGGCCGTGAACGCTTGGGCGGATAACGTTGTTCAACGAACTTAGCCTATGCATTGGTAAAATGAACATGTGTACCAAATTTCAACTAACTCGGTGATCTTTTACTCAAGTTATTGTCATTGGTAGATTTCGTGACGGATTTTGCGTGACTGTGATTTTGTGACGGTGATTTTGGTCGTTTTTCGGATTTACTCCCGGGCTCCAGAACGTGCCATAAGGAACTTCGTTCCAAAAAAATCCGCGTACGTGAATTACCCGCCATTTTGAATTTGTACTGCTGATAATTTTAAGTTCGCTATATTTTTCCTGTGTGCGCGTCAAAACGATCTTTAAAACTGGAAAGTTTCATGATTTTATCTCTTTTTATTCAAAAGTTATTGGAACCGTATAGAGTGACAGACAGACAAGCACAGGAACGAAACTATAAGGGTTTCTTTTTTTGGTTTTACCAACGACACCCTAAAAAGACCATTTTTAAAAACTGGTCTTATTTTCGACATTTTAGGTGAAGAATACAGAAACCCAAAAAAAAAAAAAAAAACATTTTTAAAACTAGTCTTATTTTCAACTTTTTTTTTTTTTTTTTTTGTTTCTGGTGTCTTCACCTAAATTGTTTCCATGTGCAAAATTTGGGGAAGATTGAAAGACGGGAAGTGGTTCAAAATTGGGGTAATAGGTGTGCGATGAAACTTATACAAAGCAAAGTAATATAAGACCAGTACAAATGCATTTAAAGCTGTTGCATATTTTTTGAGAATATCCCAGAAGTATACAGAATACTTATGCTTTCCTTTGAAAGCATTAATACATTAGGGTGGTTTGACCGCCATGTTTTAGTTTATGTCATGATAGTTACTTTTAGCAAACATACCTACCTATTCCTGTTGTATAAATGTTCAGCATCAAAATAAAGCACTAGTTGGCTCAAAATTGTCAAAGTGTCACTTTTTTTTGAAAATGTCCCTTTAACTATTTTATCATACCCAACTCTAGAGGAACACGACATTTGTCACGATAGATACACAGGGATAAGATAGATGTCACATTAGTTACCCAGCGCACTACGTGTCACGATAGTTACTAAAAAAATTAAATTAAAATAGTTATTCTTTAAAGAAAACCCATCGTCCTCTTCACAGAGTTGTGTGTACAATGACTTATGTAGGAAATGAAATCTAATCAGCTAACAAAAAATTAAAGGAGTTCATGTAACTATCGTGACAAATTTATAATTAATTATTTTTTTCACAAATTAAAACCAATGTAAGAAATGTCCTTAGTAGACAATAATATTGGTTTGAGCCTGTGTGACGATCGCCAGGTGGTAAATATAATTTTTCAAGTCAGTAAGGTGAAGAAAATTCCGGTAACTATTGTAACTAAAAAACTTACTTGTTTAAAAATTGATAAAAAATAGTAAAACTTAAAAATCCTGCGACGCACGTACATATTCTTATTGCATAGATGTTCAGCATCAAAATAAAGCACTAGCTAGATCAAAAACTGGAAAATAAATTTTGGGCATAAAGGTTTGCTCAGAATTGTCAAAGTGTCACTTTTTTGAAAATTACCCTAGTAACAAAAATAATTTTAAATTATTGTAAATTTTTGATTTATCGCATAAAAAACTGCCGGCACTACCTCTAGTCACTGGGCGACAAAACCTTAGCACTGGGCGACACTAGTGTCGCCCAGTTAATATGTTAAAATATGCTCTGCAAGAAAGGAGACAATACTGTCTGTGAAAACGAAAACTTTAGAGGATTTTAAAATATTCCAAAAATAGTAGCAACGAGGTTAAAGCCGTTTGTGGTAAGTGCACTGGGGGGATTGTCAATGTGAATTTAGGAGTGGCATTTCCATATCGTACCAAATATTTTTGTTGACATCAATAATTACGGAGAAATGTAATGAGTACCATCACACTACAACAAATGTTTTTCAATTTTAAACAAGTCTGTGCTAGTGTTTCACGGCTTCGGCTGTAAGCTGCGATGCTGGAGGTAAGAATACCAAAGAAGCTTGTTAGCCTGGTTAAGAAAACCTTGAGGAAAACTAAATATAAAGTTGAAGTAGAATGATCTCAGAACTCTTTGAACTTAATAGAATAGAGGTCTCAGACTCTCACAAAGGTATATACTAACAAGTTCGCTCTCCAACGCGGCCTTGGAAAAAGTTAGGTCAACCGGAAAGGGTCCATCTTTAATAAAACACTCCAGTATCATGCTTATGTAGACAATGCGGTTTTGATCTAAATAATTCATCGATTTGTCTCTGAATCTGAAGGTATTCAGAAAATTAAAAGAGAAGGCAAGATCGTGGAATATCCTTAGCCTGCAGGTTAAAGCCTACGGTTGGGGCAGACTTATGAATGAGAAAAATCCACTACAAAAGTACAGAAAGGAAGCCTAAAGGGAGGAGAAATTATGGTAGACTGAGGAAGAGATGGCTATAGACATAGACAATGTAGAGGAAGATCCAGGACAGAGTAAAATGGGGAGAAGTCATTGAGGTCCCCATACAAGGTCAAAATGTTTGCGCAAACAGTTTGACCTTGTATGAGGTTGTTTGATGTTTGCTCAAACATGATGTTTGACGGGTGCCTAAATTTACCCGACATCAGGTTTGCACAAACATTTTCCGCAAAATGTTTGATCGTGTATGGGGGGCCTTTAAGGAGGCCAAGACCCGTCAATGGCAGTATAGCCATGGCGTAGTGGTACAAAAGTGATGAAATTACTCAAAGATTTCATCCTTAAAAAATCTATTGAAATTATTTTCGTTTATAAAGCCTCATAATTAAAGTGATTATTGTAGATTTTAAGGCGATCTTAAATTTTTAATTGATACTCAAAACTTTGGGAACATATCTTAGGAAACCTGCTTGTTACTCGACATTCCGACAAAGATATTATTAGTCACCATAGGAATACGTATTCACTTTATTTGTTATATTATTCCTCGAAGTAATTAATAAGGGCGGCTGAGGGTTGCCACTCAAGCTGAACGTGTGACAGAATAAGAAATTAAATCCGTCATATGTGAGATATATCAGCTTATGTTTCAACCATTTCGTAACTACTCGGCTTGGATCTATTTCTGTCTATCGGATCAATTCAGCACACTATCTCTATAACAAAATGAAGCGGAGTAAATAAAAAAATCTTTCATATATTCGAACCATTGTTCTAAGGTTAACGTCTCACGATAGATATTGGAGTTTAGCTTTAATACAATGTGTCAATTTTCCACTTATAAGAATGTTAGTTAGAACGAGATATATATTTTTAATAAATATTTTAATTATTATTTTTAAGAAACAAAATTATCACCTGTAGAGGACCTCCCACGTTATATACATAATATCTTTCCACATATTTAAAAGATATTTCAAAATCCATAGCAAAGGGCTAAGACGAATTATGGTTGTTCTTTAATAAAAATATTTTTAAAAAATCGGAATGAAAAACTCAAACAAAACTGTCTCATATAAACATAGTAAGATGAAATTTAACTCCAATAATGTCTAATTCAATTCATTTACCTATTTTTAAACAATTTTAAAAAGTGTTAAACAAGTGATTGTTTATTCTCCGTTTTTGATTTTCATACAATAAAATAATTTCCATTGTTATATTGGAAACTATATTATTTCCGGAAAAACAACTTTTATGGTTACATTTGTATTTAAATTGGCTATAAAATTTTTAAAAAACTTTAATGAAATCGTCGGAACTATTTTCAGAATTTTTGCGGGGTGACTCTCCTAAATCTGGAGGTAAAATATTTTTTTTTCGATTTAGCCTCGGGGTAAGATTATTCTGAACATGTGTGCTAAATTTAATCGAATTTGGCCCAGTAATTTAGGTTCCACGTGTCTGCACCGACTACAGACAATTGGCAGACATTTTTTAAAAACCCCTTTTTAGTACTCGAGGATTTTAAATAAACCTGTAGATATAGCAAAATCACAATATCGATATTACAATACTTTCTCTTTATATATTATTATATTTACTACGTATATGAGAAAGAAAAAATTTATGGGTAACAAAATCCAATCTTCTTTAAGTCCCTTTAAGATAATTTATTAAAGTTTTGGGAAAAAACATTCGCTGGCACAACGTACCTACTACGTTGATTTTGTATAACTGCATAGCATACTAACCGTCGCCGAAAAGAGCTTATTGTACTAATAAAAATAAACATTACTAAATACTGACATATCCATATTTACTTACTATATGTTGCATAAATTATTTATATTTACCTACTAAATAACATTTATTTTTATTCAATTGACCTCAATTAAAACGTTTATGACATTGACCTTAGTAACAAAAAACGGATATAAAGCCACTGAAAAAATTTTAAAAATTGTTTGTGGCAGCACAGTAACTGATATAATGTATTACATATTATAAGAATGCAAAGAGTTTTACCTGAAATAAAATATTAGTTCAGACTACCTTACCTCTGGGGGTATGGGTCAAGAAATGCCGCTGAATCCTGAATAGATTCGTTGAAAACTATCCTTCCCCCCTCCCCCTCCCCCCCCCCCCCCAAAAAAAATAAATTGAAGGTAAAATTTACCTTTTAATGCATCTTATCAAATTCTGACTCATCAACATCAATTTCATTATTAACTGTATCAAGTAAATTTAGTAAAAAATTAAATTAAACTAAATAAATCTGCCAATTTGATCTTGAATATTTCAAGTAAACGATACATTATTTAAGTATAAATATATATAACAGTATATATGTTCACTCATTTCTTCCACGCAGTACTACAAATTTCAATGAATTATTCCATAAATATCATTTTATTATTAATAACTCATTAATAAGTTATTTAGTAAATACATCTATTTTATAAATATACGTATTATTATTATGCATGGTAAATAAGGTATTGTACATTTATTTTATTGCAATTCGAGGGAAGCAAAAAACTTAAAGATATTGGGGGAGGGGGAGTAAATTTGTATTTGTGGGATGGTCAAATGCTGAGGATCAAGGTGAGTTGTAGAAACATCCACCGCTGTAAGCTTGGCTAACCTAGACTGGTTAGAACATTTTTTATTTCTCTGTTGGCTGCACTGAGCTCTCTTTTCTCTCCGTTTTCCATTCATCAGTTGATCAGTTTCAGTTTAAGCAGCAAGACATGATTTGGATTAGTTCAGCGTGCGTTTTGTCGTCGCGTCTCGTTAAATACTCAAAATAATGAATATAATTTTAACATACGATTGTTGTTTAGTGTTGAAATAAATACCAACTGCATGGAAATCTTAAAGCCAGGTGGGGTTTCTGTGATTTGAGGTTTTGAGTACATTCGATTGTTTTCGTGGATTTTTAATTCTCATAACTGATAGTGGGAGGGAAGAAGGAAATGTGTTAAAAGTTTCAGTTGCTGTAATCTATTACCGATTTTAACTTAATGGTTTTTTTAAATTTCAGTTGTGATGACCGTTATGGCAGTGTCTATCAGTGAAATCTTTGAAAATGTGAAGTTAGCACGTGAAATGGCTATGACGGGAAACTACGAAACTTCCACGGTTTACTACCAAGGCGTATTACAACTTCTCCATAAGTTCCTTTTAACTGTTGTAGATAATACTAAGAAGAATCAATGGCAATTAGTGAGTAAAACATATTATGCTCGTAGCTTTAGTTTTTACTTGATATAATATTGGAGCTCACTTCTTAAATATTCTGCAGATGTCCAGTAGAATGTGCGGGTTATTTAATGTTTTAGCCTCTCTTAAAATGTTTCTATACTTATTTTACATAATGATTTCAATTAACTAATGTGTTTTATACATTGGTGTTCTAGGTGGAAAACATTAAGTAAATTATTTGTTACAGGTAGATCCTTGAAACATTCGTAGATAAGTGAGAAGGTCAAACAATTAATAACGACCTTTTTTGAGATTAATTAGCTATATCGAAATATGAAATAATCTATTCTGTATATTTATAATTTTTTAAATTTTGATTATTTGAGTAGGTTTTAAACCCCCTTGTAATAATTTTATTAGCCTGAACAGAATAGGGGCCTGCTGTATTGTAACTGTTTGCAGAATAAGATTAGGTTTCTAACCATCCTCACATCATATACCTCCAACCAAGACGTTGTTAAACGCATGATAACAACCAAAACATTTTAAATTTAGCTAGAACTAATCTGTACAAATGATTTATTATTTCCCCAACATACTCACTTTTCCAAGGAATTAAGTGATATACTGGTTTAATATTAACCATACCGAGGGAAAGCAATTTAATAATATTTTCGCATTTACTGTTAGCTTAGTGGTTACTACTTAGAATTGAAATTGTCCCCCTCCAGCTTGCTTCTTTGTTTAGTCTTTCCATTTATTGAAATGGTTTGCCTCTAACAACATAAAAATTATTATCAGGTGTTATAATAATTAAAACACCTGATTAATTGTTGATAGTAGACAATTTATACAGTTTAATTGTAGAATGGTGTTCCTTTTGGAATTATTTCCCTGAAGAATTAGTTTCCCTTGAAATTATAATGAAATAAGTCAATTTTACCAATTGTAATCATAATACATCAAATCTAGAGTTATTATTATTACAGTACATTTATTTACCTACCTGTCTTTTTTTACTCAACTAGAGCATTTGTCTCGTGAGCAATAAACATTTTCCTGAGAAATAATAGATAATTGTAGGTTCCTTTTTGAAACAATCAAACCTGGAAATAAGTTACCTCTCTTGGTCAATGTTTAATAATATAATATATACTACATTTCCATGATGTTTAAATATAGATTGAATCCTGATTTGGGATTTAACAATTTAGGTGTTTCCGTGAGTGGTAAGTACTTCGTATATTTATTAAAAGTTCAATGAACCACTCAATTATAAATAATTTTTTAACCTTCACCTATAACTGGGTTTGTTGTTTGTTTTTTTAACCCTATAACTAGGTTTTTTTGGTTAAGTGGAGGGTGGTGTTTTGACTAGTTTCAACAGAAACACACTAGGGGCACTCACACTCACACTCTACGCATGTCAGGATCGAGTTCAAGTGTTTCCATGAAACCTTTTTTGAAATTCGATCCCAGAATTTGGTTTATCATATCTGGATCTAAATCGTATTGAATCTAGGTTTCCATGAACACTTTGGATACAAAAACTCTATTCAATTCATATTTAAACATCATGGAAATGTAGTATATGCTATATGAATTTTATAAATGGTTAAATGTCTATATTAAAAGTAAATCTTGATAACTTATTTCATTCTACTTTAAGCCAAGCCTGTGATCTAATCACTTAAATATCAATACCTAAAAAAGTACAAAAGATTAAAGAAATAGCATCATTTATTGTGGTTAATGTGGAGATGTTACACCATAAACAATAGAAATTTCTGAAGGGGCTTTTATTGAAAACAAGGAAAGATTATTTTACATCAATAAAATAGATTGGAAAAAATATTTATGTTATTTTATTTGCTTTATTTAATAAAGGTTAAATAACCTCTGTAGAGTTTTATTTTTGTTGCTTGTATTGTTTCAATTTATATCAGAAATATTTTCTTAAGATTAGAATTAAAATATTTCTTGTGAGTAATAATATATATGAGGCAACCACCTGTTGTTTTAACTTTATTATTACTTAATATGAAGATAACAGCAGTGGGCCTTTTGTTTTTTGGTCTGAATTATACACATCTTTTGTTTTAGTTTAATTTGTGTCTGCTTAATGAAATTTTCCATTAATTAACTTCATTTTGCAACCATTTTGTGTATTGCCTAAATAATACAGAAATAAAATTTGTATTTTTAAGTTAGTTGAAACACAGTAAATCACCAATTTTCTGGATAGAGAGGAAAAGTCCATAGGAAATTAAAATACACATTATAATCAAAATAATTACAGACTCCCTGCGAAAAAAGTGGAATACCTCATTTTTGATAGGAAAATACTGAATATATTAAATTTTCAGCTGAATGAGTAGAATTAAATGATCTGAAAATAATGTAAAATTTTCAAGGATGGCATAACTAAAATATTATTCTTATTTGAGGATCTATCAATTTTTAATGGCACTTTAAAATTGAAATGCTTTTGCCCTCTTCAACTCTTGTGTGGTCTTCAATTGTTTTTATAATCTAATTTGGAACTATAAATATAAAATATGTAAAATACTTAGAAAAATTATACGAGGAAAAAAAGTGTATACATATAAATGAAAGTATGACAATAATATACAAGTAGTACCTAAACAGCAGACAAATTCTAGTTAAGCCATGACTAAATCAACTCTCAGAAACTTGCTCGTTTTCTAAAAAAAATCTAAAACCTTATTCACTTATTTTATTATTTTTTTCTTCTTCTTCCTCTTCTAAAAAAGGACTGAATCAAATTCCTGAAAATTGAACCTTTAAAAATTGTGGTTTTACTGTACTTTAAAAAATCCTTTCTCCTTCTTTTGTGGAATTAAACTAAGTAAACTCTGAAAGATAAGATTGGGTTTTTGAATAAAGAAATTAAAATGTTGTGTGCCATTTTCTTCATGTGTTAGTGAGATTGTAAAATTTACTCTAGATTCTAGAAAAGAATATGATGATTGTCAAGTAGGACCTGACATTTATATATAACCAGAAGCTGTTAAGTTTGTTATCCTACATTATAGTGATTAGAGAGAAAGCTTATAAGGTACAGATGCTTTAGGAAATTAATTAACAATTGTACATTGTAGACATGCAAATTTTGTGTGCTTCTGGTGTCTTTGGAGTTATTGATTGTACACATTTTGTTGTGACTAGGTTCTACCTAGATCCTGGTGGGTAAATGAAGCAGAGGCAATAAAGCTTGCTGATATATTTGTTCAAACTTAAACATATCCAAGACATTTTGTGTTGTACATAAATATCTCTAGGGATTTGCCAGTGTGAGAAGTGACTACTCTTAAACCATTTAAATTTAGCTCTTTATTTTTATTTATTTATTTTTTTTTTGTTGTCTCTATAATATAAATTAACTATTAATTTGAAATAACAAATATAGTACTTTAAAAATTTAATAAATCCATTATGTTGAATGGATTTTCCTTTTTACTAATAAAAAGGATATTTGGAATCTAAAGGATTCATCATTATAATGAAGGTAGATAAATGATTCATAATAATATCCTGTTTAATTCTAGGAAATTTCATAAGGAAATATCTCTTTATGCTGTAGGAATACCTTACTTGTGAAAATTAGATCATTTTCAGGGAATCAACCAAAAGTTACATTCCTGTGAGGCTCTTTACAATTCATAATTATTAAATTCAAAATACTTTTATTTAATAAATTACATAAGCATATGGAATGTTATAAAAATAAATTGCGATAAGGCAAAGCCATCTGCTTAAGAATCTATAATTATGTTTGTATAGTAAATTTATTCACAGAAAATAATACTGAAGCAGCTTTTAATATTGTTTTTTCTAATTTGCAGTTAAAAGTAGTATACCTTAGTGTAAACAAATTAAGTGAGAAGGGTGTGTTTTAGAGCTTTTCTAACATCATTTTGATTTAAAATCAGGGCCGGATATTCAATTTTCTGGCCCCCCCGCGAAAAACTCCAGTGGGCCCCTAACCTACCCAGGCCAAGTCCTATTCGGAAGGGGAGGGGGGAGGGAGTTTACTGGTTAGTGCACCGTTGGGTGGGAGTCCTACCCTATCGGTGAGCCTCGTGATGGCCAAAGAAAGTACGAAAACTACACACTACAACCTAATTACATTCACCGCATTCATTCTTCATCTCAAATTTGCTTTACAACTACCTTGCCGAAATAAGAAAGAGGTAATAGTCTCGTCTCAAATAAATGCTTATTCCTAATTAGGTCTTCAGGGTATTAATAATTCCAAAGTCAACCTGTTTTTGGCTATATTTCACCTCCTTCTCTCATCTTCAGACCTAAAAGAAGATTTTAAATTTTATTTTTTTATATCTACATTAACTTACATTATCTTTATATAACATGTTGACATATCTTTTAACAATTTCCCCTAAACATTACTTGATTTATTTTCTTAGTTATTTTCTTTCCTGATAATTCTCCTTCAAGGAAAGAAAATAAATATCGCAAAAGGGAGCGTTTTATTTTTTCTTAAGACCAAAAAGCAACAAATGTGAACGATACAAGGAAACAACCACTCTACTTACTAAATTAAGATAATATGTTTTAGGAGATTATGTTAAAGGTTAGTCTACTGTTATATGTTAATTTTTCATATTTATTGGAACTAAGTTCCCTATGGCACGTTACAGCGTCTGGAGCCCGGGAGTGAATCCGAAAAAAACCCCGTCACAAAACTGAAATCGACCCGTGACGATAACTTGAGCCAAAGTTTTTATTTTATCCGTGTTTATTTTAGCAACGCTCGCGTAAACGTTCAAATGTAAAATTGAAATTTTTGGACGGGAAAAATTCCAGTCCTGTTTCCCACCTATTACCACCATCCTCTTTAACTGTATCAACTCATCATGATTAACTTTTTTCTCAATATTCAATACATAAGTATTTATTGCCAGGCACTCGCTTCAATGATATTAAAAATGTTTTATATCAGTACAAACAGTTCGTTACTTTTAATTTTGTCTATTTTCTAACTCCGCCATGTATAAGTAGTTAGTATCGTATACTTAGTAGTGTGATATTATAATTTTTATATTTAATAAAAAGCGTAATGAACTTCATTCCTAACGGGTGTCCTACGACGCCACACGTATTTTTTATTAATGTATATGTTTTGTTTAATAGTACATTACGCGTCGAGTGTGAAAAGTAGCATTTTGCATGCGAGTGTGGAGTTTGCACCCGAGCGATAGCGAGGGTAGTAAAACCACACGAGCAATGCAAAATGCCGTTTTCCCACGAGTTGCGTACCGTACTTTATCTACGATTGTTAGATTTAAATAATAAATACAGAAAAAAATAAACTTGCTGTATGTAAGTTCGTATCTCTCCTCTTGATAAAGATGGCATTAATCTTGAGTTGTATTTTTTGCCGAATGAATTATTTCTGGAGGAGTATTATTCTCTACATTTTCGTCAAAGCCACTTAATTCATTCATTGTTTTTTCACTAAAAACTCGATATAAACAGTTACTTTAATAAAAGAATAGCAAATTAGTTTTGTTAAATGTAAACAAACTCGCTATTCGTGCGTAAAGCTGAAGAATTCCTCTTCTTTACCGCGCTAGCGTGGTAAAGAAGAGGAATTATTCAGAACCATGAGACGCGCATGCGCAATGAATACAAGTACGTAAATAATCACTTTCTACGCATCTAAACAGAGATATAATGTTTATATTTCGTATCAATCGTAGATAAAAGTTGTTTCAACATGTTATATAATGATGTAAGTTAATGTAGATATAAGAAATAAAAGTTTAAAAATCTTTTAGGCCTGAAGATGCCTCAAAGGAGGTGAAATATAGCCAAAAACAGATTGACTTTGGAGCTATTAATGCCCTACTAAAGAGTTGTTATTGCCCTAAATAAGAATAATAAGCATAGTATTGAAACGAAGGGTAATATACTGCGAATATCTCTCAAATAAATAAAATGCAATTTACCTCCTCACAACAACAACAATATTGTACCGGGTGTCCTATAACTACTCCCCTTCCATATTAACTTTTGTAATATTTCAAATAAAATATTTTTCAAGCTTATCCGAAAATGGGGTCCTATATTTTTCGTTAGTCCTTACGAAGATACCTGTTTTATCGTTTAGGTAAAATAAAAACTGAGCTGATTTAGTTATTATGTATAATGACCAGATATATTATTTATCAGGGCCGTTGAGAGGATTTCCGGGCCCCTGGGCAAGTTAGCATCTTGACCCCTTTGAACAAACAACGGCTGGGGGTCCGGGGGTCCTCCTCCGGAGAATTTTTTAAAATTGAAGTGCAAAAAGATAAGTTTTTAAGGATTTTTGAGGGCAATTTTGTCCTTAAAGGAAAAGATGTTTGGCGCGGGGACGAATTTTGAAGTTTAACTAAGGTGGGCTGAAAAACAAATAATTAAGTTGTTTTGTAGCTGACAAGCTTAAAAATTGCATTACAAGTAAAAAATTTAAAATTGATTAATATCAGTTAATATGATTTGTCAGTCAGTTTCTCTCCTGTAAATTAGCATTGACCATAAGGTGAAAACATCACAAAAATCTAAGTAACTAAATGAAACAAAAAAATCAAACTTCCATACTGATGACACGTTAGGAAGAATTTTAAGTTCATCAAAATCAGTGGCGTACATAGGGCAGTAGGGGCCCCTCGCCAAAAAATTGATAAGCAAAAAAAAGAAGAAACATCTGCGTTCAGCACTGAATGGGGCCCCCTGAAAAAGGTAGATGAGTATAATTCCATTTAGATTTAATTATACTCTAAACTAAAGGGCCCCCATCGACATGGCGGTACAAAGATAGAAGTTTCATGTTTTTTATTTGTGGGCCCCCTGACACCGGGGACGCCCGCAATTCGGGTCCATAGCTACGCCACTGACCACAATATCCTTCTTGCCTTTTTTGTTGTAAAAAAAAAATGTTCAACATCTCTGACTGGGCCCCCCAGGACCGTGGGCCCCCCCGCACCGCGGGGGCTGGCGGTAGCTATATCCGGCCCTGTTTAAAATGCAAATCAAAACCAGCTATTTCAAAAGTTAAGCTTACTTTTTTCTCCCGAACAAATTCAATATAAAAGCTAAAGATTTTTTATAATGTGAATGTATGCTCAATTTATAGGATTTATCACTCAAATGTTTTCTATTTATTCAACAATAACTATTTACCTAATTGAGGTTAATGTTTCGCTTATTTTGAAAATTAGTATTTTAGTATTACTAAAATGGATATCCATATATTTTTAGTTATCAATAATTCAATATTTACAATGGGCTCTCTAACTGAAGAGGATGCAGAACTAAATTTAAAATACTATACAAATTTTAAGTGCATCTGCACATTCCAGTCAAGGTCTTGGATAATGTATGACATCTTCCATTTCTTGAGCTCTCAAATTGAACTCTACTTTAGCGCAGAGTTCCTTAACCCTTACAGACACGGGCTGGCGCATTGAGTGCGCCATGAGTAAAAAAGTTTCTGTAAATCACAGATTCACGATGCGAGAATAATAAACCCTCACTCTACCCTTCCACTAGAGACCCCTAAAACGGACGAAGCAGTCTGCATTGATTATTGCTTTGTTCTGCATTGTTTTGCAGTGTTTATTTGTCTTGGTGCACTGTATACGACGTCTGTGCCACCATGTCCGGTATAGAGAAATTATGCCTTCCGATCAATATATTTCGGTTTTGCATTAGGATGATGGATGGTTGTAAGGACTTATCTTAGGACTTTGACAACTAATATTAATTAATTAGGGTTGAAAGCTCATTACTCAGTCAGAACGCTGAAGGGATAATTACTGATTTTTTATAGTTAAAGATATCATTGAGAAATAAATATGTAATACATTAATAGACTTTTTAGTTCAACATTTCCAAAACGCAATCTAGATACTCTGGATTTGACCTATTTATGGTTTGAAAAATGCATTGGCGCATAAAGTACGCCGCTCGTGCCTCATTGATTGTCCAATATACATGCCACGAAGGGTTAAAGAATTGTTCCCCTACCGCATAATTTCAGTAATCCATGATGTTCTTATGAATAATCACTTAATCCATCTCATCAATTTACACCTGAACTTTTCACTCCCACTTTTAAAAATGTATTTTATTTTATTTTATTTGTTTTTTTACTTTCTTATATAAGTGGTGTAATAAAGAGAAAATATTATCATGACATGAAGATTCATTCAAAATATGGATTCACTCGTTTTGAGGTTCAAGTGGTTTTTAAAACATGTCTGTCTTTAGTCTATGCATGGACCCTAACCCCCCCTTACATAGAGCCTAAACTACTGGGCTAATTTCAAAGAAATTTGGTATACATGTTCAGAAAAATCATACCTTTTGGCAAAGTAGAGGAATCAATCAATTGTAACTCCAAATTTGGGGGCGCAAAAACTAATTAAATAAAAAAATCTAAAAATGGTTCTGACGATTTTGATAAATTTTAATTATGTTTAAAAATAAGTATATTAATTAAGTCCGGGCATACATTGGGACACAGGCAACACAAGACAGGGCAGTTCAGTTTTTTCAATCCAGAAATATAAGATACTGGCGCCAGGTAGGCCAAGTGTGGCATAGTACTGCCCTGCGTTTCATTTTGTGCAGTTTCCTATGTTTCTGCGGTTAAAAACCCTGCCCTGAATATAAAATGCGTATGGGTTAATAGATATATTATAGGATTTAAATAACCACTCAAAATCTATAAAAAAAAAATTATGTTTGATTTATCAGACCAATATTTTTTATTATGCAAATATCTAACCTTTTATTGATGGTTATCACTTCCTAATATATAAATATGTATTGTATGTTATACATTAGAACAGTCCTGCCTATCTTTAAACAAAAAGTTTCCTTTAAATACTAGTGTTGTTTGTGGAAAACTATATTATCTTAAAATCTTTGGCTTCATTAGAAGACAAAATCTAAATTTGATAGGACAAGTGTGTAATCAATAAGCAGCGTTATGATGCAACAAGCATTGGTTTAGCTTGTTTTGTTATCGGGTCTAATTATCTACCTACCTTATTTATTTATATTCATTTATAATGAATATAAATATATCCTAAAGTTAAAAGGTTATACCGAGAGTTTTATGGAGTTTATGGAGTTTACAAGTAGCCCAATTACACACAACTTAAGCTCTCCTACAAAAATGTGTTCCAAATTCTTATTACAGTAAAGCCTGTCTACGCTGGAAAAATGATAAGGTGGGTAAAACTGAAGAATATGAGGCGGTTTATAGAAAAGATGGCGGGGCCTCACTTCAACGTATATTTTTTTGACAAAGGGATATCAACTCTCCTATGAACAAATCATACATATATAATTTCTCAAATGCTTAAATCATACAAATGTACCGTTTGACAAAGGGATATAATATATCAAGTGCATAAATTAAGCAAAGTTGTGCCGCCAAGTGATTCTCGGCCGTATCATCTCCTTCAGTTCAGCCAATAAGGTGAAATCATTCTCTCGGAACAGAGTTTTTTTTTGCATAAAACACCCTGTAAAAAGCACAGTGTTAGCATAAACACCCTGCAAACCAGCTGAGATGGATTTTTTTCTGGATCGTGGCTTTCTAGCTTTGATAGGTTTTATGACAATTTTAGTAAATAATCAAATTTTAAAATATTACAACCACATAAATTATTATTAAAAATTCAAAGAAACAGATGCCTAGAATAATTAATAAAGTTAAGGTACTGTTTGTTCATATAAACCAAATAATAAATTATAATCTAACTCGTAGAAACAAGTATACTTTAAAAAGTAAAAGAATAAATTGCTGTTGGGATTCATAATGATAATTTGGTTTAAAAAATGTTGTTTGAGATTTATCCAGTTTAAAATAAGTAAAAGTAATGAAAAGTATGTCCAATTGCTCATTTTTTTTCTCTCTTATTTTTATTTCTTTTTATGTGATAATCCTTTTTAAGTTAATTACTAGCTTCTATTAAACCATTTAAAAAATTGCAGTATTTTAATACGAAACAATAAATTAGCTTATAATGTATGATTAACAAATTTTCTTTAGTATAACTAATATGAATGATACTTACAATTGAAATAAATATCTGGGAAGATATTTAACAAAATTTATTCAAAACCTTATTAAATATACGAAAAGGTTATGAGTTTAATTTTCTTTATTACTATAAAAAGAACAGATTTTTGTTAGTAAAAAAAGTAAATACAGCAGCTAGGTATAAAATAATTTATCTTCTCTCAATTACACACTTTCACCCCGCCATTGACATTACAGTTGATGTCCTTTCTATTGTCCTGTTATACTACCTGGCACCTTTAGTGCTGAATTTGGATTATTAATAATTATATTGCTTCCTTCATTCATATAATACAAAACATCTTTAAAGAGTTTTATAATACTGAAAATTTCTTGATTCAATAGAACAAACTTCATGCTCTCCTCATGTACACAATGAATTAGATATTCAGTATAGGTTCCTGAAAGTATTATTTCAGTAACCTATCTCTTATTATATATTTTTATATGGTAATTAAATATTTTAAAAAAAAATGTAAATAAATGTATTCAATCCTTGTTATATACTATTATTATCCAATTATTTACTATTTTATATTTAATACTAACCATTTTGTTTTTAATAATGTGTACGCTGACTTTTCTGAGTGTATATCCTGGTTAATGTGTTGTTTTTTAAAAATCATTTCTATACAACTTCTAGTCCATAATTACTTGGTCCAGCTTTTTCCATTTGTTAGTTCTTTTCAAGTTTTTGTGATAACATTTAATTATTACTAAATATTGGACATTTTATCAAAATGTACTTCTCACCCTTTGCGTTTTATAGGTGTTTCCTCAGGTGGTACTAAAATAAATTTTACAGTAAGATTGGTATTTAAATTACTTAATTTTAATATTTATTTTATCAATATCCTCTGAACCTTTTTTCAAATTTTCTGCGCCCCAAAGATTTTTTAAAAATATTTTAAGCCAAATTTCATCTACAACCGCTTAGTAGGTTAGGCATCTGCACAGACTACTATTTAGGAAACATGTTTTTAAATATTAAATTTTTTGCATCACCCATGCAGACATTGTTTATGATTCAGATGATCTTCATCAAATTCATTGATGAGTTTTCAATGAACGAGTATGAGTATATACTTTTTTATCTTTCTTTGACCAATAAATATTGTTTTTGTTCTTTCATCTGTAAAGAAAGCTTAACTATTAGATACCAAAATTACAGTGGATTATAAATTATGTAGTTGATTTTTGACTAAGTTACCACTGGTCACTGAGAATGTAATCCAATCCTAAGTCTAGAGTTATACACCTATGCATTTATTTTTTTTAATTACAATTTAATTAATATTTGATTGTATTTGTTTCTGTTTCAGCTCCAACATCAAATGATTTTAGAATATGAAAAATTGAAGTCTGTGATTAATACTGTTAAATTAATGAGGGTCCATGCTCAAGTTGACCGACCTATTGGTAATGTTATTTATATTATCTTTTATTTTTAAAAGAATTAATATTATTGCATAAAATCCTAATTGGTTAATAAATAATTATATTTTTTATCCCTAGTATTAAAAATGTTATGTATTTGCTGAGGAACTTCTAAACAGTTGATGAAAGAAACATATTTAGTAAGACATTTTTTGAGTAATATGTGCTGTAAACAAATGTGACTTAGGGTTACTAATTGTCTTCATTTATAATGATAAAATTTCTGTCACTTTTTTTTATAACTCTTTTAACAAACCAATAATATGTATTTTATTAATGTGCCGTAATAAAAATGTTTGGCAAATTAGTGTGGCAAAGAGTTTCCTCGCATTCTATTATTGGGTAAATGGTCACATGAGAATCAAATGGTGTGATCCCACTAAGAACTGAAAGTTTGGATCAGGACCTTCTTCAGTTCCCAGGGGGGTCACATTTATTTTTATTTAATATTAAATTTGTGCAGACAGTTGACTCTCTATAGGGTACTTGCACCATTTGGATGACTACTTTTAAAAATAATTTGTTTATATAAAAAGTTTGTGTGAAAAATGCATGCAAAAGCTGTATGTTTCCTGTTCCTCTTCCTCCGAAGAGGATACATGGACAATGGGCACAGAAATTTGATATGGGACTAAAAGTGAGCTATAATTACCTACCATCCAAATTTAATTAAAATCAGATTAGTTTTTAAGATATGGTGGTTCCCACAAAGTTGATGGACAGATTGACAAGAGACCGAAAATGCTCGTTTTCTGAAACAGATGTATATCTAGGAATTTTTGAATTTCATTTTTGTTTAATTGTTTAGCCCCTTTACTAATTAATTTATAATAAATATATAAATAAAATCATATAACATTCAAAATTAATTAACAAATTAAGGTAATTTATTAATAATAATTTTTTTACATGTGTTTTGTATATGCATTGAGTATTGACTATTTTTTTTCAGGAGGTAGTTCAGTGCCATATGATTTAAAAACAGGGTTAGACTCGATAGTTTGGATGGGTACGCCCAAAGAAACTGAAGTTTGGACCCAAAATAGTGATCCTGATGTTTGGCCAGCTCCCACTCCTGCTGATCACAGGTAATCATATATTTGTACTATGTTATTAGATAGATAATTCATATCAACAGTTTTTAAAAATTTATAATTTTACACATTAGATGTTAAATCATTGACCTCAACCCCCATTAGTATTGCTAGATCCGCCCTAGTGTTAAATCTAGCAAATAAGACTAATATATTGTGTAGGAGAAGCCAGCTAAGAATTGGGCCTTGAGAAATAAAATCCTAAGCTCACAAGATAGAGATTTAGTTAGTCATTTTTTAGTAATAAAAAAAAGTAAAAATAAAACTTCATTTTGACTTTTTATTTGTTTTAGTATTATTATTGCTTTGTTCATTGAATATTTATTTTCCCCTCAATGCCAAGAGATAAAGCAATTCAGTAAGTTAGATTTTACTGTAGAACTACGTAGGTGTGGCTTAACAAATATAACTTAAACGCCACTTTTAAAGCTTTCTTATATTTTTTAAATACGTTAAGATGGAGTTGTAAAAAACAAAAATAATTAATGGTTAGATGTTAGCATAGCAATGGTAAATAAACAAAAGTTATTTGTTGTAGTTAGTTATTGAAGTTTACATTACTGTTGGTTCTCGATGAAAATATTTTCATTCATAAACCAAATATATTTATACATTATTAACAATGACTATCACAAATTGTTATACATTATTGTTTACTAAAGATAATCTATTGATCCTTGACTGTCTTTTTCTCCAATGTGTGAAGCAACTCATCATGAAAGAGGTGTAGTTCAATAACCAATCAACGTCTTCACACAAAAAATTGTAATTCTAAAGCAGCCTTCTTCAGATAATCTAGTGGTTACTGGATTATCTGAAGAAGGCTGCTTTAGAACAGCCAAAACCGGTCAATTGTTTCAATTACAATTTTGTGTGAAGAGGTTATCTAATGATCATGGAGTCAAGAACTATCTGTATTTAAGTTTAACAAAAAAAAAAACAAAAAAAACTGTCTCTTAATTCTTATGATTGGAAAGAAAAGGTTTTTTTTTGCATCTATAAATTACTCAACTTGTTAATGGATTTTGAGGGTCGGCATAGAATTGTAGTCAGCAAATCCTTCTCTTAGTAAATTTTTATAACTTATAAATTAACGTATAGTGAGGTGGTAGGGAAAACACTAATTTATTTATTTTTTTATGAAAGATTAGATCAACCATTTGTCCAATTTGCATATTAAAATTTAAGTTGTATATGAGCCACCCTACGAAAAATATTTTTATTCATTTTGTAGTATTAATTAGTATCTCCCACTTTGCCAACAATGTGTGTCATAACAACCTAAATATTCCTTGTGCCTTTATCTTAACATTCTCCTTGTCCAGGACCTATAATTTAATGCTAAGGCCTTAATCAAATGGTCCCTTAAATCTTAGTGAATAGTGTCATAATTAAGTTAATTATTTGAGTACCACCTCTGGGTGGAGTCTCCCAATCTGTTGTTTTTAAATCAACAAAGACAAGCTTCTTGTTATAATTTTTTTTTTTAAATATATATATTTTTATATAATTAATTTTTATAGTTGTGGCTGCATTAACAAACAAATAAGAGAGAGATGAGTCAAATGCATCTATGATTCAGGTATATTCTGTATTATAAGCTTGATGGGTTTAATTCAACAGTGCTATTTTTGTTATTAGCAGCTTCTCCAAAGGGAAATGTATCTTAATATTTCATTTTATCCTTAACATTATATCTCCTCAGCTTTTATTTTGTCTTGTGAAAGGAGTTATGAAGTATATTTTCCAATATAAAAGTTGGCCTAACTTTTTGCTTTATGGTATGAAAATTGAATTGTTTTAATTATACATTATTGAATTTCTTTGTTTTAGAAATACGTACAACATAAACAGGCCAAGAGGTCAGAAAGGCAAAAATGAAAATAGTGCATCGAAACCTGGAACTAAAAATAGTCGTATGCCTGTGAGGAAGAATGATACAAAAATAAATAGGAAAAATGATGAAAAAGGCAAACCCATTAGGAAAGAAACTAATGGAACATCAAATAATGTGAGTATTAATGTATTTCTTTCCCAGCTTTAGATGTGATTAATCCAAGCTATATATAACTTAAATGTTACGACTGTCTAAGATAATGATGTCCAAACTTTTTCATTTTCCAAAGCTTTAAGACCAGTCTTCAAAAAATAACATTTGTCCTCACCAAAAAACCACACAATTTGTTACAAACATTTTACCACTTACAAATGGTTTAAAAAAAATTTAGCTTACAATATATTATTAACATTTATATAACTCAATTTATTTGCACTATAGACGTATACAAACTAACAACATTTACCTGACAAACATCTACTCCAGTTTTTTTTTTTTTTTTTTTTTTTTTAGTTTTTTAGTTTAACACTTTTGTTTGTTTTTTTATTCTTTATGGAAAATCAATGCACTAAGTTGCTTAAATGTTTGCTGAACAAGTCTTATTCAAATATTTTGGTTGTTGTGGGCCAATGTTTTATGGTGAGGACTGGGCTTAAGAGTTTTATATTTTTCTGCATCCTTGTATAGCATTGTTTCTTTAGTACCCTCTTTAAGTAGCTGCTTATTCAATAATTAGATGGTTCAAGCAGTGCTGTTGTGTATATTGTTACAATATTTGTTGCAGAGTGCTCGCTTCAGTGTTAGGGCTCTAAACCCTTGGTGTTTATTGGTGGATCTTTTTTATCTGCATCTTTATTATCTGTAACTAGTAGTTCAGGCTAAAGATGTTGGGATTGGCTGATCTTTAATCCTTTTATTGTTTCCCTTCAAGCAATTAAGATTGCCTTGCTTTAAACAGGTCTTAATATATTTAATATTGGTACCCTGTTTGTTTTATCCGCCCTGGCTTCAACTAAACATTGTTGTCTAATGATCTATTCTAATACTTTCTTCTATCCATTGTTTATTCTTATAGAATTCTGAGAAGGGTGACAAAGAAAAAGACACACAGGAAGACAAAGAAGTTGAAAGGTTTGAATCATCTGGTTATGACAGAGATCTGGTTGAGATGTTAGGTAAGTTACTAACGAATTATTCTAATAAGTTGCCAAAGATACAAAAGAATATTAGCTATTTAATTGATTTGAATAAACATTATCGAGTTTTATTACTATTATTTATTTTAATTTGGTGTACATGTTTTCTTAAAGTTAATAGTGTTCTTTAATTTTTTTCAGAGCGAGATATTGTTCAGAAAAATCCAAACATTAGATGGGATGATATTGCTGATCTTCATGAAGCTAAAAGACTTCTAGAAGAAGCAGTTGTTTTACCCATGTGGATGCCTGACTTTTTTAAGGTAATGTTGGTAACTAACTACAACTTTCTAAGACATTGCAGCTTATTTGCTTTTTTACAACAAACCAGTCTTTGACAAGTCAAGAACTGTTAATGGTCATTTTTTAGGCTTTTTGATTTGAAAAATTATTATTAGATCTCAAAAAAAAATTGAAGAAATATTATTTATTCATAACTTCATTAGTTGAATGTTATTGGCCTGTTTTAATTAACTTCCTTCTAAAAGCTTATTATAATTTTAATGAAATAATGTTAATGACAAATATAGATTATCATTAACTTTCTTTTTAATTAATGAATTTTTATTATCAATAATTATTAGAAAACAAAAAATATAGAAATGGGAATATTTTAAATTCTCCGGACCACATTCAAGGTATATTCAAATTTAATTACAGTAGACGTTGCTTAATGTGATCACTTTGTGACCCAACAAAATGATAACATTAACCCACTGATAATAATAAGCAAAAGGTTCCACAAGAGTAAGTAAAACTCAAAATAAAACAAAATTATAACAAGATTGTGTTTATTACGTACACAACGATTTTAAAAAATATAATAATCATTTGAATTGCAATGACCATAATTTTACCATTTTTTTAATTTAATTTTTTAATTTATTTGTTGTTTTTTTGGGGTTTTTTTTGGAGAAATATGAAATAAATCTTTAGGAACAAAACTAATACATACATTTATGCATTTAAATAAATGTACATGATCACAACTTTTAAAGGGATCATAAAAATTAAATTTAAAAAAAACAACCTATCGTCTTTAAACTTAATTTGGACTTGTAAATTTGTTGATGAAAAAATATAAACTTCTGAAAGTCTATAACACACTCAGTTCTGAGATCTGACTGTTGTCCTAATACTTTCTTGTAGCTTTCTTGTAATGGGGAGAGGTGAGGTGAGGTTTTCTTTGAGAAAAAATGATGTTCACCTAACATCATGGAAGACCAGTGCTACAACTCTAGTCGTTTCCCTGAAAATGTTTTTAAAAAATCTAACGGTCTCTAATGGTCTGTGAATTTGATCACAATAAACAAAATATTGATAACAATAAACCAAAAATGTTTAATCCATTAGTATTGGGTGGGCCTGTTCCAAGCTATTTTGATTGCACTAAGCGTTACACACCATGCTTACATTAAGCGGTGTCAACTGTATTTTAAAGTTTCAAGCACCTTTCCCCATAACAAGAAAGTGAATGGTCTCTTGAGCCCAGGGGGCTTTTTCAAACGAGTAAACTATTGTGGGAAGAACTGTGATCACTATAACATTAATCTTTATTATTTGAGATAAGCTCTATAGCTAAGGACAATATAATTATTCGAGTTGTGTATTTATTCTAAATTATTATTTTTAAATATTCATTACTTCTAATAGATACGGCTTCTGGCACTAAACCTTATAATCAGTTTGAGCCCCATAGATAGTTTAGCTTATGCCCTTTGATTACCTATTTTTCAGTCCTTGCTTACTTTTAAATCTTAATTTCCACTTCAGAACATGTAAGTGTTTAGTTTTATTAAGTAAACAACTTGTATATATTTGCAGGGTATTCGAAGGCCGTGGAAAGGAGTTCTGATGGTTGGCCCCCCTGGTACTGGTAAGACAATGCTTGCCAAGGCTGTGGCTACTGAGTGTGGTACAACTTTCTTCAACATATCTTCCTCCACTCTCACTTCCAAGTACAGAGGGGAATCTGAAAAACTTGTCCGACTACTATTTGAAATGGTGAGGTTACGTTTGTTTTCTTTTTAAAGTTTGTATTGTTGTTTATTCTATCTAAGTATTTTAAGTGTAAAAGTAACCTTTTTATGAATATGTTTTTTCTATCTTAGGTGTCATTATAATTATTTTATATAACTTCATAACTCAATATTTCTTTGAATAGTTAAAAATCAATAATATGTTTGAATAATTGATCACTTACCCCCAAAAAAGTAAATAGTAATTTCATAATAAGTAAATTCAAACCCAAAGGAAACCTGTTTTATGAAAAAGCTTACATATTTTATTCCATAATAATTTTTGTGCAAATAAAGGATGCCTAGTAGTATCACAAATTAATGTTTATACATAAATGAAACCTTATATTGGCATAATAATAATCCAGTCTGTTAAAGGCATTTGATTGACTCAGTTGATTGTATTATCAGGTTAATTGTAAAGTTTGTTTTAAAATAATTTTTTATTACTGTAATTTGACTCTTATAACACTTTCATTGAAATATTTGATATGGATTTTTTTTTCTATAATTGTTCTTGATAGAAATTATTTCAATAACTTAACAAATAAGCATTCTCTTAATGCAATTTTCTTCTAGACATTTATTTTTTATTACTAATATTTCTTTTGGGTGTCTCAAAAGTAGGTTACACTATTTTTTAATCTCATGTGGTGGACTAGACAAATCTAAGACTCATAGGGAATATTTTTCAAAGTGTAATGGCAGCACTGAAATATTTCTATGGCCCTCCCATCACCCCCATAGACAACCAAGGACACTTTACTTGGCATTTGCAATTTTTGTGCTATTATACGTTTTTTGAAAGCAGAAAATTAAAATGCAACTAAAATTCCTGAGTTGTGCAATGTATGCAAAATGTTATGTCAAGGCCGATGATTTCAAGTTGGTGTCAATAATTTATTATCACTGGACCCTCAAAACCAAAATTCAGAGTATAGTGTGGAAGAGAAAATCAGAGCCAGCACTACAAAAAGCTAAAGTTTTGTATTCAGCCAGCATCGCATTGGTCATGGCGACGGAAATTTGTAATTCTAAGGGGGTGATCTTTTGGGATACTTCTCACTATCATTGTGAGGTGTTAGGAAACCATAAAAGAGCAATTAAAAACAAGAGGAGGGGGAAGTTGAGGAAAAAAGTTTTTTGTTTCACAATAATGCTTGTCCTTATGCTGCTCACAGGACTCAGGCCCTACTTGAGCGCTAATGGAATATTTTTGGTCACTCACCCTATTCTCTGAAAAATCTCAGAGGCAAACGTTTTGCAAATAAAGATAATTAAAAAATAAGTGGAAAGATGGCTAAAATTAGAGTCAGTTTGGTGGGAGAGTGGTATGACGCTGTATGTATTAAAAAAATTCTGCTAACACAGAACCCAAAATGTATTAAGGTGCAAGGCAACTATGTAGAAAAATAGCTACTGAGTGTACCTTTCTTAATCTATCCTTTTTTATTTTATTTTTAAAAAAATAGTATAACTTACTTTTCAGACATCCCTCGTACTTATCTATGTTGTCTTTCAAAGCTTTTAATTAACTTAATTATTATTGACTTTAGTTTTCCTAAAAACATTTTGTTTATTTTCATTACAGGCAAGGTTTTATGCCCCTTCTACAATATTTATAGACGAGATTGATTCAATGTGTTCAAAGCGAGGGAGTGAATCCGAACACGAAGCCTCTCGTAGAGTTAAGTCCGAACTTCTTGTCCAGATGGATGGTATTTCAAGTGCAGAGGACCGAGGTAAAGTCATCATGGTTCTCGCCGCTACTAATTTTCCGTGGGACATCGATGACGCCCTGAGAAGACGTCTTGAAAAGAGAATATACATTCCATTACCAAATAGTGAGTTTTCTTTCTAAAATGCATATTATTATTATTTTAATTATGCATTGCTATAACTACTCTACATTTAAATATATATTGCTATTGGCAATAACAGTGAATTTGTTAAGCTTATGTGCATTTAGGCTTGATGTAAGATTACAGTTACTTAGCTTTTAGAATAGAAGACTGGTTTCAGAAATAATCAGTCTTTAAAGATAATAATGAGATTTCTGGCAAGTTAAGTTGTAGCTAGGATTTTGGGAGTAGTATATTTTTTTGAAGATTTGTTACAAAAAAGACTCATTAAAGGACTAGTAATTTAGGGCTTTGTTAAAAGCTGAATTAATAGCTATTATTTATTCAGTTTGTTAAAATAAACTAGTAAAATATATTAGTCCTTTAAAAATATTATTACAATCTATTTTAATATTTAGTACCTCCACAACCTCAGTATCAATATAAGCTGGTACCAACTTATGGCTAGAATTTTTAACTCTAAATATTTAAAAATGCATTCCATTTGGGTAAAAAATCTTCATCTTAAACGATGATCAAATCAGCTGTATTTTGCCTATACTGCGGGATATACGTGCCTGAAACACCATATTAACAAATCAAATTGAGACAATAATATGATGTTTCAGACATGTATTTACCTCGGTAGAGACGAAATATAGCCGATTTGATCATCGTTTAAGATGAACAAAGTTTAAGATTTTTTACCCTTACCGACCCACACCTAAACAAATTAGATACTAAAAGGGACCAACAAAGAAACAACGTATTTAAAAATGCATATGCACTAGGGTTGGGACATCGATGTCGATGTATCGAAAACATCGATATATCGGACTCTAAAACATTGATGTTGATCTTTCGATGTATCGGACAACATCGATGTTTGCCAAGCAAAAACGAGGGGTGTTTTTGATTTTTTTTTGGAACCGGTGACCTTTTTTTTTTTTTGCTCGTCGGGTTGGAGGACCGATGTTGATGTTTTCTTTCGATGTTTTGGGCAACAAGTGTGGAGGGGGGAGAGTAAATCCTCATTCTCTTTTTATTCCATATTAGAACAAGGCAAGGCATCATAGAATAATTTCAGCACATCAGTTCTAGTCCATAGAAACAGCGTTTGCTTCATTCCGTTTTTTATATGCAGCCAATATATAAAACCTTTAATTTGTTTTATTGAATAGATTTTAAACTCTTTGATTGTATCATATCTGTTCACAATGGTGAAGGCAACCCTGTCAAATGGGATGTGTTATCAAGAGATATTTTTGTCTGGAAGGAGATATAAAAAGTATTGTTTACTTTGTCTGTTTGCTATAGCTTTGTCTCAACAGTTAACAGATATGCTGAATCCTATTGTAAATTATTCTGATATTATTTTTTATTTCCCTCCCATTGATTTTATTGATATAATATATATGTATCAAATATTATCTTTTAACAGTTAGTAGAAAGGAGTAGAAACTTGTTTTACACTAACTACATGATAGATTTTTATTTATACTATTCAATAGTGTTATCTTTTGGAGTCCACATTAGACTTTTATTGAGCTCCACCTTCTTTTCTATTTGCATAGTCTCTTTAATTTAGAAATTTGTGTATATTTTTATCTATTTATTTATTCCATATAGATAAAGCAATTATCCTAAAAAATATTTTAGGTCATTGTACATATTTGGAGAAATATTTACTTATAATAGTGAAAGGCAGGTAAATAATAGGTACTAGTGATAATGTTCGTACTCAACATACCAAACCTTTAATAGCATCCTGCTAATAATGCTTATGTTTGATTAATTTAAAAAATAGTAAGATAACTTGTTCTTAAGAAAATGATGATATAGGTAACTACAATTACTAAAGATTAAATTAAAAAAAAAAAAAAAAAAAAAAAAAAAAAAAAAAAAAAAACCTGAGCATCCCATATACAGATAAAAATAGTACTAGTGCGGAAAGTAGTATTTTGCATGGGAGTGTGGAGTTTGAAAACTAGACAAGCAAAGCAAAATGCAGTTTTCGCACGAGTTGCGTACCATACTTTACCTATGATTGTTGGATTTTAATAATAAATACAGGAAAAAACAGTTACTTAAGTTTTTTTAAAATGTAACCAAACACCCTAATCGTGAGATAAGGTGAAGAATTATGAAACACATATGCCAATGAATACAACTATGAAAATAATCACTTTCTACTCATTTAAACAGAAATAAAATGTTTATTTTTCATATAAATCGTTGACAAAATAGTTTTTGCAATAAGGTAGAGTAAAATCAGCCTTTTTTATTAGGTTTTTAGCCTATATTACAAAAATAAATAGTAGAGGGGTCAACTTACGAAGGGAGTCCCTGTTACGAATGAGTAATGGTAAAGATCTAAATTTGTAAGATGAAGTTTATCAGTTTTATTATTATTCTCAAATATAATAAATTGCATTACATATTTGTTTGGTGGATCCTATTGTTGGTAAAAAAGTTTCTCTCTTAATTAGGTGTAAGCCATGTCCTTGCCAGTCATTTTCAAACCTAATTAACTATTTCTCAGACATTTCATGTGTAATAGATTCATTTTTTTAAATGGTATACATAAATTGTAGCTATACATATATTTAGATTTCTTGGCATTCATTTACCCATTTTGTTTATTTGTATGGAACGTTTTCCATGTAAAAGAAAAACAACACTAGTAGTCTTGAATCATCTTGACATCTGAGTTAAAATAGTTCAATATGTGGGTTGTTGGTCAATGACCTCCAAATTGAGACTGCATTGTAGAATAGGCTCTGCTGTGCATTATTGAGACTTCCTCATTGGCCTTCATTACAGCTTATTTTTTTTAATCCAGACGCAAGCATTTAAGGTTTAAAAAAATATAAATGATTCCAACCAAGGAAGTGTTTATATGGTCTGTTTAAATGGGCCCTTGTTTTAGCTATTTAACTTTATTTGTTATTGTCTGTTGTTGCAGCTGCTGGTAGAGAATCTTTACTTAAAATTAATTTAAAAGAGGTTAAAGTCGATCCTGATGTTAATTTAAAAGATATTGCTGCTAAGCTCAAAGGTTACTCTGGAGCTGATATTACAAATGTTTGCAGGTAAGCTATCTCTATAGTTAAATAATTAATATTGAATACAGAGTACATTAAAAAGAAGGCATGGGGATGTAATGCTAACCTAAAGCTGGGTTCATAGCACTCATTTTGACTTAAGCCATATTTAATCTATGGCTGTCTTATCTTGACAGGTGAATAGTTGGTTCCATACCAACTTCCTTCATGTCACTTCAAACCTGAATGAAACCTTCCAGTTCTTCTACCTTCTTGTTTATATTTTGTTTTTATTTTTAAACGATCCTTTTAGAAAGTTATTTGGCAATATATTTTACTTTATTTATAACTTGAACGGAATGCTGAAGAAGCACACTAGGAAGGAAGGGTGGGGAAAACATGCTGTGATGTCTCAACAGCTTCCATGAATATATTGATACATATATTGCCCAAACGAAAGTAAAAAATGCATGCTATGAACCCACCTTGAGATTGTCAATATCCTGTGATTCTGTTGAATTTCCTTTTAGAATAAAATTTGTAATCTATTCTCAAATATTTTTTATTCTACTGCCACTATCATTAAAAAAATTGCCTTTGAACTCAAACCCTGAGTTTTATAAGCTGTTATATTCTTTTAGTAAAGTACTTAGCACTGTTGATTCTAATCTAAATTCTTCTTGAATTTTCTTATCTTTTACCTAAAAATTTATTTTTATGTTAAAACCAAGTTGTTTGTTAATTGAACAAATATATAATCCCTTATAGTTCTACTAAACTCAAAAAAAAAATTTTTTTTAGTTGAATTATGATTTTGTTAACTTCAAATTACTATTTTATTCCAACTATTCCTATTTTTGTTTATAGAGATGCTTCAATGATGTCAATGAGGAGGAAAATTGCTGGCCTAAAGCCAGAGCAAATCAAACAGTTAGCTAAAGAAGAGTTAGATTTACCTGTTTCTAGGCAAGACTTTTCTGAAGCTATTGCCAGAACTAATAAATCTGTATCAAAGGAAGACCTTGACAAATATGAAAAGTGGATGGCAGAATTTGGATCCACGTGATCTTTTAGGTATGAACTACTCATGTTTTTGTATTACATTGATTATATAGAAATGGTGGTGAGGTTCAAACGCTTTCTATAGGACCATCTTCGATTAAGGCTTTGGTTTTGTTCTACCCTTCTGGCATTAGCTCTTGTATATTATGTCCGCTTGTGCATAGAGCTGCTTTTGCCAAGGCTAGTGTGAATGAATGTGGGTTTTAGGGAATCTATGGAGCCTTAGTCACTAGTATTAAATCGTTTATGAACACCCAAAATCTCAGAATGTTCACTTTTCAACATTATTTTCTTGGGAAAGAATGTATTATTCTCATCCTGAGCAACATTAACAAAATAACAATACTAACGGAAACAATAGATAAATAAAAATAGAAAAATTAATTAGAAGAGATTTCATTTTTGAATTTGTAGAATATTACAGTAGGCTGGAGGGTTTATTTGGAATGAAAGTCCTTTGAGTGATATTTATTTTTGTTGCATCATAGTTCCCTGGGCGAAAGCTCTGATAAAATCAAAATAAATATATCTCGGACTTTCATTCCAAATAAACTGGGCTTTCGTCCAGCCTACTAGAAAAATTAATATCAAAATTGATAAAGTAATAAGTAAATTGTAAAGTAGGAGATTTCTTAATAATGAAGAGTTTGAAGGTGCTGCTGCTGCCTATTTTTATACAAGTGGGTGAAGATTATGTTGAAAAACAATAATCATCCTTTCTTTCTATCAGGGCATCATAACTAATATAATGTTGTTATTTTAGGCATCATGTTTAAGCGCAATTCCAGAAAGTTTTATCCTCTTCTGTTATTTTGATCATTATACTAATTTTGGATGAACTTTATTTTTAAAATGATATTAACTTGACACTCTACTTGGGGCCTCTTTCCAAAAACCAATTTATCTGGATTGAAATAAAAATACAGTCAAACTTTGCTTAACAGGCATTTCTTTAACACAACATTTGTCCAGTCCCTTATGTTACGGTGCGTGTTGGAAAAATTCTTCTTAAATTCAGACATTCTCAATTGAAATTATTCTCCTGTAATTCATCTTTGCCAGTAAACCTTAAAACTTTATTTATCTATGGCTTCTTAGGGTTATTCGTTTTTGTTATCTTTCTTTTAATAAGGTTTCTAAATATTTTGCTGCAATAACTATGTCCCATTATTCATTGTTCTGGTGGCAAAAGTTGATTGAAAGTTGTGCTGTTTTTTGTATGTTTTACTATTTTATTTTTAATCTATGTTGCAGGGATTTCCCTGGATTTGTACTAGAAGTGCCCAGTGGAAATAGGTTGTTGCAAGCCTTATTAGATTACATTGTACAAATCATTTCACTTTGAAATGATCACCTCTATTGTATCAGGTAGATTCTTGTTGGCACCGGTGCAGCTCATTCTATGTAATCATTAACTATGCAGTTAGTTGGCACTTAAAATTTCTTTTTTTACCAGCAAAATCTGCCAGTTGTTATACAACTTTTGTGATAAAAAATGAGATATTATGTATTATTATTTATTCATCATTAGTTTTATTAATGAGTGCCAACTTGCTGTTATGATAAAATTATAATTATTTTTTTACTTGTTTGAGTAAGAATTTATTTATTTGATTTTTTATTATCTACCTGCTTATGGAAAAACGATTTTTTTATTGCATTAAAGGGATAATTTGGATTGCTAAATTTATTTAGACTGCCCATTGGATTATAGGTATATTAAAAGTTATAGTTTTTTGTTTGTTGTAAAACCTTTTAACTGCCTGTGAAAACCTTGATTTGCTAAATAGACTTCAATTGACCCGCTTTTCAATTCTTTTTGACTAATTAAAATTTGATAAATATTTTATTTTTGTTATAACTAAACTTTTATTTTTATGATGTTTGTCGTATTAGTTAAAATAGCTGTGGTAAATATGAACACATTATTATTTATTTCCCTGGAATTTTACTAATACCACCATAGTTGATGTGAAAATTTTCAAAAAAAAAGTTTATTATTTACAGCCGGTACATAGTCGATTGTAATTATCAAATTTTGCTTTTATAAATAATGCATTGATACACCCTTTAATTAAGTTTTCATTCATTCTTGTAACCCATATCAAGAGGGGTTAATTTAATGTAAAGATTAGCTCAATGGTAGGTACATAATACATTTGATTTAAAATAATTTGTATATACTATTGTTTTACCTAATAATTTGTACTTTCTCACTAATCCTTTATATTTTGCTCACTTATGATCAGATCATTATTATCGCTTCGGTGGTAAAATGTACGGAGGTATGATGTGTGAAGTGGCTGGAACTCCCTACCACAGGGCTAGTAAAAGATGGCCTACTTGCTAGGTTCGAACAATTGGTTTGTTGTACCCATCTAGTACTTGTACCAGAACCTTACTACTACTACTAGTCCTATAATGTCACTTCCTTAATGCATTTTATCATTAAACGTTTTTCCATGCAGAGTAGAATTTTCAGTAAATATGTAAAAACTATTATCAGTAAAATATATAAAAACTCTTAAATTTCCTGATTGGTTCTTTCTAAAAATTGTTTACCTTATATTTCTCCTTCTTTCTCACACTAAATACTAGTTGAATTACTGAATATTATTAATAAAATAAATATATATATATAAAAAGTATTTATGATTATTTAAAAAAATAAAAGAAGCTTAAACTCGGAGTACAAATTAAAATTCTTCAATAACAAATTGTTTATAATTATTTAAATAGTAAAGTCACTTTTCTCTTTACCTATTTGAATTATTATATTTATTATTATTTTATTTATTTTTTAATTGATCGTACTACTTCTTTTTGATAACATAAGTAAATTCTATTATTGTTCTTATTATTAATTGTTACTGTTCTTTTTCATTTATTTAGTTTATGTGATGTTGTATCTTTATTATTATTATTTTGTTTCCTCATTAATGAGCTCCTAGGCATATGAAATGTAAAAAAATATTATCTGTTGTCAAGTCAAATCTTCCAAGTGATGAATTAAGGCATAAACAAATAATAATTTAAATAAAATAAGCTAATATTTTTTTATTTTCCCAGACATTTCACCTTCCACGTATTCTCTTTTTAGTTATTATTTTCTCACCTTTACATACATTTCATCCTTTCGTTAACTGATTCTCAATTAATATTATTAAGTTAGTTTTATAAATAATTTATCAATTAAGTTTACGTTATAAGACTATTGTTAATAAATCTAAGACATATCATTGCTTATTATTGTTAATAAAAATATCGCTAAAGCGAAAAATTGATTCCACCGTGCCTACCTTAAATTATGTTTTTCCCATCTAAACTTATGTATTCCCTTAACTGTACTTAATTTATCCTAAGGTTAGTGAATTTAAATTTGACTGATCGAAAATAACAAATTACATTAAAAATTATTTTCGATAGGGTTTATGTTTATTAAAAATGTACTTAATTAACTTTCTTGAAAAGACTATTATTACTTTTTAGTTTTATTTTTTATCTTCTTGCCAAAATTTTCTTTTTCATTAATGTTTATATAGTATTTTATTGTTTATTATTAAAAATCTATAACAGTGTACATTTGTTTTCATATTTATGTGTGGTTTCTTTATAGTTTATGAGAAATATTTGCAAATATGTTAATCAGTTTTTTTATTAAAAGCTATATAATTCAACATTTTAAATATATCTTCTTTTTTTTTTTAATTGAATGGAAAAGGCAAGGTGATTAAATTTGTATTCACAATTTAAAAAAAAAAGTCTTTAATGTGAAATATTGTAAATATTGAGCAACAAATACAGCTTAAGTTTATATTTGGTCAAAATCAAAACCTTTTTTAAGATGTTATTTATTTGTGTGGAATTATTCAAATATGTACACTAGAAATGTGTTAAATTCTACAATTTGTAATAGAATAATTTCATTGTGTTGTTTTTCAATTTAAATAAATTAAATAAGCTTCTTCCTTTTTTTGTACACTAATGTTTTTACAGTTTACATTCATTTAAAGTAACTCGTTACATTTTTAAATGACAAAAAAGTAAAAGAAAATGCAGTAACCTTTCAAAAATATTGCATACTACCAAATTTTTCTTTACTTACTATCAGATATTTACACAAATATTACAAGGAGTTAAAAATAAATTTTGTGAGCTAACATAATTTGAATTAACTTAATATTTTTAATCATTTCAATTTAAACTATTGGTTATGTGTTAATACTTAATAATATATATTTTATTTAATGCTTCTTCCATTTAATTTTACGTCAGCTCTTACAAAACTAATGCTATTCTTAATTAATCAAAAATTTGGCTACACACAGTGTTCAAAACTTTATTCCCCCTCCCTCTCCCAAAAATAAAAAAAATACAATTTCCAGTTTGTTTTATTTTTTTTTTTAATTTATAAAGACTGTTGTATGTTTAAAGAAAAGAGACAATAAATAATGTTATGTTGTCATTTCTAGCAGATAAGCTTCTTTTGGTTTATCCTATAATCAAAAGATATGTGTATATAGTATTCATTTTTTATTATTACATTTTGTTTTAACTAATACTTTTTTTGTAAAACTTGTATGTATATGTGCTGTGCACATGATAGGTAATTTATTAATTGGTAGAATTAAAGAGATTTGTAAATATGCATATAAATATAATTTTCGCCAATTGTTACACTTTCAAAATGGTTCTTTAATTTAATTTTATTGTCTTTTTTGTTTCTTTACTTTTTCTGTTTTTTTTTTTTTACTTTTTTCTGTTTTTTATTTGTCTTTCTTTGGTTTTTTTTTTTTTTACTTTTTTCAGTTTTTATTTGTATTTCTTTACCTTTTTTCTTTAGTTTTATTTTAGTTTATTTGTAATTATATTAGATCTCATCTTTGTAAAGTAAAATAAAAATAATAATAGATAAAAAAAAAAATCTGATAATCAAATCATTAAGTATTTTGCTAAGGCTTAATTTATTATTTTTTCGTATTCCTAACATCTGTAAAGTAAAAAAAAAAAGAAAAAAGTGAAATGTAAATAAAATAATTCATTAATATTTTTGTTTTCATATATTGATCCTTTTTCTAATAAATTAATGTTTTGCTTATTGTTATATCTTAAAGCTTTTTGAATTAAGAGTCTAACAGTTCTATACGTTGCCCATTTATGTATTAGGGCATTTTATGCTGGGTTTTATTTTTATTTTTTTCTAACTACTTAATTTAATGGGAGGAGTTAATATTTATACAGAGAGCCAGCATGATGTGGATTAAATTACTTATCACGTCTGCCTGGCCATCACTGAATCAAGTGCGGTACGAGGTCATGAGTTCGATCCCTCCCCATGATGCTCTGATTTATATGGCTCACTAATGATCACATCATACTCGCTTTGGCGGTACAATGTTCAGAGGTATGATGTGTGAAGTGGTGTGAACTTGCTAGGTTTGAACAAGTGGTTCGTCCTACCCGTCTAGTACTAGTACAGGACCTTACTACTACTACTAATATTTATACAAATATTCTTAGCTCTGACACAAGGGTGCATGGTTCATGCTACCATTTGGGCTTCATAATTTTTTTATTTATTTTTCAGTCCAAATACACTTATTCACTAAAGCAATCAACAATATTGTTTGCAATTTCACTTTTTTATTTTAGAGCTTTACCTGTTGGATTCCTGTGATTTGCTGATTGAGTGTTTATTTTTTTTTGATGGGTTAATAAACGACCATCAAAAAACATGAAACATTGTGTTATAAACTAATTATTAATACTTGTTGGCTGACATCAATATTTACAATATTTAATATTATTTTAAAGGTTGTGATAATTAACTACCATTTCCAAGATTTGGTGATGATTATGCTTGTGAGGGGACTTGGTTTTAAATATGTATTTGGCTGACATCTTGATTCAAAATGGCCAATTGGAGAACCACTTTTCAAATTTTGGTATAAAAGAAAGCAACTTGCCAAATTTTAAGGCTCCAGAGATGTCATGTCGGACTTCGCATATAAATGCCCACTACCTTTATTTAGGATGGCTAAGAGAAACCTCTACAAAATTTCATGTTTATAGGTCTGGTGGTCTCAGAAAATATCGTGATGACTCCTTGAGTCTGTCAGTGGTATTTTGAATGATTACATATTTCTTTGCAAGTAATGTGTTATATTTATATTTTTTCTTTGATATGTTTATAGAAAACATTATTTTACTAATCAAGAATATGCTGATGTCACAGAGTTTCTTCAATCTCTTCCCCTTATTTCTATATTCCCCATATTTTTATATTCTATATTCCCTGCCAGTGGCGTAACTATGGGCCCGCGCGGGACCGCATTGCGGGGGGCCCCCAAATCCAGAAATAACTGGAATTGCTATCCTTGTACCAACGTCGAGGGGCCCCCAATCCTGAACGCAATAGGTTTTTTTTTTTTTTTTTGCTCATCGATTTTCTTTGGCGAGGGGGGGCCCCAAAAATTTCTTGCGGGGGGGGGCCCCCAATGGTCTAGCTACGCCACTGTTCCCTGCCATTGAATAAAATAATTTGCAAAAATCCCTGATTAATAAGTACTTGATTCCGACTACTAAAGAAACCATTTTAAAAGTTTACTTTCCAGGAAAAGCAGAGATGTTTTATTATTTGAATATAATTTAAAAAAAAAGTGGTTTTTAAATAATGCCTGTTTCTTGTCTGTAGTTCAAAATGGTTTCAATGATTTTGATTTAAAAAACTAAAATTGGATTCTGTATAAATACGAATTAGCCTTTTTTCCGGAGAAAATCTAGCAAATAGCTATAATTGCAAAGCTATAAATTTATCAGCTGTTCAAATCAAAAACGGGAGATAATTCCTGTCATGGGGGAAAAGAGTGGGGTATCAAAGTAGTATTGAAGAGTAGATTACAAAAATATATAACACTTGTGTAAAGTGTTTAATTTTTAACGCCATTTTGTCAAACAAAACATCAAGTGTTTGCTTGCCAGCACAAAACAAAAACATATTTTTATGCTATTATTGCGTTTTTTCCATTTTACCCCCCTCTTATATAAAAATATGACAAAAGTGTACATAACAACAATTAATGTACTCTTAAAGAGCTTTCCAATGACATGCATCTTGAAGGATACATACAATTTTGTCTTTTGTACCCCGTACCCCTGTGTACCAAATTATTTTTAACACCCATCCAAATTCTAAACAAAAATTTTTGTATATTATCATAAGCCAATAATACGTAGATTTCTTTGAAAATTGGCTCGCTAAATCATGATGCATAACTGGTCTTTTTTCATAAATTCCCGATATTTCAACTCCCATTTCCGTGAAAACCATATGACGTACAAAAAAATGTTATAAATATAAATTGAAGGTTATTTTCTCATCTATATTTTACTACTGGGCCACTTTTTGCGTGAATAGATTGCTTTGCAAGTTATAAGCGGAAAACCACAAAAAAAAAAAAAATTGTTTTTGACGATTTCTCATATTTGCGGGGGGAAATTTTGTTGGACAACTTCAGATTCGTGTTCAGCACCCCTAAAAACTTTAAATAAACCACTAAAATCAATTACACCAGACCTTTCCACTTCTAGCCCATTTTGTGCACCATTTGACTGGACTAAAAGTGAAAAATCAAAGGTGAAATAAATCTTTAGGATTATGAACATTGGTGACATCAAACTAAAATAATTTAAGAACAGCCGTCTAAAGAAAAAATGTACGACACATAAACTCGAAATTAAACAGAGTTAAGAAGAAAACCCTAAAATAATGTAATACAACCTTATTAAGGCAAAGTGCCTGATCAATATAAAAAAAAAAAGTTCTTAACTATCTGGTACGGAGTAGGTATTCACTGGGTATTCAGATGTTAAAGGCCGGAGTGCATCATGGAAACGAGTTTGTTAAATGCAGCCTCCTGATTAGCTGTTTTGGTTATGTCCACTTTTGAAGCAAAATGTGTGTTGACTTGTCCGTATTTGAAACAAAACTACAAATAATATTGCATGTTTACCCCTTTTTTGGTTGTTTTTTTATGCAAATGGATAACAGAATCTGATGCAGCTGCCTAAAATCTATAAGAAACAATCGATAACTGAAATAAAACAGATAACTGAAATAAAAACGGAAAAAATTTCCAATGTCCGTCTTTGATAAGGCTCCTCCTAGATTCTCTCTGTCTATTTATTTAAAAAAAACTATTAAATTTATCGAGATGCTACAACTGCAATTGTTTTTAAAATGTAAAAAGGAACAGTTTAAAAAAAATTATAAGTAAATAGGAAAATTAGAAATTGGTGGGCCAAATAGTGCAGATTTACCCTAGCTTAATAAATTTTACATGGGTGTGTAAAATTTAATTTTATCTTTAATAGTACATTACGCGTAGAGTGCGGAAAGTAGCATTTTGCATGCGAGGGTAGTAAAACCACACGAGCAATACAAAATGCCGTTTTCGCACGAGTTGCGTACCGTATACGCATCTAAACAAAGATATAATGTTTATATTTCGTATCAATCGTAGATAAAAAAATACATATATTATACGTTTTATAACATCGCTGTAATACCATGATTTATTAAAAAACTTCTCCAAAAAACATTTCGCTGAAAAATCACTTATAAATACAATTTTTTTTCATTTATATAATCTAGCAGTGTCCTGACGGTGGCGACGACGACGACGCTCCTTGAAATGATTAGTTAATGCTAAGCTGAAGCTAAGGCAACCACATTTATTCCAATAAATGTATACCAATTTTCATTTCAATTGGTTCAAAGTGATAATATTGATTGTCACTTTTCTTCAGTTGATCCCTTATGATTTTCTTCAATTTTCTATTCCTTTTTGGTCTTTAGGGATAAAAAAAGGTTAAAAACAAAAATATTTTCAATTTACTTAAATTGTTGGCTATATTTCGCCCACAAAAGTGAAAATATTTTTGTTTTAAACATTTTCTTCTTCCCTAAAGACCAAAAGGAATAGAAAATTTAAGATAATTTTTAATTAAAAAGCATTTTTTACGTTTCATCTTCACCCCCTTTTTATTAAATCCTTTATTAACTTTACTTTTGTGGGTGCTTGGCTGCCTGGGGTGCCTGCCTGACGTCAAAATCTTTGGAATCTTGGAAGGCTAGTTAACCCTCTTCCAGTCATCCAATCGAGCTGAAACTTGGCACATAGACTCTCTACCAATACAAATACATTTTAACAAATTAACTCTTTATATATTTAGGAATTTCTCGGCAAGAATTCAAAAAATGTGGTTGTTGTTACTTTCATTTACATATTATTTTTTCTGAAATCCCTTAGTTTCATTTAGTAATAATATGGTATTAAATTATGTATCAATGATTTTTCTCTTACGATTATAATCAACTTTCCGATGCGCTAAATTACTTTCCAATTTGACAACTTTGCCGAATATAGAAAGTTTAAACGATCCAATAATCACATTTTTACTTTTCCTCACTACCTATAGTAGGAAAAGTACGGTTTTCACCAAAAAAAATTGTTTCGAGATTTCAACGGAATTATCCGTTTTGGGTGTTTTTAAGACCTCCCGAGCGGTTTTTAGCATGACGCCTGTATGTGTGTGTGTTATCATCGTAGCGCCCAAGGTATTAAACCTAGAGAGTTGAAACTTGGCAGAAAAATCAGCCCTTACCTTAGTGGTGCCGCCCGGAAAATCAAATTTTTCCGCCATCATGAACCCAGTTATAACGAATATACCTCTCTGTATGTTAAACAAACCCACCAAATTTAATTTTGATATTGGCCGCCATTTTGAAGTTATCAATTTTTGATTTTTTAAACTTTGACGGTTAATAATACCGAAAGTATAAATAGGTTTTTGACGTATAGCATATCGTTTGAACCGGAAAAAATTAAGGAACAAATATAAAAAAAACCCGATGAAATTCCATTAATTAATTTAAAAGTTATAAGCGAATATAATTATTAATTATTTATTAGTGCGATAATTTTGCTGACGTCAAAGTTTGTTTACATCTGTCAAAATACCGCCAAACTTCAAATAATTAAATAAAATATAGGTATAAAAAATGAGGTTTTTTTGAAGAATGATAATAAATCAGTTTGTTCAGAACGGTCGCATCCAAGTACTGACCATGTCCAATGCTGCTTGCTGCTTCCTCCTGCTGCGAAGCAGCAGGAGAGGCCACTTTAGTGGCCTCTGAAGTGAGTAAAAGTTCCGAGGTACCCTGTACCTGATTTTTTTAAATTGTGTAAACAAATAAATGTTATTCCATTTTAAAGGATATTCTTCATAGAGAGTTCTCTTATTTATGATGCGATGTACAAGGTGTCCCAAGATATTTGTGTCCAAGAGGGATTTTTTTGTTTCGATTTTTTTTCTTTTTAAAAACCTCTGGTTGTTCTTAAACCTCTACTTAACTGCAGCTGGGATTTTCTTTGAAAAAGTATTGGGGAAAATCTGGGGAATGCTCAGAAAAGCATTAAAATAACGTTTTAAAAAGTCAAAATTTCAAAACTTTTTCATCACAAGTTCACTGTAGCGGAGCCTCTTTTTTACAAAGCAAGCACTACATACAACTATGTAAGAGTTATTTTCTGATTAAATTTGGTCGTGGACGCTACCAGTGGTTTTATTTCTGATGTGTCACACAATCTACTCCTCCTCCCTCTTTACCAAGAATAACTTAGTTAGCTTTATATGTGGACATCAAGTACCTCATGACTATCGCTTACTAATGACCTAAAGAATTTAAATAGGTTCAATTGTGGCCGTTTGTCCAAATATTATAAAGCTAAAAGAATTTTGAACCTTTGAAATAACAACGCTGTTCCAATCTCTGTCGAGATGCGGCAATCAAGTTACCTCGAACAACATGGTATATTAGATGGACACAATCATCACCTCTGCATCGTGTAAAAAAATACATGCTTAATTTATTAATAAATAATTTTAATTAATTATAAAAACAATCATGTTTTCAAGAATATAAAGTTTTCAAGGAAATGTGAAGATGATATTTTTATTTTAATATACGTGTTCATTATCAGAATTCTCACGCCTACGAGCACGGCATTGATACTCTGAGCGGGGGAGTAATGAAACACAGAGTAATATTATAAACAACGTGTGAAACATTATAGTATAGTCAAGAACAATGAAAGAAAAATATTATTAAATTAGTTTATAAAAAATAAGAGAAAATCATTATTAAAAAAAATATATATACATATGGAAAAAGCAAGGTAAATATGTTATTGGCCCATATTCAGGGATATGCAGACCTTGATCATTGAGGTCGCAATAAACACATTAATTTCCAATGCCTTTAAGTCACAAATGTAAATATATTCTTTGTGTCCATTAACTGAAATAAAACAAAAATATAGCTATTAAAAAAACAAAAAAAAAAAAAAAAAACAATTAAATCTAATATGTTTTAACAACAATTCCTAACCCAAAAAATAACTTACTTATATCTCAAAATTTACGTCACAATTGATTTTCGGGGTCCTTTTCAATGTTTTTATACTTTAAAGTATTTATATTCAAATATTAATATGTCAAACCTTTGTTTGCTTCCGAGGTTACCGAAGGTAACGGAAGCTTTGTGATCGTTATGAAATACGAAATTTTTTTATGCCTACGATTTCCAAAATTTCAAGACAGAAATCCGTTTCAGACATCGGGGAATATTTTGGTCCCGTGTCAGTCAGTCGACCTGTCTGTCGCTCAATTTTTGCGAACCAACGTATCTTTAATAATCGTCCGATATTAATAAATTTGGATGGTTTCTTGAAAGAAATCCCGCATATAAATTTAATTAATCTCAGCTCTTTAAATTTTGCTAATTTGATACTTTTATTCGTTTAAAAAACAAAACAAATTGGACAGATTTAAAATAGCCGGGCAATCAGCTTGGTCCATAGTTCCTCTCACGTCCTGACGCGTATACTTCTATGCTTTTAAAATCGATTATTGTCTATTTTATTGAATTTTCCCTTTTTTATAAATATGTCAAAAATTATTTTAATTTTTTACATGAATGAAAATATGAATTTAGCAAAATATAATAAGCGGAGAAGGTTGAAATTAATCTGGGACTTTGTGTGGGCTTTATACTTTCAACAAACCATCCAATTTTCTTGCAAATTAGATGTGTACTTTTGAAGATATAGGCCCATGAGGGAGAGAAACAAATGGATGTTATCATCCATTTGTAAACCATTTCAACCTTTATAGGTTGAAATGGGATCAACGATGGGCTAATTATGGACCTACTACCCAAATTTCATTAAAAAAATTTTTAAGATTTGTATTTTGGTTCTCAAACAATTGTGGACAGATCGAAAGGAAGACACGGGCCTTTGTTTAAGACCTGGGCCCATAACCTGTTATAAGTTGAAAATTCTATAAATTTTCGAACTTTTCTTTGAACAAGATTATATTAATATTTTTTTATACATCTAATAATCATTTCTTTTAATATTATTACATTAATGTCAAGATGACAATTTAAACAAGTTATTTGTCATCCTAACATCCTGTAGAGAGGCTTCATTTCAATAAAAATGAACAGATGATTGTCTTGGAATTTTTGAAATCGGAGACAAAACATTTTTGTGTTTCAGAAACGCTCTAGCTTCCGTTATATGTTCTGTAAGCTTGGAAGCAAAAAGGGGAAAACAATTAATGGGTTTTGTAATCTTAGCATCAATAAAGTGCGTGATAGGATACGTGGAAGCTATGTGCCGCTCTAATCGACGCGATGGACAATTTTATATTTAAATCCAATAATTTTCAAGTATTTTCCTAAAATTCGATATAATTTAAACATAGGCATTGAAAGTTATAGTCTATTCAATGAAACCATTTATTTTTCCTTCTTATTTTAAGGTTTATCTCTTTAAATGATGATATTCTCATCCTTCTATAATAACATATATGTTTTTGTGCAAGTGTAACACATTTAGTGTATACCAGTAGAATGTCAAATAAAAAGATCATGTTAATTAGGGCCCCTTTGTACAACACCAACACCTCGACGTAGTTTGAAATATGTTACCGATTTTTCCTCTTTTACTATAGCTTGACCATGTCCTTAAAAAACTTCTATTACTTATTTTTTCGTTCCTTGTTCTTCTTAAACCGGAAAGTTTCATCAAGGTAATCGAAGGCCTTAGAATATTTGATAAATGTATATCACCTTTGGTATTCATTGCTTTTCTCTAAATGTTTTTGTAACAGTTGTAAGATATCAGATTTTAAAAACCCTTTTATGAAGCCAAATTGTTCCACCTGAAATCATAATAAGTACAAAATAATTGGAATTGACGATATTAGACTTAAAATTATTATACTTTTTCAACAACTGCGAGTTTGTCAAAAAGCAAGAGTTGCCAGATAAATTACGTTTCGATGTCGTCACCTTGCGGACGAGTCTAGATGTTGGTTTTGTGACACTATTTGAGGCTAGGGAAGAATTGAGTACAATTGCTTGTTTGAGACACTGGACGGAGAGTCATTAAGGCTTTAGCTAAATGAGTCAGGGGGGTCAGTGTATTTGGCAGTCCGTTACCAGAGGTAACCAGGCTAAACCTGTAAACCTGTGGAAAAACGTATTTTCTTTAGTATCCCAAGGATGACCACTCATTACGTATGGAATTCGAGTTCACTTTACCTCTGCCTCTACCACCTCGCCACGATCTCTATCGTATTATTCAGTCATCATGGTAAGAGTGACATTTTATTTAAGCAAATTCCCTAAAATACAATAAAAATGAGCCTATTTACTATTTTTCTTAAATTACAACAAAAATGAGCGTTTTGTTTTCTCAAAAATATAATGATTATTAGTATTTAAAAAATATTTTTTTAAAACAAACTATAAGCTATTTATTCGTACAAATCCCTTTTTAAAATATATTAAATGTTATTTTGCCATAGAATATAGACTTATATGCCAATAAAAATCAGAAATTTTTTTTTTACGACTAACAGATTAAGTTTTTAAGTTAAGTAAAAACGTTTGTCAGAAGAAAGAGAATTTTATCAAATAAATATGTAATTACATTTCTGTATGTTTGTACGAGTATATTACATTAAACGAAAATTTGTTCTAGTTTTATGGACAAATTACAGCAACAACTTAATTAATTAAAACTGGTTGTCGATGAAAGCGATGTGTCCGTGGAAGTTTTAGCAAATTTTCAAAAGTAACGTTGAAAATAATATTAGTAAAGTGAGTTGATTAAAATAGTGAATTAATTTAAATAGTGAGTCAATAAAAATGACGAGTTGATTAAAATAGTGAGTTAATATGATAGTCGATTGAACCAGTTTTTTCGGCTTTCGACCCACTTATAAACACCAGGTGCATGTTTGGCCCATTCGTCTTGTTAATTTTATTGCTTTGGGGATATTACACTATACGGTATAACTAACACAAATTATTTTTACTTTATCTCGATAATAAACATTAGACATTCTTGAATGTCGGATCTAGTATAATTTGATGACTACCATTACTATATCTATTTTTTTGTCAAATTCTACATTGTTCCGAGCCTTGCAAATACATAAACAATTCTCAGCCAATAAGTGTCGCATTTAGCTTCCTCGCTTCTTATTTCGCATACTTAAATGATTTTATGCTTTTCCAGCTTATTGTTGTCAAATTTATATAATCCCCCCCCCTTATTTTTTTAAAACATTCAAAATTGTTTTGATTTTTTACATGAATTGAATTAAAGTATCAATTTAGCAATATATAAAGAGCGCAGGAGGTTAAATTAATTTGGGAGTATCTGCGGACTATTTTTGAAAAAAAACAACATCCAAATTTCATAAAAATCAGATGAGCACTTTTGAAGATATTAGGTGTAAATCTAAATCAATGTATGTTTGTGCGCGTGTGAAAGAGAATTAAATGGGCCAGAACTTACATAGGAAAACAACAGGTTGAAACATATTTGTGACATACAATGGGCTCATTATGACCTACCACCCAAATTTTGTTTAAATCGGACGAGTAGTTTTATAGATATATGTTGGTTCATAAAAATTGAGCCACAGACAGACCTACAGGCACACTCGGAACCAAAAATGTTCCCCGATGTCTTAATCGAATTTCTGTCCTGGAATTTTTGAAATCGAAGACATAAATAAATTTCACTCTTTAGAACGATCTTATAGCTTCCGTTACCTTCGGTAAGCTCGGAAGCAATACATTATAGTTTGAAATATAGTCAGAATCTTCTGTAACCGACAGAAACTCCAAAGGAATATTCGATTTATTACAAATGCGTGTAGACAGTGGCGTAAAAAGCGTCCCGCACCCCGGGGAGGGGGGAATTAGGAAATAATAAGGAAAAAAATCTTCTCAGAATTATTTTTAATATTTTTTTTTTGGGGGGGGGAGTAGAGCAAATAAGTGTTTGAATTAGAGTTAAGAATGGTAGACGTTTTGATTAAAAGAGTTCAGAACTCGGCTTAGTTTTATTATTTAAAGAGAGCTGACAGTTGAAATTAATATGGGACCTCCTGTGGGCTACGTTTGACATACCATCCAAATTTCTAAAAAATCTCATGAGTACACTTACCTACCGTTTAAAGCTACAGGTGGATGAATATACGTTTGTGCGCATGTGGAACAGAATAGTGACAGAAGGTTGAAACTTATATGGGACCAACATTGGGCTAATTATGACCTACCATCTAAATTTTATTAAAATCGAACAATTAGTCTTTAAGATATATTTGTTAGCAAACATTTTGAACGACAAAACGACAACAGACATGGGACCAACAGACAATATTCCCTGATGCCTGAAAACGATTTCTGTCTTAAAATTTTTAAATTCGGGAACATAAAATTTTTTGACTGGGCCACAATGTAGATATCACTTTTTTAATAGGCTGCCTTTTGGGCAGGAAGTCTGGAACTTGGCCCTTTCTTCACATTTAGGTTTTTACTGAGGATATATCATTCCTTTTGGCTGGCTTCAGCATTGTGGCCGTCATCTTGGCTTTTTACGAGGCACTAGAGGGAGCAAGGCCAACAAAAAAAGTGGTTACTTGACACGGCACTCGAAGAAAAGTTTACTCTCATGTTCTCAGCAAATAGGACGAATTGATAAAATAATTAATACTCTATTTAAAGAGCAATAGTGTGAGATTTAAGCAAAAATAAAATCGGCCAATTATTGCGGAAGCCGTGCGCTCAGATAAATGCTGGGTATTATAGTGTATAATCAATTCTATAATTTATTCTCTTTACTTACCCCGGTACTTAGCCTGCTTCTTAAGATTATCTGTGACCTCTCAGATAACATGAGCGATGTCAGCGCAGAACGCAGGTAATAACTCCTTTTACTTGTTTCAAGGTTTAGTGAGGCTTGACTGAAACAAGATGATTGAGTTCTAGGTAAATTTAAAATCAGTTTTTCTGCCTGGTCACGTTTAAATTTCTCAACCAAGAGAGAACCGTCACGCAATTATTTTTGCGCTTTTAAACGGCACCGTAAGCTTGAGCTAAACATTTTCAATCATAAACGGGCACTTTTGTCTTTTTTCATAGATTAATCATCGTGCCTTTTTGCTATTAGAAAGTATATAATTTCCCTTATAGTTTTTCTGGAGTATTAGGATTAGGTCGTTATCCTTTGCTCTTATAGCCAACGAATCACGGCGTTTGTAGTCTGTTTAAAGTCAGATTGCAATATAATTATCAATTTTAAATTGTTGCTTTTTAAATTTCCATCTCCATAGTCAATAAGGAGTCAGGTTCAGGAGTTTTCACACTACTGGTTATTTGAAGGAAAATTTAAGTCTATTTCACTATGATAATTGAATAAAATTGAAAAGTAACTTTACATTGATTTTCCATAATAATCTCATTTTAAATTTGCACGATTGGCCTATTAATTATTTTAAATCCGTAACATTGTTATTATAGAGAATGTCGTGAAAGTAATTTAAATTAAGAAATAACGTGATTGTGTGTCACGGGAAACAGTCATCGAACTTGCGGATAACATCAATATGACCCAAATCATTTGATCGGTAAATCGTGTCTAGAACCAGGAAATTGATCTGATTCTCAGATTGTTATTAACCAGGTTAATAATTTATTGGAAAATGTATCAAAGGGAACGCTTGAACGATTTCTGTTTAAACGAATAAATCGATATGAGGGACTACAAAATGTCACACTCACATACAACCTGAATAAATACAGAGAACATGTTGAAACTCATTATTTTTTCTTTGGAATGAACCCCTTGATGTTGCAATCATGTTTCTAACCTCATTCAATCGAAATTGATATTCTGGTCGATTTTTATAGTCTAAAAAGAAATCAATTAATAATGTATATTAGATATACTTGTTATAGGTGTAACAAAGCATTTATCATAATATGGTTACTTATCTAAATATATATATAAAATTAAAATTTTGTCTGTGCATTGTTCAAAATTGCAAAAATATTGGATTCTTTTACATTTAATACATTCCGAAAATAGAATCCGGCCTTAACTTTTTTCGTGTACGTATGTGTGTCTGTAGCCACCAGTCCAACATTATAGACGCAAAACTGCTGAACTATATCGATTAATTTTTTCTAGGGGTGAGCGCAAACATGTTGCGCATGTTGTAGGCTTGGTTTAATTTTATAAAAAAAATTCCTATACTAAAATTAGGTTGACTCGCCATAACCAAAACCCACAGGAACGGTAATCAATATGTTTGGGTACTTCCTAAAACTCGTGGTTCTTTGCGATTGGTCGGAAATTGGCCCAATCCGACTGGAAATATACGAAATGTTTAAAAAAAATATATATATACCCCCCCCCCCCCCCCCCCTTAAAAAATTAAACATGGTGGACGAAACTCGGCGACGAAAAAGTTTTTTTCGAAGCTTATTGCGGCTAAACAGTACGTCCATTGCACCAGTGGTAACTGAATTTAAAAGATCTATAAAGTAATAGGTCCTATGACTTTTGCCGTAACTCCATAGTTTCTACCTTAGAGCTAAATTTGATTTTTACTTTTTACTTTGAGCTCCTATGGCGTCCGTAATTGTTGACCGATTTAATTTCTAATTGGGGTGCTTAAACCTCACACTAATAAATTAGTACAATAGGTTTGTCTTAGCAGGTCAGATAACCAATCTTAAGTCATTTTAAGGAACTCAATTGTTTAAGTGGTAGAATGCTAAGGTGTGGACTTGATTCATTCTTAAAAAAGTTATATAATTAAGTGTCAGCCTAACGAACCAAATATATTCCTTTATTATTACATAAAATCCCTCGGTGATAAACCAATTAAGAATTATTTTGAGGGCATTATGACTAGATCTTTACTCAACTCCAAGCTTCAATATAACGAAGTTCAATTGACACTTAATTATCTTGAAGGCTTTAATTAATTGTAGAGTGAAATTCCCAAAATTAGTTCAAGGACAATATTCATGTCACGTTTTCACTTATAAAAATATCAATAAAAAACAAACATCGGTACACTAAACTCGTACAAATCTGTCTCATATACATAGAGAGATTAAATTTGAATTTAATAATATTTAATTTTATCAATTTAATTATAAACACATTAAAGGTGTTCAAATGTTGATTGTTTACACTTCGTTTTCGATTTTTAGCCATATCTAATATTTTTATCAATATGTATATCCTTTTTCTTCATGGGTAACTAATTTACTTGGTTAAATTTATCATTAAATGTACTTCAAATAGATCTTTTTTAATCATTTTCTAGCCTATTAGTTATTCTATTAGTCGGTATCATTTTCGAGAAAAAAATTTAATTTCAGAGGTTTTGGGTGGCAACGTCCTCATATATTTAGAGCTTAAATTCATTTCTCGATTTCGGCTCGGGGTATGATTTTTTATGTATGCCAAATTTAATCGAAATTGGTCCAGTAGTTTTGGCTGTATCTGCACACAGACTACAGACAAACTTTTAAACAACCAAAACTTTTTTTTTGGACTTAAAGGGATATTAAACATGTAAATTCATCGAAATCTCTCTCTATAATATATACTACATTACATATATGAGAAAGTAAAAGAGTGAAAGATGATAAATTACATCACTTTTTAGAGAATTAATTAGCAAAAAATAATTGCCGCCTGTCCTACTTCACATAATTATTTGATTGTAAGTATAAATATCTGGACAGAAATTGTAATCATCATCAGGGAACATCTTGCAGGAATGATACTGTGGGTAAACTGATTGGGGGTTCCTCATTAAAATCAAATTCCTAATAAAATCTAAAATAAGGTTTTTATTATAAAAAATAGTAATTTTTTTATTAAGGTTATGGAAAAAATAGCTTTTATTCTTCTTTAAACACATTGGTCACATTACAAGCAAGGACTAAAAGGGGGTAATAAGTAAGGTCTGTACATATTTTTTTCCTTTTACTCATTCTAATTATAGTAATGGGTTTTTATGTAATAAAATTAATAGGGGAGAACAATTCTAACTATATTTTAATATATATTGTGTTTTTTCAATATTTCATCTACAAGTAATTTCTTATACTTAGAGAAAATTTATAATTTTTTAAGTTAAATGAACTCTATACTATAGAGTGATTTTTCCAATAATAATAGCATGTAATGGTGTTTAAAATCGCTTTATTCTGTCAGCTACTTTATTGAAAATATCAAGATCTAAAGAAGGTGTAAGACGAAGGTATAAAAATGTTTGCAAAGGGAAAGTGTACTTAGCCCACGTGGAGTACACGCAAACTAACAAGTGTATCGACCAATAAGGTCGGTGACCTCACCTTAAGAGACAAAACATCCTTTCTTAAAAAATATTCTCTTCCTGAAGAACTATTCTTCGCCATTTCTAAGGAATTTTCCATACATTTTAGAAATTTCAATTCTTTTCTAGCACAAGAGTTTTGAGTAAGTTAATTAAAATGCATGTTGAAGACATAAAATTGTTGAATATATAATTATGGCGTTTGGCCAAAACCACATTAATTTATACATTAATTATTTTATAATATTTATTTAATTATTGTAAATAGACCTCTTACCTTGTAATAAAAAACAAGTAAGTGAAATATATTATATAAATGAATACATTGTATATGTATGTACATATAAATCTTAAATATTTATTTCGGTCATTGAGTAGAAATACGAGTAGAGTCCCAAAAAATGATTGATAACTTTACACGATGTGTTAATTAATGAGAAGCCTAATAGGATATGTTGATTACGAAAAAGCCTCTAGGAGCAAAGGAGAGGAGGAGGAAAAACTACATATAATTTTAATTACTAATAGGGTGTCCGTGTGTTTTAGGGAAGTGAATTCTCTTCAGAACCTGATTCCAAACTTTAACAGTAATTACTATGGTTCTACGAGTGACTTCAAAAACTTAATGGATGATCTAATAGCTAATTTTTTTTAATGTATTAGATTTTTAAATCCAAAGTAAGCGATTCTTTAAAAAACACTAAATAATTTTTTTTTAAATTTCTTCGGAACGAAAGATGATAGCAAACCATGAGAAAGCATCCTATCCTATAAATATAAGCCAAACTTTAAGTATTAATTCTAATCTTTAATATCCAAAAAGTAAGTATCTAAAAAGTAAATAAGTGTATCTTGTTGCTAGAAATGAAAAAAAAAATCTATTAGTTTTAACATAAAAATATGAGTGACGCCAGGTAAGGTCGTATTGTCGACTTAGACAATTATGTGAGAAAAAATAAAATAGGTACATATCCCGTTACAAAAACAAACTCGAACTCGGAACAAAATTTTCCCATGTACATAGTTAAATTTAAATCCAATAATATCTTATTCAATTTATTTATTATTAAACATAATCTTTAGCAATAACCTAATCGCCTAATCGTAAAAAAATAGCCAAGTTGGCCGGACCCTGTCTTAAATAAGTCAGCATATCAAAATAGTGAAAATTCATGTAGACAGTGACCTCCCCCTTGCTTTGATGGGGCCTAAGTTTAAGCTAAGGCAACCACTTTAATTCCAATAAATGTATAAACATTTTCATTTCAATCGGTTCAAAATGATAATATTGATCATTTTTAATTAAACAGCATTTTTTACGTTTCACATTCACCCCTTCTTTTAAATGAAAATATGACAAAACTGTTCATACCAACAATTACTGTACTCTTAAAGAGCTTTTAAACGATATGCATCATGAAGGGTATTCATTACTTTGGCCCCGTATTCATTACTTGTACCCCGTACCCCTGTGTACCAAAATTTAAATTTCGAAAAGTAATGTATATAGTGATTTCACCCTTGCTTTGAAGGTCAAGTGTGCGAGTTTTCATCGAGATCGGACTAAAACTGCAGATTTGTATAAAGAACATACACACATACGTTGAATTTTGTATACATATTTCCATTTTACCCCCTAAATTTACTTAACAACAATTACTGTACTCTTAAAGAACTATGCATCATGAAGGGTTTTCATTACTTTGACATTTGTACCCCGTATACCCCAGTGTACCAAAATTTAAATAAAAGTGACCTTTCCTTTGCTTTGAAGGTCAAGTGTGCAAATTTCCATCAAGATCGGCCTAAAACTATAGATTTTTATAAAACACACACACATATGTATTATGATTTTATGTATAATGATATAAATATAAATTTCCATTTTACCCCCCTCCTAAATAAAAATATGACACAAATGTACATAACAACAATTACTTTTCTCTTAAAGAGCTTCTCAACGATATGCACATACAGAGTTCCAGAGTTATGCAGAGGTACTTTTTTGGTGTTTTGAGAAAAAGTAATTCTATATAAAATCTGATTTTTCAAACCTCTAAAAATGAAATGATTTTATTTTGTACAGGGTATTTAGTTTTTCGAAAACATAACACAATTACCAACAGTAAACTACCCTTATTTTTTGATGATATCGAAAAATACTTTTTTGAGAATTGTGAAATTATTAAACATTAATTAAAAAAAAACATTAAAAAATTAAACATTATTTTTAATTATGAAAATAAAATAAATCAAAAAATAATCTAACAACACAAGTAATTAGTACCACCTTGTGCTTAAGGGTAATATTCGGCGATTCTTCACTTTAGCTCATCCATGCTAATATCCAGGCGTTTAGCATAACTTTTTACTGGTCTTATATTACTTTGCTTTGTAAGTTTCATCGCACACCTATTACCCCAATTTTGAACCACTTCCCGTCTATCACTCTTCCCCAAATTTTGCACATAGAAACAATTCAGAACAAGAAGAAACAACAACAAGAAGAATAAAAAAAAAAAAAAAAAAAATGTTGGAAATAAGACCAGTTTTTAAAAATGGTATTTTTATATTAATTATTTGTTTCATATTTGCTTTTTTATAATATTCAGTGTGAACTGGGGGGTTCAGTATTAAAGTGGACCAAGTCCATCAATCTTGATTTTGAGTTACAGACACTTTTGTGAATTTACTCAGTGCTAATTACTATTGCATTATAAAGTTTAATTAATTCGATTATTCTATATTTTAGTTCATTAATAAATATATTTTACAGATTTTAGGTTGATACCTTAAAAAAAATCCAATTTATGACATTTCAAATTGAAGCTACTGTGACTTGGTTCAGATTTGCTCTGACTTCAGAGCAAATTCAAATAGAAATTCTTCAGTGCTCTTTGAAACTACTACATTCTGTGGGTTTCCTATGGTACTAACAATTATAACACTCTAACCTTATTAAACTATACAGTATAAGCTTTCAGAATATATCTCATTTTTTTTCCAAAAAATGGACTTGGCCCACTTTAGCACTGACCCCCTCAACTATATGTTGCTGTTAGCTAATTTTTTATTTTCTGAAAACAAACTAAAATTTAGTACTTTAGAGAATTAAATCAAATATAATATTTTTAAAAATATCATATACTTACCCGTTTTTTGCAATTCGATACCACTTTTTTTAATAATATTTTTCGATTAATTTTTTAATGTAGTTTTTTCTTTGTCTTTTATTAACCCTTAAAAAAAGAAACACCCCGTAAAAAAACATAATAAAAAACAAGAAAGTACCTGTTATAATTTTTAGAGGTTTAAGAACAAGCTGATTTTTTTAAAGATTGACTTCTTATCAAAATCCTAAGAATAAAAAATAAATTCCTTTTCAGTACTCTATCTTAGTGAATACTGTGTAAGCGGCACTGAACAATTTGAACGAGTAAACCCTCGGAAAAATTTCCCGTGCGACATAATTTTGCCTCGTGACCCCGCTTGATTTTGTCATTTGAATGTTGTAGTATTTATAGTTTAGAGCTCCAAGAAATATTATCAGGGAGTATTATCGCTGTTTCTTATAAAGGGCGAAGTCTAGCGTCGCTTTAATATCTTTAAAGAAGGCTGTGAAACGAATAACTCACTAGTTATTAGCTGCAGCTAGACAGAGTTAGAGCCGAGACTATTCAATAAATTCTATTATTTTTAAACCAAAATCTGCGAGTAGAAAAAATAAAACGGTTTAAAGTTATACAATTTTAAAATAATTAATACTCATTGTGAAATAATAAATCCTAAAAACGAAAAAGTTTAGTTGTTAACGCTTTAAAATGGCGTTCGACTACGTCAGAATTCACCATGAAGCGTCATGGACGATAACAAAGTAAGTGTTATATTTTATTAGATATATTTTTTGTATAAAAATCTCCTAATCGACTATTATTTTATTTCAAAGTGTAATTTTAATAAATAACGCATTGTGACATTGATCGTTTAATTTATATCATAGAATTATATAATAAATATACTATATACTTATTATGAATATTATATTATAGTTATATTGATTCATAATTCTTAGAGTTTTGTGAATTGGCACAGTTGATCATCCATGCGTACTTTTCAACACACTAAAAGACTCCATTAATGGAGGGTGAACGGGGTTGTGGGAGCAATTTAAAGGAGCGACACTTCTTATTAATTACCTCGAAATCCTAAGGATTAAGCGAAAATAACTTTAAAAAAAATACCGACATTAAGTAACTAATTAAACTTAATAAAATCACCTAAAAAAAATCGGTCCGATACAACTCAGACAAACTTAGCCCAGAGTTTCCATTTATTAGTTTTCAAATGTACATTTAAATATTATTGAACAATTCATCAAAATTTATCATAAAAATAACTTCTCCTGGGTGGGGAATCGAACCGAAACCGGGCTGTCTCCGTCCACGTTTTAAGCTAATTTCTCAGGAACTATATTTTCCCGGGAAACGGCTTATATAGTTGGATTCGTATTCAAATGGACTACATTTTAGAATTTTTTAATCAAAATCGTCGGAACCGTTTTCGAGAAAACATTTTTTTTCATGTTTTTTCAGAGTTTTTGGGGGGTAGCGCCCCCAAATTTAGAGCTAAAATTCATTTCTCGATTTTACCTCGGGGTATGAGTTTTCTGAACATGTATGCAAAATTTCGTCAAAATCGGCCCAGTAGTTTAGGCTCCAGGCGTCTGCACAGACTACAGACGACAGACAGACGACAGGCAGACATTTTTTAAAAAACACTTTTTTGGACTCAGGGGACCTCAAAACGTGTAAATCCATCAAAATCTCAAAATAGAATTTTCGCGCCAACACAATACTTTTTCTTTATATGAGAAAGTAAAAATGGTTCTCTAATCTCCCTCCTAACATTAATAGTTAGGGATTTTAGTTTTTGGGAAGGACAAATGTAATAGTACCTCAAAATTAGGCTTATTAAAACAAATCTTTGTGCATAGGCTTCTGCGATAGCTTTCATAATGGAGTTATAGATCTTTCGGTGGTGAGCGCATCCTAGTGGATGATGTTTTCGACGTTACGCCTCTTGTGCTAAAGGCACTTTCAGGGTAGTGCATTAGAGTTCACGTTATCAGTTTCATTAGAGATGCTCATTCTGAAGATGCCTCTAGTACAAGAGGTGAAACTTCGGAATCATAATTCACTATGAAGCGGTGACCACCGGAAACCTAGAACTCCATTTTCAAGAATCATTAGAATAAAATCATGTTTCTGGCCGAATTTTACAAGTATCAAGTTTTTATATCTAATTTAATTAATATTTCAATTTACATCATAAAGATTATACATCCACCGGTTCCTGTTTATTCGCCTTGACTACTGTTTAGTAATAGTCTATATTTAGTCAATTGTGACAAACCTTATATATTTAATGCCAGATATTTGGCACCCCCATTAAATTCATTCTTTCCAAAAATGTTATATAAATTGTTTTCCTGAAATTAATTTTTAGGAAATTGATGATACGAAAATAAAAATTAAAAAAATAAGAAAGTTTATTAAAATTAATGATGTAATATTCTTTGAGGAATGGTATATATTTATCAATAATTTATATTCTAAAAATCCTTAAAATATAACTTGCCACACAAAAAAACCGGAAATAACATAGGGTTAAATAGCCCTTTGTTCTTTCCTATGATATGGATATTTTAATCCTCGTTAATTATATATATATATATATATATATATATATATATATATATATAAAAGTTAATTTTTTATTTTAATATTAAATATATATATATATATATATATATATATATATATATATATATATATATATATATATATATATATATATATATATATATATTTAATATTAAAATAAAAAATTAACTTTTCTTTAAGAAACCAACTGCAACAAGCAACATTAATCCAGCCTCTTAAAACGTTTATTACTCTTTATTTATTTAATTTCATTATTAACTAACACTACATTTTTTTGTAAACATTTTAATTCCTTCCAAAATAAAAATCCATCTTGAAATTAATTAAAATTTATCTCATAATAATTTTAAGACATTACTATTATTTACATTTAAAATATTAAGTCCTTTTTTAAAAAAAATTAATATTGTTAGGCACTATTTGAAGTTAACACAATTTGTTTCTATATATTTTTTCTTTTCTTTTATTTTAAATACAAAATATATATATATATATATATATATATATATATATATATATATATATATAAACAAATTGTGTTAACTTCAAATAGTACGTAACAAGAGTTATGGGCCCAGGATTAAACCACAAAGAAAAAGCATTGAGGTATTTTTTTTATATTTAGATCATTATGGCAAATTTATATCAAATTGATAAATTAACAAAAATCAATTATGAAACTTTGAAATTACAAGCAAAAATTATTTTAATTCAATCAGATCTATGGGGCTATGTCGACGGATCAATCCAACCAAATTTAGAACAAGGTGATACTAGCTGGAAAAATAAAGATAATAAGGCTCTTGCTACCATCATCCTTAGTATCAGTTCCACAGAACTTTATAATGTGAAGAAATCCTCGACTTCTAAAGAAGCTTGGCAAACATTAGAAACCATTTATCAACCTTCAGGCCCAACTAGGTAAGTTAAACTAACAAAAGAATTATTAAATTTAAAGAAAACATCTAATACGACTTTGGACAATCATATACAATATTTTTTTTCAAATTACTGACCAACTGCAAGAATTAAACAGTGCTCCGGAAGAATTTTTAACAATATTATTATTAAATAGTCTTCCAGAGGAATATGAAATATTTAGACGTTCCGTAGAATGTAGAGACGAATTACCAAAATTAGACTTACTAAAAAATAAAAATTCAAATGAAGTGAAAATACAACAGTGAGTGGATGTACAACAGGGGGAGTAGTTAAGAAATTCACCACAGTGGATTTATTTATTTTATAATTTTTAAATACTTGTCATACATTTTTATTATTATATATTTTGATTAGGTATGAAAAACTATATTTTCTGTATTTAAAATAAAATAAAAGAAAAAATATATAAAAACAAATTGTGTTAGCTTCAAATAGTGGGTAACAAATATCAATATATTTCATCCACTTAAATATTGCTAAAAATATTAACAATATTTCATTTTTCGTGAAATGTATTTCTTATGTAAACATTGTTTAATAAATATGCCGGAAATAAATGATTAATAAAAATTAAATTAAAAATAAAATCTGTGTTAGTAGTAAAATTTTACCTAAATCAGGTATTTAGAGCATGAACTTAAACAAAATCAAGTTTAAAGAAATAATATATGCAAATATTTTCCAGAAGTGTATATATTTCAAGGGCGGGGCGTGAGTAAAGAGAGCTAATTTCGTGTTGTTTCTTAGATTAAAGAAGCGTGAGCCCTGAGTCAATGAGTGGTGTTTGTTGTGGTCAGCAATTTCCATAGAAACGCTCTGATTACACATCTTAGCTCACTCTCCTTCAGAAATTCATTCTCGTCATATTTATAAAAATTGAAAACATTTCAAGTTCACTATTTAGTAGACCAAACGTTTTTTCACGCTTTTTTTTAGAGTTGTTGGAGGGGAGGGGGATCTCGGGTATCGCTCCCAAGTTTAGAGCTAAAATGAATTTATCCTATATCTTAGTTGACTACCCGTAATCCGCTACGGAGGTATTTAATTTAAAAGTATTGACTTGAAATTTTTCATTGAAGTAGAGGTATTTTCCTTGTGCAACCCCCCTCTCCCGGTTTAAAGTGGAATAATTTTTAATAAAAATAGATGCTTAGAGCCTAAAGAGGAGTCTTGTCCCAAGTATTAACTACCAAATTTCATACATGCTTCCCAACTGAGCTCAATTCCCTGTCTTTTCCTATTTTGCCCGTACTTCCCGAGTTCGATTGGTTCCGGAGATATCACCATGTCAAAGTTTGCATTTAAATAGCCATCATTTTGATTTAAGATGGTGGATTGGAAAATATTTGTTATAAAAGATGTTCCTCTTTTAGAGGTGGTTAGAGGTGGTCCCAGAGATACGCTTTGACAAATATTGCATATAAATGGCAGCCTACATCGGCCATTGCTGTTCAAAAAATAGCTCTACTGTACACAATGTACTGCACTGATGGATATAGATGGCCACAAGAAAATCCTTTTACAAAAGTTGTTTACGTAAAAAAAGCTACTTTTCGAAGTTTTAGCTTCTAGTCCAATTGGTTCTAAGGTCAGGTCAAATTCTGAACATAAATGACCACCATATTGAATCAAGGAGGCGGAACTATAAAGATATCTTAGCGAGCACCCTAGGGGGAACATTCGAGCAAAATTTCAGATCTCTTGTTATTGCTGTTCTGGAAATACTACGATGGAGGAATGTGTACGAGTGAGCGAGTGGTATTAGGCTTTTATTGATATAGATATATGGAGCTAGCGTAGCCGTGTGGGTTAAACCACGTCTGCTCGGCCATCAGTGAATCTCGAGTGGAACGAGACGGGGTTCGATTCCTCGCCGTGACACTCTGATTTAAATGGCTCACTATTGATCACATCATACTCGCTTTGGCGGTACTATGTACAAAGGTATGATGTGTGAAGTGGCTGGAACTCTCTACCGCGGGGCGTAAAAAGGGCCTAAGTAATGGCCTAATTGCAAGGTTCGAACAAGTGGTTCGTCCTACCCGTCCTAGTAGAAAGTACTAGACTACTACTACTACTATATAGATATATGATTTTCTGAACATGTATACAGAATTTCATCGAAATAGGGTCAACGCATCTGGACAGATTACAGACAGAAAACAGCTGATAGACAAACCGGCATTTAAAGAAAATAAATAAACAATTCTTTTTTGGACTAAGAGGGCCTTAAATCGTGTAAATCCATAAAAATATCAAAAACAAACTCTCGGCCTAACCTTCTATACATGTTCTACACATATGAGAATGTAAATATTAAGAGTTTCAAAAATTAAATATGGGAATAAAACTTACTAAAAAAATCAAATTCACTTATTACAATACATACCTTATACACTATAAATAATTCTAAAAAGTAAACTTTTTTTTTAAAACACAAATAATATAAATGATCAGTTTATTGTCGAAACAAAATAGCAATTGTTTGAGTTCAAACTTTTAAATTAAATTAATATATATATATATACTAGCTGAATACCCGTGCTTCGCTACGGGGTGTTTTATTTTCAATTTAATGGATTTATAAACTACCATCAAGAAACATTTAAATTATTTTACAAAGCGAGAATATCTAGATTCTATCCCTTCCCCTTATTTCTATACCCCCTCCCCTTTGATAAGATAGTATTTCATTTGATAGTAATTCATTCCGACTAAATTTTTAAAAAGGAAAAGCAGCGGTATTTTCCTTCTGTTATAGGATATATTTTTCTATTTTACCCTCCTAAATGTACATAACAATAAGTGTACAGCACTCTACAGCACTCTTAAAGAGCTTTCGTGAAGGGTTTTCATTACTTTGACATTTGTACCCCGTACCCCTGTGTACAATGTATGAAAATAATGACAAAAACGTACATTACAATTACTTTTCTATTAAAGAGCCTTTCAACGATATGCATCATAAAGGGTATTCATTACTTTGACATTTGTACCCCGTACCCCTGGGTACAAAAATAAAAATTTCGCAAAATCCTTTCTTAGTGGATGCCTATGATATGAACCGAGTATATCCTCAAAATTTCAAGTCTCTCAATTACTTTGACATTTGTACCCCGTACTCCTGTGTACCAACATTTTAACTTTATAATCTCATGTAAGCAGTACACTCATAGACACTTCATTTATATAAGATATAAGACACTCATAGACACTCTTCATTTATATAAGATGTAGTTATACATATTTTTCCATTTTACGCCCTCCTAAATGAAAATATGACAAAACTGTACATAACAACAATTACTGTACTCTTAAAGAGCTTTTCAACGATATGCATCATGAAGGGTATTCATTACTTTGACATTTGTACCCCGTACCCCTGGGTACAAAAATAAAAATTTCGCAAAATCCTTTCTTAGTGGATGTCTATGATATGAACCGAGTATATCCTCAAAATTTCAAGTCTCTCGGTTAAGCAGATTTTGCTGTGCGTTGATTCTATGGCAGTCAGTCAGTCAGTCAATCAGGACATTGCCACTTATATTATAGATATATATATATATATATATATATATATATATATATATATATATATATATATATATATATATATATATATATATATATATATATATATATATTACTGCAAAGTTGTCTCTTATAATATTCTGTATGACGGTTACTATGTTGTTGAAAAAAGTTTCATGTTTTATACGTGAATTGTTGGTTTCTTTTCTTCCAAGATGAAAAGAACTGGGTAGCTTTTAATTTTTTAATAAGGTTATTAGCCACTGGCATAGCATGAACTTACTAAATAATTTACAAAGGGATTGTAAAATGCTAATCTCTATCAAATTTCTTGCTCTAGACAATTTTTATTCAGTAAATCTCAAAATAAATCACAACAAAAAAAAAGTTCGATTATTCCTTAGTAACAGTCTGATTTAAATTATTTTTGAATTTATGTGTAGTTGGATTTATTCTGATGGAGATGATAATTCTTTATAGAATTACCTAATAAGTTCTCTACACCTGAACCGGTTGAGGCTCTTTCTATTTAAATTAAATATAGTATCTTATTGATAAATATTTCAGGTAGTTATTTTTTTAACACTGTCGAATTGTAAATTCTTCGTTTTATTCGAAGACAAGTTAAATAGTGCAGCTTATTCAAATAAGATAACGTATATCAAATAAGAATCGGGTCAGGAAATTTTTATTTTTCTCCATAGAAGTCCTCAATAAACACAGGATTTCAGATCGTAGGTTTGCATGTTTTGTTCTGTACAAGCTATAAATGTTTTTATAATTGTAAACTGAGAAGGGCTGTGAGATCCACGCGTGCTTGTTATGTAAGGAGGTCGACTGTGTGGCAGGCTTGATTTTTTCGATAGATAAAGATTCAAATAAAAACACTTTTATAGAACAATGTGACCTGTTTATGAACAAACTGTTGGTACGACACTCTCAGCCTCGACCTCATTAACTTCGATTTATCTGTACATCATAATTTCAACTTTGGATTAATTTCCCTACTTTGAGAGCATCTTAGCGTGTCTTCTGTCTAATATGGAAATTTCATGCCCACTTTCTAACTTTGAAGCAGTCACGAAGTAAAAGCAAGCAAGGTTACAGAATTACAAGGCCGCTAAACACCAGCTGGTTAATCGAAATCCTCTAATTAGTGTTCTATTGGCAAAGAAAATATATTAAAAGATTAAATTTAATAAGGAAATATTTAAAAAAAAATCCCGTCAAGTACTTGCCAGAAAGTTACTAAAAGGGTTTCTTATTCGGCCATAAGAATTCATAAATACAATATTATTATTATTATTTTATTTTTTTAACGAAAATATGTACAAAAAGTTTCACTTTTAAGAATCAAGGTGTGCATATACAGGGTGATTCAAAAAGAATGAACCGATTCCATGATAAAATATTTATTATCCTTTAGTATCTTCGGTCTGCACTTATTTGGTTTTAGGGGTAAATTGGCCCCCATTTTGGAAACACGATATATTTTTGTGAACCAAATTGCAATACCTTTAAAATTATACCCAACTTCGAATTTTCAAATAATACATTTTTTGGGGCTCCGGAGTTACTGCCCCATAAAATTTTTAAAATTTGACTTTTTCATATCAACTCCCGGAAATTTCATTGGACCAAAGAGATGCATATTTGTGTATTTTTTGGACCTGTACTAATGGGGTAGCGGGGGGGGGGGGATTTTTTTAAAAATTTATTTGAGGGTAAAATGGCCACCAGTTTGGAAATACGATATATTTTTGTGAACCAAATTTCAATATCCTAGAACTTTTTTTCATTTTGGACTAAGAATAACTTAATTAATTTTTTTTTTTTGTTTATGGATTTGTTAAAAAATAGAGGGGGAGAACGCGAAAAAATCAATTTTCAAGGACACATTGCGCAAAGATGAATGTACAGAAACGAACCAAAATAAATTTTTGTAGAGTTCATTAATACAGAATGTTAATAATTCAGAATGTTGTTAATTAATTGATGTAGATCAATAATAGTTACATAGATGCGACATCAAAATTCACAATAAATCAATGTTTGTTTTACATTATGTAATTATGTATTATGATCGAAATGAACTCATTTTTTGTTGCAATGTTGTAACTCATGAACAAATTGTGTAAATTATCCAAAATATCCACCGTGTTCTTAAACATGAAAACTAATTTTTACAGAGTTGTATTAATGTCAGGACAGGAAATCGTAATGCAGTGTTATTTCAATAACTTATGATATCTGTTCTATGATTCTGGAGATTCGGGCCATTCCTGAATCCTGAAGATATTAGAAATAAGATTTAGGTCTCTGAGGGAGGATTAAGTCGAGGGTAAGGGTCTGTAGAATGCAGATACTCTGCTAGGATTAAGGGTATAACTCGACCCTCGCCTACAAAATTCAACAGGCCCTGATTTGCTACTCCCATTTGCTACTCCCACTTGGCCCTATCTTACCTACATCGCTATATCTTATTTATAGTATTTCCTATCCTAATCTTAGATTACATTGACCGCCTAAACATCATATCTTCCAATATCCACAAGTTCAGTTACTAAAAGTACCCATAGCTTGGAGTTAAGGCTGAATATTAATGTTATCATAACACATTTATCCTCAAAAACATTAGGTTTAGATTGTGATAGTTTAACCTTCAAATAGTTTGGATTCTTCAATTTTTTTTTGGATATTTAAATTCGAATTATCAGATGTAAAAAAAGTAATTATAATCTGGAATTTTGATTAACTATAAACTATAAAACTAGTCAATAACTAATTATAACATTTATAAAAAGTAAAATCGGCAAAATCATCATAGTTGATTTAAATATGTGATTTACACAGTCAAAAATCAAATAAGTCTCATGTCTTGTGGCTTTTGCCAGTACATTTATAATCTTAGCAGCATTTTATAGACTTATATACAAAAATATTTGAAATATTTATAAGGTGAAATACTGTGTAATCTACTTCTATTTAATGATAAATAAATAAACAGAAAAATATAGTTCTTATTGCATGCATCAATTGTTTTTGCAATAGAATCTCCAATAGCTGGAAGCCAGTTTTTACAAAGTTTAATCCATGTTGACTTTCTAATTGAATTCGATTTGGATTTTTGTGCCTCCACGTGTACAGTAATAGCCGTGGCAAAATCGAGAAATAAATTTTGGGTCTAAATATGAGGACGATGCCTCCCTTAAAAACAAATTAATCCTAAAAAACGGTGTTCGTAATTTTGATATTTGAGAAAAAATGAATCCATTTCAAAACCAATTTATCCTATCCCTAAAATATCCATATCCATCTACTCGTACCTCGATTGAGTCCTCAGCTGGGACACATTTTTTTTGTTCAACATGTAGATAAAATATTAAATTATAAATCAATTAAAATAGGGCATCGCGTGGTTCTATTGAATTCCATTGAAGCGAGTGTATTAGTAATAAAAATATTTATTGAATACCTACTGAGAAAATAAATAATCACGATTGAGAGAGTGTCTAGTATTGAGGGAGCCATCTTGTATCTTTACTATTCCACTACATCTACATCTACACTCTTCAGACATCTCCATTTCAACTATTATAAAAAATGTATCACTTCACGACACAAAAACTTCTGCTTCTATCAAATTTTACATGTTCGTTTCAAATGTACTTTAGACTTTAGACGATGAATGTAAAGTTTTATTAAAATGGTTACGTTAGAACGTATGATATCGGTAAAAACGATCTTTATCAATGTATATAGAGGTGTCACTGTTAGTATTACTAAAACATGTAATTTCTATAAAATGTTTGTCTCATCCAATACGTTTGAACCACATGTTTACGCGAGTATTGCGCGCGACTCTTCGGTGGTATAACGTTGTCCAACGAACTTAGCCTGAGAATTAGTAAAAGGAAATTGTATACCAAATTTCAACTAAATCGGTCAACTTTTACTCACGTTATCGTCGGGCCCGTAAACGTTACTGACAGACAGACAGGATACATATATGTTGTTAATTGTAAAAAGCTCGCTTACGCTCTCTTCAATTATTTTAAAATAAATTGTACATATTTATAGAAAATTTGATTAAACAGATAGAATATATATATACTCAATGGTTACTTAAATAAAGAAAATATTACAAAATCATTATTTTTTTAGATATGGCGAATCAATGATTTTCGTACGCAAACATGGAGATTTTAAATTTTAGATATTATTTGAATGCATATGTGATGTTATTACATTAAGAAATGATTTTATTGTTTTACCATTATTAATATGTATGATGCATAGATTATTTATTTATGTTATTCAGTCGATATTTATGTGTAGCGCTAAATATGTTTCCAATTAATGCTATTTAAGCTTACCCGTCAATGTGTCCACAATTTGTGCAAGAATATCATAAAATATGTCACATTTAAGGACGTAGAACCTGTTACACTAATTATTATTTTAATCAGAATGACCTGATTATTTTAATTATGTTTTCATTCAGAAGGCATTATTAAGAGTTACTGTAAATACTTTACCTAACCTTTTCGTACTGTCAGAAAACATTTATTGATTATGAATGTATTAATAATGCAACTTGCGTAAAAGCTCTTTAGCTTTATAAACTTTTAAAGCTTTTTTTAAAAAAATATTAATATTCATATATATATAGTATATATATGTATATATTTTTTTTTTCTTTTGGGTTTTAGTCCCGATCAACTGCCAGTATATATATATATATATATATATATATATATATATATATATATATATATATATATATATATATATATATATATATATATATATATATATATAAATCCGTATAACGATGGTCAAATGCATTAGAAAATAGTTTTTATGTTCTTGAAGAAAAGACTTTTAACTCAATTGAGATTAAGTGCTTTCGTAAAATTTCTTACAGTAAAAGAATAATGTAAATTTGAATCCTGAAACACTTCAAAAATAAATTGGTTAGGAGTGAAGTCTCACGTAAAAAGGTTTCGTTGGTATTGTGCACACGAAATTAATATAAGAGGGGGGAAACGCCAAATTTTGATGTTTTTTGACAAAATGGTGTGGAAAATTAAACACTAACTACAAGCGTTATATATTTTTGTAATCTACTCTTCAATACCTTTCATATGATACCCCCACTCAAAATTTAAAAAATATATTTTTCCCCGTGACAGAAATTAGCCACCATTTTGAATTTGAATAGCTGATAATTTTGTGTTCGCTATAATTTTCTTGTGTGCGCGTCAAAACGATCTTTAATACTGGAAAGTTTCATGTTTTTATCTCTTTTGATTCAAAAGTTATTGGAACCGTACAGAGTGACAGATAGACAGACACAGGAACGAAACTATAAGGGGTTCTTTTTTTGGTTTTACCAACGACAACGAAACCCTAAAATTGAGTTTAAAATCTACCACTCTTTCGTAATGTTTTCCTCCATATGTTAGAGGCATAAAATATACTAAGCCGGTATTTGATTGTTAACGCTTATATCAAGTGGTGGGGGTACTAATAATGTATTAGTTAGTAAGTATAGGTTTAGATACTTAAATGGGACCTTTAGTGGTTTAGAAAGAAAAGTTTTTTAAATTTACTTTCCCCAATAATTAAAGAAGAAATAAGTACCCCTCTCCTTACCATGGGTATAAGGAGACCCAAAGCATAGGGGTATCAGACGGGATAGCTTCACGTCTTCATGGATTGTGGCATACAGAACGTGTGCATAAAATACAACAGTGCTTCACTCACATTTTCAAATGTCAACCCCGACAAGTCTCAGGGCAACTAACTTTGTGGGTGAGGTCAATGAGGATAAACTGGCTGAAAAGAAGTTATTGGCTTACTCCAAAGGGCTATTAATGGTTAATGGTATATCTAGCAACGCCTTCAGAGAGTCGGTCACTACTGTGCAACCTTATTGGCCGTGGGACAGAAATAATTGTTCCATTGTGAATTTCAAGGCATTGCGGAATTTACGGCAAAGCGATGCCAAAAGTCTTATTAACTGCAAGCGCCTCAATTTATAATGAAGCGTAAGCACCATAAGAGGCCAGAATAGAAGCAATTAAATCAAATCAAAATGACCGATTGGAAAATTCTTTTACAAAAATTGTTTACGTAAAAAAAGCTAACTTTCAAATTTCAAGATTCTAGTCCAAATAGCTCTGGAAATATCGTCATGTCAAATTACAAGGAACCTCCATGCAAAATTCCAGCTCCCTTACTATTGCTATTCTGGAGATGGATAAATGAGTGAGTGGTATTTGGTTTTTATATAATATATGGATGAAAATAAGGATAACTTGCATAGTCATTGGGAAAATATGATTTTAGAAAGTTACTGCTTTCTGCTTTCTAGTAAGCCGGAAAGTGGGTTAACAGTGTACCTCACAAACAAGTGAACTTAAATAATAACTCAAAACATTAAATAAGAGCACTTAATCACTTACAATTTTTAATTTATCAATTACACTTTTATCATTACAGTTGTTCTTCTACTTTCACTTAATTGCGAACTTGTGAATGAACTCAAGTCAAGGTGATGTTGTTCTCACTCTATTTCATATATTTCCAACAAAAAAAAAGTGATAATAAAAGATAAAAAACTTGGTATACAGAAAAAAATAAAATACATTACGTTACACCAATAGTACCTTGATATTTTTCTTTTTTTTACCTGCTTGAGGTTAATAAGTAATATATATACGGATTAATAATACATATAATACTGATTATGATTACATCATCATTTAAAAAAGAATTTTAATTATCACAAGGTCACACATCCTGGATACATTAAGCACCAGAAAGAAAGAATTCCCATATTATTTCTCAATCGACATTTCGGGTATATAGAACGGGCTGTTCCCACAAAGACAATCTTTATTTGTTTATATCTCACATATTAAAAACAAAACAACGCGATGCAAGTACACGATAAGGGCTAACAAATTGTTTACAGTTCTTATGTACAAATTGCGCTCAGGAGGTATTAGTAAGAGTTGAAAAATGTCTACAAATGGTTTAAAGAAAGCGGTTTAACAATTAGGGAGATATGTTTCTTAAGCTCTTAGTTATATTAATCACTAATTAGCATATATGCATATAATGGAAATGTATAAATTACTAATCAATACACATACTTATACATTCAAAATATACTTTCTTACAATTCAGTTACTATTTCGTTAGAAATAACTCAATATGAAATGTATTTTTTTTAATAAACTTCATTTCAAAGATTTTTTACTAATTAACTTCTTTTCATCAATTTCATCATATGTAAAGTTAGTTATAGTAACAGTTATTTAATTTTTCTAACTATATTATCTTTCCTAAAACATCAAGATATTAAAAAAATAAAAATAGTCCTGAAACAATAAAAATTCTAAGAATACAAGAAAAAATAGTTTGTTAAATAGTGTAGCACATAATATCTTCCTGGCGTCCTATTTTAGACGACGAATGGTCACACATGGGATTTAAAAGTGAGGTTTTTGACCGGTTTCGATTCCCAGTAGGGCCCTACTTATTTTTATTTAATATAAATAGTGCATAAAAAATTCAAATTAATGTGGGATCATCTGTGAGCTACTTTTGACAAACAATCTATAATTGGATGAGTGCTTTCAAAGTAGTAACAAAAGTATGTCTGCAAGCAAAAAAAAAAATTGGCCCATAAGGAAATTAATATTGGACCAACAATGGGCTCATTATGACCTTATGATTAAATGTTGAACACGACAAAAACGACAGTCAGACTCGAAAACAAAAATGTTTCCTTATTTATGAAACGGATTTCTGTTAGGAATTTTGAATTTGGAGGCATGACAAAATGTAATTCTTCAGAATTATCCTAATTTATTGTTTCCTTCGGTTAGATGAAAAGCTTAAAATCATCTTGTGTGATGTCAGAGCAGTTGCGTAAACCCTAAACTACTTAACAGATTTCAATTTAATTTAGGGTGCATATTCAGTTATATATAAAGAAATGTTATATATATATATATATATATATATATATATATATATATATATATATATATATATATATATATATATATATATATATATATAATATATATATATATATATATATATATATATATATATATATATATATATATATATATATATATATATATATATATATATATATATATATAATATATATATATATATATATATATATATATATATATATATATATATATATATATATGTATGTATAATATGTGTGTTTATAATTTTGATGAGTAGTACTAAACTAAGAGTGATGTCAGTGGCGTACCGAAGGGGGGGGCGGAGGGGGCGGTCCGCCCCAGGCCCCGCTATGATCTGAGGCCCCGCTTTGAGAGTAAGCCCCGCTTTAAAAATAGGCCCCAATTTTATTTATAAATTGAAAAAAATGCATTTTTTCACAACGATAATGGCGACAATGTTTCTCATATACGAGTTCATAATTACTTATCCCAGTGTTTTTCATTTATTAGTTTTCGCAGGTACATTAATTTAATATCATAAAAATAGCTTCTCCTCAGCGTGGAATCGAACACGGTCTCTCTCCGTCCAGGTTTTAAGCTATTTTCTCAGGAACTAGATTTTTCCAGGGAAAACGGCTTATATCGTTAGATTCGAATTTAAATGGACTACTTTTAAATCAAAATTGTCGAAACAGTTTTCGAGTAATAATTATTTTTTCAGAGTTTTTTGGGGGTAGCGCCCCCAAATTTGGAGCTAAAATTAATTTTTAAATTAATTTTTTTAAGGGTATGATTTTTCTGATCATGTATGCCAAATTTCGTTAAAATCATCGGACCAGCAGAGTAGGCTCTACGCGTTTGCACAGACGAAAGACACAGACAGCCATTGTTTAAAACCACTTTTTTGGTCTGGGACCTCAAAACGTGTAAATCCATAAAAATCTCAAAATTGAATTTTCGAGCTTTCACAATACTTTCTCTTTATATGAGAAAGTAAAAATATCAAGCTCAGTTCTGTTATAGGCCTCTTTCTCCTGCCAAGTATTATGCCCCTACTTTTATAACTTATTTTAGCTCCATTTTGTTTAAAAGTTCTTCCATATTTTACTTTCTTATATAAGGAGAAAGTATTGTTATGGCTAGAAAATTCAATTTTGAGATTTGGATGGATTTACACGTTTTGAGATCCACTGAGTTCATGGTTTTTACAAAATGTGTCTCTCGTCTGTCGTCTGAGCATTGAGCCTAGACTACATGGCAGATTTTGTCATACATGTTCAGAATAATCAAAACCTGAGACGAAATCGAGCATTTTGATGTTGAATGAATTTTAATCCGAATTGGGGGGCCAACCCCCAAAAAACTCTGAAAAAACTTTTAAAAATTGATTTCTCCTAAAACTACTTCGCTGATTTCAATGAAATTAAATAATTACGACATGTTGAGAAAAGTCATACCACGAGGCGGTATAGAAAATAAAATAATTAGGGCTCTACATTCCAAAAACTTTAAGACTGTTTTAAAAAATTATCTCTCGAAAACGTTCCGACGATTTTGATTAGAAATATCTAAAATCTAGTCCATTTAAATTTTTACGGGAAAAATTTAGTTTCCGAAATATTGATGAATATAAATCGGATTTTGCTGAAAATCGAAAAATAATATATAGTTTCTGGTTTGAAACCGTGATTATTAAAGAAAGTTAGTTTCATTAAGAAAGTTGTCTCGGACCGATATTTCTATCTGTTCTGACAAATCCTTAAATTGAGTTTCCAAAAAATAATATACTTTATTTTAAAAATATTTAATTACTCAAAAACTGGATATTAGTGACATGCGCCAATTTAAAGAACAGTCATTTTCTTTAGGAAAAAATATGGATATAATAAACAGACTTTGTCTTGACTTGAAAATATTGGAAATACTTGAAGCTGTAACAATACTATATCTCAAAAACCAAAATAGTGGAAGAAGTCCAGAGTTAACAAAAGTAAACATGTACTTTTTAATCTAAAACAATATCAGTGGGCTATATCATTTTACAATATTGTGTACTCTTAGGATAAAAAATATATAATCATAGACAACTGTTAAGGTCCCCGAAAATAAATTAATTTGTATGACTATATTTAAATATCATAATTATTTCCTCAGTGGACGTATTAAATGATATACCCCAAAATTCAGTATTATAAGGCCCTATTCCAGCTGCGTTTTAGACCAACTTTTTTTTTATTTCGATAATATTCTCGCCCACTTAAAATAGGAATATCTCATAGTAAAAAGTAAGCTTTTAATTCTTTGAATTGGCACATTCTCTAGGTATATCTATTTTTAGGGTCCGTAGGCAAAACCGAGGACCTTTATAATTTCCCGCATTTGTCTGCCTGGAGGCCATGGCCGAAGGAATTAATTACTCACGTACATTTGCTCCGACTATACGTCAGTACTGGTACTGGTACTCGAATAAAATGTATTGTAAAAATGTGAAGATACCTAATTCATAATATAACTGTGAATCTTAAATCAAAAACTTATTCCATAATTAAAAAGTTTATTCAGGGTCTACAAAAATATTATGCATTAGGCTTAGGCAGCTTACTATTGTACATTTGTGGACTATGGGAGGAATAAACTGTGAACACTGTATAGGCCCCCATATTGAATAGCGCCCCAGGCCCCCATCAATGTTGGTACGCCACTGAGTGATGTCCCTTGAGGATGTTTCAAGTTTATTGCGTTAAATATTAATTAAAAATTACTATTAATAACTAATTTATAATTAATTAGGATTTTCTTCTTATTTAGGAAATAATAAATATTAGAATACGTTGAAAAATTAGAAATAATAAATCGTAAAGATATCACATAGGAAAAATGCAGCAATATGTTATCGCGTTGTTATTATCGACAACAATTAAAGGCCAAACAAATAATGGCTGCTGGAGAAGGTTAGGTAAAGTGTGAGGAACCTGTTAGTTACCTTGTATAAAGATTTCTGAATAAGGGAGAAGCTAAATCAATTAAGATAATATACGCCTATGGATACATGAGTACGCATATATGAAAAAAAAAGTCAATAAATAATTTTATTTTACCACCCTTGAATATATCTTATTTAAGATTCTGACTATAAAAGAAAATAATTTTCATGTAATAAATTAATCAGTTCAAGTTTCAACTTTTTAATGTTAAGGTTAGCCCAAACAGTAAATACTGTTTCTTGTAAAATATCGTAATCAGTTTAGGTTGTGTTATTAAATAATGAGAGTATATACAATACACAATATATCTCTTCTACGGCCAAGGGCATTTGATTGTTCCCAGGCTCTGCCAAAAAAAGGACTGATTTCCATTTTCCAGCAATTGAACATGCGTATAACTTATGTCTATCAAAATGACCTGCATTTTATTGTGCAACATCTAAAAATTCAGAAAATGAATGTATTTTAATATAATCCTTTTCAGATTGTCACAACCGATAATTTTTACTACGTTTTTATTAGCTTGCTTTCTTGTTTGTTTGTTTGTTTGTCCAGTACAAATCTTGTAATCGATTTTTAACTAACTTCCCGAGTAGCTATACATTTGAAACTTTTAGAATAGCTCAGAACACGACACACATACATTTGTCACACGATGACAATGCATTATTTTAATACTTTTAGCTATCTTTCAGCTGAATTTAATTCGTTTTCAGCAAATTTTTCTGTATAGAAAGTTAGTTCGGAAAATATCCGCAAGTTATTTTATTTATTTTGACATATCCCATATTTACGATCTTCATTTTGACGGGTTTCAAATTTATGATTTATGACAGAAAATTTAAAAACGTAGTATATAAAAAGTCCTTTTTATCTCGTAATTATTACTACGTTTTTATTAGCTTGCTTTCTTGTTTGTTTGTTTGTCCAGTACAAATCTTGCAATCGGGTTTTAACTTACTTCCCGAGCAGCTAGACATTTGTCCCATATTTACAATCTTCATTTTGACGAGTTTTAAATTTGTGATTTTTTATTAAGAGATTTAACGTCGAATGGCAGCGAAAAAGGAAAAGCAAACAAAGAAATAAATTAATTGACGCGTAACAACCAGGTTTGTTTACACTTGTATCCTAGGTATCAGTTTAATTTTTCTGCATCTGTACTTCTTTACTTGTACACATTTTTCTTTTTCTTCTCTTACTGTTCCTACACGGGGGCATATCAATGGCACGGTTTAGATTCGGTGTTGGCGAGATCCGTTGTACAAAGATTTGTCCTTTTATAGGTTTAAGATCAGCTCTCTAGATGGTTGTCATTTATGTAAAGTAAATAAATTCGGAACTATTTTTTTTATCACTAACATTATATTATAACAATGACAATTATATTATCAGCATTACATATGATTCAATAAAAAATTTAAAAACGTAGAATATAAAAAGTTCTTTTTATCTCGTAATTATTAAGTTGCTTATACTGATATTTTATGTAAATATTTAGATTTAATGGAAAGCTATGATGGGGCAAGTCGATGTTGTTGAATGGAATATAAATGTAAAGGTTTATGTGGTCAAATTTTATAGGTTTTAAATATTGGCACTTTTTTACTTTAGCACCCCCCCATGGGGGGTGTTAAAGTAAAAGAGTACCTAAATATTTAAGAGATAAAAAAGATTTGAAAAGTCAATATCAATCAAAACAATGCAACATTCAAGTTTTATGGGCAAATATTCTTTAATTCAAACGGAAAATATCTGTTTTTTAGTTTAGTTAAATATATAATATCGGTTATGACAAAATTAATATAACAAATAACAAGCCAAAATAATAGCCAGTTAATGTGACCTATGTGCAGTTGAAGGGGTAAAACAAAAAAATACTAGAATTATGGGAATGAGACTGAGACACATTAATTATAAAAATAAGGCCATAGGAAGATTCCTTAGAACAAGTACAACTCGAGATAAATGTAAACAATGATGCTACTGCGGAACAAGCAAAACCTAACCAATTACCTAATTCCTACAAATACAAATAACTCCGTATTTGGTCGTCATACTCAAGAAAAATCGATGAATTCTTGCTATTAATTACTAACTGTATAATTGTAAATCCTTTTATACATACCTATATTATATTATATAATGTATAAATAGGAAAGATAAGAATGAATATAAATATAAATTAGGAATGACAAAAACTGATTTCTATTACATTTGCAGATATTGCTGTCTTACACTCAGGGGGCCATTTTTGTAACGTTCCCCAACCAGTAGTCATGGACAAATTAAATCGCTCTAACAAATACGAAATCAAATGAGAATATTTAAGGAATTGAATTTACGCACTCTCTTGTTTTTGACATTTTTATGTTTAGGCTATGGAACATAAGTCAAAAACGTTACGTTACTTTTAGCTTAAAAACTTAGAAAAGTATAACAGGAAGTTAAAAAGCTATAGGAGGTGTGTAATCCAGTTTCCCAGCTGTTGGGCTTCCCTCCACCGCACGTCATAGGGCCGAAGAGAGTCGAAAAGATTTATACGTGTGACAGGGAGTTAGGAAAGTACAGGAGGTTGCCATCAACTCTCAGCCCTCTCGGCCTACCTAGTATGAAAGCATATTAACAATTCGTAGAAGGCGGGCCGGCGCCTTTGAATTCGGTATTTTGTAATTACTTGAATAAATTACCGGTTTTATTTCATTTTGTCGGTAGTTTACGCAGAGCGAAAACATGAAAATGTCTCACTGTCTTGCGGACTCGTATGCAAGAAGTATTTTTTTTTGTTGTTGTTTTTTTGGATAAGAGTAAATCATGCTTGCTAGAGACGAATTGTGTTATAAACACTTTTAAAAACACTATTAATTATATAAGAAGGTTAATGGTCTCATTAAATTATTTATTTCAGATGGATTATCAGGTACATATCAGATATTTTACCAGAAAGTAATTTGGAACAGTTAACTCGTTTTGCTTAGAATTAATGACATCCTCGTTTTACTAATATTTCCTTTTAAACTCATTATTAATTCTATGTTGTGTATAGTTGCTTTAAAAAAGTAATAAATCCTGTAAAGCACCTTTAATATTGCCCCCCCCCCCCCCCCCCCCCCAATAGCAGCAGCTATTTTTGTTTTTATACAAATTATTCCTTTTTTATTTGTTTTTCTTTTTTTATTATTATTATAATAGAAGAAAATACCATTAACCTTAATCTACTTTAAATCTGCGAGTTGTTGAAGGCTTTTGATGGGAGATTGTGCTGAGTACAGTACCCTATACTACATTAGAAACGACGAAGAAGTAATATAATAATACACCTATAATTTGTTTGGGTGTTCTTAAGTAGGGAGCATTGTTATTTCATGTTGCACTCATATTCCTGGGCTTATAAAAAAAATATGCCAAACAAAGCAGTTGCTCTTGTTTGCCTCTACATGTACTGTTTCACTATTTATGTGATAAATGAAACTAATAGTAATTATTTTCACCATTGAATGGAAAACTATTTTATCTTGATTTCGAGGACAATCTTTGTGAACCTTCGTTTGAATTACCTCATTATTTTTTAAGTCATCAATTAATACATTTTCCTTTTCCCCCTTCTTATAAATAGCCTTTTTTACTCGCTAATTTTAGAACTAGAAGAGAAATAGCATCTTATTACAGTCTTTTAATGAAAACTAGGAGAGATTATATTCTGAATTTGTTTATATTACTGATAAAATTTACTGCGAAAATTTGATTTCCTTTATGTTAAAAAGATTCTCTTTTTAGTTTGGATGTCTAGTAGGCTAGGTAAATTAACGCAAATTGAGACGCGTGTAGACGCGTTTGGGACGTCGCGTCGCGTATATAGCAATAACTGGTGGAGATTCGCAAATTTAGATGTAGTTTTCTAGTAGACACATGTGAAATTAAAAATCAATCAATACACCTCGTACTAAACTTGCTTATAATATAGCAGTTAAAGCTATTTTCTCAGTGACTAGATTTTTCGCAGGAAAAATAAATATGGATAGATTCAAATTTAACGCACTAAATTTTAGAATTTTGTAAATAAAATTGACGAAACCGTTTTTGAGAGATTTTTGTTTACATAATCTTTTGTTTCAAATATTTTCTTGAGGGGTAGTGCCCCCAAATGTATAGCCAAAATTAATCACCTCGATTTCGTCACGGGGTATAATTTTTCTGAGCATGTATGCCAAAATAAATCGAAATTCAATTTTTTAAGTTTTTGGTAGTATTCATACTACGGAAAGTTTAAATTTTAATTTAAATCAAATTATAATTATTATTAACACTGGGAGACAGACAGAGAAAAACAGACTCCAGCGCCGGGACTTGAATAATATAGAGGCCCGTGGTTCAAGTCCCGGCCCTGGAGTCTGTTTTTCTCTGTCTGTCTCCCAGTGTTAATAATAATTATAATTTGATGTAAAATAAAAATTAAATCGTAATCGATCCAAGAATTTAGGTTCCACGCATCTGCACAGACGACAGAAAAAAGATGCGGCATGCAGTCATTTCTTCAAATTGCTGGACTTAGGGGATCTGAAACTCGTTAATCTATCACAATACTTTTTTCTATATATACTATGAATATGAGAAATTACATATTAATGATTTACTAGAAAATGTCATAGTTAAAAAAATGTAATCAGTTTCTGATTGTGATTTTGCGAGTTTTTGTGGAATTTTGCTTTCCAAAATCAGGTTTTCAATTTCGTCGTTCACGTCAATTATAAATAATGCTTTCTCTCCGCCACATTTTAATTTTCTTTTTTCTCATTATAATAAAGCAAAATGAAGAAGCAAACACTGAACCGAGAGACCTACGTGGCAAAAAAATGCCTCGTTGACTCGGCACGAGTATTGAGTATCGTGGCGGGTGTCGCGCATGTCACAACCTGGTCTGGCCTATTGTATTGTTTACAATTCATTTTCCTTTTTATAATTCTAATTTAATTTAAAAACTACTTATGAGAAATTACCTATTAACATCCTCGACTGCATTTTTCCCCAATGTGTGATAGCGATCATCAAAAAAGAAGTGTAGTTCATAACCAAACCTCGTCTACATACAGACTGATTCTATTAAATACGAGTACAATCATTCTGTGTCAAGATGTTGTTTTGTTATTGAACTACATCATGTTTACCCATTAATGTTAATACACACATAGAACGTAGTTAATAAATAACATTCTAACCGAAATAAACATTATCAGATTGCAATAGTCTTAACTAGTCTATATGTGAATCAAACCTTTAAAGCGCGTGGTCAACAACTGTTAGACGTAAGTCTTACACTATGAATTCATGAAAGTATTCCTCTATGAGTTCATGAAAGTATTTCTCCATTACTTCATCAAAATATTCCTCCATATTGATGAAGGTATAGAGAAATTCTATCATGAATTCATAGTGGAATACTTATGTTTAACAGTTGACCACGAGCTTTAAAGGTATGGTTCACATAGAATAGTTAAGACTATTGCAGTCTGTTTGTTCATTTCGGTTAGAATGTTATTCATGAAAGTATTACTCCATGAATTCATGACTTATTAATGGATCCGCAGGGGCTGTAATTTATTTGAGAATAGATTATTATTCTATAAAAGGTCTTTAGTTCAGACCTGTAACTTTAATCAATAATTGTTTTCTTTAGTCTAATGACAAGTTTATAACTTTATCAATAAAATAATATAGCCACTTCCAGTACTAATTATTATTAATTAATATAAAATTAAAGAAGGCATTAAAATTAAATTTAATAATAAATAAGTCTTTCAAAATAACTATAGGTATTAGCATTCTTAGGAGATGAGTGATTCATAACAAATCGAGACATTTTCATTTTGTAGGATATTAAAGTAGGTAAATAAGATTAGTAACTTCATTCTTTCATTTTCAACGTATGAGTGTCTAAATGTGATCTCTCTTCTAAAGAAACCTTTTAGTGTATTTCCGGAATTCATATTTATATTTATTTAAATTAAACTAAAATGTCGTTATACTTTTAATTTTTACTTACATTGTAGAATTAGAACAAATCAAATTATATAATTTGTTTGGATAAACAAAATAATTGTGTTTCGTTTTATACACATAAATACATTTTTTCCTTAAGACTTTTAATTAATTCAGCATCGATTTTTTATCTTATTAGGTGCTTTTAACGAGTTAGAGGTAAGATTTGTCCTCTGTACTATAAAACCTTGAATCCTATTAGCAGGCGATAATTTTATTGACTATATTCATTCTTATTATAATTTATATTTTAATAGCTCCCTCATATAATTTCTAGATTTTATAGCTATTATTAATATTCCCCTTAAAGTATTAAAGGTGGGAAGTTTATTTCGGTAAAAATGTATAGAATAGAGTTCGCAAGAAGACTTTAATTATATAATATGGTAGAGGTTAATTGCTGAAGGCAGCTGTGATTTAAGGTTATTTCAATAACCTCTCGTGTACAATTACAAGAAATTGTTGAGTCAATTAGCCGATTCTGATAAAAATTTGTTTAGTGATATTCTATTCCATATCATGTACTCATTCAAGTAATTATTGTTTCCCCTAAAATGGTTAAAATCGAAGTTTCTATTTACATAATACAAACATTTTTATTACATAATTTATTTATATTCTATCATAATATATATTATATATTGTTTTAAAAGTATTTAAACAAGGTTTTTATACTTTCAAGTACATATTTATATTCAAATATTATTATGAAAACCTTTTTTTTTCTCCCGAGCTTTCAAATTTTTATGTCTCCCATTTCGAAAATTCTAAGACATTGTAAATCCGTTTCAGACTTCAGGGGACATTTTTGGTTCTATGTCTGTCTGTCGGTCTGTCGCTCAATTTTTGCGAACCAACATATTTTAAAAAACTACATGTCCGATTTTAATGAAATTTTGAAGGTTAGTCATTATTAGCTCATTGTTGGTCCCATATAAGTTTCAACCTTCTGCAATCTAAGTCTGTCTTTGGTCTATCTGTCTATCGTTCAATTTTTGTGAACCGACACATCTTAAAAACATAGTCTATTGCTAATAATTGATTTCTCTTCCGCACTCGGACTATGTTCCTTTTTTAACACCTATATCAATCTGTAAAAGTACTTATCTGATTTTAAGAAATGTAAATGGTTTGTTAAATATAGCCCACAGATGGTCCCAAAATAATTTCAACCATCTGCGCTCATTAAATATTGCTTAAGTATAATAATTTTATTCGAGTAAAAAATCAAAACAATTTAGACTTATTTAAAAAAAAAAGAGGAAAAATGAAATAAATTAGACAATATTGGATTGTAAAAGCATACGTCATTGAAGTACGCGGGGAAGCTATAAACCACACAAATTGTCGGACTATTTAATTATACATAGATTTGACGAAGAAGTAAATTATTCTATAGGTTCTGCAATTAAACTTATTTCAGTATTATTTATTTATAAATAGTATTTGTAAACACTGTTTGTCTGCTAATGGGCAGATGACATTAGTTAATTGTTATTGTTAGAGATGATTGTAAATGTTTTTAATGTTGCTTCCAAGCTCGTCCGTCACCCGGTTATATCTTATCCGTATTAGATTAGGCGGACAATACACTGGAATAATAAACTAGACCGCAGTGAAGCTGCTGAATGAGGACAGATTCTGCGGCTGCAATTTTGCCTACATAATATGTGGCCTCGGCGTATCTCTACTTAGATGCTCAGTGCTGCCTATGCGTCCTACGCTATATTTCCCTCGGCATAGCGAGGGAGTACTCTATTGATTCGGCAGGCTCCCCCAGGCAGGAGGCTTCCAGTCACTACCGAACCCACTCGCATGCCCCCGCAACACATTCCTCTTCAAATAATTTCGAATTTTTCTCGTTTCCGTTGCTTATAATTATTATTTCAACGACTACAATGGCATTTTTCGGCTTCGGTGACCCATTTCAAGTATTTTTTAACGATCCCTTTTTCAAGTAAGTGAATATTTTAATCATCTATATTTTATGTTAAATTGAACTTGAAACATTACATTCTCAACAAACAATCTTTACAGAATTTATAAATATTATTAAGGGAAGGCATTAATTATGACCGAAGTATTCATTAAAACATCAGTGTTACGTACCATTTTATGGTGTACAAAATCAATAAATGTTAGCAAATCGTCCTTTATATTTGTAAATATAATAATTGCAATAATGATTTTTAATTAATGAAATTGTTTAATGGTCTAAAAGCATTTTAATATAAAGAACTACAGATGTAATAATAGGGTTCAGTGACACTCGTTAGTTTTATGTAGTTTTATTTTGTTTATTGTAAGGGATTATAAGCAAAGGTCAAGAGGTATTTTATTTTATTTTCCCCCATATGTTTTGGTATTTGTCTATGCATGCCTTCATCGACAATTCTACACCCTCTTGCAGTGACGCTACCAAATAAATTAGTTAAATACGTAATAACTACTAAATAATATGAGTTCTCTTTTTTGGGAAAATTGCAACACATGATAATGTTTTCTTATGTCAGTAATATCATTTAACTTTAAAAACTCGTTTTCAAGATAGTATAATAGAATTCTAATTAGTAAAGGATTTTACTAGACGATAAAAGTTTAACATCAATATATCTGTGTAACCTATTACCTTGACCCCCCAAACTTTGTTCTCCACTTCTTTCAATCACCCAAAAATCCGTGCTAATATATTTAGTTATAGTGAAAGATTGTAACAACTAAATTTCCTTCCAGTTTAAAGAGCAGTGACCTAGAAATCCAATTGACCTTTGTACTGATTAATCCCGTTAATATAAAATACAAGGTCATGCACCTTTTCTTCTGTTTGCAATTTGATCTATTCAAGGCGGGCTTTGATTTAGCTCCTTGTAAATATTCAATTGAGTTCAATAGCGTGCCTTCGCTTAGAGCAAGGAAAATTACCCCCCACCCCCTTTCCCTGTCCATAATTCACATATTTATTTAATGATTATATAATGTTTGTTTTAATATTTTAAAAATTCGTGTTAAATATTTCTAAATAGATTTCATAGAAGTAATTCATAAAAAATCGGGTACGGGGTACCTCGGAACTTTTCCTCACTTCAGAGGCCACTAAAGTGGCCTCTCCTGCTGCTTCGCAACAGGAGGAAGCAGCATTGGACGTGGTCAGTACTTGGATGGGTGACCGTTCTGAACTAACTGATTTATTATCATTCTTAAAAAAAAACCTTATTTTTAATACCTATATTTTATTTTAAAAAAAAATAAATATAATAAATATGTTTTTACAAGTAATTATTTTATTTCGTTTAGTTAATTATCTAATACTATTCTTCAATTTTTATTTAGTACTAGCTGAATTCCCGTGCTTCGTTATGAAGTCCTTTTCCTTTTTTAAGCAAGAATATCTTCGGACCTCATGGATTTGGTGATAAATTAGTTATCAATTTTGACTTATGGAGAAGCATTTTTAAATTTTAACTTTCTACAAAAAGGAGAGGTAGTTTTTTTGCCTTTCTGTAATCCCCCCTCCCCCCGGTCCCTCCAAGACACCGCTACAACGAGAAGCCCAGGCGTAGGGTTCTAGAAAAATCTTGATGAGTTAGTCAGTGGTATTTAGATATATATATATATATATATATATATATATATATATATATATATATATATATATATATATATATATATATATATATTAAACAATTGTCGTGGCAGGTGATTGAATTTCAATAAATTCGCATTTAAACTATAATTTTATTATAAAGAGAATTATAAGAAATTATGACTGCTGATTGCTCACTTTTCAAGTTTATAGAGAGAAAGAGCAGACGATTTTATGTGGTAAAAATCTAGAATGCGAAAGTCAATCATAGGAGCATAAATTTTGTTTACATAATGTGGCCTCGTAATGTAGCGTGTATTTCTTGTCCAACCCTCAGTGCTGCCTAAGCGGCCTACGCTATATTTCCCTTGGCATTCCTTTATATTCTATATGAACACTAGTTTATAGCCAACAATTTACTTACGAAAGATTCCAAGAAAGAAGAACAAGTTTTGCCAACTACATATTAACAGTATTATACCTTTATAATATAGAGAAAGCTCCTTCTGTAATAAACAACATATAACTCAAAATATGTTTATTTTTAGTACTGGAGCGGCAGTGCGAAGAGATGGCATATCCCATATGATGGATTCCTTGATGATAGATCCATTCTCGTCGTTCGGCTTTACCAAAGTTTCAACCGCAAGACCAAGAAAACTTTCGCCCAGAAGACGTCATTCAGGTGAGTTGAAATCGTATCATCAAGTTTGGCATGCCATGTTGCATGCATCAGCCGCATCTATTATGAATGTTTAGCCTATAGTTTTCTTAAATCTCATTGGACTTATCTGCTAAAGAATCATTAAAAGTTTTCTACTTGTATCTCTGTTTAAAAAAATAATAATAATAAAGAAGATTACTTAGTCTAATATAGGTCAACTCTTAATTACTAAATCTTTATAAACTTAATTTACGCTGAACTGGGAGAGCAAATGGGTTAATATAAACGGAGCTAAACTGAGCAACCTTAGGCCCAATTCACACACGAGTGGCGTATGGCACTGAAGTGGCAATGGCGTGGCTCTGGCGTGGCGCTGGTTTGTGCCACCTCTATGTTAACTTATGGCCTAATGTACACTGGTATGGCGTGGCACTGGCGTGGCAGAGGGGGTCCACCATGACCGATCCTCGCCAGTCCCACGCCATCGCCACGCCAGTGCCATACACCACTCTTGTGTGAATTGGGCCTTAGATTCTCAGATGACATAGTAGTATTCGTTTTCATTCGAATTATTCTACAAGAATTAAATGAAGCTTGCATGCCTGATGGTTTGAGAGTAAACTTTGAAAATACCTTTCTTATCAGAAATGGTGAGAAGGATGTTAAAAATAAGAGTCAAAGAACTTATATGGATAAAAGAAACCGAAACCACATACTTTTGAGCCACTTGGATGTCAGTCAATGTATGGAGAGGAGTCTAAAAGGTCAGACGCATAGACCGAATAAGACCTTCCGAGCTAAGAAAGTCAGGAAAAGGAGATTTAAGAGAGGCAACACTTAAATTAAAGTGGCAGTGGGTAGGAAAATGCTAGAATGAAGGAGCCGAAATGGGCTTAATGTATCAGTGAACGGTACCCAGAGATGGAGTTAGGGAACGAGGCAGGCTAGTGAAAAGGTGGAGAGACAATATCACTAACTTTTGCGGGATAATGTGGCATCGTTCAGCAAGAGAAAGAGAAGCATGGTCAAAACAATGGCCGCAGAAGAAACATCATTATTCATTTAAAAATTATAGTATATATAACTTTTTTAAAAAAATATATAAATATACATAAATAAATAGAGGAATAACTCAATTTAAATTTAAACATCACTCGGGGGAAAAAATAAATAAATAAAATAAAATCGATAAATAACTTGTAATTTTTTAATTTAAGTAAAATAAAAAAAAAAATTTCTAAAGGTTTTTACTAAGTAAAAACCTAAGTAAAAAACCGAAAAATTATAATTTTCATTATGTACATATAAAACTTAATTTACTTTGTTTTCCCCCACTCTTATAACTATAATATGACTAATATGTAATTTATTTGTAGAAACGCAAACTCGGCGGGAAGATGCGCAGCCAGTTAACACGAGAAATACGCCGTCACCAGAGAACACATCACCTAATTCAAGAGCAGTTACCAGCAGGTGGGCTGCTTCCTTGAGAAAAAGGGATCCGGAGATACAACCAACTCTCCCTGCCATCAATAGCAGGTAAAAAAAATTACTTAATGACTTGTAATTTCAATTTACTTTATAACCGATGAAAGAAAAATTCTAGCTATGTAAGGATATATTTAATCATCCTTTACCTTCGGTAAGCTTGAAAGCAAAATGAGGGAAAAAGGGAAGTATCGGTTTGTAAACTCATAACATCATTAGAGTACGCGATAGGACGCGAGGAAGGTATGTGCCACACAGCGCCGGCGCTACGCACAGGCGGAGCAGGCGGCCGCCTGTGGCGGCCAAACTGAGGGGGCGGCCGATGACGCCCTCAGGTTGTTTTATTTTATAAATTGAAAAACAAAATCTATAGTAGCAAAACCCAAAACGATAATCATGTGCCTAACCCCCGTCTTGAGTAGGCAGTTAGAGATATAACACCACAAGACAATACCTTATCAGTTGCTGTTTTAGTTAAGTAGCCGTGCTAATCGCATTTCGGGTTGATTCTTGGGTACACCGGTGTTACTTCATTTTATTCCTAAAAAAAACTATCGGGTGTCTTTGCTATATTATATGAGTTCTGAGTACATATTTTGTTTATCTATGTACATAATATGTATTTTTCTTTCTCTTGTAACCCTCCTTATCCTTAAGTCTTTTCCATTATACCTCATATATTTTTTTTTTATTTATATTCACTTAACTCTTTTCTTACCCCTTTATAGCTGTTATATTTTCAACCCTTACCTTAATTTGTTAATTGTAATAGCTCTCCTAATAAAATAAAAATCGGTCCGAGACAAATCAGACAAAGTTTTTCATATTATACGAGTTCATAAATACTTAGCCCAGTGTTTTCCATTTATTAGTTTTAGTAGGTACATGTAATTATTATTAAATATTATAATCAAAATTTAAAAATAACCTCCTAGGCGGGGAATCGATCCTGGCCTCTCTCCATCCGTGATTTTAAAGCTATTTTCTCAGGAACTATATTTTTCCAGGGAAAACGGCTTATATCGTTAGATTCGTATTTAAATGGACTACATTTCAGCATTTTTTAATCAAAATCGTCGGAACAGTTTTCGAGAAATAATTCTTTTCAGAGTGTTTGGGGGGTAGCGCCTCCTAATTTGAAGCTAAAATTCATTTCAGGATATGATTTTTCTGAACATGTATGCCAAATTATGTCAAAATTAGCCCAGTAGTTTAGGCTCCAGGCATCTGCACAGATGATAGGCAGACATTTTTTAAAACCCATTTTTTGGACTCAATGGACCTCAAAACGTGTAAATTCATCACAATCTCAAGATCGAATTTTTGCCCCCTCACAAATATTTTTACTTTCTCTTTATATGAGAAAGTTAACGAACCCAACATAAAATTTGAATCTTTCCAGTTATTACTTTCTCATATAAAGAGGAAGTATTGTGATAGCGCAAAAATTCAACTTTGATAGATTTACACGTTTTGAGGTCCCCTGAGTCTAAAAAAGTGGTTTTTAAAAAATGTCTGTCTGTCGCCAGTCGTCTGTGCAGATGCCTCTGGAACCTAAACTACTGGGCCAATTTTGACGAAATTTGGCATACATGTTCAAAAAAATCATACCGCGAGGCGAAATCGAGAAATTAATTTTACCTCTAAATTTGAGGGCTCCCAAAAAACTGAACAAACGTGAAAAAAATGATTTCTCGAAAACGGTTCCGACGATTTTGATTAAAAAATTCTAAAATGTAGTCCATTTAAGTACGAATTTAACGATATATTCCTGAGAAATAGCTTAAAACAGGAACGGAGAGGGGCCGGGTTCGATTCCCCGCCGAGGAGAAGTTATTTTTATGAGTTATTTTGATGAAATGTTCAATAATAATTAAATGTACATACGAAAACTAATAAATTGAACACTCTGGGCTATGCAATTATGAAGTTTGTCTGAGTTGTCTCGGACCGGGTTATTTTTGTGTAATAACCCAAACACATAAATGTAGGAAAGAAAAAAAATCGCACTTCTCCCACTCCACCCCCCCCCCCCCCCCCCCCCCCGTTCAAAAAAATTCCTATTTCAATGGGGCGGCCAAAAATCGTCCTGCCTGGGGCGGCAAAAAATCGTCCTGCCTGTGGCGGCCAAAAGTATAGCACCGGCGCTGGTGCCACACCAGTTGGCAGACTATTCATACAATTTTGGAGATAATATTGTGAATTACATTTTATGGGAAGCGTCTAAAAAGTGTCAAAATATGGGAGAGGGGTAGATTGCACCTTATTTTTGATGGAATCTCGGAAAAATCTTCAACAATACTTGACTAAATTATAAATTACCAATTGGTAATGTAAATATTGAAATATTATGCATTTTTGCTTTAGGAACAAATTGGTTCAACATAATTTACCCAAAGCCAAATCTCTGGAGAGTGGGGTTCCATCCTTAGCAAGCCAGCCTTGCAGAAGAGAGAGAAGAAGCAAGACCACAGTGGGCCGAAGAGCAGACAAAGAAGAGAAGAACGGAGAGGGAAGTGATTCCAGTGAGGCGGAGGCTGCGACACTTAGACCAACTGATTCGAGGTTGTTCCCGTCTGCAGGCTTCGAACAGTACCTCGTGGATACCATAGAGAAGGATATTTTGCAGAAGAATCCTAATGTATCATGGAGCCAAGTTGCTGGTCTCGCGGAAGCCAAAGCAGTCCTACAAGAAGCAATGATTCTCCCCATGCTTCTCCCTGATTATTTTAAGGTAAAAGTGTATTGGTAGAACGAGTTAACACTTTATGTTTTAGTTTTAAAGGTGTTTAATAGTTTTTAAGGAGTCTATTTCTATTATTATTTATAAAAAATGGTTTCTTGAAAGGAAATTTATTTTGCAGGGTATTCGAAGGCCGTGGAAAGGAGTTCTGATGGTTGGCCCCCCTGGTACTGGTAAGACAATGCTTGCAAAGGCTGTGGCTACTGAGTGTGGTACAACTTTCTTCAACATATCTTCCTCCACTCTCACTTCCAAGTACAGAGGGGAATCTGAAAAACTTGTCCGACTACTTTTTGAAATGGTAATATTTATTTAAAATAATGGAGACGGAACAAAAAAAATACCTAAACATTATTTAATTAAGCTACTTATCAGAAAGATACATAGTACGAATCTATTTATTCTTTTTTAACAAACATTTAAAATTTACAGGCTAGATTCTTTGCCCCAAGTACTATTTTCATAGATGAGATCGATTCTCTTTGTTCTCAAAGAGGTACGGATTCCGAGCATGAAGCATCCAGAAGGTTCAAAGCTGAGCTTCTCATACAGATGGACGGACTTAATTCTTCAGGGTAACCATGAACTCTAATCTTCATTTCTCAATACATTTATAATATATCAAAATATATTTCTCGAACCATTCTTCAGAATTTTTACATGAGATCAAGAGAAATTGGATGTATTATAAGATTGCACATAATGTCTAAAACAGAATCAAATGTCCCACTTAGATATTTATATACCTGACGTCATGCGTCGATAGAAATCAAATTGTATCTAAACTATAATCTATTTACAAGGGAGTTATAAATAGATAATTTCGCTAAACTTTGATGTCCTAGAAAAAGGATTTAAGGGTGTTGGACAAACAAATGCTTTAGCTGCTACCATCGCATTGAGGACAATGGTCGACTTAATTAATATAAGGATAATATACCAATGTAAATCAATTTAATGACAGAGATTTAAAAAAAACATATAAACAATTTTAACGGTCTAAGTCATTAACTAAATAATTAAAAAGGGTTAAATACTTCTTCTTGACCTCTATTGCAAGGGGTTTTATTTATCTATTAAATTAAATAAATAATAATTGAATTTAAATCTTGCATATTCAAGTTTATAATTCATTAAATAATGTAACTAAAATATAATCAGAAATACATATTTATTTACACTAAAAATATGTTTTATCCATTCCTTCAAAAAATTGTAATTTATTTTTTCAGGGACGATAAAGTTATTATGGTATTAGCTGCTACGAATCATCCATGGGATATTGATGAAGCTTTTCGACGACGATTCGAGAAACGTGTTTACATACCACTTCCAGATGGTAAATCTCCTACAAATGCCTTTTACTATATATAAAAGTATTGCTAGGCTACGCTAAATAGTGCCATCGCGTGGAGAATAACTATATAACTATTAAAGTAACAATAGATAATTAAGTGTTTTGACAAAAAAAAAACTGTCCACCACAAATTGAACTAAACTCTTTCATATATGGATAAATAATTACTTGGTCCAGTGTTTTCCATTTGTTAGTTGTTTCAAGTTTTCGTGGTTACGTTTAATTATTATTAAACATTATATTATCAAAATTTACTATAAAAATATCTCCTCCCTGGCAAGAAATCGAACCCGGCCCCCTCTCACTGTTTACGTTTAGAGCTATTTTCTCTGAAACTAGATTTTTCTCAGGAAAATGACATATTTAAACTAAACACTTTTTTGATTCGGGAATCAAAACAAAACGTGTAAATCCATCAAAATCTCAAAATCGAATTTACGCTCCAGCACATTACTTTCTCTTTATATATATACTCGTATATGATAAAGTAAAAATGGATAGTGGACACAAAACAAAAATTAAACCTTAATATAAGATGCCTTTCTTAATCCAGCTGTAACTATTTTGTATCTTTTTAGGGTAAAAAAAAAACAGTTATTGTTTGTCATAAAACGGATTTTAAGGTATTTTCCCGCCAAAAATGTTGTTGAATTATTTATGCCTAGAGACTTGCATTGCAGAAGTTGGAGTAGTGGCAAGAAGTGGAGTAGTGTGCTTTGTGTATGCTGAAAGCACATATTTGGCAACTTTTTTTTACAAAGTAGTTTAGGAAAAAGGTATTATACACCCTCAGGTGGTGTATAATACCATGTGGTGTATAATACGTGTGTGGTCCCCAATGTGACTGCCGGGATGCCTTATTTATTTATAATTTGTTATTTATTGCAACTTCAAATCAATTACAATAATAAAAATAATAAAGTATATTTATAATTATAAATGATTTTCTCACTAATAAAAAAAATAGAATAAAATGTAACGTACCTAATTAACAAGATTTTTTAAATTGTAATATAAGTTCTAGAGCAAATTACATGAATATTAGTTTTCATAAATTAATAAGTTAATTTTTTATATATTTGTCTTTTGGAATTGTTTTATATTTATATTTATTATGATATAATTAGTTATAAAATAATAACATAATTAGAACAAAAAAAATCCAGTATATTAACTCAGTATGAGATTTCTCTATTCTAGATAGAGAGAGAATCATTTAATTTGTTTTAAAATTTAAAATTCAATATTTCAAAATTTAAAATATAACATAAGTATAACTTCTCCTTGGCGGGGTATCGAAATCGACCTCTTATACCCGTGGCTTTTTAACTATTTTCTCAAGAACTAGGTTTTTCCCAGGAAAAATACTTAAAATATCTTTATTCGTATCTAGTGGACTATACTGTAGAATTGTTTTTATGAAAATCATCGTAACCATTTCGAGAAATCATTTTTTTCTCTTTTTTCAGGGGTTTTGAGCTTCAAATTTAGATCTGCAATAAATAATTTATGGAATTCACCTCGAGGCTTGATTTTTCTGAACCTGTATAGAACCATTAAAAACGTGTAATGTTCAAAATCTCAAAATGAAATTTCGCGTCAACACAATACATTTTCTCTCTCTATATATATACGTATTTGAGAAAATAAAAAGGGAATATGAAAAAGAGTGACCTCAAGCTAGGAAATTTAATTATGGTAAAGGATTCTACCCTAATTTCTTTCTTTGATTTTAGATGATACTAGAAGTGCGCTTTTAAAAAAATGTTTGGAAAATATACAGACAGATCCGTCTCTTAAAACCGAAGAGATCGCTAAGAAACTTGATGGCTACACATGTTCTGACATCATTAATGTGTGCAGGTATGTCTTGCTTATTCTCGTAAGATTTTGTAGAAGAAAAACAAAGAGAAGAATTATTTATTTTCTTATTGATTGATTTATCAGTTATTCAACAAAGTATTGCTATTGTGGTATGTATTTTCTTAAGTATTATTTTTTGGTGTATCTGACCACTAAACTATTTTCTTTATCTAAAAAAAGGTATGTGCACATTGAACTTAAATTTAATAAAATAAAAGGTTTTCAGTGACTACTTAATTTATAATATCAATCTTTTGCAATCCCTACTATAAAATAGTAGGCCGCAGAACGAAATGTTGATTTTTTTTTTTTTTTTTTTTTTTTTAATTAAAACATATCCCGTGGAAGTTTGGGAACAAGTTAGAGATATCATAGGACTCTCAATTGCATTAGTAGTGCTCGTGAATTCCTGAAAGAAGGATCTTTGACTCCGGCAATCCATGACAAAGGTCCTATAAGAATTCATCACCTTTACCACTGTGCACTATGGCTGAGTGAGATTTGAATGTGTACTAGGAGAGTAAGGACTAATTCTGAAACATATTTGTATAGACATATTTATCTTTTGCTTAGGGACGCAGCCATGATGACTTTGAGGAGAAAGATCCTTGGTAGGACTCCTGAAGAAATCAAGAAGTTGAAGAAGGATGAGTTTGAAACACCTGTCAGTCTTGAAGATTTCATTGATGCTATATCCAAGTGTAAGAAATCCGTCAACTTAAAAGACCTCAGCCGTTATCAATCCTGGGTCGAGGAATTCGGTGCCTGCTGATATTAACCAAAAACTATGTTATAATTAAAAGAACAATAAATAGTCACCAAACAATATAATTATATAATTATTAATATTAATTGAGATAATAGTTTCAAATATACTAATAAGACCATAAGTATACATTTTTAATGCAGTGACTTAAATAGTTTTAACAGCCAGTTTATAAAAAAAGTTATTTGAACGAGAGTTTTTAAATCTGTATCCTCTCTAAAACGATACTGGCTAATTTTAAAATTATACTTTTAGAAAAATCAGATATTAAATTGCCAATGTATTATGACATTTTTTGATACTATTTCAAAAAGAAGTAGGAGTTTGACTTATCGACTGACGACGAACAGTACTGTTTTAAGAAACAATTGTATATTGGATTTTTTATTGAAAATTATAATTATTTTGTTACGATCGTTATAAGATCTGGAATCATTAACTAGTCTTATTTTAGGTTATAAAAGTTGTTATTATGTTTTATAGAATTGCCTAGATAACTTTATTTAAATTATTATTTTATAGTTAAATAGAATTAATAACGCCTTATCATTGATATTATAACATGAAATGAACGTTCGTATTAAATATAGGCTCTTATAAATATATGTACTTAGATGTTGTAATTCATTGTCATCGCGAGCAATATTGGTTTAACGTCTAAAAGCTTTGAACTCGAGGATAACTTGGATCATATGTCAAAGTTGCCCTTTGCATGTTTGCAAAAACTAAACCAGATTTAGGAGCCATTCAATTGAACATTTGTCCTACTTTAAATAGAAATTACTCTGGTTAGGACATCTGAAGCATTTTCGAAGTTCATTATACAGATTTCTTCTTATCTCCTATAAACAATAAAAGTTATAAAATAATATTTTTTGATGTAATTAAATGCCCGAATGTATCTATCTAGAAGTAATATTAATTTTTATTGTTCTTAGTTAAATATAATATTATCTTTTTATCTTGTGCTATACCGACTCCGCTTATTAAAACATTAAAATATCATGATAAACGCTCTTAAAAATAACAACTAAGAATGAATGGAAAAATAAAATAATAAAACAGTTTGTTTCTTCACTGTATAAAAATTAGCTATTGAAAATAAGTTTAAAAAATAAAATTTCCAGTTATTAAAATATTCCTTGTTTTCAACAGTCAAATCTACCGTTAACTGTGCGTTTTGTGAAACTGGAACTTCATGACGATCTAGTTTACAAAATAGGTTTAAATTTACTTCTCACACCCTGTTGCCAAACACCATTGAGCAAATCTTCTGTAGGACTGCAACAAGACAAAATGTCAAAGAAGCTCAGCCTTTATTTAAGCTCGACTATGATGAAATAACGTCAAGATTGTTTTGAGGACATTAGTCTATAAGGGAGTCTATTCATATTACTCTTCTAGGATTCTTAATATTTGTTAGGTCAAGTATAAAGAGTCTGAGAAAGAGTTTTCATCTTCACAATGGAAAAGCATTAGCGTAATAGTGCATTAGTGTTTATACAAAGTGAGTTATTAACTACTATACTTGTATATTTACCATATTCTAGTGAAGGATGCAATTCTCTAGTTTCCAGGGTCATTGAGATTTCCTTTTAGTGAATTTCTTTTGGAAATAGCACTTATAAGGTAGTTCTCGTCTCTCATAGCCGGAATCGGACTTTGGACCATGACCTAAATATATCTATCTCATGGGTCCTGAAGAATTAAACAGTCCTCTAATGAAGTTCTGGGTCTTTCGGTGGTGGGCGAGTATCGAGGAGTATAACTCTAATTCTTAAACCATTAAAAACGACTGCTTGCGTTGGCAGGATGACCCCATCCTGCCAAGCTTGGGTTGACAAAATGAAGTCATTCAACCCAAGCTGACCCCATGATCACCCCAAGATGTTACTAGACCCTTGAGGTGCGATCATCACTAAAAGACTTAGAACTTTATGGTTACTTTAACCGTGGAAGCCTACGAACTTCGAACAGTCCTCTTAGATAACGTATCTTCATCTTTTAAGATTGTTGTTATTTGTTACAGTTATTTCAATTCCTTTTAATTGCCACAGTTCAACTAAAAGGAGCGTGGTGGTAATCAGCAAATGAACTTCTTTAATAAAAAAGTGAAATAAACAAAACAAAACAAAAACCTAATTTTAACTGCTTCATTGTAAAGTAATATGTTGTTTTTTTTAAATTATCTTATGTTTTACTTTAATGAAAAAGGGCCCAATTAAACTTTAGTTTTACATTATTGGTAAAACTATTTGTTTTAGCTTTTCGTCAGATGATCATTTCAACAGAAATTTTTTCTCATTTTTTCATTTTGTATTAAACATAAAGTTAGGGGAAAAAATTGATTGGATTAAATGGTCTTCAATGAAGTCCAATTCACGTAACTTAATTGCAAATGAATAAGTTATACCAATTTTATGAAAATTGAACATTAAAAATTTTATATTTTCTTTTGAAGTCACATGTGTTTTATAAGTTTTTTTTTTTTCTTTTTGTATTATATTTATTTTCATTTAAAATAAGATTATTTCCTTGTCTTATTGTAAGTCTATAAATGGATATATGTTTACTTTTTGTAAAATTTCATAAAGAGAGGATTCAGATTTAAGGTTTACTGGGTAATCCCATTAAAATTAATTAATCAATTCTTGGGACCCGTATATTTTAATCTAATTAATTAATTTATTCGATAAATAATGTATAAATATCCTTAATCATACCCATCTAATATGTATATTAAAAATAAATAAATTAAAAATAAAAACGGAAGAGGAGCTCAAAGCGCAAAAGATGTTAATAAAAGAAGTCTCATGGAATTATAAAGAAATGCTTAGAGACGTATAATTTAAAAGTTTTTATGTACTACATTGTAAGGTACAAATTTTTTAATGTATATATTGTGTTGGAACTTATAAGTAACTGTCCAAGATAGGCGTCGATAGTACTTTAATCCCAATAAGCTGGTTTTGAATAGGGTAATGAAAGTTTTGGGTTGTCTTATTGCAACACAAATAATCATATCAATTGACATTTGTCATTAAAAGAGAAGTTCAACAGTAACAGATATTGTCAGTAGGTATCGAACAGTGACAACTGATCATTTTGTATGCGTCCTTAAAGGTAAAGCGCTGCTTCAAAAAGTTACCTAAAATGAGTAGCTTTTTAAAATCCATGCATTCTAGACGTTGGCAATAAAAAATGTATTACCTTTTGAGAGTATTGATTTACTAATCAGGTTTCTAGTATCACAAAAGTGTCAGTAGTCGTCGACTGACTCAGTTTAGAATTGGTTACCATGGGAGCGATGACGAAACCGGAAAACAATTTTTACGTTAATAATATATTATGTCTGGATTTCAAAGGCTTTGTATTAAATTGACAATCATTCTATATGATGGTTCTTCAATAAATTTTCGATTTAAAACTCAAATCAATTGATTCGTGTAATATTGTTATTTGAGTTAGTTTCCATGTGCAAAATAATTAGTAAATTGGATTGTCTAACAGCTCACTCCATTTTCAGCCTGTAATAAAAATAATTTTTTAGATTTTTTAAATCACTTTGACTTAAAAAGTGTATATATTAATAACTAAAATATCATCTCTTTTATCATTTTGTATTATTTTATATTTCGAAAATCTTAATTATTATTTATTTTATATCTGAATAAATAAGCATTTTTTAAAAACTTTTTTTTATAGTGAAGAGTAAATTTTAATATTATTATCTTGTACATTTACTCCAGTTTAAATCATGAATGTGTGGTGTGTTCTTGTTATACCTGTCAAAAGACACATACGCATTATTATATATAGGGTGATTTTAAAATGTTTCGCCTAACTTTGAGGTATTTTTCTACACACAAAGGTAAGTTAAAAAGGAAATATATCTAACTACATGTGTCCAAAATTCGCGTTCCCGAGTTATGAGCAATTTTTTTATTTTGGAAATCAAACCTTGTTAAAAAAACTTAAACATTATGTGGGTGTTAATAATAATTAGATTTTAATTAAATGATGTTGAATGCTTTTAAGTAGATGTTCGACATGTTCATCTTCCTTGCCTTTCAAATATCCCAGAAGTAAGAAATCTAACAGATTAAGGTCTGGTGATCGTGGCTGTCATGGAATAAATCCACTTCGACCTATCCATTGCTTAAACTTGAGATATGTTTTAAAAATTTGAGATAAGTGCAGTCTCATAAGTAGGACCCCATTGTGCATAACCACATGCCTTGGAGTAATTGTAAAGGCACATTCGCTAAAAGGCCTGGGAGTTAATTTACTCAACAGCTATGGTGTTCCTCTTGTCAACCGATTTGGCAAAACGTAGGATCTTATCAAGCAATCTTCCACGATACCTGCCCACACATTAATTAAAAATCGATGTCGATTCCTTGATTCATAAACGAGTATCGTGTGCGATAGTCGATAGTAATCCAATCTCGGGGTAATCCCACTTCATCTGTAAACAGAATTGAATTCAGAAAACGTGATTTTCCACCAAATTGTTGCAGAATCCATCGGCCGAACTCAGTTCCTGCACATTTGCTGAGTTAAGCACATTTGCTACTCATGTAATATTTTTCACAAAATCATAATATTTGATAGTGTTTTGTGAGACTCCCTTCGCCACTGCAATCTTCCACTTATTAATTCTAGGGTCACCATCTCCTTGGTGCGTCATTCGTTATAAATCAGGAGTATAGACACCAACCTTGACCTACTTTTTCCTATTCTTCTTGGTCTTGCTGAAAGTTGCAGATCACTCTCACAGATATTTGAATGACTTCTGCTAATCATACTCCTTTCTGGAACTATTCTTTTGACAACTGCAAACGTTGTGCCTCTCTGGTATTTCAATTTGACTACTGACTGTTGCTTGTTTGATTTTAACAGCAAGTATTCTGATTTATTTCCAATATCCAAAAATTTCCAGACTAATATTGTATATTTTTATGAACTCCTTTACTAGTCTTTGTGTGTAGAATAACTGAATAACAGCTCACAGTTATATATAAGCGTGTGTGAGTGATTTATGAGTAACCAGAATTAACGAGTTAATCGTCCAAAACTTTGTAATTAGACGGTATATGTGTAATAATAAGGGCTAACTGATTACCTTACATCAACTGTTCGCTTCCTTGGCTGTGATCAACTTAACAAACAAGTAATAATTCTCTTCTTAATATTCTTTTATAGCAGTTATAATTTTTTTTATATGTTATATAATATAAATATATATTCTTTTTTTTGTGTGCCCCAGTTATTAATTATTAAATAAAATTCAATAATTCTGTTTTATACAAAAAAAAGGGTTTAATTTTATTTGTGTTAAGAACCTTTTATGCTCCTACAATTATTGTTACTCTTTACTCTTTTGCACTTAATGCTTGTTTGATATTTTCGTTTTATCAGTTTTAGTACAATTAATGCCTTCTTGTCAAAATAATGCGTAGAATTTTATTGTTACTCTTACGTGTCATTTCTATGCGACTGATCTCATTTTGAAACTGAAATGTAGGTATATTATTATGATTTATAAATCGTTTAGAGGAATTTGTGCAAAGTTGGACATATTCATATATACTGATGTTTTCTTAGAATATTCACATAGCTTCCGTTACCTTCGGTATGCTTGGAAGCAATAATACAATATAGTTTTTTACATTACCAGAAAATACAAAACACTTAAAATAAAATAACAGCAGCACTCGGGGGAAGAGTATTTTCCGTTTTAATTCTTCTTCATTCCCGTTCGCATTCACTTAAATATGTTACTCCTCATGCAAATAATAGCTTACTATGGATCAAATTTCTATAAACCATGCTGATTTCTACCCTTTTTTATATTTTGTGAAGATTAATTTTGCTGCATTGTTCTATAAGGCCGCTCCCTGACTTGACGGTACGATATCGGTGTGGTATCGGTAAGCTAGTATGCCGATGGGGTAAGATTATTTACCGAGCGCCTATATCTTACCGATTCGGTACAGATTCTTTACGCGGTAAGGAATCGGTATACCGAGAGTCGGTAAAAATATCTTACTAAATCTGGTAAAGAATCTGTACCGAATCGGTAAGATATAAGCGCTCGGTAAAGAATCTTACCGCATCGGCATACTAGCTTACCGATACCGCACCGATATCGTTTCGACAAGTCAGGGAGCGGCCTAAGATTCCTCACACTTTAAATGTGCTGTTTTTCAAAATATATTAGAAAATTTAATGAGATATCCTGCACATCTGGATGAAATTGACGAGGTGGTATTAGAAATTGACGAGATGGTATTAGAAATTGACGAGATAGTATTAGAAATTGACGAGATGGTATTAGAAATTGACGAAATGGTATTAGAAAATGCCATTGAAAGTTTTTCAGTTATAAATGATTGTGCTCGATCAAGTATAAACATATAAAAATTAAATTACTTACAAAATTAATTTAAGTAGATATTCTTATCATAATTTTTCATCGAATAATGCTATTTAAGACAAAGAGTGAATCAGTTTTGAAACAATATAGGGAAACTAATTAAATAAACTTATTATTTAAAATTATCTAAAGAATCATCTGACTCCCACATTGTTTTTATAGCTTATTTTAAATGCTGCCTGCACAAATGATGAGCCTTTGATAAGGATAAAAAACATTACCGAAATCTCAAGTCACGCTTCTGCACTTTCCTTTACTCTATGGTAAATCATTCACCCTTGATATTATCAAGGATTTTTTCCTATTTATTATAAATTTTCAATATTAAGGAGTTATTTATTTATTTTTATGTCTAATCTTCGAGTTTTATTGGAGTTTTTTAATTACTTAAAAAGATACAGATCGTTTAAGTACAAATCACAATTCATATGGGAACTAGTGTTTATAACATCTCACTATACAGTATTCCCATCAATTGTGTCTTATACTCGTATTTCCGTTAGTTAATTCCTACAAGAGTTATGAAATAATGCATTAGGTAAGCAATAACTAGAAAAAAAATCATTATTTCTTTTTTACTAATTTCATTTCAACGATCGGACTTATTAGCTTTCTCTGGTTAACATGTTTTATCATATCTATAGGACAAAATATCAGCTCACAACATCAACCCACGAATACAAAAAACTATGAGAACCGAGATTATGTTTTTTGTCTATATCATAAGTTTATGATATAATTATAGTTATACTATAAGGAAACAAGAGATCATTGATTTAATGACGGAACAAAACGCCAATTCAATTGTTAAGATTATATCTACAATAAGATCAAATGCGCCTAAACACAATATATATATATATATATATATATATATATATATATATATATATATATATATATATATATATATATATATATATACATGTTGTATAATGTAACCAACAGAATTCTTAATTGCTCTATAGAAATAAAGCAAATGGTTTTAATACTAATGTTCCTTACTATACGGGTATAACTGGAAAGTACTCTTTTATTTTTATATCCACCTAAAGAGGTTTTACCAAAGTAAAACAGGATACATGAGGCAAAACTTTAGTTAAGCACCCCCGTAAGCGTAAGTATTGAGATAAAGAGATATTTAGTCTAAAGTACTTTGGGTCAAAGGAATACAACACTTCTTTATATAAAATTATGACAAAGACAATTCCTTTTTATAATTTTCATAACCATCCAGGTAATGTCAAAATTGAAATGAAATTAGTGGGATACTAAACGAATATTGTGCCCTTTTCAAAACGATGATAGAACGAAATGTCTTAGCGTTTTTACTGGTCTTATATTACTTTGCTTTGTAAGTTTCACGTTTCCGTTACCCCGATTTTGAACCACTTCCTGCATTTCAATCTTCACCAAATTTTGCACATGGAAACAATTAAGGTAAAGAATACAGAAACCAAGGAAAAAAAAAATATTCTGCTTATAAACACAAATGTGTATTAATTTGTACAAAATACTAATAATATGGAATTAAATGAAATTAAAGTATCTATGATGTGGACATAAATTCAAGTAAACATATTCCCATATATGTTTTATTAGCATAGTGCTAGCTATAGTAGCAAATGTCCAATAATCGACTAATGAAGAAGTATTTTTTGTTTTTTTTTACGTTATCATCTTTCAAGTCAAGTATTCTATGAGCTTGTACTAAGGCTTGTGCTTGTACTAAAGCATGTGCATGTACTCAGGTTGTGTGAATGCCACGAAACGAAAACTTGAGTAAATACTTATATTATAGCTATGAGTGTTTACACACTTATATCAGTTTGTTCAGTCAAAATTTGTTCTGCAACGTTTAAACTGTGTTTAATTCATCATTAAAATCCCTCAATTTGTAATATAAATTTGGTCCAACTAATTAAACCTACGCAAAAATAAACCTTATAACAAATCAAAAGTAATAAATACTATTAGATAGAAAAAAACCATCATACAAAACCCATGGTTAGTGTTAGTAAAATAGCTTTTAACTAATGTCTAAATTATTATTTTAATGTTTCTTCTAGATCGCTTTCCTCTCCCCTTTACTTTGTATTATTGGAAAAAGTAAAATATAAATAGGAATGGTTAAAAAAAATCATAACACATTATAATTTTAAAAAAAGTATATATTTACAGGCATCTATAAAAATATTTTTTTCTCAAATTACAATAATAATGGCGAAATAATGTTTTCATAAAATGGTTTTCTAAGTCATTAACAGTTATCACTTAATGGTTGAATTTTCATCCATTTTTACTTGGAGTATACCAGTTTTTAATTTAATTTTTTAAATTTATGTTTCCAATATTATCTGTAAGCTTATTTCTTTTGGTAATTTTCTATAAATATTTAAATACACTTTAATTTCTAAACTTAACAATTGAGAGCAAAATACTCAATATTTAAAAAATAAATATATAAATAAACGTTTTCACGTCGCTTTTAAAAAGGTTTTTGATATTCACAGATGTTTTTGTAAGAAATATATACACATATAATCAAAATAATGTATAGATTTTAAATAATAATAATGATTATTATTTGACTGTACATATGATAATTTCAGTATGTTACGGTCTTTTATAATACTGAAAAAAAAACAATCATAATTAAAACTAGTCTGCCCAATAGTGTGGCACATAACTTCCTTGCGTCCAATTTTGGAAAAATGGTTTCATTGGGAATTATTAGTTTAGGTGTTTTGGACTTTTTTCGATTCCCAGTTGGGTCACATTTATTTTGTTTCAATATTATTTATATTTATTTAATAATATGTTATATTTTATTTCAAAATTAATGTGTAAATACGTTGAAGACGTTAAGACGTAAAGACGTTTCAAGACGTTGAAATTAATATGTAACCAACAAGAGAGTTAGTTATGACCAACCATCCAAATTCTATTTAAATTAGGACCATTAGTTTTTAGGTTTCTGTACAAAGTACAAAAAGAAACCTTATATAACGGCTCTGTCTGTCTGTCTGTCCGTTGCTTGTTTCAATTCATAAACTACTATAGCTAGAAACATGAAATTCGGCACACAGGTGCATCTCGGCATTTAAGACAACTGGACACATTTTGGATTTTTCACACTAAATATTTTCAAGATGGCGGCCAATATGGCGGGCGACTAAAAAAAACGTTTTTAGTCACCATGACATGTTATATATCAATTTAAAAGTCTTGAAATGAAGAAAAAGAGTATGCAACTATTAAAATTTCACACGTAATATTTTCAAGATGGCGGCCAATGGTGACAAAACATTGTTTTAGTTACCATAACATGTTATACATCAATTTAAAGGTCTTGAAGAGTAGAAAAATATAATATCACTACTATTAGAATGTTACTATTAAAATTAGAGTAATTATATTATAATTCATAATTTTAAATTTAATGTACAGAAACCGGCGATTATCGCCCCACGTACTTACGTGAAGCGCGCCTTACTTGTTTAGATATTGTGATTCGAAAAATTTTTGAGACTGACAAATAGACACGAGCCCAATGTTGCCTAATGTGTAAAACAGAGTTCTGACCAGGAGTTTTTTTAAATCGGAGACATAAGAAAATTTTATTGCGGGAATGATCACAAAGCTTCTGTTAACTTCGGTAAAGTCGTAATAAATATTAATATTATACCTTCAATAATAAATATTAGGGGCATTTTTCCTTTTTTTTTTGACGATTTTTAGTTTCAACAAGTGGGAATAATCATTTTTTTTTTTTTTATAATTATTTATCCAATAGCAAACCACTAGGTTTCTAATTTTTAGTTTAGTATTTAATATAAGAAATAGAAGATTCTTACATACATTTAGGTATTACTTTTTTAAAGGTGTTGGACAGTTTTCTCATATATACAACCAGCTATTTATACATTTATCGGTATGGTGTATAATAATAGAAATAAATAATTAGGCAATACTATACATTTCTTCTAAATATAATTTCAAAATTCTTAGAATGGAATTCCTCAGGCATGGATTACCGTTAATTTTAAGTACATCTAGCGTCGTATATCTAACAAAAAAATAAATATATAAACTAAAAATTTAATATAAATATATATGTACATTAATTACAAACTAATACTTACACATGCTCACTTAATAATAACTCTTGCCTACTAACAAGCCCTTAACTAAGTAAATCAAATATAACTTGTCAAACCATGTTAAGCTCTATTTATTTAATTTGTTATTTCTTCCAAGCTCAGAATGTTGAACTAGTTTTTCTCCATGTGCTAAGGTAACTCATATTCAATTTAATTCTAAATGCTAAAACATATAACCATCAAACTTAAAGTAGCAACAATTATTCAAGGGTAAAATATAATTGTGATTGGCTCTTCTTAATGTTTTAATCTTTTTATTATTATTACTGGTCTTATATTACTTAGCTTTGTAAGTTTCATCGCACATTTCTTTTTCCCCAATTTTGAACCACTTCCCGTGATCCAATCTTCCCCAAATTTTGCACATAGATACAACTAAGGCGAAGAATACAGAAACCAAAAAAAAAAAAAAAAACGTTGAAAATAAGACCAGTTTTGAAAAATTGCATTTTTATATTAATTATTATTAAACTACGGGGACTTAATGAAATAGAAATTTTACATTCAAAATTAGGCGAAATACTAGTACGATCAGACTATGGATTATATTTCAATCGAAATAATAATATAAATGTCCCCTGTAAACGTATTAATGATGAAATTAATTAACAGGTTATGTTTTTTTTCACAGCTTTTTAATACATTTCTCATGACAAAATACTAATGCGCTATTAGCCTACTAAATTTTAAGGCGAACCTTTTCCGGGAGTGTATCTATTTCAACAAGTTAAAATTATTGAATTTATTATCATTAATTCATTAATTCATTACATGTATATATAAATAATAAACCTTAGGTTTATTGACACCTTCAATACATGTATAAATCGATTTTTAAAAAAAGATGGATAAGGTAGGTGTAGAAAAAACAGCAATTAAATTTTGGTAGGAAACGTTTCGACCCTAAGTAAGGTCATCCTCAGTCCATTTTAATGACTAAAAAATTTTTCTGTTTCCTACCAAAATTTAATTGCTGTTTTTTCTACACCTACCTTATCCATCTTTTTTTAAAAATCGATTTATACATGTATATATTAAATTTATTTAAATTTTAACTTAGCTCGAACATTTAATATTAGATTTATTTTTAAGCTTGGCTTCGTGGAAATAATTTTGAAAGATTTATTTTTCGGGATTTTAGATTTAGATTTCGCATGGTTGTAGAATGTTATAAAATAATTTTAGGTAACATAACTTGCTATATGAACAATTCACAGATAAGATAGTTGTATGTAACCAAAGCAAACATTTAATATAATTTAGATTCTATAATACTTTGAACCTCAAATGTAAATTTGTATTAGAAGTCAATCCATAGGTTTTTTCAAGGCAACTGCTTTTATATTATAGCATTCTTATCTAAGAGCTGAACATTACCTTAAATTAGCCAAAAAACTACGGACTGCATCGGCCTATCATGAAATTACAACTTTTAAAATATAATGAAAATCTATGGATAGGATACAATATCTCTAGTTTAACCCGAGAACCCATCAAATGTTTTAGTTGGGAAGACATTCCACGTTATACCACCAGTCACATACAAGGAAATCTTTGCTGAACAATGTTCCGTTGGGACAGAGCATAGGTTCACCCATTCCAGGACCCGTGCATACATAGAACACCTGAAGCAGTTGTTCGAAAATCAGCAGAGATGATTATTTTATATGAAAAAGAAAAACACATTCATAAATTTATAGACGGGAAAGAAAATATTAATGTCAATAAAAATGTATTGAATTAGTTTGTAAAATATTCTTTAAATGTATTAACATCGATTAAAAAAAAGGGGGGGGGAAGTACGCGGAAAACGGAATATAGCTTCAGCCTATAAATAATTCTTACATAGTCTGACAATTAGTGTTTCACATAGCTTCCTCGCGTTCTATTATTAAAAAATAGGCATTTGGAAATTGAAAGTGTAGTTTCGATTTCACCTGTTTCGATTCCCAGTGGGGTCACACTAATTTTTAACCAATATTAAAAATGCGCTAAGGAGATGGTTAAAATTATTATAGGACTTGCAAAAATGTTTAACAACAAACTTACTGGCAGACACGAGACCAAAAATGTTCCCTGATATCTGAAACGGATTTTTGTGAAGGAATATGCATATTCTAATATGTCAGTGCAGTTTAAACTTATAGGATAAATATATATATATATATATATATATATATATATATATATATATATATATATATATATATATATATATATATATATATATATATATATGCTTCAACAAAAATGTATATGGTAAGTATATTCAAAATAACAATTGAAGTACTACCTGACAACGAGTAGAAGGATCAGGGATGTAACCGAAGCCCTCATTGCAAGGAATGTTGCGTGGTTGCGTAGGAGGACTAGCATACAAAGGGTAGTCCTGACCGGCTACACCAGGGATCACTTCATCAGCTGCAAATGAAAAACTAGCATTTCAGCAACAATGCAATTCAATTTTTAACCTCTTTATTTTATTTATTAATCTTTAAAAATGAATCAATTAATAGTAAAAAAATTAAAAAGTGAATTAAATGTAACTAACAAGGTCTTTTGTATGGTTTCTTCTTTTTTGCTTTCTTGACTGCAGGTTCGCTTGTCTGGGTGTATTTACCATTTTGCAGTCCAAAATATCCTGACTCAGCTACAGCGAGAGGTGATTCAGTGTCTTCCCGTCTTTGTTGCGTTACTTCTGAGGAAGTAGCGACTCCTTGATTTCTCATTACGTCTCTTGCCATTTCGATTGCTTTGGCGGTTGCTTCGACTTTCATACCCATGGAAGCTACGTCCGAGGCCAATAAGGATAAATTTACATCGACATAAGGTGCACTTTTAGTATCGTTTACGTTACCATTATTATAACCACCCGATAATGTTAAGGCATTGTTTACTTCAACGTCATATATGGATTGATTTTGATAATCAGTCCAAAAGTAACTGTCACTGTAAATTGGGGGTTTGAGGTCTTCAAGTTCATTATAAGGCGTTACCGTTTCAACAGTTGTCACTTCAGTAGTAACAAAGCTTCCACTGTCTTTTTCCGGAAGCGGATCTATGGGGTCGTTAATATTGATATCATGAGAAAAGTCGTTCTTTAGATGATTACTAGTGTCCACTGTGCTTTCATCGAAATTTGGCCATAACGGAGGTAGTAAGTATTGAACCGGAGACTCAGGAGGCTGATCGTACATTATATCGGTATTATTATACGTCGTTATTGTAAAACTGTTTTCGTTATCTGGAGGTGAATGGAGATCAAAAGAATGCGTTTGGTGTTCTTCGTGCCAGTCAATTTGATGTTCAAGTTCTGTTGATGGAAAAGGGGTCGTCGGGGTAAATTCATGGCTAACAGAAGTTACTTCAGTAAAGTATTGAGTGGTCAAAGGCTGAGTTTGAGATTGCGGAACAAAGCTATGCGAAGAAGGAAACTCAGAAGAAAAAGTTCTGGGAGAAGTGTTTTGCTGAGTTGGAGATTGTGGAGTGTAACTGAACGAAGAAGGGTAGTCAGAAGAAATGGATCTGGGAGATGTGTTTTGCTGAGTTGGTGATTGTGGAGAGTAGCTGAACGAAGAAGGATAATCAGAAGAATAGGCTCTGGGTGATGTGTTTTGCTGAATTGGAGCCTGTGGGGAGTAACTGAACGAAGAAGGGTAATCAGACGAAAAGGCTGTGGGAGATGTATTTTGCTGAGTTGAAGACTGCGGAGAGTAACTGAACGAAGAAGGATAATCAGAAGAATAGGCTCTAGGGGATGTGTTTTGCTGAAAATCAGAACGGACAAGTGGCTCCGGTTGAGGAGTTGGCATTTCTATTGGTGCGACAGGTACTGGGTCAGGATGCTCCATCATAGCCGGAGGTCTTACGGTAAAGTTTTGTACCATAGGACGTCGGTAGAAAGGTGGTAACAAGACTATGGCTGGCATGCCTCTAATTACTCTGGTACTGTGTCTATACTTGGCGAATCTTCTCGGTAATTTTTTTCTTATCTTTGACCTCCTAAAAACTTTCATAGTGCTATTGGCTCTCTGATTATAAGGTACATAATTTGACTTTTTAGCTTCTCTCTTAGTTTTAGGCATTACATCAACGTCAACAAAATGGAGAGTGACTTTTTCATTTGGAGTTGGCATTCTATTACCTACTTCAGCACCTTCAGTTAATGTGAGATCGACATTTTGAAGAAGCACTGCTGATATTAGTAATAAACTTATTGACATTTCTGAAAAAAAAAAAAATCAAAATCAAATTATGAGTTTTTAACACATATAATAGGTTCCGAAATGGAACCTACACCATCTGTAGTTCAAACCTTGCCTATGCAATTCATTTTACATTTTTGATGTCCAAATACAATAAATGAACACGCAAATGGAGAAAAAAAAATAAAACACCTTTTGGTGGGTCGAGCAAGTGTTAATTCTAGGTTTAAATGACGCCATGTTCAAACAAACAAATTTATATAAGAAAAATTTAATTTTTTTAACTATTTATTTTTTATATGGCCACTATATTTATGTGTGCAGATTGGGTTTTTTCTCTCTAAGAAAAAAAATAATATAGCAATACCTGTATCCTGTATTTACATAATATATAGAATAATCTATGTACATATATAAAATTGCAACTTACTGACATAGATTATCAACACCTCAATTGAGAAGATAAAAATTTGTAAAATATTAAAATCTTAGTAAGATAGGTTTTTTGAAATTCGCCTTTTTTCACCTCGAGGCGAAGTGAAAAAAGGCAACCTCATAATTGAGCATTTTGCCCACATGAAATTTGAGGAAAAGCTTCTCGTAGAGTGTGTGGCACGCCTAACTCTAACTCTCTTAAAGGGAAAAATCTGCCTTTAAAGAAGATACACGAAAAAGGATCGTCTAGAAAGACTTTTTTTTTTATTATGTCCCCTCTGATTCTGTCTGACCCTAAACCTGCAATCGGGTTCTTAAACACATAGTTTCAAAATAAATACGTAAGAATGCTCATATATTGGACACATTTTTAAAAGAGCATTTCTTTGATATTCACCTTAATCTATTCAAAATAGACCATAAAATAGTTATACAGGACAGACAATTTTCCTGCATTACTAGATATTGTTTTCAATCAATATTATCTAGTTATACAGCTAATAAGCAATATCTTAACAGATTTGACACTACACCTAGCTGTGGCAGAGCTGAAACTAATCACGTACCCTTAAACCTATATGATTCAAATTTAGACTGCACTAATTATAGCACATAGAGACATGCACGTTTAAAGAGAATGTTATAAAAAAAGATTTATCGAACGACTCGTTAAGACGGGGTCATCACTTCCTGTATGTATGCATGTTAGGTATAGAAGGGACAAAGTTATCAACATGAAAATCTACAGGAAACACCTATTACACGATTGCACTTATTGCTCACGCAGTTTATGCCACTATCAATCTAAAATAAGTATAAATATAAATATAAGTAAATTAGGATATTCTCAGCCAAATAGATTATCTAGGTACACGCAGATATAATAAATAGAAAACATATTACATCAATTATTAAATCACCTAAATAAAATCTAACGACTATACACCCTTCAAATGTACACCTGATCCTGATACAGTCCTGGATACTCAACAAATACTATCATAGTAGTAATTATCTACATCAGATCGCATTATCTAATACACACAACTCACATAGCAACCTCATTCACGTAAACTCGTAGGCAAACAAAATCGCAGTATTCAATACACACAACTTAAGGCCACTCACACGAGCACACAAAAAGAAAGTACACGGAGCTTGCCCAGGAATTCAACCACAGTCAGAATTGCTATATTTTGTAGTTATACTTTCTATATTATATCGTCAACAGGAGCACCAAAAACAAAATTTAAACACTTATCCATAAATACAAAATTCTTTAATACTAAGCACGTATTAATAAGGAAATTCCCTAATAACCAACATAGTAAACCTGATAATAGTAAGAAATGAACAGAGCATTAACAGGCAGGTGTTTTGGTCATACTCTAGACTCGCATGCTAAGTATTCTAGCATGCGATCTACCTAAGAAAAAATATTACGACTTCAAAACGCTTTTACTTGACTATGTATATTTATTTATAATTAATTTACTTAAAATAACTTTTTTAACTGTTTTTCATAATTTTATCCATATATTAATAAAGAGTATTTTTAGATTATGTTTATAGTTATTGGTATTAACAACGAACTACTATGTATATATCTAACTATATATTAGCGAATTTTCAAAGAAAATTACGCTATTGCAATGGCTTCAAAATTTTTGAAATGGGAATTTTTGAAAACTTTTTCCATGGAAATCCGTTTTAGACCATTCTTAATCGATTCCTAAAATTTAACACTTTTTTTATGTATGTATGTATATTTATAATTAATTTAATTAATTTTCCTTAAAATAATAAGTGGTAAACATTTTAAATTTAGTTGTAACCAGATCGACTCTTCACCGACCAGATTGAACCTTCATTAAAAATTCATGTGAAGATAAAAGATCATGTCGTTTTAATAAAAGGTTACACTTATAACAAGGACTTCCTCCTTTTTCTAAATTTAAAAAAAGGATCAAGGGTAATGAGTAGTGTGGACTGATAAAACAATAAACATAATATATATGCCTTTAATTAAAATTAGAAAGATAAAGAGGATAACCCACGGGAGATTAATTACCCTCGAGGCACGGAGAGTGAATCAGTGCAAGAGGTGATCAGTTAAATAGTCAGAGCTAATCATGTCACCTCTAATCTATATTATCAACGCGTGTGCAGAATACATCACGCGATCCTTGCACGCAAGATTACTGATAAGCTCAATAATTACAATAAGCATTAATAAGAAGGAAATAAAGATGCTTTTAAGAAATATAATTATTCAATATTACGCACCACTAATAATAACCATTGTTATTGTTATTAAGAAAAGTTCAATAGCCTGAAGATAATCTTAATAGTTATCATATTCATTTAATTTTTGATTGTTTATAATATTCTATTTATTTATAAAATTTTTAATAAATTTAATAATCAAAACTAATAGCACAAATATCTTAAACAAAACTATTTGGTAGTGCAGGAGTTAATCTTACCAGAAGTATATATTATTGGTGTTTTTATCTCAAGGTAAACAAAATATATACAAACATTTAATATATATATATATTTGTATGTATATTATATATATATATATATATATATATATATATATATATATATATATATATATATATATATATATATTTGTAGATATACTTTCTATATTATATCGTCAACAGTAGCACCAAAAACATATATAAATAGATATATATATATTTTTTATATATATGTTATTATATTATTTATATGTTATTATATATATATATATATATATATATATATATATATATATATATATATATATATTATATATAGATATATATATATATATATTTTATATATATAGAACATATTAGGTAAGTACTATAATAGAAAGTGGAAAGTACAGAAGTAATAATTCATAAAAACTCAGAGCTTTAACAATTGAATTGGCCAACAAATGATACTTTAAAATGCCTTAAAATGTACGTCTATTGCCTAGAATATGCTATGAATTTAGAACGAACCATTTTAAAAAAATACGACAGCATAATATGCTGATTTTGTTGTTATTCTTACAATTTGCTTATAAATAACACCCTCTATGTTGGAAAATAACGGGTACTTATAAAATATTAAATTTTACCCTCAAATTTACAGCCTTAAACTATTAAATTTTTAAATGATACATTACTATTTGTAAACATAAATTGAATTATTATTATTATGATTAAGTAACAGTTCGTTTATTAAGGACGATTTGGTTTTATAGAAGAAGGTTTTTACCATCTATTTTTTATTGAAAATTTGAATTATAGTACTATTGTAACTTAATTAGCTTCGAATATTAATTAGCTTATCATTTTTTGTAAAAAGATCATTATTGTTATTAAGATTCTCCTATAGTAAGATCTTAACAATTAAGAAACGCATTTTGATCCAAGGAAGTAATTAAATAAATGTGTTTTGGAACCTTAGTCGAATCCATAATTTATACGTCAACATCTAATATAACTTGGTGCGTAGGCTTCCGCATTCCGGTAAAGTCCGCGTCACGAAGGGTTTGATGTCCGACGTTTCGCTCCCTCTACTGGAAGCATCTTCAGGGGTCTGGTGCATCGTGATGTTGACTCGAAGCAACAAGATATACTGAGTATTCCCTTCGGGACGCGGATTTTACCGGAAAATCAAGCTGTTTATAACATCTAATATAGTTTAATTAACTGAAAGCTTATTTCTCACTTTGTGTAAGCTAAAGGACACATTTAAATGGTAAGATAACAATAATTCTATGCTCTGCCCTTAAGGACAACGAAACACCATAGCTCATTTTATTTTATTTTATATTTTTTTTTTTAAATGTGGTCCATTTTATACCAAATTATAATATATATCCTGGAAAAATCTAGGGTAAAACTATAGAACATGGGGCCTTTCCCGATATGTATTATTGGTCTAAAGAATACCTATTATTACTTTCTCATATAAAGAGATAGTATTGTGATGGCGTGATTATTCAATTTAAAGATTTTGATGAATTTACACGTTTAGAGGGTCCCCTGAGTCCAAAAAAAAGGATTTTAAAAAAAATCTGTCTGTCGTGTGCAGAAGCCTGGAGCCTACACTATACTGGACCGATTATGAAGAATTTTTGCATACATGTAGAAAAATCATATCCCGAGGCGAAATCGATAAATGAATTTTAGCTCAAAATTTAGGGCGCTATTCCCCAAAACTCTGAAAAAAACGTGAAAAAAAAATTCTCCATCTCATTCTAGACCATTTAAATACGAATGTAACGATATAAGCCGTTTTCCCGGGAAAAATTTAGTTCCTGAGAAAATAGCTTAAAACGCGGACGGAGAGAGCCAGGGTTCGATTTTTTGAGATGTTATTTTTATGATAAATTTTGAAGAAATGTTCAATAATAATTAAATGTACATACCAAAACTAATAAATGGAAAACACTAGGCTAAGTAATTATGAACTTGTATATGAGAAAGTTTGTCTGAGTTGTCTCGGACCGATTTTTACTTCTATGCCCTGTAGAGATAATATTCCTTTAGATTAAGGGATTCATCACTTCTTTACACTCGAAAAATAATATTCCTTTGACTTAATAACTTTTAAACAAAGGAACATCACTTGTGAGGTGAAGCTTATCAGAAGGGTCAAATAATATGCAATATAGTTCTCCAAATCTAGTATTCGAGATAATAGTACGCAGATGTATAGGTAAAAACTAGACAATAAATAATATGTTCACTAAAATATTAGTCATTATTCTTATTTAAATAATCATTTTCCCAAATATTCTGTTAAAAATGTATATAGTAATCATATTAATTAAGTTTTATTTAAATTGTTATTTCTCTATTTAAATGTAATGTAGTAATTAATAATATATCAATATATCTATATTCTCATATATCAATTGTAATAATATACCATAAAGATCAAAATAATTCCTAATTTCTTCAAAAAAAAATTTTTTTTTTTTACCTAGCAAAATGCCCATAATAGTAAAAAAAAATGAATTATTAGCCAAATTTGTTCTGTATAAATATATATATATATTATTTTTAAATATTTCAAGTAAGTATAACAAAACGAATACCAAAAAAAGTTGTAAATATATCGATTAAATAAGAACATCTACTCACTTGCAATTAAAGATATAATCCAAATTTTAATTTGAGTTAAACAATCACAGACGCGGTTCGAATAAGACTACGAACAGGTAGGAAAGGTTCAACAAACAGACAGGGGAAACAACTGAGCCGCTGCAGCTGAAACAATGAACAGTTTCGGTCAGAAGATGAGATAACGGCAGAAAGGAGACGTTACAAGGACGTATCTAATTGATGCCAATTTATACAAGGATTATAATATAACTAATTACTGGAGAGGATATGTGGGACAGGGTGAAAGGCGGGTGGGGTCAGAACGGAAGGAAGGCGAGCGATGTTGCGCGCGGGACAGCAGACCCACGAATACGAATCCCATTTTGACTGACTGTTAATCTGGAACGTTTGGGAATTAAAACAAAACAGGTGGAATAATAACTAATGGTAATGTCGCAAGGAAGAGGCTGGTCTACTCACCATGAAAAACTCTTCCATTGTCTGAATTCAAAGTGTGTTCTCTCACCCATTACAAGCAACCCTTACAAAACCCCCAACTGCCCCACTCATAACTCCCACTGATGTATATCCGTGTAAAGGCAATTTCCCAAAATGGACAATACTTCCAAAAGATTTTATTAAAGATTATTGAAGGTTATTTGAAATACTAAGGGAGAACGAAATCATTGTCTGTCGCCAATCAGCTCAAAACATAATTTATTCACTGGCAATTCTCATATTAAGAGCACCTGTGAATGAGAGGATATACCTTATTGACTTTTTGAAACTCAGTAAAAGAAATTCTTAACCAATCAGCTCTTACGATAAGATCTCTTCGAAACTTAAGATAAATCCAAACTAGACAATTTCTACACGATAAAATTATAGGATAGATTGATTTAAAAAAGATATTATCCACATAAAAAAATATTAAGTTGAGAAATCTTAATACAAATGTTATTTCATTTTGAAATTATGCATAAGTTTGGCAAGTTTTAAATGTATAAAAATTATTTTGCTAAGCAAGAATATCTATAAATTTCCAACGCTAATGAGCTACTTTTCCAGTAAAAGGGGTTTGTCCTTACCAACCACCCCTCGCCCTCAGGTCTTATTGCATCCCTGGGTTATAACCTAATGAGAAAAGCCCTTACCCTTGTATCAACTTCAGAAGATTTCTAGATGACCTCCATAAACGCTCCTATATCTTGTATATTCTGCAAGTCGAGCCTCAATGAGCGTTGTAAACCAGGCACTGATTGTGGCACTATGAAACTGCTTTGTCAAATATAGTAAACAAATTTCAATTTACAAGAAGAGACAATTTATGTTATTCCTCTTCCTCTAATCCTTGAAGTTTTATAACAAGTCTTTAATAAGAAATTCTATCAAACACTTTTCCTATGTTTATAAATAGAACCGGGAATCGAAGGAAGTGCGATTTTTACTTTCTCATATAAAGATAAAGTATTGTGATGGCGCGAAAATTCAATTTTGAGATTTGATGGATTTGCGCGTTTTGAGGTCCCCTGAGTCCAAAAAAGTGGTTTTTAAAAAATGTCTGTCTTCTGTCTGTCTGTAGTCTGTCTGTGCAGACGCCTGGAGCCTAAACTACTGGCCAGATTTTGACGAAATTTGGCATACATGTTTAGAAAAATCATACCCCGAGGCAAAATCGAGAAACGAATTTTACTCCAAATTTGGGGGCGCTACCCCCCAAAAACTCTGAAAAAACGTGAAAAAAATTATTTCTCGAAAACGGTTCCGACGATTTTGATTAAAAAAAATCTATAATGTAGCCTATTTAAATACGAATCTAACGATATAAGCCGGTTTCCCGGGAAAAATCTAGTTCATGAGAAAATAGCTTAAAACGCGGACGGAGAGAGCCCGGGTTCGATTCTCCGCCCAGGAGAAGTTATTTTTATGATAAAGTTTGATGAAATGTTTAATATTATTTAAATGTACATTTGAAAACTAATAAATGGAAACACTGGGATAAGTAATTATGAAGTATAGGAGACAGTTTATTTGAGTTGTCTCGGACCGATTTTTAGGTATGTTATTAAAGGTATGATAATTAGGGTTTAGTTATCCAATAATTATAAAGCCAAAGGTTTGATATTAAATCTTATTTAATAGATATAAGCAAAAACAAAAAGGATTAATTTTTCTTCCTTAAATAAATTCATTTTCATCGATAATTTCATCATAATCTACGTCATCTAATTCAAAAATTTAAACCTATTTTTTTTGCTAATTTTAGAACCTGTACTGGTTATATCTGTATGGATGTGCTGGTTGCTTAAGAGAAGAGTTTTTTTTTTTCAGTTCCCTCTCAAATGCGGGTATGGTTTGTGCTTAACGTACCTGGGGGGGGCAACTCATTATACTTTTTGGGCCGGAATCCGGAATATGACCAGTGTCCCATGCCTAGCGTGCAGTGGCGTAACTAAGAAATCCGGCGCCCCCCCGCAGCTTTTGAAAATGCGCCTCCTATAGCTAACAAAATTTACCCCTCCCCCCCCCCCCCCCCCCTACTTCTTTTTGTAAAAATAATTTATTTTGCAATTTATTTAATTTTCAAACAGATAATTATTTGTTATTTTTTTAAATGCTCGTGTACTCGAGTACAGTACTATTACAGTAATTATTTTATTTTTATTCCTTGATAAAAGTAGTAAAATAATAATATAAATTGATGAAAACAAATCAACAACCTTGCTCCTCGCTTGAAGACTTGAACTGGAATATCTTATACACATATACAGATGCACATAAAGCCACTGAATACCTAATTAAGAAACTAAAAGACAATATACAACTAAGCACATCTATCTGCCAATTAATGTGGCACATAGCTTCATCGCGTCCTATTTTGTATTCTTTAATGATTTTATGCTTTTAAAACTTATTGTTGGTGAATTTATTTCATTCCCCCCCCCCCCCCCCCCCAATTAATTTATTGATTTTAAATTAATCAAAATTGTTTTAATTAATTTAACATTAAATAAAGTACCAATTTAGCAAAGTTTAATGAGTGCTAACAGTTGAAATTAATCTGGGATTATATGCGGGCTACTTTAGACAAACTATCCGAAAATAGGCGGGATATAAGCGCTCACGGTTTCAACTTAAATGGGACCAACAATAAGTTAAATCATGACCCACCATCCGAATTTCATTCAAATTGGATGAGTATTAGCGACAGAGAGTCAGACACGAAAACAAAAATGTTTCTGTTATCTAAAACGGATTTGTCTTAGAATTTTTGAAATCTGAGACATAAAATTTGTTGGTTCTTCAGAACGATCACAATAGCTCCAGTTACCTTCGGTAAGATCGGAAGCAAAAGAAAAAAGTGTTTGCTACTGGAGGAGGAGGAAGACGACGATATTTTTAGTTATTAACAAATAGACGTGACGGGGCTCCTCTAGAGTCCTGACGGCTATACAATGAAAGTCTGAAAAATGCACTCACCCTTTCCAAATGAATTCTTCACCAAAATAATTTAATTTTACGCACAAAATAACTGAACGTAGAATAAGAAATAAAAAATAGCAGAGCTTTCTAGCTAAAGGAAAGTTAAAATTCACAGCAAAAGACACAACCACTCCGCACGAGAGCTATAACTGAGCTTGATAAATGTGATTAATAGATAACAATTCTTAAAAAGGGAAGGGTAGAAAAGATAACAACTCTAAAGGGAGGTAAAATTAGCTAGGTAAGAAAAGAGTTAGAAACTAAATATAAAGAGGTTGTGATAGGGAAGAAGAAGTAAGGGGGTTAAGAAAGAAAGAGAAATACATATTATATAGCAAAGACAAGCGGTAGAGAAAGAGATGGAAGTATAACTTGTTAAAGTTTGGAACAGATTTCCTTATCTAGTACAGCTAAAACCGGATAAGATAAGAAAAATTTTAGTTGTAATAAACACTTTGATCTTCTGCCAGTCGAAAATGAAGTAGGGAGTCCGATACACTTACCCATATTATTATAGGTATAGTGACACTTAACTAGAAAACCAAACTGAGCAATAAACTCTAAACCATAACATCTCATATCATTCTCACCCTGTTTAAATCCTATTATTTTTGTTTATCTCTCATTTATTTTCATCTCCCAAAAATAATTTTATTAAAATAATTCCGCCCACATAGAGTTTCTATTAATTTTTATTATTAAATATAAATATTATTGTTGATTCATTTTTCGGCGCCCCCTAGAGCAGGCGCCCCCCCCGCGCCGCGGGGTTGGCGGGGGCGCTATTTACGCCACTGCTAGCGTGGTGTTTCTTCTTGGCACAACCAAGGTGCCCGCTCTCTCCCCCCTGGTCCCATGCCCATGATCTACCAACTGAAGCAGGTCACGTACCTTATGCACTCTGACCAGCACTCTCACAGCTTGTAGAGATCCACGAGCAGTGGCGTAGGAATTCATTTTTGACGGGGGTGGCTCGGCACCTCCACTAAGGGGGGGGGGGACCACTCTTTATCAGTGCTCGATTTCTAGAAATTAAGATGCCAGACTACAACCTACCCTCTCTATCCCCCACCCCGCTATAGGAGGGGGGTCCGGGGGTCCCCCCCGGGAAATTTTTGAAAATAAACGTTCAAAAACAGCATTTTAAGCAGTTTTAGACATAAACCCATGTACTAATTTTTATTTTATTTGTAATTTTATAGCCCCTTCAAATCTGACGGGGGGGGGCTCAAGCCCGATAGCCCCCCCCCCCCCCCATTCCTACGCAGTGCCGGATCTAGGTTTTTTCTCAGGGGGGGCAAAAGCAGATTTTGCCGCCCTTGCTACACAGGGGCAGATCTAGCAGGAGAATTTGGGGGGGGGGGAACCTGGTGGGTTTAGACTCAAATCCAAAGGGGGTCCGGGGGGCCTCTCCCGGAAAATTTTATAAATTTAGGTGCAAAAATGGTGAATTTTAAGCGTTTTGGAGAACCTTTTTTTAGAGCTTTTTTAGCTAAAACTACAGTAAGTATTCTCTATTGCGTTTAAAATTCCAATTAATAATGATACTTTGTATTTTATTTAACCTCTAACACTATACTATGCTATTAATTCTTCCAGATTCATTAGGAGGGGTTACCCTCCTGCCCAAAGGGGGGTTCGGGGGGCCTCCCTCGGAAATTTTTAGAAAATTATGTTCAAAATGGTGAATTTTAGGCGTTTTGGAGAAACTTTTTTTTTTTTTAGAGCTTTTTCAGCTAAAACAGCAACTTTAAGTTTGTTTAAAATTGTTTCTGCAGAATTTTTGAAACATTTATTATCTAAATCGGGTTTTAGACTTAAAAAAATATTTTTTTTCCTGTAACACTATACTATGCTATTAATTCTTCCAGTTTCATTATGAAATATCTTCACAACTTCCTATATAGCAACTGAATCAAGTAGATACACACTCAACTAAGCATATAGACAAACATCCATTAAAGTATGCAAATAAACAAACAAAAAAATAGTTTATATTTGCATCCCACATAAAAATGTAAGTGGGAATCCCAGTTAGCAATTTTAATATCAAATTGACTATTGCTCCATAGCTAAGGCAACCATATTTATTCCAATAATAATATAGGTTTGTTTTGATTTGTTGGTCTTCAAATAGATGTAATAACTTATTTAAATTAGTTAATGTTGTAAAATGTTTACGTTTTATTATTGTATTACATATCATGTAACATTTTAATTTATTAATATTGGCAATAAATTGCTGTTTATTTATTGATATTTTTTGCTTCCAACCTCGCCGAAGATATGAAGCTATGTGATCATTCTGAAGAACGACAAATTTTTAGGTCTCCGATTTCAAAAATTCCAAGACAGATTCAGACATCAGGGAACACTTTTGGGTCCGTGTCTGTCTGTCACTTTTTTTGCGAACCAACATATCTTAAAAACTACTCGTCAGATTTTAATGAAGTTTGGATTGTAGGTCATGATTAGCCTATTGTTGGTCCTATATAAGTTTCAACCTTTTGCGCCTTCTTGTTTCTCTTCCACATGCGCACTAACATACATTTATTTAAACCTACAGCTTCAAAAGTACTCTTCCGATTTGTATGAAACTTTTATAGTTTATCGAAAGTAACCCGCAAATAGCCCCAGGTTAATATGAATCGCTTGCGTTCTTCAATTTTTACTAAATTGATACTTTAATTTGGGTAAAAAATCCAAACAATTTTGACATATTAAAAAAACGGGGAGACAATGAAACAAAATAGACAATAATGGCTTTAAATGCATAAAATCAATAAAGTACGTAATAGGATGCGAGGAAGGGATGTGCCATATCAATTCAATGAATTTTTACGAATATCTCGCTTCCTATTATGGCTCGGAGACAAATTAAAATTATTATCAAAAAGCAAATATTAAATTTCCCACAAAAAAGGTCTCATTCATTTTTTACGTACAAAGAACGGTTTAGCAAAAACCTAGTTCTACTATATATTGCATTGTGATTATTTTTGCTGGATTTTTACGTGATTTTTGTGAATATCTCGCTTCTTCTGACTCAGAGACCAATTGATGATCAGATCAAAATTTAAGAATCTAAAATTTCTCCGTTTGGATAATAATGCGCTCCGAAGTTTCCCTTATTGTCTCCGAGCCATAGGAAGCGAGATAATTCGTATAAAAAAGACCAGTCAGCACCATGACTTAATGAGCGAATTTTCAAAGAAATCTGCGTATTATTGGATTATGATAATATAGAAAAATTTTGGTTTAGAATTTGGATGGGTTAAAAAAAAAATTGGTACACAAAATTTGACTCGTAAATGGACTCCAAAAAGTATAATATTTTGTATAAATAGTATTATTATTATTTGCGTTAACAGTTTGAGTCTTTCTTGACACATCAAACTTCTTAAATAGTTTTTGATAAACTTCAATATGCTTAAGTTTCTTTCACATCAACTTTAAAGAAAAAAAGGGTAAACGAAGTTAAGGGTGGGCTATATCAGATTGAACAAGATAATTGTAATTATATTACATATAATTAAAAATTACATTTCACCTTCATTTTTTAATTTTTTTTTTTTTTCATAAACTTTTTATTATTTTTCCTTTATTTATCATTTAATTTTTCCACCTCGTTTCGCCGCCCCCCCGGGCGTGCCGCCTGGGGCGCTTGCCCCCCGCAGCCCCCCCTTAGATCCGGCACTGTTCCTACGCCACTGTCCACGAGACTTAATAGGGCCAGCTCCGTGTATTGGGCACTTGCCGAGTCGTCTCTTCGTTTTCCAAGAATTGCTCTTAATATATTATTTTGGGCAACAACAACAGAGTTGAGGTTGGCCTGATAGGCGATAGGCGCCACCCCAAGATAGTAATCCGTACGTTAAGATCGACTGGGCAAGCGCGCAATACACAGATTTAACAGTCTATACCTAGTATTCGGCGCAATCGTGCAAATATATATATTAACTTGTCCAGCCGTTTTACTAAAATTTTTGTATTTTCTTTCCATCTAAGAAATTGATCAAATTGCACGCCGAGATACCTGATAGAACTGACCCTATCAATCCAAAATTAAAGTTACAATTTAATCCATCACATTGAACACGATGTACTTTTATTTCGGATGTTATGGGTGGCTGCCCATTCTCGTACATAGAATATGTCAAATACTTAGTTTTGTCTATATTTATTGATAGTTTGTTCTTATCGAACCATTTGTTTACTATATTTAGCCCTTTTTCAGCTAAACTAAAGCTCTGGGACCAGCTTATTGGAGTGGGGAAAAGGAACACCGTGTCGTCCGCAAATTTATATCATTTGCCACTAATCAACCTTTCTACAGAAGCCAGGACATTTATGAATACAAGGAACAGCACAGGCCATGGGCGTATCCAGAGGGGGGCAAGGGGGGGCGGCAGCTGCCCCCCTTCCAAGATGGTCCAAAAAATTGGTCTGATAAATCAAACAAAACTTTCTCAATTATTGATGCTGTATTTAAATTTCATAATATCTCCTTTAATTGATTAATTTTTAAACATACTTAAAACTGATCAATAGGTGTGGTTGCTTTCTTTTTTGTTTTCCATTTTCAAGAAAAACACATTTATTTGCATAGATATCTAGAAAACTAGATTATTCACGGGAAAAATCTAGTTTTCATGAGAGTTTTTATGGGTAATCCCAAATTTAAATCTTGAGTTTGCCTCAGGATATGATTTTTCTGAATATTTAAACCAAATTTCATCTAAAATGTCTTATTAGTTTAAGACCTACAACCTTTATTTGGAACTTAAGGATAGGATTCTAATCTATTCAATGAGACAAACGTTTTTTAAAGCGGCACTCGATATAATTAGCGCCTAATCGTCTAGCTTGTGAAAATATGAGTTTTCTGGAATAGTCTCATCCCTCTCGCCTTATTTCATGACACTGCGGGAATATTCCAGAATCCAGAAGCGCTATTTACCATGTATTATGTTTGGTTGGAGTCAGTGCAGTTATTACTTTTGAAGTGGCCCGAGTAGAGAAAATCTGTTTATTGCCATCTATACCTTTCCTTGTTTCTTCTATACCGTTCTCAATTTTTTTCTTTGCACTTCCATTTTCAGCTTTATAGAGCTTGAAGGTCTTAATGCAATGATTATTGCCAAAGCCATTGAAGATTTTGTGTCATCCTTAGACCTAGACCCTGATAAGTGTGTGGGGTTAGGCTTCGACGGATGTCCTACCATGTCTGGGATAGAAGGAGGTTTGCAGGCGATCTTTTGCGCAAAAGTGCAAAAAAGCCTTGCAGGCGATCTTTTGCGCAAAAGAGCAAAAAAGCCTTCTACTTCCATTGCTCCTCTCACAGGCTTAACCTTGCCGTGAACGACTTAAACGTAATCCCAGACATTCGAAACTACGTTGGAAGTATCAAGGAGATAATTACATTTTTTCGTGAGTGTTTTACGACGGAAGCTTATTGCCAATATTCCAATATTATGTGAGACTAGGCGGTCAGATAAATACAAAAGCATCCCTGTTTTTAAGGATCATTTCGTTGATATTGTTAATGCAATGGAATCATTAGCTGAAGAGGGAAATGCAGCAACTAGAAAAAATGCTTATCAATTGCATGCAGCAGCGTGCAGATCTTCATTTATTGTCTCGGTAGCATTAATTGCTAAATATTCAACTATACTGGAACCCGCAGCAAATGCACTTCAATCGAAGACTCTAGACATAGTCAAAGGCAGCAACCATATTCAGCCTATTCTTGACATGCTACAACTGCATACTGCATCGAGTACATGCTGAGAACGTCCCAACTGGCATATTGAAAGAAGCAGGTGGCATGGCTTCGCATTTAAATGTAGACATAACCGCCACTCGCATTCCTGGCAGACAGAAGCATACTAGAAATCCTCCAGCCGAAGCCGAGAATCCATCCGAATTTTGGAGAAGGGCTCTGATGATTCCTTACTTGGATTCTATGCTGTAGACAAATCGCCTGCATTTTCATTGAGGAATTACCATCCTAGTAAGATGAGAGATTGGAGCAATGGAATGAAAGTACTTCATCTACAATTTAGAAGGAATAGAAGGAGAAAGGGACTTGCGGTTCAAAATGTCAGGAACAGGAAGCCCCAGACATACCTAAATATAGTTTTAAAAAAGAGCGAATTGTTTTTCCCGGCAATTAGAAAGGCTTTGCATTATTGCTTTCACAGCCCTGCTCAATATGCACTATCGAGCGTTCATTTAGCTCCGTTCGCCGAATCAAAACATGGCTATGAAGTACAATTGTTAAAAACTGGTTAAATGGGTTAGCCGCATGTTAAGCATTCACCGACAATGGGTTTTCGCTAACAAAGAGCAACTAGTGAAAGCTGTAATTAGAAAAATTGCTTCTAATCCTTGAAAATTATTGTTTACAAATTAGTTTTGTTTTTTTTTTAAATAAATATTTTATTCTAACTTTGGTTATCATTAACCAACCCCCCCCCCCCCCCCCCCTCCTCTTATCATGAACTGCCCCCCCCCCCCCCCCCTTCCGTTTTGAGCTGGATACGCCCATGGCACAGGCCCTAGAACAGTACCTTGTGATATACCATAACGGGTACCAGTAAAATTAGAGCTCAAATGATTGCTTATTTGAACCTGTTGCACCCTCTGGCTCTGGTATAAATAACTTTTAAACCAGTGGCGTACACAGGGGGGGGCCCAAGGGGCCCTGGCCCCCCCCGAAATGATTACATACCTAAGACCCGCCATACACTTAAAACCAAAAAGACACAGTAATGACAGATGCATTCGAATTGGCTGTAAATATTTTCCAATAAAAGGAATTAATTAAGTATTATCTTATGGTGTGTATACACTTAATCACCCCAAATAAGCTCGGCCCGGATTTGCCGATGAAATTGAATTTATTAAACACTATACCGGCCCGACTGTCGGCTGGAACTGGATTTTGCCGATGGAATTAAATTTATTAAACATTATAACGGCCCGACTGTCGGCTGGGCCCGGATTTTGCCGATGGAATTAAATTTATTAAGCACTATACCGGCCCGACTGTCGGCTGGGCCCGGATTTTGCCGATGGAATTAAATTTATTAAACACTATACCGGCCCGACTCTCGGCTGGGCCCGGATTTTCCCGATGGAATTAAATTTATTAAACACTATACCGGCCCGACTGTCGGCTGGGCCCGGATTTTGCCGATGGAATTAAATTTATTAACACTATACCGGCCCGACTGTCGGCTGGAACTGGATTTTGCCGATGGAATTAAATTTATTAAACATTATACCGGCCCGACTGTCGGCTGGGCCCGGATTTTGCCGATGGAATTGAATTTATTAAACATTATAACGGCCCGACTGTCGGCTGGGCCCGGATTTTGCCGATGGAATTGAATTTATTAAACATTATAACGGCCCGACTGTCGGCTGGGCCCGGAGTTTGCCGATGGAATTAAATTTATTAAACACTATACCGGCCCGACTGTCCGCTGGACCTGGATTTTGCCGATGGAATTAAATTCATTAAACATTATACCGGCCCGACTGTCGGCTGGGCCCGGATTTTACCGATGGAATTGAATTTATTAAACACTATCGACTGTCGGCTGGGCCCGGATTTTGGCCGATGGAATTAAATTTATTAAATATTATAACGGCCCGACTGTCGGCTGGGCCTGAACTTTTGCCGATGAAACTAAAACTATTAAACACTATAGCGGCCCGATTTTGGCTGGACCGAGATTTTTGCTGATGGAATTAGATTCATTAGAAATTAAATTAGGATTCATGAAATAAATTGGCTCATTTGCCGACTAGGCCTTGATTTTTGCCAGTGGAACTAAAAACATTAAACTTGATCGACCTGATTTCGGCTGGGCCCGATTTTTCGCCAATTGAATTCAATGATTTTTTTGTGGTTTTAGTCCAGTTCAATAGCATAGGTTGCATTATAGGACAGCTTCAATTCATTACGAATCCTAATGCAATGAATTGAATTTGGATTCGTAAAAATAGATTGCTCTGATTGACAGCTAGGCCCGGATTTTTTGCTATAGAATTAAGTGCATTGAATTGATTAGGATGAGTACAATGAATCGGCCTGATTGCTAGTAGGCCCGATTTTGTCGATGGAAATTATGCATCAAAATAAATTGGGATGCGTTCAATAATAGACCCGATTGCCGGCTCGGCCTAGGTGTTAGGAACATTAAATTAAATGAGGCCCGAGTCAACTCGAACTTTTGCCGATGGAAAAATTAATTGAATTAAAATATACACACTAGACTGGCTTAAACGTGAAAATGATGGTTGTGGATTTTAATAGCAAATTTTTGTTTTGGACCAGGATTGTGTGTAGAACGCTACGTGGGTCCTCTTGTCTATGCGGCATTGCCCTCTTGCTGACTCAGGTCGGACTAGTGTTCGTCGACATGTAGTGGGAAAACAGAGGCAATATAAATAAATCGGTTTATCATTTTGTGAAAAAACTTATTCATATTACATAGTAATAGTAAATTTAAATCTAAAAACTCAAAAAGCGTTCAGAAAACATTTGATGTTAAATGTCCCATGTAATTACCCAGCGAATGAGCGAATGATTCTTTTGTTTTGCAATAGGTATTTAATTTTCTTAGAGAAGAATTCTCTTCTAGATAAAAATTTGAAATTCGTATATGCTCCAAATCCACGTTTGCTTTTGCAGCATGGATCACGTTTTGCTTCCGAGCTTACCAAAGGAAACGGAAGATATGAGACAGTTCTGAAGAACGAACAATTTTTATGTCTCCGATTTCAAAAATTCCAAGACAGAAATCTGTTCAACATCAGGGTTCAGTTTGGGTCCCGTGTCCGCCTGTCCTTCAATTTTTGCGAACCAACATATCTTAAAAGCTATTCGTCAAATTTTATTGAAATTTTGATGGTAGGTCATAATTAGCTAGGTTATAACATACCTGGTCCCGTAAAAGCTTCAATCTTCTGCACCTATTTATTTCTCTTCCACATTCGCACAGACATACATTTATTTACACCTATATCTTCAAAAGTACTCATCTGATTTTTATGACATTTTAATGGTTTGTTTAAAGTAGCCCGCAGATAACCCAAGAATAATTTGAACCGTCTGCGCTCTTAAAATATTGCTATATTGATACTTTATTTATGTTAAATTTACTCAATTTTCCCTCCTTTTTTAAATTAGTCAAAATTGGTTTGATTTTTACATGATTTAAAGTATCAATTTACCAAAATTTAAACAGCGCAGACAGTTAAAATTAATCTGTGTGCTTCTATCAGATAAGTTTTATAAAATCAGATGAATATTTTTGAAGATAAGGTGTAAATAAAAATGTATGTGTGTGCACATGTGGAAGAGAAATGGTGGCAGGTGAAGAAATGTGGTGGAGGGAAATGGGACCAGAAGATTGGACCTTATATAGGACCAACAATGGACTTTTTATATGCTAATTAACTGCCATCCGAATTTCATTAAAATCGAAAGAGTAGTTTTTAAGAATTGTTCGCCATGATTGAGCGAGAGACAGACTAACAGCCAGAAACGGGATCAAAAATGTCTGATAACTGGAACAGATTTCTGTCTTGGAATTATTGGAATCGGAGACATAATCGTTCTTTAGAACGATCACATCACATAGTGAGGTGTTACCTCATAGGATTTTAATTTAATTAAATATGAGGTTAGAAATTGAAATTAAAGTGTTGAAAAGGGGGAGAAATTACAATTATAATAAATTATGGGGTATGCTAAACCCGCATATAAATTAAATTAGGTTGGGCCCCCCCCGAAAAAAATTTCTGTGTACGCTACTGTTTTAAACCAACACAGTGCTGTTCCTTGTAATCCTACACTCTCTAATTTTTTAACCAGCAGGTCATGAGACACTGAGTCGAACGCAATTTCCACAATTTCGTTGTCGATTTTCAATGTTTTTGAAAACGTCAAAATGAAGCGATCAAAAAAAAAAAAGAAAGAAATATTGAAGCTCTGATTTTTTTGGAACAGAATACCTAAAATTACTGGACTAAAAATACTTATTATGTCTTATACTACTTATATTTATAGTATTATAAAATGTGCAATTTGTTATTCTATCTCCCCCCCCCGTGTTTGTTGTTTATTTGAGGCTCTAATCCCCTTCCTTAAGATTTTTCGAACTACCCTTTAACTACTCCCCCCCCCCTACTCATGGGATTTAGAGAATTTGTACAAGTTGCCCCCCCCCCCCCCCCCCTTAAATCTTTTTCTTTCAACATTTCACACTTGCTGATTTTCATAATAACTTAAAAACTTTACTAAAGAATCAAACTCCACTTAACAAAATTTAACCTATCCCCCCTCCCAGTGGTGGTCCCCACCCCCCTACAAAAATTCATATGAGCGCCCATGAGATTTGGCAAGTTCAAATTAATCTCAGCCAAACAGGGCATCATAGAGACTTCTTAGATAGGTTTGCCGTATATCCTGGATTGACCGGGGCAGTCCTGGTTTTACGCTACTACCCCGGTGCAGCCGGTTTCGCCGATGTCCCGGTCAGTGGTCAAAAAGTCAAAAATGGCCGTAAAATCGTAAAAATATGTCTAAAAACGATTTGGCATCTCCTTATCCTATGCTATTATATTTGGCATCCTTATATTAAAAATTTTAACTGTTGCTCTACCTTGGATTTCTCTGCTCAATGTTTTGTTTTCATCTGTACAGTACACAAAATTACTTACTTACTTTGGTACCTCCCATCTCAAGGTATAGTTATTTTTTTCTTTTTGTGTACGTGAGTTTCTTATTTTCGCATTAATTTTCAATTGTCGTAGAAATAGGTCTACATAAATAATGAACAGCAATAGTAATATTTGTAGAAGTACATTCTCGCTGCATTCCAACAGTAACAGTATACCTTACTTTCCTCGGCCCTCGCAACAGGCTCTAGCAAAAATTCTCTGTTGCACTAATTTTCCTATAACACGAGTAAAAGATGTTAAAATATGAGATTCTTTCATGAAATTAAATTTTAAATAGAAATGTACGTCCCCTAAACAAAAATAAAATTGATATTATAATTTTCTTTTACATTTTAGTCCAGTCAATCTGTCGTCAAAAAGGAGGGTTCACTTGCAAAAGATATGTTGTAGGAGTAGGTACAATGAAAAACCTAATTCTGTCTAGGTCGAGCACCACCGGCGCCAAAAAACCGCTAACATTTCGAATTTCGAGTTTTCAGTTTTAGTCCAGTCAAATTAGATGAAAAAAGGGGAAACTACAAAAAATCCCAAGGTTTTGGAAAGTGGCTTAAAATGTTCGTATGACTTTCCTGTCTAACATACTAAAAGTCCCAAAGGGTGGGGGGGGGGGGCAATAGGTGCTTATTTTTGCTTTTTACTAAATATCTCGAAAAGTATTGTCATTAGATGAATTATGGTTATTTACAAATTTGTTTTTTATTAATATGCTAATAAAAATAGTCCTTTAATTTTTTTTATCTACTCGCGGCAGCAAAATTAAACATTACTTAACTGTTTTTAGGCTGGAAAGTACTATTTCCCTGATTTGTCATTAAAATATTAAAAACAGGCAGGAAAGTAGTTAAAACAGTCAGGAAAATACTTTCTCTGCCTAGGCAGGGAAATATTTCCCTGCCTAGGCAGAGAAAGTATCAGTGTTTACCACAGCGTGTCATAACCTCTTATTTTGGCAAGAACAGTTTATACTATTATCTCTATCTTATAACATTATATATTATAGTTAAATAAGTAATATTTAATAATAAATAAACGTTTTAATAATAAAATAATTTGTTTATATTTGTTAATTCTGTTAAATAAGTTTAATGATTTGTAGATCTTTAATTAAAAAAAATAGTAGAGTCACTGACTATACTGTAGCGTCATGTAAACATTGAACATCCATATTATTTTTATTTATTTAAGTCTTTCTAGATTAGACTAGCTACTTTTCTTGATGTATCCAAGTTACTTCTTTTCTTTTAAGCAATAGAAGATATCTTAAACACTTTTATTAGTTTTTTAGTAAAAATACAAATATATATTTTATATTGCGTGCATTATTCATTCAGAAGTTATGTGTGTTATAAACGTGTGTTTTGTATTTTGTTGTTATAGATTGAGTTTGCTTTTCACTTATTGTTATTATTCCCGTTTCTTATTTGAACATTAATTTTAGTTAATACATATGTTATTATCTTTATTAATATGACACTTAGTTATTAACTATGTTATATTAATAAAGATAAGATTTTAGCAGCTTCATTTTTCTTCCGCAAGTAGATAAAATATTGTATGCAACAAGGCAGCAAAGGAAACATTTCTGCCTCGTTTATTCATTGCCTGCCTCGGCTTCGCCTCGGCAGTCAAATAGGTAAATTACCTGCCTCGGCTTCGCCTCGGCAGTTAATTATTATAGCCTGTCCTCGCCTTCGGCTCGGAGGCTAATCTAATCACTCGTCAGTAAAATTCCATTTTGCTGCCTAGTTACATAAATAACTATTTCTAGCTCCAACCGTTTTTGCTCCAAATTTAGGTAATAAAAAATAAAGTAGGATTAGGGAAGCAAAAAAACTCTTTTATTAGAGATTTCTGACCTTGAGCCACACTCTATTTATTATTTCATAGATTTTTTACTCTCCTTCCAAATTTTTCATTCCTCTAATTAAATTTACTACAGCTAAATTTCTTATGACTTTTCTTGTAGGGTAAAGGTTTTATGCCGAAATTCGCCCCGAAAGAGAGCAATATTTAAATTTTTCATTTTTGGGAAACACAGCCAATTTTTGAAGTGTCATATCTTGGTAACTATTAGACGTAAAGAGTTATAGTAGGACGTAAAAAGAAGCCAATTATCTTTACTACTATTTCATTTCTTATGACTTTTCTCGTAGGTTAACAGTTTTACGCCGATATTCACCCCGGAACGAGAGTAGTACTAAAATTTCCATTTTTTGAAAAACAAAATCCATTTCTAAAGAGCCACATCTCGGGAACTATTAAAAAATGAATAGAAATTTATTTTAAAAAAAAACAAATTTATAAATAACCATAATTCACCTAATATCAATACTTTTCGAGATATTTGGTAAAAATAAAAAAAAAAACCTATTGCCCCCCCCCCCCCCCCCCCTTTGGGACTTTTAGTATGTTAGACAGGAATTTCATACGAACATTTTAAGCCACTTTCCAAAACTTTGGAACTTTTTGCAAATCCGGATTTGACTGGACTATTTTAGCCGGTTTTCACTACGATGGAGTGGTTTAATTGAAAATATTATTCTATATTCTTACATGGTAGATACTATTAAAGAACACAATTATATTTCTAACGCTAATAATACTTCCCAAGCTACTAATCATCATATTTGATAAGGACAATATCTCACAAATTATCTTAATCATGCGGAAAGAATATATTATAAACAATAAATAATATTCTTCTCTTGTAAAGTTTCTTTGAACTACAAACTTTTTACGTAATTTCTAAAAAAAAAATCCCAACTTCAAACCTCCATAATATGTCAGAAGCTATTTACAATAAAAAAAATCATGCTGGTCGTAAATTTAGGGCAAGTAATTCGACATAAAAGTGGATGCTTATATATTATTCTCAAAAAACTAAGGCTTCATCAGGGTAAAAAAATTGCCAAAACGAACTGAAATAATTGGTAAGGCGTGAAGTCTCACGTAAAAAGGGTTTCGTTGGTATTGTGAACACAAAATTAGTAAGGGGGGAGGGGAGAAAAGTTTAGATTTTTCTTGACAAAATGGCGCGCAAATTAAACGTTAATAACAAGTGATATACATTTTTGTATTCTACTCTTCAGTACCTTTCATTTGATACCCCACACAAAATAAAAAACAATTTCGAGTGACATGAATTATCCGCCATCTTGGATTTCCAGTAAATCAGATCAAATTGATAATCTTATTTTTTCTATGGCCCAGCAGACCGCACATTTTGCATATTTTTTTATTTTTTTAGTAACATCGGAAATACGATTTTAGGGAGGGGGGGGGGACACGCAAAATTTTGATGTTTTTTGACAAAATGGCGCCGAAAATTAAGCGCTTTCCCTAAGTGGTATATATATTTCTAATCTACTCTTCAATACCTTTCATTTGATACCCCACTCAAAATTTAAAAAAAAAAAAATTTCGCGACGTGGATTATCCGCCATTTTGAATTTGAACAGCTGAAAATATTGAGTTCGCTATATTCTTCCTGTGTGCGCGTCAAAATGATCTTTTGTACTGGAAAGTTTCACGTTTTTATCTCTTTTGGTTCAAAAGTTATTGGAACCGTACAGAGTGACAGACAGACACAGGAACGAAACTATAAGGGTTTCTTTTTTTTGGTTTTACCAACGAAACCCTAAAAACAATTATTTTATCATTTTTAAAATTAATAAGATTTTTTATGGTCTATAACTATTAGCGTTGGAAAGATTATTGTGTTCTTTAATAGAAAAAAATTTACTCTTATTAATATTACTATAATAATTATTTAATAATATACTCTTATTATATTTTCTTAATAATGTTTTTGATTTAACCACTCCTTCATGGTGAAAACCGGCAAAAAACTATCACGTTTGCAGTTTCTAGGTGCCAGCGGCGCGGCGCTCAGCCGAGGTCATTCATTAGTATTCATTACCTATTGAACCTACACCAACAACATATCTATTGTAATGGACCTTTTGCAAGTGCGCAGATAGATTGACTGGACCAAAATGTAAAAGAAAAATAATAATATCAATTTTATTAGGGTCCGTAGGCAAAACCAAGGACCCTTATATTTTTTTTAACATTTAAGTTCACGAGAGAGTGGAGATGTTTCTGCTCAACTTCAATGGCAAACTTCAACTTGGCATCTACACTATAGACCATAGACCATGTAAGCGGAGAATCCCAGTTAGCAGACTTCTAAACTAAACCACTAACTGATGAAAGATTGAAAAAGATTTTAAAAAAGCTAAAGTGCTATGAAACCAGTGCAATTAAAAGGGGGATCTGTTGCAGAATTTTATAAGCAATAGTTTAATTGCATGCATTCATTAGGGTCCGTAGGCAAAACCAAGGACCCTTATATTTTCCTGCGTGTGTCTGTCCGTCCGTCCTCTCGCGTGCTCTCACGGCTACACCTTTCGTCCGATCACTTTGAAATTTGGCATGTATGTGTCTTGTACCTGCCCACATATTTTAAAAATATAGCGACTTAAAAAAATATTTTCCAAAAAAATTAGGGTAAAAAAAACTTAAGGGTTAAATTTTTTTAATTTTTTTTTCGACACCGTGAGGGGTATCAAATGAAAGGGTACGTCGAGCTGATTACAAAAATATATAATTATTTGGATATAACTTTGATAGGGCGAGCGTAGGCAAGTTTGAAGTGGGTGTGAAACGTGTCCCCCCCCCTCTATTTCGCTTATGTGAAGTGCAAAAAATCTGAAAAAATTCCTGAACATTCTTCGACCAAAAGTAAAGATACCACTTTTTGGAAATTTCGAAAAAAATATTATTTTATTTTTTATTGACAAAATACGTTTTTTTATAATTATGGTCTTTTCAATGTATTTATATGGTTGTAGTCCGGTTCAGTGGCAAAAAAAATACTTTATCAGAGTGTGTTTTGAGAATATCAGACCCTTAGAATTGTTCAAAGTAAGCTTTTTAGCATTTTAAAAAAACACTATACACTTTACAGTTAAACACTGTGTAGTGGGGCCTACGGACCCTCGCTGTGTGCTGACTAGCACACACTTGACCTGTTTATTTTTGTTATAGGGTACGTACATTCCTATTTAGATCTACCGGACCTTTCGCAAGGTAAAATAATCTAGTTTGATTGGACTATTTGACAAAATCAAATATAAAATCTTCAAATGTCATCTCCCGCATTAATTAATTTTCAATTGACGAACGTGAACATTAAACTTTCTACAAGTGTTATATATTTTTGTAATCTACTCTTCAATACCTTTCATTTGATACCTCACTCAAAATTTTATAAAAATATTTTTTTCCCGTAACATCAATCAGCCACCATCTTGGATTCCCAGTTAATCCGACCAAGTTGCGTAGTATGAGCGGAAATACGATTTTAGGGGGGGGGGACACCCAAAATTTCGATGTTTTTTAACAAAATGGCGTCGAAAATTGAACACTTTCCCTAAGTTGTATATATTTTTGTAATCTGCTCTTCAATACCTTTCATTTAATACCCCTCAAAATTTAAAAAAAAAAAATTTCGCATGACGTGAGTATCCGCCATTTTGGATTTGAACAGCTGATAATTTTGAGTTCGCTATATTTTTCCTGTGTGCGCGTCAAAACGATCTTTAATATTGGAAAGTTTCACGTTTCTATCTCTTTTTATTCAAAAGTTATTGGAACTGTACAGAGTGACAGACATACAGACAGACAGACAGACAGACAGACACATGAACGAAACTATAAGGGTTTCTTTTTTTGGTTTTACCAACGAAACCCTAAAAAGAAAACATTTGCAGCAAACCTGAGCTTTCTACCTACTCCCGTTCCAAAGTTAGTTATCAAGTCATAGTTTCCGAGATGATTGATGAAAATAAATCTATTTTGTTGAATCTTTTCCCCACAGATTTTTTCCTTATTTTTAACTTACCACCTCCCTTGAAACCTTCATTTAAAAAAGTCTCGCTATTTTTGGTGGGCTAACATTTTAAGAGTATCATTGTTTTTAATGAATTGAAATTTATGAGAGTTAAAAAATTTGTTTTCATGTTTTCTGATCTTATAATTATTTCCTATTTATAATAATAATCAAATTATTTTCATTGAACTCTTTATCTTTATCCTAAACCTATTAGTATGTTATTATTGTAAGAAGACCTAATGTAATTATAAACCCTAACCCTTCAAACAAATTGAATTTTAAAAAGGTGAGTTTGAGTCACTTCCTAGACTTTACAGAGTGCACATCATCCAACGGACGTCACTGGTCTGCAAGAGCTTAAGTCGCCTTCATCCATCATCCAATAAGTAGCCCTCCCTGCACTTCGTCATTTTGGACTTTCACCATGTCCTCACCCAAATCAACATGCCAAGAGCCTTATTACATTACAACCTTAATTATTATATTTCAATCGCCCTTTTATTCTTATTGGACAATAATATTATCAATAAATTCAAGTTTATATTCCCTTATCAATCTAAAATAAACATATCTCCTTTTTTTATTGGGAATACTGACTTTCTATCATCCCTCTTTTTCTCACATAATTTGGTCCTTTACCAGCACGTTTTCATCCCATACTGCATTTGTTGGTCATAATTTTTAAGACTCCTTCGGTGACACAACCTTGTTGAGAGCATTAGGTATGTCACATTGCACTGTGGTGTGGTGTGTACAACCCAACTGACCCAAAAAGCAGTGGCGCACAAGGGGGAGAGGGAATGGATGATTCCCCCCCACCCCCTCCGAAATTATTAGATAACTAGGACTCACAAAGCATTTTTATAAAAGAAAAAAACACAATTACCATAGACGCATTCGCTTTTTTCTCAACTAAGTATGCTAAGTAATTTTATCCCTAAAGTAAAGGTCGATGAGACGCACACTAGAATGGCTCTATTCTTCCCAGTTCGGCCAATGGATTATGATTAAATGCAATGCATTGCATTAGTGAGGAAACATTAAATAGATTTAGCCACTTAATTTCTTTTCAATGAAGTAAAATGTAGTGTGTCCTTTATTATATTTTATTCAAACAAGCTTTCGTCCAGGGAACCTGGACTTCTTCAGGTTTTGGAAATACTGTAAATTTAGAGAAACAAATGGTCGAAAGCTTGTTTGAATAAAATATAATAAAGGACTTTCATTCCAAAAAACAACCAACTACTTATATAAAAAAAACCTCAAGTCCACAAAAAAATAACTTCAATTAAAATGTAGTGGATCATTATTTCTCAACTTTCAGGAAAACCAGGTTTATATTATTCTGCCAACCAGTAATACAAAATTCATTCATGGAAAGAAAAAAAAACTAAACAAATTCTTAGTAATTTATATTTTTTTAATAAGTATTAAACATTCTTTAATAAAACACAAATAAATTAGTATCAACTATGACTAAATGTAATCAATCTTAATTATTGCATAAAGTGTAGGCCAGCAATTATTCAGATGAAGCAAGTGAAGTAAGTTATTCCATTAAAAAAAAATAAAAAATCATGACATATATATTCACTTTTAATAAATAGCCGGTTATCGATCTAAGTCCAATAATCTAATAAAATATAGATAATTCAAGGTAAAACTCAGCAAGCAGATATGCATGATCTTATCATCAATCAAAATATGTTTATCTCAATACCCACAGAAAAGCTGCATAGATTAATACATGAATTACTTAAATGTAGACCACTAAGGCACGATTGGTACATGTAACAAAAAACTTATTTGTTGGGACAAAATGCTCAACCAAATAATGGAAAATTTGGACTGAATATTCAATTAATATTAACTCAACCTAAAAAATGGGATTTTGTTACGACATTTTAAATATATAAATTACTTAATATAATTAGTACGTAGTTACCTAAGAAATTATACATTTTGTAGTTAATTGACTCAAATATTTATTGATTTTACAGCTTTTCTTCTCTTCATTCGACTTTGGTAGGTACAGTTAAACATCGAGTTATAATAAAATACAATATTTTAAAAAAAAAATAAAAAATAAAAACATACAATTCTTTAAAAAATACTTTTCAAAAAGATAAGGCAAAGTTTGTATAAAAAATATATTTATTTATTGTAATTAATAAAGAATAAATTTGTTAAAATAGCATGGTAAATTGTAATAAGGATCTGAACTTTGTCATAAATGAGAATAAATATAATTTTTTTTATGTAATAATACTTTTAATTCTCCTATAAAGGTGGCCCTCGTCTCTCATACTTTAAGAAATAATCTTTCTTTCCTTCATACTTGGACTAGAAATTCAAATGGAAATTTAAGTTGAGGATGGCTAAAGACAAAACACTATTTATTGATATGTTTGGATTGAGTATTGTACATTAAAAACAATACCAATTAGCATTAACAGTTAAATCACAACTACAGTGTTCCCAAAAGCTTCTCCCAGGCATTCAACATGGCACTCAGAGTATGTACATATTGACAAAGAAGGTCAATAAAAACTAATGGTTTTAATTCAATTTAAAATGTATATATAATTATATGTGTGTGTGTTTTACAGAAGTTATAGCATGATCCACTAAAGTACTACATGCTTATATGTGAGTGTGTGTGTGTACATATAGATATTGATATCTTACAATGACTCAGTTATCATTTATTGTAAGTGTATGAATAAATTTCTTGGGAACCACTGCATGTACATTTTAAGAAGACCTATAATTAGAGAGAATACATTCAAAAGCTTTTTTATTATTTAATGTTATTCATAATATGCACTTAAATTTGACTGGATTATCTATTTTTAAACATAATAAATTTAATTTAAGTTAATATTTATTTTACACTCTTATAAAAAGTTTATACTTTTTCTTTACTGTATATACATTATAACATGTTTATGCAAAACATAATAATTCACTTAAACATTTTTCCTAACAAGTTTCAACTGAATAGTTTATATCAAACATTATCTTTTTTAAAAGGAAAACAAAACTAATAAAGCACCATATTTTTAATTTAAAAAATATATATATATATCAGAAGGCACTTCACACCACTATCATAAAAATAGGGAAGACAAAATATAAATTTAATCTTTTTCTATGTATTTATTCACTGGTTGAGATCAAAAATATAATCACTTTTTAGAATAATTCAAATCCTCAATCTTGAATGTAAAATTATCCAAACTAAGGACATTATCGTTTTAGCTATCATTCATAATATTTTACCAGGACATTATCGTTTTAGCTATCATTCATAATATTTTACCATTTGCTTAGATTAGATAAAAAATGTAATGTTTGATAAGACCAGTATAAAAAAAAATCTAGGATTTAAACAATGTTTCTTAAGGGTAGAATTTATGAACGAGTTGTTAAAATATAAATAAATAATACATAAAAAAAAACAAAAACATTTATTTACTGAAAAGAAGATAAAATTATAAAAACCATTTGCTAGTGACAAGACATAATTTTACTGAAAATTACAGATAAATTATTGATCATTTAAACTAGCAATAAAAAATGAATACAATATTAATATAAATGTCAGTAATAAAATAAATAAAACATGTCTATCTTTATTTCAAGCTTATTTCTAATAAAAATCAAATCATAAAAATACGAAACCCGTGAAGGAATAAATTATTATTAATTAAAACCCTAGAGTTTTTGCAGCTTTTGAGTAATAATAATATTTGAAATTTTCATTGGTTATTAAAAAAAAATATGGCATAATATGACTGGTCCATAAATGTGCGTTACATTAAATTAAATTTATTTTTTCTAGAAATATATATATTTTTTATATGGCACACAAATCAATTATTCATATAAATATATTTATTTTTCAAGTAACAAGTTCACATGGTGTAAACGACTAAAATTTAATTCCATAAGTTCATGTACATAGCAATTTATTTTATTATAAAATTTATTTAAAAAAATATATATATGTGTATTATTTTTTTATTTCAAAAATGTTATTTTATAATAAAAACAATTTTATAAATTTATTTTTTTTCATTAAAAAAGTAATATAAATTAACTAAAATATAAATAGTAATAAATAAAACGTTAAAATCATTATTTTAGTTTAGTTTTCAATGTGAGAGCACCATGACATTAAGTAGTGAATTTTAATAACATCATTTAATATTATGTACAGTAATACCCCGAATACTACTGTAACACCCGATACTACTGCTGAAAGTGATCGTTGATTCGTTGTAAATTTGAAACCTTCCTTTTCATGTGATAATATATCAAAATTAGTAACAAAAAAAGTTGATATTTAGTGAGTGATATAATTACAACTTAAAATTGATTTTGATGCATCTGTCAGGTTATGTGTTTATACATCAGTATGTTTACATCAAACTGAAGTCGAAATCAAAACAGATTTGACACCATTATTGTTTAGTATTGTTCTAGTATTGTTTCTTTAAAAATTACTTAGTATATACTTATGTATTTGATTTTGATTTTGAAGGTTTTCCATTAAAGTTATTGCTTACACTCCATTTTTGCCTTAGTAATAAGAACCCAGTTAAGAATGTATCTAAGTACATTCCTCGACTTATGGTATACTTTGCGGTCCCACCTATTACCTAAGTCCGGGATATTACTGTATTTTAAAATTCTAAGATTTTGGAATAAAACAAAATAATATATACACATAGTTTAAAGATGAATATCAATGAATGTTAATACCAGTATTTCCTAACTTTTTTTCATTTGAGGGAACCCTAGAGTTATTTTAATAATTCTGGCAAAATATAAGTTTGGGAATCTCTAGTTTGTACTAATGTTACGCATCTTCAGAGACGCATGCTAGCAAATTCATATGATCACGTTCAATGTTTCCCTTTCAATACTGGAAGCAACCATGTTACCTCAACAATGCTGAAATGCTGGTAGAAACACAACTTCATATCATTGAGAAATATACTACACATAAACTTTACCATCTGATAAATAATAATGTAATAATAATTATTAAACAATATTGAATAAGTCTTGGAATTTACATTTTTGTAATAGTTTTATATACAGTAAGCAAAAAATACATTATTTTTAAATGTTACTATTACTGTATCCATTTTTAAATTATATCCAATTTATTTTAAGAAAAAATATTTTATTACTTTATTTTAAAAATGTTGTGCCATTGTTGCAAAAATTACATACGACATTTAATGTGCATTAATTATTTTTAAATAAATATCACAATATATAACATAAATAAGTGCATCAATATTTAAGATGCAAATCTAACAAAAACAGATCATTGTCAAAGAATAAATATATATTTATAGATAAAAGAATTTTATAAAACAAAACGTAGAACATTACTATTTTTCATGACTTCAATCACAAGGTTAAATTATGTTTTAAAAGACATGAGACTCCACTCAGGATAACACTCCAATTTTTTTTTAAATTAAGCATTTTTAAGTTATTTGATAAAATAAATTAACAATTTTAATCAAATACATTTAAAAATGTATGATCAAGTGATTAACATTTTTGGATACATTAGAGTTTGTGATACAACATTTCTACTTCTGCTCATCTTTACTGAAGGAAATGAATTTTTTAGAAAATGCATATGATATCAGTGAAGAAAAAGGATATGATTAATTGTGTTAGTTTACCTATATTAACTAAATATATTTATAAAAATAAATTCTATATTATAAATAATAAAAGACAGTTCTTGCACCTCTTAAGTCACAACATAGTACACGATGTCTATGACTCTATCTTTAACTCAATATTGACAAACTTACCAAACTACTTGTGTGTAAAAATTGTCTAGATCTCTAGCATACTAAATAAAGATACTGGCTATTGTATGGTTTCCCATAAAATACCAAGAGAGTAACTTGAATAAAGTTGAAAAAATAAAAAATAAATATATATATTATTAAAAATTGATATATTTTAAAATATAAAATAAAGATATGTAAAAATTACTCAATACATATCACAAAATTGAGTCTGAATCTACTATAAAAATGTCTATAAATATTCAGACTGATATTTTAATGAAGTAATGCAAGAACTATCACCATAAAAATGGGTTTAAGGACTTAAAGCAACTTTAAGTTATTAATCATAAGAAATAATACAAATTTTAGTTTTGATCATGATAGGAAGATTCGATGTATATCATGTTTACATAAAATATTATACAAATATATTTGAAGAAAAATAAATATAAGGTGCATCAGATAATATTAATCAAACTCATAGGAATTTCAAGAAAATATTAATATTGCATCAAAATCATTCAATGAATAACAGTTCAGTTTAAAATGGCTTCTTTCATAAATAATAAACAACTATAAACAAAAATAATCTTATACTACTTGACTTTTTTCTTTAATTTAACAATAAAAAATTAGAACACATGATGGTATAAAATATTAAAATAGAGTATTAGCACTTAGTCAAACAAATATGTATTGGCTTTATAGAGAAAAGGCACTGACACATTAAATTAAATAATATTCAGCCTTAATTTATTAATTTAATTTATTATTAAAATAATATTAAACATGTTTTAATATTAATTTTATTTTAAATAGGTAATTTATATTACACATATTTTTGTTCATTTTTTTTTTTTTTTATATATAATTTTCATGTATCATTGATGATAAACAAATGGATTTAAATGTTATTTCTTCTACTTTTTCTTAAAAACAAACCATAAAACATGTGAGTAAGCTTAACCATTTACTAGTACATATAAAATACATCATGTTAAATTAAGAATTGCCAAGAAATAATTATACGAGGTTTTGCATGAAAACAATATTAATAATGGAGTGAAACACTAAAAATTTACCCCATTATTTTATCAGTTATGGTATTAGTTAATTTAATCACATGTGTTTTATGTCCATTAGTTATTTCCAAAATAAAACTAATTAGTAAATTAAAAGGTTTCAAAAATTACTTAATTAGTAAAATATATCATATAAAAAAACTTATTAGTTTTGGCTACTACATTTTTCATTAATTAATTAATTTATTTTTTCAAAGAAAGAAAGTTAAATGCACAAGCTGAGGGGGGAAATTATTATTCAACGGTAAAGTTTATGAGAACGATTTCTGATATCTGAAGCACCTTGAACATATGCAATTTTATTTCTGGATTAAACAGTGATTAGGCATACCTTCAAATAGTTATAATATAGAACACTTTTTTTTGTTGTTGCTATTCATGGGTTTTGTCATGGCAGTTCTTTCAGAAGCTTGAAATTTTCTGATAAGTCGAACAAGTTCATAAAACGCATCATCTACATTCATCCGATGCTTAGCACTGCACTCCACAAAAGGAATATGGAGCTCCTCTGAGGCTCTCATTTCATCTTCATGTGTTACCTAAAAATAAACAAATCAACTTTATAATGCTGTTCCAGGACTTTTGCCTCCATTAGTTAACAAGAATAATCTACAAAATATAGGACAATACAACAAGGCACAATAAATTCTTAGGGCAAATCATTACAAAATTTTATTTTTTCCTATTTATTAAAAGGAAGATTACAAAAGAAAGAAAGAAATGTATCACATGTAACAAAAAAAAAAGAAAGCATATTACCAAATCTCAATTATTGTTTACGATAATTTAAAAAAAAAAATGCATAGCATCTTAAAACTTAATGAGATAGAGAAATTGGGCAAGGGTACAATTTTAAAGAGCACTTTTAGAATCCCTCGAAATTAGCAGCTATAAGTCCTCCTGATATATTTAAAAATTTTACACCGAAATTCAAGAGATATCTACCTTAGTTAAAGGATGTGTGTTGTGAATTTCAAAAAAAGCTTCCTGTCATAAGCTTTCACATGTAAGAATTAAAGTATAGGATTAATTAAATAGTTTATGATTTATGTTTATTTGTTTGTGGATTGAATGATACTAGCCATGAAATTATTTTGACAGGATCTCAACCGATTCTTGCATACATCCAAACAAGGTGCCCCAAACGAATTTTTTTTAATAATTTCAAAAAACCCGAAAAAAAAAAAAAATAAATAAATAGTTGTCTCGAGAACTATTGAGAAAGGACAAATCCTAAACCTTTTTGGTTGCATTTGAACTACAGAATCCAACAGTTAAAATTATGACAAGTCAACCTCTGTATATACAGTAGAACCTCGCTTACATGACCCTCAATAACACGACAACCTCAATTGCAAGTGTAATTTTCAAATCCCCTCGAGATTGCCATAAACATAATGTTAAATTAACCTCTAATGCGACTATTATTATCCAAACAACCTCTATAACACGGATTTTTTCCAATTCATAATGTAACTCAGAACCTCTATAACAAGTCGTTTAGAGAAGTCAACCTCTATAACGCGTCTCTATACAGGAATGGGTCGACCTTGAACAAGTCTAGACTTGAAAACCCCGCCCATTAACCTCGATAACGCGGCTGATAGCCAAAATAACCTTGATAACACAACTTTCAACAAAAAGAGCACCTCAATAACGAGACTGTTTCCCTAATCCCCTTGAGACACTTCTTACTGTATCAGTGCGCCACTGACACAATTAAAAAGTGTATACAAAGTTTCAAACAGTAATAGAATGGTCATAAAGACAAAATGTAACAAGTGTCTTTAAGCTGTAATAGGCTACAGCCGCTCCAATTATATCAGTGAGGCGCCAGACCACCTAGAAATATAAAATAATAATGATAAAAGAATAAAAACGTGACAATCAGGCAGCAGAAGGTGGTCATCTATCAACAGACCCAAAACATTTTCTGGATCACTTTTGATAATTTTCCTTTTATGATTTTTATGATAGAGAAAGCAAGTGCAAGTATTCCAGCGTAGCAATTTTGTATTTATTTATATTGTTGTAAGAAACATGCAATTTTCAGTAATACTATGTTAAATACTAATAATTTAATGCAGAAACATAAAAATGTCTGATTATGAATAGGTTTAAATTCAGTATTTAACAAACTTACAACTCTTTGACGATCCAAATCAACTTTATTAGCTGCCATAAGCATAGGGAACTCATCTCTGTCTTTAACTCTAAGGATCTGTTTGTGGAACTTGTAAATCTCATCAAATGAAGATTTGTCATTAACAGCAAATACTAGAAGAAATCCTTCTCCAGATCGCATATACTGTTCCCTCATTGCACTGAACTCTTCCTGTCCCGCAGTGTCAAGAACTAATAAATAATAACAGAAGTAAATATCACAGCAGAATACCTCAAGTATATTTTAGTATATTATTCTTTGGTAGATAAATTATAAGGGGCCAAAGAATAAATTCTTTTAATAAATTCTTTTAAATTCTGTACATATCCAAATTCAGGAATATTTTTTTTTTTTTTATTTATTTGGGGAATTAAAATATTCTGAAATCTTTTTACATATCCAGAAAAAGTTAATCCTTGTTAGATAGTTACAAAACGGCCTATACTTATAAAGCCGTTTAAATTCTAAAAGTATAACCATCAAGTAGGGTCCATTAAATCATATTATACATTAATACTCACTATCCAGCTTTGCTGGTCTGTCATCAATGACACACTGCTTAGTGTAGGAATCTTCAATTGTTGGATCATAGTCAGTCACAAAATAACTCTAAAACAGAAAAGAAGAAAATATAAATAAGCTTCCAGGCATTAAATCGACAAACAAAAAATTGGTCAAACAGAGACAACTGGGAAAACCTATCTTCCCCCATTCTCAATATCTTAAGCATACTAGGTAAACTACGAGCTTGAACAGAGACCATGAGTATAAAAGTTATATGTGCTTTTGACTTATTCAGTAGGGCATTGATATATCAATGGTTTTGATAAAGATTTAAATGGGAAATTAACTTTCTCTTTGTTTAAAGGAATAAAAGTTCTATTAAGAAATATTTTGCATATTTAAATTAATTTCATGTAATAAAAAGTATTTAAGTATATAATAATTATACATTTATTTATTTGTTTTTTGAAGGATGTTAAATAATTCCTCTTATTTAGAGAAAAGAGGTAATTGCAATTCAAAATAAATATTAATTGTAATAAACAAATGTAGCTCAGAAAAGTATTTTAATTAAAATAAAATAAAAAAACAGCTAAATTTTCACATTTAAAAGTAAATGAAAATTTCCAAGTTGACCTTATAGAAGTAGGTTAATTAATTATTTTTTTAAAAAACATTTACTAGCAGGTAGAAGATTTAAAAAGAGAATCTTTATTCAAAAGCAAATTGATAAATTTAAAATTGCCTTTAAATACCCTGTGTAAATTTTTGGCCACTTTAGAATGCTAGCCATTATTTTCTTCATCCTTGTTCGAGGTTGAACATGATTAGCTCAATATAAATAATAAGGAGGCTGCATATGAAAAGATTTGCCATCATAACCAAATATGGTCATTCAGTGTGAATACATTCTGGCAATAATAATGGCAAATAACCGCATATAACGAACCTTACTTAAACACAAGGGTTTAATTTGCTAAATAGAGACGACAAAATTAGTAGTCCCCCTAGTCATCATACAAATAAACGGGGAGGAAAATATACATCCTGTTTTTTTATCTTACGAGAGAGGACAAGTTGCATAAAGAGTATGTCTAAAAATACAAAATAAAGACAAGTAACAATAATTTTTTATAATAACTATCACTTAACTTATAGATAATAATAGTTTAATGTAAGAGAGAGATAAACAATATTAAAAAGAAACTGGTCTAGACAGTGGAACAAGAAGAATAGTGTAACTTACTTGTATAAATTGAATAGTTAAGGCTGATTTCCCAACACCACCTCCTCCCACAACCACTAATTTATAAGTTTGAGAATAATTCGGACGATCATTTAGTCTTGACATTTTAGTTTATTAATATAAGAGATTCCACATTAAAAACCAAACAAAAAAAGGTAAAGTAATTGTAGAAAAAACAAAACAAACACTGAAGGGAGGATTGATATTTGAAAAGACAGGATGTTGGATGTTGTGATGGGATGGGGATGGGAGGGTTCGAATACGTAAGCGCCTGACGTCGCGTTATGCCGGGTAGGTATCTAATGATAAGTTTTTTTTTGGGGGGGGGGGGGGGTTCAGCACTTAAGTATCAATTGGGTTTATGACGTCATAACTGAGACAAAATATTTACCTCACTTTGTGTTTTTTAAGAAATTTTTTAAAATGACGAGGATTTTCCCGACAGTTCTTATTGCGATTGCGTTGTGAATTTCTCGAAAAATATAACATTTCTTAAAGTTTTCTTATCTTTCTATAAGCATCGCTCAGTAGTTGTAACAAGCTATGTATATCTATTTTTTCTCACCTAATGAGATGCTCATTTTACATTAACTGAATACAAAACAGAGGAAGTATATTTTATTATTTACTATAAAAGATTTTAAAATAATTATTTGTTTAGTCTTGTGTCTGAGTCTGAGTTCCTTATCACACATTCTGGCAACACTGCAAATTACCCGCCGAACTTATTTGTTTGTTTTTTTTGTTTTGTTAAATATAATAACAGAGTTTGAGTGTAACTTCCATGAGCTCATTTAAAAGTGTCTTTAAAGGCTGTTGAATTAGTTAATCATTTAATAATTCCTGAACTCTGTATTATTTTATATTGTTAGCATTTATCTTAACTGTTATAACCTTTGTTTTTAAAAAATGTCTACCTTTAAACCCAATGATCTAGTTGAACTTCTTCCTGTTTACTACAAAAGATTATTCCCTTTTGATTTATTTTGTTCATGGCTTTCTTATGGATCTGGTACGTATTAAAATATAGTTTAACTCATTTTTCATGTACATTCATTTTACGTGCACTTTGACATAGAAATATGAGTTATTTACCCAGCTTTCATAGTTGGGAGTATATATTATGTACGAGGGGTTTCTTTTGTTTTAAAAAGGAATGGTAAATATGTACTAATTTGCCCACCTATTTCTAACTGTCCGATTTACCTACTTAGTTTTTTTTTAATAAAAACTGTTCCTTCGTACAATAAAAATAAATGTTTATTTATAATTTTTCAATAGAGTCAATAGTTTTTTTAAAAAAAAACAGAAAGTGTCACGCTCATAGAGAAAATGTTGGAAGTTTATGGTTAGTTTAGGTAAAGGTTTGTACTTTGGGACCTAACCATAGCGTGACACTATGTATTTTTTAAAAAAGAATAGTAACTATGCACTTGAAAACCCACATATTTCTAATTGACTGATTTACTTGTTTTTTTTTTTTCAACTGCTCCTTTTTACAATTTAACAACTTTTGACGTGGGGCTATTAAGGTGAAGTCAATATTTTTTTTTTTTAAATAAAACAAAAAAACAACAACATAATATATAAAATATCCACTCAAGTCTATATGAAAACTTTGGAACCTAGAGAGTTTTTAAGGGTGGGGTATTCTCTCAAGATAGCTAACAGCCTTCAATGTGGTTGAATTAAAACATAAAACACTTATAGTAATATAAATTTACAAAATAATATATGAACCAAACTATGACCTATCTTTTCGATTACACCATGTTGAAACACATTCTGTAAAAAAATTGGAAGTAAAATGTGAAAGGAACAATTTTAAAAAAAATGGGAAGGACTTAGAATTTTGGATATAATCTCGCAAATGTATAAATCATGTCAAGCGATTCTTGACCATAGCATTCTCTTTAGATTTGCCAAAACCCGATTATCATATTACCTGAATAACGAGGGAGAGCTTTTCATTTTTTATTAAAATTTTTGTTTTAATTTCTTTTATAAAAAGTTAGAGGGGAATGTAGCAGTTATTTCCTTATTTATTTTGAGCTACTTAAGTTGTTTAAATTTTAAACTGTGCCAGACAAGAGCAATTTAAACAGTTCAGCCACTCATTTATTTATATATATGCTATATGTATATGGTTTTTAGTATTTAAATATTTTTTTTTTTTTTTTAATTTCAGAAAACTTCAGTTTACTAGCTCACCGCGAAATGTCCTTCACTTTACCCGGGGATGTTTATATTAGATACCAGAGCTTTGACAGTCCACAGGATTTTGAACAAGAAGTAATTAAAAAGTGCCCTGAAAAAATTGATATCGGAGCTATATACAATATCAAGTAAAGGATTACACTTATTATGCTCTTTGACAATATATAATAGGCTACAGTGTGCAGTAATTATATTGCTTAAAAATAATTAGTGTATGAGTTATCATTGAGTAAAAGTTAATTGACTTGAAGAAGGAGAGAAGTCCAAGGGAAGCGGCGATACTAATAAGAGCTTGAGTTTTGTAGTTGTTCTGTAGATTTTCCTGTATGTTAATAAATAAATTCTGTAGTTGATAAATAAATAAAATTGTTTACCTCTCACTTTTCTATAGTTCAATAATAGAGTTCTATAGGGCACCTATTTTTAAGCAATCAGCTGTAAAATTGAATATGTAGAAGGATTTATGAATGTAGCCGATTTTTTGATAGAATTGTGCAAGATTAAAGTGACAGCTTATGTTGTTTTATTTTTATAGGCCAAGACAGAAAAGGATGAACTCTAATTTTGAAGTTGAGGAAAAAGAATTGATTTTTGATATTGACATGACTGATTATGACAATGTAAGAACATGTTGTAGTGAAGCTGAAGTTTGTAATAAGTGTTGGAAGTTGTTAGCCATAGCTACCAAAATCCTTGATTCAGCTCTTAGAGGTAACTATTGCCCTTTTTTTTCTCCAAAATAATTGTTTTTCATATTGTAATACCTCTGTGTATATGGTTTCTCATTTTAAATCTTCTCTGATGTTTTCAGATGATTTTGGATTTGAACACTTGCTGTGGGTTTTCTCAGGAAGAAGAGGTGTTCATTGTTGGGTGTGTGATGATGTCGTTAGGAAACTTGAACCAAAGGTTAGGGCAGATATTGCCGAGTATCTTCAACTGCTATCTCGAGAAGATGAAAATGGAAAGCTTGCTAAAATCCCTCAAGACTGCATGCATCCTTCAATTAAGTAAGCTTAAATTATAATAATTGAGTCAAGATGCAGAGAATTTAAAAAGAAATATCTTATACCTTACAAAATTACAAAAGAATATGAGACACTCGACACTCATTACCATCACCTTTTCTTATACTGACTCCAACTGTGGAAGTCACTTAAATCAACATTTTGCCTTTTACTATAAATATTTTATTTCCCTAGTATTTTTTATTTATTTGTTTTTATTATTAGGTATTCTTTTTTTTTTTTTTTTTACCAAAAGTCAGTTTTAATATCACACTCGTGACACTTATTCTGTCATCATTGATCTGTTTTTCAGAGGAAACTTTTTGAAAATTGATAGAAACCATTAATTTGTTGTTTAATATTAAAAATGTTATAACAGGGTGCGGCAGGATAACTTGCTTTTTTTGGAATATGCATACTGCAGAGTGGGGTGGACCAATTAGGGTGGGGATGTTCTCATTTGACGGGGTAAGGCCTAAAATTTATTTAGTGCCTGTTCAGTCGCCATCATGTGTCGGACAAAGGAGCAGCATGGTTTTGTGTTGGCATTAGCCATCGAGGCCTACTTTTTTACCAGTCATATTGGGGTCTGAACCCAGCACTCCTTCCACAGTCACTTCAACATTGCATCCCTAGGCCCTGTTCCTGGTTGGGGAATTCTTCATTAGGAATACTTCATCAGAGCCCATAGCATTCACCATGTGTAACTGGTGCACAATTTCGTCAGTTGGGATTGTTGGGCTGGGTTTTTAAAGAAAACGAGCGCAGACAGTCACAGTCAATTCTGACTGTTATTTTAACATGATTGAGGAATTTTGTTCTATGTCTTGAAGAAATCGACCTTTGGGGTTGTGTGGTTTCAGCTAGATGGAGCCACAGGTCACTTTTCAAGGACATTAATGGATCTGTTGCGGGAACTTCCCCGGACACCTCATCTCCCTAAGGGGCGAATTGGAGTGGCCGGCACCTTCTATTTGCGGGGTTATTTGAAATCCCTTGTCCAATTTTTTTTTTAATTTCACCAACCACTCTCAGACCCTGGATGACCTGGAGACCAACATTTACGAAGCAGTTGCCAACATACCCATTGTTATTACACCTTTAACTACTACCATGCAATGATATCTTTAATACTTTTTATTTTATTGCATTTTGAAATCAGCAAGTTATCCTACCCCATCCTGTATGTTAAAATGATAAATTATTAAAATGTTTGATTACTATCATTTATCATAAAACAATTTGTATATTTTATAATAGTTTTCACTAATAATATTAAATGATTTTGTTTCAGACGTGCTTTAAATATAATAAAGGAAGACTTCGAGACAATGTGTGTTGTGGAACAAGATATGTTGGGAGCCCCAGAGAATGTAAAGAAAGTTGTTGCTATGCTTGGAGACCAAGCTCTGAGAAATGAAGTTCAAGCTGTCTGGGAAAAGCAATCACTTACCACATCGCTTGATAGGTGGAATGCTCTTGTTAAAGTTTACCAAAAAATGCATTCAAAGGTTTAAACTTTTTTTATTAGTGACTTTTTTAAAAAAAAATAAATTGGTAACTTAAATTACTTACTGAAATTTAAAGTTTTTAACTACAGTAATAACCCGGACTTACATAATAGGTGAAACCGCAATGTATACTGTAAGTCAAAAAATACGTAATTCGGGGAATGTACTTAAATAAATTCTTAAGAGGGTACTAATTACTAAGGAAAAAATTGAGTATGTAAGTATTAACTATTATTGGAAACCTTTATATATAAAAAAAAAAAAAATCCTCTGTTAATATTTTATACCTATTTTTAAGTGTTCCATTATTGATTGCTTGCCTTTAATTAGTTTTGAGGTATAATAGTTATTATTTATGCACTTAGGGAGTAAAGTAAGCCATTATTCCCTGAGCGAAAAAGTTGGTTCTTGAGGCGAAGCCAAAGGAACCATGGTCTCTAAATCCTGAGGCGAAGCCGAGGGAATTAGGCTCTTTAATTCCAGAGGTGCAGCCGAGGGAATAACGCTAATTAGCTCCCTAGGCACAGCCGAGGGAGATAATTATCGTGAGGGGAATAATGGCACTTTATTCACGAGGTACATACAATATTTTATCTCCAGTAGGGAGAAAATACACATTTTCGTCCATTGCACAGTTTTTATTTATTATTTTAATAAATAACAATAATTATTAGCACTTTTAGTAGCAGATATAAGAAATTCAATATTAAAGAACAAATGGAGAATGATAATGTTTTAATAAAATATAATCAGACTCGTTTTTTCTTTTTGAAAAAATTTAATATTTTAACTTTTAAATAGATCTTTCCTAATAAAGATTAATTAGTGTGAAAATGAGTGTAGCACACCTTTTTTGAAATAGAACAGAATGAAAAGGAGATTCAAATAAATAAATTTAATGTTAAAGTGAAGCAAGGAGTTAAGAAAGCTTGAAAATGACCCAGAGGGGGTTGAAATATTGCAACATTAGTAAAATTATGGAAACCTAAAAGTTTAAAATTTATTAATACTACCCTGTAGACCTATGAAGTAAATTCATTATGAATCGAACAAATAAGAATTGGAATTAAACTCAAATAGAAGGTTATTTAGATGCAGGTTATAAACATGGTCGAAAAAGCAGTGTCGCCAACCTGATTTCAACAACTTCATTACATTAGCCATTCATTTTCTACTAGTTATAAAATAATTAAGTTGCAAACTTTACTTTTTTGCCCTACTTTTACTTTTTCTCCCTACTTTTTGAGTTCAGGGATGAAAAGACTTACTTTAGTCCCTCTAAACTAATTCAAAATCATAACTTTTTCTCCCTACTGGAGATAAAATTTATTTTTAAGCCAAGATCCTTTTTTAATAATTGAATAGATAAATAATTAAATAGGAAGTGGATTTATTGCTCCTTGAATGGAGGAGATAGAGTATAAAATTGGTTCTGCTTATTGCAATCTTGACTTTCAAGAAATCAAAGTGATACTTTTCCTCCTACAAATCAAAGTGACATTTTTCCTCCTACAAATGAGATGCTTTTCATTGGTTATCTGATCTACGAGTATGAGACATGACTCTTATACTCCCTCAAAATATCAATAATTTATGTTTTGATTTATACTGTTTTTTAATTTTTTTATTTTAGAATCTTTTGAAAAAGAGTAAGTACTTAATAGAAGAAATAATGTTGCACTATGCATATCCCAGGCTTGATATAGAAGTATCCAAAGGTTCCAACCATCTTCTTAAAGCACCATTCTGTATACATCCCAAAACTGGCAAAGTATGTGTGCCATTCAATCCTTCTTCTGTTAACAAGTTCAATCCTCAGACTGTACCTACAATTTCGTGAGTATTAATTATTATAATTCAGCATTTATTTTTTTATTTTTTTGTTCTTATAGAATAAAAAAGGAATTTCCTTATAAATTTATTATCTCATTTATTTTTATCAATTATATTCTTCTTTTTTTTAGAATATTAGTTGACGAAATTCAAAAATTTGATGCAAAAGATGCTGAAAAAGCTTCAGAAATGGAAAAAAGGAATGTTGGAAATCTTCAGAAAACAAGCATGTACAAAGGAGTTCAAGTTTTTAAAGAATTTCTTAGAAAACTGCAAGAAAATTCCAATAAAAAAAATGGAACTGAAGGTGGCAAACATAGTTTATTTTGTTTTCTTTTATACATTGTTCCTATTTAAAAATACAAATTTTGTGTTTCGAAATATCCTTTTTCAAAAATCCTGGTAGCCAGAAGCTTTGGATTTTCCTGTTCTTCTAGAATAGTGATTTAAGACAAACCATACATAAGCCATGTTATTAAAATTGCGTTGGACAACAATTCACATAATTTGGTAGATCCTAAAAAATGCTGATACAAAATTTTATTTTATAGGCCTTATGGTAAAGATCTTATTGTTTTATTTAATTGACTGAGCGAAGCGAGGTCTATGTTTTAACTTTTTTGTTCCCTAGTCTTCCCCAGGTACTAGACCGATTTGCAATTCGTCTGAAAATGTTTGTTACGGGCTTACGGCCAACTGCTTTATTAGATTTTCTTCAAATTTGGCATAGATGTTCTTTAAAGTCATTAAAAAACAACGTATGAGTTTTATATTTAACTAGCCGAATTGGCACGCTTCGCGTGCCTTATTCGTCTAGAAGTTGGCGCTAGGTGTAAAAAATAATTAAAACAATATAAGTAATATATCTTTTTTATTAAATAATTTTGTATTTTAGTGCAATTAGTTTATATTATTTTTTATTGCTTATTTTTAAACATTTTATCTCAACTAAATATATGACCTGGTTTTTTTTATTTAAAATATATTTTTCATTATAAATGAATTTAACCATAAGTTTTTATATTTCCTACATATTTACTTGGCACTAACTATGTGGATAATGTATTTGTTTAACAGTGTAATTTTTTTTTATTTAATAATATTATTGCATCAGAAATGAAATCTTAACTCATAAAACTGTTGTTGGTAAAAGTTTTGTATGTCTTAGTTTGTTAGTTCACCGCTAGAATGCGTTTGAAGTTTAGTTTCTAAATGAAGTTCCTTAGGGCATGGCACAAACAATATTTTAATGCTTTTAGTAATTTTTCAGCAGAATTTAATTAGTTTTCAGCAAATTTGCTTCATGGAAAGTCTGTTCGGAAAAAATCCGCAAGTTATTTTATTTGTTTTGTCATATCCCAAATATTTACAATCCTTCGTTTTGACAGATTTCAAATTTAAGATTTTTTATTAAGAGGTAAACAGTGAATGACAGCGAAAAAGAATAAGTAAACCAATTAAACAAAGAAGATAAATAATTGAATATGAAGATAAATTAATTGAATTAAAAAACGTAGTATATATAAAGTTCTTTTTATCTTGTAATTTTATACATATATCTATATTTGATTAATTTATATTTTTATTTTTCTATACACTTTATTCTTTTATTGCCGCGCCGTATCAAAAACTGTCAAAATGTGTCAAAAATAAACAAAACAATGCACCCCCCCACAAAGACAAACCCAAGCCTTTCTCAAAGTCTTCTCTCATTGGTTGGTCATATTATGTCAAATTAAACACCAGAAAACTGATGTAGAAAGCTTGTCGCCAAAAGTAACGGCTACAATTAGACTAACTCAACCAACAATTCACGGAACTAAAAAAAAAATCAAAACAAATCAAATGCGCAGCAGTCTATCGAATAAAAAATCCTTACTCTGCTAAGCAGCAGCAGTGGTTTATTCATTCATCGAATATTATCAAAATTGGTATTGTTGTAAAGGTCTCGATAAGAGCAGTAAAAAATTATTAATTAGTTTTCCATTTAAATTATAATCTAAAAAACCAATTCGGAAAAACAGATAAATTAACGGTTTTTTATGCTTTACACCCCTTAAAATGTAAAATTTTGAAAAAGTGTACATAACAACAATGAAAGTACTTTTCAAGCACTGTAAAATTATATATAATATGATATATTTCGAGCATTTCGATCATTGTACCCATGTACCTCATATAGGTACCAACATTATATTAAAACAAATTAAATTCACTGAATGGTATAAAGCTTACTAAATAAAATCATTACTAATAACACATTGTTTCACAACATAAAATCTCAAGTTAAAATAACACATTAGGTACCGTATGTACCAAAAGTACACATGTGTACAAATATGTTCAAGTATTAATTTTTTTCCGAGTTCCTAATATTAAATAAGGCATGCATACAAATTTTAAATCAAATCGAATCAATATTTCTCATATTTTTAATTTTTTATTAATTTCCCTATTTTTGGGCCCAGATTTTGAGCCGGAAAATTTGGGCAAAAAAAGTTGTCGACAACCCCATACAAACTATACGTTTTTTTAAAGCCCCCGTCGAGTAGATTACGAATATGCCGTCAGTTTACCATTTAGCACTTTTAAAGCCCAAAAAATGGCCAATCGAAAACCCCAAAAATTGCCAAATATGAACTTTGAGTGGCTTTTTCTCGGAAACTAAGAGTCTTGGAAAAAAAAGTCCAAGAGCACTTTCGTCTTGTATTTTTCATTTTTATAAGCGTGACAAATTTCATGAAGATAGTACAAACTTTATTTTTTACCAAAAAATCGTCAAGCCACACCCCTGTGATTTTTTTACCCGAAAAAGTCAAAATGAAGATAACAAAATAAATGAGGTATATTCGTAAACGTCTCGAAAAGGAGAGTAAAAAATAATAACAATGTTTTAAATTTCAACCAAAACCTAAGGAACCATTGTCAAAAAACAGCTATATAAGGACTTTTTTCAATTTTACCCCCCTAAAAAGTAAAAATATCACAAAACACTACATAACTACATTAAAAGGCCTATTCAAGAGTTTTTCAACGATATACATGAAAGTAGGTTTTGTGTTTAAAAGCATATTTGTACCCGTGTACCCATAGGTACCAAAAATATATTTAAAAATCAAACCATGTATAAGATCATTATTTAGGCTAATGAATTCTAATAAATGTAAAAATAAAATTTAAAAAAATTATTTCACCTTCTTAACCTGAACCAAAAGTACAAATCGGTACAAATGTACCCGTACAAAAAATTTTAAAAATAAATAAATACCACAACATTAAAGTATTAATCAAGGCCTTTAAAACGATATACGACACATAAAAATATACACGTGTTTTAAAAATCCAATATGGCGGCTATAATTCAAAATGGCGGCTATATATCGAAATCAAAACACCTGAACTTTTCTATTTATGGTACACTCTACCTATGTACCAAATTTCAAATCTCTAGGTCAATGGGAAGTAGGAGAATTACTGATGAAAAAATTCAAGATGGCGGCTATAATTCAATATGGCGGACACATATCGAAATCAAAATGGCCGCACTTTCCTATTTATGGTACACTCTATCTATGTACCAAATTTCAAATCTCTAGGTCAATGGGAAGTAGGAGAATTTTTGATGATCAGTCACTGTCACTCTTAGTTTTATATATATAGATGAATTTCATTTTTAAATTTTTTTAAAAATAAAACAAAAAAGGTTTTTTCTAATTTATTTTTTGTTTATCTTGAAATTTGGCATGCATTTTACTTCAAGTTGGGAAGATAAATATTTATAGTTGTTTTTTATAAAAAAAAAAAAAATTGTTATTAATTTAAAAAAAATGTTATTTAGACTTTTTTTCAAAAAAAAAGAAAAAATGTTTTTATTTTTTTTCCTTTCAAGACATTAAAATCGATGTATATGGTTTATTTGTTAAAAGAATGTTTAGAATTACCATAAAAATAACCTTCCCTGCAGGGAATCGAACCCGGCCTCTCACTGTCCGCGTTTAAAATTATTTTCTCAGAAGCTAGATTTTTCCCGAGAAAACAACTTTTACCGTTAAATTCGTATTTAAATAGACTACATTTTAAAATAAATTAATTAAAAATCAATGTTAATGTTTTTTCAGAGTTTTTGAGGGGGAGTGCGCCCAAATTTATTGCTTAAATTAATTTTTCGATTTCACCTCGGGTTCTCATTTATCCTCTAAGTAATTGAAATAAATTTTTATGGTTTATTTTTGAATTAAAATTTTACAAATAAAATAAAAATAACTTCACCCCAGCGGGGAATCGAACCCCACCTCTCACTGTCCGCGTTTAAAATTATTTTCACAGAAACTAGATTTTTCTCGGGAACTTGAGTTATACCTATAGTATAGATTCATATTTAAATGGACCCTCTGTCACGTTTAAATTTATTTCTAATTTTCTCGAGGTCAACTGTTCACAGAACTACTAGTTATAATGTTTTTTGTTAATTTTTTTCCTGTATGTTTCAGGTATGGAATTTTAAGTTATAGTCTGAGTGGAATAAAAGTAGAGCTAAGATTTATTTAGTGATGTCTAGCTCTACATCTTCTTCCTCAGCCATTACCTCTGCATTATCAGACCTCATATTTAAATTTTGTGGAAATTTTAAGACTTGCTCAATGCTATAGTCAATTACCAATATTTTCTATTATATCAATTGTTATTCATTGAAAACTAATCTGTTATAATTATTGTTTTCTTTTTTTTAATATGTCTTGAGCAATATTTTATTTTCTAAGTATCAATAATGTTTGTAAATGATAAATAATTTAATGTTATATTATTGTTTATCTAAAACTAAACTTTCTAATTTGTGATTGGTCAAATAAAATTTGATATTTGTATAGTAAAAGATGTACATGTGTTTATTTATTATTATATTGTGTTTGTTTTTTGAGAGAGAGAGAGAAACAGCCTATTATAATTATTAAGTGTTTGTGCTATATGATCCTAAGGGACTAGATTGCTAGGCTAATATCCATGTAAAAAACTAAGTACAGCTATTGCTGTGCTGCTTCTGTCTAGGTTTGTTCTAGGATTTTCTTAAAGGGGCTTGTAAAGATAGCTTTCTTTGATGCGAGACTTTCCTATGTTTGCATGACTATTGACCGTCAGGGGGATGCCTTCAGTTCTAATTCGGCTTGGGTAAGGATTCGGCTATTACATGTTTGCTGCTGGATGAATGATCCAATCAATCCTATTTATAAAGTAAAGCCGTTAAGGGGGAGGGGGGGATTATCTAGTTTTAATTATAAAGCACTCCATGGGTAATGAGACCAAGTTTCGGTAATATTTCAGACTTCTTGAATGTATATTGTTATGCAGTTGTATAGGATGAATAATGAAAAATAAACCCAAATTCTCTTCCACATGCGTAACATACTTCACTCAATAACATAACATACATTCACAAATAAATACAATACATATTTATTGACACCTATAGCTTCAAAAGCACCTAATTATCTGATTTGTATTAAACTTTTATAGTTTTTCGAAACTAACCTGTAGATAGCCCCAGATTAATTTGAACCGTCAGCACTCTTTAACTTTTGCTAAATTGATACTTTAATTCATGTAATATATCAAAACAATTTTTACAGATTAAAAAAAACAGGGGAAACAAATAAGACAATAATGGCTTGTAAAAGCATAATATCAATAAAGTACAAGATAGGATGTGAGGAAGCTGTGTGCCACATCAATTGTCAGTCTATAAATTGTTCATATACACACACAAACATAGTTCAAAAGTAGCTTATTGAATTTAAAGAATTAAAAAATTATATTAAATTAATTCTTTAATAATGAAGAATATTTATTATAAGCTAATAGACAGTGAAAATGTTGCGCAGCACGGAGTTCTTTTTCACAAAGGAGCATTTGTTTTATCAGTGGTCTTAAAATCTAGATTGTTCAGCATGTTTTGATGGGTGTGGAGGACTGCAATGCTATTATGACGCCTTTGCTGCATTGTTGATCTGAGGTAGCTCGTAATATGCTGGAGCATGCTGCAGTGCCGGATTTACCACTAGGGCAGCAGACTTGGTGTGGCCGCAGATATGGGTAATACATTGATATGACTTGCCGCTCAGCGCCTTTGACACGGCATATTCAAAGGAGTATTTCTTGAATTTGAGTATGATCCTGAGTACTAAGTTAGTAAGTAGACCAAATATCAAGTTGATGTTAGCATGTCACTTGATAGGTTAATTATTCAATTATTGCTCCAAATATCAGTGGTCACCTATCAAGTGACAAGCTAACATCAACTTGATTTTTGGTCTACTAACTAATTCAGTACTCAGGATTATGAAAATCACACTATTCACCAAAATGGCCGCTCTCCATCGTTTTTTTTTTTGTTTTTTTTTCAAATGCCTATTGACAAGCTTTGTCCCTTCCGCAAACGAACTTAGCTGACCACATATTTTTTACAGGTACCAAAAGATTACTTGATGTTAGTCAAACCCTCTTTTGCACCTCCTGAACTATATACATTTAATATTTATAATTTTTTAAAAATGGTTCTACAAATAAAAAAATTCAATAAAAAGTGTGAGTTTTATCGGCCTCGTTATTAAAACCTAACCACTTATTATGTAGTACGTAAAACCAAATTAAAAAGTATTTCAAGAGTTAAAAAATCTTCCAATTTATTATACTTTTTTGACTTTGGTAAGTTAGGCCTACGAATATTAACTAACCATAACGGTTTAATAAAAAAATTCAAAGATAACCCAATTGTAGAACTTCTATAGTTCATAAAAACTAGGATGAAAAATTAATGTCGCCACATGTTTTTTTTTAATAAATGTTACTAGCGGCTCCCCGGCCGCTAGTAAAATTTGGTGGGGAGCAGGGCCGCTAGTAAAAATTTGGCCTAGGGCCTAAATAGTCCTAAATCCGGCACTGGCATGCTGAATGGCCTTTCTGCTGATGTAAATAAGCTCAGAAGGTTGAAACTAATATAGGAACAACTATGAGCTAATTATGACCTACCATACGAATTTCATTAAAAGTGGTCATGTAGGTTTTTTAAGATAATATGTTGGTTCGCAAAAATTGAGCTACAGACAGCCACAGAACCAAAAATGTTCTGAGATGTCTGAAACGGATTTCTGTCTAGGAATTTTTTAAATCGGAGACAAAATATTTTCGTTCTTCAGAACGATCACATAGCTTCCATTACCTTCAGTAAGCTCGGAAGCAAAACAATTATACAAAGTGGTTTAGTATATTATTGATTTATTTTTATTACAACTTTAATAGGTAACAATTTTTATTTTTTTAAGTTTTGATCAGTTGTGGATGAAAATTTTTTAATGCTTAGAAAATTTTGGTATTTTAGGCAGGAAATACTCTTCAACATTGTTATAAAAACACCAGAAAGCCTCAAAATGCAGTTTTAGCAACCTGGATTTTCAAAATGTTCAGGGGTTTCCCCCCCCCTCCCTTTTACTGAAAGGTATTCTATACCCCTTGGTGGGCCCCCCAATAATTTTTAAAAATCGGCACCCATGGAGCTTAATTCCTTTTCTATTGCCAAGCAAAATTTCGCCAGCTCTCATGCAGAGGGGCACCAATAGTTTCTTTAAGATACATTGATGGTTTTACCCATCGTCTCGACGTTACGATACTTCCACTCCACGACGCGTCGTGGAAGGGAAGTATTGTACAGCTATGTACTTAATTTTAACTATATCATATCATTTTGACCCAGTGTCATTTTGATTATCCAAAATTATTGCAACTGCAGCATTGTGATTTTTTTTTATTGGGTTTTGGGAATTATAAATATAGTATTCTCGATAGTACGATACAAATCCGAGCCAAAAGAGAGTTCATGGAAAGAAGGAGAAGGGAGCGGCTTCCCTGAATTAAACACAATTTAACACAGGACAGTGTTATAGTGTTAGTAGAGATGGATCCGTATTATCTCAAGAAATGCCTTTCCTGTCTGAGCAGCTGTGTTTTCATTCAATTTCTGGGAAGCCTATTAATTTATTTTTATTTCTTTTTCTTCAGTTTTAGTTGAGTTTGATCTTAAACCGATAGCATCTCGAAACGATTTTACATCGAGTAAACGAACACATACCGAACTTCCTTTAGCTGTGAAAATGGATGCGTATTTGCGCATAGACAAAGGTGTGTCACTGATGAAAACTATTACTTATTACTCGGGAGTTAGGAGTGTAACAGTGGGTGATTGGAAACAAATTAGGATGAAATTATTTGAAAACCTAATGAAAATAAAATATGAATGTAAGTACATATTATTTTTCAATAAATAGTTAAAAGTAGAATTCCTAATTCACATTTTTTGTAAATTTCCAATAATCCGAGTTTATTGGTAATCCGATTTAGTGCCAGTCCTATCCAACTCGGATTAGCGGGACTCTATTAGACTCTACTATATATAATGTAAATGATCGACATTAGTTAAAACCATTACTATTTAATATTATATTAATCATTACTCAGCAGGGCCGTTCCTAGGGGTTTAGGCGCCCGGGTCAAAAGCACATGTGGCGCCCCCCTTTATTACCAAATTCGCCTAGTATTTTAAGACGGGGGCCTGGCGACACCCCCCTAGACGTGGCGCCCGGGTCAGCTTGACCCGGTTGACCCCCCCTAGGGACGGCCCTGTTACTCAGTTACAATTGAAAAAGAGAGACTGACTAAATTGTTATTACATATTACAATATTACAATAATTAAATTAAACATAATTTTCTTTTGGCATTGCTAGGCTACATTTGATGAATTTTGGTAAGGGGACTAGGGGACAGGGGACCTCAAGTCTTCTTTTTATGAGGGAGGAGGGGAGGGGGTAGCCATGTATAGTAATTTTTCATTTTTAGTAATAGTAAAGCCATGAATCATTTAAAATTAAATAAATGCCATACTATTCAGTAGATTAACAAGTATTTTTCCGAGTGGGGGCAATAAATAAATATACAATATTATAAATTAATATGTGAATGTTTGGAAGAGGGTTCATACCCCCTCCCCCATGGGTTTCGGTCATAATATTATCCAAGTTCAAGAACATATAAGTAAAAAAAATCCCAATAATTTAATATTTTTTATAAGATTGCCACAAACATTTTATTAATTGGAGCCTACAAGAATTGTCATTTCAATTTTAAAAATTTATTTAGACTTACAATTCTTTAAATAGAACTTTTACCTTTTTAAATAAACTATTCGGTCTAAAACGATGCTGTTATTTTGTTTAATGTTTTACATGTAATAGATATTAGTATTTATTATAAACTTAAATTCTGTAGGAGCTATTATCATAATTTATATTTAGTGAGATTAGGCATCAATTTTAAAATTTTCGGGACTCAAGGTTCAAATAGTGGCGCGCGCGCGCAGGCCTAAGTTCCTCCCGGCAAGCGATTACACTTTGAACAGGTTGCTGTTGTTTGTTTATTATTAGTTTTAGTTTAGAAACTGATTTTGTGCTGATACTTCAATTTCGGTAAGCGAATTTATTTGTAATTATTTTAAAGTTAAATTGATTTTTTTTTTTTGCTATTCTTTCGTTTTAAATTAGGTTTATTATTATTATTAATTTCTTATTTTAATATAAGTCTTAAAGTCTTGTTAATAAAGTATGTGTTAATGTAGTTTAGAATAAAACTACAAATCTGACAAAATATTATGTAGTGTATATTTTAAGGTTTTCATCCTCGTGTTTTGTATTTATCGAAGTTTATTAGTCGCTACCTTTCAATGGAAGTGAGAATGTGGTACAGTAATGCCACATTCCAGTATTTATATATTTGGCAATTATATTGCATTATTATTACGTTAGCAAAACTAAATATATGATAAGATCCAGCAACTTTGCCATGCTAGAAAAATTAAAATAATGAACTTAAACTTACATTAAAATTCAAATGCATTTGTGTAGATATATGCAATTTTCGGTTGTGGCACTATAGGGCCACACAAGGTGATTAGATATCTCGTTCTAATTTTCGTCCAATGGATGGGTAAATGTCTTAAAATCGCATGAAGTTTTTGCGTGAAGCAGTGGGTTTGAGATTCACCTCAGATCCTGACATTACCTAAATTAAGATACCTACCTAAAACAATGACTTTGTACCATTAATGGTTAAATCTGCACTATTTGGCCCACCTATTTCTAATCTAATTGTCTGATTTATTTACAGTTTTTTGTTTTTTAAGCTGTACCTTTTTACATTATAAATATGTTTCCGGTTGTAGCATCTCAATAATTAGTCTCAATAGTTAGGTATTTTATAAATTTTTTTTTTATTATAGTTTATTTTTAAAAAAAATAATACGTAACTGTTACTTTCTAAGAAAATTATTGGAAAGTTGCGTTTAGTTTTGGTTAAGTTTTGTACTTTTTGACCTAACCTTCTAATCATGTTCATTAAAAGTAACACTTTACATATTCTTAAAAAATGAAATAAACTATACAACAGGAATTTTTTTTATAATGTAAAAAGGAACAGTTAAAAAAAAAATAAATAATAATAAACGTAAGTTAACTATATTAATTTATTTTTACTTTTTTCTAAATATATGTTTAAAATTTACAAATCTGTTTATTTTTATCTAATTCTGTAGACAAGAAGCCAGGGATAGCGACAATTTGCCAGGGCTCGATTATTGTGAGAATCTCTTAATATGGATTATCTACGCTTTGTAAGTTCTTTTACTATATCTAAGTATTGAATAATTAAATCAACGATATATTGAATAAACAATTAAATAATTGCTTTTTGAGTTCATCTCATAGTTTAGGCTGATGAGAGTGAGCTTCTCCATAGTCTATAGTTATCTTTAATGAAAGGCTCAGTCAAAAAGAAAGCGGGCTGCCTGCACAGTTCACTGAGGTCTATGGATATCGTTGAAGGTAGGACAGTTGAAGGCTGACTAGTATAGAACGAGGTGTGCAATCAAGCACCCTCTTCTGTAATGCTGTTTTCCCTTGTTTTATTTATTACCCTAGGGCCAGATTTAAAGTAAGTGAGCCTCTAGGGGGAGGACGTGGTCCAAGCCCCTCTCCCTCTGCTTTTACAGTCTTCGCACAACTAGAATCGACGCGTTGACAGCGCGGGAAATTGAGTGACACACAGATTGGCCAACCTCTCTGGGGGAAAAAATAAAGCCACTACGAAGCCTTCTTATACTGTTATTCAGAGGGCCTCTCCCCTCCACTAGAGACATTTATCTTTGCCTAGTTGGCCCGACCTTTTGTCCGGGAAAATCTCAAGCTCTCATTGGCTCGTCCCCCCTTTTGCTAGTTTTTCCCGCGCTGTCAACGCGTTGATTCCACTTGTGCGAAGACTGTAGCCATGACCCAATATTTGGGGGGGGGGGGGGGCAATCTTTCCAAATATTTATAAAAATATAGGCTTACTGATGGAGTCATTCTATGCAAAGAGACAAGGCCCAAAATTCTTAGTTGCAAAACAATAACAATTTGTAATAAGATTAAATGAGGATAAATCCAATAACCAACAGTAACACCAATGTTTAAAAATTAAGTAAAAACCAATCAGTTGTAAATGTATGTAATTTGTTGAAATATTATTACAGGTTAGAAGATGTCCCAAAATAAGGGATAAAATGGCTCCTTTAACCGTTATAAATGAATTTTTATTTACCCTTATGGACACAAAAGAGTTATTAAATTATATATAACTAGTAGTTCTGTGAACTGTAGACCTCCCTCGTTAATATAACAAATCAGGTTTTGAGCTTAGGTTCAAAATAGTGTGCCAGTAAGGAAGTAAGTACTATTTCTAAAACAGAGGTACACAACTATGTACCCCTCATGGACAGGGTACAGTAAGAAATTAAGGTTTTCCTTTCGCGCACACTTTACTACTATAAAGTAGTAAGTACCATATGAGTTTCAGCCTGATCATTATCAAAAATCCCTATGTCGCCCCTAAGCAGGGGTGCACGTAAAAATAAACAGGTCAAGTGAGTGCTAGTCAGCACACAGCGAGGGTCCGTAGGCCACACTATATAGTGTTTAACTGTAAAGTGTTTTTATTTAAATGCTAAAAAGCTTACTTTGAACCATTCTAAGGGTCTAATATTCTCAAAACACACTCTGATAAAGTATTTTTTTGCCACTGAACCGGACTACAACCATATAAATACATCGAAAAGACCATAATTATTAAAAAAAAACGTATTTTGTCAATAAAAAATAAAATAATATTTTTTTCGAAATTTCCAAAAAGTGGTATCTTTACTTTTGGTCGAAGAATGTTCAGAATTTTTTCAGATTTTTTGCACTTCACATAAGCGAGATAGAGGGGGGGGGGACACGTTTCAAACCCGCTTCAAACTCGCCTACGCTCGCCCTATCAAAGTTATAACCAAAGAATTATATAAGTTTGTAATCAACTCGACGTACCCTTTCATATGATACCCCTCACGGTGTATAAAAAAAATAGAAAAATTTTAACCCTTAAGTTTTTTTACCCTAATTTTTTTTAAAAATATTTTTTTTAAGTCACTATATTTTTAAAGTATGTGGGCAGGTACAAGACACATACATGCCAAATTTCAAAGTGATCGGACGAAAGGTGTAGCCGTGAGAGCACGCGAGAGGACGGACGGACAGACACACGCAGAAAAATATAAGGGTCCTTGGTTTTTCCTACGGATCCTAAAAAGTTCTCGGCTATGGACCTCTGCGGGATCTACAAAAGCATTGAAAAAAAAAAAAAAAAAAAATCAATTATTTCAAAAGTTATATGTAAAAACGTATAAAAATAAAAAATGCCCTTTTTGACCATAGACGATTTCCTGTGAAAATAAACCCATTTCCCGGCATATGGCATTTTTCCCTAAAAATACATTATAACCTTAACAATTTCCAGAAAACTGCATGTCTCTACGACAAACACACCCATCAGTACAATAATCCAAAAAAACACCCTATTTATCTTTAGGGCTAATTTTTACCCTTAAGGAGTGGTTTAAAACTGCCCTTACCCAATGTTTGGTCAAGTGATTTTTAAGGTTCTTAACCGATTTTGACATTACCAAGTCAAAATTTTTCCAAAAATCAAGAGGCGGGGTATAATTATTTTTTGTTTTTTGCCATGGCGCCTTCAAATAAAGTAAATTTTTACCCTCCCTTTCCCATGCGACGGACAATGAAGTTGTGCCCCCACCCCACACCTCAGCTCGGTCGGCCTGCAGCCTCTCTCACAAAGACAGTCGATTTACAAAAATTAAGAGACAGACAGACAAACAGGCAAAATGCCAAACGGTCGAGTTAAAACGGAGACCTTGCTTTGCTCGGTCAAAAAGGGGACTACATATATTTATATCATAGTATCTAAAATGGTCAATCAGTTGAGTTTTCAATAATATTTATTCTAAAGGTAATAATTACCTTAGGGCTCTGGGCTGCCCAATTTGTTTAGGGAATCTCCCCTAGGTTATCTGCCTTCACCCCGGCTACGGAGTGCCACCTACTCCTTTGCAGTTAGCCTCATTACTGGACTCCTTTGGGCTGCTGTTATAATAAACTTAGGCCTCCACCATAGAAACAGGAACCTACAGCCATCCATCTCCATCCTGGCAAGCCAAATTTTGGGTTAACCTGAATCCCCTTGTCCAAAATCCCGTAGATATTAACCTCAGCTTCAGAGCAGGTTCAGCTTCACAGGGTATACCATGTGAAGGTGAGAGTAGAGATAAATGGAGACACTTGGAGATTGTACAGAGTAGATTATAACTTGCGTATCATACCTCCATTGAACCCCATGTACATTATTATGATGTGTGCATTCCTATCTCAGTTGTCTATTTCTTGTTCATAAAAACACACTTAGGAAATTTAAGCTCAATAATCTTCTTTTACGTTTAAATTTAAAAACTTAATATACAGTTGTTTGTTTTATTTATTATAAGTTAGATTATAATTATTACAGAACTGTGAATTGGTTGGCGACTCCCATGCTCTTAGGATGGGCAATGTGCTCAATAATAGACCATATACCAGGCGCCAGGAAGGTTTAGCTGTCTCAGGTCTTACCACTAGAGAACTGTTGAACCTTGTCATGCTAGCTCCACCCAGAAAACCAGTAATACTTGTCATTGGTTGCAATGATATTATTCAAACTCTTAAACAACCTTTAACTGTGGTAAGTTTTTCTACATTTTAACCTTGTTGTTTAACATATATATGTATTAGGCTATCTCTGAGTACCCCCAAATGATCATCAAAAAGTATACAGTGTGTTACCGACCTAAGACAAAATTTTTTTTTTTAGTGAAACTAGATCCAAAATGGAGTAAAACATCACCAAGCACACTTTGCTATCTCAATCCGTTGCCGAGATATGATTTTTTGAAGTTTTTTTTTTTTTTTCAAAAAAACTTCAAAAAATCTCTTGGATACGGATTGAGATAGATTAAAAAAAAAAAACAAAAAAACAAAAAAAAAAAAACAATGTTTTTTGCTAATAAAACCACACTCTAACTCTTTTTTTTAACTTTTGACCATATTTTCGAAATCAGCATAAAATTTCCTATAAAACCAGAGCACTTTTATTTTTGGAAATTATTAACTAAACACCGAAATAACTGTTCAAAAATTAAAAATTCTGAAATTCTTTGAACGCTCACAAATTTCCTAGAAAAACTCTTGGAGACTGTCAAATCTCCCAAAATCTTCCTCATTTAATACCCTTTTGAACGGTATAATCAACATTGCAATTCTGTGTCGATTTCATGGAGAAATTCTAGTTGGAATGCAAAAAAACGTTGCCTTCAAAACTTTTAGTAGGTGGCGGTACCTACCAAAATGTTTGGATGGAACAAAAAATTTCACAACAATTTTTTCAAATAGAAATTTATTTTATTTTTATTTTATTTTATTTTTATTTTTTTTAATGTAGGTAACTCATAATTATTATTATTTAACTTCAAACTAGTTTTAGATGTATAATCATTATATAATTTCTATTTAATTTTTATTCTAGCAAACAAGGGAGTTTAAAGCCAGGAAAGAAGCTTTATTTGCTCTTCTAAAACAAATGACTCAGTACTCATGCTTAGTTGTAGAGGTATTTCCTATACCCCGGATGGAAGAGCTTTATGGAGAAGTAGCAAGATACTACTTGTCAGTGTGGAATCTTATTATTAACAAATTCAATGGTCTGGGTGGAATAAGAATGGTCAAGACTCAACATCTTACTTGTTTTCCCAACAACGACGCCAAAACAGAGTTATATGAGAAGTATGACCACCTATTTCTAATTTTTATTTTAAATCACTGCTGTCTTAGTTTAACTTGGGTGGTGATAACATCATGCATAACTTGAGCTGTAATTTTAAAGTCAAACTTTTTAAATTTTACAACATTATTAAATATGAGAAGCAACAAGAATCAGTTCAGTTTAATTAATTTGTTCAAGTTCTGTGTAGAACTTCATGAATATGATAAAAGATTACAGAAAAAAATAGTTGTTTATTAAGTTCAGTATTTAAGTAATTTAAAAAAAATGCAGGATCTGAATATGCAAATTTTAAAGTTGGAAATTCAAGGTCATTCAATTATAGTCGCTCCACTCAAATTGAACACTTCACTCTTTTACTGACCACTGAAGTGAAATCTCGGCTGGATTCTCACTAGGCGTGACCCCAGTTGGATTTCATCATTCCAAAACTCCACCATGCCACTCCATTGTTCAATCTCAATCAGTTGAACTGAAGGGGCACTGAGTGTCTGTGAACGTTGAAAGCCACTTGATAAAATTTTATTGAAAAGTTTTTCTGTAAAATGTGTTTTAGTGTCTTAAAAAACTTTCTGTTGTCAGAAATTATTGATATTTCGGTATTAGCCTAATTCCTTGTACTATTTTTCAGATATATTGGTCCTTTAAATGAACCAGATTACATTCATCTTAATGACATTGGCTATAGAGTTATATTAAGAGAATTAGTCACTCAAGTTTACGACAAAATGTTTTGAATCAATTTAATATATTATTTGAGGATCAATATGGAGGTAGTGTGAAACCAACTTATTTGAAGAAGGAAAATGTCAACCACATCAAGTCTCTTATAATTATCATATATTAACAAAGTGACACTTCAAACCACTGCATTCCTTTATCTAATTGGTATAAAAATAACTTGATTATTATAATGCATTTTTTTAAACTTATCTTAAGTATTAAGTATTGGCAGTTGTCAAGTGAACTCTTGCTGTGGCGCTCCAAGTGTCCACCATTGTTTAATATAAAAAAGTCAACCAGAGTAGATGTGCTAACAGTTTGAATAAAGCCTAGTTTGCACGGGTCGAGTAATTTAGTATTAGTAGCCACGGTCGAGTAATTTTGTCAGTGTCAAGTATATAAATTTAGTAAAAAACAAAGTGTCCAAACGTGTCGAGTACTAAAATACTCGACCCGTGCAAACAAGGCTTAATACATTAAGGTAGATTCTGCATCTATACTCATCTTACAATTAAATTTTATCTGTCAGTATGGGGAAATTAAAAAAAAAAAAAAATGTGGAGGGGAGCCTATGAGTGCTCAAAATTTTGATGTCTACATGGCAAAAACTAGACAAAAAAATGTCACTGGTGAAAGGGTATGACCATTTTTATTCTTACTCTAACCATCTAGTGGCTTTATATTTTCCCTCACTTAAGTTGGCCAATCTTAGCTGTCAGGGTAATCTTTAATTCTAAGGCGAGTACAGTGATGTTATTACATGTCAGTGAAGCTTAGTGGAAGATGGTGGGATAGGGATAGCTCTCTCCTCTCATACTCTTTGATAATAAATACAGCTTCTAGAGCCTAAATTGATTTTAAATTCATCTATCGTAAATTACTTTTAAGATCTTAGATCTGTAGTTCAACCTACAAAAACAGGTTCTTTCAATTATGATGAAAAAAGTCCAATTGGTTATTTTTTTTTTTTTTTAGAATGCCCTTTGATATGTCTCTAAAATTATTTTATTAAAACATTGAAGCTTATGCTTTCATTATAAAAAATGTATATTTCAAGTTCTAGTTTAACAGAATCTTAGTGTATCTTTACTTGAACCAATTCACCAGTTTTTCTCCTCCTCATAACTCCGATTCCTCGTACGATGAGCTTTTGAAACATAGATAAAGCTTAAGTAGCTTAGGATACTGTAAACATTTGAGCCCTTTATATTCAGCCTTCTCAACAAAGGAGTTTCTAATTTTACACATTTGTTAATAATGGACTCCTCACTTTTCATCAAATTTAGACACTTGAAATTTGGAACACTTTTAACTAAAGCTGTTGACAGGAATTCCCCCCTCCCCCCCAAAAAAATAAATAAATAAAATGGTGGACTCAACGCTAATGATTTTTTATGAATTAAGTAAGACGAGTAGTTAATGGTTGCACAAACAGGTACTGATTTTTAAAGATCTACAAGTTTGATTCTATGACTTTTTTTGTACCTCCATGTATGGCTGTACCTTAGTTGGAGTCAGATTTTATTAATATTTTTTTAATTTTTGGCTTCGATCTCTTATAGAGAAACACTAATGCCCTTATCGAGTATTTATTAGGCCAGTTTTTAAGCATTAAACATCAGACCTGGAGTTATGTGGGTAATAAGAAGAAGAGAACTCAAAAGAGAAGAAAAAAAGTTCCTGACCCTTTCCCAAAAAAGTCAGCCTATCATATAGGTCGTGTTAAGCAATAAAATAAGAGTAGTCTTGCTCATGAAAGTAAGAGTGAAGTAAGGTTATGGACTAAAGAAAGAGCAGACTTGGCCGCAATGTAGATAGCACTGCTTTAATAGGCTGACTATTTTGGGTAGGGGTGTGAAACTTGGCCCTTTTTCGTGGTTAGATTTTTACTGAGGTAACACATTTACATACTGATATTCAATTATTTATTTTATTTTATTTTAATACTTATTACTTTATAATTGTGATACTCATTATGTTTCAGGCATTTAAGGAAATAAATTTGACTTCTTCAAATATTTGGTATATTTTTGGACGACAGTTAAATTAATTTTTAATGATTTGAAATTGTAACCACTTTACAGTACAAAAATATTAAAAAACCATTCTACAAACTAAGTATCAGTTTTATTAATTAAATAATTCACTTCATCAATATTGAAAATGTATTTCCTGAAAAAACTGGTCATTGTAGAAAATGAAAATCAAAGGAGTAAATCCTTACATTTTAACTATTTTAACTTCAGGGCAATTCTGTATGCCAAAATTCTGTCACTAGCTAGCCTCATTATTTTTAAATACAATATTTGGTAGTGAGTGAAAATAATCAAAGTTCAATTTTCCTAATTTTATTAAATCCCCAAAATTTGTTGAGCACTCACTATTCCACTCACCATCAAATTGATTTACTTAGTATTTAATGAAATTAAGAAGATTGTACTTCGAAGGACATTTACTACCAAACATGAGTCGGTTATAGCTAACCCCCTAGTCAATTTACCTTTTTCCACTATCCGTGCTATAATAAAGATTGAAATAATTGTAATAGAAAACAAATAAACAATGACATAATCCAAAGATTTTAACAAAACATTTTATATTTTGATTACAAAATTACAATGTTGACATTTAAATATATTCTTATTTTTGTTAAAAATATGTTTGAAAATTTTATGTTTTACCAATTTTGAATGAATAAACATTATAAAAATACACAAATTGCTTTATGTGCAATATTATTTGTACATTTTTATAGGTGTACAGCCGACGATATTGGTATCGTTTAATGCTTGCCAACATCCCCTAAAATAAATTGTGAAGAATTCATTTTTTGGGGAGGCCGTTGCAAAAAACAGGTGTTTTGGGCCCTCCAGGTCCAGAGGGCAAGTCCGCAAGCGTGCTGTGTGATGATGTTTAGGGCGTATTCTAAAATTTTACAAAACAGGTGTGATTTTTTTTTGGCTCAGGGTGCCTTTAGGGTTCCATTTATAGGGGAGTGGGGAAAACTTCTTTTTGACATTTTCATGTCTTGGAAATGGTACATAACCTCGAAAAGTGTTACCAAAAACTAGAGCGTTAGTAGGAAAGATATAGGAACAGGGAGTTAGGAAGATATAGGAGGTGTTCAATCGAGTTTGCCCGCTCTCGGTAGGTATAGTGTCTCTCACTACCACGCTTGGTAGGGCCTACCCACCCCTGCCCTCCCGATCGGCTACCTACCATGTCTCACTATCTTCCCTTCTCGCTACCACTCCAGTAGTCGCTCGTGAGCGACAATTTTTTTTTGACAAATCTTGCTGGAGGCTTAGCCCCAACGAGATTTCCCTTTTGAGTTTTTTTATGTATGGCACAGGGCTAAAGTTCAAAAAGGCTCAAACTTGGAACACGCCTGGACAGTAAGCACCCTATTGGTCGGACAATTTTGTGAGGGGTATCAAATTGTCTGTCTAACAATTTTTTAAAGAAAATATTTTATTTTTATGTAAGGGATTGGCTTAATACAAGGTAATTATTATATAAGGTGCCAAATTATTGGTGTAAAATAAAATTTTGGCGTCTTCGAAAATTCACTGTTCCGAATCCAGGAAAGGGTCCATAAGTTTAACCATCTACATTTCCATAGTTTGGTACAAACTTTTAAGAACTGGCGAGACATTATTTCCCCTTAATGCTACTTAAGAAAAAATTTGGCACAACTTCAAAAGTTTGTAAGTTGCGTAAACTATTTTAGCCTAGTAAACTGCTTTAGACAAGCATAAGCCTCAGAGCAATATTTTAATACTCAATTTTTTATATACCTTGATGCCTGATTTTGTAAATACATTATTTCTATCCAAAGCTTGATTTAAAACTCTTGGAAGTAAACTGGTTTGATTTTTATTTTAATTAATTTACTAATTTTAACTTGTCTAAGTCTCACCAATAAACAATTGCCACTATTGTCTATAAAATAAAAATTACTTTAGTCACTATTAGTCCAAAAAAATCACTATAGCTCCATTTATACAGAGAGCTTGTAAAGCAGGGAACAGTACTGCCGTGCTATGCTAAGCCAAAAAACCGTATCTGTAATTTTGGTCGAAAATAAGGTTTTGATATATTCAGGGTTTTGGTGGGTCGTTTTTGATGGTCCCGAAGCCATCTTCGTCCTAAATACGAAAAAACAGAGATTTTTAGTTAAGGTTTTTGTATTATAGGATAATTTACTAAGCGAAAGTGCCTTAATTGACAAATCAGAAGGAAAAGGCTGTATCTGATGGTAGATACGGTAATTTCGCTTCTGAAATCACAATCAACTTACACCACAGTTACGTTACACCTGTTATATTCAGATAGAAAACATCTTATCTACAGGTGTTTTCATAAATTTGATCCCCCCAAAAATGTATTTATTTAACTTAGGTAAAACTAATGTGGCTCTAAAGAGAATAAAATGCTTAATTCGTTGATATAAACGAATAAAAAATCGGACGAATAATAAGGGAGTTATGAGCCTTTAAACTTTGAAAACTTTAAAGTCGATTATCTCAAAACTTTTTTTTCCAAAAAAATGGCAGCTACGGTTTTTTGGCTTTGGCACGGCAGAGTAGGTATTGCCTCAACAGATCCAGTCGCAAACTCTATTGTTAGACCAATTTCTACTCTAGTAAGACTAGTAATTGGTCTACCAATTTGAACTAGTTCACCAATTTCTAGACTAATTGTTTTATTAAATGTCCCCTGTCCCCTTTAATTGTCAATTCAGGGGTGTTAAAAAACAAAAAAAAAAACCTAAGTTTTTTGTTGTATTTCATCCCCAATTTAGGACATTTTCAAGCCTGAAATTTTTTTATTAGACCAAGATTTTTTACATATATATTATGTACATTTATCTAACATAAAATCGAATTAATAATTTATTTCTTTATTGTTTTATGAGGGTGACAACTAGGTCATATACACCCAATAAAAATAATGCAGATGATTAATAAATAATAAATTCCATAATCATTTGGTGTGAAAACAATTAATAAAAATGATATATAAGGTATATTAACAATGCATATATCAATCAATTTAATTTTATGTTAGATAAATGTACATAAAATTAAAAATTGCAGGCTAGAAAATGTCCAAAATTGGAGACAAAATGTCACAAGAAGTTTTTTTTTAAACACCCCTGAAGACACAATTAAAAAAAACATTAAATAAAATTGTAGACATGGGAGCGTCTATGAGGTCATCTTAATGAATAATATAAATTGTCTCTCCACGTAAACTGGCTGATTTGTTTATTTTAAATCACAGAGCAGCTTTCAGCCTTCATAAGGTCATCATCAGTGCCTAAGAACTAACAAAAGTTAAACTAAGTAATGAAATCTACACAATTATCAAAGCGAAACATATAACTACACATATAACTGTCAACAAATAAATCTTAGGAAAATACAATTTCAGAGTAGGATTCAGCACGAGTAAGACTTTGAAAGCTCAACTGAGTAACGTAAAAGATCCAGTTTGTAATAAGAATAGGAGTGGTGGCTGTAACTCCAGTCCATGTTAGTCTTACCTTGATCTCCGACATGAAGTAGACTGGACTCAATCATTAACTTTTTATTTATATGATGTCACTCTTTTTCCACATTCGGGTATGCTATTTTACAAAAACCTACTTTCTCTTATTTATTTTCATATTTTTTACTTGATTACTTTGTATTTTTATTTTGTTCTATAAATTATTCATTTTTCTTGTTTTTCGGATTGCTGCCTTATTATTTATATTTATCTTTATTTTGCTTTATTGTTATTACTATTATTATTATTATTTTTTTTTTTTTTTTTTTTTTTTGCGTTATTAATTATAATTTGTATTAACTTGTGTTTGTTTGTTTTTTTATTGGTTTATTCGTCTTAATTCTTTGTTTGACTTATGATTTTTGCCTAAATTTTATTTGTTGACAGTTATTTGTGTAGTTCTATGTTTCGCTTTGATTATTGTGTAGATTTCAATACTTAGCTTAACTTTTGTTTGTTCCTAGACACTGATGATGTCCTTATGAAGGCTTAAAGCTGATTTGTGATTCAAAATAAACAAATTAGCCAGTTTACGTGGAGAGACAATTTATATTATTCATTAACTAAAATTGCTCTTTGAAGGACATTTACTACAAAAAACGAGTTTGCATTATAGGGCAGGCTTTAGCTTTAATCGTGGATCTAGTACCTAGCTTTCACATGTTATAGTTATAAAAACTGAAATAATAGTAATAACACATTAAAAAATATAAATAGACACAATGCAAAGATTTTAACAAAACACTTTATATTTTATAACACAATCATAATGTCGACATTTAAATATAAATTTTCTTATTTTATGTTAAAAATATATTTGAAATTTTTAAAATTGACCTATTTTGAATAATAAATATAAATAATAATTACATAAATATACAAATTGCTTTATGTACAATCTTATTGGTATATTTTACTTATATACATGTTTTTTATGTCTAATAAATAATTCAGTAAAATAAAGGAGAAATATCTTCATTTATTACTTGATTCGTAAAAGTTGACTTCTGAAATCTTATAATATTTTGATACTGAGAACTTTAATAATAAAACTAACTTAATTGTTAATCTAGGTGTCCTCATTAAGCCCACCTTGTGCCAAAATAATTAGTTTTAACCTTAAATCATTTATATTCTCCCCAATGACTTCAGCAAGTTTCAGTAAATGTTGAGTTTTACATTCACAGTGCCCGTATTTAGGTAAGAAATGTATTCTATTTGTTACTTAAAAGTAAAATCAGATTGTAAGAGTAATTAGATTTATAAAAAAAAGCAGAAGAAATAATAATTAGTTAGAGTAACTAACTCACCAATCAGACTTCCATGCTCTTAACATTTCAGAAGTTATAACTTTCTTAAGCCCTCCACTTCTCCTGTAAGTAATATTTGTAGAGAGAAGTAGGAAATCACAAGTTAACTGTTTTGCTGTTTTTTTACTAAATTAATTTGATATACATTTATTTATGTTACTCTATTCTCATAGAAAAGCATTACACTTTCTGTAACATTCCAACTACAGGCTAGAGTCAACAAGTAGACAATGAATAAAGGTAAAAGAGGAGACAGAAGTAGTTGAGTTTTGTGCAGTATTGGCAAACCTGAAACAATAATATAATTTTAGGGAGAAAGTTATTATTTAACTTTCTAAACAACACTGGGTGGATACTAGATTATAAAATAGGGACATTCAATCTCCAAGAAGGGCAAACTATTTTCTATGATTTTAATCTCCATAATGTACAGCAGTATGCACACAACGTAACATTAATTTGTTAATAAGAATATATGAAACCATCACAATGGAGACCAGCTTGGTAAATTTCCTCTAGTATTCTTTCATTTTTAAGAAATAGCCCAATTAAATTTTAAAAGTACAAAAGTATTTTATTAATAAAACAATTCAAATTAAACTATACTCACTGCTGTAACCCAAGAAAGTAATGTAATTGTAATAAATGAAAGATATCAGCCACAACGAATTTCCAAATAATCTAGAAACAAACCAATCCTGGCTGATGAAAACTAAAAAATAAAACAATAAATTAATCAATATAACAATTATACATTATTTTCAGAAAGGAAATTATCTTAACAAGGGCTCCTTATGAAGCAAATAATATAGTTATTTTGATTATAAAAAATATGCTCAGGTTATAGATATATTCTAAGATTTAGGGCCCCCGCACACTGGCGATTTTCCCCAAGCAACCTTTAATCACCGAAAGTAGAACACATGATATCTTATGGTGGCCTGCACATGAGCGATTAGATAGTTGCGGCGATTTAAAAATTTCAACTTGTCCGATTCTTTGGGTGAGTCAACTGTTGCCTGCGGAATGAATCATACAGCTTTATATGTGTCCTCGCACACGACGATCAAAAGTTGCTCACTCAAAGCTCAGTTGATGTTTTGTTCGCTTAAGTTACTGCTAATCTATCCTCTGGTCGTACTGCCATTAGTAAATTTGTATCCTGATATGAAATTTGGGGTGCTACCAGCATCAAAAGATTCTAAAAACTTTCCTCACACATGCGAAAATAATTATTATTAAATTTTGTTTCAGACTATCAAACAATTTATGAAATTGTCCTTCTATCAGTCTTCTGCTTATTAGTGGAAGGATCCAAAATTGTTTGTTCTTATTCCTCCATCTTAAAACCAGGGAACAAACACATTATGTAGTTTCGATAAAATCAATTTTGAAACTGATCAACTATTTAGTTGCCCATGTGTGCTTGGTGGAGTAGCGGGCAACTGCCAGGCAACTAAATTATTTAGTCACCGAGATTAAAAGTTGCCCAGTGTGCGGCCACCCTTAATACTATAATAATAATGTGTGAACAATAATCTGTTGTGCAACAACCTGTAGATATTTAATTATTGTACTCCACACACTAATAAATTTATATTTAATTTTTAAATTAATTATACTTAAAAGAGAAAAGGCTAATAAAAAAAAAAAAAATTATATCTATAGACAATAAAAAATATATATATTAGTACCCATATCGAATAAACTAATAAAACTAGATATTAATATCGGATAAAGGCTTATATGATAAAGGCTTAATTGGCTTAAATGTGGAGTAGCGGGCAACTGCCAGGCAACTAAATTATTTAGTCACCGAGATTAAAAGTTGCCCAGTGTGCGGCCACCCTTAATACTATAATAATAATGTGTGAACAATAATCTGTTGTGCAACAACCTGTAGATATTTAATTATTGTACTCCACACACTAATAAATTTATATTTAATTTTTAAATTAATTATACTTAAAAGAGAAAAGGCTAATAAAAAAAAAAAATTATATCTATAGACAATAAAAAATATATATATTAGTACCCATATCGAATAAACTAATAAAACTAGATATTAATATCGGATGAAGGCTTAAATGGAAGGCTTTTCAAATGCTAGAAAAAAGTTATGTTTTTTTTTGTCTTATACAGTGTAGTTTTCAAGTAATTTAAATTAGAATTTATTCGGCCGACCCTCGGTGGTTGGCAGATATGTGTTTTTGGCTCCATAAACGCTTTAACAAACATGTTTGATTCAACTCAACTGGCTAGCCTAGCTCGGCGTTCAATGTGAATAGCCCCACGCTGATACATGAAGCGGACTCAAGTGCCGTTTCAATCAAGGTCTGCTTAAAAAATTAAACAAACCACAAATTTTCAACAACAAATGCTTATAAATTACAACCAAAGTGTTCTACAATAAAATGTTGCAATGAGGGTATGAGTGGTATATCAAGAAGTAAAACTACAAATATTTGTAGTATATGAAGAAGGCATTAAAGTTATTAACAGATTTATTGAAAACAAAACAATTTAGTAATGCCTAAATTGTGATCCTTTACAATATTAAGAGCCATTAAGCCCATGAAAACAGGATTAATTTTATATTTAGAATAAAAAGTAAATGTATTTAGATAAGTTATTATATCTATTTGAAGACCAACAAATCAAAACAAAAATTTATTTTTATTAAAATAAATCTGGTTGTCATAGCTTAGCAATGACATATAATTTTGAGGTGAGTTATCAATTATATAAATTATATCATATTTGTCACCTCAATGCCAGAAGTAGATAACTCGAAATTTCATGTTTTGAGATAACGTCCTAAAACATTTTTTATTGTTGATGAGATTCTGTTTTTGTTTTTCATCATCATAGTAATTGGACTTTTAAAAAGTGATAGGCTAGGAATAACACTTATCTAGTTATCGCATTGAATTCGCTGTACAATTTAGGTCTAAATGCTGATGATTCAAAAATGTTAAATTTTCGAGTTATCTACTTCTTGCTTTGAGGTGACGATATTATTGTAGAAATAAAATTACTAACCATTAAAAAAAAACAGTTGGAATACATGTAAAATAACAAGTGAAGGGAAGAATGCATTTAAATGTACATCAAATGCATAACCCCACTCTACATCTTGGCCTTTTTGAGTAGGGTTGATCAAATAGTGATTGCTTATAAACCTAAAACAGAACAAATAAAATACTTTAAATTAATAAACTATTTAATGGAAAGTGTGTACAATTTAATCAAAAGCAAGATATAGTCATTTTAGTTTCTAATAATAATTAATATCCTTCGTTATTGGAAACAACTTCTTCATTGATAACCTAAGGTACTCATAATCAGAGATACATTTCTTGTTTTAAAAACTTTTTTAATTCAAAATAAAAAAGCTTTTTTTTGGTAGAGCGCTATACTGGAAATATAGAGGCCTGTGGTTTAAGTCCCGGCCCTGGAGTCTATTTTTCTCTGTCTCCCATTGTTAATAATAATTGTAATTTGATTTAAATAAAAAAAGCTTCAAACCGAAAAATTAACTGTTTTAGAAAGTGTAACATAGATTCACAAAACTCCATTGAAACAACAAAAAAATCATTTGTTTTTAATCATTAAGTTTTTATAACAATATCGATTTTCATTAAGAATACCTATTTTATAGTTAAATTCCAATAATTCCTGGTTATTTTTATTGACTCCATTTCCAATGTAAAAGTAAAATTTCAGACTTCAGCAAGGTACACACAGAGAGCACATAAAATTCCTGAACATTTCCAAATAGGATAAGTTTTTGGTGTGGACAGAACTGTGCCTGTTCTACAAACATGAAGGAATGTTTGTACACCCGATGCTCCTAGCAAAAGTTGGTACATCAAAAGGGATTCGTTGTTTTAGCGTGTTCACTGTGCTTAATCCTTGGTAGTTTGGGCAGCAATCGGTAAGGTGTTTTGGCTAGAAACATCAAGAAAGGTAAAGTTTTTTGTCTCTCTCTCTATTTTATTTATTTATAACTATATAAACTATTAATAATTAAAAATGCGTTGATGTAATCATAATAAAAACAAAAATAGACTTGGAACAAGGCCATACGTTCACGTACAACTGTTATTTGATAGCATACAAATATTTGGCAGGTGAGGGTGTTTCCACTGGTTTGCGAATGCACAATACCCATCTTAAGATCCATGTTAAAATATGAAAGAAAAGTAAGAAAGACAAAAACAAAAATTACCACAGAAAAGATGCGATACAAAGTCCAACACCAATACAGTCAACAAATATCAGATACAGAAGGAATTTGAAGAAAGCTCCAACACTTAACCTCAGTACAAAAGTAAAACCAATTGAAGATACTAAAACAAACAAACAAATCATTTATGAGTATAGATCATTGCTTCTACAAATTAATAAATTATCAACAATATATAATATTTTACAGGTAAAATAACCAAAAATATATTTCCTTAACACTTTTAATAATTTAGAAGATAATGAAGTATAAATTGTTAAGTATTTTTCCTACAAGAATATCTAGGTTTATGCTGACAAGATTTTTATCTCCATATTGTAACATAGGGCATGCTTCAAGACATTTAAATTTCTTTTTATACATAAAACCTTGTGCCCGTGGCAACAGGCATAATTTTATAATTAGATATTTATTTAGATAAGTTATTATGTCTATTTGAAGACCTACAAATCAAAACAAATATTTATTTTTATTGGAATAAATGTGGTTGCCTTGGCATAGCAATAACAAATCATTTCAAGGTGCGTCATCGGGACACTACTCGATTATTATACATGACTAGCTGGGTACCCGTGCTTCGCTACGGAGTGTTATTATAATTAGATAAGTTTATAAACAAACATAATGAAACATTATAAATTATTTAGGAACGCAGCAGCGTTCCGCCCTGCCAAGTCAAAAAGACAAAATTTCACAAAAGCTGCCAGTGTTATACTGTAGGTGACAAACTAGGGTTTTTGTGGGTCTGCAGCGTGAAATACGTACAAGCTACCTAAATAATTTTTTAATATCTTTGAAGGCCGTGTCCTGTAGATCAAAATAAAAAAAAAGTTGAAATCGGTCAAGTTGAAGTAGAGAAAAATAGGTTTGAAAATGGTAGTTTTGATGACTTCTTATTAGTGATGTGGGCCGGGTATATACCCAGCGGGTAGGGTAAATAAAAATGGGTATTTACCCGGGTATATACCCGAGGCCAGGGTAAATACCCAAAATGAGGGTATTTATGAAAAATAATTATTTAAATAGTGTTTTAAGAGATTATGAGAATTTTCCATACTCTAATGGCTTTAATAAATGTCATTTAGGGAGTAAAGGATGTGTTAAGCTCACTTAATTCCTAAACAATAGCCTACAAAAATACCCAGCGTACGGGTATTTATTATTTCTAAGCACATATATTAATATTAGTTAAACAGATTCAATTATTTCAAACAGAATGCTTATTTTGAAGGTCTGTGTAGTGAAAACACCACCATTTTGAAGGAAAAGGGCAGGATTATTATTTTGAAAATTAGGTTGTGCATTCTTATTTTATGCAGGCATATAGTCCAGGAAGATAGCGTGCAAAAAAGTTTCTGACCACCATCAAGCTAGAATTTTGTGTACAAGTAAATGTTTTGGTGACTTTTAAGAATATGTGGTCAGCTAAGTTTGTCTGAAGGACATAGCTTGGCAATAGGCATTTGAAAAAACAAACCGGTGGAGAGCAGCCATGTCAGAATTTTCATGATCCTGAGTATTAACTTAGTTAGTAGACCAAAAATCAAGTTGATGGTAGTCTGTCACTTAATAGATAAACACTTTGATTTGGAGTAATATTTGACTAACCAGCCTATTACGAGAGGAACTAGCATCAACTTGATTTTTAGTCTACTAACTAATTTCATACTCCAGGATCATGCAAATCATATTGTCCACCATAAAGGGTCGGAAATGGCCGCAGTGGCGTAGCTAGAGCATTGGGGGCCCCCCGACAACAACTTTTTGGGAGCCCCTCGCCAAAGAAAATTGATGAGCAAAAAAATATATTTGCGTTCAGAACTGAATGGGGCCCCTCTGACAATGGTATAGAAGTATGATTCCAAGGTAGTTAGATTTTATTATGCCCTAAAGGGCGCCCCCTTTGTTTGACTGGTTTGTTTTTTTCAAATGCCTATTGCCAAGCAATGTCCCGCCGATGAACTTAGACGACCACATATTCTTAAAAGCCACCAAAACATTTACTTATACACAAAATTCTAGCTTGATGTTAGTCAGACACTTTTTTGCACGATCTCTCCTGGACTAATATTCTTATTAACTCATTAATATCCATTCAATAATATTATTAAAACATAATATCACTTAATAACTACTTGAATTTTAATAATATATTTTATTTACAATAAATAAGTTTGAAATTAAACTAGTAGCAGTCGTAACTTAAAAGTGTATCATAAATACCCGGGTATTTACCCAAAATGGGTATTTACGCGGGTAAATACCCGGGGTATTTACCCGCAGTTTTAAATACCCGGGTATTTTACATCACTACTTCTTATTCTTATTCTTCCTTCATTTTACGTTGACGCACCTACAGCCTAAACTACTGAACCGATTTTAATGAATGAGGGCTTTTTGGATTCGTCTAGGGCCCTAGTGCATTCCTAGATCAAAAAAATTTAGATAACTCATTCGAGATTAGCGAGAAACCAAGCTAGCGAACAGTCACTTTAACGTTGACGCACCTACAGCCTAAACTACTAAACCGATTTTAATGAATTAGGGCTTTTTGTATTCTTCAAGGGCACTAATGCATTCCCCCCCCCCTTACAACCCCTCAACTCATTCCTACGCTGAACGTGGAGTGAGAAACCAAGCTAGCGATTAGCGAACAGTCTAAAATGGGTACAATTTTACGGACAATAATACGGAGGTACACCAGTGTGTTGTTTAGTAGTTTCGTGCTTGTCACATGACGTTTGAATTACATACTTCTATTTACGAGTTCATCTTTTAAACCTTTTGAACTTAGTATTATAGGTTTAATTCAACCTTACTCTCTTGAGTTCAAGGGGGAGTTATTTGTTTATTAATACATATTTCTGTTTTCTATGATTTTATTTTATTATTATTTATTAATATTTATTATTTTATAATTATTATTATTATATTTTATTTTTTTGTGTTTTCTATGCTTCTACTATCAGAACGTTAAGTTCTTTCAATGTCATAGGTCTTATAGTTCTCTAATCTCCTTAGACCTTGTCAAGCTCTTAACTTCACTATTTGACTCTAATGTGTGGGAATAATCAGTTTAGAGAATCCTTCCTTAGAAAACATACAAAAAGTCATGAAATCTGACCAAAAACCACTTGTGTGGTAAAAAAAAAACACCCCGCCAAGTCTGTGGTCCAAAAAAGTTGTGAAATCAACTTTCTGTCCCGCCAAGTGATGTTGGCTCTTTCTCCTGACCCAACACTGTCAACTTAGATACTTATCAGCTTCTTCTCCTTGGCGGTGTGCCTGCAGTACTACCCAAAGTTAACTGGATGTATTCCACGCATCCTCTGCAAAGAAAGTAGTAGTTGCATGGGGTCATTCCTTGAAAGCTTAATTTGTATATTACTTTTTTCTATTTTATTTGCTTTTCGATAATGGGAAAAGATTTACAGCAATGATCATTGTGGCATCGAGAAAGAAGGCTCTTCTTGATGCCACGTTTACCAACACTGTTAAAAGGCTTTCCTCTCCAATATGCGCCTGCATATATTAGATCCAGTTGTCTAGAACTAAGACTATGAGGTGAAAAACTATCTTTCCACACAAACCCCATGCGGCAAACGTGAAGGTCAAACAAGAAATTGTATTGGTGTTTGAAGAATATTAAAATTCCAGTTTCTGGAAATGGCAAGGCACACCGCCAAGGAGAAGAAGCTGATAAGTATCTAAGTTGACAGTGTTGGGTCAGGAGAAAGAGCCATCACTTGGCGGGACAGAAAGTTGATTTCACAACTTTTTGGACCACAGACTTGGCGGGGTGTTTTTTTTTACCACACAAGTGGTTTTTGGTCAGATTTTGCTATGCAAGAATATCTAGATTCTATCTCTCCCACCTATTTCTATACCCCCTCTTCTTTAATAAGTTAATTTTCAAATATCCTAAATTCGCCCCCCCCCCCTCCAAATTAAAATATGACTAAACTGTACATAAAAACTATTACTGTACTCTTAAAGAGCTTTTGCATCATGAAGGGTATTCATTACATTGACCCGTGTACCAAATTTAAATTTCGAAAATTCATGTAGGCTGTCATTTTCCCCTTGCTTTGAAGGACAAGTGGGCAAATTTTTATCGACATCGAACTAAAACTGTAGATTTGTATAAAGAACATACACCCACATACGTTGATTTTTATATATATAGCTATAAATTTCCATTTTACCCCCTCCTAAATAAAATTGTACATAACAACAATTACTTTTTTCTTAAAGTGCTTTTCAAAGTTATGCATCATATGAAGGGAATCCATTACTTTGACATTTTTACACCGTACCCCTTTGTACCAAAATTTAAATTACAAAAATTCATGACAGTGACCTTCTCCTTGCTTTGAAGGGAAAGTGAGTAAATATTCATCAAATTGGGATAAAACTGTAGATTTGTATAAAAGACATAACCTCATACAGACACTCTTCTTTTTATATAAGATATAGCTATATTACCCCCTCTTAAATGAAAATACATATGACAAAACTGTACATAACAACAATTTATGTAATCTTATAGAGCTATTCGACGATATGCATCATAAAGGGTATTCAGTCCTTTGACCCCGTATTCATTATTGTACCCTGTTCCCTGTGTACCAAAATTTAAATTTCGATAATTCATGTAGACAGTGATTTCTTCTTCCTTTGAAGGTCAAGTGTGCATTTTTTGATCGAGATAACACTGTGGATTTGTATAAAGAACACACACATACGTCGACTTTTAGATATATTTTTCCATTTACCCCCCTAAATGCACGTAAAAACAATTACTGTACTCTTAAAGAGCTTTTCAACAGTATATGCATCATGAAGGGTTTTCAATACTTTGACATTTGTACCCCGTACCCCTGTGTACCAAAAATTAAATTTCGAACATTCATGTAGACAGAGATCATCCCCTTGCTTGAAGTGCGCAAATTTTCATCGAGATCCAATTAAAACTGTTGATTTGTATAAAGAACATAAACACACTCACACATACGTTGACTTTGATAGATATAGATATAAATTTCCATTTTACCCCCCTCTTAAATGAAAATATGACAAAAACGTACTTAAAAACAATTAATGTACTCATTAAGAGCTTTTCAACGATATGCATCATGAAGGGTATCCATTACTTTGACATTTGTACCCCGTACCTCTGTGTACCAAAATTTTAATTTCGGTAAATCATGTAGGCAGTGAACTTCACCTTGTTTGGAAGAAAAATAGTGTAAATATTCATCAAATTGGGATAAAATTGTAGATTTGTATAAAAGACATTCTCTCATATAGATACTCTTCTTTTTATATGTAGATATAGTTATATTTTCCATTTTACCCCCCTCCTAAATGAAAATATGACAAAACTATACATAACAACAATTACTGTACTCTTAAAGAGCTTTTCAACGATATGCATCACGAAGGGTATTCATTATTTTGATCCTGCATTCATTACTTGTACCCCGTACCCCAGTGTACCAAAATTTAAATTTCGAAAATTCATGTAGACCTTTATTTTCCCCTTGCTTTGAAGGTCATGAGTGCAAATTTTCATCGAGATCGGACTAAAACTGTAGATTTGTATAAAGAACAAATAAGATATAGCTATATTTTTCTATTTTACCCCCCTCCTAAATGAAAATATGACAAAACTATACATAACAACAATTACTGTACTCTTAAAGAGCTTTTCAACGATATGCATCACGAAGGGTATTCATTACTTTGACCCCGTATTTATTACTTGTACCCCATACCCCTGTGTACCAAAATTTAAATTTCAAAAATTCATGTAGACCTTGATATTTTCCTTGCTTTGAAGGTCAAGTGTGCAAATGTTTATCGAGATCGGACTAAAACTGTAGATTTGTATAAAGAACAAACATACACACACACACATACGTTGACTTTTATATATATAGATAAAGTAAACAAAAAAGGAAACAATAAAACATTACATACACTGAAATTTCAAAAAATATGTAAAAGAATGAACTATAATATAGCATAACACAAGCATTCAACTCATAATAAATACAACAAATAAACTAGCAATAATAACAAATCTAGAAATATAGCTTTCCTTGACATGATATTTCACTAAATAAAACAATAAATTCTAATTAATATTACTTTTAAATGAATCGATACATTAACTAGGTTCACACATCGTTTTGAAAACAATCCGCTAGTTCAAAACGCTATGTGAATGGAGAACGACGGATCGTATCGGTTTAAATCCGCTCCACCAAAAATATATGATCGGAAAAAGGGATCAAATTCAAAACGCTCGTATGAACAGGTCGTTGAGGGGATCGAGATACCAGGTTATTTTACTCTTTTTTGTAAGCTTCCGTTTCTTTTTTTTTAAACGGCAAAAATTTTTTTAAACAAATGTTAATACTATAAAGGACCTGTAAAACCTTTAAACAACTTGCAAATAAAATGTAAAAATTCACGGAAATATTAGGTAACAAGAAAGCAGGTTTTACTCGTGACGTCACCGTTATGAGATATCAAAAACAAATATTTCGATCACCTGTATTTTTTGTTGTGTGAACATATATCGTTTTAAAAGCTAATCAGATCAGAAACACTTTCATAACGATGTGAGAATGTAGTAATTGTATCATGCTTGCTCATTGATTCACACTTATACTCACATACAGGCAATTATTGTTGTTTGTTTTATGAGACATAAAACAAACAAATTAAAATTAAATAAATAATATTATAAATGTAGAGAATATTATAGTATGACAGAATGTCTGAATTGTATAGCATCCTTAATATATTTGTTTAATAAGTCAATGTCCTTTCCGTTTAAATAAGCGGAATAAGGTTTCTAATAATTCTGTATTGAAATGTTGAATTCTGAGATGATGTAAAGCAGGACACAAAAAAAAAATTAAACAGGGTTGCTTTCAGAAGGTCGGCTAATCCATAATTTAATTTGCTGTTATATTATACCAATTATTATAAATATGTATGTTATATTTTTACTATTTTTTATTGATTGTACCAATTAATTGAAATTCTAAGTATCACAAGAATATATTATTGTGTAATTTATAAATATTCATATGTACCTTATACACTTATTACTATGTGCCTAAAAAAAAAAAAATAAAAAAAAAAAAAAAAATACATTATATATATATATATATATATATATATATATATATATATATATATATATATATATATATATATATATATATATATATATTAAGAGGATCCTCACATATAGGGATACCCTTATTTGGTAAAATGTTAGATTTGCATATTTGAATTTGGCGGGGATGCAGCCTGGAAACCTCGAGTTGTCTCGGAACCCAGATCCCCTCGACCGCATACTCTCGGCGCCCCAGCCTAATATCTTTCAAATGAGATTACTCGTATATAAAAGCTCCTGGGACTTGAAGAAGAGGTAATTAAATCGTCGGAAGTCCTAATCCAACGATTGGAACCAACCGAGAGAAGACACGGACTTTAATAAATAAGTTTAGCAAATTCTGTCTTCAGCCTAAAGCTACGAGACGTTGTGACGTCACCAGGAGATAAGAGGGAACAGGTGGTTGTCGAGGGAAAAGTCAGTCGGAGGCGAGACTCGTTGCAGTAAGGGTAACCCAGATTCGGGACCCGTAGTTTTCCGACCAGTGGAATCCGTGATACTAGCTTTTCTTCGAAATCCGGATATCCAGTAAAGTATTAAACAGTTAATCAAGTCTTATATTAAGTAAATTCAGTGTACGCCAGTTCCGTCTTAAAATTATCTACGTTGGAATATTTAACCGACAAGCATCAGTGAACCGTCTGCGCCATCTTCCCTTGAGAGGTACCGACTACGAGATCATCAACGAGGATTCTACTCTTCAGTACAGATAAGTTTAATTTGTAGGAAATATAATTCCGATACAAATCTGTAACTGGTCATAATATCGTAAAGTTTCTATTATTAAAGATATTTTCAAATCTTAAATTTTATACCTGAGCATAGTCAGTGTTTGACCCTTTGAGCTCTAAGGATATTGCTAAGTCTGGAATTTTAAAAGGTATATTTTAATAAAGCGAATCAATTTTAATAATTGTTTTTATTAATGCGACGATACAACCTTATTTACAAAATTTTAATTAATATTTAAATACAAATTTTCCTGCATCTGTGGGTAAGACAGATCCAAGTCCAGGGGCGAACGCAAGTTCAAACTTGGCGACCCATCCTGAGATTCTCTTTGCTCTTAAAGCTAGTCATCAGCAAGGTGACGTGGAAGAAAGGTAATTTACCATTTTAATTAAATTTATTCAATTTTAAATTTCAGTCTTCCCCCCCCACGTCAGTCCCTGAGAGCCTTGTAATTTGGCACTTTGACGTGGGCCATTTTCCCAGACCTTGCAATTTGGCGTCCAAACGTGGGGCATTTTCCCAAATTACCCTGTAATTTGGCTCCCCAACGTGGGTCATTACGATTTAGTACGTTCCAAATCGTCATAACGAACTATTTACGCTATCCATCGTCTACCCATATATGCAAGTGGCGCCCTATACGATCGTTGATAAGATCAAAGAAAGGTTGTTGTAAATTTTTTTTGTGTGTGGTTGAATAAGAAGATATTAAGACCAGACCGAAACGTACGGATTATATCATATTGTGTATAAGTATCTATGAAAGAGTGATCTCACAGACTCAATTATTAAGTAAATTATTGTGTAACTATATTATTTTAAATTTTATTTATCGTTTTCAACCTGTCAAAATATCGATTAAGATCCAACGACTCCAAAAATATGGAGGAATTACTAAGTAAAGTCAATGAATTAATCAAATCAAATCAAGAGATCGTAAGGTCAAACCAGGAACAGCAAAACATTAATACCGAAAATCAAGAAATTTTTATGACCAAGTTAACTGAGTTGATGGATAAGACTAAGAAAATAGACAAACTAGAACAAATGATTCTAGAAAACCGTACAGCTTTGGAACCATTTGTGAAAAATAATAAAATAAATCAACCGGGAGGTTCCAAAATAAGTAATAATACTGTTCCTGATTTGCCATACGAGTCTCCCAGAACTAATTGTACTAATTCTGAGAATGGTGACCCTATTAATAGCGACAGATCATGTCAAAACATAAATAATGGTAACTTTAACGTAAATAGCCCCAAACCCAATGATGATATGAGCATGAACCTGGCAACCGATCCCGATATGAATAGGAATAGGGAAGTGATTTATATTGCTAACAACCAAGGTAACCCCCACCCTATGGAAACATTCTCGTCAGAAAAAGAAGTATGTCCCATAAGTTTTTTATCACAAATAGAAAGAAAATTAAATAGGGAAAAAAATCATCAAAATTTTAAAAATATCGTCCGAAAACATTTGCTAAATGAAGCATATTATTGGTTTCTTGTACAAGAACGGGAAATAATCGATTTCCAAGACTTCAAAATTAAGTTTGTAAAAGAATTCTGGTCAGTGGAAAGACAAGAATTCGTCGTCAATCAACTCGAGAACGGGAAATACGACAATAAAAATCATGTGAGTAGGGTACAGTACATATATGCCCTGATTTCGCGAGTCAAATCTACTAGTGGTGCCCCAAGCGAGCAAGGAATGGTCCGTAAGTTAGCAAAACACTTCGACGCAAATTTTCAATTATGGTACGAGATGAGGAAACCGCAAAACGTAACCGATTTCGTAGCATTAATTAAAGACTTCGAGAAATACGAACAGCTTAATAAAACCCGAGATTATGGCCCGAAAGATAAAACCGCAGAACAAGGACCATACCGCAACACACCGAAATACCAAAACCCGCAGAACACTCATGACCGGAAATATTATCCGTATCATTATGAAAGACAACCGCTTCACGGGCGCTTTCAAAATAATCATGAACAAAAATTTAATCAAGGAGACACAAACCTAGGTAAATATCGTAATAATGATCGGAACGACGATTACCATAAAGGAGGTAACCGATACAACCCACAATATAGATCCAAAAATCAAACCGAGTGGAGACAAAGGCCGGCCCAAGAACCGACAAATCCACCAAATAGAATCGATAAATTACCCCAGAACGGCGGAAGTAAGATATGCTATCTGCAGACTGAAAAAAACCACGAAGATAATTTAAACTAAGAGTAGGGCGGGCGAACCGGGAACCCCGTTCCGAAAATTTACGGCCAATAGTGTGCCATGTATCCGGAAAAACGACCGAAAATAACCATACAGTAAAAGAACAGAATAACTTAGACCATAGTAAGGAATCGGAAGAAATCCAAACAGCGGACATAGTAAACATAAATACAGGAATACAAGAAATCATAATCCCTGAAACCGACATCGGAGACGACCACAGTTCAAATGTTAACCAAAAGGAAAATTTTATTATTCGTAACCCACCAAATCATGAACCACCGAAAGTAATTTCTATTTCGACGAGAAAACCGGAATGTTGTGACAGCAGAAGTGACAGCCGATCAGCTGGAATGACGGAGGAAATTATAACAGCTGATATTCAAAAACCAAAACAAAGCAGTAGCCTAACCTGCACCAGTACGGAAGAAGGTAACCTGCCAGTATACAACTTACAATCGTTTACTAAAGACTTATTACGGGAAAAACATGATGATAAGTGTAGTGCGAGTCCGATATCTAGTGTCAGTATAAACAATCAAGAAATAAAAGCATTGTGGGATTCGGGATCTGCTGTTAATTGTATTAATCTGGAAACGTTGAATGAATTGAAGATCGATATGGTTCGGGATAGTTTGCCGATCCAGAAATGTTATGTGTACACGGCTACAGGACGTAAAGTTCCTATTCAAAGACAAGTGAGTGTAACGTTAAGAATAAAACAATTAGAATATAATACAATATTTCTCGTCATAGATAAACTTAACATTCCAATTTTACTCGGAACACCGTTCCTTAATCAGAATAACGTCGTGATTGATTTTTCGAAGAAACAAATAAATTTTAGTGATTCGCCACAACAAAGTATTGATTTCGGATGTAAACCGGGATCGTGTAATCAATGTAAAGTTCGTCAAGAAAGAAGCCCGGAATGGCCGAAACTCCAAATCGAAGCCGAGATACACAGGATTAATCATATTGAAACCGACATTCGATTCGAAGAATCTTTAAAGAACTTAGTTAGTGATACCCACATCGCGCCAGAAGATAATGAAAAATTAAAGAATATTTTATTAAAACACAAAAATCCCATCTTCCAGGTATCTGAGAATATGAAAACAATCATGAAAAACTTGGACAACATAAAAAGAGCACAAGAACAAGACGAACACATACAGGTAATAAGGCAGCAATTAGACTTACCTAATAGTAGATATTTAATGCATAAGGAAGTCATATATGTTAGACAAGAAGACGGTATCAAGATGGTACTTCCTAAAATCATGGTTAGGGAGATAGTTGCCAGGGTACATTGTGAGTATTACCATTGTGGTACCTATAAAACACTCCATATCCTATTAGAAGATTTTTATTATCCCAATCTTAAGAAAATAGTTAAGCAAGTTATCAAAGTGTGTGACACTTGCCAACGAAAGAAAATTAGTACCGTTGCTTACCACCAACCTACTTATTCTTTAATCCCTGAAAATTTGAATCATTTTATATGTGTAGATTTTTGTGGCCCGTTCCCCCCTTCAACTCGAAGGAAATACACATATATCTTTGTTATTGTGAACCCATTCTCAAAATTTGTTAAAGCATATCCTGTGACTGTAGAAACGGCGCTTGTCGCCATCGAATGTATTAAGTTATATTTTGAACAGTTTAATAAAACTAAAAATGTATTATGTGACAATGGACGTCAATTCACTAGTAAAAGATGGCTAAAATACTTAGAATCTATCGATGTGAAACCCATGTTTGTTCCAATCCGTCATCCTCAGTCAAATAGGGCAGAAAGATCCATTAGGGACATTATAGAAAAACTGAGAATATGTCTGGACGGACACCATTATAAATGGGCACACCATTTAGGTGATGTTGAGTTTAGTCTAAATGCCACAGAATGTATAACCACGGGGATGACTCCTATAGAGGCTCAGTTCGGCATTAAGCCAATTAGACCATGGGAACACCACCCAGTATTAAGGTATGTTAGAGATAATATTAAAGAAAATAATGAAATTAACAAACTTGTAAAAGAAAGGATTAGATCCTGTAGAAATAATAAAAATTTAATTTATGATCGAGGCAAGAAAGTAAAAAAGTTTCACCTCGGGGACTTAGTACTGGTAAAGGCACTTAATGTAAGTCACAAGAATCGTAGAATTGTAGCTAAGTTTCTTCCTAAGTATGAAGGACCATATGTAATAAAGAAATGTTTTGACAGGGGATCCTATTTATTAATCGATCCGGTAAAAATTGACAAAATCAGGGGGATATTCCATGGTTCAATGATGAAACCTTATTATAGGGATGAACAAGGGATGTTTCAAATATAAAAAGGAAAATATGTTAATATAATTTAAAATGTGAGATATTCATAATGCAATGCTTGTAAATGTAATTTTATTTTTTTATATATGAGTTTGTATGACTAAAATCTATATGGATTTTATTTTATTTTATTGAACTTAAAAAGTTTTACTTTACTATGGAACTTAAAGTGTACCATAAATGATATATATTGAATTTATTGAAAAACAAACTGATAAAAATCAGAAAATGTAAAAATGAAAATGCTTGCCATGACTTGCAAAACTGTAGATGACACAGCAATTATCCTTCTTGTAAATTTTATTTGTGTGACAATGTAATGTGATTTAATTTAAAAATTTATTATGACCAGAAATAGTATTCAAGTTGTAGTTATGTAGATGGTAGGACTTAGTAATCGGAATTAGGAATAAAATGTTATTGTTATACAGATAGGGAACTTAAGGTAGGAGCGGACTACAACAGTACTCTGCAAGAGCTTCAAGCGCACCAATGAAAATTGATTCCCCAATTTTCATTTTTCCAGGAGGGGGCAGATAAGAGGATCCTCACATATAGGGATACCCTTATTTGGTAAAATGTTAGATTTGCATATTTGAATTTGGCGGGGATGCAGCCTGGAAACCTCGAGTTGTCTCGGAACCCAGATCCCCTCGACCGCATACTCTCGGCGCCCCAGCCTAATATCTTTCAAATGAGATTACTCGTATATAAAAGCTCCTGGGACTTGAAGAAGAGGTAATTAAATCGTCGGAAGTCCTAATCCAACGATTGGAACCAACCGAGAGAAGACACGGACTTTAATAAATAAGTTTAGCAAATTCTGTCTTCAGCCTAAAGCTACGAGACGTTGTGACGTCACCAGGAGATAAGAGGGAACAGGTGGTTGTCGAGGGAAAAGTCAGTCGGAGGCGAGACTCGTTGCAGTAAGGGTAACCCAGATTCGGGACCCGTAGTTTTCCGACCAGTGGAATCCGTGATACTAGCTTTTCTTCGAAATCCGGATATCCAGTAAAGTATTAAACAGTTAATCAAGTCTTATATTAAGTAAATTCAGTGTACGCCAGTTCCGTCTTAAAATTATCTACGTTGGAATATTTAACCGACAAGCATCAGTGAACCGTCTGCGCCATCTTCCCTTGAGAGGTACCGACTACGAGATCATCAACGAGGATTCTACTCTTCAGTACAGATAAGTTTAATTTGTAGGAAATATAATTCCGATACAAATCTGTAACTGGTCATAATATCGTAAAGTTTCTATTATTAAAGATATTTTCAAATCTTAAATTTTATACCTGAGCATAGTCAGTGTTTGACCCTTTGAGCTCTAAGGATATTGCTAAGTCTGGAATTTTAAAAGGTATATTTTAATAAAGCGAATCAATTTTAATAATTGTTTTTATTAATGCGACGATACAACCTTATTTACAAAATTTTAATTAATATTTAAATACAAATTTTCCTGCATCTGTGGGTAAGACAGATCCAAGTCCAGGGGCGAACGCAAGTTCAAACTTGGCGACCCATCCTGAGATTCTCTTTGCTCTTAAAGCTAGTCATCAGCAAGGTGATGTGGAAGAAAGGTAATTTACCATTTTAATTAAATTTATTCAATTTTAAATTTCAGTCTTCCCCCCCCCACGTCAGTCCCTGAGAGCCTTGTAATTTGGCGCTTTGACGTGGGCCATTTTCGCAGACCTTGCAATATATATATATATATATATATATATATATATATACTATTTATAGAAAATAGATAAAAATGTATGCCAAAATAAACCAGTAGCTGCCTTTTATGTGAGACTGGAATAATGGACGCAGACCACATCATCTTAGATTGCCAAACATTCCAAAACTACAGACAACAAAGCAGCAGCGACAAATGGTCCAGCAAGGCTGCAATATATTGGGCTGCCAGGAAGGAGATGAACAAGATTCCTCCAAAGAATTCCTCCGAATCCAGCGTAGGAAAAAAATAATAATAACGTGTTTTTATTACATTGATGGATTACTCCATCCTTGTTGTCATTAACAGTGATATTTTCAGATAGGATCATAGTTCTTAGTGAGAGAGGAAAACAAAGGACAACAAGTATGCAGCTGAGACCCCTAATAAGGTGTTTAAGAGATGCTGCAGATCTTAATGATATCCCTGCTCCTGAATTATAATCAATATAAAGGAGTTTCAGTAAAAATGTAATAACACTACATTGGCACTAGTATTGCCTTACAAAATAACATCAATAACAGCATATTTTAACATCTAGCTCATATGCAAGCTACAAAAATTAAATTAAATAATAAAGTATATACTGTAGTAGCTTACCTAAAAGCCATAAACTTAGGAGTACAAGAAAAGCAGGATCATCACGAGCAAACTGAGACTTCGTTTCTGTAAAAATATGATTTACAATAATATATTTTAGATAATATTATCCTATTTTTTTAAATTCTATAGTAGCAATCTGATATAGAGGTAGGTTCTCTTCTCTTAGTCCCTAGTTATATATATTTTTTTTTTATAATTTGTGGAAGATAAAACCTCTACTTTCCCCGAAAAGTTCACATTTAAAAATGTTGCTCCAGTAGTGGAGATCAGTTACTAATAAGGGAGTTTTGCAAATTATACTTGATACATCCCCAAGTATCAAATGTCCCCCTGGACATCTAAATATTCTCGCGTAGCAAAATAATTTTGAAGGTAGTTTATAAACATCAATTTAAAAAAACAAAAACATTTAAAGTTACACACTCTATAGCATACCACAGGAATCCAGTTGGTTATTTATAATTGGTCCATATTTATAGTTTGTTAATAAATAATATAATCCAAGTGAAAAGAAGAGCTAAAATATTGTAAAAATGATTTTATATTTGAACAAATTATAAGTATTTTAATTAATTAAGGACATCACATATTAAGCAATAAATAGATCTGTGAAAAGGAGATGACAGCATTTAAAACACTAGCCCATTGGTTTAAGTTTGAGTTTTATACTTACAAAACAAACAAGTATCATATAAAATACAAGAAAGATGTTATACTTACGTTTTCTATAGTGAAAATTTCTGTAGACTTTTTGAGGAGCTATAAAAAGATAAGTCATTTGCCAAAAAGCAAATTCAAAATCCATTTGTTCAAACTTAAATAGTCTCCTCAAATACCTGTATCTCTTCACTGCAGCAGACATGCAGGTAGCTCTGTAATAATACACATTTTTCAAATCAGATATTTATTTTAAAGTACTGAAGCAAACTCACTAAACTAATACTAAAATTAGTGTTTATTCTGACAGCATAGGAAAATCGAAGGAGAGGCAATGAGAGCTTCAGACGTGGACATCACAAGGTCATGTGTCAAAATCTCGAGCTCTAATTGGCATTTTCCCACAAATTAGCGTGGTAGAGTAAAATTACAACTTTTTATCCAGAAAGGTGAAAACAAATTTCATAGAATAAGATTTGCAAAGATAAAGTAATACTTTATTTAACACCGGAGACATTTCAGACAAGCATTCTTCAGGAGAGACCAAGTTAGTTTCTACTCTCTAGCTTAATAACTGTAGGAGTTTTGTGTTGCTCAGACAGACATCCAGCTGGAACCCACTCAAATCAACTTTATAATTTCCTCCTCCTTGGAAGACCATTAATCTAATGGTCTGAAACCAAATATGTTTATTTCAAGTTATTCTGCAGAATTAATTACCATTCTATACATTAGATAAAGGACACAGGCAATACATATATTTATGGATATCCTAAGCACTGTTAGATATATATTTTTTTTTTATCCAAGGAGGAGGAAAATGTAAAGTTGATTTGAGTGGGTTCCAGATGGATGTCTGTCTAAGCAACACAAAACTATTGATGGAGAAATAGACCAATATTTTGACAAATATTGATGGACTTACCATAGCATAATCGTCCAATCATGGGATATAGGTTAAAACCACTTAATATAATATCGTACCAGTTTCCAGTGCATTTACAATTATGAGAATAACAAATAAAGGTGATAACATTATCCGTGATAACTGCATGGAATAAAAACGCATATTAAATATTTCTCAATAAAATAGTAATATTTAACATTAACTTGAAATGAATATGTCACAAGAAATTTGTAATTTGGACACTGAGATTTTTTAAATTTTATTTCACACAGTTATACATTTGTGTTATAGTTCTTTAAGAGTGGGGGGAGGGGGAATAGGGATTCGAGGGGGGGGGACTCCCGGTTTTGACTTTTGGAAATCTGGCAACCCTACTTATGCTTAAAGACTAAGATTTAACCGGTTAGATCCATTTCAATTCCAAAAGAGCAAGTTAAATGAGTTGAAACCGTTTAGATGAGCTGGATGTGAAACCTGGAGATTCTCCTTTATATAAGGGTCGGCAACCTTATTGTCTATAAGGATGCAACAACAGATTTTAAAATTGCTGAAGGCACTCATGCCAGTTGAAGAGCAAACAAAAATGGTAATTTCGGTCACATCGGAGGGCGCATTTAAAGTACATTGAGGATGCCGGGTTGCCGACGCCTAAACTAGAGAATATATTGTTCTTTGGGAACCATTTTTTTAAAAAATTAAAAAGGGAAACGGAACCGAGAAAATAAAATCCTGGCAGGGAAGTGTATTTTTCTTTATTCTGTCCCTCTTATTAACCCTTGGAGGCACGTGGTCTAATAGAGACATGAGGGCACGCCTGATTTTAACCTGTTTAAATGCTCAAACAACAGTAAAATAAATATAAACATGAAAAAATATTAGCAAAATATTATACATCAAATCAAACCAAATATTTAGAATTCTATTCCTTGGTTTTACAGGTATAATTAAAACTATTTAATTATACTATATTACAATATTTCCACCCCACTTGGGCATTATTAAGCTTACACATAAGTATCAACATCCATAAGTATCTCCAACTTAACCTTGGTTTATTTGTGGTAATTTGCTCAACAAAATAGTGCTTTTGTCGCTAAAACTTATCTATTTTTTTGTCATGATATGTGAAAACTATTTTAAAAAACTTTTCTGGAAGAGAAAACGTCTTTTTTTTCTTTTTGGTTGAATTTTTATTTACATTATTTTTTTTTTTTTTTTTTTCAATACAAGTATCATACATCACTAAAATTAGTGTGATAATGAAATTTAAGTTAAAGTGGTGTGGGCCTCCAGTCAGGGCAATATGGGCACAGAATTAAAGTAGAATCACACACGATCACAAACACTGACTGGTTCTTCTGGCAATAAGCAAGAAATTAAGCTAGAAAATCCCCACCTACCAATCCCTTCTATTTCCATCTAATTTCACAGTATTATCTCAACTTTTAGCCGACAGGACCAAGTTTTTCCCAGGTTAAACTGTAATAATTTAGTAAACTAGCTGTGTAATATAAATATGTGAGGAATTCTAGGTTTAGAATAATATATGAATCCCATATTATCATTTTACATCATATTATGTAATTTTATAATACAGTAAAATGTTGTGACAGCCTCAGGCAGAGTGGTTTATGAAGATTTGTGTTGATTGTCCTAATTTAATAAAGTTTGATTATTTTGACGTCAACAGGTCCTGTTGAAAATAGTATGTCCTATATTGATTAAGTAACAAAGTAAAATTATTTTTTTCTTCGCTGGTCAACTCTGAATTATTTATATTCAACCAGCTCCTCTATTTTTAAAAAAAAATGCCACTAGGCCTGTGGTAGGGGTCGGGCTTAGTTAGCCCAACCTCCTCTAATTCAAAATCCAGTGCTCTCATTGGATCCCCTCTACATTTTTTTATTTTCCCATGTCAAAAGTCAATACTATTTGCAAGAATAGTATAGTATATAGTATGAGGGTTTATATTTTTCAAAATTGTTGTGATAATCCATGGAAGTGTAGTAATTATAGACTATACTAATAGTATTGAATACTGTAGAAATATATTCAGTTTCAGTTGTATTCACAGCAAATATGTGATTATAATATGCACTTACACCTTATTATGATACAACATAATATATCTAGAATGTTAATGTGACATTCAAATACTTGATGTTATAAATTGATTGATGTTGATATCTTGTCAATGTAAAAGTATTATTGTTTGTTTTGTATTTTAAATACAAGTTCGTTTTATTGCCTTCAATCAATTCTTTCAACAGATTATGATACTTAGTTGCGTGTAATATTATTGAAGAGTGTAATCTTATAAGCATTATTGTGAACTTTTTTCAGTGATACCACATGGATTTAGGTAAGCTCATAGATATTAAGTTGAAAGGGCAATCAAACTGGGTAGACTGGAAGGCTGATATCTTAACTTTGTTAAGATATAATGGTGTCATCGGGGTAATAGATGGCAGCCTTCAGAAACCTGACCTAGTGCCGAAAAAGCTGATGTCACAACTGTCTTAAATTACGAAAAAGCTTTAGAAAAATATAATAAGGCTGATAGAGCAGCAATTTTAGCGATCAGAGCTACACTACGTCCTGAGGTACGGGTGCTTGTTCGTATGTGATTTGGAACGAACTGTGCAACCATTTTGAGAAAAAGAGTGGGTAAAACTGCAGTTATCCAGCCACATAAGAAAAAAGGTTAGAAAATTAGGGGGCTCTCAATCAAACATACTGTTTAGACAAAGGGATATTATACCTAAAATGGGTAAATATCGGCAATAGCGCACCCCTTCTCACTTCAATGTATTTTTTGACAAAGGGATATCAACTCTCCTATGAACAAACCATACATATATAATTATTATATACATATATTATTATATACGAATGGAAGGGATGAATTGATATATCGAAGCCAACTGTACGACTTCGATTACACGGAAGGGGTACACTATTGCCGAGTTTAGCCCTAAAATGGTTTAATTATATAGATATAATCTTTGAAATTTATAAATCTTAAAAATAAACTCTCTTAAGTGCTCCAAATGGGCACTTTTACTTTAGCAACCCCCTTAGTTCTAAACAATAATAGTCTGCCCTACAAAAGTCTCAAAGGTTTATGTGTTGCCCAAGAAATTGTGACTCCTAAAAGACTAAGGGATATAATCACAATTATATACACAAGTGTGATATTTCCTTTGTCCCAAGGTACATTGGAATAAATATCCCTTCATCTTATAGTAATTTAGACTAAGGAATATATACTACTCAGTATATGTTCCTTTGTCTGAATAACTATTAACACAAAGGGATATAGGGGGAGGGGGGGGGGGGGTGCTAAAGTAAAAAAGTACCTTTTAATCTAAGAGACCATTATTTTTAGGTAGGTCAATTAGGGTAAAAGTAAGTAAGAGTTAACAACTCATAGTAGTTAAAAACTGGCTATATTTCGTCCCCCTCCGGGACATAATCATGCCTAAAACATCATTACATATAATTAACAATTTTGTTTTAAATAGGATTTTTATAAAAAAGAAGAACACTTAACTTATTTAAACATTGAAAATTAAAATTAACATTGAGATCATTACCTTATCATGGGTGGAATTAGTCACATATACTCAAACAAAGTTGGTATTGTCAAAATGAGAAGTGGAAAATACATTAAATAAATACTCCTTCACACATAGATCCATAGACAGTTTTAAAAACTTAAAAAAGATTTAAAAAGATAAACTTTAACAAATAACAAAACACATGAACATAGAAAATGGTAACTCCAGAGGTAACCAAAATGAACCTTTCGTTTTTAATTTTGGTTTTATGACAATTATTATTAAAAAAAAAATAGAATAGAAAATTTTTAGATTGTAGTAAAATATATAATATTTTTTAGCATTTTTTTTATTAAAAAGGAATATTAAATATTTTTAAAGCATAAATTGTTATAGATTTAGGCGGGAGTTATGATTTGAAAATATTTAAATTTTATGGTGTATGTAGATTAACTTATAAGGGGTGATAGTTAAGGGAGGTTTGTAGATAGGTGGCAAACATAAAAGTGACTGATTTTAATTATTTTTTATGTTAAGGATGGCAGCATAATATTTATTTATATCCTTTGAGTCGTTCTTAAAATTTATGGAGTTATTAGTCATGGCTATAAATGCAGCTTCAAGGTATTTTCTTTTTGAATCATTTCTTTCTACACCTAGAATAGTTATGCTGTCTTTATTGATCTGATGATTCAGGTTAGCGGAATGAATAGCTATGGCAGTTTTTCCATTTTTGGCTTGTATATCGTAAGAGTGTTGTTTTATTCTGCTTTCAAGATTTTGTATAGTTTCTCCAATATATACCTTGTCACAATCTTTACAATCGATTTTGTAAATGACATTCGTTTTTTTTAATTTTTCGGTTTTGTCTTTTAAGTTGTTGTGGAATTTATCTATTATTTTATTTGTAGGTTTTAGTCCGAATTTTACATTTTCACAATCAAATTCTTTAAAGGTTTTTTGTATGTTCTCAGATAGTCCTTTTATGTATGTGAGAGATTTGTAAAAATGGGTATTTTCTATGTTGTCATTATTAGAGTTGTTAGTTAATGCAATGTGCCAACATTTATTAATGAGATTTCGGGGGTAACTATTTTTTTCCAGTTTTTTGTAAATTATATTTTTAAGGGCAGGAATGAATTTATTATCTGTGAGTGCAATAGATTTTTTCATTAGGTTTAATATGGTATTTCTTTTTTGGTAGAAGGGATGATGAGAGAGATAATTTAAAAATATGCCTTTTTTGATGTCTTTTTCATACCAAATAGTAGAAATACGTCCGTCAATTTCCTTAGACAGAGTTAGGTCTAAATAATTTATTCTATTATTATTCTCTCTTTCTATAGTGAAGGAAATGTGTTTATTTTGTAGATTAAATAAGTTGAAAGTTTCATCAGTATAAGATTTTTTTGTTATTAATAACAGGTCGTCTACATATTTGCCGATAAATTTAGGTTTTAATTTTAATTTTTTAATAACTTGGTTAATGAGTTCGTTTGTGAAAATACCGCTAAGATTAGTTGAAATACTAGAACCCATAGGAGTACCATTAAGTTGTCTGAACAAGTTATTGTTATATAGAATGTAATTGTTTCCACAAATAAATTTAATTACTTCAAGGTAGGTGTTTTTACATTTTATATTGGTATGTGGTAGTATTAAATCCCAATTGTTTTGGATGATTTTATATACTTCAGGTAGTGGGATGCTAGTAAATAAGGCTTTTATATCCAGTGATATAATTTCATCATCACTGTCCAATTTTATATTTTGTAAGGCATTTTTTATGTCAATAGAATTTTTAAAATCATAAATGTTATTTTTACAGAGATAATTCAGGGTTGGGTTTATCAATTTTGTTAATTTTTCGGTGGGGGCATTATTGTTACTGACTATGGGTCTAAGAGGGATGTTGTCTTTATGGGTTTTGGGTAAGCCATAAATTTTAGCAAAGTTACAATTGTTAATATTTAATTTAGTATTTTCGTCTTTATTTATAAATTTTTTATCAAACAGTTTTTGTAATAATTTTTTATATTCTTTTTTGATTTCTTCGAGCTTATTTTCGGGGTTACATCTTATTATTCTATAAAGGCTATTATCGCTTAATAAGGAATTCATTTTATCCTCATAAATGTCTTTAGTCATGATTATAGTAATGTTGCTTTTATCAGCTCGAGTTATAATAATATCTTTATTTTGTCTAAGGAACTTGTTAGTAAGTTTGGCATCTATCAAAATTTGCTTATGTACAGAACCGATTGGAAAATTTTGGGTTTTAGTTTTATTTTGGAAGTTCATAATTTTAGTTATTAGATGACTTCGAAGAGCATTTTTATGGTTATCACTGGTCTTTAAATTGTTTAAACATTCTTCAATATCTATGATTAATTTTAGAATATCTTTATTGTTTTTACTATAGGGTAAATTAAAGTTGTGACCTAGGGATAAAAAGTTTTTAAAGTTATTTGGTAAAATTTTGTCAGTTAAATTAATGAACCATTCATTTTTGTATAGGGAATTATATATTAGCAGTTGATTATTTATTTCTAGATTATTATGTTTATTCAGTTTGTTATCAGTATTATTTCTGTTGTTTATTTTTTTCTTTAGTTTATTGTTAAGGTATTGATCATATGTATGTTCAAAGGATGTTATTGTTTTTTTTATCATTTCAAAGATAGATAAATTATCATTTTTAATTATATTGTAGTTAATATCCAGTTCAGTTGTCAGTTTGTGTTTTTTCCAGTAGGACTGTTTGATTTCTAAATTAATAATATTATCTGCTAGATTTGTAATGAAGTGTGGTTTTTTATTATTTTCAAGAAATGTTTTGTCAAAAATGTATTGAATTCTATTAGTAGCTTGGGATACATGCAGAGGGATTATATTATTATTTTTATGTTCATGTAAGTAGAAAATTCTCGATTTTATTTTACATATCTTAATAGTTAAGTGTTTTACATTCCAAATTTCAAAGGCTTTTGCACAAAGATGTTCGTCAATTAACTTTTTGATGTTAATGTTGAGTTTCTTGATGATGTTTTTTTCCTCCATCTTTCCTTCAGTTAGCTTTCTTGACCAGCTAATTTAGATTCGTAAGTAGAAATTAGATGTCCCTATTTATTTAATAATTATTTTTAGGTAGGTCAATTAGGGTAAAAGTAAGTAAGAGTTAACAACTCATAGTAGTTAAAAACTGGCTATATTTCGTCCCCCTCCGGGACATAATCATGCCTAAAACATCATTACATATAATTAACAATTTTGTTTTAAATAAATACTCCTTCACACATAGATCCATAGACAGTTTTAAAAACTTAAAAAAGATTTAAAAAGATAAACTTTAACAAATAACAAAACACATGAACATAGAAAATGGTAACTCCAGAGGTAACCAAATGATTTTAAAAATTCTATTGACATAAAAAATGCCTTACAAAATATAAAATTGGACAGTGATGATGAAATTATATCACTGGATATAAAAGCCTTATTTACTAGCATCCCACTACCTGAAGTATATAAAATCATCCAAAACAATTGGGATTTAATACTACCACATACCAATATAAAATGTAAAAACACCTACCTTGAAGTAATTAAATTTATTTGTGGAAACAATTACATTCTATATAACAATAACTTGTTCAGACAACTTAATGGTACTCCTATGGGTTCTAGTATTTCAACTAATCTTAGCGGTATTTTCACAAACGAACTCATTAACCAAGTTATTAAAAAATTAAAATTAAAACCTAAATTTATCGGCAAATATGTAGACGACCTGTTATTAATAACAAAAAAATCTTATACTGATGAAACTTTCAACTTATTTAATCTACAAAATAAACACATTTCCTTCACTATAGAAAGAGAGAATAATAATAGAATAAATTATTTAGACCTAACTCTGTCTAAGGAAATTGACGGACGTATTTCTACTATTTGGTATGAAAAAGACATCAAAAAAGGCATATTTTTAAATTATCTCTCTCATCATCCCTTCTACCAAAAAAGAAATACCATATTAAACCTAATGAAAAAATCTATTGCACTCACAGATAATAAATTCATTCCTGCCCTTAAAAATATAATTTACAAAAAACTGGAAAAAAATAGTTACCCCCGAAATCTCATTAATAAATGTTGGCACATTGCATTAACTAACAACTCTAATAATGACAACATAGAAAATACCCATTTTTACAAATCTCTCACATACATAAAAGGACTATCTGAGAACATACAAAAAAACCTTTAAAGAATTTGATTGTGAAAATGTAAAATTCGGACTAAAACCTACAAATAAAATAATAGATAAATTCCACAACAACTTAAAAGACAAAACCGAAAAATTAAAAAAAACGAATGTCATTTACAAAATCGATTGTAAAGATTGTGACAAGGTATATATTGGAGAAACTATACAAAATCTTGAAAGCAGAATAAAACAACACTCTTACGATATACAAGCCAAAAATGGAAAAACTGCCATAGCTATTCATTCCGCTAACCTGAATCATCAGATCAATAAAGACAGCATAACTATTCTAGGTGTAGAAAGAAATGATTCAAAAAGAAAATACCTTGAAGCTGCATTTATAGCCATGACTAATAACTCCATAAATTTTAAGAACGACTCAAAGGATATAAATAAATATTATGCTGCCATCCTTAACATAAAAAATAATTAAAATCAGTCACTTTTATGTTTGCCACCTATCTACAAACCTCCCTTAACTATCACCCCTTATAAGTTAATCTACATACACCATAAAATTTAAATATTTTCAAATCATAACTCCCGCCTAAATCTATAACAATTTATGCTTTAAAAATATTTAATATTCCTTTTTAATAAAAAAAATGCTAAAAAATATTATATATTTTACTACAATCTAAAAATTTTCTATTCTATTTTTTTTTAATAATAATTGTCATAAAACCAAAATTAAAAACGAAAGGTTCATTTTGGTTACCTCTGGAGTTACCATTTTCTATGTCAGGGCCGTATTTCTAAATAGGCCGAGTAGGCCGCGGCCTAGAGCGGCAAATTTTTAAGGGGCGGCAAAATTTACAAACTAAACTTTTGTACGAAATTCATATAATAATTTGTGATGCAAGAGTTAGGCCTCGGGTACGATAAGAGCGGCTAGTTGGAGAGTTGAGCGACGAGTGGTGTGAGCAGCACCACTCTGTTTTCGCAACTTTCTGCTTGCAAACCTAAAATGCGGTTGCTACGATTGCTCCTAACGGCGGGCATAAGAGAGGGGCGCTGCTTACTTCCGCCTGGGAGGTTAGAACACTTCTCCCGAGGCATTACAAACTGTCAGGGTATTTATTATAATGAGAAGTAAACCACATGGATACTAAATAGATAATAGACACAAAATTTAGGCGGAGATAAAAGCTCGTAGTATTTCAGTATGTTGTTATTTTAACATAAAGATGGTGACAATGCCGATTTGGGTACGAACTTACAGCTTTGTTTCCCCATCAAACCTGTGGTAAACATGCAGCTCTGCCAGCGCCGTGCCACCATCGTCACAATATTTTGTATTTATTCAAGAAAACAACATATTATTATAAATTCAATTATACAAACTCATTAATACCTAATATATACAAAAATAATCGGTCCGAGACAACTCAAACAAACTTTCTCATAGACGAGTTCATAATTACATAGCCCAGTGTTTCCATTTATTAATTTTCGTAGGTAATTTAATTATTATTAAACATTCTATCAAATTTTATAGTAAAAATAACTTCTACTAATGGGCGGGGAATCAAATCCGGGCTCCCTCCGTCCGCGTTTTAAGCTATTTTCTCAGGAACTAGATTTTCCCGGGAAAATGGCTTATATCGTTAGATTCGTATTAAATGGACTACACATTAGAATTTTTTTTAATCAAAATCGTCGGAACCGTTTTCGAGAAATAATTTTGCTTCCGAACTTACCAAAGGTAACGGAAGCTATGTGATCGTTCAGAAGAACGAAAAAGTTTTAGGTCTCCGATTTCAAAAAATCCAAGACAGAAATCCGGTTGAACGGTGGTTTGAACGGTCGGTCTGTCGTTCAAACCAACATATCTTAAACACTATACGTCCAATTTTAATGAAATTTGGGTGGTAGGTCATGAGCAACCCATTGTTGGTCCCATATAAGTTTCAACCTTTTGCGTTCATTTGTTTCTCTTCCACATGCGCACAAACATACATTAATTTACACTTATAGCTTCAAAAGTACTTATCTGATTTGTATGAAACTTTTATAGTTTATCAAAAGTACTGCGCAGATAGCCCCAGATTAATTTGAACCGTATGCGCTCTTTAACTTTTGCTTAATTGATAATTTAATTCAAGTAAAAATCAAATCAATTTTTACAGATTAAAAAAACCGGGAAACAATTAAACATATTAGAAAATATGTAAAAGCATAAAATCAATTAAGTACGTGATAGGATGCGAGGAAGCTATGTGCCAATCCAATTGGCAGTCTTTTTTTCACGTTTTTTCAGAGTTTTTGGGGGGTAACACCTCCAAATTTGGACCTAAAATTCATTTCTCGATTTCGCCTCGTGGTATGATTTTTCTAAACATGTATGCCAAATTTTGTCAAAATCGGTCCAGTAGTTTAGGCTCCAGGCGTATGCACAGACGACAGACAGACGTCAGATGACAGACAGACGACAGATGACAGAAAGACGTTAGACGACAGACAGACAGACAGAAATTTTTTAAAAACCACTTATTTAGACTCAAGGTACCTCAAAACGTGTAAATCCATCAAAATCTCAAAATTGAATTTTCGCGCCATCACAGTACTTTATCTTTATATGAGAAAGTAATAATGTTAATATGAAAATAATTGTTGGTATTTTGTGTACTCCTCTACAAGATTGCCTGAGCATCCGAGGAATCGAACCTGGGCTCTCTCCATCCGCGTTTTAAGCCATTTTCACAGGAACTAGATCGATTCGAGATTGATTCGTATTTAAATGGACTAAATTTTAGAATTTTTTAATCAAAATCGTCGGAACCATTTCGAGAAATATTTTTTTTTCACGTCATTTAGAGTTTTTTGGGGATAGCGCCCCTAAATTTGGAGCTAAAATTCATTTCTCGATTTCGCCTCGGGGTATTATTTTTATAACTTGTATCAAAATCGGCCCAGTAGTTAAGGCTACAGGCATCTGCACAGACAGACGACAGACAGACATTTTAATAACCACTTTTTTAGACTCAGGGGACCTCAAAACGTGTAAATCCAATCAAAATCGAATTTGACGACACCATAATACTTTCTCTTTATATGTCATTTAATAAATATTAGAATTTCTTTTAAATTATTGGGTGTAGGAATGTAGGACATGCTTCAACCCCCCCCCCCCCCCCCCCCCCCCCGCCCGTGCTATAATAGGGGCGGCAAATTGACCCTAGCCTACAGGCGGCAAAAGCCTAAATCCGGCTCTGTTCTATGTTCATGTGTTTTGTTATTTGTTAAAGTTTATCTTTTTAAATCTTTTTTAAGTTTTTAAAACTGTCTATGGATCTATGTGTGAAGGAGTATTTATTTAATGTATTTTCCACTTCTCATTTTGACAATACCAACTTTGTTTGAGTATATGTGACTAATTCCACCCATGATAAGGTAATGATCTCAATGTTAATTTTAATTTTCAATGTTTAAATAAGTTAAGTGTTCTTCTTTTTTATAAAAATCCTATTTAAAACAAAATTGTTAATTATATGTAATGATGTTTTAGGCATGATTATGTCCCGGAGGGGGACGAAATATAGCCAGTTTTTAACTACTATGAGTTGTTAACTCTTACTTACTTTTACCCTAATTGACCTACCTAAAAATAATTATTAAATAAATAGGGACATCTAATTTCTACTTAAGAGACCATGTAAATAAAGCGACTAGAGAGACATGTGAAATGGCATATTGTCCAAATATTTAGATACCGCATAAAAAACCAAATAGCGATCATATTCAATTGGCAACCAATGCTCTAGTAGCATAATTATTATTTAGTCCTCTCTATCAGTTTAACAGATGTCTTCTAAATCCCTTCAAACAAATATGAACAGCAAAGAACAAAACAGAAGCAGCTTACCTATGGGTTACAGGCTCAGGAAGGTACGATGTTGATACAGCAGCTCTTGTGAGAATAGGAGAATTAGCTCCACTCTTACTCATAGCTAATAAATAAAAACTTATATCACTAAATAATTGTTAATAATTGCTTGGTAAAGATAAGATCAAAATTAAAAAGTTGATGTGACGTCGAAAGTTCCTTATAAAAACATATCACTGAAAGAAGACAAAAGACCAGAAGCAACGCCAGATTCATTTATTTAACAAAGTTTAATTGCGGGTTTACTCTACTTTCAACCTTAAATACGTAATATTTGGTATAAATGCAAATTGTATGTATAAAAAATGTACAAATGTAGTATTTATTATAATATGTACATAATTATCAATGGGAGCGGTTATTTGTTTTCTCATAAAAACAGAATGTGTACTGTATATTTAATTAGTATTTTTTTTAACTAATAATAAATTAAATTAAGGTAATAATTTATAAAGTCCCCGCTGAGTTCAAAAGTGGTTTTAAAAAATCTGTTGACAGACGCCATATTCAATTTCCTGGGAAAAATATTTTTTTCGAGTTAATATAATAATATAAAATGTACAAGGATTAAGAAAAATGAGGTGTAGGGACAATGACCGCCACGGAAAGTGTTGTGTCGTGAGTTACCGTCAGACCGCTTAAAAACATATATTTTTGTAAGAAACTTTCCGTTTCTATTTCCTACCGGGTGTCCCGCGACACCATAAGTTTTTTTGGTTATTTAATTTAGCTCTATGACTATTTAGACAGTAAGCAGTTAGCGAATTTTCGAAGAAAATTAAGCTATTGCAATGGCTTCGAAATGTTTGTAATGCGAATTTTTGAAAATGTTCTCCAATGGAAATCCGTTTTAGACCATTATTTTAATCGATTCCCGAAATTTAACACTTTTTTATGTATGTATATATATGCGTATGTGTCTCTCCAGACGATATCTCACCCTAGGACGCACTTAAAAAATCCAAACAAATTTTAAAATGTCAATAATATCAAAAGAAATTATGAGTTCGTTGGCCAGAATTTTTGGAGACCATTTAGGGGTCAAATTTTGACAATTTAGGGTCAAAATAAATAGCATAAAAATGTGTTGTTTCCATTCTTCCCCCCTCTTATATGAAAATACGGCAAAAGTGTACATTATAATAACAATTACTCTACTCTTAAAGAGCTTTCCAACGACATGCATCTTAAAGGGTATTATCCGTACCCCTGTGTACCAATTTTTTTTTCACCTATTCAAATTCGAAACCAAAATTTTCCTATATTATCATAAGCCAATATACGAAGATTTCTTTGAAAATTCGCTCATTAAGTCATGCAAGGTGCATGACAAGGTTTTTTCATGCATCATATATATCATATATTTGGGGAATAAAATCAAACATATTTTTATCATAAATAAAAGAGCGGTTTCAACAAAAGTTAAAGCTAAAACAAACTTTTCAAAGGCCGTTATCTTGAAACAGCTTGACTAATTATGGTGGTAAACGAATTAGAATTTGAAAGGTCTGAGCCAAATTTCATCAACATCGGAGAATATTGAGTATATACATATATTTATATATTATAATATAATATACATACATTCTAGCCTTCACCCCGCGCAAAGCTCATCGCTCATGTTAAGGGATCGGGATCAGTAGCTATAGTAGCTAGAGCTAGGGCTAGAGCTAGGTTCAGGGGCGTAGCTATATCGGGCCGCAGCGCCCGCGGCCCGATATAGCTACGGCATATAGCTGCGGGCGGGCGCAGGGTCGAGGGGGGGCGCAAAATTGGAGAAGAAAAAATAGGTAGAATTTGAAAAAGAGAGAAAGAGAAAAAAACAAAAACAATAATAATAATATTAACCCTCTGCCCGGAACATGATTTGCACCCTAAGTTTCACCCAAGGAACTTTTTTAGGTGAGAATTTTTAAGTTATTAATTAGACGTTCAGTATTCAGGTCTTTAATTGAAAACACAATTAAAGACCTTTATAGCTATCTATTTATAAAAATAATTGACATGGTGGTAAAAATTATTATCAGAGTGCTGGAACAACGGTAAAAATTACGGATTTTGTGATAGAACATCGGTAAAAATAACGGGTTTTGTAATAGAACATCGGTAAAAATTACGGGTTTAGTGATAGAACATCGGTAAATCTTACGGACAGAAAAAAAATATAACCAAATTTGGAATACCGGAAGATTTTACCCAGAAAAATCAACTAGCGGAGCGGCAACCGTCTTTTCTTTATGGTTAGACTTAATAAGACTGAAACTGTCTTCGGGCCGCAACAATCTACGTTCATTTAAAGTGCTACCGTCTAATATTTAGTTTACTATAGCGGTTAAAAATACCGATGTTCTGGGAAGAGGGTATAAAATAAATAAATAATAATTAAAGCAAGCTCCTTACATTAAACAAAATATTATGCATGTTGTCTGTGTCTGCCTTTCTGTGTGTAACTTTTACCGTTTACGTGTCCGACGATAACCTGAGTAAAAGTTGAACGATTTGGTTGAAATTTTATATTCGTGTTCCTTTCATTAATACTCAGGCTAAGTTTGTTGAAGCATGATCAGTCAAAGAGTTCGTGCTCAACGCTCGCGTAAACGAGAGCTTCAAATCTAAAATTCAATTACTTCAAATTGTAAAACCAACAGCGACACCGCTTTGAGAACGTCAAAAATAATAATGCGGACCTACACGTTTAAAATAGAGAAAACAATGTTTTTACCGATACCTTACGTTCTAACGAAACAATTTAAATAAAACTTCATGTACATCGTCGCATTAATAGATATTCAAGGGCAAAGGTCAACAAATTCGGGTTTTTTGCGAATATCTCGCTTCCTATGGCTCCGACACCAATGAAGGTGGTTATCAAAATTAGAGATAACGAAATTTCCCACAGTAAAATTTCATTAATTTCTTACATACAAAGGACGGTTTACGGATTATAAGGCGAAGAATATCAATGAATATTTAGTATCCGTCGCCGCACCATTTTTTTCACATATTGTTACGAATATCTCGCTTACTATGGTATGGCTAGGAGACAAATTAAGGTTATTATTAAAAAGAAAGATTATACAACTTACTACAAAAAAGGTCACATTCATTTTTTACGCATAACGAACGGTTTAGCAAAAACTACCTTACCATAAAATGCGTAGTTGTTTTTGCACGACTTTTTAAGTATTTTTCCGATTATCTCGCTTCCTCTGGCTCGGAGACCAATTGACGATAGGATAAAAATTGAAAAATATAAAATTTCACACAAGAAACGTTGTCATTTTTTTTACGTGCAACAAACCGTTTGGATGATAAAGTGCTCCGAAGTTTCCGCACAAGGCGTATCAACGACCAATAACTTTGGCTTTTCCCCGAGGGAGCTCCACAGTGGGAACCGTTATTCTACACCTACGAGTGACGTTTCAAGTTTGTTTGATGACAATGCAGTCCTCCTTGTACGGAAACTATTTACATTATTAAGTAAAGGGCGCATTTTTTATCTTGCGGGCGGGCGCTATCAGAGCTAGCTACGCCACTGACTAGGTTTCTTATGAGCTGTATAATACGTGACAACTTTATTTGAACTTTGAACGTAACATTCATTAGTATGAAACTAAACCTTACATAACACTGATGATTGAACCAGGGTTAGTAGTTAGAGTTAAGGGTTAGTTTTAAGTTTATGACATTGACAATTGACATGATGACATCAGTATGTCAGTATCATGTCAGTATAGTTTATATATCAGTATAATTGTATAAAAATTGTATAGTTTATAGTCAGTATATTTATAAAAAAAAGATTAGTATATTCACAGATAAGCGAGTGTATTATCCATGACTTTTTAACGTAACGTAGTAGAGTTTTGTTGTTTAGACAGTGGTTCACACGGTTCACAATTACAATCACTAGTTTAATCAAGCAACAATTACAAGCTCGCTGATTATTGTATTAATAAATGGAATACTAAATGCCTATTTCAGTCTGTCAGTATTCAGTGTAGTTATTGTATTTATCTCTAGCACCATCTTGTGTATATGTGATGTTTTGTACTGTAAAATGTTTTTAAGGCGAACTGTGTTGGCTAACTCTAAATAAGCGACATTATCATTGTCTAGATATCTATCGTATTCTACTCTAAACCACCATGGATGAAAACACTTCCCAAGAAATTGAGATAAGCTATGAAAGGATAAAAGACCAAATAATCCAGATATCTTTTTCAAATAAGGATGTGAAATCACTTATACTTGGTTGTTCCAAAGTAATCAATTCAAAAAGAAAGCAATCCACAATCGGAAATATTAAAGAACTTATAGCTGTTTTAGAGGAGAGGTGTGCTTTAGGCTGTTTTGATATTGAACCACTGTTTAGTATCGAAGAAAAAGCGGGGAGTGAAGTCCTCAAAACCATGATATCTTGTCATCAAAAGTTACTTGTTCGTTCTAATTCTAACAGAGATCTCATTGATGAACCTCTTGTCAAAGAATCCTGTCCCAACTTGCGTGTAGAAATTCCTAAGCCAGGTAATGACTAATTATGAACTTTTTTTTGCTTATTGTGTGCACAAAAACTCTGAAACAAATTCAACATTTTGTAACTGAATCGTCGAAAAAACTTATGGCTAAACTCGGCAATAGTGTACCCCTTCTGTGTAATCGAAGTCGTACAGTTGGCTTCGAGATATCAATTCATCCCTTCCATTCGTTTATAATAATATATGTATAAAATAATTATATATGTATGGTTTGTTCATAGGAGAGTTGATATCCCTTTGTCAAAAAATACGTTGGAGTGAGAAGGGGCGCGCTATTGCCGATATTTACCAAACTTATTTTTAAGTTCATGTAATCCAGTAAATTTAAAATTTGGATGAATCTTAAGATTATAATATTTAATTTCATTGTGCACTTAATAGATAATATAAACCACTTATTATTCGCTTGACTCTTGTTAGTTATATGAAGGGCTTTGATTCTTTATCAAAACAATAACATACGGTAAAACTGAAGAATCCAATGCTATTTGGGTAGGGTGCTGTTTCCATTTCCTTGAACACAGAAGAGTTTACATTTCTATGTCACAATAACTATTAAGACCAATGGATATTTACAGTCTGTCCCAAACGAGAGTTAGTGCGTTGACAGTGCGGGAAATCAAGTGACACACAGATTGGCCAACCTCTCTGAGAGAACAAATAAAGCTTCTTATACTGTTATCCACAGGGCCTCTCCCCTCCACTAGTGACATTTATCTTTGCCTACTTGGCCCGACCTTTTGTCCAGGAAAATCTCGAGCTCTCATTGGCTCCCCACCCCATTTGACAATAACCCTTACATAGTCTTAATTACACTGTTAAGCCTAGTCCACACTAGTAGACATGTTGCGCAATTTTGGTCTCAGAGACAATGTCGATGCGGTTTGTCTATAGACATCGGCTAGACTATCGGCGTCTACGCTCTCGTTGCTAAACCAAAAATCGCATGTCTATGAAAAATGGAGACACGCTGCAACGGTAGACACGTTGCGCAACATGTCTAAAGTGTGGACGCTAGACCTAGACAATAGACGGTCTCAGCAGACCTATATAGACACGTTGTGCAACGTGTCTACTGGTGTGGACTAGTCTTTATATTCAGTCCAGCCTAACATACCGACAAAATAATCTTAATTTCAACATTTTCCCACTTAAATTAATCCAAGAGTTAATTTACTTTTTACATGGTGAAAGTCTCTCTTTGATAGATTTATTTGAGGATACACTTTTCTCATTATAGGAAGTAGCTCTCCTCTTGGATTGTGTCGCCACAAAACCCCTACCTTGTCTACATTATGCCAGAATAAGCTCTATAGTTCTCTTAATATCCTTTTTGGTTGTCTTTTTCAAGTAAGTCTTCACTATAAGCTCCCTTCCACTTATTTTTTACTAAATACTTACTCCATCTTTCTTCAATCCCCTTATTGACAAGTTCACAAAGATAAGAACCTCATTTTAAAAAATAAATGTAAAATAAAGGCCCCATACATGTTAAGTTATATCGTACCAAATTTTAGGTTTGAAAAACTAGTGTATAAAATCAAAATGCCAGAAATTTTTGTGGGTGTCACTCATATTGCTTATTCCAAATTTTGTATCGGCCCAATATTTTAAAAAAAAATTTATATATTATTATCAGGTGGTTACTGATTTGTATTGTTCTCTCTTATTAATATTATTTTATTATACTGTTCAACTCAATGTTTATTGATAAACATTTTTTTTTTTACTTCTTTTGTGCCAAATTGGTTTTGGTTGTTTTTGATTTTACCAACATTTTTCTTTTCATTCATTAAGCTGTCTCTGAAACAAACCGGTTCATCAAATAATTTGTTCAGTTTCAGATTTAAAATCAAACAGTAATTTGTTTTTTAACTGATGATTTCAGGTTTACTAATGTTTGTTAGACTTGCTTTTACTTTATTGCTAAGTTGTTAGACTTGGTTGTGTAGCATGTCTGAATGTTTATGGGCTTTAGTATAAAAAAAAAAAATTTTTTGCCTTAACAAAAACAGGTCAACCGCAATCAGGATAATCAAATACAAAGTTAACAAAAAAATACTCTGAATACCAACAATAACCTTTAAATTTGATTCATAGCTGAATAAATTGGACTAAACAATGACTAATAATTATCATCTCTTTACATTTAATAAACTTTCAAATTTGATTGTTTACTATTATTATTTGATTTAAATAATATTTAGCCACTGCGTCCATACACCTTAATAAACCAATTCATTTTACTGCCCAAAATGGTAGAAACCACATTTCTAATCTTTATATATACCGTTATTATTATTATTATTATTTTTCCAGTGGTTAAACTGATAAGTCAAGGTATTGGAGATTCATGGAGAGACTTCGCTCGATGCCTCAAAATACGAGAATATGACATTGATAACATAGAGCGTAATTATTATGAAGATAGTGATAGAGTTAAAAAGGTCAGTATTAGTTGTAAATTATTTATTTTAAAATGTAACAACAACCTGTATTAAATGTTTTTTTCCCCCCTTTTACATTCATTGTTTAACCCTAGACTGGTTGAGCTCTCAACCACTGCACAATACATTGCGGAGTTTCAATGTTAGTTTGAGTTCTTTATCATTTTTTGAGAACCTAAAGTATAAAAATACTAATTTATTTTTTTAACAAATTAATTACTCACATTTTATCAACAAGTAACAAATAACAGCCTTGGTCACAGGACAATAAAGCCATGGAGAGAACTTCATGTAACTTATATAAGAAACTAGCTGGATGCAAGTGCTTTGCTACAGAGGGTTTTATATTTAATTTAATTTGATATCCACTACCGCCAAGAAACATTATTTTACTCAGCAAGAATATGCAGTTGTCTCCTAATTCCTAAAGCAGAGTTTTCTGACTCCCCCCCCCCCTCATTTCTGTACTTTCCTGGCATTGGATAATATAATTTTAAAAAATCCCTGATTAGTGTGTAATTGATTCCGACTACAAAGCGAATTTGGATTATATATCTATTGATTACTTCTAGATATCATTTAAAAAAAGTATACAATATTTTTACTATAGTAGCTCCATTTATATTTGAAGATGAAATATGGTTTAAAGCAGCGGTTCCCAATTAGGGGTGCCTGGACCCCCAGGGGTCCATAGCCTATTTACAGGGGTTTCACGGCCAAATTGTAAAATTATAAAATAATTAATGCTAAATTGAAAAATAAATGTAAATAAAGTTCTTAAAAATAATTGTTTTAATAACATAAACGTGCAAAAGCACCACGGCAACGTTGCGAAACTGCAGTAGCAACATTGTTTTGTTTTGGTAAAAAAAATTGTTATTCTCAATTGGAAGCACACACAATCCTACCTTTCTGAAAAATTCTCTCCATAAAATCAATAAAATTTGGGGTTTCATACAAAATTAGCATATCCATCTTCAACTACCTCAATGATCTAAATACCAAATGGCAAGGAGCTAATAATATTGTTTCTATGTTGAGGTCAAAATTGAAGCAACTATTTTAAAATTGGCATAGTGGGAAAAACAACTCATTGTGGAAATGTGGGTAAAACTGGTCATGGGTTTATAATGTCACAGGAGGCTCTATCAAAAGAATTAATGAAACTTGGGGGATCTCTACCAAGGTAACCTCATGCAAAGGTAAGTTTGTTTTCATGCAATCGCCCACTAGGGGCAACCTCCCACTTTGCCCCCAGGCCACCCAACTTCAAAATTTCAAATTGGAGTGTAAATATTTGAATTTTATGGTGAAGAATAATAAACTTTTACTTGAAACTTTTTTTCTATTTCCAATATTTTGCCCCTATAGGGGGAAAAGAAAGCAAAATAACCCTTCTGACAATACGTTGTGAAATCTAAACGGTTAGAGCTAAATTAATGAAACTTAGGGGATCTGTACCATGTAAAGAAAAGTTTGTTTTTATGCAATCGCGCAGTAGGGGCGACCACCCATTTTGCCCCCAGGCCACCTAACTTCAAAATTTTAATCTAGAGTTCATATTTTTGATAGCAGGTTTAGATTCTACGGAGAAAAATAAAAATATTTTACTTCAAATTTTTTTTTCCAACTCCAATATTTTGCCCCCTATAGGTGGGCCTAATGTGAATTCCTGCCAAAAGGCTACCACAGCAAATGCTGATTTGCATGATAATGTTCAGTGAAAGTAAAAGAGAAACTTTGTAATTTTATGAACATGCAATAAATAGTTATTTATTTATAGGGGGGCAAAGGTATAAAAATGGTATATTTAAGCCCCTGGGGGCAAAATGGTGGTTGCCCTTAGTATGCGAGTGGATGAATACACACTTCCCTTTACATAGTACAGATACCCAAAGTTCCATTACTTTATTTCTAACCGTTTAGATTTTATAACGACCTAAGTGTTATTTTTTTATTATTTCGGAAGGGTTATTTTGCTATATTTGCCCCCCTGTAGGGGGCAAAATATTGGAGATAGAAAAAATAGTTTGAAGTAAAAGTTTATTATTTTTCACTGTAGAATCCAAATATGCTATCAAAAATATACATTCCAATTTGAAATTGGGTGGCCTGGGGACAAAGTGGGTGGTTGCCCCTTGTGGGCGATTGCATGAAAACAAACTTCCCTTTGCATGGTAGAGATCCCCCAAGTTTCATTAATTTATCTCAAACTGTTCAAAAGTTAAGAGGGGGGGGGGACTTTTGGACCACCCTGTATAAATTTTATATCACTAAATATTGTCAAAGATGTTGTTGGGCTGGGGCATATGCACACACAAACAGAATTTCTGGGGGTCCAAGTCTAAAATAATTTGGGAACTGCTGGTCTAAAGGATTTAGTTCCTCCTCTAAAAAACTTTTAGTAGTGTGTTGTGATTTCAGTTGTTGATCTGGAGATTTTTTTGTACTATTAAAAAAAAAAAAAAAGAAAAAGGTTAGTCTCAGATGGAGCGATTTGATGCTCTAACACACATGAGGCCTATTAAAAAAGGCACCTAAGATCACAAGATTATACATAAATTCTGGAAACCAAAATGACCCTGAAACACAAAATAGAGTGCCTTGCCCGCTTTTTGAATTAATCAACAAAAATAAAAATAGTACTTTTTCAGTAGGTATTAACTACTATTGAGTTTTAGAAGCCATCAGTTAAGGGATTTTATGTGATACTGGCTTGACCTCGGTTGTGATGCACAATTTATAATTTGGCAACGGTACCACTTTAATGCAGCAAAGCATTTTTTGCAAATAAAGTTAGAGGAGCTGGATGCAAAAGTTATTGTGTTTGTCTCTACCTCATACAATTTGTTAAGTGCATACTCTTAAATTTAAATTAACTGCTACACTTTCTTGAACTTTTGGAAGTATTTATTCTAAAAACATGTTGTTTTTTTTTTTTGGATTACATATTTTTTTAAATTAACTCCTTTAGTGATAATATTAAAAAAAAATATATATATTTTTTTAGGCTCTTATCTTATTTGAAGAAACCGCTTTATATTTTACTTACAAGGATGTGATACTCTCAGGCCTATCAAAAATTAGTAGAACTGCTCTTATGGAGAATGTGGATAGGATGTTTAGTCAAGTTTTACATTGACATTTTTATTTACCAATGTTCTTCTCAGTGCCAAATGCTGGAAAAACAGATCAACCCTTCAAAGGAGGTGTGTTAGTGTGTACTGCTATCAATTAGCTTGTGTTAATACATATTTTATTTTTATAAAAAATACTTTTATAATGAAATACAAATAAGATAATGATAATTGTAATTTATAATGATAATGATAATTTATAATAAGATAATGAAACATTGCAAGTAGATGTATGAAAGTTTTAATGAAATGTATACTTTCATTTTGTGGTTATTCATTCATTATGGATTCATTCACAAATTGATGCAAAATTGTATTCTCTAGAACTGGGTTTGGGGGGACTTTAACATTTTTAAGATGAGAAGTACATGTGATAACAAAGCCGAAAGAAATTGAAATATTTGATGATGCAGGATATCTTGATTTATCTCTTTTAAGCAATCTGTTTAAAAAAACTTTAAACACTACTTACCTGTTTCACATAATAATTATTTTTTAAAATCAAATTATAATTTTATAAGATAGAAATTATACTATAAATAATTAAAACAGCTTTAATTTTATTGACTTTTTTACTTTCTTAGAATTGTGATGGTGTGAAAATTCGATTTAGATGGATTTCTACGTTTTGAGGTCCCTTGAGTTCAAATAAGTGGTTTTTTATAAAATGTCTGTCTGTCATCTGTCAGTGCAGACCCCTGCAGCCTAAACTACTGGACCGATTTTTGACGAACTTTGGCATACATTTTCAGAAAAATCATTACCCCGAAGTGAAATCAAGAAATTAATTTTAGCTTTAAATTTGGGGGCGCTCCCCCAAAAACTCTAAAAAAGTAAAAATAAATTATTTCTTAAAAAATGGTTCTGACGAGTTTGATGGAAAAATTCTAAAATGTAGTCCATTTTAAATACAAATTTAATGATATAAGCCGTTTTTACGGGAAAAATATAGTTCCTGAGAAAATAGCTTTAAACGTGGACAGAGAGGATTTGATAAAATGTTCAATGTGTTATATTTTGATAAAATGTTCAATAATAATTAAATGTACCTACAAAAACTAATAAATAGAAAAAAATGAACTAAGTAATTATGAGCGTATATGAGAAAGTTTGTTTGAGTTGTCTCGGACCAATTTTTTTTTTTTTTTTTTTAGTAACTCCATCTTTTAGACAGCACACCCAGGGTCCAGTAATTAGGGCTTAATAACTGCCCCCCACACAAGATTAAAATGTGAGTTCATGATTTGTGTTCTTGGGTTGAAACTAATAGTTAGTTAAAAATTCTGTCAAACAAGAGAAAACTCGATAAATGTTTAAAAAGTAAAGAAATCTTTTATTTTGACCAACAAGTGCCAAAAAACATAAATCTTTTTTATACTAGGCATCGTGTGGCTCTATCATTGAAGCGAGCGTATAGTAATAAATATGTATTGAATATGGAAAAAATAGATAACCATGAAGCATGATGAGTTGATAGATAATGGGTATAGTTGTAGTACAGCGGCTAGTGGTAAGGGAACCACCCCGTATTCTTACTATTCCTCTAACCACACATCTCATTTTCAATTATTATAAAATGTATCTCATTGCTACAAACAAACTACTGCATGTATCAAATTGAAATTTTGCATGCTTGTTTCAACTGTGTATTAGATGGTGTATATGAAGTTTTATTAAAATCGTTACGATAGAACGTAAGATATCGGTAAAAAGGTTGTTTTCTCTGTTATAAACGTTTATATCCGCTTTAATAGTTTTAGCGATCTTTATTAATTCATAGCGGTGTCGCTGTTGGGTTTACTAAAAAATGTTATTTGAAAAAAATGATCGTCTCATCGAATAGATGAAGATAGAATCTTTTCCCGTCCTGAAATTCCAATTTAATTTTAGAACCTCTCGTTTACGCGAGTGTCTCGCGCGAACTCTTGGACGGATCACACTGTCCAACGAACTTAGCCTGAGTATTAGTAAGAGGAACATGTATACCAAATTTCAACTAAATTGGCCAACTTTTACTCAAGTTATCGTCGGACACGTAAACGTTACACACAGACAGACAAGATGCATATTTCGTTGAATGTAAGAAGCTCGCTTATGCTCACTTCAACTATTTTTATTTGAGTCTTCAAGGGTGCTTTAATTTTATTGATTTTTTTCTTTCTCATTTAAAGAGAAAGTATTGTGACAAAATACAATACCTATATTAATACCTGCGTATTAATAGGTACTCTTTTTAAATTTTAAAAAGGTGTTATTTTATGCCTTTATAGGCGATAATCCATCCTTTATTATATATATATATATATTCACTTTTCAGTGTTAGGTCTTTACTTCAACAAAATTACTATCAAAGTCAATTAAATATGTATTTATGCCCATGAAGACTAGAGGAAAACTTGGAATGTCACAATTTTGCCAAAATGAGATAACACATCAAATTGTTCAGCTGAATGAGTAGAATTAATTGTTATGAGAATAATGTAAAAATGATCAAAGGGGACATTAAAATATTATTCTTATATCTTATTTGAGGTTATATCAATTTTTAAATCCAAGCTTATTTTTATTTTTTCTGAGTTTTACTCTTTTTTTTGTCTTCATATATACATGTGTGTCTGCTCTTAGAATAGCAATTACATATTTAATCAATTTTGTAGAAATGCCTTTGATTACACAGGACAAAATACAGCCAAATTAATGAAATAGTCTTCTTCAACATTTTTACCCCTTCTTGAACCAACTCGTAAAAGATCCACGCAATAAAAATAAATAAATTTGTTAAAGGAAAAAAGTGCATAAATCGAAGCAGGGTTCCAAACAGCGTTAAATGTAATTGTCCTGGTTAAGGGACTTATAATACAGTAAAAATACTGAAGTAAATATAATATAATATGTATGAAGTGATTACTTGATAATGATGTATAAATAACATGAATTGAAGACTGTAAATCAAGCATGTCAAACTCGATAGGTAACAAAGACAAAATTTATGTTGTCTATGTTTTATGTGGGCCACAAAAGAAGCAAAAACACTTCTATAAACAAACAACTGTTTTGGTTATTTGTTGGAAAAAGAAAAGTTAAAATTAGATATATTCCATAAAAATCAGCCTACGAGTTTGACATGCTTGCAGTATGTCAAAAGATTTCAAATCAATTCTTAGTCCAAAAAAAATTAAATTTATATATATTTTAGTTTTCTTTTCTATATGTAACTGCTCTCAATGAAGTACTAACCAAATTGTATAAGTTATTTTCATATGCATGGAAATAATACTTTACCTTATTTTATTTGTTTATCTTTACCTAATAATATATTATTTATTTTGTTTTATCACTGCACTTAATTTTAAGAAAAAATTATATTAGATATTATTTTGAGTATAAATAGTATATTACTGTTATAGTCATTGTTTCTAAAATCTGTTAAATATTTTATATGAAATAAATAAATATGAAATTATTTTTTAGTTTGAATTATTTAGTTGTTTTTTTTTACACAAACTTCACGTTGTTAAAAATAATCTTGCAACTTAAATTTGACACACTTCTCAACTAGCTAGGAAGCTGAAACTTGCCCAGATTATGTATTTCCGACAACAATACATTATTCAGCCATTAGCAATAAATATGTATTGAATATTGAGAAAATAGATAATCATGATAAGTTGAAAGTTAAAGAGTATGATTGTAGTAGAGAGTCTAAAAGTGAGGGAGCCATCCTGCATTCTTACTACTCACTAACCAAACATCTCCTTTTCAACTTTATAAAATGTATCACTTCACTACACAAAACCTTCTGCTAGTAACAAATTAAAATTTTACTTGCCTGCTTCAATTGTAATTTAGGCGTATATGTAGTTTTATTAAAAATTGTTATGTTAGAACGTAAGATATAGGTAAAAACGTTGTTTTCTCTATTTTAAATGTGTAGGTCTGCTAATAGTTAAACAATCTTTATCACTTCATAGCGATATCATGTTGGTTATATTAAAAAAAAAATTTGTCTCATCGAATAGGTGGTAATAGAATCTTTTCCCGATCTCAAATTCCAATTTCACATTTAAGCTCACGTTTACGCGAGCGTTGCGTGCGAACTCTTGGACGGATCACACTGTCCAACGAACTTAGCCTGAGTATTAGTAAGAGGGACATGTATACAAAATTTTAACTAAATCGGTCAATCTTTACTTAAGTTATCGTCAGACACGTAAACGTTACTGGCACACAGACAGGATGCAGTTTGTTGAATGTAAGAAGCTCGCTTACGTTCGCTTCAATTATTTAATTTAAAACGACAAATATTTTGAAGGGCAGAGAAAGCTAAGTAGGAACCCTTTTCCTCCTTCTGTCGCCTTGGGGCTGGGACTACCTCTACAGTTTTCACTGAATTTTGTTTTATCTGCCGCCATTTTGAAAATATTGACTTTTGAAACTTTAACACTAAATACTTGCGATACTATTTCGTCGATTGAGCTGAAATTCACACAATTATGCCTTTCTATAACAATAAATAATTTCTTCATATTTAAACTTAACTCATTTAATGCGTAATCCATTTCATGATCCTACCTTAGTGACTGTATATATCTAAACGATTTTAAAAGTTAATTTAAAAATTAATAATAAAAAAAGTATAGATCCACTGTGGATACAAACATGAGCGGGCCTGACAGAGCCTTGCAAGATGGTTCCACTCGAGGCACGGACAATAGAGCTACAGAGGGCTGAAAGGGAGGGCTTGGATCCACTGTGGATCCACCCTCCAGGCACGTTAGCACGGCATGGATCCACCTGCATTGAATGGGTTAATATTTGCCGCCATTTTGGAATTATTTGGTAAGGTAAAATTAAAAAAACCCTGTGCATATGTGTATATGTAGGAGAGAGAAACATTTCAATATCTTGATATAGTGTTGATAATAATTTGCTCAGCCTCCCTAAAAAAATGTGTGCTGAGAAATAAATCTTTATCAAACGAGTTATGAGGGTGTCCATATTTATTCTTAATCCACCCTAGTAAACACATTTTTTCAGAAATTCGGTGTTCTTTATTAAACTAATGCTAAACAACAACAAAAATATACAGTAAGCTTGAATTTAATGTGGATTTATAATAAAACACAAAATATATAAAAATAAATAAATCATAAAATATTATCGCATCATATCCATCTGAATTAAATATATTGCAAAAAAAAGTTTAAATACTACATTTTTCTGACATCTGATTCCCTAAAAGAAATACATATCCTTATACAGAAATCAATTTTCTTTTTTTTTTTACATCATAGCAGATATACATATAGATGTTGAAAGTGGCCTCTTTAATAAATATCTTCCTCATTGAATTTACAATTGTTATATGGTCATGTTACCTTTTATACAGTTACATAACAAAATATATATCTCACAGGAATAATCACGAGTATAAAAAAAAAAAATAAAAATAAAAAAAAAAATACAAATTAATTAAATTTATTATATAAATGCACTTTTTCATTTTCATTAAAAAATACTGCAAAACCACAAAATAAGCACAAAAAAGACATTCCTAGAGTAGTTTTAGTGAAAATAAAAATCATAAACAAGAATTCAGTGAAAACGCACAGGTAAAAAGGATATTCTAATACTGCATGGAATAGTGAACTACTACTATAAACTATGAACTAACAGCACTTTTAACCAATAATATGACTTAATTAAATTTATAGTTTATAAAATTAACAGTATTAAGAGAAATATCATGATAAGGGACTACCCCCCCCCCCCTCCCTACCAGGATAAATTTTGTCTAATTTTGCTTTTGAATATTTAATAGCAAAACTATAGTGCACCAATAAAATATTTCAGAGTTGATACAATCTTAAAATTACTGGCGAAATCTTTTTTTTTAATGATATAAATATTGATAATCTACAATAGTTATACAACTTAATTGTCTTTAACACATTTCTTTGCTTATTGTGCTACTTCTTTTCGCCTATTGAATAATTATGTCAGTTTAAAACATAAAATATATCGTATTTTGATGTGGATCATACAGGGTTAAAAGAAGAAAATATATGTTTATTGAAGTAATTAAAACTATATATGATAACATAAAGGCTTTCATAGAAAAATGTGGAGTCAGACTATAATATTTAACTGCATACTGGAGAAAAGGTTATGGTCAGCTTGTTGGGGCCTGCTCTTAGAGGTGCGTCGGACCGCAGCGGTCCGACGCAAAGGACCTTTTTTGTAGGTCTCGCGAAATGGGAAAAAATAGGTTTTTTTTGTTGTTTTTTTCAAGTGAATAGGAAAAGAGATACACGCCCCCGAAAAAGCCCCTAAGACGGACGTCTAAGAGCGGGCCCCAACAAGCTGACCATGACCGGAGAAAACATTTAAGGAATTGAATTGGGACGAACTACAAAATAATATAAATGACAGAAAGCTAAATAATGTACAGTTCTAATTTTCATATTGAAAGCAATAATAAAAAGAAAGACAATGGATTTTATGAGAGTTAGTACAAAGAACAGTCTAACAATAAATTGGTCTAAAAAAAAAATTATGTCTATTGCTAACCAGAACCTGATAGCAGCCGAGGAAGGAGTAATAGAGAATGTGAAAGAATAATCTTGGATAGTTGGTAGATTTTCAGAAACGCACTGAATAGAGAAGTAAATATGAGAATACTGAGACAGTTGGATTTGGTTAAGTTATCTTTTGTTCATAATTTATAATTATGAAGCTAAAACGAATAGTTACAGACATAGAATAACCATGGATTTTAGAAATAATAACCCCCTTCTTTAACAATTGACAATAACCACATTGGTTAGAATAAAAATATATTTTTAAAATGACAACAGTAACAGGATGAAATAGTAATCTCATAGTCAGCTTGAAGAAGACCCAAAGAGAGGTCGAAATATTGCAAAAGTGAGCTTTATTTTTTTCCTACAGACTCTACAATCAATTCTATATGGTCAATTCTATTCTATATGGATTTCAGGCCTAGACACTGACTCAGAACCTGGACCGGAGGTTAGTTTCATATTTTCATTATATCAACACTCTCTTATCAATTCTATCCCTATCTACTAATCTTCTCTATGTTTAAATTTTATGCAAAATTACGCATTTAATTCTAGTAGTTTTCCGTTGGAGAGGGCTGATGAAACATGTACACAAATACTAAATAGTACTATCAGGTGGTAATAAAATTGTTGATGTTAAAATTAAAAATTTGACTATAATAAGTAGAATAAAATCATTAAAGTATTCGAAATAGGAGGAGATAAAGCTATGTGCCACACTCATTGGCAGACTATTTTATTAGATAATAGAATATACAATTGTTTAAGAACAAACTTATAAGTTTAAAATATATAATTAAATTAAAAATTTGATAAAACAAATTGAATTACCTATCATCAACAAATTTAATTACCTGTATAGTATTATATGAGTACTTTGATTTGCAAATTTTTATGAGCTACAATAATATACAGAGAATAAGAGACGATGCCAAAAAAATAATATATTATTTTGACCCCCCCCCCCCCCCCCTAAATTCTGGACAATGGGCGCTCATGACTACTACCAATTGGATGCCATATGGAAGGTCAAGAAGTAAAGGAGGGCTAGTTAGAAGATGGACAGATGAGTTTGTGGAAAGATAAAAAAAGCAATGGCATAAGATAGCTATGGAAAGGCAAAGATGGAGAAAAGCTACTTTTTCACACGGCAATTGGAAATTTTCTATTTCAAGAATGTTAAGGTTAAAAAAATAATTATAATTTACTTTCTAACCCCTTGATAAGGGAGGATGCTTTGCAAGAAGAGCTATTATTATTATTGGCCAGGAAATTTACCAAAGGAATTAAATACATTGAATTAAAATAGTGTATGTACACTATACATACAAAAGTCAAATCAAATTTTTCCACCAAGTAAACAGTTAGTCAGTCAAATAACATATGTATTGTACTTTTTGAAAGGAAAATAAAATAAAACTTTTAGTCTTCACACAAAGTATACTTTGTGTGAAGACTAAAAGTTTTATTTTATTTTCCTTTCAAAATGATGATGAGTAAATATCACACATTGGAGAAACAAACAGTTGATGATATGTATTGTAGTTTTATTATTTTTACAAATATCCAACGTATGATAATATGTATAAAAAATATGTGGCGACCGCCACCTCTTTGTGCCTAATTGACCCGCGAGTCTCTTTCTGTATTTGTAAACTTAAACCTTATTGTTTTGTATTGTATCATGATTTTATGAAATATATGCGGGATGTAGAGGGAATGTTGCCGCGCCGGCCGGAATTTCCCTGGCCCAGGGTAGCCGGGTTCTCTGCCCAGCGTCCCCACTCCGGAGGCGTACTGCGCTCCCCTCCAGGAGTGTGGAGTGGCAGTTCCCCCTTACCCCCCTGGGCTATAAATACCGATGCACCGGGCTGAGAACTCATTCTTTTATATTCCTTCTTCTCTTACACTTAACTTACTCTTTTCTTACCTACCTCTCACCTACCTAACCTTACCTCCTGCTGAACCCTCACGTGGGCTGGGAACACCCCACGCGTGTCTTCGGCACTCCTTACCTCTCGCTGAACCCTCACGTGGGCTGGGAACACCCCACGCGTGTCTTCGGCACTCCTTACTTCAAATCCTATAACCCAGTCTGAACACGCAAAAATAGTCGGGCCCTTCTGATACCACAGTCTGTTAATTAGAGCCTGACAAATAAAATATTAAATTAAATTAAATTTTTGAATATGTTCTGGAGAGGAAAAAATATAGCTAAGTCAATAAAGAAATTACGATTGTCTTGTTTTTCTTCCCCTATATGAATATGAACCCTATATGCCCCCACATAAAAAGATGATTAAATAATAAAAGGGGCAAAATGAGCAAATCACAAAAAAGCTGGGGTGTAAACTAACTGGACTTTCCCACCATTAATTATACAAAATGACTAGAAATCATAAGCCACAAATTTAAAAAAAAAAAAATTATGTGAGACTTCCATTAGAGGTGAAACTTAAGTTCTAGAAACAATTAATTTAATGCATTGCTCTCTTTGCATTTTTTGATGATTAAGAAATGGTTATGTGGAATTTAATTGAAAAACAAAATATTTTCATGACATTTTAGCGAATAATGAAGAAAAAACATGAAAACAACATTTATATAATATATTATATTATTATAATGTATAAAATATTACACTTATATACCATGTGTATTAAAAATCATCTACCTCCGTGGTGCAATGGTTAGCACTTATGCCTGCTGAATCAGAGGTCGGGGGATTGAGAGTCGCCCAAGTGAAAGATTTTTACAGGTAAATCAACTGCCGACTTAAGGCGGCTGTTGATTTACCGGTAAAAAATCTTTCACTTAGACGAGTCTCAAATCACAAACTTTGTTACATGCAATTTTGTTTCATCCAAGCCAATTTACTCTACTAAAGAAGTTTCACTTCAAAAACATTTTTTTAAAAACCTCTATTAATTTAGTTGCATCTAGATTAATAGTTGTATCAATAATGAAAACTAAAGTCCATTTTAACGAAGTGCAATATAGTTCTACATGTGAATAATAAAGGAAACAATAAGCCAAGAAAAACACCTTACATTTACAATGCCTATCACTACAAGCAGATAAAAGAAATATTCATGGGCAAATATTGTGAAATTTTTAGAACAGTTCTACCACAAATAAAGCAAAATAATATATTTGAATGAAGGTTAAACAATCTAAAGCAAAAAAAGGAATGGAGGCCAAAACAGTGTAGACAAAAAGGTTGTTTTGTCAAGGCTCACATACTGTGGCACAACACACCTATGAATCAGTGAGCTGATAATAGCCTTTATCCCAATATTTTTATCACGAAAATAGAAATTTATTTAATTTATTTTTTCATGCAAAAAAAAAATGCTAAAGAACTAGTTTTGGAAGGTCTGATATTTTTATAAAAATCAGCATGTAACGAGTCGTCTTGTTTTAGCGGTATTTCTGTAAAGTACAACTCCCCCACCAGACCACTGAGCAGGTAGCTGGTTTTGAAACTAACCCTAAACTTTTATTTCAAATTAAACTAGACGATGTATATGGCCTCCTTGCTTCAGTTCTTTCTCTTATAGTGGCCTAGCCCTCTACCTCACTAAATATTTAAGGAGCATCAAGTTCCTTTCTTATTTCCAACATATCAAGAGTTCACAATGCAGCAAAAGGTAACCTTTCTACCAAAAAACTATAAATTAATATAGTTAAATTACAACAATATCAGGACTCAATAATATAAATTACTTAATTAATCTTGATTAAACACCATAAGTGTTTATTTATTAGACCAGTTTTATATAATTACTTATATTAAAAACACTTTAAAAATGCTTCAGTTGATACAATTCTGCTATTTAATTAGTCAATATAAATTGTTTATCTAAAAAAGAAAATCATATTAAGCCACTTTCACTGAACAAAATTAAATTGTTACTCAAAGTTTCCACCTTTTATTTAAATCTCAATTAATTTTAATTTTCCTTTCTCTAATTATTTTATTTTTTAGAAAAATCTATCCTTTCTTGATTATAATAATTATTATTAATTAAGTATGACTAGAATATATGCTGACAATACTTTCTGACAAAAAGTAAATGTAAATATATATAAATATATATATATATATATATATATATATATATATATATATATATTTTAAAAAAAATAAGTACATAAATAAATATTCATTTTATATATAAACTGGAAAAAAATCTTAAATTAATTAATAAATACTTTGGAAAGTTACATTTTTAAAATTGGTACATAAAATGTCCCTGGAAATAAAAAGACTAGTTTTACATTATTTTAACAAATCACAGTCTCAACTATAAAAATAAAAAATATTTCATGGTGATTTTGTAGTATCGACCTTTGCATAATATTTTTACAATTATTGTCCTACAGAGAAAATATGTATCCGGACAATTAAACATAATAGGAATATTAATAAATAATAAAACTAATTTTTGAAACAAACAACAACATTGGTCCGTCAAATAACTCATATTTTTCTTTAATATAAAAGTATAAAATTATATCCATAATTAAGTACACCACTTCATCCACTGTCAAAGTGCAAGTTAATCAAAATGAGGCATTCAATTGATTTTTTTTTTTTTTTTTTAGAGAAACTAATGTTTACATAATATGTACAATTTACATAAGTCATGATCTCATCAGTCCTTATATTAAATTGTCTAAAAATAAATAAATTCTAGCAGAAAGTCGATACAATCAAAATCATTATTAATTAATAAAATTTAATTATCATTCAGTGGACAATTATTTAAAAATTAAAATAAACAATATGCAGATCTTATAAAATCTAAACCAAAGATAAATAATACCTTGTAATCACATAAATAAAACAGAATAAATAGTATCCATTATTTAAATTAATTTATATTACAAAGTGCACATTGGGAATCTAGCAAAATTAAATAAATAAATGTACACAATTATTTTGTTGGTTTGTAGGCTGAAAAAGCAATTATAAATACAAACACCGGAGAGGGGATTGATATCTCACAACCCTGAGTAGTTGTTCCATTATAAAATCCTGTGTTTAAACACGTGTGAATATTGGTAAAATAATGGTGTGAGAAGAAAACAATGGGCTACTGTTCTATCCATGATGGTACAGTAGAGTTAGGTGATTTTACTTTGATGTTGAACTGTTTCAGTGTTGCTTCTAGTGCTTGCTGATTGCCAGAGAAATATGCAGAAACAGCATTGTGAAACAATAGTAACTGCTTGTGCATTACTTTAATCTGGAAGAAAATATACATGAAAGGGAAATTAAGATATGAACAGGGTGTTTACCCAGATTTAAACACTTTAAGAGGTGATTCTACAAATAATAGGCAGCCAAAAAGTTGGCATGTACTGACTTTTTTTTACTATCTTATTCCCAACCCATTTCCGCCTTAAATTAATTATTCAAAAAATTGAAAACAAACAAAAAAACAGTTACTTTACCTAAAAAAAAAACATGTTATTACTCAAAAATGATTATAGCTGGAGCATTCTAGTATGCACCATTTTAAATTTCATATTTCACAGATTCTATTCAGCCTGCTGTAAAACCGTTCCAAAATGAAATATTATTATGTTTTAAACATTTGGAAAATACAAACCAAAACTATGGATAATGTAAAAAGTTGGCACATTTAGTAAGCTATAAAATATATTTTTTTTTAATATAAAATATTTCTATTTAAAGTTGACAAAAAAATAAGTCAAATGAAAAAAGTACACCTAAACTGCAGCAGGGATAGGGCTATTGCCAAAGTCCTATGATACTGTTTAATAGGTACCTATGTCCCAAGTTTTCTTTGATCAAATTTTGTCGAGGATGCCAACATTTATTTAATTTCTGATGTGCTCAAACTTACTCCTCTTTCCTACTCAACCCCCTTCCCTTCTTTTAATATTGTTATAACTCACATTTGGGGGAATGTTTTTTTACCATTTCATAAAATTATTGTCTCCTGAAAAATGATTAATAATGTTTAAAACATTAATTCTTTTTTTAAAGTAAAAATAGAAGTGTGAGTACATCAAGAATAAAACCAATGGAGGGATTAACACCCAATTTAATCAAAGAAAACTTGGGGGAATATAAAACAGCATCATCATCGACCATGTTTGAGCTCCATAGATCATACATGGTATAATACAAGCATCAAATACTTTGCACTTTAATTCATTCGCCATCTTGCTTTTAAAAATGAATTTATGGGCCCAGTATTTCTTCCAGGCTAGGGAGATTCTACTGTCTATTTCTTTCTTGGTGCTGTCAGTGAAAGATACTATCTGTCCGAGATACACAACCTGCTCTACCCAGTCAAGCTTATTTCCCTCGATCTCAATTATTTCAGTTTTTCCATTTGTCATTAGCTTGGTTTTACTGGCATTGATTTTGAATCCTGCATTCTTCTCCGCATTGTTCAGCTGTTCAATCATGTACTCAAGTTCTTGCGGAGTTGTAGCAAACAGAATAACGTCGTCGGCAAACCTAAGGTTTGTCAAATTGTTGCACTAAAGAGCCAAAAAAGTTTAAAATCGTTGGTGTATTCAATAAGCTTTATGGTGTTTTTTAATATAAAATATTCCTTTTAGTCCAGGAGATAGCGTGCAAAAAAGTGTCTGACTAACATCAAGCTAGAATTTTGTGTATAAGTAAATGTTTTGGTGCCTTTTAAGAATATATGATCGGCTAAGTTCGTCTGCGGGACATAGCTTGGCAATAGGCATTTGAAAAAAAAAAACTAAGTACTCAGGATCATGAAAATAACATTATCCACCAAAAAGGGCGAGACATGGCCGCTCTCCACCAGTTTGATTTTTTCAAATGCCTATTGCTAAGCTAGGTCCCGCAAGCGAACTTAGACGACCATATATTCTTAAAAGGCACCAAAACATTTACTTATACACAAAATTCTAGCTTGATGTTAGTCAGACACTTTTTTGCACGCTATCTCCTGGACTAAAAGGAATATTTTATTTTAAAAAACACCATAAAGCTTATTGAATACACCAACGAATTTAAACTTTTTTGGCTCTTTAGTATAACAATTTGAAAGTTTTGAAATATAATAATTTTTAATTTTTTTTAACGACTACAGCGGCCTAAATAAAATCTGTGAAATATGAGCAATATTTTTCCTATAGAAAAAAGCTGGTCTTTAAAATTGTGCATACTACAATGCTCCAGACATAATAGTTTTTGATTAATAATTCTTTTTTTGCAGATAAAGTAAACAATTTTTTGAATACGTAATTTAAGGCTAGAACTCCAGAACGGGTTGGAAAAAAGAGAGTCTGTACCAACTTTTTGGCTACATTCTGTGTGTAATAGTATCACCTCCTAAAGAATTGGCATCTGAGTGCAGAACACTAACATATGGAGGGGTCAGGATTAAAATGGATCAAATCCATTTTTTGTTTATAAATTGCTTTGTTTATTTAGCAATATTTCAGAGCAGCAATGGAATAAGTCCTTAGTACCTCATGGTAGCAGTTTCTAAGTGACAAAAAAAAAAATCCAATAATCAGGTTTGATGGACTTGGTCCACTTTAATCCTGACCCCTCTAGAAATGTATGTTTAAAACAAAAAAGGACACATCTTTTCATATGAAAATGTTTAAAACCGGAGCTTTTTTGAGGCAGAAGTTTAAAATTCTACAACACAAGTAAAATTAATCAACGCTCTTATGTTGTAAAAACCAACCCATCGCTAATTCAAACATATTCTATTGCCAGCCCGTGACAATAGATAAGATAAGAAGGCATTAGATAAGAAGTTACTAGTACTACTGCAAGCTTAAGTAAAGGATGTAACTAAATTATTGGAAAAACAGAAACCATGATCAGTGTCTTAATGATTTGTCTAGTCCAGCTGAATTCAACAACTCAAGCTCTTATTAGACCATCCTTAATTTTATCCCCGCCCTTCAAAGTCTGTTAACTAGGATAAAGAAAAATATATTTTAGAGGTGAATAATATAAATGTCTGAATTTATTTACCCTGTTTTCATGTAAGAATTTCAGTTTAACAGTAAGATCAGATCTAAGTTTCTCAAAAGAAGTTTTGTGTCTTTCATAGTTAAGTTGAGCCTCTTCAAGTCTATTCACAGTTGCCTCTGTTCTCGGTGACTGGACTAAAATTTCCAGATCAGTTCTATAAGCATCATATTCTATCCTACAAAAATACATAAAATAAATTATCAATACTCCTGATCATACTATAAAATAAAATATGTATACACATATATATCATTTAAACATCAATTATAAATAATTATGAAGTGAAATATTCATCAAAGAACTAGAAGAAAAAAAAAAAAAGTATAAAAACTTATATATACATAAGTAATTGCCACTCTTCAAGGTCAAAATCTGTAGTTCCCCTCCTTAACCATCCAGTGATTTTAGGAGGCAAGAGGTCCTTTCTTAAATTTATTGACATACGGCAAGAAAGGGGGTTTCAGCAGTTTATTAGAAAAACCTGCTATTAGATTCTACCTTTTCTTGACATATTATTTACAATACAAATGTTAAATATTAATTAAATTACCTAGCTGCCTCATACTGCCTTATAGTGAGTAAGGTATCCTCGATAGTTTTATTGCACAAAGTATTAACTGAAGAAACAAAAAAATTAAGAGCACTAAGCAAAGTTTCCCCATTCTTGGTCAGATTTCTCTGAGTTTCTGAATTATATAAAAACTCTTCCTGAAGCTCAGGTGATTTCTGTGCTAAATCAGAAAATGCTTCCCCCAAAGCATGCTGAAATAAAAATTTAACAATGATAATTATTAACAGATAAACTTAATAAGTTAATAAATTAAAGATATTGTTAGAGAGGCAAGTGGAGAAATACATTTTATATTAACAAGATAAGAAATAAATAAGCTTATGATTATAAAATTAAAATAAAGGGGTGAGTTTATGGTGGTAAAATTGATTTTTACTCAATGTTACATAGAAGAGGAACAAGTTTGTTCAATTTATTTGGAGTCAACAAGAACACGTCAGTCTAAAATGAAAGAAAACAACATCCTTATTTTATAAGACAAGTGAGTCTACAGAAATACAATACTAAAATACCAGGTTTTAGATTTGTCTTGAGTGGAAACTTAAATCCTTCCCAAACATGTAAGTTCATAGTTGGTTATATATTAAAGAAAAAAAAGTTTTGAGCTGGGTATTATACAATCTTTAAGTGTCCATATAAATTGAACATAATATTTTAATAAAAAAAATATGGTTACATAATAATAAATGAAGATTATAAATATATAAATTTATTTTAATAACCACTATTTAAGTATCCCATCAGTCCAACTGGAAATACTACTACATAACCCATAAGAACAAAGTTTTTATTTTAAATCCTTTATATTTATGCATTTTGTTTGGTTGTGTGAGTTAAAGGCAAATTATTTGTTTATGAAAACACATGAAGGTCACATTTTTCTTATAAAAAATAAACAAAGTATGAAAAATTCCTGATGAAAACAGTTTTATGACAAAGAATAACAATGACTTTTATCGTTGATTCATAAAAAACTAGGATTTTCATTGACATATGGTGCCAAAAACAAAACCATATATTATAATATTCGTACTTAGGGAGTCATCCTCTTATATTTAACACCCCACATGATACATGAGTTAAAAAAAATTCAATCCCTCAAACTTGGACCTCTTGTTTATGAGGGATGATTTTTTGATCATCCCTATTATTCTCTTGTGTTTGGGTAATTACACATATCATAACTGCAATATTTAAAATTTTTGTGCTGGGTACTGTCAGAGATGAGGTGTGTTACAGACAGACATACAAGCGCAGGAATGTGTAAGGGTCCTCGTTTTTATTAACAGACCCTAACCTAAAAATACAAATGAACATATACAGGTGTAAATTTTCATGTTTTATTGATAATGTGGATAAGAAGTGAAATATTTACGCCTTAAAATAAAACAAACAAAGTAGAGTTTTTATGTAGTAGGTAATTACCATTAAAACAAAAATAAATAAAAATACCTGAGTTTGAACAACATGGTAAAAATGACTTGTAAGAGCTCTTGAAAGTCTCAGCACATTAGAATACTTTCTTTGGGTATCTCTCAATAATTCTATCTGAGATTCCAATTCTGAAAACATAAAATAATTATTATTAATTTGTTTTGATTGCTTATTAAAAACTTTATTAACATTTTAACAAGTCTTCAAAAGATTATAAATTAACATTGGCAGACTGCAATGAAAGTTGGAATTTTCATTGGTCTTTTCACAGCTTCACTAGAAGATTATTTTATTATAAGTTATTTATTAGAATTTAGAACCAAAATAGAAAGAAAACTTTTTAATTTCTTTATTTTTTTTTTTAATTGATTATTAATGATATAAAGAATATAGATTCAGTCAAACTTAATTCACCAAATAACAATTAAACAAACAAGAACATTGACAACAAACTCTAAAGATTTCTACATAATATTGAGATCTCTAAGTCAGTTCCAATAATGTGATTTTTAAAAAAAAATCTTTCTTGAAAACATAGTAATACCAAATTTATAATTGGATAAGTAGTTTAGGCCTCATGTTTCTGCTCAGATGATATAGTACAGAGGGTGCTTTTTTTTAAAAAAGCACCCTCTAGTGCTTTTTTTGGTGATAAGATTTTGAGTTGGGTGATAAGAATATGAGTAAGTAAATATTAAAACCAATGAATTAAATAAAATAATATGGAGTTCTAGTCAACAAACAAACAACCAATACAAATAAATAATATAGAACAAACCAGTATCAACAGTTCTCGATGTTTTCCCTAACTTTTCAAACATAAGTTGCTTAGTACATTTATAGGTTGATATACTCCAGTTTTTTATTGTCTCTATTTTAGATGCTTGAGATTTAACAAGGGCAGAGTCCCCATTCTGACTTGGACTAGTTGGTGATGCAGGAGCTGAAAACAAAAAAAAAACTTCATTATTGTAATATAATTAAAAATGACAAACACTGTGAGTCTTTGAAAAAATTATTTCATTAGGGAATACTTAACAATAAAGCATTTAAGCTTTTATGCAGTGTTACTTAGAGTAGAGTAGTAATTAGGCCAATGTTACTTTTATATTAAAACATCTGTGTTCTCAAGGGATTGTTCGTAGTAATATTTTAAAGATACCAGATGTGTCAGAGTAAAGGGTTCAATCTTTAAAATATTTATTAAAAATATCACATGATAATTTGGAGGTGTAAGAAAAAAAAAAAAACCAATAAAAGTGATTCCTAGCTAAACTAAGAAAAATTATTAATTAACACCTACACAGTGGCGTAACTTACACCCCTGCAGACCCCAAATGCGGGGGGGGGGGGGGGGGGTGGGGGGTGCATAGGGCCCAGCGAGGCGGCGGGAAGAAGATCTCAGTGTTGACCTTAGTTTTCAAATAAACTCTTTCAGAGGGGCTTTTAAAACTGAGATTGATAAATTGACATCATTTCGGCAGTAGGCAAATCTTTTGTTTTTAGACAACTACTTGATAGCATCTAGCTTCCCGGACTTGTGCACAACTTTTCTACTTTCTTTGACTTTGCTAATATATAATATTATTTTAGTATATTACATAAATCCAAATAAAAAATATTATATTCAAAAGTCTTAACTCACCATTCACCATTTTCAAACGAATATTTTATCTTCCATTCAAAAAATAGTGGGGATAGGGGGGCCCGACTAAAGAAAGTTACGCCACTGCACCTACAGCCTTATCAAGATGAGTTTTAACTTTTAACAGTGAGGGAAAACAGAAGTGGGATGCTCCCTTGTCCCAAAGTACTCCCTTTTTCTTAATAGATAATTGGCCTAAGGGATATTTTATTTCTATATTACAGGAAAGTTTATATTCTTTTGTCTAATTCTCATACCAACCCACACTATGTCAAATTTGCAATGAAATAAGGGGTATCAAACTAAAAGAGAGCATACATTGGAAGAACTCTCAATTCTAATTCTTCTTTTCACTAAATGATATTCAGAAATAAAAGTTTTCTTCGGAACTTCTTCAGAATGTTACTTCCATTTTAAAAAAAAAGCAGAAGGGAGTACAAAACAATCTAAAGATGGTATACAGAATGTTCTTCTTTAGATTATTACTCCTCTTATAAAAACAGAAGTGTGATACTCCTTTGACCAGTACATTGCGCTAAACATCGCTTTGACTTAATAGTTATTTATAAAAAGGATTGCAAAAATTAACATCCATTTAAATTCTAAAAAAACATGGGGGTAACAATCTAAAGAAGTACAGATTCATTCTTAACTCCGACATGAGACAATGTGAAAAATGTACTTAAGACCCAATGTTATTGAGGAAGGAAGGTTACATTAGCAGATTAAAAGATAATATAATATTCTCATTAAAGTTTTAATAGAGTATTTGTGTGTTTTTTAACAGTTTATTGAACACATCGGTAATCTTCTCAAATTAGTTTGTTAAAACACACAGTAAAGCCAGTTATACATGGCAGATACTATAATTAGGCTGAATTGAATAAAACGGTGCGATAAAGACCAAGACTAAGGACTAAAACCGATAAAGACAAAAAATACTTTTATATACAATAGTATGATATTCCTTCGTCCCAAGCACATTACATTAAATATCCCTTTGTCTTAATAGTTACTTTGACTAAGTAATGTAAAATCTCCTGTGCACATGGAAATAGAAACAGCGCCGGTTTCTTCAGTTTTATCTAGAGCTAATATATTTCATAAATTGATAAGATATTATAATAACATATAAATCAAGTATTAATAATGTGACCGAGATACACTCAATCACTCCTGTATACAACTTATATGTCCTAATTTTACTATAAAGAACATTTTACTAGGTATTTTAAACTTTAATCACGAAGTTTAACATACTTCAAACGGTTTTTGGATCCATCCCTTATAACTGGCTTCAACCAAATGGTGAAAAATATGAAAATTTGCCAGAGGACTTAGTTTTAATATTCATTGGAGGAAAATAGCATAACTAAATCTCTTATCCTACCTACATAATTTTACTCTACCAAATTATAAGAACTTATAGAAAACTATCCATGAAGTTAGATTGGATTAGAAGTTTAATAATATTAATATTTAATGATATTAACCAAATTTAAAGTACCATAATAATATCGGGTTACTAAAGTTCAAGCCTATACCTTGCTAAGATTTTAAGAAAGATATACCGTTCAGCTCTAGATGTTAAATGGTACTTACTAGCAAGTAGCAAAATGAAAGTTTTAGGAGCAACAACCTAACAAGAGGTATGTATACATATAACAAATAGAATAATATAAAGTGGTCTTAGTAAAAAAAACTTGACAGACTAACTTGCTCGATTTGTAAGTGGTAAAGAAGTAGGATGATGAATACTACCAGATCTTTGTTCTGTTCCCTCGTGCGAATGAATGGTTTTATTAACTTCATTCATCTTCGACCAGCCTTGTACTAACTAGAAATAAACTAAGTAAAATTATTTTATTTCTTCAAAAAAATATCGGAAGTCACAAAATCTTTTTAGAAATACAAGAGACTAGAATCAAATTTTTAATTACAGGGTTCTCGGACATAAAAAAGGTTTCTTTATAAACGAGATTACGCGACGCAAAGAACTTATTAAAGAACAAATAGGCAGAAAAACAATCCTTTATAAACTATTTGATTAATTTAAATTTACACAACTAGTTTTTAAACTTTATAAATACATTTGAAATCCAAAAATACAGAATTGTCTTTAAAAAAATAATAGATTATGGAAAAACAAGAACAACAACTCGCGATTAGCAGCTTTCAAGGTGATATCTCGCGGGATTTTAAGGAACTATTTCAGACACACATGAAGTCATTTCTTATGACGTCAAAACAATCAAATCCAAAACCAAACATCCCTGCAGCACTTTCTTGAGGAGTAAAACTGATATTTTTGTACTTTATTATTCATATACATTTGTATGAGTGTATCAAGCTGTTAAATACCCTTTTAATATTTTTATTTTGTTATTTTATAGAATTTAAAATAACGTTTATGTTTATTATACTATAAGCATTTATAAAATAGGGGGGGGGGGAGTACAATTTAAGTACTAATTAAAATCAAAGTTCTTCATTAAATAATATCGATTATATTTGCATAAATTTGTGGTTTTCAATATGAAAGCGCAAATACCAGAATGTATGTTATATGTAATTTATTCCATAACCCCTAAAAACAGATTCAAATTCTATGTCTTTTTTTAGATTAAAGAAAAGTAGCAACTGTGTGAGACATTTGAAATGTTCCTCACTAACTACAACAAACAAACACTGGAATCCCTAAAGATAAAAAGTCGTTATCTTTCAAAATCGAAATTGACAGTTTCAGTTTCCGACTTTTTGATTATTTCTGTATTTGTTCTACTTACATATATTTTATTCATTATTTGCTAATATTTATTATAAATTTGGTTTTTTTTGGGGGCATTCTTATTATGTGTAATTAAGGGATTGTAGAGCCAATTCATTTTCAGTTTTATATCTTTACTTACTAACTGTTAATTATTATTTGCTTTATTATAAGGTATTGCTTTATTTAGCTCCAAGCACAGCAAAAGAGTGCAATGGGAGATTCTAAATTAGTTATCGGGTTAAAATTTGCTGAAAAGCTGTCTACAAAAAAAATAGACTCGAAAAAAGATTTTCAGGTAAATAAGCCTTTTTCCTAATATCTTAACATTGCTAAAACTATAACAGGGCATGGGGTTTGTGCCTGATATCTTTTGTAAGACTAAGGGATATTATCACTTCTATACGCAAGGTACAGATTTGAAAAGATATAACTATATATTATAAGTGATAGTATAGTGTATAATACAATGGAGAGCAAATATCCTATGCCTTAATAACTTGTGGTCAATGAATATCATTTGTGTGGTGAAGCTTATGAGGAGGGTTCCATATTCTATATTTCAGCCCTTACATTTTACTAAACAAGTTTATATGCCCTTAATTTTTCATAAGTTTAGCATTTTGGAATATTTTTCTTATAGTTTCATATGTACCTATATATCTATATCTACTAGGTAAAAATTCAGTCAACCAGCCATCTAGAAGAGGAGGTGGGAAAAGGGATATAATATCTCAAACATATAAATAATCAATTGTATACATCTTGTAAATGTACTGCTTTGACAAAAATATGTTATTGCCGGCAACCGATTCTCGCCTGTATGAATCACTACAGAATAGCACTAAATCTTTACCCTAGATTTAAATTATTGTAGGTCACATTTAACAATTTTAATAACGGGCATATTGTTGAAAGTGTACTTCAATGGTATTAGGCCAGGAGCTGTTGTACATTAAAGTCACACTAACATCAAGCTAGAATTTTGACTGTGTTTGGTAATTCTTTCATGTCCCCCAAGAATAGGCAATAACATCTGTTGGTTAGTAATACCTTATAGTCAAAATAATATTTAAATATTTCCATCAGTCATTTTTGGCCTACTGATTAATTTTTTACTCAGGATCGTTACAATTACCTTGTACACCATCATGCACGGGACAGGACCACTCTTCACCTGTCTAAACATACATATATTTATTAAAATATTTTCTTGTCTGGCAAACATCTGTCAGATAATATCTGAGTGATACCTAGTTGTCAAAATCTTGGTATTAACAACTTAATTAAGTGAAATATACTATACATATTAGTTGTACACTGATTTTTTTACTACGTTTTTATTAGCTTGCATTCTTGTTTGTTTGTTTGTCCGGTACAAATCTGGCAATCGATTTCTAACTAACTTCCCGAATAGCTAGACATTTGAAACTTTTAGCATAGCTCAGAACACGATGACAATGCATTATTTGGCTAAACTTGGCAATAGTGTACCCCTTCCGTGTAATCGATGTCTTTCGAAGTCGTACAGTTGACTTCGATACATCAATTTATCCCTTCCAATAATATATGTATATAATAATTATATATGTATGGTTTGTTCATAGGAGAGTTGATATCCCTTTGTCAAAAAATACGTTGGAGTGAGAAGGGGTGCGCTATTGCCGATATTTACCCATTATTTTAATACTTTTAGCCATCTTTCAGCAGAATTTAATTAGTTTTCAGCAAATTTTGCTGTGAGGAAAGTTAGTTCGGAAAAAATCCGCAAGTTATTTTATTTGTTTTGCCATATCCAATATTTACGCAATCTTCATTTTGACGGGTCTCAAATTTGTGATAGATAAACATTGAATGACAGCAAAACAGGAAATATCGATTATATTATTTATCGATTATATTATTTCAAATATATTGATGGCATGCTTTAGATTTGGTGTTGGGGAGATCCGTTGTACAAAGATTTATCCTTTTACAGGTTTAAGATATCAGCTCTCTGGATGGTTGTCATTTATGTGAAGTAAATAAATTCGGAACTTTTTTTTTCCACTAACATTATATATTATATAACAATAACAATTATATTATCAACATTACATAAGATTCAACAGAAAATTTAAAAACGTAGTATATAAAAAGTTCTTTTTATCTTGAAATTATTTAAAAATTAATTTTTGAATGTTCATTTGTCTAGGAACTTATAACTGTTCTTCTGGAAGCTATTCAGGAAATAGAATGCTGCCTAGATGGACATATAAACAACACACATAGAACCAAGTTGAAACTCTGTTTACTTCAAATACAGTATACTATTAATAGAATGTCTGAAATTCTTACTAATTCAAGTTATCAGAAAAAAACTGTAAGTTTTTTAAATGTATTATATGTAGTTCTACATAATATCAGTTCTTTTGTAAGCAAGTACATTTATTTTTGATTTATTCACTTCTTGTTTAGTTATATAGATTTTTATTTTTACAGATTATCCTTAAGCTACTCAATAAAAAGATATATTTATGCTTGAAGGAAACATTAAATTTATTTAATGATGAAACTGTGCCAACTTTTAAAAATAATGATCTCAGCTATCATGCTCTGATGAGTAATGTTTTATCAGCTCTAGCTTCTCCACAATCTTACAATAACTTAAATAGCTTTATTGATAATTTACTTTGTGGTAGTTTAACTATAGCTAAACTTTCTACCCATACAGATTTTAAGGACATCAATGCATGTTGCAAAAACGTAAGTCATCTTAAAATTATGAATAAATAAAGATAAGATATATTTTTAAATAAAGATGAGTACTAATATCGGTTTATCTATTTTTTGGCCTATGTTACAATGTAAATCTTATTTCATTTTTTCCAAATATCTTTAGATATTGAATGCATTTTCATCTTTAAAAGAAGACCCAGCACTAAACTGTGACGAGTTTGATTTAAATTTCAGTCATCTCCACTATCAGGTGGAATGTCTTGAGAGGAAAGTAAATACAGCCATGCTTCGCCTGTTTCTACATGTAAGTAAGCTAGTATAATCATTTCTATAATTAATTATTCATAACGAAAAGCTACAAAGCTACATTGTGAGCTTGATGGTTTTTCTGTCCTTACATATTAGTTTTAGAAAAAAAAAAAAAAAACTTTTATTTAACAATATTTTCCTAAGTATGAGAAAAAAATATATGATAATACTTCTCTGTGGGACAAAAGGTTTGTTCCAACAGCCAATTCGAGGACGGTTCTAGAACCAGTTCAGGATTTTTTAATGCGCATGCGTCTATGAGGACTGGTTCAGAACTGATTCAAAAAGAGGAGCCTGTTGGAACGATTTAAGAACTCTTTCAGAACTGCAACCTTCATGTTACCTCTCTTTATCTTGTTTTTATTTTCCTCTTCGTATCTCTCCACTTGTTTTGTTTATGTTCACTCAGAAATGGATTACTTACGTGAACATATTCTATTGTTAAACTCAACAAAGTTTATAAGAATGCACATTAGAGCAAATAGTTTTTAAAATTACAAATTTATCACACTGTCATTTCTGAATGATTATATTTCGCTCTCACATTTGGGATTCGTCAGGCTCGTAACAATCCTGTCTTTTAGTTTCAGTTGCCGTTGCCTATTAAAAATTTGTTTGTATAAATTGTAATTTTTTTAAACATTAACTGTTAAATCATATAAAAAGTACCGGTGTGGAAATCCTACACATGACTCCCATGAAATGTGGAATCAATACGCGATCAAGAGAGAGCTCAGTATTTACACCCATTTTCATGGTAGTAAAAACATTAAAATGCCAATATCTCCAAAACCACTTGTGCCCAAAAAGTATAGGTACAATCTACCAAATAGGACACATAATAATATATACCCCAAATAAAATAGAAATCAAATAATGTCTACTGAAATTATCGTCGACAGACCGATTTCGTGCTTAAGTGACTACAGCTCCGAAACGTCGTGAGCTACGATGTTCGGGTTTGTCGCCATCAGTTTTTCCGACAAAAGTTTTAAATAATGTCGCAAACCGCATCTCAATACGATATCTTGAAGCGATATGTTATTAAAGGTTTAGTTACATACGAATACGTACATACAGACGTATATGAAACAGATTTTAATGATATCCCCGGGTTCGTAAGACCCCTCCTTCACAGAGATCTCGGAATCAAGTTTCGGATGATAAAATGTGAATTTTATCTTGGCTTATTAAAAATAAACCCTTATATAAGAAAAGGTCAACCACACATTAAGAAATATTTACAAATAAAGGGTTCAAAACTACAAAAAAGAAAATTATAAGAATAATTTATCTGTTTGTTTTTTTTTCTTGTCTGTAAATCATCGGTGGATGTACAGACAAAAAGATCGTAGGTAATTCTTATAAAGGACTCAAAGTCGCTATGAGAAATTTTAATTATCATGAGGAATAAATAAAATATAAATTATATTTTATTATTCCAATATACTATCATGATAAAAAATAATACGTAAAGAAGAAAGAAAGAAGTAGTATAAATATTAACTGAGGAGAGAGAAACAAAACACGCTAGGAAACAGAAATATCAAGAAAAGAAACGAAAACAAATGTCAGGTTATAGTTGAACAGTAGTAGTAGTGTAACCTACACGCCTCCGTATATTAGTATTAGTAGTTCTGGCCGAGTTCCTTCTTCAGTCCGGGAACTGTTTTCACGGTTCTAGGACTGTCCCAGAACCGTTCGACTTTCTGTTGGAACACGGGACTAAAAGTTCCAGAACCGTCCGAAAAGCGTGTAGGAACGGTCTTTCGATACTGCGCATGCTCCCGGCAGTTCTAGAACCGTCCGAGGCTCTGTTGGAACAAACCTAAAGATATTTCCGGAAGTAACTATGGTGACCCAAATGTTTTATTTTTTGAAATTTTTGAGTGGGGTATCATAGTAAAGGTATTAAATGTAGATTACAAATATATATCGCATTTTCAAAATAGTGATTATTTTACCCCCAAAATAATTAAAACTAAACCCCCCAAAAATCCCCCCCCCCTGCTACCCCATAAGGAAATGCCCTAAAAATGAGGAAAAAAATGCATGAATATACTTCTCTGTGGGCCAAAGATTACTCTGGGAGTTCTTATAAAAAAGTCAAATTTTTGAAATTTTATGTGACTGTGACTATGGCCAAAATTTTTATTTGTTTACATTTTTGAGTGGGGTATCATAGCAAAGGTATTGAAATGTTGATTACAAATATACATCGTATTTTCAACATGACGGCTATTTTACTCCCCAAAAGAATCTAATAAGTGCCCACTTTGTTCATTCAAAGTGCAACTTTTTATAAATATAAAAAAAAAAATAGATAATTTTATGACCGAAGAATTCCATTTAGTAGCTTGCTGGCGCAAGTACTTGACGGGATTTTTTTGTTTTATTTTATAATTTAAATTTTTTGTTTATGAACATTTAATCATGCATTAAATATTTTTACTGAAGGAAAATGAAATGGACATAGAAATTTATATTTTTATGTAAAAAACGGTAAAATAAGTAATTATATGAATTTATAATTTTTCTTAAAAGGAAAGAAAAAAAAGTTTTAAATTACCTTTATAATATCCCATCTTATCCTCTTCCCCACACTTTTGAAATATGAGCACTCTCTACTAACTTTAGTATACTGGATGATTTCTGCCATTTTCCTTTATAGAAGTGCAATGTACAGTACAGTATGCCACTATGTAATCTGTATTGTTTTTTAGTGGGCTAAATACCTTCACCAGAGGGTGAAAACCTTTTAACACGAATATGCTTAACATAACAAAATCAGTTAATTTGAATAATACTGCTGTCTTAAAAAAATACTAGGTATTTTCATGTATTTTTTTTTTCTTTTAACATGAAACAAAAATCACTTAACACAAAAAAATTTCGCTTATCGGAATGAACAAAATACAAAATCTTATTTAAGAGAATATAGAGGGGTCTAAAATATAAATGAGACACCCAGGCAAGAGCTCTCTACATCAAGCTCTTATAACAGAGATCGAATAATATATATTATATTAAAATATTTTTGATTTCTAAATGAAAGGATTTCTTCTAAAGAGAGTTTGATCCAATTTTCTTTCATAAAATTTGTAAATAGGTTATTTCTGTAAGATTCGTAGCTTGGAGAAAAGAAGAATATATATACAATAAGGTTTCGCATTCTTAAATGGTTTTCACAGTATGTATTCATGTTGTTTTCAGATCATGTCTTACCCTCAAGGGGCACTGAAAAAGCTAATTAAAAAGTGTGGCAGTTCGTCAAAATTGGAAAAATTTTCTGAAGACTTAGATGATGAAATAACTGATTTTGATTTGACTTGTGACAGGATAGCCCTTATTGGCAATTTCGCTATCAAATCTTGTGAACAAGAATCTTGTAAGTTGTTCTTAACTCTCTTTACTATTTACCTCTAGGACAATGTAATGAGGGTCTTGTCTAGATTTGGAAGCTATAGAAAAAATATTATAAGCAAAACAGATACTTAATTCACAGTTTTACACTTGCGTGTTTGATATGAAGTGAGGAACTACTCATTTTCAGTACTATCAGAAAGCTCTTCTAAGTAAATTTTCTTCATTCATTCTCAGGATGTGTCTGAACCATATTAACTGGTTGTCTTCCTCTTCAAAAGATCTTACGCATAATTTTTTACTTGTGACTATGGTTTTAATTTAATTTTTTTCTGTCTTCCTCAAACCACTAATCCTATGACCTTGGAAGTTTTAAATAGGTTCCTCTTACACTAGGTGTAAATAGAGGAGATAAAAAACCCCTACTTCTAGAAACTTAGAACTTAAAGAAGCTTCTTCTTATGTCTCTTTGACAAACTTATTTTTTTCTTTCTCTAGAATTACTGATCCTACGACCATGGGAATTGAGTAATTAGTGGATACTTTCTCATATAAAGAGAAAGTATTGTGATGGCGCGAAAATTCGATTTTGAGATTTTGATGGATTTACACGTTTTGAGGTCCCCTGAGTCCAAAAAAGTGGTTTTTAAAAAAGTCTGTCTGTCTGTCGTCTGTGCAGACGCCTGGAGCCTAAACTACTGGGCCGATTTTGACGAAATTTGGGCTGAAAATTACATGTTCAGAAAAATCATACCCTGAGGCGAAATCGAGAAATGAATTTTAGCTCTAATTTTGGGGGCGCTACCCCCCAAAAACTCTGAAAAAACCTGAAAAAAAATTATTTCTCGAAAACGGTTCCGACGATTTTGATTAAAAAATTCTAAAATGTAGTCCATTTGAATACGAATCTAAGGATATAAGCCGTTTTCCCGGGAAAAATCTAGTTCCTGAGAAATTAGCTTAAAACGCGAATGGAGAGAGCCTGGGTTCGATTCCCCACCGAGGAGAAGTTATTTTTATGATAAATTTTGATGAAATGTTCAATAATATTTAAATGTACATTTGAAAACTAATAAGTGGAAACACTGGGCTAAGTAATTATGAACTCATATATGAGAAAGTTTGTCTGAGTTGTCTCGGACAGATTTTTTATAATATGGGAAAATTGCCTTTCTTTCAAATAGATGTCCGGAAAAAAAACTATTTTGGCAATGATAAAAAATGTTTTTGACAAAATGCCGAATGAGCCTGTGTCGGGTGGCGTGTTTGGGTTGGCATAAGGTACTTATTGCTTTAGTACTGTGGACATTCCGATCGGTGCCGAACCATCCCACGGAAACCCGTACGGTAGTTTCTGTTCAGTGAAGAATGTTAATGATGAGTGATGGCGAAGATGCTGTTTTAGCAGTTGCTGTTGGAATCATGATTGCTGTAGCTCCTATGGAACATCTTTCTGACACACTGTATTAAATTCTGTCACTGTACTAAATTAGATTAATTAGCAAAGTACCCAAAATCTACTGTGCCTACTAAAGTAGATGCTTAACCAAATAATTATTGGTTTAGTTATTGCCTGTTGAATAGCTTTTTTTGGTCCGTTTCAGTGTAAAAATTTATTTTTTGTGTTGCTCTTATAGGAACAGTGCTTATAAGAATACATTTTGGAAACCACTATCCTGTGATGTGATATCCAAAGAAGGAAGTATAGACAAGAAAATTAAGAGAAGGATTGGATTGAGTTGAATGGCCTACAAATTTAGAAAACTATTCAGATCGGGTGTAGATATCACAGCAAAGAAAAAGTTATGAGAAAGTTTAGTGTGACCAATGTTAACTTAATGATGAGGATGAGACATTGAGCCTGAATGTGGAAGATTGAGTGGAAAGATTGAGGGTAACCTTGAGGCATGATGAAAATATGAAAACAAGAAAAGGAAACAAATAAATGGGTAAAGGATAAAACTGGGTTTTAGTCTATGGGATTATTAGTAAGCCAGAGGAAATAGAAATGGGCAGGGCACGTAATGAGATGTAAAGATGATAGATGGTAAAAAAAAAAAAAAAATAATCAAATGGACTCCATGGGAATAAAAGAGATAAATAGAAAGACCAAGGACTATATGGAGCCAAGAGATGAGGAAAGGCTGTGGCAGTGAGGTTTGGAGAAGAATAGCACTAAATAGAGCCGAGTGGAGAAGGATGATGTAATGTATTTATGTCATGGTTTATATACTATGATATTTCAGTTATATTGTCATAACATTATTATTGTATTCAGTTTAAATATGAAGTTGTAAGTTAATGACTATCCATGAGGGCATATTAATTCGTATCTTAAAGATGTACTACATTGTATACAGTAAGGTCTGGCTTCACAATGAATGATAATTGATAGTAAAATTATGTCAATAATATTTTAAAAGTACAAAGTGATTGAAAAGGGGGGAAAAATTAAATAAATAGTAGTTAATGTAAACTTGTTAGTTTGTTTTGTTAACATGTTACAATATTTGTTTATGTTTATTTATGTGTTTCAATGTTATATACATTTTTGTCATTTGTTACATATAATCTAGATCTAGCTGGCCATAGCTTTGGCTGGTTTCCATATTAGTGTTAAACCCATTAAAAAGAAGAGTGTAAAACCTAATTTACTTTAAACAATACTAGCATTAAATAGAGGTTTCTTCCTTTCTTTTTTATCTTGGGGATATAACAGAAAGAAAGAAATATTTGATGGGGATTAAGTTTTAGTGAACATTGGTTGTTAATCCAGACAAAGCCTAACTTTTGATGAATTTATGATAAGCCTTGAAAATTGTTTAAAGTTTTACTGCCTGTAAAAAAAACCTTTTTATTTTTTTACCTTTTTATTAATTTACTCTCTTCTAACATCTTGTGATTTTTTTTTTTTTTTTTAGTAAGGATTAAAGTTCAAAATTGTTTGGCTAATCTTGAATTTTGTGAGGAATCTTTAGTGCCTGCATGCATAGATTTCTACTTAGAGCCAAATTCTGAGAAAAGAGAATTTCTCAAATATTTAAGTTGTGAATGGAAATCTGAAGTACTTCTTCTAAGCTGTTTGTTGGATTCAATCGTCGATCCTGCAACTTTCTCTCTTGTAAGTAATATATATAACTTTGACTTGGAGAAGTATAAAGAAATTATTTATTAATATAATGTGGTATTGAGAACTAATTAAAATTAAAACAAAAGTTTATAAATGAGATCATTCCTGTTGATTTTTTAAAAAAATGTATTTACTTTTTTGCAGGTGGTATTTGAAGATTTAATTAATTTAATCCAAAATATAAAAACAAGTGAAGATGGCAGGGAAAGATTATTTCAAGATTTTTATCAAAGGTGTATGAAACTCAATGAAAACATAAGCAAGTCTCCTGATTGCCTTGCAGATTCATTTTTAGTAGGTTTAAAAAAATCTCTTGTTTCAGGTAAGAATTAAACATGCAGATTGTCTTAATTTACATCCTTCTCAGCCCCAAAAAAATAATTATCACTATATTTAAAAAATAATAAATTTATATTTAACAGGGGACCCCAAGGTTTATAACATTATTTTTACTTTATTTTCTTGCAAAGTTTCATCCTCCTATCTTTAACAGTTTCTATTCTGGAAAAGTGAAATGTGTGAAAAGTTGTTTCAAGATTAAATTCAATCAATGAAAAATTATAATACAGTAGAACCTCGATAATTCGGACCTCTAAAATCCGGAGCCTTGAAAATCCGAACTGCCTACTGAAAAATTTAATAACTACAAATTCTATAAAAAAAAAATTCCGATAGGTAAAAGTGGGACATCTCTTGCAAAAAAGTATGGTGTGGGGTCATCTAAAACGAAAAACAAGACAGCATACTGCGATACGCGTCAAAGCTAGGTTCTGAGTCAGAGAGAGGTCGAGGGGTCAAAAAACCGGAAAACATTACGAACGGCAAATGATACCCTTTAGAAGATGCGATGTACATATGGTTTACCCAAAGAAGAAGCTCAGGCTCACCTTTATCAGGTCCTCTCGTCTGCGAAAAAGTTGTTTAACAGTTTATTAGAAAATTCGGACAAATCGGTAATTCGGACAGTGTCTGGTCCCAATTAGTCCGAATTATCGAGGTTCCACTATATTTCTAATTAATGATACTTTTACTTTGTCTGTGTTTCATTTATATCATAAAAAATATAAATGTACAGAATGAAACTTGTACATGGAACTAATGTACAAAAATAAATGAACAATTCGAGGGAATTGTAAACTGGGGTCGTGTAACTTAATTAATCATTTCTTCAACTAATAACATAAAGTTGTTAAAGCAAGTTGTTTGGTATTCATTAATTCATCAATCAATAGTAATAATTGAGTAGCCGAATTCCAAAAGCAGCTATATCCAAAAATATGATATTGGACCCACTGAATTTTGTTTTTTAAAGCTCTACAAGGTTCTGCAGTCAAACAGTTCCAAAAAAATTATAAACCTATTAAAATCTAAATTGAAATATGAGTGCGGTTACAAAAGCAGCTATATCCCTACTGTACTCGGATTCGCTATATCCATAACTTGTTCCAAAAACAGCTATATCCAATGAACACATTATTGAGTTACTCTGAGTAAGGCTGCAAAATCATCTATATCCTTCTTTACACATTTCTATCTTCTTTAAAGCTGAAAAAAAATTGATAGAAGAGAAAAAAGTAAACAAAAAATATTATAGTGGTTACACTGAATAAATAATAGTTTAAATAGTTAAAATAATAGTTTATAACTGCTTAATTTATTGGATATAACTACTTTTGCTACAGCACACCAATCCAACATTGGGTTTGGTTGGAAAAGTAGCTATAAACCAAAACTGTGACAAAACCAGCTATGTGATAATTTCTTTTTTCGTGCTTTGCCAAAAAAAAATTTCAAGTGGATATAGCTGCTTTTGGAATTCAGCTACTCAATTATTCTTCATACTTAGTTCATAAAGGCGGGATTACACAGTACAATAAATCGAGGCGATGTGATTGTAACAATTTATTGTTGTAAATAAATCAAAAGAGAGAGTACTGACACATGCAACAATTTTTTTTCAATTATTTATTGTCGACCATGGTACAACTCAGTCAGCTGCTGTTGCGATGGAGGAAGTACTGTTGTGGCCTATATATGTCATTTGTTTAGCGAGAAAAGTGAAAAAGTCCCCAAGACCAATAATAAAGTGGAGTCGCCAGGGGTTACTGAAGAAAAGGGCGTTTCCTCATATCAAGTTATTGAACGAGTTGCAAAATGAACCCAATGACTGGTGGAATTATTTGAGGATGGATGAAGAGACTTATGTTGAGATGTTAAGTTTAGTTTCTTCATTTATTGTAAAAAATTATAATGTTATGAGAAAAGCGATATCTCCTCATGAAAGACTCTCAGCTACCTTAGGATTCCTTTCCACCGGAAAAAAACTATCTCAAAACAATGTTTCCTACGAACAGCCAGCGCAAATTGAGTCTAATTGTAGCGACAGATGCCTGCAACTATTTGCATGTTCCAACCTGTCGTTACGAATGGGAGAAATTGACACTATCCAGTCCAACTCCAATAAATCGCTACAATGTTGTGTTTACACGCAACGATAAATTGTGACAATTCCGTTATTACGATAAATTGATAGCATTTATCGTAGCGTGTAATCCCGCCTTAAGGAAGGCTTGTGTTTGCCTCAAAGAGATGTAATAATTTTTGGATTTCCTTAGCTCTCAAGACAAATGAAAGTAAAAACCCTAAAACAGATGATTCAATGAGTAGAATTCATCACCTGGAGATAATCCTTTCACTGGTTGATCAAATATCAGAACATTTAAATAAGATATTGAATTGTACCCTTGGAAACAATACTATTGGTAAGTTTCTCTTACTAATACATTTTTTTCTATTCGAAATATATTAAAAAACTGTTAACCCTGTGCATCTCGGCTTGGATAAGATACAAAATATTTAAGTGATATCATATTAAAATTAAATTTTTATTTATCTATATTTATTTAATTCTTTTTTCTAGATTTTACTCATTCAACTCTGAAGAATCTATCACTGAAAAACTCAGAAACAAGTTCCTCCAACATAAATCATCAGAATATCAGTAAAATTGTTTTATTATTTTATTTTGTACTTTAAATAGTGTTTAAAAAAGGTCTTGACACCTGTTCTAATATAAAGTAGACCTCGTTAACTGGACACGCGGTAATCCAGACGGTCCTCAATGCAAGCCCGCAACAATAAATATTATAACACAAATCGTTTCTTACTAACATTTTCCTAACCCGGTACACAATTTCAATGTGGATAATGCACTGAAAAATTTATATTTAAAAGATGTGTTTAGTATAGCAAGCTGGTGGAAACTGATAGGAATGTACAATGTATGTTTATTCACATACATGCCACTACATATCACGTTCATGCTGTACATTTAATTTATCCATACAAATGTTAATATAAATGCAGTACCTATACGTACAATAAAAAAATACCTCACTAATCCGGACAACCCTGTGTCTGAATTCGTCCGGATTAACGAGGTCCTAATGTAGTTGGTAATTTGATAGGTTTAAATCTTTGGTCGGTTCAACTTAAAACTTAGAACAAAAAAGGCTATAAAAGAAAAGGGAAGTATACTTTCATTGGTTATTTATGTAATATTTTATCAATAAATTGTAAGGTTCAAAGTTCTTAAAATTTAAAAAGGCTCAATTAAAAAAAACTGATCATTTTTAATTTGTAGACTTTACAAAATCAATAAATATTAAATAATTTAACATTTTTGTTAGCTCGTGTTTTTAATAATTCACTCAACATTACTACTTATGTTTTTCACTGTTTTTAAGAATTAGACTTCTCTTGAAACGAAGTTTGGTAATGTTTTGTTATTAGGAATATTATTATGAATATTAATTGTTATTACGAGTTTTTGTGTGGTAAATTCCTAAAATGTTTTCAATTTGATGATAGCAATTAATTTTATTACTACCACTCAATTGTAATTAATTTTTATGAATGGATATTTTTTCAGCTCTAGTATCTAAAGAGTGGGATGTTAGATGTCAAGAAAAATATTTGGAAAGCAACTTTGTACCAAGTAGCTACCTAGAAAAGGCACAGATGTGTTCACCTTTTGCTTTTACTATGTATCAGAAAACACCAGTGAGAAAAAAAATCAGGGATAATGTTGCTCTAACTTTGGATGTTTCGGTTAGAACTATTTTATTACATTGAATTTTGTGTGTATAAAATGTGTTGTACTAATTAATAACTAAATAGTATAAAAATATATAAATTTATGGTTTCAGAAAAACTTGGGCCAGAGTTTTGATGCATAATGTAAGCTGCCTCAACAAGAAAAAAATGTGTATATATTTAAATTTATTTATTGATACTGAAAATTTAAAAATAACATCAACTCTCATGTGACATTTGATGGCAATTAACGTTAATTTGTTAAGATTTTTTCTTTAAAGATTATTTAAACTAATTTTTGTAAAGGTAAAGATAGTCAACAAATTCTGTTCACAGCCAGTTCCTACAGTCACCAAATTGAAAAATAATACTAATATTTTATATAAAACTATTGTTAAACCATTTTAAGTATAACTAGGAGCCTATGTAAGATAAATATTTTGAAATAAAGTCAAAATATCAATTTATAAACATTGATTATTCTTAATTATTATTGAAATACAGCCCACAAAATCATTATGTCGCACTGCTGGATTGCTTTCATATTTTGCTACTATTGATTTGATGATAGCATTTATCTTGGTATTATGAAAAAAAAAATACCCTCATAGAACACAGACACGTTTGACCTATGAACTGAACAACTTTTGGTGTGATAGAAACTCCACACCTCCGCGGATCGGATCATAAAAATTCACAGGCCAAGGGTTGCTTACATGTGGTTTAAATGTTATTCATTTGGCTAACATATCAATTTAACCCTCCAGAGACAACATACATTCATAGGACATAGACTATAACGTGGGGCCCACCCGAGCCTCAATGTGCTTTCACCTGTTTTGAGTACAGGGAGATTCCTTTCCTTGAACAATTTTTCATAATTATAACGTAAATATATATATTTATATATTTCTTAAAACACAATTTTACAGTAAAATATCTTGAAATATTGGCAAAAATCCCAATTTGGACTATAATCATTAATTAGAATATAAAAGTGAATAAAGACTACCTTATTTCTTTTTTCTTAAGGCACTAATAATTTTATACAAAAACTGTCATTACTATTTTCAAATAACAACACCTAGTACTAGTAAGGCCCTAGTACTAGACGGCTAGGACAAACCTCTAGTTTGAACCTAGCCATTAGGTCACATTTTTAGGCCTTTTTACAAGTCCTATGGTAGAGTTCCAGCCATTTCACACATCATACCTCTGAACATTGTACCACTGAAGCGAGTATGGTGCGATCATAAGAGAGCCATTTAGATCAGAGTAGACCCACGTCCTTGTGCCGCTCTTGATTCATTGATGACCTAGCAGACGTGGTAAGTAATTTAATCCACGCTGGCTCTCTAATAACATAAAATCACCTAACTCCGTAAAAACAAAAGGATGGTACCTAACATAGAAGTCACTAAAAAAATATCACATTACCATCTTGAACTAGAACAGACTAGGCATTGTTCCCCTTATTTCCTACATCCAGACATAATTTTAAACTAAAATAAAAATTAAATGACGCCATAGAGATCAAAACTCATTGCATGGTTTGAGGTTGACAAGCAGGTGCTTAAGCAGTTGATAAGTAGTGGTGGACCTTGTCCACTACTTCCATGGGCTAAGAAATTATTATACTAAAGACTGCGCTTTCATCTGTTTCAAAATATTGATAATTACCTGCATACAATATGGTAAATGGTCACCATCATAAATTAAAGTAGCCTATTGAAAAAAAATGTTCACAAATGTCGTTTGTCATAAAAGGAGACTAACTTAAAAATTTTAAGGTACTAGTGCAATTGGTTCTAGAGATATGCCGAATTTCGCACATGAAAACCACCATCCTGAGTCAAGATGATGGGCTAAGAGGAATCTCATAGATTCGGAGTGATAAGTGGTATTTGGATTGTATAGGTATCCAAAAGGTTCAGAAGATAAATCAGAATACTAATTATCACATAACATATTTTTTTAATTAAAAACAATATAACAGTTACAAATCATTGGTAAATCTTTAGAGGCGGGGGCCACGCCATTTGAGGTTAGATTTAATACTTTGTTTGCCCTAGAATTTTTAATGGCTGCTCCGCACCGCCTTGCGGTGCTCCGCTCATATTCTGAGAAAAACAACCCTCCTGCATCTAGACCAGGTAGAGGTCCAACTCGAACAATGCAAATTTCAATCTAACCTCAAACGGCGTGGCCCCCTGTCTCTAAAGATCAACCCAAATCGTTAAACAAGAAAGAAGAAAAAAATTTATAATATTTTTTTATTTTCTCTTCATAAATAATTTCTTTCATTTTTTCACAGTCAGGTAGTATAATTTGACCTGATTTTAAAGCTTTCAAAATGTTCTGCTTTTCACAGGTTAAAGTTGAAGACACTTTAGCCAATTCTTCTTTGTCATTGGAGGAAGATATAACTTGTTTAATTTTATCTGTAACAATTCTTCTTAGAGCAATATCAGCCAAATGAATTTGACTCTGAGTTGGGTTTTCTACACGGATATCATTTACTGAATGCTTTAATGGATCTTTTAGGGCTGAAAATATTAAATCTTTTATTGGACCCATAAAATTGGAGAAGATACTGCAACATTTTAAATTAAGGGATTTCATTTCCCAAGAAAATTCGTTGGGACAAGGTGATTCAATCTTTTCAAATATATTTTTAATAATATTATTAGGAACGGGATTTGGCCTCTTTTGATTGAAAGTCAATGCAGAATTTAAATCTGATTCCAAGTAAACCTGACAAAAACCTATTGAGTTACTCTTGGCCAGCTTAACATATTCATATCTCATACTTCTATAATACATATTATCGTCCAGAACTATAATTGTTGATCCATTAGAGTCCATTCTCTTTGTTAATTCAATAATTTTGACCACTTCTTCATAGATCTCTTTCCTCTTTAATTTCCAGCCAGATTGTGCATTGTTAAAATTATCAAAATCGTCAAAACAAATTATAACGACTTTGAAATTATAATCTTGGTCGTTTTCTAAATGAAATTTTAATTCTCTAGAAAGTGTTGTCTTTCCGCTGGCTGGAATACCGATCAAACACAAGAGACAGACTTTGGTCATAATATAAATAAGCTAGTAGTATTTAAAAACTTAAAAAATTAATTGAGGCATTAGTAACTAAAAATCTCACTGATGTAAAGGAAGTTAGATTATAGTATCCTCCGTGAAAAGCCTCTCCATGGTTATATATATGAGCACCATCAGTATCAAGGAAATACCAATAAAAGAAACATTTTTATATTTTTAGTTCAGAATTAAACAGTAACCTAATTATAATATAATAAGAAAAAATATCACAACACACAAAATATAAAATAAACTGATAAGATCTAGATAATGATATGTTTTTTGTTTTCTTGGAATTAAATTTCGCGCCATTTACTTTTCAATCTACTCAGGTTTATTCTGCTTTAAAAATGAGCCTGATCTTACAATAGTTTATGCGCAATCTTTTAGGGTAGATTAGTGTTCGCCATTCGCTGAACTACTCAGAGAATGGTAAATGTTTAATATTTGGTGAATCCTCCTAAAATTTAGATTACAATACGGTCCCACAACTTTTTTGGGTGTATCTTTATAAGTTATAAATATACTAGCCCGCATGGCGAAGCTGTGAATTAATCTGAGTTTATACTCAAAACAATTGTAAACAAACAACAACAACAAATTAAAATTACTGGATTTGCTCTCCTGCTACATGTGTATGTTCTCGTAGTTAATTTAATTTGAATCGGCGGTATTTATCTTTTTAAATTTTCTTATTTATTTTGTGAAATAGCTTTTAAAATTAATACGATTCATTTACAAAACAATTCATCATGTCTTACATGCTTGGACATTTGCATAATGGCTGGCAGGTGGACCAGGCTATTCTTTCTGAAGAAGATAGGGTTGTGGTAAGAAAATTCTTTAACTTTCAATATAATCATATATATATATAAACATGATCATGTGAATAACAAAAATTGCTAAAACGATATCAGTTGAAATTAACTATTATTTCTTGTATAATTTTAAGTCATTGATTGATTTGCAGACCACATCTTTGTTTTTGATGTTTCTTTGTCATATACATGGGAACGTTAAAGATTATTTAGTTAATTTTTCTTCTTTCAACTTGGCCTGAGCTTCCGAAGGGTAAAGCACCTACATTCTATAAAAACACCTGGCTAAACTTCTATTAAAACACCGCCTGAAAGACGGTGGTGAGTGTGCCTAACGGGAAACTCTCTTGGGTGCCAGACTTTTCCAAGAACAGTCCCGCTCCCGACATTCCGGCTTCATTCTTTGAGCCATCTGTGTATGCCACCAGAGTTTCCTTATCGAATTCTATCTCTCCTTGTTCCCATCTGGCTCTTGATGGTATTTCTACCTTATACTTCCTCTTAAGTTTTAACTTTGTAGTTGGGGTAAATTTGCAGTTTAATTATTTATTTAAATTTGGTGGAAAATTTATCAGGTGGGCCATATTTTATTTTCATTATAATTTTAATTTGGGGGATCTGGAGAAATCCTACTTACTTTTTATTTTTTTATTTTAAATTTCCGTGTAGGTCTTTTGTCTGAAACTTATAATAATATGACCAATCTGCTTTTTTGTTTTGTGAGGTTTTGCTAAGGTACGCCATGCTGGTTCTGACCCAGGCAGAGGCTTTTGGAACGGCGTGGAGGCCGGCGGCCTTGGCCGTGAGGCCGAACCTCAAAAAGAAAATGTTTAATGTTCAGATATGTTTTTTTTTTAATTAAGTTCAGTAGTGTTTTACAATAAGTTTTGCTAGTAGTTCTCCTCAAATGGTTTTTTTCTCAAATTCAGAACTTCTCCAAAACCCTTCATGTGAAGGCAAGCTTTCTTCCCTTTTGGCCGCACATGGTGGCACCATTTCATTAGTTTTGTATATTTAGTTTTTTTCCTAGATGGTAATGTTCTCTTTTTTCTTTAATTTTAGGGTGGTTAGTCTGGGGCCGAAGTGGTCTTACTATCAACCAGATTCTAGTAGTTGATAGTAATTTTAATAGAATTCATCTAACTCTATTAAAATGTATTTTAATTTAAGATTAAACTTAAGATATAGGTCATTCAGCCAATATAATTTTCTTTTTATGTAAGGGGTTGGTTCTTGTCCCATTTATAAAAGAACCTGGCGCCTAAATTCCAATAGATATTTATTTTGTTTGTAATTTTTGTTTTTTTTTAAATTATTTTTTTTCACTACCCCCCCCCTAACTACCTACTGAGTTGGGCATAACCTAATTAAAGTACTTGTTACAACTTATGTGCCCTTCCTGACACTCTGATCGCAGTATAAGGGATCTTTGACTCAGCCACCCTTTCGATTTCCAAGTGTCCGGTTAGGATTCCTTTCCCTAGCCATTGCCTGTTGTCTCTGAGCCTGACATCCATATCAATCATCCATATCAATCCATATCCTAAGTGGAGGGATGCCTACAAGAGCCTCTAAGGCGGCTGTAGGTGTCGTCCTCATTACACCTGTTATGCTTCTACAAGCTAACCTCTGAACTTTGTCGAGCCTCTTGGCCGAGCTGGCTGCTCTTATCCTTGGCCACCAGATCAGAGCCCCATATTGGATTTTTGGTCTGATTGCCTCTGTATACAGCAATTTGAGAATTTTGGGGGATAATCCCCATCTATTCCCCACTGCTCGCCTCAGTTGCCAGAACATCATAGTTGCCTTTCCTATTACCTTTTCTATATGTATCCTCCAAGCCATTTTTGGGTCGAAGGTAACACCAAGGTATTTAACCTCTTTTGCCAAACTGAGCTCTTGGCCAAATATTTTGGGGGCCTTAAAACCCACTATTTTCCTTTTTCTGGTAAAGACCATCAGCTCAGTCTAAGATGGATTGACTGAGAGTCCGAAGTCTTTACACCATCCTTCAATAATCCTACAGGCGAGTTGCATCCTTTCGCAGCATGTTTCTAGCAACTTGCCTCTTACCAAGACTAGTCCATCGTCTGAGTACGCCTGAACATATAAATCTTCCTCTGTCTGCCTCCTCAAGAGCCCATCCATCACCAGACACCACAGGTGCGGTGAGAGGCAGCTACCCTGGGGGCAGCTCGGATAGTAACCTTGGTGTCATTCAGTGATGAGTCCACTTTCCTCCCCTTCAGGGAGGACAATATCCATTCAATGATGGCTCGAGGAGTGTTCCTCATCAGAAGTTCCTCTTCTATATTCCTCATCTTTGCTTTATCAAAGGCTCCTTCCACATCAAAGAAGAGAGCCAAAATATAGTCTCCTCGTTGTATCCCTTTTTCTATCCTATAAGTAACCGCATGAATTATTGACACCAATGAGAAACCTATGGTCTTGACCTAACACCTTCCTCGAATGTACTGCACTAGTCTTGACGAATTTTAGTATGATTTTTATTTATCACCAGATGATTTAAAAAGAATAGTGTAACTTACATTTGAGACTCCCCTTGTATAAGAGAGCTCTATTACTCAATTCAAGTGTATAAATAGTGTGAAATATATTTTTGTTACGTATTTTTCTTGTTATATAAATGCTTATTACTTCTGTCTCCTTCATTTAAATATGTATTTCTTGGTCCTGCTTATGTAACATGTATGAAGAATGATGAACTTATTTGTAATAAATAATACAAAAAAAATATTATTAATTGTTTTAGGTAATCCGTTTTGGCCACGATTGGGATCCTACTTGTATGAAAATGGATGAAGTACTCTACAGTATTGCAGAAAAAGTAAAAAATTTTGCTGTGATTTACCTAGTGGATATAACTAAAGTACCAGATTTCAATAAGATGTATGAATTGTATGACCCGTGCACTGTCATGTTTTTTTTCAGGAACAAACATATAATGATAGATTTAGGAACAGGAAACAATAATAAGATCAACTGGGCTCTAGAAGATAAGCAGGAAATGATTGATATAATTGAAACAGTGTACAGGGGAGCAAGGAAAGGCAGAGGTCTTGTTGTATCGCCCAAAGACTACTCTACTAAATATAGATATTAATTTATGTTTTCGAGGTGTTCATGTGAAGAGGTCATAATCCTCCTCTAATTATTTGACTTAAGAGGTTAGTGTTGAATCCTTCCTTGTGAGTCCAAGAATGTTTGATTATCATCTCAATGTCTTTTGACTATTTCCTATTAAAAAAATAATAGAACTTCGTTTTTTTAATTGGACTGGGAAAAGAAGATTTACCATCATAAGCCTCAGCCTATAAAATAAATGGATTATAGTTACATAATGTTTAGAATAAGAAAAAATGTGTCTTACCTTATTCTTTTTATAGCCATCCAATTATATTTCAAGTCCAATTAAGTTTTTATTTTTAATGCTGTTTGTGATAATGTTTTAAGCATAGTTGTAACATAATTTTAATTCACTCTTGCTTTTTAAAATTTAATAAAGTGATTATATTTATTATAATAGTGTATTATCTGTTCAAGTTATCCTTAGTTATTTCGTAAAGAGACAACATACCCTGTTTCAATTGAATATGCTTCATGTTAATTTGTCTTTGTGTATATTTTGCACTTTGTTCCCAGTTACATTTCTTTTGTTTTTTACGAGACCAAACATTACTATAAATTTTGGGGCAATGTTTTAGCTGAAAGGATTTTTCCTTTCTTTCTCTCTTTAAAAAACTCCCCTGTGCTTTTGTTGTTAGGGTTTTAATAGTGTGTTCTCTAATCATAGATAGCATCTGAGCTGCTGTCTTTATTAGAATATTAGACCATGATATTCTAATAATGGCGTAATAATAATGTCTCATAAAACTGAAAAAAAAAAAACCTATGTAATTTTTTATACTATGTAAAATTATTAGAACTATGGTGGGATGGATCCCCACTGTGCTTCTTGCACAGGAGAGATTCTGACTCCTGCAAGTAGCACAATTTAAAGCCCAGTATCACCATATAAATGGGTAGTTACTTTAGTGAAGTGGTGTTTATATGGTTGGTATGTCAATTATATGGTTTATTCAGCTGATGATGGAGAGACTCACTAACCATGCGCCATCCATTACATAAACATAGTGAGAGGGTTATGTTAGTGAGATTATTTCAAATAAAACACGGTACATATTTATGTTTCGGCTAAACTCGGCAATAGTGCACCCCTTCCGTGTAATCGATGTCTTTCGAAGTCTTACAGTTGGCTTCGATATATCAATTCATCCCTTCCATTCGTATATAATAATATATGTATATAATAATTATTGTTCATAGGAGAGTTGATATCCCTTTGTCAAAAAATATGTTAGAGTGAGAAGGGATGCGCTATTGCCGATATTTACCTATGTTTCTTTCTAACATTTCTTTGAATTTATTAGCATAATCAGAGCCTAAAACCAAAGAAATGACATAAAATAACTACCTTAATTATTTATTCGGAAGAGTTTCCTGCATCTTCCACTTTCTTTCTTCATCTGGTTCATCGCAATGGAATTTTTTGATGACATTGAACAGAAATTCGGTGAAGATTTAAAATTATACAAATATCTTTATTGAAACCGTATACTTCAATGAACAACAAAGTTTGCCTTGTTTTTTTTTATTATTTTATAGTTTCTTTTATTTGCTTTATGCTTTGATGATGCTAGTAAATTTAGTGAAATGTTAGAAAAACCTAAATACTGGTTAATTTGACAGAATGTTACTAACAAAACTCTCTCATTGTACTTTAAGTGTCACTAGCTACCATGATTAATTACATATATAGAGTGGAGTGTTGATTATCCGAATGGCTTTATGGAAAAATAATCTGCCAATTAGTGTGCCACATAGTTCATGTCCTACTTAGTTTAAATTAACAATTTTATGCTTTTACAACTGATTTTCATTAAATTTATTTAATTTTCCCCCGTTTTTTAAATCTTTAAAATTGATTTGATTTTTTGTATGAATAAAAGTATCACTTTAGCAAAATTTAAAGAGTACAGACGGTTGAAATTAATCTGGGGCTATATGCTCTAGTTGTACTTTCGACAAATCATCTAAATTTCATAAAAATCAGACGAGTTCTTTTCAAGATATAGGTGTAAATAAATGTATGTTTGTGCTCGTGTGGAAGAGAAACAAATGGGCACAGAAGGTTAAAACATATATGGGACCAACAATGGACTAATTATGACCTACCATCCAAATTTGATTAAAATTATATTTTTTTACTGTGTACTAAAGATAAATAAACAAAGATGCTTTTTGTACAAACATAATTAATCTATTTTACATCTTTCCTTTTTTTTGTTGAATTTTAATTATTCTAACCAGCCTATGCAACATAAGTTTGTATAATTGATGCTCTACTGAAGTTTTATTAGCCTTTTGGCTGGCCACAGGCTGTTGGGCTTCTCTGCTCAAGTGTGGGGGCGTAAGACTTTCATTGAATCGAGCTTATGAATTAAATGCCAATATACATTTATTATGTTACTAGCCTTCACCCAGTGCTCCTCACAGGGCTCATGCTAGGTAATACCAGCTATGTTTCCTATTATCATGTAGGCCTAGCAATTTAATAAAATTCCTAAATAGTTTTAGAACTTAATCATAAAGTTTTCTTTATGAGAAAATAAAGATTTTCAAAATCTCACTAACTTAGTAGTTTTTGTAATTAAAACAGCTCATTGTAACCTCTATTGAATTACCACAAATGATTTTTACCAATTAATTCTGATTAGTTCTTGCTTATTAAAGTAAAGCAACTAAAACATATATTTTAGCAATATTGTCCTACCTATTGCTCCAAGTACCAAGTATCTCCCATTTACATCACAAAGCTGGGTGAACACCAAGCGTGACCAGATCCTCTGCTTCCATAGCATAAATGACAGAAATGTGATGAGCTACCCCATGTGTATGATAAAATAAATTAAATTTTAATTATTACCAAAACCTTTGTTCACAACAAACACAATATTTAATATAGTGTTTGTTGAACTTTTTAGGGTAAAATAAATATTTTATTTTCTTCTTCAAACAGCGATATTTCGCCTTTTTCTACTTGAATGTTCTTCCTCTTTCAATCGTCAGTTTGAATCTTAAAAGTTTATATGCATAAATAATAAAATAAATAAATAAAAATGCTTGTAAAACAAAATGTAATAACTCAGCTTATACTTTACAAATAGTTTTAATATTGTTTTTAATCAAATGAAATTTCAATTAAAATAAAACAATGAGAAAACTATTTAACATAAAATAAATAAAACTAAAGGTTGTTAAGACTGTAGACAGGGAGCATAATAATGTATAATATAAATAAGGTACATTCCATATCACGTAATACTTGATACACAGCCTTACTTTTGATCTATAACATTTCGTACAAAAGTTATTTTTACAAATAATAGATTTTGAATATTCGACAATATGACAACAACAATGTACAGGATTATCATTTATGATTAAAATTAGTTCATTTTAGAGAAAAAAATATGTCAAAGGCTTTGCATACCAAGTGGCAAATTTATAAAACATTGGATACAAATTTTAGAGTTAATTATATCTATGAGAAGCAAGTTAATTGGAATCGTTAGTCCAGTCTTTAGATTAATCTTAAGGCATATGTTTGCAGTGTTGGTTAGTGGTTAGGTATATTTGCACATCAAAACAATGGTTTCGTTGTTAACACTTTCATCTGTAAAATTATTAAAAATGTTTATTGACTGTTTTTATTATTAATTGTTTTACTCAGTGATAGTGCACAACAAGATTTAAAAATCATGTTTATAATCAGCTTCTTGAGTCATTATTAAAATTTTGAATAATTAGTTCAAATTAATCCACGAGAAATAAAAAAAAAAAAATCAACATTAACTCCGTGGGCCACTTTAGTCTTATTGTAATGACTAGTAAAAATTAGGTGATAACATATACATATATATACACATATAATGGTTTTCCCAGCTGTCAATACTTCTGGAAGTGATAATACAACTATTAAAATGGTTGTGCGTGGTCTTTTGTAAAAATAGTTTTGTTGGTATTATGAACATAAAAATAGTTATTATAAGGGAGGGGGGGGGGGGCATTCAAAATGTTGATGCTTTTTTACAAAATAACATGAATTTATAGAACTGTTGTTTTTTTAATCTACTCTTTATAACTTAAATACCTACCCCACTAAAAAAACTTGCTATACTTATTTGTTCTATGGCCCAGCAGACCACCAATTTTGCATATTTTTTAAAATATTTTTAGTAACAACAGAAATATAGTTTTGGGGGGGGGGGACTCGCAAACTTTTGATGTTTTTTGACAAAATGCCATGAAAAATTAACCACTTTCTACACACTTCCAAGTGTTATATATTTTTGTAATCTGCTCTTCAATACCTTTCATTTAATAACCTAATCAAAATTTTAAAAAAATATTTTTGCTGTTGATTTGAACTGCTGATTATTTTGAGTTGCTGTATTTTTTCTGTGTATGTAACACTGCCAAGTTTCATGTTTTTGTCTCTTTTGATTCAAAAGTTAATAAAACCGTTCAGAGTGAAAGACACAGGAACTTAATTATAAGGATTTCTTTTTTTTTGGTTTTACCAATGAAACTCTAAACAAAATAGTCAAAAAGTGGGTACATATAAACTTTCTTTTCTCCTACTCATTCTTCAGTTTGAGCCTTATTTTTTTTAACAATTTCTGCTTTATCTTTAAAAACTATTATTAGCTGAAACATTGTGGTAGGTAAGTAGGTATGCATCATTTTAAAGACCAGCTCTTTTTCTACAGAATATAGTGTGTGGTTCATATTTTAAAAATTCTATTCAGCCCTCTGTTAACTGTTTGAAAATGAAAAAATATCATATTTTAAACATTTGTAAAAAAATTGAGCTATTATATCTCTAAAATCAAATTAAAGATCATGTGTAAATTAAACAAAAGTTGGCACATTTACAATGCTTTAAAATCTAATAATATTCCTTTTTTACGTAGGCAAAAATATGATTGGAATAAAATTAAGTATTCCTAAACTGTAGGTGGGATAAGACTGGTTTTGAAGAAATCCCATGTAACTGTGTAAGAAGTCCCATGTTTTCTTTGATTGAATTAGGTAGGTGGTACGTGGTTTTATTTATAATGTTCTTGCACTTCTACCCCCCCCCCCCCCCTTCTTGAAATGTAAAAACTAACTTTTGGAGGTTGGTTTCTTTAGCATTTCATAATTAATTTTCCCTTAGGAATTATTGATAATGTTTAGAATTAAATAATGAGTTTTTGGTTGTTTTTTTTGCCATCTTTTAAAATCATTTATTTTTGGGGTCCCTAAAAAGTATGACTACTGGTGGCTGATTTCCTATGATTTTATTTTTAAAATTATCTTTGGGGGTATTGTATTATTGTGTAATTTTATTAGTGTGTAAAATTATGTAGAAACTTTTTGACTGCTTTTTAGGTGTAGTATCACTCCCTAAAGTATTGGCAACTCGGAGGATAACACCCTGTATATCTATGTGTACTATTATAATATATATATACTTTACAACTTAATATAATAACTTAAAATTAGCTTATAATATTAACTTATAATAATTATAGAAGGGAGTCAGAACAGAGAAAAATACACTCCCCTGCTGGGATCCCCAAGCAAATTCTCTATTGTTAATATTAGTATTTGCAAAGAATGTTCAAATGTAGAATGATGAGAAAAATGTAATCTCACCTATTTAAAAAATGTGATGTAAAACCGTATAGTAACTTTCAAGTTACTAAACAGTTCAATACTCAAGCTGTTAAAGTTTACAGTGATTGCTATGAGGTTAATCTACAATATTACACGCTGGGGTCACTCTACCCACTCTTTAAGGAACTTGAAGTTAATCTAACCAGAAAAATCAAATCCAAAATGCTGGCAGTATAATAATAACAAATAAAATGGATTTAAAAAAAAAAAAAAAATTATATATATATATATATATATATATATATATATATATATATATATATATATATATATATATATATATATATATATATATATATATATATATATATATAATATATATATATATATATAAATAAAAAAAATAAATAAAATAATAGAAATAATACAATATTATAGCTTTTAACTTGACTTGTATTATTATAAACTTGTTAATTAGTTTCTGGTCAGTACATTAAGAAAAATAAATATACTTAAAATGTGTGATTGATTTTAAAAACACCCATTTAAGTTTTAGTTTAAGTTATAACTAACACAAAAGTAAAAGTATTGATTTGACTGGAATTAAACGTCCAAATAATCTCAATATAATGACAGCAATACCTTTTATTCTTATTTTATTAAATAAAGCTAGTGAATATTGACTCAAGAAATTGATCTAATAGAAATTTAATATCTGCAAATACATAATTAGCCCAACACTTTGGATGCAGCAAAGTGTCATTTTTTATTTTATGATATGTTGTGAATTTTTTTTTTTTTGGCAAAATTTACATTGGTCTCCTATAATAAGAAGCTTTTTCTATTAAGAAAAATAGGGCGCAAAAGCTAGATTTATATTTATACATATTCATTTCTTTTTAAATTATAATCATAATTAACAAACTTATTTTTCTCTCTTTATTCTCTGAAGAAAATGCTGTAAATTTAGTGTTTATCCTGGAACAATTGTTATTTTATTTTTTATTTTTTTATTTATAATGACTTTATAGTTATTTTTATATAGTTTTGTAATGAACATTAGCCAAGTCGAAAATACAATTTAGAAATAAGTAATAACATAAAAAATATATTTAAGGACTGTCTCATTAACCCAACCCAGTCTTTAGTGTAAGCTATATACACACACAGCTATATGTGTGTAGTGGGAGCTGCTGTTATTTATATTTATTAATTGATCAACCCACCTTAGCAGCAATCTATTTATTTACAGATCTTACCACAGGGTGATATATTGAATAAAATACATTTATAAAAGAACATCATCTTACAGTCTTTGCCAAATAAGAAATAGTGTGTCAATGATCACTCATTTTGCAATGACTGTAAAAACACTTAGTCTTGATATATTCGTTGTATATTACCCTTTGTTTTTATAATATGCTTATTCTATGAGGACTAAAAATTAGTCTTGATATTTTGTTTTATTACCTCCTCACATGTGATGCAAACCCAATTTAACAAACTTTGTTTTTGCTGCCTGACTGAATCCCCATCTGAAAGTAATATGTGCAAGTGTAGTAATTTACTTGGGTTGGATTTATGAGATATCTCCTATACATTTTTATTTTCACCTTATAATTTAGTCTAAATAAAAAAATAATTACTTTTTTTAATCATATATCAAATTATACTCATATCCTAATTTTTTTATGACCAAATAAAGTTTTTTTTTTTTTTTTTTTTTTTTACAAATATCTGTAAAACAAAAACAGCATTAAGAAAATAAATTATAAACTTTAATTTAATGGTTGTGAAAGAGCTTAGGTTTATTTGGCAATGAAATTATCAGAAAAGAATTTGCTCTTTACTAAATTATTTAAATCTACTGTCAGAGCCCTTACGATTATCAGAAGCATTTTTAATTAGAGCTTTAAAACAAAATATAGATTTATTTTAATAACCTTAATACCTCCACATTCATTGAAAGAATGACCTCACCTGTAATAATAATATATGTTAATAATCCTATAATAATATATGTGTACAATTCAAATATTTTTCTGTGTACATAAGAGAGAGAAAAAGGAAATAAGATAATGATTTTTTTTATTTCAAATTACTAAGAGTGGTAGGTATAGTGGAAGAATGGGTATCAATTTAAGCATTGTAAACTGCCTACTTATTACCCATGTTACCCTCACTTTCAAAAACATATTTCCCTTGTGGCATCCTATTCAAGTTTTGACCCTGTTTTAAAATTTTGGTAAACTGTACATTAAAAGTTAATTGATTTGTATGTTGCATCTTGAATATAACGATTTATTTCAAGTTCTATTAGATATTTTTTTCAAATAAATAACAAGGTTTTTGGCTTTTCAGTCAAATAATGCCTTGAGGCACAGAATAAGTGTTAACTGTTCATGACGCTATTATACTACTTATGGTAAATGGGTTGAATTTGAATCATCTTTAAAAGTCTATTGGCATGTTCAGCTCGATGGTAAAATCTAAACATCCCCTTAAGCCTAAAGAAAAGAAATGATTATCCAAGCTTTTTTTTAATTAATTTATAATGCATATGTCATGTATGTTTGTGAGAAAGTATCCAAATAAAACATGACCACTTAAACATATTTCTACTCTTAAATTGATTTTTTTTGTGCCACGCCATATTGCATTATTGAATTGCCAGCAATTAACACAGACAAACCTTGACTTATGAAATAATTTGTTGTTTAAATATCAATATTATTAATTTATTAACATATCTACTCATATTTTGTATAATTTATTTTGTTAGTTATAATAGGTTAGAATAAAATTAGAATTTTATTTTTATTTTTGCATTTGTAACAAAAGAAAAATGGGAAGAGAGGGTAATCTAATTTTCGAAAAAGTTGCAGGAACAATCTAAATTTTTAAGTCGAGGTTTGTTTGTATATATATATATATTTGGGCGTGTGTGTATGCTGGTAATAGATAGAAGCTGGCCCTAATGTCACCAAGTGCCTCTCAGTTGTCCGTTCCGCAGAGATAGTAAAAAGAAGAATAATTAAGTATAATTATTAAAAACATTATATTTATAAATAAATGAACATGGAATTTAGAGTTATGGAATATGGTGATGATAGGGGGCCAAGAAATGAATCATACAAAAATTGAATACATAAAATAAATTATATTATACATAAAATATAATTTTTTTTTTTTTCAAAATTAAACTTGGTTCATATATATTTACAATACGTATATACATACATGTACACTTACGTGTATAAGTGTGTGAGTTGATTGCAATTAAATTTTCAAAAATAAAGAAAAATTGTTCCTGACAAATTGTGGCGAAAGGATACTGTTAGTGAGATGGACTTGCAAGAGCATGGAGCAAGTTTCAGCCTCTTTTTAAGCCTAAACCCAGTATATTTGTTTAACTCCAATTTTAGCATAATCTGTGCACATGAGTCTCGAACCGAGCCAAACACGTTTAAAAGCTTATTTGAAATAAAAGTAGGAGAAAATTAGGTGTGGAAGACAAAAACAACAATCATGGGTGTAATTCTGAAGAAAAGGTAAAGTTGGTCAGTAAAGCTTAAAATTCCCATTGCTGATTTTCTAGCTTCCTTGATAGATCTTCTGTTGTACGTATTAAGGAATTTCGGTAGGAAATTTGTGCTCTCTCCTAATTATGAACATCATTCCTTTTTGGGCTATCAACTTATTAGCTATTTATTGGCTATCAAATTATTAGTATTCTTTACAATTCTGGGTTTTTTCCTCTCCTGGATTCTAGGCCTTTTGAGAAATGCGCTTTAAGTTTATCCTATGGCGATTTGGTGAGTTCAATCTAAGTAAAAAAAAAACAAATGTCGTTCACTGGATTTAAAGCCAGTTAGTACCATACATTCCTACTTTTCCTTACCTTAAGAAAAAGTATTCTTTTCAACCCCCAAAAAAAGCGAAATCAAGATTCTAAGGAATTATTCATTATGGGTGTTGTTATGTTAATATCATTTAAGTTTTTTTTTTTTTTTTTTTTTTTTTTTTTTTTTTTTTTTTTTTTTTTTGGATGTCAGTCTATCTGGGTGAATGTGTGTGTCTCTCTTTGTGATATGGTACTAAAATCAATCCTTACATGTAGTTGTGGTGCCGCCCGGAAAATCATACATTTATGACATCATTAATCCATTTTGCTGAGTCTGAAAAAATTTCAGATTGCACTGAAATGTGCACCATATATACCTCTTTATAAGACAAATATTTATACTGAATTTCATTTCAAAATCTTCTGTCATTTTGAAAATATCGAACTCTACTAAAAATAATGAAATAACTACTCTGAAACTTTAGCTTTAAACAATTTTGCTGATTAGCTGAAATTCGCACAAATTATACCTTTCTATAAGATAAATAATTCCTCCATATTTAATTTTAGATTTTTTAATCAATGATATCATAAGAAGAGACTTAAAATTTTGCACATGCCCAAGGGTGGAGTAAACTCTGCTTATTATGGTTATGCTAGATTTCTTGATCGCTTTAGTTTTAATTTTTTTTAGGTTAGCTTTAAAAAAAGGGAGTTTAATTAATTTTGTTTAACGCAATGAATTATTGGCTATGTACAAATGCAATCTTAACTACAATGTAACTAATTTTTTAAATTTAATTCCAAAATTATTTTTCTGCTTTGCGCCATGTATATTTATTTATATTATCCCAGTATTGTTCCTTAATCTTAGTGTGAATCAGTTTCATGTATTGTAAGGGCCATCCTTACATTTCGCCTGTGCTATATAATTGCAAAGTAATAAGAAGTAGACAATATGTAACTGTCTCATATTTACCAAAAAATATTGACCTCAATCTTATATATATATATATATATATATATATATATATATATATATATATATATATATATATATATATATATATATATATATATATATATATATATATATATATGTGTGTGTGTATGTATGTATGTATGTATGTATACACTTTATTCGTCGACTTGGCATGTGTACAAATGATCAATTATATGCTCTCTTTAAAGAAATATTTATACAAATCTTTTTCTTAAATTATTTTGAAGTTTTATCTTTTTTTAAATATTTTATTATTTTACATTTTGTTAAATTAAATTGACATAGCCATAATTTAACATGATATGGAAACAAAAAAAATTAAAATAAAACAATCTAATTCTCAACTGAATATGAGAAGTGGATTGATAACATAGACACAACAATTATTCTAACATTAAACAATACCCCACCTTGAAGGTAAAATATATTAAACATTAAACTGAAGGGATTATAATAACACATAGTTTTTATTAAAATGCTACAAGCTTTTCAAAATATTTGTTATTGGCTGAATATTAAAATTTGTTATAATGATTTGAAGTGTTAAATGCTTAAATATTGTTCCATTAAAAAAAATTAAATAGGTAAATAATAGAACCTCTTCCACATAGGTAAAGCCTGGCTACCTGTTGAACCATAAATCATTAAATTGGCAACTTCAAAAATTTTGCTGTTTAATCCCCACTTTTTTAAAATCAAGGTTTGTCCAACTTTTAGTTAGAATTTAAGATTGTTTTAAGAATAAGAATTGCAATGATTTTTTTTATAAAATAGACTATTGTGTTTAAAGTTACAGTATGAGTGATTGTAGTCCTCTGGGAGCACCTTTGATTTGAGAGAGTGCAGAAGTAGAGGATCAGGGAGATTTTTATGAACACACTGTTGCTCCATTAATGTTGGAACTCAACCAGATATTGTCACTGTAGTAGGAGTTTCTTCACAAGTACTTGAAAACCGAAAAAGACCTGAGTAGACCCGAATTAAAAGGGACAGTGGATTTTGGCGTCACAGATTAGCATGTAATATCCTGAAATGAAAACGATGGAAGTTTAACTGCAGGTGTTTAGTGCGTATATGCTGGAGAAGCTTGGTAGACTTCAGCACCATTTCAACTACTGAAGCTAAGATAGTAGCTGGAAAAGCTAAGATGAAACTGCCATAGTTTTACATAATAACTAGACATTTCTTTGTAAGAAAGCTAGTAACTAATAGCGAAGTAGAAAGCAGTGGCATAGCTAGGAGGGCAGCTGGTCCCCGTGAGCACAACCACATTGAATTCGGCTAACTTTTTTTTTATTGGTTTTTTAACCGTCCATCAGATGGGGGATGGGAGGGGTGTGAAAACCTCCGTTGCCCCTGGGAGGTGAAGACCTTTGCTACGCCTATGGAAAACAGAGAAGGTTGCAAGTGGATGCTGACTTGTTGACTAAACCACTCAACAATCCAAGACACCTGATGCTATGTAGTAAATAGGACAAACTTTATAGTTGATTGATGGGAGGTTTAATAAATTAATTGTTTTAGTTAATTTGCTTGTACCTTCACTGAATGATTAGTATAGAGGATTTCTATTTCACCATACAGTCTAAACAATAAACCAATATGCTAAGCTCTTACTGTGCTTTCTTTTGCACTGGTGGCAGAAGCATATCAGAATTTATATTTACGTACTTTTATGTTCTTTTTTTTATCTAAGATCTTAAATGTGGTTTTTATAGAGAATAATAAGAAGAGTGAAAAGCAAGTGTGGTAGTTTCCTTCATAGTTCATAGCTTCCTCACAATCAATAAAGTTCTTAAATGATGTTATGCTTATACAAACCATTATTGTCTAATATATGTATTTTTCCTCCTTTTATTTTAAATCAGTCAAAATTGTTTTGATTTTTTTCATGAATAAAAGCATCGATGTTACAAAATTTAAAAAGCGCAGAAGGTTTCTAAATTAATATGGGACCATCTGTGGGCTATGTTCGACATACCATCCATATTTCTTTAAAATCAAAATCAGTTATCTTCGGTAAGCTCGGAAGCAATAATTAAATAAAAAAGGTAGATTACTAATGTATGTTGAAGTTAACCTGCATCCAATGTAAAATAGGATCTAATTTTTTTCTTTCTTTTTCTTTTTTTAATGGAACAAAGATAATTAGGCAGATCAATCTGGAGGAGATTGAGAAAATTCTCAGTCTGTTTTTTTTTATTTTTTTTTTATTGATTGAGCAATAATAATTCATTAAACAATTCCGTTATCTTATTTTATAACTTAGTGAAACTTTAATAGTCAAAAAAAAAAAAAAAAAATCACTGTAAAAATAATAATAAAAATCGTATTTATTAAAATATTCTGAATGAGGTAAGATGTTAAGAATGTGTTTTCAATGGCGTGAGTGATTCATAATTTTATTTTTTTATATATTTAAATTTTATTTTAGAAAAACTTAGATACTATTTGTCCATCTCACATGAAAGAGTAAGCCAAAATGGAGTGTATTTCTTATCTCCATTTTTTTCTTGCCACTATTTAAAACTTAAACAGAGTACTGAATTAATTTAATCTTAATTGTCTAGCTTCAACAATCAAATTTAATATAGCTGTCCGACACCTTATTTCCTTCTGTTTTGTAATTAATAATTTTTATTTATATACATCACATATATATTACGCCACTTGTGGAAAAATATTACGTATGTGTAAAAATTGAAAATTTTCAGGAGAGCTAAAAGAAAGTTTCAATGTTGATTTTTTTTTTTTTTTTTTCTTCTTCTTTTTAAACAAAAACAAATATTATTTTGAAAATCGAACACCATCCATCTTTGTTAATGGTACACCCATCATCAAGTATACCCATCTTTGCTTCAACGATCTGATAGAGGGCACATTATTTTATAAGAATCAATCAAAACTTAATTTTCGCTAAAATTGACACATAGTAAGTATTTTCCCACAAACGACGTTTACATGAAATATTTTTAAATGACAGTAATATTTTATGTGGAACACTCTTTCTTTCTTTGTGTGAAATTGTCTTTATCTTATTAGTATATTATTAAATTAGGTAGTATATCATTCTCCTACCTCTCCATTCTGGGCTTCATGCTGAGATGAACATCTATTATTTTCGAATGATCAAAAAAGCCAAATTGCAAGATAAGAAAATTTCAAATTTGTACTAAAGCTTTCAATGAATAGTTTTTTCTCTTTAATTTTAAATTTTAAATGTATCAGCTTATACTTATCTTGTTTTATTTAATCACCAAAAGTATTAAACATTTTTATTTCGTTAAATGTTATTTTTTACTTTTTTTAAAATTATTATTATGTTCTTTTATTTTGTTTCTTTTTAAGAAAAGTACTATTTGTTAAAAAGTGTTGCAATAATTGTTTTTTTGAAAAGCTAGTAACAAATGTGTACATACTTGTTTTAGTACACAGGGAATAATATATCAAAAGGGACATTTTTTTTTTTACAAGTGTGCAGGGAGGGACGTTGAAACATCGGGATAGTTTACAACATTGAAGCATGATTTTTCTTAGGTGAACAGGGTCCCAGTAAGAAGATATTTGCATTTATTTTATAGAGATTTCTTTTATCCATTATCTTTCTATTGAGCCGCATCTGAAAATATCTTTATTGGACCGTGTTCGATTCTTAAGAAAATTTATAATACTAATGTACAATATTTTACAAGACATTAGACATACATATATTACACCAAGGCACTCGCTATCTATCCTCTGTAGACCGTTTAAATACACTGGTTAATCGTATTTTTGTATCGTTTATCCATTTTTATCAATTTTGCACTTGCAAAATTATTAGAGCCCATCCAATCACAGAAATATATTTTATTGGAAGAAACTTAAATTTTTTTACGTTGTCGTTTAGAAAAATAATGTCAACCTAAAATGCTTTTGGAAGACGGTAATTAAAACTAAATCTTAATAATATGTAATAATAAAAGTGTCACATAAAACATATTAAAAGGGACAGTCATAAATAGATACCTCTATATAACCAAAGAGAAAGGAACACGTGCATCTGTTTTCTGTTGGATACTTAGCTAAATAATTGAGAAAAAGGAAACGAAGGGCGTAGTATTGGGTTAGTGTTTAAGGAAGCTCGTTGGTTGTCAGACATTGCTCTCTTCGAACTTGACCTCTCTGTGCCTTCTAACACTTGTAGATCTGAAGGGGGTGTGAATAGGGTGAGGTGAGCCCACGCTTGGTGTCACTAAGGGCGACCTCTCGTTAGTAGACAAATGCGGTGACCAGCTCTTTCCCATATGGTCAGTTTGATCTAGAAAAATCAATAATTTGGTTACTACTTGGGTGAAGTAGAGAGTTATTTGCTTTGAAGTACAATAATTAGTTCCAGAAAGGTTTATTTACTATTCTGACTTGTATCAATGCAAAAACATTCTGCCGAATAAATTAATTAATATCAACATAAAAAGATTATATTAATTAATTGATCAATTTATTTACTTATTAATTAACAAATTAACAGCCAACTTGGTTTTTATGGCCTAGTATTATTAAGAATGATACACTTGTTTTAGTTAGCTGGGTAGGACAAACCACTTGTTGGATCCAGCAGTTAGGCCATATTTATTTTAGGGGGAGAGTTCCAGCCACTTCGCACATTATACCTCTGTACCTTGTACCCCCGAAGGGAGTGTGGTTTGGTAGTGACCTTTATAAATCAGAGCTTCAAAGGTGGGAAAGTGAACCCTTTAGGAGGTGCCCTCGCCCTGCTCCATTCTCGATTCATAGATGCAAATCAGAGCATCATAGCACGGGATCAAACACACAACCTTGTGTCGCCTCGACTCATTGATAGTAGGGCCCCTGCCCTACTATCCCCCTACTAGGGCCCTAGGCGCCTGCCTAGGGCCCCTTGGACTGGTGGCTCCCAAGAATGATAAGACTTAGTAAAACCTTACCGTCTGAGAGGTGGGGTTCTAGCTTGTGAGTGGTCCAGGCAAGAGACCTGACAGTGCCCTTGATATTCGTATTTACTGCATCCACTGATTGTGATCTTGGCATAAGTCTCTGCCATTGGTCTCTTGTCATACCACCATCTTTAGAAGTAGGCAGCCCTCCACTTATTCCCATTGCTTCATTTAGCCAATAAAGCTTTTGAGTTATATCCTTGCCTATAAACAAAAAAATAAAAAACTATAAACGAATAAAGCCAGAAGTAAAGTAATTAAAAAAATTAATTAGTGATCCTCTCTGTATTAAGGGGTTCAGTTGTAGTACATGCTGCTGATTATAACATAGCTTGTGGTGCCAAAATGCTGATAATTTCATTTTGATAAACTGATTCGCAAGCTTTCTTGAAATATACAAAGCCCCTAAGATAAATTATATTCCCAGGATTTTCTAATTACCAGCTTTAAGATAAGAATGTGGTCTGCTTTATAGACATTTTCCTTCTGAAGCCTGTCTAATACAATTTGATCTTTTCATCAAATCTTTGAACAATTCCATTAAGAGCTTTAGGCTCTTTAATTATTCGGTCCTTTCCTTCTGCTCTCCTCTTTTTCTGTTTCATTACAGCCCACAGCACTTCACCGAAAAATAGTTTTCTGGAACATTTCTAGTCCTCGTTTGTGTGTGGTTCATTTTCTATACTTTGTTCTTGGTTAAATTCCCTATAATACCTAGTCATGACATTTGCTATCCTTCATACCGACATTAATCTTTTCTTATACTGCCTGGGTTTTCTGACATTCCTACCACTCTTGGTTATTTTTTCTACCATTTCTCTTAAGATACACATTTATTTATGTCTCGAGATTCTGTGAGGAAACTTCAATACTATTTTTGGAGTTTTGGCGTAGTCATACTTAAAATACTCAGTGGTTTGAATCCTAGAGAGGTGAGATTTTCGCATGATCATCAGGTCAAATTGATTTGTAAATTAGCCAATCCCCCCCCCCCTTCAAAACAAATAAAAAAAAATTATGGAGTATTAATGATTGATAGTGTTAACAAATTTTAAAATAAATCATTTATATTATATTTTTAATAAACAGCTTGGTTTTCCGATGAAATCTGCGTCACGAAAGGGTTAAAGTCCGAAGTTTCACTTCCACTATTGGAAGCATCTTCAGGGGTGTGGCGCATCGTGATGTTTCTTGTTACTTGCGCTTGTTACTTGTTACTTCTTGCTTTCTGCTTGGAACAGGTTCTAACCAGCGGTTTCCAGGTCCGGGAAAGAGTGAATACATCCTCTCTGCTGAAGTTTTCTGGTTGTTTCTCGATCTAAAAAGTCTCCCTTACCACCCTGCTATCTGCTATGATACCTGTTGACAGAAGCGAGTACTCGTACGTCCTCAAAATTTATGAGATGGCCTATTTCTTCCCAATGCTGAGCTATCGCTGATCTGTGATCGTTGTGTTTCACTGATCTTACGTGTTCTTGTAGGCAGGTTGATCACCTGTGCCAAGCAGATAGCAAGAAGTGGCGCCGTGGACACTTCCCAACTTCAAACGTCACCTGCTCCTCATAGGAACACCGACAAAGGCAGCACCTGCCCAATTGCGTCATTCCTACAAAGGATTAACCCGATTCTAGTAACCCCCGGGGAATCCAGGTATAGTCTACGTCCAAGAAAGCTATAGTATAAATTATAAATACGCCGTCCTTCACTTCAGTCGTCAGTAGGTCTCTCTTGTTTGCTTCAAGTAAACATCACAATGCACCACACCCCTGAAGGTGCTTCCAGTAGTGGAAGCGAAACATCGGACTTAACCTCCTCGAGACCCGAGACGCGGATTTCACCGGAAAGCCAAGGTGTTTTTTACGAGTCTACCTGTGGAAGCCTAAGGCCTACGCACCTCTATATTATATTTGTCTATTATTATAACACAATAGTTAATATTTTTTTTTTTTTATTAATTTTTACATTTTACACCAACTCACCTATGAGATTTGAAAGGACAACTTTTAACATTGGCCTATGTCGAAGAACCCGGTCAAGCTTTAATTTAGGCCAACTGAAGTACATGCTATCCTCTTCTGCTGTTATTGTAACCTAAAAATAGTAATAGAATAATAAATATTATCAAATATATAATCCACGGAAATTTTAAAATTGTAAATAAAGTGACAGTAAAACTTCTGCGAGTGGATCAATATCTGAGCGAAATATTTGTTTGTTTTGTTGTTCCCAATGTAGCCCAGTAAATTTAGGCGAAAGAAAGAGAGAATCTGCCGAAAAATTCCAATACAGCAGGACTTTTGCTCACTATATTGCCTAAATAGGCAATATTGAATAATTATAGCCTCCAACAATATCATTCATGCTGAGGGTTCCATATATGTTCTAGGTCCTAAGTCAAGGGTCAGGAAAACAGATTTTTGTTTTACAAATATTTCGCTAAATTGAAAATTGTAGATTGTTTAGTTTACAGATTAGTTATTACACATTTTTATGGACCACATTTTCAGTAAGCGTATTTTTATGTAATACGGCCACTCAAACAAATATTGAGTTGACTAAACCCGCAATAACACATCCATTGCTCCCACATCACCCTTAAAGTATAATGCAAGGTGTGATTTATTTTATTTATTTATTTTTTGGTTTTCCCGATCCATATATAATAAACTAATCCATTTTCATAAAATGATGTGTGTAAATGCATTTGTGACTGCTTGCACACTCATTTCATGTGAAATTCAATGAATTGTAGATTAAATATTTATGATTTAGCTCAAAATGAAATGTAAACAACCATCTTTGAAAACTTTTTAAATATCTATGTTTAATGATAAATTAATGACATTAGACAATTATGGGATTTAATTATTTTCTATATGCATATGAGAAAGATCTGTGGACCGATATTTCATTGATGTATTCTATGTCGGAATGAAAAGAAAAATACTAAGGATAAACTTGTGAACTTCTATGATTAGTTAGGTATTTTTTGTTTGTGGTTCTGTACATATTCAGGGCCGGATTTAAAAATTTTCCGCCCCTAGGCACTATTTTTACAGCTGTCATCCCCTCCCCCCCCCTAACTTACTTACAATTCATTATTTATAGACAGTTTCTGCAAAAATGATTTTAAAAAAATGGTGTAGGTCCTACATTGAACATAGCCCTATTAAACTTATTTTTATAAAAAACTGGTGATTTCTGGTTACATAGCTACTTGGCTTTGATATCGACTCCACGTTCTCATATAAAGAGAAAGTATTGTGATGGCGCGAAAATTCAATTTTGATGGATTTACGCATAATGTTTGCTTGTCGTCTGTCTGTGCAGACGCCTGGAGGCTAAACTACTAGGCCGATTTAGAAGATATTTGCCATACAAGATCAGAAAAATCATACCCCGAGTCGAAATCAAGAAATGAATGAACCATTTAATTCTAGCTCCAAATTTGGGGACGCAACCCCCAAAAATGTATATTTAAATTACTTTACATTGTTTTTTTATTGCTGAAAACTCACCTATAATATAAGGTCGTCAGCAGCTATTTTAGCGATAAGCCCCGCGGCCGCTGCCGCCCCCTGGTGCTGCCGCCCCTAGGCATGTGCCTATAGTGCCTAGTGGGAAATCCGGCACTGTACATATTATTTAAATTTTGTTAAACCAAGTTTAAACTAGTTCTTTCATTCACATAAAATGTTGCACTATCTGATACTTACTACTACTTAATAAATTAATTAATAAGTGCTAGAACATACAATCTAAAAACTTTACTGAATAGATGGCTGATCCAAGGGATCTAATTAAGAATTGTTACACCCTGAGTTTGTTCTGTGTGCTTATAAACATAACTACACATACATCTTTAATCTTATACGTATTTCTTATTTTATGTTAATGTCTAGTTTAAACTTGCACATATGATCTTGAGCAAGTCTTCTTGAAATAGAAGGGTCAATATTGATTGATGTATTTATGATATACGAGCCGTTATGATATTCGTTATTTGTCATATTCCATGCAATCATATCCCTCCCTACAATAAGTTTTCGTGTTACTTGAACACAGTTTTGACACAAACATTTCGAGTCCTAACAATTCTTATTTTTATACTTGCTTGATACCCGTGCTTCGCAACGGACTTTTTTAGAGGGTATAGACTAATTTAATTTTAAGTCATAAAAAAAGTATTCAAATATTCATAACTTCGCTTCTAATTCTTCACTTAAAAACTTCACAAATTAACCTGTAATAATTCTTAATGATACATTTTACCAACAAAACACTTATAAGTACGAATTTGACGAAGGATAATATAATACTGAACTCTATAATAATAATTAATCACATCATGCCGAACCTACTATTCCAAATTCAGAATATGAAAGAAAGTATTTAAAAAAAGTCCAGATTGAAACGAAACTGTTTTCTCAATCTAGCCCACCTTTCCCCAAAAAAAATCCCCGAAACGTCGGGATTGTAACAGTGACGATTTTTGTGGCCGAAACCTGAGTTTTGTTTGTTTGTGTATATACAGTGGCGGCGATTGGACTTTAAAAGTGAGGGGGCGTGCCTGTTACACCGGGGGGTTTGGGGGTATGGAATTACCCCACCAAAAGGGGGAGGGGACCCTCCCCCGGAAATTTTTACAATCTAGGTGCAAAATGGTGAGTTCTAAGAGTATTAGGCTAATTTTCTAAATGAAAAAGCCTCCGCGATTTCATTGGGGATTTTCTCTACCGAACTCACGTCTTTCACAACAAAAACTTAAAAAAATCTCGAGGCCTACTACCGTCAACTCGATACACGCCGCATCTGACTTCGTAGTTGCAGCCTCAAGGCAGAAAAAAATATTTTTTGTTCGGGATTTCGGGGACTGCACAGGTCCCCGATTCCACAGGTGGCCTCAAGGCCGCCTCCACACAAGCACAGGAATCCTGTCTGAACTGTTCAGTCACTGAACAGTTCTGAAAGTTTTTTGTTGTGAAAGGCGTGAGTTCGGTAGAGAAAATCTCCAATGAAATCGCGGAGGCTTTTTCATCTAGAAAATTAGCCTCAAATTCTCTTAGAACTCACCATTTTGCACCAAGATTGTAAAAATTTTCCGGGGGAGGACCCCCCTCCCCCCGGTGTGATAGGCTCGCCCCCTCACTTTTAAAGTCCAATCGCCGCCACTGTATATACAGAAACAAACAAAACTCAGGTTTAGGTCACAAAAATCGTCACTGTTACAATCCCGACGTTTCGGTTTTACTTAAAACCTTCTTCAGGGGCCCAAGACATAAACTCAACGTAAAACATCTAAACAACGACTGGACTTGAGTTCTGTTTATATTTACGGTCGAGAATTTATTCATTTATTTATTTATATATATATATATATATATATATATATATATATATATATATATATATATATATATATATATATATATATATATATATATATATATATATATATATACATGTATATATCAATTTATGTGTTTAAAAATGCTTTTTGGAAGACTTACTTGAAAAAGTTCGTCACTTGTTATATGGCCAGCTTCCCACTCAGGTGAATCGATGAATTGAAATGCAGATATGTAATGAAGGTGGATGTTATCACATGTTACTTTCAATCTAGAATAAATAACAATTACTTAAAGTTTATAATTAAAGTTAAATTAATAGTGTTCATAGTGTAAATTGAAATTATTATTATTCATTATTTGGACGTCGAATTTGATAAAGAATTTGTCTTAATACTTTTGTAATCTTAATTGTTGTCTTTACCTCAGCTTTAATATTAATGATAATAAACCTTTCAATCAAATGTAAATTTTGCATTTGGAACTGTAGAAAATGGAATATTAATTTCATTTTTTGGATTATTATTTATCATATATATAAATGATTTATGTGTACTAAGGAATTAGGAAGTATTATGCAGCTGAGCGGCGTCTTATCATATTACTGAAAAATGTATAGAAAATTCTGTCATACAGACACACTTTTAATATTAAACAGCTCTTTAAGTATGAGTAATATTCATAATCGGAGGGTTTTGTTTCCTGGTAAGTGAGTGTATTACTTACTTTCCTTTTAGTAGTATAGATAGTCTTTCGTCGGCGTTCGTGACGTCTTCTATGGCGTATGGTTGGTTGGGGTCTAAGAGATGTATACTTCCCTCTTTGACCAATTCCTTAAAGTGTTTCCTGGATACTTTAAGTGGATGGAAGAGGCGCAGGTAGAGGTCAGTGAGTTCAGGTGTAAGAGATGGCGGTACCATGGAGGCTATGGCGGCGCACACTTGTCCTAGATTAACCAGGCCCAACACCACACCCCACAGCACCGCGTCACCCGAGCAAACGTTTACTCCGCTCCACAATGCCTGCACGAAGAAACCGCAACAAAGCAATGCTCTGCCAAAAAAAAAAAAAAAAATTAAAGTAAATAAAATATCAACAGTAATCTATCTCTCTTAAAATGGACAGGAGGGCTTGAATCATAATGATTTTATGGAAATTTTTTTAGGTAATCAAGGTAGCACAAATACAATTTTGATGATTAGCTTCTTTAATCAAGGACTAACCAGTAAATCAAATGAATTTTAAACGTTTGCCATTACTATAGCTTAAAGTCACATTAACTTATTCGAAATAAAGTTCAAAAGGACAGTTATTTACTTGCGTTGTTTTACCATTTTTATTTTACAAGTTATAATTTTTAATTTATGTATATTAAACCTTGCAACATTTTCATATGATGATACCTGAGGAAAATAATTCCTTGTTTGTAACTCCTCGGGACGAGGAAAGCTGCAGCAAAGAAGAGGTTAGATATTTGAAAGATGTTATGCTGGGCGGGTTGCCAGTCACCGCAGGACAGCCGGAGGACAGCGTCCGGCGCTGTTACGTTTGGCTGGAGGTCAGTGCAGTTGTCCAGAACCAGGCTACAGTTCTCCATGGTAGTATGCCGGCTCTCTCCCGCCCATAGCAATCAGAACAACCTGACCTAAAGGTGACAAATAAAACCAACATACAGTTCTGCTAATATTCATTACGATCATCACTGAAATGGACGTAATTAGTAATTAAACAAGTTTTCTTCCACACATATCAAGAAGAGATTCTTGTTGAACATTTTAATGAAGAAAAAATATTATATTCCTCATGGCATAACTTATGTTTTAAGAATCTGTCCCAAGTATTAAGGAATATCCAAATAAACAGCTTGGGTTTCCGGTGAAATCCGCGTCACGAAGGGGTTGAAATCCGACGTTTCGCTTCCACTACTGGAAGCATCTACTGGAACCCAAGCTGTTTATGACGAATCTACCCGCGGAAGCCTACGGACCAAGTTAATATCCAAATAAGGTTAATTCTACGCTTTTCATGTATCAGGATTTATTATAAAAGTATTTTAGTTAGCTGTAAAACATATGAAATTCTTCTTAAACAATGTGTCACATATAATTAGTCATATTTTAATAAAATAAGTTACCTATAATTAGGCCAATACATCTAAATAATTGATTTTTTTTTTTTTGTATTTGTTTGGTAAAGCACGAATAAAATTTTACAACAAATTGTTTTTATAAATAGAAAAACGTAAAATTAAAAAATTGATGACAAGCTTTTATTGATTGTCTTAATTTAATAATTTTAGTTTAACTTTCTACTAAATCTATTAATTATTTGATTAATTAACTAATGACTAAGTATTGTATTATTATTACAAATACATAAACTGTTAAACTTTCAGCTTTCTATAGGTAGTCAGGAAGTGGGTTAAATTTCAGATTTGAAGACAAACAAAAAACAATTAAATAAAAACGTGTGAAAGATGGAAAAATGTCATTTTTTAAGGATAGTTTTCAAATAAGCCGTAATAATAAATTAGTATTAATTAATATACATTTATTATTGAATTATACCGAAAATAAATTAGCGGCACTATATATGCACGGAAATTTCCTCTACTAGATTCTTTAGTTGGTCCCCTATCATGTTCTTTAGGTGGTTCTCTATTATGTTCTTTAGGTGATCATCTAATAGCTTCTATAGGTGGCAGGCCCCGATTGAGAGTAGGCTCCCTAGGCTTTGAAACCTTTTTACCCCCCTCCCTCACAAAAAAGGACTGAGATATTTGTGATTACTGAATAGTATTTTAGGGTTACCCCGATGTGGGCTGATACCATTATACTATAAGATGAAAGGTGATCTCTCAAAAGTTACTTTGTAGTTAGTTGTGGGTCATATCATAAGGGATGTAGGTCGTAGGTATTAATAAAACTCTCCTATCTCATTGTGCTGCTATATTTCGACTTCAACTTAAGTCATTATCAAGCATCTACAACATTAATTTCAAACAAAATCAACATAATATTATCTCTATAATAGTCTTTACCACTATTATTTAGGATTATTACTGTTATTCTAATGAAACCCTTTTGGAAAAATAACAATCTTACCTATTTCCTTAGCTAAAAAATTCCTTTTTTCATATGAAAAAATTGTCAAATATAAAAAGTGCCTATACAGCTACTCTCGTCATTTATACAAAGGCAACCCACTTCTACTCCAACCTACAAACACAATATTTAAACATGGTTTAAATGTAAACTTAATAAAACCTAAAGACTCTGAACAACCATGCTGTACTTATGTTACTTACATTCATATCTACATAATCCTTCAAATATTTTAAATTGTGTCTTCCATATTAAATAAATAACAATTCTTTTTTAATATTCAATAACAATAACCATAACAATAACCTGAACAATAACCTTGTTAAGGTTATTGTTATGGTTATTGTTATTGAATATTAAAAAAGAATTGTTATTTATTTAATATGGAAGACACAATTAAAATATTAAAATATTTGAAGGATTATGTAGATATGTATTTAAGTAACATAAGTACAGCATGGTTGTGCAGAGTCTTTAGGTTTTATTAAGTTTATATTTAAACCATGTTTAAATATTGTGTTTGTAGGTTGGAGTAGATAGATCATATGAAAAAAGGAATTTTTTAGCTAAGGAAATAGGTAAGATTGTTATTTTTTCTAAAGGGTTTCATTAGAATAACAGTAATAATCCTAAATAATAGTGGTAAAGACTATTATAGAGATAATATTATGTTGATTTTGTTTGAAATTAATGTTGTAGATGCTTGATAATGACTTAAGTTGAAGTCGAAATATAGCAGCACAATGAGATAGGAGAGTTTTATTAATACGTACATCCCTTATGGCCCAAAACTAACTACATTATACTATTGTAAAAATCGGTCAGAGACTACTCAAACAATCTTTCTCAATATAGAGTCCATAATTACTTAGCCCAGTGCTTTTCATTTATTAGTTATCGTTGGTCCATTTAATTATTATTGAACATTTTATCAAAGCATATCATAAAAGTAACTTCTCCTCGCCGGGGAATCGAACCCGGCCTCTCTCCGTCCGCGTTTAAAGCTATTTTATCAGGAACTAGATTTTTCCCGGGAAAACGGCTTATATCGTTAGATTCGTATTTAAATGGAACTACATTTTAGAATTTTTTATTCTTTAGTCTTCCTTAGGTCTATAGGGCATTAATAAAGTTTATTACTACTCCATGTCTGGCTATATTTCACCTCCTTTGAGGCATCTTCAGGCCTAAAAGAAGATTTTAAATTTATTTATCCACATCATCATTCACATTAACAAATATTTACATAAAAACTTTGTATTATTAATTCAATCCAACATAATTTAACATATAATTTTGTGATTTAACTTATACCATAATTATATGTATAACTATACACTAACCTTTATTAATCCTTCTATTATATTATCATATACATTTTTCTTTAAAAATCTAACAGCCAGTTATTAAACCGTGCGTCAAACGTCTACCTACAATTACATTAATTTGTCTGTTAAAATTTTTTCAATATTGAACTATAATTTAAAAAGTATTTACCTTTTCATTTATTCCAATTTATCTTCTAAAACATGGTAACTTACACATTTCCTCTTTTCATATCCACTGTTCTTTATTTAATGTAATTTTTAATTATAAAATTATTAATTTTCTCATAGAGAAAATACGTCTTGAGTGTATTTATGATAAGACTGATAAGTGATAAGACCGGTTGTATTAATGATAAGAGATCTTACATACTAAAATTTGCTCTACTTTTATGTTTTTCTTAATTGCCTACCATATCTTAAGTTAGGGGAATTTTCTAAATAATGTTAAAATTCTGACTATATATTAATCTAAAATTAGTTTTTTCCATGTTATATCTCAGTATTAGTATATTAATATGATATTATTATTATTATTATGATATTTCTTTATTTCTATATTAATTTAATAACTATTTATCTTTGTATCTTTTATTTATCCTTTTTATTTGACTGTTTTTATATCTTGTAAGATTGACATATAAAATTTATTGAATTCTTTAGTGTCCGTTTTAAAATTCATGGACTTCTCCTCCAAGCTAATATGTGCTGCTTCTAAATATTGTCTTTTATACGTGTTAATCTCTTTGTTCAGAATAATAGTATTTTCAAAATTCATTTTGTGTCCTTTTCGTTTTACATGGTCAACCAATGCCGTAGTGTTATAATATTGAAAAAATTTTAACAGACAAATTAATGTAATTGTAGGTAGACGTTTGACGCACGGTTTAATAACTGGCTGTTAGATTTTTAAAGAAAAATGTATATGATAATATAATAGAAGGATTAATAAAGGTTAGTGTATAGTTATACATATAATTATGGTATAAGTTAAATCACAAAATTATATGTTAAATTATGTTGGATTGAATTAATAATACAAAGTTTTTATGTAAATATTTGTTAATGTGAATGATGATGTGGATAAATAAATTTAAAATCTTCTTTTAGGCCTGAAGATGCCTCAAAGGAGGTGAAATATAGCCAGACATGGAGTAGTAATAAACTTTATTAATGCCCTATAGACCTAAGGAAGACTAAAGAATAAATTAGATTAAAGGGTAATTCAATACGAATATGAGAATTTTTTATTTTGTCGGACACGTTTTCGAGAAATTTTTTTTTTTTCACGTTTTGTCAGAGTTTTTGGGGGGTTCCCTCAAATTAGGAGGCAAAATTCATTTCTCGATTTCGCCTCAGGGCATGATTGTTCTGAACATGTTTACCAAATTTCGTCAAAATCGGCCCAGTAGTTTAGGTTCCAGGCGTCTGCACAGACAGACGACAGACAGACATTTTTTAAAAACCACTTTTTTGGACTCAAGGGACCTCAAAACTTGTAAATACATCAAAATCGAATTACCGCGCCATCACAATACTATCTCTTTATATGAGAAAGTAAAAATGACGTATTGGATATAAACCTGAAATGGTGTCTACTGTTGATAAAAAATTAGTAGGCCTATATTTTTTTTTAACTATTTTTTAGTGCAAACTGCAAATATATATGAACATAATTTTAAAGGTACCAGCTTGCATGACTAATTGTTAAAGTGTAAATTCAATTTTTTTTTAATAAGTAAACACGTGGATTAAAATTGTGTTATAACTTGTATTACCAAAGAGAAAATAAACGAAATAGATACTTAGATATGTAAATGAAAAATTTTACTTCGGATTTGTCCACAGCTCGTGTATCAAATAAACATTAACATTTGGAAACTAAGGAAAAAGTCAAATTTTTGATGAAATGAATTACAGTAAATGAATAGCGTAATATAATCATTTTCTATAATTTTCTTGAAAACTTTTATTTAACATATAACTAACTACATGAACTTTTTTTTTTATTTTTTCTTAGAAAAACTCGATAACAACTTCGCGGTAACACTAACGGCGTACGCAAGTTAGTTGTGTCTTTTACTTTTTTTCTTACAGTTGTTATGGAAATAAATAAATTATCCGAAAATTTTCCGCCCCCCAAAAATTGATCAATGGGCAATTGCCTATAGTCTGCCCATTGGTAAATCGGGGCCTGGTAGGTGGTCATCGGGAAACTGACGGTGACTAGCTGAAGACGCCGAAACTTTAGCCTGCTTTAAATTTTAGCTATTGTGGCGTTTGACCAAACAGAAGTTTTGTAAAAAATCAGTTTCTCTTTTTGAGTTTTATTCACTTTGAGGAAGTTTCACAAAATCAGGGTAAAAAACAATTATACTTTATGTGTCTATTAGTTATTTCACTTCTTGTCTACCATTAGCATCACAAATTGAATTAAATTTGAAACATTTAATTACAAATTCCTTAATAACTTAATCAATAATAGATATGAATGTAAATAAAACCTCGATATACAACTTGTAGGGGCAGAACAAAATAGCATACATATGTAGCAAATTACGTACATAAAGAGCAGTAGAATTGTTATATAGCAAAGTAATAAGTATATATTTTGTAGAACTGTTGATGCAATTTTTATAACCTGCCATTATTCTATTAAATAAAATTAGCATTGAAACCTATTACCACTCGACATGCAGCACTTCCAACCTACTAATTTTGAAATAAGCCTTTCAAGTAATGAAGTGTATATAACCAACCTTCTTTTATAACAATTTTCAATCGTATTGAGTGCATTCTTAAATCTCTTTGTATGCTGCATAATTTATTAATTTCAGTAATAAGTAATAGTAGAAAATTTAAATATTAAAGCCGTTTGTAGCAAAGAAGATATTGTTCTTCAAACCGTGCAAGTATTCATAGTACAAACACAATAGTTGCTAAAATTGGCTAAATTTAAAATGACCGATTTTTGTCAAATTAATCTAATCAAAGATACGAATGAAATACTTACAATAGAGAATTGAGTAATCTTAATGAACCAACAATGTAGTAAAGAAACGTGGCTTATTAACACTCTTATTAAAAACTATAAAAGAAATTGAGTAATCTATAAATACAGTACAGTACAGTAACAATCCTTCTGTGGCCACATGTCACCCTTAACTTGAAAGTGACATTTTATTAAGATTAATTATTTTAGAAAAAGAAGTTTTGACCTTTAATAAACAACCCCCTAAAATAACTCGTGCGCAAGTAGATAATAATGAAAATAATTTTGTTTAAGCATGGCCTTAACATTAATATAAGCATTTCAGCTGTGTTTTTATAGTGTAAGTATAGTGTTTGATACTTTTCAAATTAAATTTGATAATTTGTAAAAAAAAAAAAAAAAAAAAAAAAAAAAAATTAATTAATATACAACGCCCTAACTAAAAAATTAAAAAATATAATTTAATTTGGCGATCATATTATAATCTCAAGCTTAACTGAAGTACATACACATCATAAAGGAAAGATAATTGTTCGCTTTAATTTCCATACGGGCCTTATAAGGGATATATTCTTGTGACATATTTAATATGTCAATGAACTTGTGCTTACGGAGTTTCTTACTATTCCTCTTACATGAAAGACATGCAATACTGTACAAAACCTTAATAATAAGCATACTAATTTAAGAAGTTTATATTAAGCTCTCAGTGAGAAATGGTGTAATATATTAAATATAGTAGTAATAATACGTAATTTAGTAGTTTTCAAGGATATACATATAATTTTTATTTAGAACTTGATAAATCAAATTCCCTTGCAATCAACAGCCTTGATTTCCATTTTATTTAGGATTTCCAAATTTATTTAATTATCAAATAACACGAGGAAAATGCATAATCTATTGTAAAATTTAGTACTCTTTTCTCCATTAATTAATATTAGAATGAGTAATGCAAATATTCTATTGATTTTTTTTTAATTAGTGTTCTTTAGCATATTTATATACAAATGAAAATGAACTTTTAGTTTCAATGAATAAAATATTTATAAAATAATAGAATAGAAATACTATATATAATTGTTTTTATTGGTGCTTCTAGACATAAATTATGCCCCGGGGGTGAAATATATAAAAAAAAAAAAAATTAAAAATAAAAATTTAAATAATAGCACAATTTCTTATAAAATAATACCCTATATCGACCCACAATAAAAGAATAAGATATTGTTTATCTAAGGGACCAGAAGAGCACTATACTCGTATTCAGGGGCGTCTAAAAAACTCCCCCCCCCCCCCCGTCTTATATTTTGAACAGTTTGAGATAAATTAATGAAACTGGGGGGATCAGTACCGTGCAAACGGAAGTTTATTTTTATGTTATCGCGCACTAAGGTCAACCACCCTTTTTTCCCCTTGCCACCCAACTCCAAAATTTCAAATTGGAATGTATATTTTTGATAGCATTTTTGGATACTATGGCGAAAAATAATAAACTTTTACTTCAACTTTTTTTCTATCTTCAATATTTTGCCCCCTATATGCTGATAAAAGTATAAAAATGGTAGATTTTGGTGCACTTGAATAGGAAGAAAATATCCTAAACAAAACCATATTTTACGAAATGAAAACAAAAAATTAATCCTCAACACAAGTTTTGAAAGAAGAAGGATTCAACGACTAAGAAAACTCTAAAACATTTTGGTGATTTCAAAAGGTACCTTTGTACCTTTTGAAACTATTATAAATTATAGGTTTTTATATATCTAGTAATTTAGTGTTTATTAATTCTCGATAAATAAGGCATAATTATTAAATAAAATGTGATTTGATTGATTTATATTTACCTCAAAAACCCAATTAATAATTTGTACGATGTTCAATGTAAGATTTATTTATTATTATTATTTATTTTTACAAGTGCACTGAAATAAATAGTAGAAGTAAAATTTTCTTATTTTTTTTCTATAGATTCTAAATATGCTATAAAAAATACACATTCCAATTTGAAAATTTAAGTTGAGACGCCAGGGGCAAGAGGGGTGGTTGCTCCTAGTGCGTGATTGCATGAAAACAAACTTCCCTTTACATGGTACAGAAATAGCAATTTCAATAGTCTGCTTTACAATTCAGTCTGCATTATGAAGTTAAATATACTACCATGGCAAACAAACCAAAATTACATAACGTATTCTTTACATAGCAAATGCAGGGGACAAATAAAGGGTTTTAGCGGGTACTGATCAAATAAATTAAACGTTTATGACTCATTCACTATTTAGCAACATCTCTCTGAATTCAGACTAACGAAAAATGAATTCGATTCTTAGAAAAGGCTATATTCCTTCAGTTTGCAAAGGGCATTTAACTTCGACAATTTTCCATTACACGTTAGAGAGCGTATGTTTTCCACAACAGATAATTTACATTTGTGTAAGCGATATATATATTTTTTTTATTCCTTTACTTAAGGACAAGAATAGTTACTGTCTTTATAAAATATTTAAGTTATCTTGTAATAGGAGACAGGTGGTGTTGATAAGGTTGTATTTCTTCAATTAATTATTAGTTAATTAGTTAGTCCATTCATTTAATTACTCAATTGTCTATAATTAGTTATTCATGCGTGTTGAAATTTAAGATGTTGTGAATATCTTTGATTAGTTTATTAGATGTAATTCTGTAATTTGAAATACGATTTATGGAACATTATCGTCGTTGTATATTTCAAACGGCTTTAATACTTAAACTTTCTCGAGGTTCTATAATTCAATTGGAAATTCTACTTCACAGAATAATGCCAGGTTATAAAAATTGCATCGAGTCTTTTACAAAATATATACCTTACATATTTGCTGTAGGAATGCTATTGCTCTATAACATGCTATTTATGTATGTTATTTTATTACTATATATATAGCATGCCTCTACAAATTTTAGATCGAGGTTTTATCTACATTAATGGGATTTATAATTAAATGTTTTAGATTGAATTCAATGATACAACCAATCATTGACAAGAAGTAAAATAACTAATTGACACAAAAGTAGTTTTTTAAGTATTACTTTTTCAAACTAATCTAAATTCAAAGAGCATATCTGATAACTTTCTTTTTATCAAAAAGCCACAATAGCTAATATTGAATATAGACTGGTCTAGACCACTTCTGGTCATCATCGGTTTTACGATTACAATTAAAGAAGCTAATAGATGACCAGCTGAAGATGATTATAGATGCCCAGTGCCTGATTTCTTTTGAAAGCTGTTATCATAATAAACATTTGAAGTTTTCTAGTTATCAATATTTATATTTGTTTCCAATAGTTTTTTCAGTATGAACTATCATAATTTTCCTTTAGATATGTAATTAAAATTAGTTAAAATCGTTTAGTTATCAGTTATAAATAGTTTGTTTTACAATATCAAATTGAAATTGGATGACAGACCTAATAATATTTCTTCCTCAATTATTATTTCTATACATTTTTCTGTAGATATATATTAATTAATTATAATCTTTTTGTTATCACTTATAAATAGTTTGTTTTACAATATCAAATTAAAATTTGATAAAAGACCTAACAATATTGCTTGATTAATAATTATTTCTACAATCATAAATATTTATTTTCTCATAAAATATGGTATTTATCAGTAAGCGTTAGCTTATTACCTAACATACGTAGTTTGAGTAAACACCTTTCTTCGCATATTAGGATTTACCAAGTCGTTTAAAAAATATTATAGATATAAGTAACTAAGATGTATAAGACAACTCTGTTTAACAATATAATATTACTTTTATCAAGTTGAGTTAGTAGAGGAATCCTTGCAATGTACTCTAAGGTGAAAAACAAATTAATATAAGATGTTTAGAGAAAATATATATATATTTTTTTAGTAGATATACAATTGTAGTAAAGGATAATAAATCGAGGGCATTATGAAATGTTTTGTTTCCTTAATTACAAATTTGAATTTAAAATGCATGTATAAAGTATAATTTTTCATTAATTAATGCAAATTGTTTGACTTCTGATTTAATGTTTAAAACGTTTGTAATTATTGAAATATGAAGTATCTAAAATTGCAGTTAAGTGGCTGAAATAATTTTATTTAAAGAAGCTTAACAGAATTATAGTAAATAATACTTTTTACTAGATAACTACACATACTCCTTTGAATAAAGGCCATACAAAAGAGTGGTAATAATTTTATACATATTCAACTCTTAATGTTTTCCTTTGTTGAAACTCATGTGCATTCCTTCGGTCTTATCTAATTGCTTTTTTTTCTAATTTCCAACTTATTTGTTCGATAACACTTCAAAGGGTAAGAGTTAGGTATTCTCTATGTGCCAGTTAATTTATCATAATTGATTTAAAGAGGTTAGATAAATTACGTGGGTCGTGGCATTTATCCATTTGTCGGACCTATTTCGTGATGCATTGAGACTATAGAACAAGGCCAGGAACTCAGATAATTAATTGTCATTACTAAAACTATAATATACAATTATAGCGATGCGTGACAGACAACCCTTACTTCAAAATCATGTCCAATTTGCCATTACATCCTTCGCATTGCTGTTTGTGTGAGAAGACACAGTTCCAGCTACCGGTGGCCGGTCACTCGAGGCATGTCCGTCTCCGACTTGTAGCCGCGACTACTTCGCACCACTTTGTAATTTCGCGAGACCGGACAAAAAACGCGTTCGACCGTGGAACTAGTAAAAACGTCCCGAAAGCTAACCGTGGCAAGAGACGTCAACGCTACGGGGGCAGAGGTTGTGGCCAGGGCGTGGGGCGGCACACAGGGGCACTCTGAAAACAAAGCTCCGGGGCCTTAAGGGGGCCTGGCGCGGGCGCCACTCCCAGCCTTAGAAAATCAATAAATGGCAGAGAGCAAGCCTGGGCTCCTTACCGACACGGCTCGGTCCACCTAGAATTATCAAACATCATCCTTCCCTTCCTCCTCCTTTCGACGCACCTTTAATACCATCTACTCCTCGAATTCACCTCGTCCGATCTCCCCTAAAAATAACTCAGCTTTAACTCAGTACTTTAACAAGTACTTTACTCCGTCCTATACGGATCAACAACCCTTCTTCTACAGGGGGATTCGTTAAAACAAGTTGTTCTTAGCAATCTAATGCTATAATAGCAGATTTAATTTATTTATCTTTTTGTTAGTTGAACTGGTTCCCGGATTACATCTGTTCAAACTATTAAACATATTTTACTTAAATTGAATATAGAATACATATTTTTAATGTACAAAATTCCATTTAAACATAAGTACGTACGATAAACAGACGAAATGCTCTATCCTCGTTAAAATTTATTTTGCATGTATTAGATCTTGTTTGTATACTCTTTATACTCATGAATTCATTATCGAAGATATCATAATAAACTAATTTATTAGTTACTACATTATTATGCAATAACTTCGTTATAAAAACTGACATTAAAAACTAGATTAAATGTTGGTAAAAATAAAAAAAGTACTCTTGCAGAAGTTTGAATATCATATGATACATGTTTAATAATAATGTTCATTGTGTATAATACTAATACAAAATAATCTGCCAATTAGTGTGGCACATAGTATTTTCGCGAACTATAGCGTATACTTAAATGATAATATGATTATACAGCCCATTATTATCTAAGTTATTTAATTTTTCGCCCTTTTAAAACCTTTCAATTTGTTTATTTTTTACATATCAAAATTAATGAGTGCAGATGGTGAAAATAGACTACATTCGACAAACCATCAAAACATTTTAAAAATTAGATGAATACATTTGATGATAAAGGTGTTAATTATTGTTCTCATTGGACAAAACAAGAAATATTTTTCTTTAAAAAAAAAAACAACATATATTTCTGTGCAAAATAAATAAGGTAATGGAAGCATTGTGATCGTTCTGAAGAACAAAATATTTTTATAACTTCGATTTAATAAAATCCTGGACAGAAATCCGTTTCAGACATTGGGGAACACTTTTGGTCTCGAATCGGTTTGTCGTATTAGCAAGCGTCTATCCAACATTTTCGCGAACCAACAAATCTTGAAAAATACTTGGTTGGTTTTAATTAAATGTGGTTGCTAGGTCATAATTAGTCTTAATTATAAGACTTATATATAAGTATTAATCTCCTGTGTCCATTGGTTTCTCTTTCACATGCGCACACTTTTTTTTTTTATTAATACCTATAATATTTTACTTTAGCAATTTCACGATAAACGAGACTTGAAGAGAAAAAAGATTTCGTTATAAATTAATAACTTGAGGCAGAGACGTCTTAAGGCCGGTTGGATAAACAATATATATAATTTAATAAATATGCTTTCTTCTATCTTTTGATGCGTTTAAGGGATGTCTCGAAGGACCAACGTGTTTTTTTCAATAACTTCCGTGCTTTAGATTTTTTATGTAGATATAGTTAGCACACTGTAGAATAACAAAGTTAAGGGGGTTAAAACAAGTTCACAGAATGTAGGTCAGATTAACGGAGATAAGCTTTTAAGGGTTGAAGGTGTTTTAACGAGTTATTTTATGATTGCAGCTTAATAATAACAAATCGCTCCGAAAATCTCGAAAAACTTTCTCTCATACATAGTGGTACTAAATTTAAAACTGCAAATAAATATCATCTGTATATTACGTGGACGCCGCTTTATGTAATCACGGTTAATGTTATGCACCGCTTTGGGTGATCTTGGAACGGGCCCACCCAATACTGCAATTTTAATGCATTATAAATTTTCTGTTTATACACTTTGATCAAATATATTATAATATGATCAAGGTCGAGATCCATGGATTTTTATTTCCTCATTTTCGGGGAAACAACTAGAGCTGTGGCACTGGTCTTACATTTTTTATCAAAAAGTAAACCTCACCTCCCCCCATTACTAATTACTACGAAAGACCGCAGACAGATATCAACATTCCGTGTAGTGGGTTTTAGTCTTTCAATGATTCGTATTCTTTCATAAAGTTCGAAGATATAGGCGGAACTAGGGGAGGGCTAGGAGGGGGGGGGGCTTAGCCCACCCTACAGATTTTGAGCCTAATTTTATTCCCCCCTACAAAATCTGAAAAAATGAATTTAACTAATTAAGTTTTGGTATAAGTTCATATTCTAATGTTCAATAATTTGACATAACACACGACTGCTTATTCGTCTATTATAAAATTAAAGTTTTGTCTGTACATGGTCAGAATTGAAAAATGTTTGGCCACTTTTTCATTTTATACATTCTGAAAACCGAATCCGGCCTTAACTTTTTTCGTGATGTGTGTATGTTGTCGCCCCAGTCTAACTTTATAGGCGCAAAACTGGCTAAGCGATGTCGATTATTTTTTTCAGAGATGAGCGCAAACATGTTGCGCAATTTGTAGGCTTGGTTTCATCGAAAAATATTAAGTAAAACCGAAGTTATTAACAATTTTATAAAATAAAATGTATAAAAAACAAAAAAAAAAATGTTTGACCCACCGTAAACGAACCCCACAGATTCGCTATTCAATGGGTTATTTTGGGTACTTCTAGACCACCTAGAGACTCGCGGTTTTTTGCGTTTGGCCGGAAATTGGCCTAACCCGACTGGAAAAATCCGAAAAGTTAAAGAAATATATTTTTACCCACCTTAAAAAATTAAAGCTGGCGGACGCACGTTAAAGTTTTTTTGGAGGCTTAATGTGGCTGTGGCTAAACGGTAAGTCGTATCGACAAGCTGATTGCGCCAGCAGTAAATGATTTTAAAAGATCTACAACTTTGGTCGTATGACTTTTTGTCGTAACTCCATCGGTTCTTCCTTAAATAAACTAAAATTGATTTTTTTTTAAAAAGATATTTGAGTTTGAGGGCTTATTGCGTCCGCAATTGTCGACCGATTTAATTTCTGATTAGGGCGCTTACACCTCACACTAATGCTCTTTAAATCGAGTATTTATTATTTTATTAATTTTTCCCAGAACTAGAATTATTAAATATTTAGTGGTGCAACAGCCATATTGAGAGAAGCGGCTGGTATAATTAAATTAATGCACTATCATGGTTGATGATTTTCAATGACTTCCCAGTCTAATTGGTTTTGTCTATGTTTATTTTCTTATTTATTATATTTATTTAGCATTGTTTTTTTTATTGCTATATTACTTAGTTTCCATTGGCTATTTTTTAAATGTACAGATAGACTCCAAACTACGATTTGGAGAGTATTATATTCTTAGTAATGGAATTAATGATGTGTAATATAGCCCTGATTTTATTCCTAGAAGGCTTTGGAAACCAAAACTATTTAGGAATTTAATTTAATTGCTAAGCCTACATGATTATTGATTATAGGAAACATAGCCACTAATACCTAGCATGAGCCCCGCGCGGAACGCGGGGTGAAAGCTAGTATTAAATATTTATTGCATTAAGCTCGCTTCAGTGATAGAGCCACGCGATGCCTACTTAATATATTTTTAAAAATGTTTTCAACAGGTGGTTGTTTACTTTTTGTTTTCGATTTTCAATGAAGTCAGATTTATTTTCATCAATATCACGGAAACAAGATTTTTTCCGGGGAAATGGCTTTTATCATTAGATTCGTGTTTAAATAGACTACTACATTTTAGAATTTTTTAATCATATTCGTCAGAACCGATTTCAAGAAATAATTTAGTTTTAGAGTTATTGAGGGGTAGCGCCCCCAAATTCATCAAAAATTCAAATTCAGCGCTATAATTTATTTCTCAATTTCACGTCGGGGCATGATTTGTCTGAACATGTATGCCAAATTTCGTCAAAGCGGCGTCTCCACAGATTACAGAATTTTTTTTTGTCTGATTGTCGCCTGTAATTTTTGGACTCAGGGAACCTCAAAACGTGTAAATCCATCAAAATCTCAAATCGAATATTCGCGCCATCGCAGCAATAGCTCTTTATATGAGAAACAAAGAAGTTAATAGTTATTTGTGTTACTAGGCAGCAAAATGGAATTTTTCTGACAAGTTTTTTAAGTTTCAGTTCCGAGCCGAAGGAGAGGAGAGGCTAAAACAAATTTACTGCAGAGGTTAAGCCGAGTCAGGAAAATTAAATTTTGACTGACGAGGTGAAGCCGAGGCAGGAAAATGTTAATTACCTACTTAGGTGTAACCGAAGAAGGTAATCTTTAAACGAGTCTAAAAAGTTTCCTTTGCTGCATAGTTACATACAATATTTTATCCACTAACTGCAAAAAAATTACACTAAGTTATTATAGTCCGTTTATAATATATAAAAGATTTAAAGAAATTAAAGTTGTAAATACGAAAGTTTGAGTCATCAAGCTATAGTAAAACAAAGACAAAACAATTTTTTAATTAACAGATTTGTATCTAAATTTTTTAATAATCACTGTAAAAGTAGGAGTGCAATGCAGTTTACTTGCAATATTGAGCTAGCGTGCATTTTAATTTTAAACAATAAACATTTTTATTTATAAACAGCTGAAATCGGATCAAAAATAGTAATATTTCTAATTTTTAATTTGAAAGCATTTTTTTCCTGTTTTTCTATTTTACCCCCTCATAAATGAAAATATGACAAAAGTGAACATAACAACAATACCTGTATTCTTAAACAGCTTTCCAACGACATGTATCATAAAATATACTATTTTAACTTTTGTACCCCGTACCCCTGAGTACCAATTTGGACTATTTCAGATTTATACCTTCCTGTGGTTGGTCATTATGACCGTGCTGAAGTGTAGTATAAGACCTTCGCTTCGCTCAGCTAAATAATAAAATTTGTTTTATTATTATATTTTTTAAAGGTATTTTCGAAAAAAGATTTATAAATATTTAGCAGAATATTACGCTTAAATATATAAAAATGAACAATGTGGGGGAGTTCATAACCTGCGATGTAGTAACCTTTTCTTAAAATTTTGCTGACACTTTGAACCTTTGCTGACACTTTATTATTTGTCTACGTGTTTTTTTGATATGTTACAAAAGAAGTAAGAAAAATGTCATTTTGCAGAATGAAAACAGTTTAATAATTCTAAATTTTGCTGCCGTGATTTTGTGCCATAGTGAGTAGATAAGAAAATTTACATTGCAATTTTTTTTTCTTTGTGTCATCACATCACGTAGTGTAGGTACACACACAGTTTTGTTCTAATACAAATAAATTCTATAAACTTTCTATAAAAATAATTTGACCCCACAGGCCGGTCATTAACATTAACAGATAGTTTTTACATGGTCCGTTTCGATTTCCAGGATTCCAGTAGGATCAAATTATTGGATATAATACCTTGGACACTAGATTTCGAGTCCGGCCAACCTGATTTGAGTTTTCTTCAGTTTCTTTATTTAACAAAGCAAAGGCTATTAAAGGTTGGCTCCTCTAAAGTCGGCCGCAGCTGCATTAGCAACAGAATGACCTTGAACTTTATTATTTCCTACTTTATCCAATTAATCACAACATTTAAAATGGCTGCAGTTACCCCACTATATTAACTTTTGCCAATAAAAAAAATAAAAAAAATCTAAGCTTTTTGAAAATAGACATCCACTTACTTGATTCATTTTATGTTTTTACAAGCCATTATTGTCTCATTTATTTAATTGTTTCCCCTGTTTTTAGGTTTCTGTACGAAGTACGAAAAGAAACCTTATATAACGCTCTGTCTGTCTGTCCGTTGGCTTGTTTCAATGCATAAACTACTATAGCTAGGAATATGAAATTCGGTACACAGGTGCATCTCGGCATTTGTGACAACTGTACACTTTTTGGAGTTGTCACACTTAATATTTTCAAGATGGCGAGCGACTAAAAAAGTTTTTAGTCACCATGACATGTTGTACATCAATTTAAAGGTCTTGAAGTGTAGAAAAAGAATATGCAAGTATTAAAATTTTACACTTAATAATTTAATTTAATCGTACAGAAACCGGCGAGTATCGCCTCACGTGCTTACGTGAAGCCCGCCTTACTTGTTTAATGTTAAAATTGAGTTGATTTATACATGCATTAAAGTATCAATTAAGGAATAATTAAAGAGCACAGACGGTTGAAATTATATAATCTGGTGCTATCTGCGGTCTACTTTCGACAAACCATTCAAATTTCATGAAAATCATTTGAGTACTTTTGAAGATATAGGTGTAAATAAATATATGTTTGCGTGCATGTTGGAGAGAAAAAAAACTTATACGGGACCAACAATGGGCTAATTAGGACCTACCATTCAAATTTCATTAAAATTGGACGTGTAGTTTTTAGATATTAGGTTCGAAAAATTTGACCACGGACAGATATACACGGAACCATGATTTCTGAAACGAATTTCTGTCTTGGAATTTTTGAAATCGGAGACATAAAATATTTTCGTTCTCCAGAACGATCAACATAGCTTCCCTTACCTTCCGGTAAGCTCGGAAGCAAAAAAAAAAAAAAAAGTATTCCTATTTTATTTATATCTCAGGTTCGACATAATATTTTTCCATGCGCACATGTTGTAGCTTACATCAATGCATAGAAATCAATGGATTTTCTTTAGCAAGTCGGATCACAATTTGACACATTTGTTTTTTTACAAAACTTTTTTAATAATATAGATAGATAATAATTACAAGATAAAAAGAACTTTTTATATGCTACGTTTTTAAATTTTCTGTCATAAATCATAAATTTAAAACCCGTCAAAATGAAGATCGTAAATATGGGATATGTCAAAACAAATAAATTAACTTGCTGATTTTTTCCGAACTAACTTTCCGTACAGCAAAATTTGCTGAAACCCAATTAAATTCTGCTAAAAGATGGCTAAAAGTATTAAAATAATGCATTGTCATTGTGTTCTGAGCTATGCTAAAAGTTTCAAATGTCCAGCTATTCGGGAAGTTAGTTAGAAATCGATTGCCAGATTTGTACCGGACAAACAAACAAACAAACAAACAAGAAAGCAAGCTAATAAAAACGTAGTAAAAAATAGTTTTTTTTTCAAGGACCTCCCCTTTACATAAAATCAAGAAAATATTATCATTTTTAGAGGTTTAAGAACAAGCAGGAGTTTTATAATGAATGATTTTTTTTTCGAAATTCCAAAAATAAGAAATTTTTTTTTCCTCTTGGATACTCTTTTTTAGGACACACTCTACATAGATACAGCTTAGTGAAAAAATATACTATTATACTTGTATACTTATATGATTTCAAAAGGGTTAAAATTCATTAAGAGGGTAATTTATATAAAGAGTATATCTTTAGGTAGATTTAGCTGAGTGTAAAGGTGAATTACATACTCCGTAAATAGTCCAGGCCGAGAAATAGCTGTATGGTGTATAATATGTATATATAGAGAGCATCATAAATCTAAACTAGTGGCTTCTCTGAACAGGAATGATTCTTTATAAGGCGGTTTCACCTCAGGTAATCTACAAACATCCTTTAACCTCATACGTGAATCTACATCATCCCCTAACCTTACCTCTTATTTACACTCTAATGAATTCACAGGGCTCCTGTTATCAACCACTGGAACAAAAACGATAATCTTTTGATAAATATGATTAATAAAACTCTGAGCAAAATCGATATTTGTATAGATGTCAAAAAACTAGCTAATGTTTAATGCAATTCGCCAAAAAGATTTAATTTACAATCTAAAATATCGATTTATGTACGAAAATATTTAATTTGGCGAAGGGATAAAGGAATTAAGGTCTTGGGAATATCGTGTTGAGCGGTTTATATTGGTGGATCTAGAGAGATTGAAAGAAGACTAGGTACAGGCATACACACAGGGATTTTAGTTACTTATACAAAATTATAGTCTACAAGTCGAGATAGATCTTAGTATGTCACCTCAATATCCACATGCTAGCCTGCTGCTGTACATCTCATACTGAAACAAATAAAAATTAGCGTGACAAGTAATCGAAATAAAACGTATTTAGAACTTGATGATTTAAATGATTTGGGTTACCTTACTTAATATGCAAAGTAAGTTAAAACACACCTTTTTAATTTTAATAATTGCTATGGTGGATGGATTATAAGGTGTAAATAAAAGTTGAATTAATCCATTATTGTTATTGTTTCGACCCTTATATTCCTCACATTCTCAGTCTTTAATTTCCTAATTAACAAATCATTAATCATTACAATTTGACAATGACATGACACAGATATTAAATAATTTAATTAATAAGGATTCCTTTTTTATAAATTTACTGCTAAAATTGACAATTAACAAGGTGTTGAATAATAATCTTAAATAAAATGAATAAATAAAATAATAAATTAATAGACTTGATGTGAAATAAATTAAGAATGATGTGAAAAATTATATTAAAAGTTAACTGATAGAATTGAAAAAATTCAACAAAAAAAACCTCTTAAAGGAAAAAAAACAGTCATGCACCATGACATAATGAGCGAATTTTCAAAGAAATCTGCGTATTATTGGGTTATGATAATATAGGAAAATTTTGGTTTAGAATTTGGATGGGTGAAAAATAAATTTGGTACATAAGTCAAAATAGGCATGTCATTGGAAAGCTCTTTAAGAGTAAAGTAATTGTTGTTATGCATTTTTTTGTCATATTTTCATATAAGAGTGGGGGGGGGGGGGGGGTAAAATGAAAAAACCCGTTTTTATGCTATTTTTGACCCTAAATTGTCAAAATTTGACCCCTAAATGGACTCCAAAAATTCTGGCCAACGAACTCATCTTTTCTTTTGATATTATTGACATTTTAAAATTTGTTTGGATTTTTGACGTGCATCCTAGGGTGAGATATCGTCTGGAGTGACTCATACATCTACATACATTCATATATTTATAATACATACATACATAAAAAAGTGTTAAATTTCCGGAATCGATTAAGAATGGTCTAAAACGGATTTCCATGGAGAAAATTTTCAAAAATTCGTATTACAAAAATTTTAAAGCCATTGCAATAGCTTAATTTTCTTCGAAAATTCACTAAAAGAAAAAAAATCGGGTACGGGGTACCTCGGAACTTTTTCTCCCTTCGGAGGCCACTAAAGTGGCTTCTCCTGCTCATTTTTCAAAAAAGAATTATACATTATTTTTATTTATTTTATTTCATTTGTATAATTATTTGAATTTTGGCGGTATTTTGACAGATGTAAACAAACTTATGTATCCTACTAATTAATAATTATATTTGCTTATAGCTTTTAAAATAATTAACGGAATTTCATCGAATTTTTTCCTTATTTTTTTCCGGTTTAAAAGATATGCTATATAAGTCAAAAAAGTATTTACACTTTTGGTATTATTAACCGCCAAAGTCCAAGTATGTCATACAGAGAGGTACATTCGTGCCAAATTTCAAATCGATCGGACTGCTTTTCGATTTTTTAAGATTTTTTAAAAATTTCGTTGACTCAGCAAACTGGGTTCAAGATGGTGGAAAATGTTGATTTTCCGGGCAGCACAACTAGAAGTGAGGATTGATTTTATTGCCAAGTTTCAACTCTCTAGGTTAAATACCATAAGCGCTACGATGATAACACACATACACACATATACAAATGCAGACGTAATGCTGAAAACCACTTAGGAGGTCTTTGCAACACCTAAAACGTATAATTCAGTTGAAATCTCGAAAAAAAAGTTTTGGGGAAAAAAATAGACACAAAAATTAAGAAATAGAACCGCTAATAACTAATAAAATAACCCAAGAGCAGTTAAAGTGGTATAGTTTAAAACAAGTAAGTACGTGAGGCGATAATCGCCAGTTTCTGTACAATTAAGTTATAATTATTAAGTATAAAATTTTAATAGTTGCATATTCTTTTTCTACACTTCAAGACCTTGAAATTGATGTATAACAAGTCATGGTGACCAAAAACCTTTTTTAGTCGCCCGCCATCTTGGAAATATTAAGTGTGAAAACTCCAAAATGTGCCCAGTTGTCTCAAATGCCGAGATGCACCTGTGTGCCGAATTTTATGTTCCTAGCTATAGTAGTTTATTAATTAAAACATGTCAACGGACAGACAGAAAGACAGAGCCGTTATAATATAAGGTTTCTTTTTGTACTTCGTACAGAAACCTAAAAAACAAGGTGTTTATTGATGGTTGATATTAAGACTTAGTCTGTCTCCGTAGAAGAGCGTCATTCACAGGGCCGTACCTAGGTGCTCCTGCGTACATGGCAAACCCCTTAAAAGTGCGCCCCACGGGGGGGTCTGGGGGGTATGGAATACCCCCCAGGGGAGAGGGGGGGTCCGGGGGCCCCCCGGAAAACTTTTGGAATTTTAACGTCAGTAAAACAAATTTTTAAGCAATTCTGGCTCTAAAAGTTAAAGTAATTTTTTAGTTTTCGCTACTAGAAAGTACTATTTAACACGTAAAAAAAGTACCATTTAAGTATTATTTTTTAAAAAAGTACTATTTAACACCTTGCTACACTATAATAACTCCTTTTTCGGTTCAAGGTTAAATGATTGATATAAAAAGTTTATTTAGATAAAACATCAACTGTCATTTCACTTTTCACCACAGCAAATATGAAATTATAATTTAATTAAGTACAATACTGAACGGAATAATATTTACTATGTTACAAAAAGTAAGTTGATATTTACAATATTGACATCTTAACTTTATTTCTTAAGTAAAAAATACTTTTTACACAATGAGTACTTTAAAAATATAATAAGTAGAATTACATTATTTTTAGGGCATTTATATAATTATATTGTATTGTTATTCATAAATGTTGTTACCGAATACATACAAATGTAATTACAATTTTCAAAAAAGAATATTCCATACCCTTTTAATCATTTTATTAAAAAAAAAATTCAACACTTGTTGGTTGTGAACCCTTTATTTGATTATTTTTTATATGTAAAAACTATTAAACGTTTTTTTTCTTTCGTATTTTCGGTATCATAAGTGTTCTTACTGTTTAAATAATTTAAGATGGTGTTAATAAATTGAGTAATTTTCGATATGGGTGAGTGTATTGAGTTTATTAATTACATGTTTTTTCAAACTTTACTTGTTTAAACTAGTATTAAGAAATAAGGGTGCCGCGAGAAACAATTAACCAAGTTGGGGTGCCACCATTAGAAAAAGGTTGAAAAACACTGCCCTAGCCGCTAGGGGGTGGGGCGATGCGCCTCGCGGCAACGCCAGGCCCTAGCGTTGCCAATATAAACATGAATCGCACGCCACCGCGCTAAGCGCAATGTCACTATGTGATTAATGTTCATCATAAAAACACGAATTGACAGCTCACACAACCGAAATTATACCTAAGTATAAAGTTTTCATTTTGACCAATCTTACCAATCAAAAAATGTTTTTCCTCTACACATTAGGAAATGTGTTTCCTAAATATATATTTTGCGCCCTTCTCAAACCTGCGCCCTTGGCAAGGGCCACCTTCGCCACAGCCTCGGTACGGCCCTGGTCATTCATGTAAATTTTATATGAATTTAGTAACAATTAAATTAGCAATTTGACGTAAATTGAAAGGACCATAAACAATGTTTTATAACAATAAAATATAATATAAGGTATACAAATATATAAATTTAAATACTTAAAAAAATGTATAACATTTAAAATATGCATGAACTGCGATTAAACCATCAATGCTTAGAGATACATCTAAGCTTTGATGGTTTAATCTATCTCTAGGTCTAATTTGGTCTAATCTTTGGTCTATCTTAGGTCGTAATTATAACGGAAAAATTATTCAGAAATGTATACAAATTCCGATCTAGTAAAGGTAATAGTATTGTCAGTGAATGTACATGATGAGAATAATAAATTAATATTAATTGCTTAATAAAACTAAAAATAATAACATAATAAGATAAGGTCATGTCAGTAGAAATAAACAATTTACTTAGCAATATGTTGAATTGTTGAATTAGAGATGTTTTTACATTGTACTCTTAACTCTTTGGTCGCCCTTTACCGTTTATTGTTTTCTCATTGTAGCATTCGTTCCTAATTTATTAATAGGCATTTATAATCCTCAATTATGTTTATTGTTGAGTTAGCACTTGATAATGCCATTTGTTAGTTCAAGAAGGATTTACAATCAAAATCTATCCTACAATTCAAAGGATTAACTTCTACAACTGTTAGTGGTTGCTTTCTTGATTTTTATTAATATGACTTCCTATAATCTCCTACTTACGATTAGTTAAATATTTTTATTTATACATGCTATTATAAATATTTATATTCAAAATATGGATTACACATTAAATAAAGTGGCTGAAAGAGTAATAACTTTAACCTTACTTTTGTTTGTTTAGCGATAGGCCGTGGTTAGTATTATTTGTCTCACAATACAACTCGAATCCCTTTATCTTAACTACGAGTAAATTAGCATTTCATTAAAACAAAAATACCTCTTTAACGGCAATAAAAAAAGCAGTATTCACTGCAGAACAAGGCCAGGCCTTGGTCACGCAATAAACCTCCCTTAAATATTTTGTTTTATAAACCCCTACCTCTTATAAAATATATCATCATGCTTAACACCTGTTTTTATCTAATCATATAAATAAAAATCTCTGCTGCTTAAGTAACAGAATGATTTTATTGAACAACGATTATACCCTTAAGTCGATATTCGCAACAGTTTAAGTACTCGTATTATTATTCTACAGGGACAATAAAGAACCTTTACAAGTTATAGGTATTCAAATAATAATTAATATAAAAATGCCATTTTTCAAAACTGGTCTTATTTTCAATTTTTTTTTTTTTTTTTTTTTGGTTTTTGTATTCTTCACCTTAGTTGTATCTATGTGCAAAATTTAGGGAAGCTTTAATGACGGTAAGTGGTTCAAAATTGGGGTAATAGGTGTGCGATGAAACTTGAAAAGCAAATAAATTTGACGCCATTTTGTTTTTGTTTTTATTTTTTTTGGTTTCTGTATTCTTCACCTTAGTTGTATCTATGTGCAAAATTTGGGGAAGATTGAATCACGGGAAGTGGTTCAAAATTGGGGAAACGGAAATGTGCGATGAAACTTACAAAGCAAAGTAATATAAGACCAGTAAAAAGAAAGAGAAATGAATGTTTTCAGAAAGTTAAAATTAATATGGTGCTAAAAATGGGCTACCAACCAAATGGCATCGTAGTCTTTAGGTCCGAAGGCAAAAGCAAGCTCCCTAATACATTTCTGCGCTTGTCTGTCTATAACGCACCTGGTATCCGAAGTACCCAACACAAAAATTTGAAACTTTGCAGTTATGCTACGTGTAGTAACCCAAACACAGGAAAATTATAGAGAAGCCCCCAAAAAATTGTTCCTCACAAACAAGGGATGTGGGTGTTAAATGAAAGAAGAGAGACGCCTCCATTAAATGAGGAGTCGCCCTGAGTACAAATATATATTTGTTTCCTTGAAATTTGCGATTACGCAAAAATTTTGTTTCCCCAACCTAACTATTTTTTGTAACATCTTAAAAACAATCATAGTTATTTTGTGTCAAAACATGTTGAGCTTAGAGTAGGTTCTTGTAAAGGTAGTTATTTCATTTTACTATTGATTATTTCATTGAACAATGATTATACCCTTAAGTCGATATTCGCAACAGTTTTACTCCTCGTATTATTCTTCTATAGGGACAATAAAGAACCTTTACAAGTTATAGGTATTAAAATAAAAAGAAAGAGAAATTAATGTGTTCAGAAAGTTAAAATTAATATGGTGCTAAAAATGGGCTACCAATCATTTTAGACAGTTTAACTGTTAAAGCTAAAACAAGATTTTAAATGACTACCATCTTGATACTGCTGGACCGACTATGCTCGTTGACGAACTTGGAGGTATTCGGATTATTAAGGTCTGATCCAAATTTCATCAAAACCAGTCTTAATATATATTAACAGTAGGACGCCGTTAATCCAGGCACGCAATAATCCGGAACCCTCGGTAATCCGGACGGTCCTCCATGAAGAATGCAACCCCTAAACAATGAAAATTGATTGCAAATCGCTTCTTACGGACATTCTCGCTGACCCTGTGCATAATGACAACTTGAAAGATGCACTGAAATATATAAATTTAAAAGATGTTGCGTTCAGTATAGTTAACTTTAGAGTATGTTGGACTCGACACCTTTTTTTTATTAAATTAATAATAAGGAAGATGGACCCTTTTAGATCTCAAGAAGACAAATTAAATCATTTAAATAGAGACGTTTCTACCCTTTTTTTAAGATCATCCTCAGTCAATCTTAATTTATAAGGAGTGTTTCAATGCGAAGAGTGTCTCATCTCCATAAAAGGATGTCATTATTTTTTAATAAAACTATACTATCAAATTTAAAATTTAAATATTAAAAATTAACAAATATTATATATATATATATATATATATATATATATATATATATATATATATATATATATATATATATATATTATATATATATATATATTTATTCAAAGACCTTTATTAAATTGCCTACAATCCTTTGAGTGTGCTGAAAGCACTTCTTAGCATATTTATTAAGGTATGGTGATTCGCAAAAATAAATCGAGGATAATATAAATATATGTATTTCATAATATTATTTGTTCCTATGACAAGAAAAAAGAAACTTCCTCCTATAACTTTTTATATACATAATTATGCTAGTATAATAAATCCACTATGGTTTAAAGCATTTCAGCTTTTATTCTAGTTTATTTCGAGGTACTCATCTACTCTAGTACGAAACAGGAATAATAGAACTGTTTTTAAATTATTAGAATATAATTGCGTTTGAATTCATATTAAATTCAACACTTTAAAGAATCTAAAAAAAAAAAAAATGTTTATGCCAATAAATATTCACCGCGTTGAAACTGAAAGAACTGGGAAAGTGTACTTTACTGGAGAAAAATTTATGTTCATGACTAATTATGACCTTTCAAAGAATGACCTTTTCCTCTATAACCTAACAAAGTAAATGTGTTTCTTAAGTTATTGAGTTAACCGTCCGAGGAGAGGTCAAGCTGTTAATATATCATGAATTAAATGCTTTTCTTTAAATCTAATTAAAATATACTTTATTATCCTGCTGAATATACCTATATTTATATTGGTTAAAATTTAGAGCAACATCCGCCCGGATGATGTCCAGTATAATTGATAATACTATTTCATCTATACTATTTTGCGTGTAGGGTGTAGGGTTCAATGTGTACAAGGTTCAAGGGACGAAAATAGAAACTTTAAAAATCACAAGCTCGCTTAAATACTTATTAATTTATTGAGAATAAAGTACAAAATTACAATAATCTTAATAAAATTGTCATCAGTCATCAACCATTTCACAGCTATGGTACTTGGAAGATGTCTCGATCCAGGACTCAGTGTCTGCGGTAGCTACTTCCTGCGAGGCCAGGTGATCTTCAGACTGAGCCTCCTGCCAATTTACCACACCTACATATTATTATTTGAATCAGGATTTCAATATTAATAATACATAATTGTGGTATTAGTTCAGTCTGCAAGGGGGGGGGGGGGTTACTCATGACCGATTTTGTTGAATATTATTTATTTTCTTTCTTTTGATTCCAAGATTGATGTTAAATATAATGTTTTTTTGTTTTTTTTGCATTGTTTAAATAAACGAATAAATATATTGGTGTTAATGAAAATCGATTAAAGGAAATTGTAATGAACAATCTATTTTAACTTCATTTTTAAAGATATCGAATCGAGCTTGGGTACAAATAAAAGATAATTTAATTAATTATCATTAAACATTTTAATAATCATATTTGACCAAAATGTCATAGTTTAAAGTCATAGATGCAGCTGAAAGAAAGTTGCAAGTTTCAACATCGAATAAAGACTTAAATGAAAGACATTTCTTGATTTATCTACCATAAATATTAAGTAATATAAATTTGAATTTATATGTTTTTTAATGGTTTATAACAATTAAATAATATTATCAGCACATCTATTAACTGTTAACTATATAGGAGTTAGTAAAATGGGAGAGAAAAAAAATGAAGTTTTTACTAAACGGGTTTAGAGGTGAAAAGTGCTTGCAGACTGGACTATATTACTGACTAGTTCATTTCGTTTGACACTGTCAGTACCCACGTCTAAAACAAATACATACATTTAAAAAACAAATTAGTACATATGATGGCATCTATCTATCACCCTACTAAAGACGTAAAATGTTCCATTCTCATGTCACCATTAAGACGTCGACTATATAGCGATTGCCGCCTGTCTTCATATACATTAAAATAATTATTTTCTTTAAAAATTATGACTAGAAAGGTTGGTAGAAAGTAACGCATCAATATTATCACCACAGTTTTATATTAAAATTCACAAACGCGTTTCGACATAATATGATATCATCATCAGTGTGCGTTACATGGTTAAACGCGTTTGTGAATTTTAATATACAATTGTGGAGACAATATTGTTGTGTTACTTTCTACTAACCTCTCTAGTTATAATTATTAAGTGGTGCCATGAAATATCACTCAAAACAACCAATTATTTCTTTTCTTTAAGTTTACTGTTCAAAAAATTCAAATTGTTTGTAATATATAGTATTTTCTTTAAAGACAACTAAGAGAAGTGAAATTAGTGTACTTTCGTGGAGAACACTTAAGACATTCTTCAATGAAACGAGCTCTCTTCTTAAAATGATAAAAAGATGTTTCTATCTAACCAAGTATTTTTACTGTAGTTGGATACTCCAACACAGGAAAGATACTTCAGCTTAAGTGTAAAGTCGTCTGTGAAACAAGGATCTTCTAATTCCTACCTTCACAAGTAAATATAATAACTTCTCAAATAAAAGTTATGTGTTTTCTACTCTTAGCTGAGTGTATAGTTAGTTAAAATATTTACTGCTGCTGCTTCAAATAACCTTCATGTATTGTTCTCTACGTTAAATTGACTTTGAATGGGTTCAACAATTACCTTTAAAGGGACTGCTTCAACAAGTCGTCCGTTTGGAAGGCCTGCTCGTTCCACTTCTTTTTCCTTTAACAATTTTTCTCTGCTGCGAGCACCTAGAATTTGCACACAATAGAAGATCCAGTTTAAAATGAAAAAATCGGTCCGAAACAACTCAGACAAAATTTCTCATATACGAGTTCATTTTTACTTAGCCCAGTGTTTTCCATTTATTAGTTTTCGTACTGAACATTATATCAAAATGTATCATAAAAATAACAATTTTTCATTAAAATAATTTCTCGGCGGGGAATCGAACCCGGCCTCTCTCCGTCCGTGTTTACAGCTATTTTCACAGGAACTATATGTTTCCCGGGGAAAGGGCTTATTCGTATTTAAAAGGACTATATTTTAGCATTTTTTAACCAAAATCGTCGGAACCGTTTTCGAGAAATAATTTTTTCACATTATTTGTGGTGTATCACCCCCAAATTTAGAGCTAAAATTTGTTTCTCGATTTTGGCTTGGAATATTATTTTTCTGAACATGTATGCTTAATTTCGTCAAAATCGACTTAGTAGTTTAGGCTGCATGCGTCTGCACAGACGACAGACTGACATTTTTTTAAAAACCACTTTTTGGACACAGAGGACCTCATAACGTAAATCCATCAAAATTGATGTTTTGCCATCACAATACTTTGTCTTTATATAAGAAAGTAAAAAGGTATAAAATTGACGAATTCGAAATAATAAAAATACGTTTCAGGGTTGATTCTTCAAAATTTTGATACATTTAAATTATTAACTTAAATTTCTTAATAACTGAGGGTTCCAATATTGAGAAAACACAATTTACAAAGTAATTACTAAGTCAATCTCACAATAAAAAATTAAAATATGCTTTATTTAATTTAAGGCTTACTTAACTTTTACTTTAACAACGTTTAAAATTAAAAAAATGTAATATTAAAATTCTTTAGGTTATAATTTTTCTACGAACTTGACTCACCTGAGACTTAGAAACAAAGAAATTAATAATAATAGTTGGTATAAGGCCCGTTGTTGACGATCACTGCGCCTGGGGAAAACCTCTCGCGGGTCTGAGCACGTGACCAACATGCCCTTTTGTTAAATTATCCCTTTTTGTCTATGAATTTCTGCTACTAAATTTCAGATGAGTCGAGTTTGTAGAAATATTGCAGCCTAATGCATTTTAATAATACTTTATTTAAGTCAGATAAAAGAAGATTTAACTCACATTTGAGTAAAAATTAATTAAAATCTTATACAATTTAATTGGATATTTTTAATAGTGAATTTGTATCTTTTTAAATTTTATTTTACAAAATAAGTAAAAGTGATAACATTGTTAACATGGCATTTATCTGAAAAGGAGAGGCTACCTGGTGGTAGAACTCCGGACGTGGATTATAGTAACAGATCTCGAGGCCAACTCCTCTTGTGGAGGAATTCCATGAATTTAACTATGGATTGAGGTGTTTGATGTAATTTTATGTAGCGGGAAGAAGCGAGAATTGGGGTTGGCTGGAGGACATGTTGAATGCATAAGTCAATGCATCCTAGAACAATTTTTATTCTTTATAACTCCGAAATTGACAAACGGACTAAACAAAAGCTTAAGCTGATCAAAGTATTTATTGAATGTTTCTAATTATTTATACTATACATTTACTATTGCTTCCGAGTTTACCGAAGGTAACGGAAGCATTGTGTTCACTTTTGAGAACGAAAAACTTTTATGCCTCCGATTTTAAAAATTCCAAGACAGAAATCCGTTTCAGTCACCTTGGTTTCAGACATCAGGGAACATTTTTGGTCTCGTGTCTGTCTGTCTGTCTGTCTGTCTGTCTGTCGGTCAGTGTGTCCGCGAATTATGAAACGTGCGACGATAACTTGAGTAATTGTCGACCGATTTTGATGAAATTTGGTAGACATGTTCATTTTACCAATGCCCAGGACGAGTTCGTTGGACAACGTTATCCGTCCAAGCGTTCACGAGCAACGCTCGCGTAAACGTGAACTTTAAATTTAAAATTAAAATTTTAGGTCGGGAATAAAATCTAACTTCATCTATTCAATAGACAAACATTTTTTTCAAATACAAGTTTTTAGTAAAACCTACAGCGACACCGCTATGAAGTGTTAAAGATCGCTAAAACTATTAATAGTTTTTACACAATAAACAATATAACAATAATGTAATATAACTATAATTTTAATGATAAAATGATAGGATGCGAGGAAGCTATGTGCCACACTAATTGGCAGTCTATTTTTAGTTTCGTTGGTAATTAAAAAAAAAAAAGAAACCCTTATATTTTCGTTCCTGTGTCTGCCCATCACTCTGTACTTTTCCAATAACTTTTGTTTATTTTCCACATCATTTTGTCAAAAAATATCATCAAATATTGTTCCCCCCCCCCCCAAATAAAAAAATTTCTGGTGTTACTGAAAAATAAAAATGTGGTGTCAGCTGGGCCATAGAAAAAATGAGAATAACAATTTGATCTGATTCTGGGAATCCAAAATGGTGCATAATTTATGTCAAATTTTGAGTGGGGTATTAAATGATAGGTGAGAAAAGAGTAGATTACAAACATATACCTATATCACTTGTGGGAATTATTCAATTTTCCTCGCATTTTTGTCAAAATACATCAACATTTTGAGAGTGCGTGTACCCCTCCCCAAAACCATATTTCTCCTTTTTCAAATAATATGCAAAATGTGCGGTCTGCTGGGCCATATAAAAACTTAGAATCGCTATTTGATCTGATTAAATGGCTCTAAAAATAAAAAAAAATAAAATTTAAGTTTTCACGATCATTGTGATTTTTTTTATCGGTATTTCCTCTGCCGATTAATAATGAAGTTATTACGTTTGTTTACATTGCTTAACGTTTAATTTTCTTGATATTGAAGGTTCTCAAAGCCAAACTATTCCTTACAATGAGTAGAACCAATTAAGCTAGCTTTATATTGTACCGTTATTTTTCTTAATAGAATAATTTTATCTCTAGCCTCGTACACACCAAACACGCATTCGCAAACAGGGTTTGCAAACACGACGTCCACACCGGACGCGCATTCTAGGCAAACAGGTGTTTGTTGCAAACATTTGTCCTTATTCCCAGTTATTTTTCATTATTTTCTTATGCACTACATCATCAAGTACCTACTAAATAAAACTATATTGCACTTGCATTAACTTTGTAATATGGATCTATCAAAACGCGGTATAAGCGTCGGCTTATTTATTATCATTGGTGAGTTAGTAAAAAATGGCAATAGTAAAAGAAGACGAAGAGTCTGGATGTCAAAATAAAAATGTATCCTCGATCATCTCTGATTTTAGATTATTATTTCTACTAAAATACAACGCCAAAACATATAGACATTTTATACAAATAGAAATTTGCTCTTTTGGTGGAAAAAAGATAAATATCAATGTAGTTTTTCGTCTTATGAGGGCCCATAGGAGGCTCGGGCCCATAAGCCTGTGCCGTAAGTAATAAGTTTGGAAGCAATATAATTATGTATTTAAAAAAATATTATGACACATTTTTGGACTTTTATGTCATATATATATTTACCTATTTAATCCGGTTATTTTTAATCTTGGATTTACATAAACTCATCTCTAGTTTCAATCACTATTTATTAATTAGTATATGTTATTATATAATATAGTTATTTGATGCTATAGTCATAAATAATTCGAATAAAAAAATATACATTTCCCGGGTTTCCAAGTCAAACTACAGGCTGCTTGCGAATGCTCAAGGAGTTTGCTCAAAAAGCGTCCAAACCAAACGCGCACAAACAGCAAACATCCTTTGATATACGACTCTACCCGGAGCACCCGCGAACACAGTCAAGCATTCGTGCGCGCAGTGCCGTCCACACCGGACGCGCATCCCTGTTTGCAAACATTTGCAAACTTTGCAAACACGATGCGCGTCCGGTGAGGACGCGGCTTTAGATCAATGTCTAATTCTCCTTGAAGCATATTTTGGCTAAACTTTTTTATATTACATATTAATTAAATTCATCTAAAAACAAAAATCACGAAACCATAGTGTTAGAAATGTTCAATATTACGTATTAGACCAAGAGAAAAAGGATTAGATATTATTTCAGTAGAATCTTAATATTATGCATTAGGTTAATGTATCGTGCAACGTGGATAGAGGCATGTTACCTTGTGTCGAGTCTGTAAGGGGCCCCCGTGGTTATAAACACGGCACTTATCTGACGGGAGCAAGGGGGTTGTTATCTGGTAGAGAAAAGGGGCAGATATCCGCTAAAGCAGCCAGTTATACAGTCGACTCGGGTCAGAGGTCGGGTGCTATCTGCACTCCGATATATCTGCTCTATCGACCGCTCCGGCCGGTCTCTAATTCAAGTCCGCGGAGGCTTATAATATGGCCCCTTAGGTCTTATCTTCAAGGATCATCTTAGCACAAAATTACCTAGGGATGAAAATAGTTCTACACTCTACACCTCATGTTATGTACAAATAAATTCTTCCTAAAATGTTACTCTTATAATTCACCATTTAATAGATGAAGTTATTAAGAAGAAAACATATTTTATTAATCATTAAAATAAACAAACAGTAAAATTAAAATTATTTTCTTTAATCCACATGATTATTATAGTTATAATCAATAAATAATAATAGGTAGAAATTAAAAAATACAATTTCAATCAGTAACTCTAGTAAATACATATATGTTTAAATTGATACCTACCTATTCTTATACACTGAGAAAAATAATTTATCTAATTGGATGGATAATGTCAATTTGTCTTGAACAATGATGCATAATACTGCCTCAGTAATTATCTATAGACAACCTATTTATTGAAGGGTTTTCAAAATTAACTCAGTAAATACTGCTGAACTCCAAGCTAGTAAAATTCCAAAGTATTCAGCAGCTCCAGATTTTCAATGTATTCAGCTGCAACTCCTTAGGTTTTCAGTAAGGTTTAACAGAAATTTACTTTTAAATAAATTACCATAATCTGGAGAGGCTCTTCCGTTGGGAGCTGAAAGCATAGCAGTATGTCTTCTGAGAGCTTTTACCGTAGGACTTTTCTTATCTGCAGCAGTGAGGGAAGACGTAATACAAGGCAGTCTTATATCTAAATGAAAACCCTTCTCCGTTACTATCTAAAAAAATATATGATTTAATTAGTTCTATGATCCATGTAAAGTAATATCTACGAGTCTATGAAATACAAAGTATAAAAATATACATTTTCTAGCAGGTTGAGATCGCTGGCTTGCTCTGACACTCGGAGATTTCTGAGAGAGTTATGAGTTGTCAGGGGTAAGTTTAAAAGGTCAGCAGAGCAGTCATTTGTACAATAATAATTACTAGGGTTGAACCCCATCTAAATACTAATAACATTTAACATTACTACCATACGAACATTGATAAATATCAGTCGGTCATCATGGATTAGAAAAACTTTCTGGGATACATATTTGTATATCGGGGGGGGGGGGGGGGGGGTGTATATTGTTAAACTAAAAATGTAAAATGGTATATTTAATATACAGGGTCATCAAAAAAGGTGTCCGTGACTTTATGCAACTGTCACCTAATATCATAAACACAATTTTCCAATGATCTGGCATATTTAACAGTGGTACATAAAAGGGATTATTAAGTTTAAGAATTGGTATTAAAATGGTAATCAAACAGCATTCCAAAATTTAAAGCTAAAATTAATTCCTGGAATAGCCTTTTGGTAAAATTTATTTGGATGTGTGTACCAAATTTCATTGAAATCTGTTCAATTCAGGTCCAAGAGTGCCCAAAATAATTTCTTTTAAGGTAAACAGAATATTTTAAACAGCAAAGGTTTTATTATTTAAAGAAACATCCATGTCTAATGTCAAGAAAGGCAGAGGAAAAGAATATATATATTTATATTTTTTTAATAAACCATATAAGGTTCCATATAAGTTTTGAAAGACTTTAAGTAACATCCATGCTAAATTTCAAGAAGGAAAACAAATAAACCATATAATATGTACATCGATTATTAAAACTTCAAGGAAAATCCATGCCAATTTGAAGAAATTCTAATAACACGTATGGTCGTGGCTGTGTTAAAAACAAATTTTCAGACTGACATAGACAGAGACTTTCCTCCGCTCGGTCAATTATATTAAAAACAAACATATACAAAATGGTTGATGCTCTGCTGCATATTATAGTTAATAATTAACTTAAAAAATAACACAGTTAAATTGTTTAATTAAATATTAAGTTTTGTTTAATTAATTATTTAGTTTTGATAATGTCAATGCAATGCAGTTGTCTGCATGCAATACTGAGCTGAGCGTGCATTTTAATCTTAAAAAATAAACATTTTTATTTATAAACAGCTGAAATCGGATCAAAAATAGTAATATTTCTCATTTTTAATTTAAAAGCTTTTTTTCCTGTTTTTCTATTTTACTCCCCTCTTGAATGAAAATATTACAAAAGTGAACATAACAACAATAACTGTACTCTTAAAGAGCTTTCTAACGACGCGATACTATTTTAACTTTTGTACCCCATACCCCGTACCCCTGAGTACCAATTTGGACTATTTCAGATTTATACTTTCCTGTGGTTGTTCACTATGACCGTGCCGAGTTTTGTGCGGATCGGTTAAGCCGTTCAGGAGGAGTATGTGACCAACCAAATGCAAAGTGTAGTATAAGAGCTTCGCTTCGCTCAGCTCAAAAAAATGTAAACTGCTGATCTCACTTTACTTTAGTGTAAAAAAACTTTAACGTTAATTTATTCAAATGAATGATTATTATTACTACAGTTAATGATTATATTACTACAATTAAAGGTTTTTTTGTATATTTAAGTCTTTCTATGCAAGCATAATATGCTTTCAGTTTACTAATGTAGTAGTAAATAAATATAAAAAGCTTTTTATATTGTTTCATTTAATGAATAGAATTAGGAAAACTTTCTCCTTACGCATTCCTCACAAACATGCAGTGAGTTCAGATAATACTAATATTAATAATTATAAGTTGTTACCTTATTGTTCATTGCATAGAGTTTAGTAGCAATATCTCTAGCAATAAGAGTGGCCATGACTGTTCCTAAATATGTTTCTTTAGCAAAAAGATATTCTAATGACGTTCTCTGCCAGTATAAATACCTGCACGAAGTCGCAGCCACGATCGATACCTGCAACAATAAATTATAATAGTAATTTTCTAATAGTAACCCCCATAAACCAATTTAGGGTATTTTATTTTACATTGAGTTTTAGTTAAGAAATACATTATGTATTAAGTTTTGTCAGTGTTTATTTGGTCCATATTTAGTATAATGATATACTCCCATTTATATATATATATATATATATATATATATATATATATATATATATATATATATATATATATGTATATAAATGAAATTGTTGGATTCTATGGGCCAAATGCAACCAAAATTTTCGCGTAAGCATATGCCTAATTCTCAATAGTTCTTGAGATATTGATTTCTTAGGGTTTTTTGAGAGTTTACGATAATTTTTAAATATTAATAATAATATCTCAAAAAATAAATGACATTGAGAAATTGAGTGAAGGTATAGTTAATTTTAAATTAATTGATTTTCATATTAACAGCTGCTAAGCAAATAACTCCTGTTAATTTAAAATTTTGATTTTTTAAAAAATTGACCTTAAAATTCTAATCAATTAGAATTTTAGAAATTGAAAATCGTTTTTAAATAATATCCAAAATATGAACTTAATATCACTTTGCTATATTTTTGTAGTAAGCTTTATTTAGTAAATATTTTTTATTCATTCTTTTACCTACTAATAGGTACTAATGTAAATACTCGTATTATATGATCTATATTTTTATAACAAAATATTAGAACAGTACTTTTTTATCATTATCAGTATTAAAGTATTGTTGATTTTAACACACCCGCTCATGTAGAATTATGATGTTGCACGTTTGCATAGTTTGTTTGTTCATGTTAAAAGTCCTGTACATCTAAAGAATTGTGATGTTATGATTATAAGTTAGAGCTAGTGAATTTAAATAACAATTTCTTTGAGAATAATAAATGATATAACGTACAATATTGCCACGCTATTTAGCCCCTAAAGGGGGTTAATGGGGGTGGCAGTGTAACCTGATGCCAGATCGTAAGAAATGAAGGCACTCACTTCAGCCACCTCAAGTCTCAGTCAACGCCTTCACGTAGCTTTAAGCGGGCGCCCCTGTTAAGTCAACCTTCGTGCTTGACAACAGAGATTGACCGCAGACGAAACTGGCATCCGAGATAGGCGGATGTCAGGAAAACTTATACACCCTATCCAACGCATACAACATTACACTGACTTGTTTACACAAACAAAGTCCAAGGACAGTAGAGGCATGCTACTGGGGGGAGTAGCGACCCCCGGACATTCTAGCTCATAACCAATAACCATGCCCATCACAAACATATATACTACAAGGGTCAATATTGTCGAGGAGAGCACTGAGAGGACCCGAGGGGACCGGTCCTGGGTGGAACAGGACGGGTGTGGTAGCGCATTAAAAACGGTCTTAGACACGCCGGCCACCTCATAGTCAGGGTCCCACCCTTGCTGTTTTATTACGTAGCCTAGTGTAGGGGGCTGACCAATCAGGAGGTGAAAATCCTAGAGGGCGATAGTAGTGCCAGGTAGGCGCCTGGGTAGGGCCCTGCTGTCGCTCTCGGGGGGCTCTTGCGCGGCTACCGTCCTGGGGAAGCACAGGGATTAAACTGGACCTCTGGGAAGACTTAGTTGCTCTATTAGACAGTACACCCACCCAGCATAACAAACATTAAAACACTTTTACACGATTTTTAATCACAAACATGGAGCCAGCAGACGAAACCCCCGTTACAGTGTCTAACATTTTACAGGAGGAATCAGGGTCCCCAACCCTAATGAGCAAGGACAGGACAGAGAGTGAGATAGAGGACATTCTACTGGAGGAGAGGGAAGACCAACCGGGAACTTCCCAACCCCCAGTGATGGACGCAGGTTCCACATCCCCGACCAGCCTGGAGGCTGACCCCAACAGGTCAGACTCCACTGGGTGGGAGGTGGAACACAATCGAAGGAGGAGGAAATCTTCTAAGAAAAGGAGGCAGAGAGAGAGGCAGAAGAGCAAGGCAAGGGAGGATAGGGAGAGGAAGGGGGAGGTAGGGACCTCGCAAGGGGACCCAGCTTCCCACACCTCGACCCATATCCAAAAGCCCTCAAGGAGACCCAGCGGGAAGACCTCGGCAAAGGAGGAATTTCCAACCCTGGAGGCGGCCAACAAGGTGGAGAGGATGAGAGCACCGCACGCCCCCCCCCCCCCCCCCCCCCAAAGAAGACGACGAGGGGTCCAGGAGCGAGGGATGCTGCTAGGAGGACGTGGAAAGAGGCGAGAAGGACCTTCGACCTCCCCACAGCCCCCAAATCGGCCTTGGAAAGCGAGGGACCTACCACCACACCCTCAGCCGAGAGCAACAAGAGACCGAGGGGAGCTATGGGGACCCCTTCTTCAGGTGATCTCACCCCCAAGAGGGTGAAAGAATCAGGTATATCCCCCCTTAAAAGGGAGGATAGTGACAAGGCGGACACCACGGCTGCTCCCATCCCCGACGCAGAAGGACAAAAGAAAGAGTCCTACAGAGATATTGCTAGGGGTAAGGACATGCAGTTCGTGGTACTCTCAAGTAGAGAGGGAGGCATAGTTACCCAAAGAGAAGGAGAAATGCTGCGCAAAAACCTGACGAGGTTTTCCTTGGAAAGCATGGGCAGCAGGGAAAGGACTACAGGCATTGTACTCAGGTTCTGGCAATCAGGAATAGTGGATCCTGGTTGGTTCCTGGTCACTGCGGTTGATGCCGAATCGAGAGACTGGACGATTCGGAACTGGGAGCCAACCCCCATCGAGGAGATCACATTTAAGGTCTTCTCACAGAAGGATGCTCCCTGGCCGACGAAGATCGGCATCAACATCAGAGAGGAGGAGAAGCCTGATCCCGAAGAAATCAGGCTAGAAATGCATCTTCGAAACAGGATTCCGGGGGCCCTAGACTGGAAGCTGGACCACATTGCTGGTGAGCCGGGAAACTGGCACGTCCTCATGTGGATCCCCAGAGCTTCGGTTAGGGCCCTCGATGAGGTTAAGTGGCGCGTCTTCCTGGGCCTGATCTCCATGGTGGTTCATCGGGTCCGAGGAGGACCAGCAGGACAGTCATTAATAGTGTTAATTCAGGAACCTTATGTTTATAGAGGTGAGGTGAGAGGGATGAGGAGGTCTGGTCAGAGGCTCGTGGTAGGAGGAAACGAAGGACCAGACGAGGCGAACCCCAGGACTTGTATAGTGGCATCGGAGTACCTGAAGGTAACACCCATACCCCAATTAGGGACCCGAGACGCCACAGCAATTATCCTGGAGTATAAGGTTAAAGGTTTAGTTAATAAGGTAATCATGGCAAGTCTATACTTGCCATACGACAGGCAAGACCTTCCCCCAACAAGGGAACTGACCAATATTGTCAGATTCTCAGAGGAGAAGGCCATTCCAGTAATAATTGGTTGCGACGCTAACGCGCATCACCATGCCTGGGGCAGCACTGACTGCAACAGCAGAGGTGATGCGTTGTTGGAATTCTTAGCATCCACAGATTTAGAGGTAACGAATAGGGAAACGGAACCAACTTTTATAAACAGAATCCGTTCACAGGTAATAGATGTCACAATGGCATCTAGGAGGATATCTGGAAAAATTGAGGGCTGGCACGTAACATCAGATATTCTGCTGTCTGATCATCGCATGGTCAGCTTCTGTATCCAGATAGATGAAGTAGAGGTAACACCGCAGAGGCACCCAAGGAGGACGGACTGGGAAACCTTTGACAGGGAACTCGGAAACCTCCAAGGAGTGACCAAAGAGGCATTAACTGACCCCGAAGCTCTGGAAAGGAAGGCAGCGGAACTGAGCTTGTATATAAGGGAAGCCTACCAAGAAGCTTGTCCCCCCAAAACTAGTGTCCAAAAGGTAGCCACTTGGTGGAACAAAGGACTAGATAAGCTCCGTAGTAAAGCGAGAAAAGCCTTTAACAAGGCCTTCAAGAATAAAGAACCAGGAGAGGAGCTATGGGACAGCTTCAGGGGGGCTAGGAGGGAATTCAAAAAAGAAATAAGGAATCGCAAAAGAGCTGGCTGGAGAGACTTCTGTAAGGGAATTGAGTCCCTACCAGAAGCAACCAGACTGGCAAGAATCTTAAGTGGTGAGGGTAATAGTAGAACTTTAGGCTCCATTAAAAGGCTAGACGGTACCTGGACTCTCAGTGTAGAAGAAACACTAGAGTACCTCCTACTCACCCACTTCCCAGGAGAAGGAAACGAGGTCGGAGACTCACTAGGAGAGGCTCCAGGCGTTAAGACGAACTGGGACCTGGCGACCCGCCTAGTAACCAGAGAGTCCATAAAATGGGCCGTCGACAAATTTCACCCATTTAGGGCACCTGGACAAGACGAAATATTCCCAGCACTAATACAAAGGGGTATGGAACGTCTATTATCCAGCATAGAGGCAACTTTCAGGGGCAGTATAGCTATGGGGGTGGTACCGGAAGTGTGGAAAGCGGCTAGGGTAGTTTTTATCCCTAAACCAGGCAAGAAGGACTATACACAGGCTAAATCCTTCCGACCTATAAGCCTTACATCCTTCACGCTAAAGACCCTTAAAAGGATAGTAGATAAATACATAATAGAGGAAATTCTACCCAGAAAGCCGCTGCATGCCAATCAGCATGCATACTCAAAGGGGAAATCGACTGAAACAGCTCTCCACGTGGCCACTTCTAGGATAGAAAAGGCAATGCACAAAGGAGACTACACTTTAGCCCTCTTCTTTGATGTAGAAGGAGCCTTCGATAAGGCAAAATCTAGTAATATAAAGGAGGAACTGACGCAGAGGAATACTCCCCAGGTCATCATCAATTGGATAATATCCTCCCTAAAAGGGAGGAAAGTTAGTTCATCAATGACCGGCACTAAAGCATCTAGAGTGGTGTCAGGAGGGTGCCCCCAGGGCAGCTGCCTCTCGCCACATCTGTGGTGCCTGGTGATGGATGGACTTATGAGGAAAATGACCGAGGAGGATATCTATTTGCAGGCATATGCAGATGATGGACTAGTCCTGATTAGAGGCAAGTTCCTAAGTACCTGCTGTGAAAGGATGCAACGAGCTTGTAGGATAATTGAAGGATGGTGTAGAGAGGTAGGACTCTCAGTCAATCCATCAAAGACTGAGATGATAATCTTCACTAGGAAAAGGAAACTTGTGGATTTCAAAGCTCCCAAATTGCTGGGGCATGAGCTTACTTTGGCCAACGAGGTAAAATACCTAGGTATTACCTTAGACCAAAAACTAACTTGGAAATCACACTTGGACAAGGTAGTAGAAAAGGCTACGATAACCTTCTGGCAACTTAGACGAGCAGTAGGGAAGACATGGGGACTGTCCCCGAAAATCCTCAAGTGGCTGTACACCGCAGTTATTAGACCTAGGATTCATTACGGATCCCTAGTGTGGTGGCCTAGGACTGAGGTTGCCAGCTCGGCTAAGGGGCTTAGCAAGATCCAGAGGTTAGCCTGCCGTAGTATAACAGGGGCCATGAGGACTACACCTACGGCAGCCTTGGAAGCCTTAGTAGGAGTCCCCCCTCTCCAGCTATGGATCAGAGGAGAAGCCATCGCCTCGTATGTCAGACTAAGGGACAACGGACAATGGCTAGGTGAAAGGTCCGTTATAGGACACTTGGACATAGGAAGGTTCGCTGAACTTAAGGTCCCACTTACGGGGATCAGAACTAAAGGAGTGGACCATCAGCTTAAGCTGAAAAGGAGATATGAGGTAGAAATCCCACCCAGAGCCGATTGGGAATCAGGAGATATTAAATTTGATACAGAGACTCTGGTGGCATACACGGACGGCTCAAAGAATGAGAATGGTATGTCAGGTGCGGGACTTTACTTAGAAAGGTCCGGCACCCAAGAGAGTTTCCCACTAGGAATATTTACCACAGTCTTCCAGGCTGAAGTCTACGCCATCCTAGAGGTGGCAAGAAGGCAAGAGGTGGTAGAGGCGAGAACTAAAAAAGTAGTAGTATGCTCGGATAGCTCCCAGTGCAGACTCAGCACTGGTCAAAGAATGCCAAGAGGCCTTAGAGACGCTTGCAGAGTTAAAGAAGGTTACTCTGCTTTGGGTTCCTGGACACACAGGAGTTCCGGGAAATGAAAAAGCAGATGAAATAGCAAAAAAGGGTGCCTCCATGCCATTCTGCGGACCAGAGCCCGCTATTGACTGGTCCAGAGGTCAAACCAAATCGGCCATCAAAATGTGGATCTGGGAGGAAGCAGGGAAGGTGTGGACAAGAACTGAAGGATGCAGGCAGACTAAGATGATGCTGCCTAAGCTAGATAAAGGGAAAACCAGATGGCTCATGGGACTGAGTAGACCCAACCTAAAAAAAATGGTGGGGGTCTTAACAGGTCATTGTCAACTAAATAGACATCTGGCACTATTAAAGATTGAAGAGGACCCCACATGTCCAGTATGTGGTGAAGAAGAGGAAACAGCCTACCACCTGGTGGGAGCTTGCGAAGGACATGGGAGACTACGCTTTCACACCTTAGGATCAGGGATTATCAGAGAGGAGGAACTTGTCACACTAAAGTGGCAGGATATCCTCTCCTTTATTACCCAAACTAGGAGACTTGAGGGTAAGACTGAGGTGGTTCGATGGGCGTGAAAAACCCCGCCCCCTTACTACTACTACTAGCCCCTAAAACTGAGACTTAGATAACTCAAGATATGTTATTCGAATTTTCAATGTTTCCTCCTACATGGTAGAATTTAACGTGTCAGTGGAGCTAATTATAGTGGGCTTCAAAGCCGTCCGAGGTTATCAGTCTAGAATTAGAATTGATTAATAATTCAGCTCAAAGTTTGGGCCTTGCACTTTACGATGAAAGGCTTTCTAAATTATTCATCAACACTACACTTGTCCAACATTACTTTCAGCACACTTCTATATAGACCTTCTAATTAATTTTGAATTCAGATGCGAGGCGTGTGGCAAATGATGAAAACTGTCAACGGTGCAATAATCGGATCTATAGAGTCTAGTGTAATTATAATCTATATAGTCTATCCTTTCATTCAGAATTATAGCATCATATGATTTCTCAGTCCTTTTGCTTTCGAACTTACCGAGGGTATCTAAAGCATCGTGGTCGTTCTGAGGAGATATTTCTTTAAAATGGTCTGCCAATAAGTGTGGCACATAGCTTCCTCGCATCATATTACATACTTTGTTTATGTTATGCTTTTACAACCCATTCTTGTTTAATTTTTCCCCCGTTTTGTTTTTATTTTTTACATGAATTAAAGCAGGGGTGCCCACAGAGGGGGGTTATGACGCAGACTGCGTCGTTAAAATTCTTGGGGGGGGGGAGACAATCTTTCCCTCAGAAATCCTTAAAACTCGTCTTTTTGCACTTCAATTTTCAAAAATTCTCCGGGGGAGGACCCCCCGCCGTTATTTGTCCAAAGGGGCCCAGATGCTAACTTGCCCAGGAATGGCCCTGCTTGTAGTTCGGCTGATTAAGCAATGAGCAGAGTTAAAATCATCAAAGACAGACCAAGGTCTACAATGTGAGACACATGGCTTCCTAACTTAATGGTACTTTCTGCAGGAAAAGATGTATTAGCTTCAATTTCCACTAACGAAATCATATTGATGCATTTGCTTTATCAACATCACAAAGAAAAATTACCATTCCGAGCTTAGAAATTACTTGTCCTCTTATTTGTCTTATTTCTTTTACACTGAGACTTTCCTTTCTTTTTTGTCAATTATTCAAATCAATATTATTTTATTCTAAAATGTAACTATTTGTGACGAGAATGGACATAATAAATACTGACAAATATAAGTCAGGTAAAGTATTTATATTTTACCAACATAACGTATACCGAAGAAGATGTGTATGTATTAACATACCTCAAAAAGTTTGGGGGGGAGGGGGGGTTGCGTCATTGAGCTTAGGGGGGGTGGGCACCCCTGATTAAAGTATCAATTTAGCAAAAGTTAAAGAGCGCAGACGGTTGAAATTAATCCGGGGCTATCCACGGGCTACTTTTGACAAACCATCCAAATTTCATATAAATCAGATAAGCACTTTTGAAGATATAGTTGTAAATAAATGTATGTTTGTGCGCGTATAGAAGAGAAACAAATAAGCGCAGAAGGTTGAAACTTCTGCGCCCATCAGTTTATCTTCCACATGGGCACAAACAAATACTCTTTAGAGTTTTAAGAATTATGGATGGTATGTCGAACCTAGCCCACAGCTGGTCCCATCTTAATTTCAACTTTCTCAGTTCATTAAATTGTGCTTAATTGATACTTTTAATTGATTTAAAATAAAAGGAGGTAAAAAATTACGTAAATTAGAAATCATGGTTTGTAAAAACATAACATCATTTAAGTATGTTATAGAATGTAGAATGCGAGAAAGCTATATGTCCACACTAATTGGCAGACTATTTATTTTAGCTTCTATATAAGAAAATTGAAATTAGTTTATAAACAGATATTATTAGAGGATAATAACGAGGTTGGACTATTGCACTATGGTGTAATGTATAATGTAATAATTATATAATAACATAATAATAATAATATAAAAATAGACTGCCAATTAGTGTGGCACATAGTTTCTGTTATAATGTTTATTGGGTAAAAACTATTAATAGTTTTAGCGATCTTTAACACTTCATAGCGGTGTCGCTGTTGGTTTTACTGAAAAATTGTATTTGAAAAAAAGGTTTGTCTCATTGAATAGATGAAGTTAGATTTTTTTCCCAATCTAAAGTTCCAATTTTAAATTTGAAGTTCACGTTTACGCGAGCGTTGCTCGTGTACGCTTGGACGGATAACGTTGTCCAACGAACTCGTCCTGGGCATTGGTAAAATGAACATGCCTACCAAATTTCATTAAAATCGGTCGACATTTACTCAAGTTATCGTCGCACGTTTCATAATTCGCGGACACACAGACCGACAGACAGACAGACAGACAGACAGACAGACACGAGACCAAAAATGTTCCCTGATGTCTGAAACGGATTTCTGTCTTGGAATTTTTAAATTCGGAGGCATAAAAGTTTTTCGTTCTCAAAAGTGAACACAATGCTTCCGTTACCTTCGGTAAGCTCGGAAGCAATAATAATATTTTATTATGATAATAAATTAAATAAATTAGCTTCTTTAAAAATTAAGTTTAAATCACCTTAAATTTATCATCAATGTTGACTCGGCTTTCGAATTCAGGAGAATCAAGGAATTCGCAAGCAAGTATTGGATGCAAGAAGTGCTGGTCAGATAGAACATTGAGCTTGCCTGAGAGTAGGATGCCAAGACGATCTGTCCTCGTAAGATTCTCGAGTGCGTAGGCTTCTCCAGCATGAAGGGACACGATCTGGGCCATCTGACCAGCCACCAACTTCTTAAATTGCATCCGTGTCACCTTAAAAAAATAAACCACAATTAATTGAATATCGTTAATAAAATATTAACTGAATTATAAAAATCTTTAAACTCTTAACAAATAGATGCTGTCCACCTATAAATTATTGTTTGTTAATTATAATAATTTCCTAATATTTTAGTTTAATAAGGTTGACCGTAAAACTAATTATAAATAAATCATTAATTAATAAGACAGAAATATTGAATTTGGTATTTTGTTTTTCGGCACCTCCACGTAGAAACGCCTTACACCACGAAAAACTAAACGAAAGTCAAGACAATTTTGAAGACAACACTATAAAACAATATATTCATACACAAATAAGCAAGACTCGGAGTAACTGGTTAGCCGAGCGGAAAAATTAGTATAGCTAGGTAACTCGTAGGCGTACGACGCAACATTGAATAGAGAGCCGTTTAACAAAGTTTTACGAATACTATAAATTATAAATGAAAACCCTAATAACAAAAAAAGCGATAAAACTTACTACACTAAACTTACTAAATTTACTAAAATATTCAGAGATACAGTGTTTATTTAATTAGGGCAAATTTTACTTAAAATATATTGTAAAAAATCACAGCGAAGAACTTGTATCAAAGTACTTTTTATTTTATATATATATATATATATATATATATATATATATTTTATATATATTATTTTATATATATATATATATATATATATATATATATATATATATATATATATATATTTATTATAAAATAACTTTTTTTATTTCCCCATCCTGCTCTATGTGAACATAAATAAAATATAAACAACAAAATCAAACAAGAATTAAAAGGTCCCTGGTTCAATCTCCCGGAAAAACAACATTTTCGGAAATTGTCATCCCCAATAATAAGGTATTTGCATGAATTATTTCAAGTTTTTGGACTAGCCGTTATAGGGTGGTTTGGGGGGGGATTTTCGGGGTACAATTTAACTCATTAAACTAATAAAGAATGCAAAAATATAAAAAAGCATATATATATATATATATATATATATATATATATATATATATATATATATATATATATATATATATATATATATATATATATATACTATATATATATATATATATATATATATATATTTGTAGCCTACTCATCAGCAGCTTTCATTTGATACACCATTAAAAAATTAAAAATATTTGAGTTTGACACATTTTTGCGAATTGCGCAAGCGCATGTTCAATCTTCTCTGCATTTTTCCTTTGTGTAGTTCAAAAAGTTGCGCCAGTATTTCAAATTTCAACTTTTTAGCTTAATTAAACGGTTCGGGAGATAAGAACCAAAGAGAAACGCACGGACAGAAACACCACCCTCGGCATAAGGGTTTCGAGAAGTATCTACGAAACCCTAATAAGAAGGAAAGACCCCATCCCTATGATTCTACGACAGCAGCAGAACAAATACGGAAGTTAATCCCGCACAACCGACGGCATACAAACACCCCGCCTTGACAAAACTAATAACCCCAATATCAGTGGCGTAGCTAGGGCATTGGGGGCCCCCTGCAAGAACCTTTTAGGGGCCCCTCGCCAAACAAAATTGATAAGCAAAACAAAAAAAACTCTTGCGTTTAGAACTGGGGGCCCCCTGACGGTGGGGGCCCTCCCGCAATGCAGGCCCGTGCGGGCCCATAGTTACGCCACTGCCTAATATAATAACGCTAAAAACCTCAGTGATTCCAAAACTACCTTACTCGTTTATTTATAATTTTTTGTTTGTCTTGAGGTCGCTAATGGACCTCCGTGAGTACCTAAATCAAAAATTTTAACATTGTAGATCTGATAACTTCTTATTCAAATCTTAAAAGTATATTTGATTGAGAATCGTGGGAACTAAGTGTATAGTTTTATTGCGTTTGGACAAAAGGCATTAAAAACGTTGTTTCTCATCATTATAATAAACTGTTAAAAAAATATAGCTATAAAACAAACTATTTAACAGCCACCGTCTTGAAACGGCAAGGCCGATTATGCTGGTTATAGAACTCCTCCGATTTGTAATTTGCCTACGGACGGATAGTGCTGAAATCACATACTTGACATCTTATTTTTACTGGTCTTATAATACTTTGCTTTGTTTCCCCAATTTTGAACCACTTCCCGTGATTCAATCTTCCTCAAATTTTGCACATAGATACAACTTAGGTGAACAATACAGAAACCAAAAAAAAAAAAAAAAAAAAAATGGCGTCAAATTTATTTGCTTTTCAAGTTTCATCGCACACCTATTACCCCAATTTTGAACCACTTACCGTCATTCAATCTTCCACAAATTTTGCACATAGATACAACTAAGGTGAAGAATACAGAAACCAAAAATAAAAAAAAATAAAAAAATGGCGTCGAATTTATTTGGTTTTCAAGTTTCATCGCACACCTATTACCCCAATTTTGAACCACTTACCGTCATTCAATCTTCCCCAAATTTTGCACATAGATACAACTAAGGTGAAGAATACAGAAACCAAAAATTAAAAAAATTAAAAAAAAAAATGGCGTCAAATTTATTTGCTCTTCAAGTTTCATCGCACACCTATTACCAACCACATTACCTATTACCAAACACCTATTCAACCCCAATGTTGAACCACTTACCTTCATTCAATCTTCCCCAAAATTTGCACATAGATACAACTAAGGTGAGCAATACAGAAACAAAAAAAAAAAAAAAAAATTGAAAATAAGACTAGTTTTGAAAAATGGCATTTTTATATTAATTATTATATATTTTAACCAATATGATTTTTGTTAAACGATATTTATATTTAGCTCTAACCCAGCTATATCTGCAAATAGGCTTCTGAGGCTGAAGTTGCCATATCAATCATGGTTTTCCTGAAGAAATAAAGACTACTGAAAAGAATAGAAAATAAAACAAATACCCCTGTCCTGAGAATATGAGAAGCTGATTTAAAAGACCTACCTATATTTAAAGTTTAAATAAAATTTAAAAAAAAACAATACCTTGAAAGGTAAGAAGAGAGTGTGGTAAGCTTCCTCAAGCTCTGGGTCAAACTTAACTGGTCTTAATTTATAAAGTAAAAGCACTAGCTGGAATATATTAAGTAAAGTGTAGAGTAAGTTCCATACAAACATGTCGGGTGCACATACTATCACCCAGGACCACCCACTTAATAGAATAAAACCTAGAAATAAAAAAAACATATTTTAAAGGATTAAAGTAATGCAATAATTATTTTATTCGCTGTCTTTTACATTAATAATTTCATCCACCCTATTTTGTAATAAATTAATACTATAAATAATTAAGTATAATAATAAGAAATAAACTTATAAACTCATGAAGATGCGAACCTAGGATAAGAGCGGAGTGCATAAAGACAACTCCATATCTTGTTGGAGGCACTAAATAGGAAGCCAAAAAACAAGCATTGGCTAGGTGAAACACTAAGTGTTCTGGAAGCCTCCATTCTTCACACCACCCCAGCGTCCCTTAAATGGGTAACAAATAATAATTAGAATATAGCATAAAAATATTAAATGTTCTTAGATATAAAAAAATGTAATATAGACAAATAGATTTGGTTATCCTCGCACCAGTATGAAGTATTATGCTACATTTTAGTGGTAAGTTGGATTTTTGTTAAGATATTAAAGGAAAACATTGGTGTAGCTAGGGCATTGGGGGACCCCCGCAAGAAAGTCTTGGGGGCCCTCGCCAAAGAAAATTTGTGAGAAAAATAAGCTCTAAAGGGGCTCCCATCGACATAGGTACAATAGGTATTATTAAATGCTGAATGGGGCCACCTGACAATGATATAGAAGTTTGATTCCAAGTTAAATTTTATTATGCTCTAAAGGGGCCCCCATCGATATTGGTTTACAAAGACAGAAATTTCATGATTTTTTTTGTTTTGGATTTGGAGGACCGTAGTTACGCCACTGAAGGAAAAATCTACTAAGGATATTCACGATTTAAATTAAAGACAGGATGCCCTTTTTTCGTAAGAGTGGGGAATTTTTTATGTACTTGTGTTATACGAAGGATTTGTAATCCATTGTATTAAAGCATAAAAACTTTCTTTTGGACAATTACCAACAATATTAACTTAATTAATTAACCAAGTAAGAAGGCAATATAAAAAATAGTTATTTAGAATATAAAAAATAGTTATTTAGACTTAAAAGAAACGCAATTAAGTAATATATTAGTGAGATCAGAATGATAATATTAGAACGTATAATGATTCCTGCATATTATGGGCTTAAATTACATGCACTTGATAACCACGTTTTATAACTTTAATCGCTTATCAACGAGGACGAGTAGTATTGTATTTTGTGATTACTCGCGTAAATCATGAGAAGAGATGAATTTAATATGGCCTAATCACAGAAGATTAGGAATATTTAGGTTTTTAATATTTTAACCCGTAAACTTAAGATTAAATTTAATCTTGATTAATAAATGGTTACTTATAATTCATTATAATAAAATAGAGGATTTTTTTTAGAGTAATAAATAGCCTTCAAACTGCAATTCCCATGGAATTTTATTCTTAATCAATGGAATGAATATATATTATAATATAGCCCTGATTCATTTTAGGGTTTCGAGGTCCTTATGCTTTTGGTAGTTCGTCCGTCCATCGGATCTTGGAGTATATCTCCCGACCTACTGTAGCTAGAGTTTTAAAATTTGGAATACAAGTTAAACAGATTGCAGACTTAAACACTCAAAATTTCTGCGATTTTATATTTTTTTTTAAATTTTTAAGGTGGGTATCATTTTAAAGGTATTGGAATTTGGTTCACAAATATATATCGCGTTTCCAAGATGGTGGCCATTTTACCCCCGAAAAAATTAAAACAAAACGCAAAAAAACTGTCCTTCCCCCCGCTACCCCATTAGGAAAGGTCATAAAAATAAGGCAAAAATACAAAAAATATATCTCTTTGGTCGAATGATATTTCCGGGGGTTGATATAAAAAAATCAAATATTAGAAATTTTAGGGGGTCGTAACTACGCTGACCCAAAATTTTTACGAAATTTGAAGTCGGGTATCATTTTAAAGGTATTGAAATGTGGTTCACATATATATATCATGTTTCCAAAATGGAGGCCATTTTACCCCCGAAAAAATTATAACAAAACGCAAAAACTTTCACAACGCTTTTGTACTCAAAACGTTCACAATTAGATGCGTGTTTTTTCGTTTCTTCAAAAACATATTTTCGGCTGAACCATATTTCTAAATAATAAAAATGCTTTATCTTTTTTAAAATCGGAATATTTTGTTTTTAAAACATTATAATTCTACGGTTTTATTTTCATTTACTGTTAGCTCTTACCGCCTAAATTACTCCCTTGATAAGTTGTTGACTGACACATCGTTCCCTACGGACTATACTACTAGTCCCTTTGTGTCTGTGTCCATTTTCTAAATCTAGATTCATATTTCTTTAAAAGAAATCGGCCAGACTAACCGAGAAGACCCATAATACCTCAATTAATTTATTTAGTAGTTATATATATAGCTAAATATATTGGACATTTTCAAATAAAATGTACCTTTAGGGAAATCAATTTGTTCAGAAAAATTATACCCCAAGGCGAAATCGAGAAATGATTTTAGCTCCAACTTTGGGGGCGCTGCCCCCCAAAAACTCTGAAACAACGTAAAAAATAATTATTTCTCGAAAACGGTTCCGACGATTTTGATTAAAAAATTCTTAAATGTAGTCCATTTTAATACGAATGTAACGATATAAGCCGTTTTCCCGGGAAAAATCTAGTTCCTGAGAAAATAGCTTTAAACACGGAGAGAGAGAGGGTTCGATTCCCCACCGTGGAGAAGTTATTTTTATGATATATTTTGATAAAATGTTCAATTATAATTAAATGCACCAACGAAAACTAATAAATGGAAAACATTGGGCCAAGTAATTATGAATTCGTAAAATTCGTGAAAGTTTGTCTGAGTTGTTTCTGACCGATGTTTTTTATTCGAGATCAATTTTTTTGATTTTTTGTTTTTCTTTCATTGTAAAAAATTTTCAGTAGAGACAGATGTGTGTGAACAACTATCAAAGGCGAGTCGAACATCGAATTGAATACAAATCTGTAACATGTATCTGGAATAAAATTTATAGACGGTATAATAAAGTTATAGACGAATTACTTTCATAAAAATGTTTATTTAAAATAAGATACTATAATTTATTACAAATTAATTAATTATGGTTCTGAATAACAACTACATTCTTAACTCGGTGGTACAGCCCACATACGATATCAGCCCACAAGTTCTTGGTTCTTGGGTTCGAATACATGTGATTATACTCTATTATTATTATTTATCCCCAAAAAACCTAATAACATTGGGAATTTAATTCCAATTTTGAAATCTAAGAAATATAAGCTGCAAATTATAATATATATATATATATATATATATATATATATATATATATATATATATATATATATATATATATTTATTTATATATTTATTTATTTATATATATGAATATAGATATATATATATATATATATGTGTGTATATATATATATATATATATATATATATATATATATATATATATATATATATATATATATATATATATATATATATCCAATAATATCCTAAAATAACTAATATTAATATCCAATAAAGGATTAAATAAAAGATCTTTCCAAATTCTACAAATAAGTTTTGTATTTTATAGGATTGTCTTCAAGTAATTTGAAATAATTCGGCCGCCCCTCAGTGCATGGTGAATACTCGTTTTCGGCCGCCGAAAACGCTTTGCAAACAAACTTGTTTGATTCAACTCTCCCGGCTGGGCTCTGTCTCCCTCGGCCCGGACTCGCTCGGAGTTCAATGTGAATAGCCCCATGCTGATACATGTATTATGTGTCGTGTGTTCTGAAGCGGAATCGGACACGCTCGGTCTCGCTCGGACTCACGCGGAGTGTGAATTGTAAATGCCATAAAAAAAGACTACGGCTACTTTTATCCATATTAGTTCTTTCGGCTACGTTCATCCATGATACATAGATCATTTCGTTTAATCTGCTAAAAAAAATATATTATCAACACAGCTACAATGTTACCTGAAGTCATTTTCAATTTTCAGAATAACATATGGTTTTTTTGGGCTTTCAAACAATTGTTTAACATTTATATGAATATGTTAAATAACTCAATTTGTCAGCAAACTCGGCCTGGAATTGTTGGGTTGGGATCCCTTTTGTCCCTAATCTTATGTGTTAGTAATCTTGTACCAATCATTTTTATCATTACTTTTTATTTTTATTTCCAATTCTCTTTGTCATAATATATTAATAAAACTCAATTTATTATAGAATTAAATACGATTTAATGTTGGTTACAATTTCTCTAATGTAAGTGCGGCATATGCCTCAAGCGGCATATGGCCTCTGATAAGCAAGTAGGGAATTGTTTGAGTAGAGGGCCACACTTAAGATATATCGCTTAAACCCAGCAGTTCACTATTTACGAACACCGGTTTCAACTCACAATAGGTAACAATTAAGCCCCTACACAATAGGTAACAATTGAGGTCCTACCAATCTGCTTGACCAAAACAGCGCGTCAAGCTGATTGAAAAGTACTTCAAGCAGCCTTGGGGCGCATCAAGCATACACCATCAATCTTTTAAACAACACTCATTTGTATAGCAGAATTTTGGACTAGTGAACTCCTGGACTGTAGTGAATCATTATTGTGTAGATACCATGGTCCATGGTTTCGAATTAGGATTTGGGGTTTCTCATCTAGACTGTTGTTGCTCTCAAGCGGCAATAAAAGATCCAGAGGAAACGACGTTGGTCAAAGGAGTGGAACTTTCCACAACTCGGGACAAGCACGATATAAATCAATGAGGAGGCTAATAAATTCTCGATCGGCATTCTTATCTACGATGTCCGAACCTTCAGAAGCTAGCGGACGGTCCTCCATTCTCTGGTGTTGAGCAGGTGAGTGACAGAATGCTTGATCAAAATTGCTCTAGACTTCTAGACTATCAAGCGCTCTGTCAAGCCGCTTGAGTCATTCAAACTCTCCACCAAACACCGTCAAGGCTTGACACAAGCGTCAAACGGGTTCCTAGACTGTCAATCACGCTTGACACCATCGCTTGAAGCGTGGTTTTGATCAAGCGGATTGATAGTGTAGGGCCTGCTTTATTTTGCAGGTATTTAATGAATCAGCAGTATATAAATAAACTAGAATTAAAATCTTAATGGTATATGAATGAAACAGCTTATCCGACCTTTTCATAATGACCATCGTTTTTCAAGATGGCGTTAATTACTTAAGATGTTAGATTTTTTTGGATTTTTGAAATTGACCGCTTATTTTTCAAAAAAGCATGCACTTAATACAATTGAGTATAGTAAAATTGTTTAATTATTTGTAAATGTACATTCATCTTACATTATGAAAACAATTGTGTGATATCTTTATAAACTTCGTGAGGGATTAATGATAAAAAGAAGAAGAAGAAGAAAAATAAAATACTTACCTATACTAAGATAAGTGGTATAGTTGAAAGGGCCTTCCAGCCATGAGATGTTTTCATTAGGCGCGATCTGCACCACAGTCGCACCTCTATCCAGCATTTCTGACATCCCGTTACTTTTTACCGCAATGCCTTTTTCATACCAAGAATTATTTCGAATCACGTGTAAGGCAATAGCAAGCTAATAGTAAATGTTGGCTCTCGTTTTCTTTTCCGAGCCGGCAGAGCGTAATTAACTTTTAACATATTCTTCATTGAGAAACGATAATAAAAATAATGGGGTTTCCTCCCAAGTTTAGTTTAATAGAATTTATATAGATATAAAAATGCTTGAAAATCCAATAAAGTAAAAATGCTTTATGACGACTGGGGCTTTGATTACGTTTATTTATTTATTCGCGTGATAAAGATTGGGAGAGATCAAGAGAGAACGTATACTGAGACTGATATCTGCAACTTCCAACGGACTGTTGTGAAGCAACACAATATTGATCGGGGTAGCTTGGTTTGGATTACCACCAGAATGCAGCATCAACCGAGTGAGGGAGCTTCACCTTTCTTTACAATGGTCGCTTTTAATTTTAAATGTTGATGATTCTAAAAATCATTAACTTTAATTTAATTACGAGATCCATGAGATGTTATAAAAAATCGTTGTTTCTCTGTATCCTTTAAATTAATAATTATATTCTAATAGTTTTGTTTCTATACTTGTAAAACTGGACTTATTTTATTTGTCTTTTGGAAGATGGTTCTCTAATTAATGTTTCAGAAAAAAACTTTTCTCATTTCTAGAAATTCTGGATCTTATTGTACTTTAAGTAGATAAACAACTTTTATTATTTTATTTTTAAATGTAAATGCCTTTACTTAAATATAAATTCCTTTGATCATGAGAATTGACACTATGTTGGACTTTATCATCAACTGATACAATGTTGATGTTGAACTTATATATATGAAGAAGGAGTTAAAACTCAGAGATAAGAGAAGTCTTCTTATCTAACATTTTTCTTATTGTCATAAATTCTTCAGTTAATCCCTTTAATTGGATTCGTTTATCTTTATTTCAATGGGTCATTAGGGATAATTGAAGGAGCGTAGTGAGTTCATTTCTGAGACTTAAGCTTAAAAAAAATTGTTTGTGTGTTTGTCTAACCATAATTGGCGGAAAAATTGATCGATTGGAACGAAATTTGGCACACAGGAGTATCTCAGCATTTGTGACAACTGTATAGTTTTTGGAAATTTTACACCTTACCTTTTCAACATGGCGGCCAATACCTATGGTTGGCGGCTAAAAAAAAATGTTTTAGTCAGCATGGCATGTTATGTGCATTGTTTTAAAGGTCTTTAAAAGTATATAGGTAAAGAATATGTAACTATTATTACAATTATGTAATAAGAACATATTGAAATCCATAAAATCACAATTCTACTCAAGTTCTTTATGCGCCGCATCACTTATGGTAATTAATTATACAATTAATATTTGGTACTTGTTAATTAAGCGCCCTCTTGTTGAAAATCACTACCAGCTAACCGCCTCTAACCACGTTCCCTATAAAAAGAAGAGGTGGTTATAAGTGGTTAGACGTAGTTTGCTGGTGGTGATTTGCAACGGGAGGGGCTTAATTAATAAGTACCATTTTTTTTTTAAAGTAAAAATAACAGCTTCCGTAGCAAGACATGGGAATCCAGCTAATTACTAAATAAATTAGCTATATTTCGCCCATACCTGGGCAGGCCTGAAATAAATTGATTTTTTTAAATTTATTGAATTTAGGCTCCATCATCAGTAGTGATGGTAAAATAAATGCAAGGACAGTGGCAGCGGGTAAACTGTTTCACGCACTTAACAAGAGGTTTATTGGAAAACTAGAGGTTTTCTTCAAAGACTAAGATGCTAATAAGAACGCTTATATCCCAACATTGACTTACGGATCAGAGTGTTGGATAATAACGGAAAACTGAAGCAGCCAGTCTACAAACTTTCCAGATGAGGTCAGAGCATATTTTAAGGAATTTTTACTGGGCGACAAACTAGGACGTTCCGGGGGGTCTGGGGGAATGGATATGGAATTCCCCCAGCAGAGCGAGGGGTCCTTCAGAAAATTTTCAAACATTTAAAGCTTCAAAACGTAACTTTAAGCTATTTTTAACTAATTGAATCTCTACAACAATTCCCTCTTAAATAAGTTTATTAGAGAAAAACAAAAACCACAACTTTAGGGAAGAAAACAATTATTTACTACATTTTTTTCACTAAATACAGGTTTTTACAATACAACATAACTAACTGAAGTGCTATTGTAATAAAACTATTTTTATAAAGAGTTAGAAATTACAACTTTAGGCCAGTCAAAACAGCATAAAAAATAGCTAAATTCGCAAAGCGTGATGTGGTTTTGATATTTTTATATGTTGTTTGGACCAGTTAGGGTAGTGTGATCCTAAGTTTGCAGCTTCGAAAAACCTGTGCTAGCTGCGTAATACGTGAAAAACTGAAAAAAAAAATTTGCCCTTTTTAGTTCTTGCTATATACCTCGTCAACAATGCTTTGTTCAATGTTATTTGCTCTTACTATTTATAAAGTACAGTAAATTTGCAGCAGCATATGCCCAACGGCAGCTCTTTCCGAGATAGGGGACTTCAAAAATTGTCAGTTTTTTCAAAAAATGGAAATTTTAAGTGTTGCTGTCGTTTCGGGCCTTATATCGGTATAAAAACGCTCACCTACGAGAAAAGTAATTAGAAATGAAATTGTAGTAAATTTAATTGGCTTCCTTTTAAGCACAAAATGAAGTCTGTATGCCTAGTAGTTCCGTTGCAATTGTAAAAAATGGAAAATTTAATTTTTTTTAATAAATGAGCCTAAACCACGTCTAATAACAACTTGTGGCCACTTGACAGCAATCCCTAGCTCCTAGCTCTATCACATAACAAGCCGTTTAACGTGGATTCACTCGTCATCTTTTAAAAGTTGTGCATGTCTAAGCAGTCGGATACAGAAGTATAAGGTTATTTCAAATCGAAGAGGCCCATGAGTATTGCTTAATGAAGAGGAGAGGCTTAAGGGGCAAATTACTTTCCACGCCACTTTCACTCTACTCTTCCAAAAGATCTCTGTTGGGACCAATACGTTTGTACTATTGTACTAGTGGATGGGGGCTACCTTCTCCTCATCAACGTTACCTGGCACCGAAACGATTCGATCAGGGCAATCGTGTCTAGCTATATCGCACCTACATATTCAAGTATAGGATGGGGCCCTCAGGAGTACTAAAACCGCAGAACAATTATGTTACTACGCCGCCCTTTTTGACTCCACAACTATCACCATTGTGCTCTAGGAGAAACTGTTAGCGAACTACTCTAATAAACGACACCTCATTGACCAGTTGTGTACTGCGTTTAGACTCGAGAGCATTGAAATTGAAACTAAGAAAATGCGAAGTTGCAGACTTGCGTTAGTGTCAGTATCCGAAATAACCCTCTAGAAAACACATCCTACGAGAATGTGATCGTTATGTTTTGAGAGGATGTGGGCCTACTCTGAATCTTGGGATCGACCTTTAGAAATGTTTACTTCCAGAAAAATGGCAGAGGTGAGTCACTTACTTTTTCACCACTTCTTTCAGTCGTTGAGAAATTGAATCTCCCTCCACCCGGGTGGAAGAGGATGCCATAGAGTGGGGTTGCTCGAAAAGCTCCCTTGATTTAATACCAATATTAACAACATATAATGCGAACCAGCCCCAGCAATCCTTCTCAAATCGCTTACATCGTAAGTTCAAGAAGGGATGCACGGGAGCTGGCGCTTTCCGGAAAAATGGGGGCACTTCTTTTAGATTGTTACTCCCCTTTTAAAAAAAACAGAGGGGAGTAACAATCTAAAGAAGACATACGGAATGTTCTTGTTAAAGCGGCCCACACACTAACAGTTTAACTGAAGATAATGATCTGTCCGTCCACGGAGCTTGGCCACACACTCATCAGTTTTCCTTAAGATGACGGACTGCAGTCGGAGGTGGGCTGTAGGTGTGTGGAGGGTAGAGGTAGAGGCGAGGATCGGATGGAAGGAGAGACGACAGTCCGTGGACTGTCCGGCCTGTGCCTCAAGATCAATGCCGCCCTACACTACCAGTCGGCCTACAGGCGTGTAGAGTAAATCATCTTTATTTTGTTTATTTCCCTTCGTCGGACTGCAGGCCAAAATCTTATCGTGCTGTTAGAAAATTTTGGACTGTCGACACCATGGTTGACCATAAACCTAATTTTATTTCAGCTTTCATAGACATGTATCGTCTATATCCATGTCTATGGAAAATAAAGAACAAAAAAATTATTCAAACAAAATGGCTGAAAGGCGAAGCGTACGGTGTGTTATTAGACTTCTATAAAAAAAAACAGTACCGACTGCGACAATAGGTAATTACACTTTAAATATGGTACATATAATAATAATTCTTTAGTTAAATAATTTATAATGGTTTAATTAATTTATTAATTTCTGATAAATTATACATTTTACATTTGTAATTACATTTTTTAGATACTGTTAAAAAGAAAATAAGCAATCTCCTGCACTTATTGACTGGCGCATTTTGGTGCTCGTTTTACTAATGAAGGGTGAAGGTGAAACGAATCGCAACATTTTGTTGAAATTGTCTTCGTTCATTCGCAAATAGTTTGATAAATCTTCTTTATGGGAATGCCTCAACTCACGCAACAAAGAAATGTGTGAACTAGTGTCTCTTTCTTGGAGCCACTTCTTTGACCAAAACCTATTTTTCCTTTACTGGTTCACAATAATTAACCCATAATACGTACAACGTTTACTTCTACGCATTCAGAAAGTCTAGCGGGGACCGACAGTGGAGCAGTTCATTCCCTGCTGTTAAATACGACAGATATCGGCCTGCAGGCATTTATCGCACAGTGTATGGCGCATACAGGCACAGATCTGTAGTTCTTTACGATTGCCTGCAGGCGCAGGACGGGTAATGTGAGGTGGTCTGAGATTTAGGCCTTACGATAATCGTATACGATAACGGCCTCCAGTTAAACTGTAAGTGTGTGGGCCCCATAAGACTGTTACTCCCCTCATCAAAATAGAAGTAGGATATTCCTTTGTCCCAAAGTGCATTGGACTAAACATCCCTTTTTCTTGATACATAGTTATTTAGTCAAAGAGATTTTTATTCTAAAACAATATATGGAAGTAATAATCTAAAGAAGTACCGATACTGGGCTTATTGCTCATCAAGACTTGCCACGCCGCCGCTATAATTCTAAATGACGAGGATGAAGCCGCCCCGATGATCCTCCCCCTTCTGACGACCAACCCAACATAGACAAAATTCCCCAGCAACTTCCTTCAGTCCCGGAATACGACCGTCATCGTCATCACCCAGGACCCTCGAAAAAACAAATACGTTAAGCGCTTTCATTTATTGATTGCTAATACTTTTTAATAAGAAATGCACATACATTTATTTACACTTTTCCACCTTTAAACATGATTCTATGAATTTTTCTCTCGTCGAATGCCCAAAGCTTGCTATATGAAGTGGTTTGGGTTTATTTCTTAAAAATTACAATTTTGTGTTTTTTGTTCATTTACAATTACAGCAGAATTGTTTTGTCTACAGGCTTCATTTTGTGCTTGCATAAAACCAATTAAATTTACTAAAACTTTATTTCTTATTACTTTTCTCATCGTAGGTGAAGGGGGCTACACACCTTCAGTTTATCTGTGCAGTTATCTGTCGTAAATAACTACGTGAAAATTCGTACGTTTATCTGAATTGAAGGTGCAAGTAGGATACCGTCCGATTTTTCTTCACTTGGTTCTAAGTGTTTTCTAATAAAATCTACAAAATCTATGCAAAAGAGGGTTCGGATGCGCAGACTTTTTATCTGTGTGAAAACCTGTTCAAACTGCGCAGTTCACACAATTTATCGCTCAGACATGACGTCACACGAGATAAACTGCGCAGAATAATCGGAAGGTGTGTAGCCCCCTTTAGAGATTATATGCCGATATTCGGCCTGAAACGAGAGTAATACTTAAAAGTTTCATTTCTTGAAAAAAAATTTCAAACCTTTAAAGTGTCATAACTCGGTAACTATTGGACGTACAGAGTTGCCGTTGGCCGTAAAAGGAAGCCAATTAAATTTACTACATCTTCATTTCTAATGACTTTTTTCGTGGGTGAGAGGTTTTATGTCAATATTCGGCCCGAAACGAGAGCAATACTTAAAATTTTCATTTCTTGAAAAAAATTGCCAATTTTTAAAGTGTCATATCTTGAAAACCTTTAGTCGTACAAAGTTACCCGGTGGACTTAAATTTTTGTAACTTTATTCTACTGTAAAAATAGTAATGGAAACTTACATCGAATAACGCATATTTTACGAGGTATATTGCAAGAACTAAAAAAAGGCCGAATTTATTCAAGTTTTTCGAAGCTGCAAACTTAGGATCAAACTACCCTAACTGGTCCAAACAAAATGTCAAAAAATCAGAACTACATCACGCTTTGCGAATTTAATGTCTAATTTGACTGGCCTTTTATCAAATTATTTAAGATCACAACTTTTAAAAAATGTAAACAAAATAATTTACAGATGAATGAATTACAATTAGGTACTTATTAAGATTTGAAGAAAACAGTTTTTTTATTGTAGCAAACCATTGCTTGTTACAGGGTTAAAATTTTGTTGTACATGTACTAAGTTATATTATAGAAAAACAGTAAAGCATTTTGAATCAAATTAATTAAATCCCGCTATTACTGCTGTCAGCTGACTCAGCCCACTTCTGCTTGTTGTCGCTTTGCTTGTTAAGTCACCTATTTGCAGACCTAGCCTAGCTCCACCTGGGCTCTATGATCAGTAATTATGTGATAACATCACTTTACTCTCTCGGATTTCTAGTAACTAGTAACAAAAATAATTTGGACTGATTGTAAATTTTTGATTTACCGCATAAAAAAAACTGCCGGCACTGCCTCAAGTCACTGGGCGACAAAACCTTAGCACTGGGCGACACAAGTGTCGCCCAGTTAACATGTTAAAATATGCTCTGGAAGATAATGCACAGTCCATCCAGTTAATCATTTCTGAGTATTCTTGCCCATTGAAGTTGATTTTTGGTGGCGTGAATGTTCTTACTGTTTACCATTCCGCCTTTGTTTATATTGAAATCATACATGCCAATGTGGTTTACTATCAAAACAAGTAAACACTTTACAGACGGCCCGAAACATTTTACCAAGCAATACAATCTACCAGGTATTTGCCAAAATTTTTGCTTGATGTTATCGACCCATGGATCGAACGGAATGGTTTTTTCGACCACCCAGAATGAGGTATCTTAGAAAAGTCGAAGGATAAACCCGAAGAGATCGGATCAGAAACCAAACCTTCCGAGACAAACTCCAAATAAAGTCGGTGAGAGAATTTATCAGCTGCAATCAACTGCGATGGTTTGGACACGTAGTTAGAATGAAAAAGGAACGCTTCCAAGCCTATGAAACAAGGCCCCAAGAAAAGAGAGCGGTAGACGCAGGATGACCTGGGAGGATAACATCAAGGCATTCACTTCAAGAGCGAGGTGTGAAATGGAATCGGGCTCGGTGTCTGGCGTAAGATCGATCTGAGTGGAGATCTCTTTGCCAAACCTCTACGCCTCTACTACTTACGGTAAAAGAGGTCGCGATTAAGTAAGAAAGTAGTTAAATTTATTGAGCAAGCAAGGTGACTTCTTCATTTCAGAGACTTGGGATTTTAAAAGTTTGTGATTTTTCTAACGATATCTGGCGTAAAAATCTATCGATTTTAACGAAATTTGGCATTTGGCACACTGACCCATCTCAGCATTTGTGACAATTGTAAAGCTTTTGAAAATTTCACACTTAATATTTTAAAGATGCCAGCACATATAGCGGATGGTGTAAGTGTGTCGCTCCATCCAGGTTTTGGTATAAACCTTACAAATTGACAATCGCAGCCAGTTAGTCGCCGCTTCACATAAGTAGGTCCTCGTTATTATCTGCTATCGCTAAATACAATGTTTGCTATATGGATAATTAATTAAACATTTTCAATGTGACAGATTCAAAATAATAATAAAAATGTTAAAAAACTCAAAAATATTAAAGATTAATAAGCCTTGAAAATAGGTAGAATGGATGTAAGATTTTTATCAGGATGACATGGGTTACAAATGGTTTGGTTCAAAGCTTCTTCACTAATTATGGATGGTGTAAGTAAATAAATTAATGGGTCATAATTTCAATTTTAATGAAGGGTAATGTCAATGACAAAAGTACTAGTTAGCCACTAATTTCATTTGCGTTAAAATTCAAATTTTTAGTGGACTTCTCTTAACATTTCATGTTTACTTACTTAGTAGTGTGGAATTTATTAGTTTGTGTGGATATAATTTTAGTCATTCTTAGGTAAAATATGAAGAAAATCTATTCATATACTTATTATCGGCCTCGTGTAGTTTTTCTTATCTAATCCGTCAACTTTTATAAGCACTCTTTTAGTTTGGTACCCCCCCCCCCCCCCCCCCTATTTCATTGCGAATTTAACAAGGCCTTTGTGACTATGACTATTAGACAATGGAATAGTCTTTGTCTTAATATTTATTAGACTAAGTGTGTGGAATATTATCACTTTTATATGGGTACAGATATTCCTTAGGGGATACTCGACTAAAGTTTCGTCTCGTGTCTCCTATTTTACTTTAGTACACCCTTTTAAGGGGGTACTAAATAAAATAATATTTATCGTAACGTAAAGCCCCATTTATGCGGTGATTCTTGACGCAATAGTTAATGTCATGATAGCAACTACCGCGTCAAGGGTAATGATAATAACGAAAGTACTAGTCAGCCACTTTATTATACCAAAGTCTCCGACGATCTTAAGGTGGTGACACACTTGAGCATTCGCCCCGAATGAGCATGCATTCGCCCCCGAATGAGCATGCGTTCGCCCCCGAATGAGCATGCGTTCGCCCCGAATCGCTAGATATGGAGAGGACGAGCCGAACGGAAACGCATGCTCATTTGGGGCGAATGCTCAGGTGTGTCTCCGCCTTTAGAATAGATATAAATAAAAAAACTAATATGAATATAAGTTGTAAATTGTACCCTGTAGTAATCTTTATTAGTCTAGTCTTAAGGATCCAAAAAAGGGTAGGTGAAATAAATTACTTTACATCATTTCCATTCGGCAACGTTTCGGCCTAGCCGGCCATTCTCAAGCCTAAAAAGTACGTATATTTACTATAAACTACAATAAAGAAACAATTCGTCATATCAACAAGAAGATAAGATACATGTGTCAATTTACCTTGAAAGTACACATTAAGGGTACGAGCAGTCACAAATCAGAATTTTTTTTTAAAAAACAGGAACTCAAATGTTCCGTCGTCTATTACATGCAACAAGTACAAAGCACCTCCTATCTGCTAACCGGTATTACGTGCATAATGGTAACTAATTAATACTAAATAACAATAAGTACAAACGCAGGCTAAAACAATTTAAAACAGAAAAACAACAATAAAAAACTGAAAATGATCACAGATATGCTTAAAAGAGCACAAGATACGGTATTGATAACATTGGAAGTGATAACCTCACGTCCCTTATCAAATGATATCACACCGGCTATAACAGTTAAAACAACGAGTATAATAAGTTTACAAGATCAAATTGAAACTAACTAATACAATCAAACAAATATGTAAAGATATTGCACTAACAAAACATTTTCTTAAAAAACACCCTTAAATAATTATTACCAAATCCGATAAAACAAATACCACGGTTATTATGGATAAAAATTCGTACGATGAAAAAATGAATAAATTACTTGATGATAAAGCCACCTACAGATCACTCAGGACCGACCCCTCCGATAAAATAAAAAAAGAGTACAAGACGATTATCAACGAACTGTTCAATAATAAATACATTGACAAGCAGAAACGGGCAACGCTCAATAACAACAATACATTTTGTCCCCGGATATATGGATTACCCAAAACGCATAAAACCAACGTACCTTTAAGACCTATTATTAGCCAAATCAATTCACCCCTTGAAAAATTCGCAAAATTCATGAACCCGTCACTTGACCATTTTAATAGGAATAACAATTATGATGTTTCTAACTCGTTCATTTTAAAACAAAAACTCAAAGATATCACGATTAGTCCGGATGAAACGATGATCTCGATCGATGTTACCTCACTGTTCACAAATGTCCCACTTGATCTTTTCTACCAAATTGTTAGGAATAATTGGGATGATATTTTACCGCACACACCCATAAAAGATAAAAATCTCTATATTGATTGTCTTAAGCTCATACTCAACAATGGCACTTTCAAATTTGACGGTAAATTCCATTCACAGAAGTACGGGATTCCAATGGGCGGGGCCATGTCCGTTAACGTTAGTGGGATAGTCCTTAATCATGTTTTGAACACCACTAATGTTTTCCCCTTAAAACTCCTGGTAAAATACATAGATGATTTGTTCCTTATCATAAAAAACTCCGAAATTGAACCCCTACTTAATCACTTAAATAATTTTCATCCCAGGCTTAAATTCACGATGGAAAAAGAAACCAATAACACCCTTAACTATTTAGATATCACCTTAATTAGAAACGAAAATGGCACTATATCTACCAAGTGATATGAAAAAGAATGTAAAAGTAAGAGGTTTTTAAACTACAGATCTTTTCATCCCCCCCCCCATCAAAAAACCAATGCAGTCAATAACCTTATAAAGAAAGTTGTCTCCCTTACTGACCACAGATATCTCAATCAAATAAAAAAATATTATTTTCACTAAATTAAAGAAAAATGTTTACCCTTTCAAGCTAATTAAAAATATCTGGTACAAACACACCAACTTCCAACGCAGAAACAATAATAACAACAACTTAATAGATATCAATAAACAAAAACACACCAAATTTGTTAGTATACCCTATATTATGGGACTTTCTGATAAAGTTCAATCTTTGATGAAAAAATTTGATTGCCCCGAAATTAGGTTTGGATACAAACCATTAAATAAAACCGATTCTTTATTCCATAACCTGAAAGATAAAATCCCGTTTGATAACACCATCGGCACAGTGTATGAGATACCTTGCGGAAATTGTCATAAAACTTATATAGGGGAAAGCAATCAACTGATAAAAAGTAGAATTGAACAACACAAGTATGACCAATCTAAAGGAAACTCAAACACAGCGCTATCAAGTCATACCTTGGCCACAAAACATAAATTTAATTTTGATAAAACCAAAATTAATGGGAGAGAGCAAAAAACAAACAGGAGGAAAATGATGGAAGCTCTAAAAATAGCCATCAATCTCGACCAAACGGTTAACATTAAAACGGACTCCCGCTCCCTAAATAAGTATTACAGTGGAATATACTACAACGATTTAAATCAAAATTCCCGCCCTAATTCAAGTTCAACCCAATAGGCCATTATCACTTGTATGTTATATTTTTTAGTTCATGTTCTTATTAATTAGCATTTGTGATATTATTTACCGACTTTTATCCTCTGTACTTGTGTGATTGTATTAGTTAGTTTCAATTTGATCTTGTAAACTTATTATACTCGTTGTTTTAACTGTTATAGCCGGTGTGATATCATTTGATAAGGGACGTGAGGTTATCACTTCCAATGTTATCAATACCGTATCTTGTGCTCTTTTAAGCATATCTGTGATCATTTTCAGTTTTTTATTGTTGTTTTTCTGTTTTAAATTGTTTTAGCCTGCGTTTGTACTTATTGTTATTTAGTATTAATTAGTTACCATTATGCACGTAATACCGGTTAGCAGATAGGAGGTGCTTTGTACTTGTTGCATGTAATAGACGACGGAACATTTGAGTTCCTGTTTTTTAAAAAAAATTTCTGATTTGTGACTGCTCGTACCCTTAATGTGTACTTTCAAGGTAAATTGACACATGTATCTTATCTTCTTGTTGATATGACGAATTGTTTCTTTATTGTAGTTTATAGTAAATATACGTACTTTTTAGGCTTGAGAATGGCCGGCTAGGCCGAAACGTTGCCGAATGGAAATGATGTAAAGTAATTTATTTCACCCACCCTTTTTTGGATCCTTAAGACTAGACTAATAAAAAAACTAATTAACACGGAGAAAAAAAATTAGATAGTCTGGTATGACTGATTTATCTTAGTGTCTTAATTTTAGATAGGGTTCAAACAATAATTATGAGTATTTTCTTTATACAAAAAATAGGAGATCCTTTACATATTTTAAGTTGTTCGACTACTTGCAGATTTACACCAATCGCTAAGAGCCTTGGTAATGACAGTTTCGTGGAAATTGGTCTTGAAATACTGGAAGAAAGCAAACAATGCACGAACAGAGAGACAAATAGCTAATGAATTAGTTAGAATGGCTAGGGAAACAAGGCAACGCGCTCTTGAAACTAACTATCAAGGCAACGAAATTATTACAATCAGAAGCCGGCTGGATTTACTTGAAAAGCATCTGGAGCGCTGTGCTAGACAGGCGTTGACCAAAGAAATTAAGTCTTTGTCTCTCGTGTCATCTATTATTTGGGCTTCAATAACAGTTGTATAACAAAATTTCTAATAAAAATGTTGGTCATGATTTTATTCTAATTTAATTTAATTTTTTTTTTTTTAAAAATTGGATATTTTTCTTAGCTTATATTATATAATATAAAGCTTATAAGAAAACAGGAAAGATCCTTTAACTCCCTAAAGAATTATTCCCGTATGGGACCTTCTAGACCAGTGTTTCCCTAACTTCTTTAGCCCGCGGCACACTCTAAAAAAAAGAGCTGATCACACCTACACTTTATGCTCAGTAGTGGTATGATAATAATAATAATAAGCCTTTATTATTATTTAAATATAAGACAAAAAAATATATATATAAATAAATACACAAAACATTTGCAAGATTGCAAATTAAAAAATGTTGATTAGTGAAAAAAACAAAAACAAAAACTATTTACTAATAATAATATCAAATTAAAATAACATTAAATCTTTCTTTCTTTTTAGTAATAAAAATTAAAATAAACTTTTCTCATTCTTTTTAATGCTAAGAAATTAATTTTAGTATATATATATGTTTTTTTTTTTGTTTTTTTTTAAATAAATAAACACAACTAGAAATTAGCCCATCTGCGGGCATAGGCCTCTCCCGCCTTATTCCAGGCTTGTCTATTGACAGCGGTCCGATGCCACAAGATTCCTAAGACCATCTCAATATCTGTTCTCCACCTTGAGGCAGGTCTCCCTCTTCTTCGCTTGTGGTCCCTTGGACACCATACTGTGGTTCTTAAAGCCCATCTATTTTCCTCCATTCTCGCCACATGGGCCATGTGGCCAACATATGACTACGTAGGTTATCAGGAGTCCAGGACCTAAGACAGGCAGTACTCTCACTTAAGTGAGAGTACTGCCTGTCTTAGGTCCTGGACTCCTGATAACCTACGTAGTCGTATGTTGGCCACTATCATTTTTCCTTATCTTGAGCATGCTCCTTTCCATGCCTCTGCGTGACGTCCAAGTGGTTGAGGATCTTCTCATTTAGAGCCCATGTTTGGCATCCGTACGTAATGCACGGCAGTACGCAGCTGTCGAATACTTTGCGTTTGAGAGATATCGCCATGACACTTTTAAATATGTACCTAAATGACCAGTATTTCTTCCATGCCATATCAGTACGTCTTTTAACCTCCTTAAATCTATCCTCGAAGCTTATGAATTGTCCCAAGTAAACAGTTTCTTTCGCCCATGCAATTTTATCTCCGTCCAAATAGACGTCTTCCTCTGGGCTGTTAGTGAGTAGGCATGTTTTCCCGAGATTTATTTGGAGGCCGGCTTCTTTACCTGCAATGTGTATTTCCTGTAGCATTCCTCTGAACTCTTCTAGGCTATTGGAAAATATTGCTAGGTCATCTGCAAAACGAAGATTACTCAACTTTGCCCCATTTATGTTTATTCCTTTATTTCGCCAGTCAAGCTGCCTGAAAACTTTTTCTAATGTAGCCGAGAAGATGTCTGGAGAGATGGGATCACCTTGGATCACCCCCCTTCTTATATTGGAAGTTTTTTCCGCTTTTTTCTAATTTCACTCTTGCTCTGCTCCTTCTATACCAGTCCAATAAGACTAGAATAATTTGCTTGCTTATGCCTTGTTCCAAGAGAGCTTTAAAGAGGTAATTGTGTCGCAGAGAGTCAAACGCTTTGGAGAAATCTATAAAGGCGATATAAGTTATCTGCTGGTATTCTCTTGCCTTCTCCAGTAGTTGCTGTATTGCTTGTAAGTTATCTGTGGTACTGAACCCTTTCCTGAAACCTGCTTGTTCACTGGATAAATTTTCCTTGAAGCTAGTCTTCATTCTGCCTTGTAAAACCTTAGAAAATACTTTTCCAACACATGACATCAAGCTTATAGGTCTGTAGTTGGATAGTTCTGCTCGGCTTCCTTTCTTGTGAAGTAGTATAATCTCGGAATCACACCACTGTTTAGGTACATTTTCTTGATAATTATGGCATTGAATAGGTTTACTAACTGTTTCATCAGCTCTTCTCCTCCTCCTTTGATCATTTCTGCTGTAATTCCATCGTTACCAGGTGATTTCTCATTTTTAAGACTTTTCACGGCATCCGCTACTTCGTCAATTAGAAATGGTGGAAAATCATCGCCCTCACTAGTGTCATCTAGCTGAATGTAGTTTTCTTCCCCTCTATACAGATCTTCATAGAATTTTGTGGCCAATTCTAATATGTCTTTTCTCTCTCTCTCAACATGCTTGCTCCCAGATTTTAGTCCTGATATCCATGTTTTCCCTATACTTGTAATTTTCTTTGCTTTTTTCACGGATACATTATTTTTAATACAATCTTCGACTATTCTGTTATTAAAATCTTCTAAGTCTTTACGGATGGCATATTTAGTATGTTTGCAAATTACGTTAAGCTCTAATTTTTCCTTTCTTGTTTTATTGCTTTTTTTTCCTCAGCTCTTCCCTTTTCTTGATTAAGTTGTAGGTGGTATCAGTTATTTTCTTTTGCTTGCTATTTTTAAGAATGCCCACCTTCTCTACTGACTTTAAAATAGCATTCTCTATCTCATTATAATAATTTTGTAGGTTATCATTCTCCCGAAAGTTGAACATTTTTAACCTATGCGTCAGTTCTTTTCCATAAGGTTCGGGGTTAAAGTATGGGTTCAAATTTATATTTGCTTTCTTATGGAATCTTTTCAACCTGATAGAGGCTCTGACCACTCTGTGATCCGTTAGGAAAGGGAAATTTCTCAAAACATCAACGTCTTTAAAAATATATGGTTTTCCACAAATAATGAAATCAATTAGGTTTTTTGATTTGCCGTCAGGTGATAGCCAAGTCCACTTATTGCCTTTCCTTTTTTTATAAAACGTGTTCATAACCTTGAAGTTGTGTTCTTGGCAGAACCTTAGAAGTCTTACTCCGCGTTCATTTCTTGAGCCGTATCCGTAAGGACCCATATTTTCTTCCAGTGGGCTCTCTTTCTTTCCAACCTGGCTGTTCAAATCACCTAAGATTATAGTATAAGAGCCGTACTTATTATTAGCTTCTTCTAGACATCTTTCTAAGTCCTCGTAAAATCGTTCCATGTCTTCATCACTATGTTGTGATGTAGGGGCGTATACTTGAACTAATGTTAGTTGTTTGTTTTTGTTTATTTCGACGGAAAGACTGGCTACTCGATCAGAGATCGGGTTAAATTTTCGTACCACTTTAGCAAGTTCTTTACGAACTAAGAACCCGACACCTCTTTGGTTTCCTACCTCGCCATAGTGAAATAAAATGGCATCTTCTAGTTCTTGTAATCTCCACCGTCTAGCCAGACTTCTAACATTTAGAGTACCTATTACAATGGATTCTTTTTCTGTTTTTTACCTTTATTTTTATTATAGAAAGTTTCGTAACTGGGGTGTTCCGATCGTGGGAGGTTTTGGTCTGAATCTCCTTTGCTGACCAGGCGTTCTAGGAGATGTGAGTTCCGTGTTCCTAAGTAGTTGTCTTTGTTCCGTGATCCAGTCCGTTTACATTGAGCTATATCTTTAATTAATTGAGTCGGATTTAGGTCGAAAAAATGTATTAATTCCTCCTTTTTTGACTATCTTTTCTCTTTTTTTAAATTCCTCGGGACTTTTATTCTCGTGGAATACCCTGGGGCTGGTAGGGGATTGGCTTGACTTTCTGATTCGCTTTGCACTTCGCTTTGGCTCAGCCTCTTTAATAATAAGTTTATTATAACTTATATAAGTCAGTAGTGGTATACTATATTATAATAATCTGATATCAAGTGAAAATATATAGTCTTCAAAAAGATAATACAAATAATTTTCTTGTTATATAAGTACATAGGTATTTTGCAGTTAAAAATAAGTATAATTTACACATTTTTTAGACCATTCTTTTAACCAATTTTAAGAGGATAGCTTTTTTTTATAGCCAATGCCAAGACATTGGCCATACAAGCCTTCTCCTTACGCGACATCCGCACTTGCTTGCAGTGTGCTGTCGACTGAGCTGAAATTAACTCCTTTTGACTGTCAATCTGATTGATAGTGTATGATTGTCCCTTGTATAGAAGTCAGGATTGAATCTAACTCAATCAGTCTGAACGTCTAAAACTGTTAAATCGGATTGACAATCTGATTGAACGTGTAAGGGCAAGATTGATGTGATGGATTGATGAATGTGATTGACGGATTTCTAGATATTTTGAAATCCGAGCTTCAATCATGGGGTAGTGGGGAATTCTGTCAATCTGACTGACTGTGTAGTGGCTCTTACCAATCTTTTCTTTTAAACTTGAGTACATTGATTATTACAATAAAACATTCGCAATTATTTTATATAATCTTTCTTACCGTTATATTTATGATGGCCGTCAACTAGAAGTTGGCAATGAGTGTGAAAAGTAATTAAAACAATATAATTAATGTATCTTTATTGCTACATAATTTCGTATTTTAGTAAAAGTAGGTATATTATTTTTTATGCTTAAATAAATATATGACCAGCTGTTTTTTTTTTTTTTTTTTTTTTTTTTATAAGTGCTTTTCATTATAAATTAATTTAACCATTAATTTTATTTTTATCTAATTTGCAGTTATTATTTAGATTATGCATTTTGTTTAATAGAATAATATATTTTAAATTAAAAGGAATTCAACCATTCATTTTTATATTCCCTACATATTTACTTTGCAGTAATAATTTACATAATGCATTTTGTTTAACAGTATGTATAATATATTTTTAATTAAAAATATTATTCCACCTGAAATTAAATCTTCACACTTAAAACTGTTGATGGTAAAAGTGGTGTATGTCCTAGTTTGTTAATTTTTTTTCCTAGTTTTCACATTTGTATAACAAGTTTCTTTGGTTTTTTTTTTTTTTTTTAAAAAAAAAAAAAACCTTACCTACTTTATTTCCTCATTTCATCATTAGAAGGTAAAAACTTATTTCTCCTCTCAATATTCCCATTTTACTCTCACATGTACGTAGTTGTATTATAATTAGACAGAAATTATTGTGTTAGCGCAAAAATTCGACTATAATGGATTTACACGTTTGGAGGTCCCCTGAGTCCTAACAAGTTGTTTTAGAAACTTTTTCTTGACTACATCTTGTCTGTCCAGACGCGTAGAAACTGGATCAATTTCGATGAAATTTGGCGCATACATGTTCTGAGAAATTGACTCAGTCTTTTCCCTTTGCGAAATCGAGAAATAAATTTGGGGGCGCTACCCCCAAAACTCTAAAAAAAAAAAAAATTCTAAAATGGTTCCTACGATATTGTTTAAAAATATACTAAAAGGTTATCCATTTAAATACAAATTAAACCTTAGAAGTCTTTTTCCAAGAAAAAATTTAGTTTGTGAGGTAAATGATGAAAACAATCCCTAGTTGAATACTTTATAAAAATGTTTAATACATAAATTAAAGTAGGTATTATGGGATTTATTTGTTCATAGAATACTATTTATTATTGATATTATAATATGTACTTACTATTCACATAGAAAATAGTAATGTTACAATAAAGAGTGTCTACCCCCCCCCCCCCCCCTTCCTTTGCGGAGATTTGAGACCCTTTGCTGAGCCACCCCCGTCAAAAATGAATTTATACGCCACTGGCTATTGGGCTTTTGAGCCTTAAAAGCCTATGAAATGCTGCTCACCACGTTTTGCTTTTAAACTCGATGGTAGATACTTTAAATTCCGAGGCACAAGGTGGTCCATAGCGCTCTAAAAATGTCCTTTTCAAGGGGTAAGTGCAATCCCCTTTTTTTAGTACCTTCGAGGGGGGAAGTCGAGTACCTCGGCGAAAAACACACGAAAATCGTGTTTTTCCGAAATTTCGACTTTGACCTTCTGTACCGTTCGCAATTTTAATGGGACAGGGTTCAAAAGGGTACTGGAATTTAGGTCAAATTGTCCTCTTTGAGAATCTGGGTTGTTTTTATATTTCCGATTCCTACTTCGGGAGCTACGTCTATGTGAAAGATGTCCTCCTTGGGTAGCCGCAACCAGAAGAGGAGGTTGTACTGATTTAACAGAGGTATCGTTGGGAAGGTCTTTTAAAATGTACCAAATGTGTGCAAAAATATTTTCGAAAAAATGTACTTGGTTGGTACTTTAGTACCCTTTTGCACTTTTAGAGTGCCGGGTAGGGGGAAGGTTACCCCATTGTGGGGCTAATAGCATCGTGGGATTTATCAGCTCAAAAATTTCCTTCGGCCAAAGGTTGCGCCAAATAACACTAGAACGCACTATACCCTTTTCGTACCTGTACCTTTGTGGGTTCGGGTTCAGAGGTACTTTTAGTACCACGGTAGTTGCAGGGCGTACTGTAAAAATAAAAAAAAATGCAGCTTTTTACTCAAAAGTGTGTGGGTTTTATTGCCAGTTAAATGAACACTTCGGAAGACTGAGTTTTTAAAAACTTTATTTTTTTCTATAAGACATTAAATACAGTGATACGTGGATAACATGCACTGAAAAATACAACAAGGGTGAGCAAGGAGCCTAAAGCTCCCTAGTATATATATCTGCCATCCTGCTGCAGTCACCAAGTCTGTTTACACAAGCTTGCTTATATACTGCTTGCATCAGCAAGTTTTAGGAACATAACGCCTCCCCCCTGAGAGAGAAGATTTGGGGTACCCAAATATGAAAGAGGGACCCGTTTGGTATAACAGCTATAGAGAAAATAACAAAAGAAACTAAGGACTATGAAGGCAATAAAGCTGTTACTATAAATGTCAAAGGACTGGAAATTAATTGGAGAATTTACTTTATTTAAGGAATTCTTTTATAGTTCGAGTTCCTGAAAGATATTATTAAATTTAACGTCAGTATTCTTTAAATTCAAATTTAAGGGATTTATATTTAAATTAGCATTGGGAGGAATATTAACTTTCAGTGAAGGAAATGTTATTTTTTCATAATATACATTTGAGTTAGAGAGAGTAATAAATAAAATAAATAAATAAATAAATAACCATTTATTGCCAGAAAATTCAAAATTATAAACAATAAAATACAGTCTTCTTATATACATATTATTAATATAAAATCAGTTTCTTTATTCTGTTTTTGTTTTTTTTTAACATAATTCGGCAAATCAGAATAATTCTGTGGATTGCGCAGTCGCAAGTAGGTCTGTCTTATGACATTTTTATTTTATTTTAGAAAAAATTGAACATGGATATACTAGAACATGCATATTCCTACTTTCTTTTGCTTTAATCATTTGCATAACCAGACATCTTTGTATACTTCTCCCATCCGCTTCCACTCCGTCCTTTCCAGGGCTACCCTCCACAAGGTTTCCTCATTTCATCGTCCCAGCGGACCTGTGGTCTACCCTTCCTTCTTTTCTCACACCTCGGATACCAGTTAATTTGCTTCTTCGATCACCTTCCGTCTGTAGTTCTTGCAATGTGCCCGGCCCATTTCCACTTCCTCATAAGCATTGTCTCTCCAACATCCTCTATTCCAGTTGTAAGCCTTAGTCTATCATTTGTCCATCGGTCTCTCCTTGTTATTCCAAGCATTATTCGTTCCATCCTTCTTTGATTAACTCGTAATTTGCTTATGACCTTCTGAGACAATGTCCACGTTTCTACCCCATACAGCATGACTGGCAATACGCATGTGTTCCACAATTTCTTCTTAGTACCTAAATTTACGTCAGCACGAAAAAGGTGTTTGTACTTATTAAAACATCTCCAACTCGACGTGATTCTTCTGCTAACTTCTTCTTGTTCAAATTCCTTTTTGCTGCCTATCCGAACTCCAAGGTAAATATATTCTTCGATTTGTTCAATATAATTATCCCCTAACTTAATTGTATCTACTTCTTCTGCATGCGTATTGAAAATCATCATTTTTGTCTTTGTTAGATTTATTTCCATTCCGACCTTCTCCGTAGCTTCGGCAAGATCCAACATCATTTTCTCAGCTTCGTTTTTGGACTTAGCAATTAACACAACGTCGTCTGCAAATTTGAGCATATTAAGATATTATTCTCCGTCTACTTTAATACCAAGTCCTTCCCACTTTAGATCTGAACACGCTTCATCTAGGACAGCATTGAAAATTTTGGCGGATGGCACATCCCCTTGCCTTGTACCTCTGTCAATTTTAATTGTCCTTTTTTCTTGATCAAGGCGGACTTCCAAACTAGCACCGTCATAAATGAATTTTAAAAGATTTAAGTAGGTTTCGTTGAGTCCATTCTTCCTGAGCGTGTTAAATATTGCTTGCTTCGTAATTGAATCGAAAGCCTTTTTAAAATCTATGAAGACGACAACGAGGGGAAAATTGTATTCATTAGCTTCGACATATTTTTCCTAAATCCGGCTTGATTTATATTGATATTACTATTTAGAGTTCCTTCTATTCTCTTGGTTATGATAGACATAAAGATTTTGTAAGGCACCGATAGTAAGCTTAGTGGCCTGTAATTATCTAAATCTAGCTTATCCCCTTTCTTAAACAAGAGAATGAGGCACGCTTTGAGCCATGAATCTGGAATTATCCTTTCATTTAGACAAGTATTGTCCAAGTGGAGTAGCTCAGATATAATGGTTTGGCCTCCTGCTTTCAGTTCCTCCACAGTGATTCCGTCTAATCCACAAGCTTTTCCTTTTTTTGACCGTTTTACACTCCACTCGATTTCGTGTTTTAATATTTCCGGAACTGGGTCTACATCTACAGATGTTATAGGCGCCAAAACCGACTCTTTGGATACTTCTTGGTATAGATTTTTATAGTACCTTGAAATAACGTCTAATATCTCGCTTTTCTCTACTTTTATGTATCCCTCAGTGTCCTTAATACTGCCTAGTTTTTCTTTACCTATTGAAAGCGACTTCCAGTTCTTTAGACTCCCGCCATTCTTAATTACATTCTCCATTTCACTTAACTTCTTTTCTGCACTCCAACATCTTAGTTTCTGCCTAATTGATTTTGCCACTTCGCTATATTTTTCTTTATATTTTTCCTTTTCTTTAAGTTTTCTCCTTTTTCTTAATAGTTTGTAGATTTCGACAGGAAACTTCATTTTATTTTTATCTGGTATAGCACTGCTAACTGATATACTGACTAACTTTATAGCATCTACTAGTCTTTTTTCGAGATCGTTTAGAATCAGGTTGGAGGAGACATTGTTTCTTTGCTTGATTTTCAGTTCTTGCTTCAGCAAATCTTCAAAGCGCCTATACTCGTTAAAATCGGAATGCAACCGAATTCTCGGAACATCATTTTTCTTAAACCATTTTCTAATTTTTTCTGGGAGTGCAACAATAGCTTTAACTGCTCTATGGTCGCTTCCTACATCTAGCCTTGTTGCGACTTCTACATCTTTAAATATATGCCTATCTTTATTACTTGTAACGAAAAAGTCTATTTCATTTTTGGTTTGGCCATCAGGACTCAACCAGGTCCAATTTTTGTTTAATGGTTTTTGGAAGAATGTATTAGAGAGAGTACGTAAGGTAAAATTATTAAAGTTAATAATACAAGGATTTTCTAAGGTAAGAAGGGTAGTCCCTTCAATTTGGTACAAAGTTCATTACAATTTTCTGAGACAAGTAGTTTTTGACTGCTGATTATCCACTTGTTTTTATCGATATGATTTACATAGACAATATTAAATTTAATTTCATGAAAGTTACATAAAGTATAATTAGAAGTTAAATACATAAATAAATCTGTCTCACAACAAGGATGAGACAAAGGATATAACATTTTAACATTACATTGTCGCATTCAATTTTCAATCCTTTTAGATGGCATATTATGGTTTTTCCCGTTGCTTTATTTTTGAATTTTACTTTGTTCTGTTCCAAAATTTCTGTTATTTCATATGGACCAAGGAATTTATTGTTCTTCTTATTTTGGGTATTGGGATTTTTCCTATACACGATCTGACCTACCTTACTATCTCTAAGTCAGTAGCGTACACAGAAAATTTTTTCGGGGGGGGCCCAACCTAATTTAACTTATATGCAGGTTTAGCATACCCCATAATTTATTATAATTGTACTTTCTCCCCCTTTTCAACACTCTAATTTCAATTTCTAACCTCATATTTAATTAAATTAAAATCCTATGAGGTAACACCTCACTATGTGATGTGATCGTTCTAAAGAACGATTATGTCTCCGATTCCAATAATTCCAAGACAGAAATCTGTTCCAGTTATCAGTCATTTTTGATGCCGTTTCTGGCTGTTAGTCTGTCTCTCGCTCAATCATTGCGAACAATTCTTAAAAACTACTCTTTCGATTTTAATGAAATTCGCAGATGATGGCAGTTAATTAGCATACAAAAAGTCCATTGTTGGTCCTATATAAGGTCCAATCTTCTGGTCCCCTTTCCCTCCACCACATTTCTCCACTTGCCACCATTTCTCTTCCACATGTGCACACACATACATTTATTTACACCTTATCTTCAAAAATATTCATCTGATTTTATAAAACTTATGTGATAGAAGCTCACAGATTAATTTTAACTGTCTGCGCTGTTTAAATTTTGGTAAATTGATACTTTAAATCATGTAAAAATCAAACCAATTTTGACTAATTTAAAAAAGGAGGGACAATTGAGTAAATTTAACATGAATAAAGTATCAATATAGCAATTTTAAGAGCGCAGACGGTTGAAATTATTCTTGGGTTATCTGCGGGCTACTTTAAACAAACCATTAAAATTTCATAAAAATCAGATGAGTACTTTTGAAGATATAGGTGTAAATAAATGTATGTCTGTGCGAATGTGGAAGAGAAATAAATAGGTGCAGAAGATTTAAACTTATACGGGATCAGCATTGTTATAACTTGGCTAATTATGACCTACCATCAAAATTTCAATATAATTGGACGAATAGCTTTTAAGATATGTTGGTTCGCAAAAATTGAAGGACAGGCGAACTCGGGACCCAAACTGTACCCTGATGTTGAACAGATTTCTGTCTTGGAATTTTTGAAATCGGAGACATAAAAATTGTTCGTTCTTCAGAACTGTCACATATCTTCCGTTTTCTTTGGTAAGCTCGGAAGCAAAACGTGATCCATAAACAAGAGGACCCACGTAGCGTTCTACACACAATCCTGGTCCAAAACAAAAATTTGTTACTGAAATCCACAACCATCATTTTCCCGTTTAAGCCAGTCTAGTGTGCATATTTGAATTCAATTAATTTAATTCCATTGGCAAAAGTTCGAGTTAACGGGCCTCATTTAATTTAATGTGCTTAACACCTAGGCCGAGCCGGCAATCGGGTCTATTATTGAACGCATCCCAATTTATTTTTATGCATAATTTCCATCGACAAAATCGGGCCTACTAGCAATCAGGCCGATTCATTGTACTCATCCTAATCAATTCAATGCACTTAATTCTATATAGCAAAAAATCCGGGCCTAGCTGTCAATCGGAGCAGTCAATTTTTACGAATCCAAATTAAATTCATTGCATTAGGATTCGTAATGAATTGAAGCTGTCCTATAATGCAACCTATGCTATTGAACTGGACTAAAACCACAAAAAAATCATTGAATTCAATTAGCAAAAAATCGGGCCCAGCCGAAATCGGGTCGATCAAGTTTAATGTTTTTAGTTCCACTGGCAAAAATCAAGGCCTAGTCGGCAAATGAGCCGATATATTTCATGCATCCTAATTTAATTCAATGAATCTAATTCCATCAGCAAAAATCTCGGTCCAGCCAAAATCGGGCCGCAATAGTGTTAAATAGTTTTAGTTTCATCGACAAAAATCCGGGCCCAGCCGACAGTCGGGCCGTTATAATGTTTAATTTCATGGGCAAAATCCGGGCCCAGCCGACAGTCGGGCCGGTATAGTGTTTAATAAATTTAATTTCATCGACAAAATCCGGGCCCAGCCGACAGTCGGGCCGGTATAGTGTTTAATAAATTTAATTTCATCGGCAAAATCCGGGCCCAGCCGACAGTCGGGCCGGTATAGTGTTTAATAAATTTAATTTCATCGGCAAAATCCGGGCCCAGCGGACAGTCGGGCCGGTATAGTGTTTAATAAATTTAATTTCATCGGCAAAATCCGGGCCCAGCCGACAGTCGGGCCGGTATAGTGTTTAATAAATTTAATTTCATCGGCAAAATCCGGGCCCAGCCGACAGTCGGGCCGGTATAGTGTTTAATAAATTTAATTTCATCGGCAAAATCCGGGCCCAGCCGACAGTCGGGCCGGTATAGTGTTTAATAAATTCAATTCCATCGGCAAAATCTGGGCCCAGCCGACATTCGGGCCGGTATAGTGTTTAATAAATTTAATTTCATCGGCAAAATCCGGGCCCAGCCGACAGTCGGGCCGGTATAGTGTTTAATAAATTCAATTCCATCGGCAAAATCCGGGCCCAGCCGACAGTTGGGCCGGTATAGTGTTTAATAACTTCAATTCCATCGGCAAAATCCGGGCCTAGCGGACAGTCGGGCCGGTATTGTGTTCAATAAATTTAATTCCATCGGCAAAATCCGGGCCCCAGCCGACAGTCGGGCCGGTATAGTGTTTAATAAATTTAATTCCATCGGCAAATCCGGGCCGAGCTTATTTGGGGTGATTAAGTGTATACACACCATAAGATAATACTTAATTAATTCCTTTTATTGGAAAATATTTACAGCCAATTCGAATGCATCTGTCATTACTGTGTTTTTTTGTTTTAAGTGTATGGCGGGTCTTAGGTATGTAATCATTTCGGGGGGGGCCAGGGCCCCTTGGGCCCCCCCCTGTGTACGCCACTGCTCTAAGTGTATTATATTTTTCTACAATTTTCTCTTTCTTTTGATTCTCTACTTGAGCTACGTTATCGTGCACAATGTTTAATTTTTCTTTATGATCAGATAGATACTTGCTATAAAATTGTGGTGGTAAGAAGATGGCACCAGGATATCTTAAACTCGTATGCCCAAATGCTAATTCAAAGGGAGTAAAATTTGTAACAGAATGAATTGAAATTATTGTAGGCTATAATAGCCTACAATTTATTATGTGTTCGATTATAGAACTATGAAACCTCTCGATAATTCCGTTAGAGTCATGATGTTGGATCGTTGTAAATTGAACACTGATCTTATGCATCTTTAGAAGGTTTTTTACTATCTCGCAGTTAGATTCGGTTCCCTGATCTGGCACAAACAATTTGGGTAAGCCAAAGCTCGTGAAGTATTTCATAAGAGCTTCGCATATCTTTATCGCTGTTCTACAACTTATTTTAATAGCTTGGGATAGTTTCGTAAATGCGTCCACTAAGGTAAGGAAGATTTCCCCATCAAAGGTAAAAGTATCTGCGTGAATTATTTCAAAGGGTCGCGTAGCGGTCTGCGTTAGTACAAGGGGTGAATAGATTGGTTTTCTAGCATATTTGGCCCGTTGGCACAATTCTCATGAATTTACGACTTGCTATACTATATTCTTCATCCCCTTCCAATTATAATTCCTCTGTAGAGCCTTTAGCGCTTCGTTTATACCTCTATGGTTAGTGGTACCTAAATGAAAAGTTTCAGTTAGCTCTGTTTGATCGTCTTTGATTTTGACCGTGTTTAAAAGCTTGGTACATTTAATTAACTGTAATTTGTTACCAATAAATTTGTTTAAATATACAGTACAAAAATCTTTGTATAGTTAATCGTTAAAGAAATACATATAATAAGTAATACTAGGGGGTAAGTTCAAATATTAAATCTTGATTTTCATATAATGGGATTTTTACTGTCACTATCTTTTTCCCGTCATATTCATCTTGAGCAAATTCCAATTTATGGTGGATATTAGGTTTAATTTAAAATTGATTTGGTTTATTTATCATCTCGTCCAAAATTGGTATTCCGTCACTTTCATTGTCAAAACGATTCGTGTGTTGTTTAGACTGTTCGTTATTTTGATTACCGTCATTACTTTCTGTTAGGAAGTTTTCTGTTAGACTGTAATTTAATCGTAATTTATTTCAGTGGGATTCGTTTTGTCTTTACCTAACGAAGGATTTTCACAAATCCCACATTTTCAAGCCCACATTTTTACAAAGATTCACCGGGATTATTTAAAATTGAATGAGTATCCTCCTTCGTTTCGTTTTCATTAAGAGCGTTTATTTTAATTCTCGATAACCCATCAGTATTTGTGTTAGTCAGTCCGGCCTTATAAATAATTTTGTAATCGTAATCGTCTAATTTAATTTTCCATCAAATAAATTTTGCACACGGTTCCTTTAATTTATCAAGCCAGACCAGTGGCTTATGATCAGTATAAATTTTAAATTTCCTACCATACAAGTAATGTCTGAAATTTTTACACGCCCAGCAATTTTTTTTCGAACGTTGAGTATTTAATCATTGATTCGTTCAGGGTCCTAGTAGCATATGCAACAGGTCTATCGTTTGTCACGGTGCCTTGCGACAAGACGGCACCTATAGCATAATTGCTAGCATCCGTGGTTAGTATAAAATCCTTAGTAAAATCGGGATACTGCAATATTGGATCATTGATTAATATTTTCCTACATGTCTCAAAACTTTCTATATAATCTTTATTCTCAAAAGTTACGGTGGCATTTTTTTTAAACATTTGGTAAGTGGTTTAGTCAGTTTTGCAAAATCTTTAATAAATCTCCTATAGTACCCTGGTAATCCTAAGAAACCTTTGATTTCTCGCTGGGTTTTTGGTATTGGATATTTCAGGATTGCCTAAATTTTTTCAGGGTTTGGTTTTACTCCTTTTGGGGTTACTATGTGACCTAAACATTTAACTTCGGTTTTTAGGAATTCTGATTTTCCTAGTTGGAATTTTAGGTTACTTTTCCTCATCCTATCAAAAACTAGTAGTAGTAGATGTTCAATATGTTCTTGTAGGGACTGAGAAAATACCAAGTTGTCATCCAGGTAAACCAAACTTTTTTTATTGATTAATCCTGCAAGTACATTATTCATTACACGCTGGAACGTGGCAGGTACGATTTTTAAACCAAATGGTATCCTGAGATACTCATAATAACTGTTCTCGGTTGAGAAAGCTGTTTTAGGGATATCATTGGGATCAACTTCTATTTTATGGAACCCACTGCTCAGATCTATGGCAGAGAAATAATTCGCTCGTCCTATCCTTTTTAAGATGCCATTTATATTGGGTAAAGGAAATTTGTCGTCTATCGTCTTGTCGTTTAAAGATCTATAATCGCAAACAATTAGAATTTTCGGTTTGTTACTTTTATCGAGTTTTTTTGGTACGTCCATATTGGGCTTGAATATGGACTACTACTTGATTGGATAATATTTTCATCAAGTATTTTTGATAATTTGTCTCCTTACTTCTTTGAAAAACAGGTTTGTCTTCTTTAACTTCTATCTTATGTTTTTAATATTTCATGTTAAATGGATGTTTTATAGGTGTAATAAAAATCAATTTTTTCTCTTTTTTCTCTTACATGAGACGATAATTAACAATATTAAGTAGTAATTAGTATCTGTTTAATCTATTATACTAGTATTTAATTTAATTAATTGTTACAAGGAGATTTGATTTTAATGTATAAATTATCTTAATTGTGATTTTAGAATAAAGAACTATGACAGAAGACCCTATAAAGGGTCGAAACGTTTCATATAAGAGAAAAAAGAGAAAAAATTGGTTTTTGTTACACCTATAAAACATCCATTTAACATGAAATATTAAAAATTTAAAAATAGAAAGGTGTTAATCTCAACGTTTTTTTGCAATTCTATCTTATGTTTATTTGGTTTGTAAAACTTAAGGGTATGCCTTCGTAATGAAAAACGTCTCTATAATTGTAACATAATTTTTTAATTGCCGATTTTTCCTCTTGATTGCAATGATCTAATTGAATTGTATTATTATTTTCTATAAGCATTCTGTCATGTTCGTTACTAGGTTTTTTCTTATATTTATAATTATCGAATATTTCTTTTTCACTTAGGATATCATTTTCATGTTCATTGAAGTTTTCTATCTCTAAGGAATTTGTTAAATTTAATTTTATTTCTTTATCATCAGAGTTTACTATACTAGCCAATACATTATAATTATTAATTTTAACTAATGATTCAGGCATTTCAACACCTTTTAATATTTTACATCGTAAAATTCCAGTTTCGTCTTTTTGCTTTACTAGTAGCTTAACTATAACCGCGGTATTTGAAGGAATTGTTATTTGTTTAATCATTTTTGTTTTATAGCATTAATATATAATGGGAATATTCGTACTAGGCGTACTTAGTTACTTAATCATTTATTCTTCATGTAAATAGAAGCTCTTAGCTTTTCTATCAAATCAATTCCTATTAGTCCATTGAATTCCGGGCTAAATCTAAATACATATGTAGAATTTATGAGTTGTATCTTTTTTGAAAGTTTTAAACAAAGGGATTGTACATGTTTGGTTATGTACTATGTACTGTTGTATCGTGTGGTATTTCAATTCTGAATTCTTCTCTTACAATTTTATTTTTATGATGTTTATTAATAAATTCTGGACTCAGGAGACTCTTTGAGCTGCCAGTGTCAATTAGCAGTTTGAGTTTATACTCCGGCTCCGGTATTTCGATGTAGGGCAAGTCGTCCTGTTGATAATTTTATTTTATTTTGGTCTTAAATTTATTATTATTTTTTCATCTAAAACTTTATTTTTTGTTTGTTATGGCTTGTATTTGAAAAGGATAATCATTTCTCATTTCACTGTTTCCTTGAATGTAATTATTTTCGAAGTTTGGATATGAATTATCATTTTTCCACGATGGGTGTAAACGTTCTAGTCGTTCTTGTGGGGTCGACTTCCATTGGAGTCACTTAGTTTTTATTTTGCATATTACCGGTATTTCTGTTAGTTTGGTTTGGGTTCAATTGGGTCTGATTCATTCGATTATTTATCAAATAAAGTCATGTTTCAGAAGATCGTTCCCTTTTGAACGATAAATAGTTTTTCGGGCTCTCAAAAAGTTCGAACTTTTGACCACTTTGCTCCTAAATAATTATGTGACCAGGCGCGGATACAAGGGGGGGGGGGAGCGATGGGGGCGATCCCCCCCCCCCCCCCCCAAGACCACGAAAAAATATCTATTTTTCATAAATACTATATTATAGTTGTGCGTATAATATGGGATCCCGACTATCTTATTGCCTTTATTTTTTTTATCAAGCTTTGGTCTTTTAAGTAAGGTGTTTTGTTAGGGGGAAATTTCAATGTTGGGGTCAGCTTTTATGGACCTAAGATTTAGTAATTTATTGTGTTGCTTTGTTTGACCCTAAACATAAGTCGAACACGTGGTTACACTTAAGCTCCGAAGACACTGCTAGCATAGCTAGTACCCTCACCTCAATGCTCAGTTTTGCAAGATAGAAAACTGTAACGACGACACCCATCTTCAGAACTTTAACAGTTCCATCTCTTCCGAGCACACAACTATCAGGCCTGATATTTTATCTTTCATATATTTAAAATCAACTATTAATTCCATGCTTAGTCAATTATCATATTTATAATTATAACTATTATCATCAAAGTTTTTCCTTCTATAAATTCTTATTTAAATATAGATTCATATATTAGGGTCCGTAGGCAAAACCAAGGACCCTTATATTTTCCTGCGTGTGTCTGTCCGTCCGTCCTGTCGCCTGCTCTCACGGCTACACCTTTCGTCCGATCACTTTGAAATTTGGCATGTACGTGTCTTGTACCTACCCACATATATTAAAAATATAGCGACTTAAAAAGGGTAAAAAAACTTAAGGGTTAAAAATTTTACATGTTTTTTCGACACAGTGAGGGGTATCATATGAAAGGGTACGTCGAGCTGATTACAAAAATATATAATTCTTTGGTTATAGTTATAACTTTGATAGGGCGAGCGTAGGCGAGTTTGAAGCGGGTGTGAAACGTGTCCCCCCCCCCCCTCTATCTCGCGTATGTGAAGTGCAAAAAATCTGAAAAAAAAATCCTGAACATTCTTTTACCAAAAGTAAAGATACCACTTTTTGGAAATTTCGAAAAAAATATTATTTTATTTTTTATTGACAAAATAGGTGTTTTTATAATTATGGTCTTTTCTATGTATTTATATGGTTGTAGTCCGGTTCAGTGGCAAAAAAATACTTTATCGGAAGTTTGTTTATGTGTTTTGAGAATATCAGACCTATAGGATAGTTCAAAGTAAGCTTTTTAGCATTTTGAAAAACACCATCCATAGGGTACTACTTAAACTATACAGTGTGGCCTACGGACCCTCGCTGTGTGCTGACACACTTGACCTGTTTATTTATTTATTCTTTTATCCCTGACTTACAATTTAAATCCTAAATCTCAAACCAACGCCTTCTCAGACATTATCAACCTGTAATGGATACCCTTCATGATGCAAATCGTTGGAAAGCTCTTTAAGAGGACATTAATTGTTGTTAAGTACGTTTTTGTCATATTTTTATTTAGGAGGGGGGTAAAATGGAAATGTATATCTATATCTATAAAAGTCAACGTATGTGTGAATGTGTTTATGTTCTTTATACAAATCAACAGTTTTAATTCGATCTCGATGAAAATTTGATGAATATTTAATGATGAACAATGTCAAAGTAATGGATACCCTTCATGATGCATATCGTTGGAAAGCTCTTTAAGAGTACATTAATTGTTGTTAAGTACGTTTTTGTCATATTTTCATTTAGGAGGGGGGTAAAATGGAAATGTATATCTATATCTATAAAAGTCAACGTATGTGTGAATGTGTTTATGTTCTTTATACAAATCAACAGTTTTAATTCGATCTCGATGAAAAATGATGAATATTTACTCACTTTCCCTTCAAAGCAATGGGGAGGTCACTGTCTACATGAATGTTCGAAATTTAATTTTTGGTACACAGGGGTACGGGGTACAAATGTTAAAGTTGAAAACCCTTCATGATGCATACTGTTGGAAAGCTCTTTAAGAGAACAGTAATTGGTTTTACGTGCATTTAGGGGGGTAAATGGAAAAATATATCTAAAAGTCAACGTATGTGTGTATGTTCTTTATACAAATTCATAGTTTTAGTCCAATCTCGATCAAAAAATGCACACTTGACCTTCGAAGGAAGAAAAAATCAGTGTCTACATGAATTTTCGAAATTTAAATTTTGGTACATAGGGAACAGGGTACAATAATGAATACGGGGTCAAAGGTCTGAATACCCTTTATGATGGATATCGTTGAAAAGCTCTTTAAGATTACATTAATTGTTGTTATGTACAGTTTTGTCATATGTATTTTCATTTAGGAGGGGGTAAAATAGAAAAATATAGCTATATCTTATAAAAAAAGAAGAGTGTCTGTATGAGGGTATGTCTTTTATACAAATCTACAGTTTTATCCCAATTTGATGAATATTTACTCACTTTCCTTTCAAAGCAAGGGGGAGGTCAGTGCCTACATGAATATCCGAAATTTAAATTTTGGTACAAAGGGGTACGGTGTAAAAATGTCAAAGTAATGGATTCCCTTCATATCATGCATATCGTTGAAAAGCACTTTAAGAGAAAAATAATTGTTGTTATGTACAATTTTATTTAGGAGGGGGTAAAATGGAAATTTATTGCTATATATATAAAAATCAACGTATGTGGGTGTATGTTCTTTATTCAAATCTACAGTTTTAGTTCGATGTCGATAAAAATTTGCCCACTTAAACTTCAAAGCAAGGGGAAAATGACAGCCTACATGAATTTTGGAAATTTAAATTTGGTACACAGGGGTATGGTACAAGTAATGAATACGGGGTCAATGTAATGAATACCATTGATGATGCAAAAGCTCTTTAAGAGTAGAGTAATAGTTTTTATGTATTGTTTTGATTTTACTTTAGGGGGGGGGGGGAATTTAGGATATTTTAAAATTAGCTTATTAAAGAGGAGGGAGTATAGAAATAGGTGGGAGAGATAGAATCTAGATATTCTTGCATAGTAGAATAATTTATATGTTTCATTATGGTTGTTTATAAACTTATCTAATTATAATAACACTCCGTAGCGAAGCACGGGTACCCAGCTAGTATCTATATATATAAAAGTCAACGTATGTGTGTGTGTGTGTTTGTTCTTTATACAAATCTACAGTTTTAGCCCGATTTTGATGAAAATTTGCACACTTGACCTTCAAAGCAAGGAAAAAATCAAGGTCTACATGAATTTTCGAAATTTAAATTTTGGTACACAGGGGTACGGGGTACAAGTAATGAATACGGGGTCAAAGTAATAAATACCTTCATGATGCCTATAGTTGAAAAGCTCTTAAAGAGTGCAGTAATATGTGTTTGTCAGTTTTGTCATAATTTCATTTAGAAGGGAGGTACAATGGAAAAAGATAGCTATATTATCTATATACATAAAAGTCAACGTATATGTGTGTGTGTGTGTATGTTCTGTATACAAATCTGCAGTTTTAATCCGATCTTAATGAAAATTTCCACACTTGACTTTCAAAGCAAGAGGAAAATCACTGTCTACATGAATTTTCGAAATTTAAATTTTGCTACACACGGGTACAGGGTACAAGTAATGAATACGGGGTCAAAGTAATGAATACCCTTCAAGATGCATATCGTTGAAAAGCTCTTTAAAAGTACAGTAATTGTTGTTATATATAGTTTTGTCATATTTTCATTTTGGAGGAGGGTAAAATGGAAAAATATAGATACATCTTATATATAAAAAGAGGTGTCTATATAACAGGGTTTGTCTTTTATACAAATCTACAGTTTTATCCCATTTTGATAAAAATGTACACACTTTTTCTTCAAAACAAGGTGAAAGTAACTGCCTACATCAGATTACAAAATTCAAATTTTAGTACACAGGGGTACGGGCTACAGGCAACAAATGTCAATAAGGCAACAAAGTAATGGATACCCTTCATGATGCATATATCGTTGAAAAGCTCTTTAAGAGAAAAGTAATTGTTGTTAAGTACATTATTGTCATATTTTCATTTAGGAGGAAGGTAAAATAGATATGTATATCTATATTATATAAAAGTCAACGTGTGAGTGTGTGTATGTTTTTATTCAAATCCGCAGTTTTAGTTTGATCTCGATGAATATTACACACTTTTACTTCAAAACAAGAGGGAGGTCACTGTCTACATGAATTTTCGAAATTTATATTTTGGTACACAGGGGTACGGTACAAGTAATGAATACCCTTCATGATGCAAAATCTCTTTAAGAGTACAGTAATTGTTCTTATGTACAGTTTTGTCATATTTTAATTTAGGGGGGGGGGGGGGGAGGGGGAATTTAGGATATTTTAAAATTAGCTTATCAAAGAGGAGAGGGTATAGAAATAAGTGGGAGGGATAGAATCTAGATATTCTCGCATAGTAAAATAATTTATATGTTTCTTTATGGTTGTTTATAAACTTATCTAATTTTAATAACACTCCGTAGCGAAGCACGGGTACCCAGCTAGTAGATTATATTTATTGCTCAGACATTCAGAGTGATCGTGTATTGTGTATTGACTCAACAATATTGATCAAAATGATTCTTCCTGACTCTGAATGTAATTTCTAAAGAGTGTGTGTATTCCTAAAGTAGTGTTCCATCTGTTTAAAATAAGGGAATGCGAGTAAAACAAATAATTCTGGGGTATAGAATGATTATTTTGAAAAATTAATAATAAAAAAAGTAATAGTAGTGGTAACAAGAAAAGAGAACTACTTATTCAACAAAGCAGCTCCCCCCCCCCCCCCCCCCCAAAAAAAAAAATGTACAACTAATAAACAAAAAGAATATCCGCGCCCAAACAACAACAGTTTTAAAACGTATTCGTTAGAAAATGTTATGCTGATGCTTACTGCAGTACAATATCTTACTGTAAGTTGTGGGCAGTTAATTATTTGGGGGCGGGGGATTTAAATGGGGGGCCGGGGGCCCTCCCCCTGAAAATTTTGGAAATATGACCTCTCAAAACAGTGCTTTGGTAAATATCGGCAATAGCGAGCCCCTTATCACTCCAACGTATTTTTTGACAAAGGGATATCAACTCTTCTATGAACAAACCATACATATATAATTATTTTATACATATATTATTATATACGAATGGAAGGGATGAATTAATACATCGAAGCCAACTGTACGACTTCGATTACACAGAAGGGGTACACTATTGCCGAGTTTAGCCCAGTGCTTTTATGCATTTCTGAGGTGAAATTGAATAATATGAGGTGAATGTAAAAAATATGTATTAAAAAAAAATACAGCGGTATTTTTTTTTTTTTTTTTACTCTATTGGGTCTGGGCCAGTCTGGGGGGGGGACGTGCCCCCTGCCCCCCCCCCCCCCTGGATACGCCACTGCCCCTCCTATATATTATACTATTATACTATCTCTAGGCGCCTCAGACCATAGGGGGGGCGCAGAAATAAATTCTTTAGTTACGAATAAATCAAATCAATTTGCAACTAAACGGTGATCAACCATATACAGGGATGTACAGGTGATCAACCAAATCACAGGGATATGCTTATAAAAAATAAAAATAAAAGCTTATAAAACAATGAGGTTATTGGGGGGTTTCTTTGAGGTTGTGAAGAACAAGAAGAATGAACTATTTTAACCAATCCGAATGCTTACTTGTGACATCATCTTTGCCTGGAGTTTTTATTGGTTGTGAAGGAAATCCCGAATCCCGTTGTCGGCCGTGTCGGGTCAGGCTCTACTTAATTATTTTGATTATTTTTTAACTAAATCGAGTGTTAAACTCTTAAAACTTTATAACTGAATATCTTTATTTAATGTTTGACAATTATTTATCATTATTTGTTTCTAGTTTTGGGCGCTGTGAATTGTTTTGTTAGTTTTATTGAATATCGTGCTAGTGTAAGTCGTATGACAATTATTGTTAATATGTAGCTGATATTGTCCGAGAGTTATTAGGAATTTATTGGGCATCTTCTTTGACGGTAAGATCATCGGCTTGACCATTTAATTTATTTAGTTAATTTTGTTGTATTCATACTTTCTGTCTTATTTCCAGTTCATGTCCCATGTCCTCTTTCCAGTATGGTTATCACAGACATTTTGCTAATGGTTGTAGGATCATATCGCCCTTTAGGCGTTGCTTGCTTGTTTTATCAAGCTTAATTTCTTTAACTGTTTTAATGAATATTCCTGAACTTTGTGACTTATTCGTCTAAAATGTTATACTATATATAGGATCATTTTTTTTTAGAATTAAATATGACTTAACTTATGCTCGTTACCTGGTTTTATGCAACCTTCTGCTGGCTAAAAACTTTTATCAAACAACCATACCCTAATACCTACATTTTGTTCGGCAAATATCTATAGAATTAAGTCAAATCAAAATCCTACTTGCATTCCAATATGTACAACTTGTTTCATGATATCCTCTTAGCGATAATACGTGTTTTTTGCAAAGGAAGATTCCTCTCTTAATTTTATTTAGCTTAGCAAAGTAACTTCTTATGTCTGAAACCTTTTGTAATAACTCTGTTGTTTTTGCCATTAGCGGATCAGGAGGGCCTGGATCATGGAAGATTAGAGCAAATTGATAAATATAATTTGAATAGTCTATTATTGTTAAAATAATGGCGAAGCACATATGGAAATTCATATAAATAGGTTTCTTTTAATGTTTTAAGTATTTAAGTCTAGGAATTGGTCAGCTGAGTAAAATTTTGGTTAGCATGCCACATAATATATTCTTATATTATTATTTCTTTTTAGGCTTATTTTTGGTAATTCTGAAGTGAGATTTATACTTCAAAATGTCGGACCGTAAAGCAGAACTTGAGAAGAAGAAAGCTAAGCTGCAAGCTTTCAGGGAAGAGAAAGAGAGGAGAAGAAGAGAAAAAGAACAACGAGAAGTATGTTTTATTCATTCATAGCATGCATTTACTGTTTAAATTGTGAATATTTATATAAAAATGCATTTTCCACAAAATACATTCTAAATTATTAGTAAGATAAACTTATAAACAAAAATATTCAATATGTATTGAAAAGAGGTACAATAATCTGCGGATCTCTGGTTCAGGCACCTGTATTAAACCTTAGAGCCTGTTTACTCAATGCCAGTTTTACATCTGTTAGTGTATGGCCACAGTGCTCACTGGTTTCTAAATTAGGTTCTGCCTCAGAAAACAAGCATGAGAATCAATGTCGGATTAACTATAAGGGGTGTGGCCGGTCTGTTTAAGGCCTAAAATGGGCCGGTGCCTTGGCCAACTCAAGGCTCGAGGGCCGGTCTGATGGAGAAACTCTCAGGCCGAAATTTCTTCCCAGTCCTACCGTGATGAGAATTTAACAGTGTAGTTAAAGAAGGATGGCCATAGTGAATGCAGGCAACTGATTGTGCGCTCAGGGTTTGAAGTCGGAGACTTTACCGGAATGTTTAAATCATTCTTGCTTCAGATTCTGATTGCTATCAGCACGGACTGTTCTGTAACTTAATAACTACAAACTACTGTTTTTTTTTTTTTTTAGTTGTATTTGTTTATGAAACCTTTTTCTTGGTTATTTACAAATTCTTGTTTGTTTCAATAATTTTTATAAAATTAATAAAATGACTAAGAACACTTATCACAATAGTGTATCTTAATTTTTTAAATAATAAATAATAGTAGATTGTTTCCACTTCCATTTTAAAATATTGTTAGAAACAAACCCTGTTCCCTATTAATTGTTAACTGCTTGAAAAGTAGTGGTATTTCCCATGCGAACCTCTTAACTTATTAATTTCATAAAATGAAATTCTTTTGTTTTAATTTTAAATGAAAACCCTCTGTGGCTGTAAACATGCATCATATACCTTCAAATGGCAACTTTGTGTTTATGTTACGACTGTGCCTATTTCAGCCTCCACTATGACCTTTACTTGCTTTCCTCAAACTGGCTTTTCACGAGCCTGGATCCAGCATGCACTCTGGACGTACCCATACATAGGAGATTCATAAATTATTTTTATTTTGAAAAACAATATTTTTTTGTGTCTCCAAATTAAAAAAAAAAAAAACAGACAGAAATCTATTTCAGACACCAAGGAATATTTTTGGAAAAATCAGCATAGTTTTAAAGTACTTGTGTGGTTTGCCGAAAGCAGCCTTCAGATGGTCTCATATTAATTTCAACTGTCTGCACACATTTCATATTAAATTAAAATAAATTTGACCACACAGGGAATCCAAACAGGTCCAAGCAACCACACTTTCAATTCATAGAGGGATCACATTATTTTATACTCATGTTACTATTTGTCCAATGATTGGAGGCGAGGAAGGTATATGCCACACTAATTGACCCTAATTTGAAATGTATCCTAGTTTGTTTACTAAATTAATTTATCTTGCCTTCAATTTTGATAATTCTCAGATAAAACTTAATACCTAATGTTGTTGGCTAAACATGGAAATTATTTTTGTTAGGCTAGTTTCACAAATTGGTGCCAAACTATTCAACACAAAATGTTGGTTAAAAAATAAAAATATTGAAATAATAATTACATTTTGTTCCCTGCTCTTCAATATCTTTAAAACTATGTTTTTGTTTTTTTTTGTCATCTGCCGAAGCTGACCTCTTGAAAATATTAAGTGTGAAATTTTCAAAAACTAAACATTTGTCTTAAATGCTGAAATGCACCTGTGTCAAATTTTGTTTAAGTCAGTCCATTTTTACTCCAGTTGTCTTGATAAACGTGAACACTTTTAAAAATCCAAGTCTCTGACATAAAGAAATACACTTGTTCATTAATTAAACTATTTCCTTTTGTGAGTGTTGGTGTTTTAAAAATTATTATTTAAATAAACTATTAAAAAACCTAGATAATAACATAGTTTCTTGAATTAGCCCCCTCTTATTTATTGCTTTTATGTAGATCTAAACAGAAATACCTTCTCTCCTGTGTGTATCAAAGATATATTTTTTTATTTAGATCATTCTCAAATTAGAGGAAGAAACATCTTGTCTCTTTGGATTTCTGCTTGGTGTCCTTTTTTATCTGCTTGTATTCAGTTAGTTTCTTATTGTCATTTTAGGCAGAAGAAGCTGCTATGCGGAAACCTAATCCTGAGAAGGATCAACGTAAAGTTGATGAAATGCTTTCTTCACTTGGCATTGCTCCCGTATCAGGTATATTATATGTTTTGTTTATTTTGGACCTAGTATCATTATTAGTTTATCAAGATTGATGACATCATTAATATCATCCATATCTAAGTTGAATTATTCCAGTTTCTAAATGAGGTATAAAACATCAGTATCATGTGTAATTACATAAGAGTTGTGTTTGTAATGGGAAGGAGAGAACCCAGAAGAAATGGTAAAAGTTCAGGACCACCCAAAAAGTCATCCTATCAAAGTTGTAGGATTTAGTTATATCTACATTGCGGCCACATTTGTTTAATGCCTTCTTCAGAAGCTGACCAAGAGTTAAGCAATAAAAATATTGCTCATGAAGGTAGGAGTGAAGTGAGGTTATGTACTAAAAAATCGGTCCGAGACAACTCAGACAAACTTTCTCATATACGAGTTCATAATTACTTTGCCCAGTGTTTTCCATTTACTAGTTTTCATATGTACTGAAGCATCTCAGATTATAAGCCCTGAGCTACTACATATTTTATGTATTGATTTTAATTAAGATGACTAATGAGAATATTAATTATCTACAAATATAGTAGTTTGATTTTAATAAAATTTTTATTGTGAATATAAAAGAAAATGATATTTTTTTAAACATTATATGTTAATTAATTAACTCACGTAATTTTTTCTGGTAGGTTTTATTAGGTTATTAGTCCAATGTTCAAGTTGAAGTTTCAATGATTTTCTAGTTGCTTCTTCAGGCACTTATATAAAACTTTATATGAAGGATATCATGATAGCAGTTATGATTTTAGAGATTAGAATCACTATATAAGCATTTTGCATACTAAATGAGGCGTGATTCCTCGAAGTCGTCCCGTTCACGTATGATGATGATTCACCCATCGAGAGATGTAAATTCAAGTGTCAGCTATTTTGGCAGGTGATATTTTAAAAAAAAGTATTAATTGATTAAAATTCATTTTCTCTTCTATGAATGATTTGCTGTAGCCGTTGAAACGTAAGTTGCTATCTGATATCATTTGAAAGTAATTAAATTAAATTGTAATTAGCAGTTGGCTAATATGTTAATTTTTATGTTAAGGGCCTTAGTTGCGTAGCGTGGTTTTGCAACGTAGTTGGATACGTAGTTAGCTGTAATTTCACAAAGGTGAAATTTCTTTACAAGAGAGGAGCAGACGATACTTGAATTCGTATCTCACTAATGATTATTTGAGAGCATTTCAGCTCTACTTTTTTTCTACAAGAAGAAAATTTAAACAATTTTATATTAAAAATTTTGTTAAGAAAATTATGTAGAAAAACCACATGGTTCTAAAAGTTTAAAAGTATTAACGTATGTAACATTTTACATGAAAGATTTTTTTTTTAAAAAAAAGAAGTTATTTTCAATTATTAATGAAAATTTAATTAAAAATTAAATAAGCAATTTTCTCTCTGAGAATAAAAAGAAAAAGATTTATTAAGATTTTTATATATTAATTAGTAGGACTTACTTGTACCTTGTACCACTACGTGTGAGGTTAACCTCATCTGACCATTTCATTTTTTTATTAAATTAATTAATTAATTTTGTAAATCCAAGGTAATTAGGAAAAAGGATTCATTTAACATTTAACATTTTATTTAATTTTTACTTGGACTTTTGAGATTGTTGTAAAAACCACATTTTATATTTTTTTTATTAATGATTTTATTTATGAAAAGCCTAATGCTCTGCAATGTAAACTAATGCTCTCCAATTTAAATTAATGCACTACTATTTAAGTCAATGTCTGACTATTAATGATTTTGCTACCCAAATTAAAAAGAATATAAAAAAAAAGAAGTTAATTTAATTTATGACTTCTCCTTTCTTAAATTTAATTTTAAGTATTTTGAGCTATCTCAGGGATTTGAGACTAAGATACCACAGTACATTTAATTATTATTGAACAATTCATCAAAATTTATCATAAAAATAACATCTCCTGGGTGGGGAATCAAACCCAGGCTCTCTCCGTCCGCGTTTAAGGCTTTTTTCTCAGGAATTAGATTTTTCCCGTGAAAACGGAACGAATCTTTGCGCCATCACAATACTTTCTCTTTATATGAGAAAGTAAAAAATAGCAGACTTGGCCAAAAAGTAGATATCACTACTTTGATAGGCTGACTATTTTGGGAGAGGGTCTGGAACTTGGCCCATTTTTCATGGTTAGGTTTTTTTGTGGAAATTAAATTATTTAGACGGATAGTATGTGATAATTATATGTACTTTACTCTTGTAGTTGGACTTAGACAGAATAACATCTTGGTGTAAAACTAACCATATGATAGGTATAACATACTGACAAATGTTATTATTTGACACACAAATAAAGCGTCATGGACTAAACTGATATCTGAAATAAATGTTATTAGGAATAAGATTTAGGAGTGACATTTGACCGAGGACTCAAATTATAACACATTGAGCAAATTTCTTCTGAGGCTAGCAGACTGTTTGGTTTTGTCAAAGAAATACTAAAGATTTTACAAACATAGATTCAATAAAATTACTTTTGGGCACCTTACCAGACTTGACCTATTAAACAGTTAGAGGTGGTTCAGAACCGGTTTCTGAGATACTTATATTTTAAAAACATAGTAAAACCTGTATTAGCCCCTACACTCATATTGAGTCAAGAGATTAAGTTCATGTCGTTGGAAATAAGAAGAAAATGAAATCTTTTGGGGCTTCTGCATAAAATATTAAATGGCAGAATAGATTCTCCAAAACTACTCTCCCAGATAAACTTTATGTTCCTGGGAGATAAAGTTTATGAGAAATAAAGCATTGTTTGGTGTATCTACCCCCTGAACTCATCGTCAAATACACTCACCAGTCAGTGATGAGTTTATAAAACCCTGAAGCCGACCACCTCAACATTTTCCACATGTCTTTTCTTAACTACTTGTATGTTTATTTTAAACATATTTAGTTAATACAAATAAATACAACCACTTACATAAAAACATTTAAATACTATTTATCAATATCACATTTTTGTATTTATTTTAAGTTCTTGTCCAATGAGACAAAACAAGTTTATGCCCGTACTCTGCACTTTTGATTTGATTTTTAGGTCTTTCTAAACCCTATATTTTATTTCAGAATTAATGTTGTTGTTTTTTTTTTTTTTTTTTTTTGTTTTTTTTTTTGTTTTTTGGAGGTTTAACTGCTGAGGTTATTTTCCTCCGAGAATATTTAGAAATATTTATAAAAATAAATAGAGAGCAAATAAATATAAATACATAAAAATAAATGGATATTGGTATTAATGAACGGATGAATGTACTAGTATTAAGTAGTTTTTGTGTGTGTTGTTATAGATGTGCGTGTAGTAGGGTGATTAATTATAATTTGTATTGTAATGGGTAAAAATCTGAAAAAAGTTATATTTCTTCCATAAGCCCAGCTTGATGTAGATATTGGAGTAGCTTTTGTATGTTCGTCTCGTCGTCTTTTAAAAAGTCAGGCATATTTTGGGGGAGTGAATTTTGATTTCGTAGAGGTTCTAATTGTTGACATTCACATAAAATGTGGAATACAGTCAGTCTCTGGCCACAGAGGGTACATATGGGTCTGTCTTGTTTTGTTATTAAATATCCGTGAGTCAGTCTAGTGTGTCCAATCCTTAGTCTTGCAAGTACAATTTCTTCGTGTCTAACCTTTCTGTAACTTGTTTGCCAATCTGATACTAGCGGTTTTACATATTTTAACTTATCATTTAAACTATTTGTCCATTGGTTTTGCCAGTGTCTTTGTAAGGCTGTTCTAATATTTCCATTGAGATCTTTGGCCGTAACTGTAGTTTCTAGTGGTTCTCCCACTGTAACTGCGGCTTGAGCTAGATGGTCTGCTTTGGAATTTCCTGGAATACCTATGTGACTAGGTATCTTTTTAAATGTATTATTATATGCTGTTCTGGTCCAAAGCCTGTAGTATTACTTTTGAAAATAGATAGGTAAATAAAAGTCATCAACTATTACTATAAATTAATTTATTCAAGATATTTTGATTTTCTTCTTTTGGTATCTAATGCATATTAATTATTTTTATTTAGCATGGAATACATTTTGTTATTCTTTTTCAGATGTAGTTTCCAGTCTTGCAAGTAATGCATCTCTATTAACTTGTATGGATCTCAGCTCATCTCAGAAGAGTACACCAGATTCAAGCCTTTCTATCACTCACACACCGTAATATCTTAAGTTGATTAATCATAGTCTGTATTAGCATGTTAACTATCTTAGTTTCAAGAATAAAATAATTGGGATGGGGAACCTTGCCTAATCATAATGGTGTTCAAAATTCCCTTTACTAGAAAATATAGAAGTGAGTTTCTTTGTATTTATAATCTTTTAAAACTAATAGGCTCTCAGAAAACAACTACAGCAGAACCTCGATAATTCGGACCTCTAAAATCCGGAGCCTCGAAAATCCGGAGCCTCGAAAATCTAGACTGCCTACTGAAAAATGTAATAACTAGAAATTCTATAAAAAAAAAATTCCGAAAGGTGAAAGTGGGACATCTCTTGCAAAAAGGTATGGTGTGGGGTCATCTAAAACTAAAACGAAATAGCATACTGCGATATGCGTCAAAGCTAGATTCTGAAGAGGGGTCCAAAAACCGGAAAACGTTTCGAACGGCAAATGATACCCTTTAGAAGATGCGATGTACATGTGGTTTACCCAATGAAGAAGCTCAGGCGCACCTTTATCGGGTCCTCTCATCTGCGAAAAAGTGGTTTTACAGCATATTCGAAAATTCGGACAATGTCTGGTCCCAATTAGTCCAAATTATCGAGGTTCCACTGTATTAAGAAAAAAAACATCAGCTTTACAGAAAAAATTTTGGAAAATCTACTTTTTAAAATTTGTTGGAATAATCTTATTAATGAGGTTTGTCAGGATTATTATTAATTGATGTTATTATTATCCAGTAAGAGCTACGAATAGGCATTTAAATTAATAGAGATTATTCATTGGTTTTTAATGAGGCATAAAGCAAGTAATAACATTTTTAATAATTTATTTTTATCAACCTGGACGAAATTGGTTCCTTATTAATTTGTTTTTATGCAGGCACTTACCAATATATTAATGAATGCTGAATAAAGTGCTTTGAATTTATAAAACTACAGTCTAATAAAATGAGATGCCAAAGGACCTTAAGAAATACACACAATTCACCTTTTGTTTAGTTTATTTAAATTGGCAGGGTGGCCACAGACCGGGAAAACCGGGAATACCGGGAAAAGTCAGGGAATTTCGGCCGACAGGGAAATGTCAGGGAAAAGTCAGGGAATTTTGTCATAGGTCAGGGAAAATCTGCAGGCAATTAAAATCATTATTTCATCATTTTAAAGCACAGAAACCTTAACTTTCTCGAAATTTCTTATAAAAATAAAAAATGCTGTCTTTGGAACAAAGGCAGAAGGATTAACGACCTCTATACTTAGAAATTATATCAAAAAATCTGTCAAAGACAACTCAGACAAACTTTCTCATATACGAGTTCATAATTACTTAGCCCAGTGTTTTCCATTTACTAGTTTTCGTATGTAGATTTAATTATTATTGGACATTTCATCAAAATTTATCATAAAAATAACTTCTCCTGGGCAGGGAATCAAACCCGGGCTCTCTCCGTCCGCGTTTTAAGCTTTTTTTCTCAGGAACTAGATTTTTCCCGGGGAAACGGCATATATCGTTAGATTCGTATTTAAATGGACTACATTTTAGAATTTTTTTTATCAAAATCGTTGGAACCGTTTTCGAGAAATCATATTTTTTTCACGTTTTTTCAGTGTTTTTGGGGTGTAGCGCCCCCAAATTTAGAGCTAAAATTCATTTCTCGATATCGCCTCGGGGTATGATTTTCCTAAACATGTGAGCCAAATTTCGTCAAAATCAGCCCAGTAGTTTAGGCTCCAGGTGTCTGTACAGACAGACATACGACAGACAGACATTTTTTAAAAACCACTTCTTTGGACTCAGGGGACCTCAAAACGTGTAAATCCATCAAAATTGAATTTTTGCGCCATCACAATACTTTCTCTTTTATATGAGAAAGTAAAAATACGTTAATTGTTACTTTCTAGGATAATAAGGAAAGGTTACGATTAGTTTATACTTTTTATCGTTGAACAGGAAAATGCTTAACAGGAAAAACCGGTGTGGACCCGACAAAATTCTAGGTTTCACACATAATTTACTTTTTCATTAAAGAAGAAGTATTGCAATGGCGCGAAAATTCGATTTTGAGATTTCGATGGATTTAGACGTTTTGAGGTCCATTTTGTCTGTCTGTCGTCTGTGCAGACATCTGGAGCTCACACTACCGGGCCGATTTGACGAAATTTAGCATACATGTTCAGAAAAATCGTAGAAATGAGAAAATCGTAGAAATGAGTTGTATCTTGAAATTTGGGGGCGCTACCCCCCAAATAACTCTGAATAAACGTGAAAAAGAATTATTTCTCGAAAATGTTTTGATTAAAAAAAATAATAATAATAATGTAGTCCATTTAAACTAACTTAAATCAAATTATAATTACTATTTACAACGGGAGACAGACAGAGAAAAATAGGCTTCAGCACTTAGATTCGAACCACGGGCCTTCTTTTTTCAGTAAAGACGCTCTACCAAATAAGCTATACTGAAGAATAATTTCCTTTGTCGATAACGATACCTAGTCCCGAATTTAAGCTTTCAAATTTTCAAGTCAACATTAACGACATAGAACTAGAGTGAGAAATAACGCTTGTAATTATAAAGTACCCAATTAGTACCTGTATCTAGTACAATCAATTAGAAATTCAATTTTAAGTTTTTGGTAGTATTCATACTACGGAACGTTTAAATTTTAATTTAAATCAAATTATAACTACTATTTACAAGAGAAGGAGACAGATAAAGGAGGCTCGTGGTCGAATCCCGGTGCTGAAGTCTATTTTTCTCTGTCTGTCTCCCGTTGTAAATAGTAATTATAATTTGATTTAAATTAAAATTTAAACGTTCCGTAGTATGAATACTACCAAAAACTTAAAAATTGAATTTACAAATCTAACGATATAAGCCGTTTTCATGGGAAAAATCTAATTCCTGAGAAAATAGCTTTAAACGCGGACGGAGAGAGCCCGGGTTCGATTCCCCGCCAAGGCGAAGTTATTTTTATGATACATTTTGATGAAATGTTCTATAATAATTACATTTTTCTACGAAAAACATGAAAACTAATATATGAAAAACATTGGGCTAAATAATTATCAACTTGTATATGTATTCTATTTTAGCTTGATGATCTTTAACTTTTTAAAGGTAAATTTTGTAAAATAAATATCGATGATGGTCAGGAAAAACCTGAAGTAGGTCAGGGAAATGTCAGGGAAAAGTCAGGGAATTTTGTCAAGCTTTATTAGTGGCCACCCTGAATTGGATTGATAAAATTCACAAGCAATAAGTACACACTGAAATTTATATAATCGATAGGGAGTAAAGTAATGAGCATTAAGGTTGGAGAACAACTGAATATCTGAGAGAAGGGGGCCTTGCAGTGGCTGAGGCTAGTTCCAAACCTCACCAGCAAGGAATCACAGTTGGCTCAATGAGTACAGAATATACAGTGAATAAATATACCCTATGATCAAATTAATTTGACTCAAAATACATGCAAAAAACTTGTTAATAGCTTGATTATTCAAGGAAAGTTAATTTTGATATGTGCATTTAATGATTTCGCTTAAATTTCAGAAAGAGGAAGATGCCCCAGCTAACTGCAGTAAGTGTTCAATCAACCTGCATCCCTCCTAAGGAAACCCTGCTTTACACCAAACAAACACAGACCACTCACACAGGACCTGAGAGAGACGGTGAGACAGTGTATTTCTGTTCTTTTTTTCATTCGTATTATTTATCTATTATTACTATTGTTATTTATATTATTTATGTTAGAAACAAATCAAAGCAAACCACATGACCTTAATTATCATTAACTCTGTGAGTAATGTCTTATTCAGTAACCCTGATAAAAAATTAGTTTATTTATATATTTTTACTATTATGACAAAGTTAAATAAAAGATTTACCTATTTCTAGATAAATATATATATATATATATATATATATATATATATATATATATATATATATATATATATATATATATATATATATATATATATATATTTAAAAAGGGGGCTTAAAAACTGTGGAAGAAACAAAATAACAAATGTGGTTTCACTCTTAGGACTAACTAAAGTTTTTAAATTTTTAATCAAAATCTTAGAAACCTCTACAACCCTTTGAATCCAACATTAAATCAAAACCATCATTGCTTTGAGTTTTTTTATTGTTATTATTAGCTATTTTAATCATTAAACATATTGCTGTCATTTTTGGACACAACTGTATGGGAGGTAAGAATCCTCGAGTTGTGCAATTATTAGTAATTAATAATCTTTGATTCTATGATAAGGATTCTTGAGGTTATTATAAAGAAGAACAAATAACAGGTATTACTGATTTTTATGTCTCATTTAGGCTATATTTTGGAGTAGATTTATGATAATTATTTTATGGTAATAATAATTGAATAAGTTCACTAAATATTTGTAGAAAGACCTACTTGGACTTTTTTTTTTAATGAAAAATGACTGATTGTCCTATCTTTATAAATTCACATGAGACTGAGATAGGAATAATTTTCAGTGGTTCTTATTAAAATAACATTAATCCTATTGCACAAAAAGTGTGTTGTTTTATTCATTTAATTGGAAATAAACTAAAAAGGACATCACATTTGGAATTAATGCTCTTCCCCTATTTTGCACTTTTTTCCATGGCTGAAGCTCTCAATAATAATTTATCAATAATTTATTTCTAAAAATTGTGGTGGTGCGCTCACAGGGGGTGAGTGCTGGAGGGTTAAGTTAAATAAAAACATTAAAATTATAAAGAAAAAAAAGTTACCTACTGCTAGTTTTAGTATTCGCGGAAAGCTTGAGTTTCTTTATTTTACTGATTCCAATTATTCAATTATAATAATTCCCCAGCATTTCATTTCCGTTAATCAAGTGTTCCTTGGTCATTTAATACATTATGTATTCCATTGCACATATATTTAGAATTCCATAAGCAAAATCAGATTTCTCTCAATATGTTCCCTAATGTCCCAATCAACACTTAAAAAGGATGCAGTTAGTTATTAGTGTGAAACATATCTCTCCTCTCTGGTAATTGTTGGTATTAGAGGAATATGCTGTCAGGCGCACCCATCCCTAAGAATAACGTTCTTTGAATACTTCAGTAATCTTTATTTAATTTCTTTGGTTATTAATGTTATTATTTATTATTTGTTTCTTATTAATTTTACGGTTTTAATGGAAGAATCAAACTGCATGTTGAGGAATGTGATTTCAGTTCATTATCCATCTCATTTCTTACTATTTTAATCTTATGTTGTTTATTATTGTCTTTACTTTTTATTTAAAGTCCTTTTATGACTGATTTATGTTTGATTGATTCTTTCTTTAAAATAAATAAAATGTGTTAAGCTTAATGTATACATACATAGGAATTTCAGTTTACTTTCCTGTTAAAGTGAGTATAGTAAAACATTTCTCAGTGAACTCTTTTTGGTACCAATATTTTAGTAGATTTATTAGTATTATTTTTTATTTATACTACCAATCTAATGATATAGAGCAATCATCATGATTATATTGAACCTGGATACTTCTAATAATTAGGACTATGTAATTATCAAAATTTGTTTCAATCAACACTTCTAACATTGATAAACACAGAGAAACATATTTACACTAAAAACTATGCAAATATTTACGTTAATATTTGCCAAATATTAATTGTGAAATTGTGAGCAAATAATTATTATGTTGAAAAAGTAAAAAGAAACATGCAAGGAAGGTACCTATTAGTTCTTAGGCTTGGGTTTATATTAAATTGGTATTTATATTGTTACATCTAACTAAAAGGATCTGATTCTTCTTCCCCTCTGAAAGGCTACTTTGAGGATTGGTTGAGACCAAGGAAAGGTGCGTTTCATATTTTCTTTTTACAACTGTTTATTTATTTTTTTTTTTTTATTCAGAAGTTTTTATATATTTTTTGAAATAATTGTCACAACTTCTCCAGATCATTCGGTTACAGTCAAAACCAAAACCTATTTAAATTATTTCTCACGTATTATGTTTGTTATTTGTTATTACTTTAATTTAAAAAAAAAAATTACTTGTCTCTTTCTCCTTTGGTTTAGTCGATTAGTCTGCATGGAATTGATAGTTTTTGGCATGTTGAGGTGGTAGTGGTTTTTTATTTTGATAAATTAGGATGTTATTGAAAAAATATTGTTTTAATATTTTACTTATCATTCACACAAATTGAAGTTATAGAGTAAATTATCATGAAACTTGGTGAATTTAAATTATTATTAATGGTAATTTTAGAAATATATACATAATATAAGAATATAATTGACTTTTAATATGAAGTATATGAGAATCAATTTCTTCAGTCTCTTTGTAGAATTATAATTCTTTCTAATATTGCTTCATCGCTTAATTTTAACCACTTTCAGCTTTTTCTTCCTTTGTAGGATTTTTCTTTATTACTTCCTGTAAGATGTACAAACTTCTTCAAGTATTATTTGATTACTTACTTGGCTCTCTTGTCATCCCAGGTAGATTTTTATACGAGTCTTAGTGATTTATTTATCATTACTTACTTAAAAAAAATTCAGGGAGGGGAGGGATATTTATTGATTATTTGATTTATATTTTTATGAATATTGAATGTATTGTTAATATAAATATTATTTTACTGTTGATAAAAGAAGATATAATTTCTCTAGTCTCAACTAAACGTAGTTATAGGGGCATATTATTTAATTTTTATATATTCATACATTTTTTCTACTTAAGTTAAGGAAGGAGGAGGTTGTTGTTAAATATACTACTATTTTCATTGAAAATTATACAAAATAATAATTAACTGTACATAAATTATTGATACATCTGCCTTTACTATGTTTATGCTCACATTTAAGCAAGATTTAAAAATTTGCTGAATTTTTTTTCTATGACATAATAAGATTTAATATTTCAGGTCTATTATATTGTGTTGCTATTTATATCAGCAATGTGTAAATTTATGTGTATAACATGGATTCAAAGGTTTTATAGGCTTCACTTTAAGTTAGTGTATAGTCTAGAACTCTCTTTATTAATTTTTTGTGACTAACTTATTTTGATTTGTTATTTTTTTTATTTTTCCATTGTCGCCGTATTGGTTTGTGGAAAGCAGCTCAAGCATTCGGCTATTACGGTAAGTCGTGATTCCTGTCGTCACATCATTTTAAGTAATTAGTCTAGTTGGTGTCATAGGACTGGTGTACACAGCCAACAGGTTTATACTTTATGAGCTCTGCCAACAAAACTGACAATATCACCTTGCAAATCCTTAACTTTACTTATTATGCACTATTGAGAATGCACAGTAAAGTCTTAAGGGTTTAAAATCTTAATAGAGAATTATTTATATAGAATATATGGATGGCAAATGTATTTCTTAAATTATCTTTTAAAATGTATAATACTTTTAACAAATCATTTAATTAAGTGTTGTCTTTTTATGTTTTCCGACATTACAACTGTTCAATGAAAATCAAGTGAGATTGATTTTGACTTATTTCCCTCTAGAATAACAGATTATTTTGTGATTTATCTAATTGTTTTTCCACAAAAGGTTCCCTTAATTGTGACAATAACACTTGTTGGGGGCTAAAATAAATTATCTTGAAAAAACTTATGTACCACAATATTCTTTTATATTTTAAAAAATCTAGGTACCAAAATTGTTAATTATTGGTTAAAATCAACAATTCTAGTGCTTTTATTCCAGGTTTAAGGTTGTGAAGTATTATTATTGTCAGTAGTCTTGTTAATTGTTTATTGGATTAAGTTTATATGTAGTTGAACAAACAATATCGCAACTGCTCTAATTAGGTCCTGGGGAAGAGCGGTAGAAATCTTGAAACGTTGCTCTTACGATTTATCAATGATCAACAATCTAGTTAATTATAATAAATCTTTGTGTTAACTTTCTAACACAAAGTCTTTTTAACACCCCATTTGAACTTCTCTTGGCCCTATTTGAAACTTTTCAATTTTTTTATTACTAGTAGTGCAAAATTAATTACTAATATTTCTATTAATTAATTGTAATGTTGGAAATTCTTTCTAATTCATTTGTGGAGGTAGAAGCTTTTAAATCTACATACACACATATATACATATATATTTATTATAAAACATGCTTGGCATTTTAAACCCTAGTGGACTTCTAGAACACTTATCATACATTCTCACAGATTTTATATTTAATCTATTTTTCTTTGCTCAAAAAGTTTGTCAGATGGACCATTTATGTTTAAATCATTCTAACCGTCTTTTGGCAAATCTCATAAACATTTAAGTGGTTGTGATTGTGAACTTGATTTATATATATATTTATTTTCAGTTATAGATATTAGTTCCTCTTTATTTGTTTAGCTTCACCTTTTTTTTTTATTTAATTTTAAAATCTATTTATTTGTGCTGTTTTTGCATGATTCCTTCCTTTTATTTATTTATTTATTTATTTTTTTGTTGGCACTCTTTTAGCTCGTATTTTTTTCTTTTCTTCATTTTAACTTTAGATTTCATTTTAGTTTCAAATAAAAATTGGTTTTGTCATCATTTCTACCCTGGGAAATTATTAATTTAATTATTGATACACAAACAACACTCAGCTGTTGTAAACAAATTAACGCACCCTCAACTTGGTAATTTTGTGAATATCTTTTTTTTATTGGGCTACTTTAGTATTATTTATTTTTCCAATTTTATTTACTTTTTTAATTTGAGACACAATTTCAATTTTATAATTTTATGTTCTGTTCACTTCTATCACACTCAGGGATTACATTATTTCAATTCAGAAAATAAATGTACATTAATTAACTGAATGATAATATGAAAATACAAAGAAACTACGGTATTTTTAAATGCCCATATTTTTTATTATGTATTAAAAATAAAAAAGTTCTGTTGTAGACCATTTTCACTGATGATCTGGAGAACTTTTGATGGTTATTTTTATTTATTTTTTAAATTTATTTCTTAATGATTTATTTTATTTAGTTTAAGCAATTGCAGTTTTGTTTATTTATTTATATTTTTTTAGCTTCAAACAAAGTTTTAGTTGGAATCCATTCTTATTAGTTGTGTATTTTACTGTTCTTCATATTTATAATCAAATTTAAATCCATTAATGCATGCATTAATTGTGTTTGTTTTTGTTTTATTTTCTCGTATTTTTGATTCCTCAATTTTAGATAAATATTTTTTTTTAAAATAATAAAATACCATTTCTAAATAATACATAAGAAAAATTCAAAATTATGGATTTATTTTCCTTTTTTTTAAGTTAACAAATTTATACTTTTTTGTTCAAATTACTGGGAAAATTGAAATTATTTAACCTCTTTAACTTAATAATAATTGTAATGGTTTGCATCATATTTAAAATATATTAATTATAAATCTTGGAGAATGTCACTTCTATTAATGAATTATATATTTAGTGTGTTGTTTTGTTCAACCTTTTTTTTGTTTGAATGCGGTTCGAATTACAAATTTCCCGGTGATTTGTATTGTGGTTGTGGTGGTAATATTGTTTCGTGAATGCTCATTTTTTGATTTTCTCTATTTCAAGACGAATACAATCTAAACCCTGGTTTAGAATGGGAAGACGAGTTTACAGGTAAGGGATCTCTTACTTTGAGGATGCGTTAATTTGTTATTCTTAATTTTCTTTTATAATTGTTCACTCTCTTTAATCTTTCAGCTGTTGTCTTCTTTATTATTATTGTCAATTTTTTTTTTAAGATAATTAAAGAACTTGTCAAATTATTATTCCTTGTTAGAGTCAGATCAGTTTGCCTGTATTAGTACGATTTAAGTCATTCATTTTAAAGTGGCCTGTTATTATTGTCAGTGAAATTGTTGCAAATTGAAATTTTTAAATTTTAAGGATTTGCTAACAATCTGTCTTATGTTTTTCTGTTTTAAGTAAACTGTTTTTTGTAAAGTACTATATATAGTCTTTTTAGTTTATTAAGTACTAGCCTTCACCCCGCGTGGAGTGCGGGGCTCATGCTAGGTATTAGTGGCTATATTTCCTATTATCATGTAGGTCTAGCAATTAAATGAAATGCCTAAATAGTTTTGTTTCCTAAGCCTTCTAGGAATAAAATCAAGACTATATTATACATCATTCATTCCGTTACTAAGAATATAATACTCTCCAAATTGTAGTTTGGAGTCTATTTATACATTTAAATAATAGCCAATAGAAAAGAAGTAATATAGGAATAAATAACAATGCTAAAAAAGGTATAATAAATATGGAAATGAACACAGTCAAAACCAATCAGACTTGTGTAGTCATTGAACAATCATCAACCATGAAGGTGCATTTATTTAATTACGGTTAAATTTTATTAAATTTTTAAATTTTATTTTACGGTGTAGCCGAGGGGTTAGCACACTCGACTCTGAAACCAAGGTCTAAACCCCGGCTGTGAGTTCGAATCCCAGCGGGGTGAGACATGTTTCACACTGATGATCTCATCGATTAGATGAGTAAAGTGGCCGGATAACCCCCGTCCTGTAATGACCTAATGAGCTGTTGAACGGGACTAAAACTACAACCAAAAAAAAAAAAAAAAAAAAAAAATTGCGGACACCTGAAAGTCAATTTTAGAAAAATCAAAATCAAAATTATCTCTATTTAAGGTTGAACCGATGGAATCATAGGACCAAAGTTGTAGATCTTTTAAAATCAGTTGCCGCTGGTGTAATCTGCTTTTCGATACGACTTACCGTTTATCCGCAATAAGCCAACTAAAAACTTTAAAGTTGAAAAGGTTAAGAAAAATTTAAGTTCCTTAAATTTTTTAAGGAAGGTAAACTTTTTTTTTTTGGTTTTGGGACACATTGTGCAACGTGTCTACTAGTGTGGACTAGGCTTAAGAACATTATGACAACGAAATCAATTAGATGGTAATATAAATCCTGTTATGATCTCATGTAAAATTATCATTATTATTGATGGAATCTACATGCAAATACACTTTGTGAAAGATGTCACCTAATGTAATAGGAATTTAAATTGATGATTGAACACAAAACGTTTAACCAGGTAAAGAATGTTTTTAAATTATGTTATATTTTAAAAAATATTGATATGAGATACGTTTATGTAAAATAGATCCAAAGAAGGGATATTATGATGTATGTAACTTTTGATTTTTTTTAAAAAAGAAATGCTGTTCATAGGCTTTAGAAGGACCGGCAAGGTCGATATATTGCCTAGAGCGAAACTATGTAAATTATTTTTTACCCGAACAAGGATCCACCTACAAAATAAGTAGAAAACTTTGTGTAATATATTACAACGCAAAATTTTGGTTGATATATCCGTCAGTTTATGTGTTTATATTTCAAATCGAAAGTACAAATGCAAAACTGAGTGGCACCTTTATTTTTTCTTTTCTAGTTTCATACTTTTTCAGAACTTCGTTTATGAAAGAAGTTTTATCTTGTATTATATTTCTGTTTGGACTGTTTTATTGTGTTGTTCTTTTTGTACTATTACTTTAAAGATAAGTGAAAGTTTAAATGAGTTTTATTTCTATTGAAGTATATAATTATAGTTCATATTTAAGTTATATGTGTTTTAGGGTGGGCCTTCATCATAGGGGTGAAAAAAAAGTATTGAAATTTTGTGCTCCCAACCCCTAACTTTGTGCGAATACATGAAAAAATGATTTTTGAAAAGTTTCAGGTCAATAGGAAAATTTTAAATGGTGCCGCTTTTTATTTGAAAATTGGCATATAAAAAAATCAATAAAATAGCGATTTCTTCTAGAAAATTTCAAAATATTACGTTTATAATGCAATATTATCCATGTTTTCTTAATATTTACATAAATGATATACTTTTATTAACTAATATAACTCAAAAGTAAGTCAATAAGTAAAGAGATAAAATATTTAAAGTTATACATACATAGCAAAATAGTGAAAATTGGGAAAAAATTTTGTTTTTCGTATGAATTTTGTAATTATTTTAATCATATGGACAATATTTAATGTTTTAACTTACATTAAAAGGTACTACAGGTTATGTGCTTCATATTAATACGGATTAACAATGCATACCTATCATAGTTTGTTTTTAAACTAGTAACATACATACTAGTGGAGTCAATGAAGCTATAACATTTTGAGCCACATTTTGAACGAAAAAGACCGTCTTTTGAGTTTGAATATCTTTTATGCATTATTTTTTATTTTGGATTGCAAACAAGGAATAAGGGTTTTTGGGGTCGCTGATTACGAATTTGAAGTCAAAAATAAAAAAAAATGGCGGCCCTAGGATGGCGGGAAAAATCTTCCATTTTATACGAAATTCGTGATAATTATACATAAATTAAGAATTTGGGGGTCGCTGATTATGAATTTAAGGTAACAGTACAAAATAGTAGAAAAAATTTCTCATTTTATTAAAATATTCATAAAGCAATAACGTGCATTGTATAACATACATAATAAAATAGCGGAAATAAAAAAAATTGTAATTATTCCATTTAAATTTGGATGTTAAACATTTTTTCTACTATTTTGTACTGTTACCTTAAATTCATAATCAGCGACCCCCAAAAAAACTTTGGTTAGATGTTTAGTTCTTAATTCATGTATAATTATCACGAATTTCGTATAAAACGGAAGATTTTTCCCGCCATCCTAGGGCGCCATTTTTTTATTTTTGACTTTAAATTCGTAATCAGTGACCCCAAAAACCCTTATTCCTTGTTTGCAATCCAAAATAAAAAATAATGCATAAAAGATATTCAAACTCAAAAGACGGTCTTTTTCGTTCAAAATGTGGCTTATGTTATAGCTTCATTGACTCCACTAGTATGTATGTTACTAGTTTAAAAACAAACTATGATAGGTATGCATTGTTAATCCGTATTAATATGAAGCACATAACCTGTAGTACCTTTTAATGTAAGTTAAAACATTATATATTGTCCATATGATTAATATAATTACGAAATTCATACGAAAAACAAAATTTTTTCCCAATTTTCACTATTTTGCTATGTATGTATATCTCGTAAATATTTTATCTCTTTACTTATTGACTTACTTTTGAGTTATATTAGTTAATAAAAGTATATCATTTATGTAAATAATAAGAAAACACGGATAATATTGCATTATAAACGTGATACAATGAAAATTGTTTAAGACGAAACTGAGAGGACCAACATATTTTTTCGTGTTAAAAGAATTTCGTGTTAAAGGTTCCATTAAAAAAAAACAAAAAAAAACAGACTCACCAATACCTTTGATGTCAAATTGTTTCATAAGATGCATACAATTTATGTTCATACATTGTATATTTATTTTTTAATAAATAACACAATAAACCAAATAAAAAATGTAATAAAAACTTAACTTTTTTGAAAAATAATCTGATATTTTTTTTTTGCATTGTCTTTTTTAGCATCAAATTGCAAAAAAGGTAGTGTAGGAGTTATTCACAGAGATAAAGAGCCCCGTCCTGTGTCACAGGAGGGGGTTGTTTAGAAAACATTATTATCTCGTCTCACCCATTCGGTGTCAGTATTTCTAAGCCGAGATAAAAGATTCTCGTCTGGGTGTCTTATTTTTATTTCCGATCCCTCTTCATTATCGCCGGTAAGGTGTTGCACTTATAGGCCAAGGAATTAAAACACCTCTTCCTTGCCCGCGGGTAGAGGAGGGATAAAAAAAAAAAAAATAATAATAAGGTGGTAAATAAGGCTTAAATATGTATTTTTTTAGTTACGAGAAGCGAATTCTTTTCGTCTTAAGCGATTTTTAATTCGTGTTAAAAGAAGTAAAATGTATGAAAATACCTAGTATTTTATCGCGACCGCAATATTTTTTCGTGTTAACCGATTTTTCATTTTAAGCGTTTTCGTCTTAAACGTATTTCACTGTATTTTGAAATTTTCTAGAAGAAATCGCTATTTCATTGATTTTTTTATATACCAATTTTCAAATAAAAAGCGGCACCATTTAAAATTTCCCATTGACCTGAAACTTTTCAAAAATCATTTTTTCATGTATTCGCACTAAGTTAGGGGTTGGGAGCTAAAATTAAAAAATGTTCATTATTAAGGCCCACCCTAATGTGTATCCCTTTGTAATTTATGCAGTGTTGTATTTGAAATATTAGTATAGACAGGGCTCGATTTGAGGCGGAACGCGGCGGAACGGCGTTCCTGACCTCTCTCTCTCGATAAATAAAAAAAAAATATCGGCACTAAGATTTGCACTAAGAGTGTGGGTTTATGTCTAAAACTGCTTAAAATGCTGTTTTTGAACGTTTATTTTTCAATTTTTTCCCAGGGGAAGGGCCCCCGGACCCCCCTTCTATAGGGGGGAGGGGGAGAGGGTAGGTTGTAGTTCCGGCACCTCATTTTCTAGAAATCAAGCACTGAGTATAGATATCGCATATTTGACCCTGCATTAGGGATATGTATAAAAAGTAAATATAAATTATATTTCAAATTTCACCTATTAAATTTCACTCAATATAACAGGTGTTAGAATAATTCACGAGATAATACTCTTTTTTTAATAAGTCCGAAAAAAAGTCTAATAAAAAAAACGAAAATACAAAAAAAAAATTGTGTTGTAATATATCACACACTGAGTATGAACTCTTTTGTAATTTTACCATAAACAAAGTTACACATTCTTGTTGACAGGCTGCACAGGCATCTTCATAACAAATACATTTTAGAATATTTTTTAATTATAATCGTCAGAACTGTTTTTAAGATTTTATATTTTCCAGAGTAGAGAACCCAAATTTGGACCTAAAATACATTTCTCAATTTTTCTTTCAGGGTATGATTTTTCTGATCATGTTTCCCAATTTCATCGAAATCAGCCCAGTACTTTGAGCCCCACAAGTAAAAAGGGTATACTATACATACAAAAAAAAGTAATAAAAAATTGGATTAATTTCTATTATAATAGTCCCCTTTACATTTTTAAAAATATAGTTTCTTCTTTGTGTCAATAAGGGTTTTTAAATGAAAAAAAAAAAAAAAAAACTGTTGTATGTTATCCCTCTTTTTGAGACATTTTCCCTTTGGATATTTTTTTTTTTTAAATTGTGTGTCGTGGATCAGATCATGTGTGAAGTGGCTTACTTTGCATGTATTCTGGTTTAGAGTTTTAGTGTTTCTTTTGACTAATTGATCTTGACTTGTATAAATAAAATAAAATAAATATTAAAGTATACAAATTTTATATTTATTAAATATAAAATTTGTTTCACTTGAATTTAATGACTTTTTTAGGCTGATCTGACTCTTAGCTTAATATTGATGAACCAACATTTTATTTAACCTTCCTTCTTTCCACCCTTTCACTACTTTTCCTCCGCTTTGATTATTCTTGACTCCTTATCAATTAAAATTGGTGAATGTTACTAGGATTTATATTAAATTCCATAATTTTATTTGTACTAATGAATATATATATTTTCTAATCAAAATGATTTTGTGGTTATTATGGAATATCTTGGTTTTATTTATTTATTTTAAGTATTACAGATTTGTAAGGGACTAATCGTCGGTTGATGGTTTATCAGCTCTCTTCTTAGAAAGTTGATTTTGTTGTAACCTTATTTTGCTCTAAAATAATATTGTTGAGTTTTAGAAAATAAATTAATTGACTTTGTTACTGAATAAACATTGAAAACAATCAATTGTTACTAATACTTCCAGGATATAATCATTCAGGCAAGGGTAACATATTTGCTATTAAAGTTTTCAGTTTATTCTCTTGCTATACTATTTTTAATAACTCTCCTGTCAGTTTAACCTATCAATCAGTTAAAGGACCTTAAAAAGTTTGGGGAAGACTACTGTTCTAAGGTAATGGTAGTTAATGTTGGTTGTTTGCAAAACTATACAAGTTCTAAGAGTATAATGCAGACCCTACCATTTATTTGAGTATTATTATGTAGATATCCCCCAGAAATACTTGTTTGATTTAATGATAGAAGTACTTTTAAGAATAAAACAAATATTTACTGTAAAATCTTGCGTATTATACTCACAATTTTCACCTCTTTTTTACTTCTGAGGGTGCTTATTATACGTGAATGAAAACAATTACCTTCTGACTTTTCCAACTTCATTAAGGGTAGATAATTGAAAAATAACCATCTACTTACTTGCTACGCTAACTCCTTACGCTGCGTGTAAGATATTTGAACGTAAATCTTTTTTTTAACAAAAGAAATTACTCTTCACACCTATTATTTCATCTTATTATTTTACTCTTAAGTAATCAAATGAAGCTGCTTAAATAATTATTGTGTGTTAAGTTTAACAATCTTATTTACGTTGAATTATAAAACATTTATATTTTTTTTCTTCTCTAAGAAATTTACTAAAAACTTTGATTTTAACATTTTAAAGTACAGGGGGTTAAATATCGAGAACTATTTTTATTTCAATGTTGTCTTTTAAATGCTTGCCTGCCTTCTACGAATTATTGTAATCAAATGCGTAAATATATTCCTCTTAAAGATAGGATTCATTTTTAAGAGTATTGGAAGGGTTTTATAAGAAATACCTATTAAATCTAAATAAAATCACCTAATAAACAATAAATTTATACCACAAGCAAAAAATTATCCTTGTAATTCAAGGTTCCTGAAATTTCAGCCTTGAATTCACTCTTGTGTATTATATGCGAGATTTTACGGTAATTCATTGAGAAACTTGGGTAAAAATATTGAAAATTGTTAAAGTACCTAAAAGTTTTAAACTTTTGAGCTATCACCTCATAAGTATTCTTATTACTCCCTTTTTATTTATTTTCTTTAAATAAATTTCACGATAAATGATAAATATATTACTTCTTTTTCTAATTTTAATATTAAAACACTATTTTACTATTTATTTAGTATGATTTGATATAAACGTTGACAATAAACATCTAATTTTCTATTCTATTTTTTGACATTATAAAATATTAAGGTACATATATTAAGTAGGCACTGTTGTTAAGATGATAAACCTATTTTTTTTTTCTTAAAAAAAAAGAACCAAAATTTGCTTACATTTTATTTGATGCAACTCAGATAATTTCGTTATGTGACCAAACATCAGTAAATAAATTTTAAGCTGATAAATTTTACTCTTATTTTTATTTTTTCACTGTGTAAATTCCTCTAAATATTGGTTGATACAACTAACATTGATCTGAAAGAATTTATTACAATTTTTTTTTATTAAGAGCTCACTTTATTTTTTTATAGTTCTGGAATCCACTCATAATATTTCATACAAGGTTCAGAATTTCATCATATTGGAATGCTTTTTAAGAGGTGGCGGTTACAATTATGATAAGTGATGTAGTATTTATAATGTTGCTTGATACATTATTTCTATTGATTAGTTGTGCTAAAATGATATTTAATCATTTTAGTAATTATCTGTTATAATCTTGTCTTTTTAAAATGATTCAATATCATCTTAAACTTAATTTAACTTATTAATCTAAATAATAATTCAATATATAATGTTCATGGTTTGAATTGCTGAAGAATCAAGTAATTCTGTAATTTATATTTTGCTATACTTTATTAAGGTGATATTGAATTTTGTCTTTTATGTGAAATTAAAATGTATGAAAAAAAAATTAAAAGAATTAATTTATTTGTAAATAATAAGTTTTTAAATAAATACTATATAATAAGTAGTTACATTAAAAAAGTAATTGCCAATCAAAAGTCTTATATGTAGAAAGATAAACAGATTGTTAACATCAAAGAAGATAATGATAATTCTATTTAAATATAATAATTCTTTTAATTTTTTTAAATGTCTATGTGGAACCCTCCCATTTTGTGTTTATGCTTGCACCTATTTAGTCTAAACATTTTCATATTTAATATGTAAAACCATAAATTCAACAAATGTTTTTTGATTCTAACTTTACTTTTCAATATAACATTAAAAGAAAAATTAAATTGATATATATATATTTGTGCATGTATGTGTGTGTCCTTATTATACAATTTATATAAGCACACACAATGCAATAATTTACATATGTATATTAATGCATTGTGTGCTTATATAAATTGTAAAATAAGCACAGGCTTTACAAAATCTACATCTTTAAGTAAGATTGTAAGACTTTATTGCTAAAATAAAAATAGTCTATTACCTCAGTAAAATATTCATTACTAAATACTGGCAGGTTGAGGAGTATGTACGTTCATAGGCTCCCTATTATTAACTGTCTTAAATAATAGCTCATTTAAATTAAAAGCATTAAAATGGCGGTGAAATGGTTTCACTTCCGTAATCATTGTGATTAATATATAAATTTAATAAATTGGATAATAGCAATTATTTCTTTTTATAATGAATATTTATAGTCGAAAATAAAATATAAATTTGTAGATTAATAACAATAGTCTTAATACAATACCAAGCTAATAGATGCGTTAAACGTATAGACTATTGAACGATCTAATTAGGAGTTCATGTTTGGATTGGGTTGGTGCAAGTTATTTAAACGCCAGTAAGATTTACCATTCAGTTTTGACGTATGACGATCCACAAGCTGAAGATGAAGAGAGCTCACTCCCCCACTTGGATGGATTTCAAAGTAAATTGCCTCCTGGGATCCTACCTCATGGCCTACCCAAGGTGAAAGATGTCGAGCCAGCTATCACTCATCCAGAACCTCCTCCAAAAGAACAACCAAAACAAGGTTTGTTATTCTGCTTTAGACAATACTTTCTGTTTCTTCTCTTATTTGAATTCGTTGGTTTGCAAGAATTTAAATTATATGAAAGTTTTGATATTAGTTGATAAAGAACGGTTTACAATTTGATTTTTGTGGACATAAATTACTATATTTAAAGGACTTCACCCCCCCCCCCCCCCCCCCTCATACATGATTAGTTTGGTGTGAACAAACTGAAAAATAATGTGAGCTCAAGCCAAAAATTTGAACTCATGGGATTCCATCAAACGATGTGACACATCGAGACATCAGATAGAAGTGAGTATGTGTGGGTTTGAGCTCAGTTCAGTTCTTCATACCAACCAGAATTACCTTTAAAAATTCCTTTCATCTACAAAAGTTCAAAGTGTCAGCAAAATAACTAGAAAAAAGTTACTACAACGCAGGTTATGAACTCTCCCACTTGTTCATTTTTATATATTTAATGGTAATATCCTGCTAAACATTTATATCTTTCTTGAAAATAACTTAAATAATTATAGTAATAAAACAAATTTTATTATTTTTCAGTGATTATTTAAAAACAAATCGCTAAAACTTGAGATAAAAAACAGCTGTTTATAAAAAAAGATGGCAACACTGAATTCGTATAGCCTTTGTTTTGTTTTCTTTATGACTCAAACTTTCATTTCTTTAAATCTTTTATATATTAAAAACGGAATATAATAATTAGTGTAATTTTTCTGTTGTTAATTGATAAAATATTGTATGCAACTATACAGCAAAGGAAACATTTCTGACTCGTTTAAAGATTACCTTCTTTGGTTACACCTTAGCAGGTAATTAACATTTTCCTGCCTCGGCTTCGCCTCGTCACTAAATTTGTTTAGCCTATCATCACTTTGGGCTTGGAACTTAAACTTAAAAACTTGTCAGCAACATTCCATTTTGCTGCCTAGTAACATAAATAACTATTTCAGCACCTTTAAAATTTCCTTGCAGGTTCCTTTTTTCCCTATAGCTTGAGGGGATATAAACTTCTGTGTCTGAGTAAAATATCAACTGTTACTGTTACACAAAAAAATAATGTGTGTGAATGAACAATTTAAAGTACAAGCAAACCTTATTATTTATTTATTTTTTATGTTAACCAGTTAAAGAGTTGAGTGAAGATCAGAAGATGATGATTGTCCTATCGGAAGAATTCCAGAGATTTGTTGACAAGACTGGTAGGATTATGGAGAGGGCTCTCTGTGAATCTGTTGATATATATACTGATTATACTGGAATTACAGATAGCGATGAACAAGGGTAAACTTTCATTTAAATTATTAAAAAACTCCATTCACAATTGTTTATCTAAAATTAATGTTATTGAACCCTAGTCTAATAATTTAATCTTGCCTCTTTTATACCTTTTAGTGCTGGCTTCTTTCTTTGTGCCCCTATGAAATATTATTTGTAGTGATTAAGTTCAATTGGTAAAAGAGTGGAAGGTAAAATTTAAAAAATTAGAAATGCGTTCCTCCAATAATTTATTTATTTAAAACTAATAGTGCTATAAACAGAACCTGTATTCAGATAAATGACGAAAATCACTAACGCTCTAACAAGAATTTATAATAATAACCATCATGATATAATCGTCTAGACAGTCAGCTTGAGAATGATCCAAGGAGGGATCGAAATATTGCACAAGTTAGTATTTTATTTTATTAATTGGCCCGTCTTCTAAAGAATTGAAAGCCACAAGGAAAACATTGTACTAATTTATTTTTTTCTGTTTACAGAGAGGAGAGAGGTGGAGGTAGGTTAAGTCTTTCTAGGTGGTTCCAAGATGAAAGGTGGTCAAAGTCAAGATGCGTTACTTCATTAGATTGGTCACCACATTACCCTGAGTTACTACTAGCTTCTTATCATAACAGTTTAGACAATCCACATGATCCTGATGGTGTTGTACTCATCTGGAACACAAAGTTTAAGAAAACTACTCCAGAGTATGTCTTCCATTGTCAATCCACCGTACTTTCAGCTACATTTGCTAAGTAAGTCAATAAAATATAGAAAACTATTGTCAATTTATTATAAATATTTTCAAAATATTTAACTTACCTTAAGTGTAACCTTTTTAATTTAATAATAAGTCAACACTATTTTTGCTAAAATTCTCTTGTTTAATTTATGTGTTTGAAATCTCCAGCCAGGAATGTAGAACTAGTTGATTGTGCTATTACTTGGGGTTAATATGTATTGATACAGATTAAAATCATTCCTTGGCTGTAACTCAGTGGTTAGAGCTATGGAGTGTAAAGCTGGGAAGTTCTAGTTTGATTCCTGACTCTAGGGTCCATTTTTATCGGTTTCCTCCCTCCCCCCTCTAGGAATACCCAGATAATCTATTATCTAATTATTTTATTTAGATAGGTACCATATATATATCTAAAATATATATTTCTATTAAAATAGTCTGCTAATTAGTGTGGTACATAGCTTCCTCACATCCTATTTCATCTATGTTAATGATTTTTTGGTTTTTGGTGTGAATAAAAAAAAAACAGCCAATGAAATAAATATGTAACCATAAGAGTCAATTTTCTAGAAAAATCTAGTTGTCGAGATAATATTGCACGTAGGTACAAGTGAGTGGGGACTATCACAAATAAGAATATGAGAACGATTGCTGAGTTGTTTTGGACTGCTTTGTTCTTTTGAGTATTTTTTCCTGAGTAAGTTTTGATGATTTTTTTATTCTTTATTTTTCAGGTTTCATCCTAATTTAATTCTGGGTGGAACATATTCAGGACAGGTAGTGCTTTGGGATAACAGGTGTCAGAAGAGAACACCAATACAAAGAACACCCCTCTCTGCCTTAGCTCATACTGTAAGGGTTTTATTTATTCATCTTTTCATCTTTTTTATTCTACTATTGAAAAAGTCTATAAAATATCTTAATATAATATGTATAGTTAATAATAAATAAAATATATAATTTATGTTACAGCATCCAGTTTATTGTATGTCTGTGGTGGGTAGTCAAAACGCCCATAATCTGATTACCGTTAGTACTGATGGTAAGCTGTGTTCTTGGAGTTTAGACATGCTTAGCCAGCCACAAGAAACCATGGAGTTGCAATACAAACAATCTAAACACATAGCTGTAACATCTATTGATTTCCCCAACAATGACTTCAACAACTTCGTCATCGGCAGTGAAGAAGGAGCTGTACTTTCTGGTAAATTTAAGTCTTAATTCAATTTTTTCAATCCCAGGGATTGAAATACTGTATTCTGTATTTTGCAAATATAGAAAATATTTAATGGTGAATTTTCATCTACATTATTTTTAATGTGTAAATTTATATTACATAACCTTATAAGATGCACCTAAATATTTATATAAATTGCTTTGTTTTACATTTTTTATAATCTTCCTACTTGTTCGTTAGCTTAAGCAAACCTTAAGGTTGAAATTAAGTCCTAAGTATTTCTTTTAAACAAAAGATAAAATTTGTAGATTTCCAATTTTATTTGCTTCTGTCCATTGTTCCTAGTGTGTCATCTCTCCAAAATTTATTTAAAGTCTGTCATCCTTTGAAACAAACGTGTTGGCTCAGAATTCTTGTTTTTTTAAAGTAATTATTTTACCTCAAGGAAGAACGGGTATTCTTCAATACTTAGTGATTAAACTTATAATATAATAATAAGCATTTGCACTAATTATTTCATTTAATAGTAGATTTTATTTTCTCTGCATCTTTTAACTTCTGATTAAGTTTAGTCCAGTCTCCTTTCCTCCAGTAATCAAATTTTAATCAAAGTGTTACCTTTTTTGTTTTTGAATTAAATGCCTTTAAACCAATGTTTAAAAATTGTATTTTATATTTATTGCACTACTAAAAGAATTTTTTTTCTAGCTTGTAGACACGGTACTAAAGCAGGTGTAACAGATGTTTATGATGGGCATCAAGGACCCATTACTGGTATTAATACACACAAAGTTCAAGGCCCTGTAGATTACTCCCATCTCTTCCTGACTTCATCTTATGACTGGACAATTAAACTTTGGAACATGAAGGTACCATAAACATTATCTCGACTTTGAATTTATTTTTATATTAAGTCTAAATCAAAGGTACCTTTTAAATGATTATTTATTTTTTAGTGGAATTGAGTTAAGTGGAAACTAACTTGCTGGCGAGACATCTCAATAAAAATATAATAAATCTCTTAAAATATATTAAATATTCTTGTGCTACATTTATAAAAAATGAGTTTTAAGTTTTAAAACATATAATTTATTAAACTTAATTAAAAGTAACAGTATTCTGTTTTGCATCTAAAGGTATGCTAAGTAGGTTTTTCAACAAAATCTTTCCTGGCTTTCACCCAGATGGTATTAAATAGTCTATAAGTGATCTTTGATAGACTAGAAAATACAATTGTGATAATTATTTAATATTTTATTTTCTTTTAAGAATTTGATCAGCTTCAATGGGCAATATTTCTGGGGTGTATAAATTTGTTACAATTTTAGTATTTATTTGTTTTATCACATTTATTTGTTTAAATGTATAAAATAAAATAAGAGCAAATATTAAATTAGATAAAATAGAAAATTAAATGAAATTTATGCTTAGAATTTGTTCTACTGGTGTTTAATAATAGAATCTTAATGGAACGTTTTAATTTTTTTAGGAAAATAGAGCAGTCTATTCATTTGAAGACAACTGTGACTATGTCTACGATGTGGCATGGTCTCCAGTTCATCCTGCACTTTTTGCAGCTGTAGATGGAACTGGCAAGCTAGACCTGTGGAATCTCAACCGAGATACAGAAGTACCCACAGCCTCTGTTTTAGTACAGGATTTAGTAGCTCCTGCTCTTAACAGGGTTTCATGGACTCCTAATGGCAATCAAGTCATCGCTGGAGATGACAATGGAAAAATTCACCTTTATGATATTGGAGAGGTAATTAGTATTAGTTATACATGTTAAAAATTGACATAAAATTATCTTTGTTGTTGATGAAATATGTTAACAAATTATTTTCATGAAAGTTTATATATCTGGCAACAGCCAGAATTTTAGTCTTACAGTGTACCGTCTTGGTACTAAACCCATGACCGGATAATCAAATCTTCAGTTAAACCAAATTTTTCTTGTAACAAGTAAATAACAACAGAAATACTTTTTAAATATTATAGTTCAACAAACTTCTACTGCAGGTGTCAACAGATATCTTCACAAAACTGTGACTATGTCTATAAGAAAGATCTGTGACAAGTGATGTCGTAGGAGGAGTAACCCTAGCTGAGGGGACGATTAGTTGAACCAAAACCAGATAAGAAGGCTTGCCTTTAAGCCTTATACTTTAAATTTAGTTAAGCTAGCATCAAGAGATTCAATTTATTTTTATAGTACATACAAGCCCACGCTAAATGGTACAACCAAGACCATTACAGTTATTTCCCAAATTTCTTATATATTTCTCACTTAACTCTAATGTATTAATGTTGTGTTTGATTGCAGTTGGCTCACCCAAGACATGATGAATGGAACAAGTTGCTTGTTACTCTTCAAGAGTTAAAGAATAACCAAACTGATGATGAAATCGGCCAACTTAATGTTGGAGTAAACACTGGTCCCGGTAGTTTAACACCCCTTTCCAGCCTTACCAGATAAAACAATCACCCTTCCCCTAGTTTTTTGTTGTGATAAAACTCAAAAATGTATTCCCTTCTCGATCTGTTATTTATTTTTTTTTTTTTAATCATTTTAAATGCTTAGAGTATACTTATATCTGCAGAGTAATAGCATTTGTTTAGCTATTTAAGTTTCATAATATGCTTGTTTTACTTATTGTTCATTTATATATTTTTTTTAAAAGAAAAATTAAATATTTTATCACTCCATATCAGTACTGTTTTGCTTTTTATAAGGAAGAAATCATTAGCTGTTTTTAAAAGACAGTTCAACTAATTTTAAAATATATATACTCTAACCACTAAATAGTCAAACCTTGTTATTTTTTTGTGTATCATAATACTGTATTTATATTGTTTAAATCTATTTTTTATTTTTAAAGTTAAACTTATATTTGTAAATTATTTATTTCTGAATTACTGAATAGTAATAATTTAAAAGTAATTATATTAAATTACAATAACTCAATATTTAGTGTTTTTTTATTTCTCGGTATAGTTAGTTCATAAGCTCATATTTTACGATTTTGGTAGTATTCATACTACAGAAAGATTAACTTTTAATTTAAATCAAGTTATAATTATTATTTACTACGGGAAACAGACAGAGAAAAATTATGATTAGTTCATAAGGCAAGCCATGTCTTCCTCTTGCAACCTTTCTTTTTTTCAATAATTTCTCCTTTACTAAACACTCCTCTACTAATTCTATAGTTAATATTATAAATAATTCTCCATTAATAATTCTCATTACTAATTTGAAAGGGGGCACTAGCTGTCTTGGTAAAATGACAACTTAAAGCTTGACAGGTAGAATTTTCCTCAGAGTTATTCTAGAGGTTCACATTTATATGATTAATTTATTTGACTTTTAGAGATTCATTTGTTAGTTTATAGTTTCACTAATGAATTACAATTGTTTGCTGTAATAAGAGTAATTATTTTAAAAGGAAATAAATAAATTAAAAAAAATGCTCAGAGAAACTTTTGCTGCCTTTAGGCTAACCAAATGTGAATATAATTACATTGTTTATTTACCTTTACCTATTGAAATCACTTTTTTTACATTATCAAGCCTAGTGCTGTCTAGCAGATCACTTACTAATTATTACATATTTAATAAAAAAAAGATTTTACTCTGGATTAAGCTTTATAAATCTTTCTACATCAGTTGATTAAAAGGGAAAAATTGTTATTTTAGACTCAGAGTGGTGCCTGTGTGGTATATATAGGTATCAATAATTAAAAAACAGAAAAAGCTTGCGAGAGGGGAAAAGTGGGGTAGAACCGAAGAGATGTGCTCTAGAGGGCTGAGGCTAGGTATTAAAAATAAGGTAGAAGTGTAGGTGAAGCACGTTCCAGGAACATGGTCGCCCCATTGACCTGACCAGCACCACGTTCTGGGAACGTGGTCCGCCATGAATGTGTTAAAGAAGACATATGTTACCGATAAAACCCAATATCAGTTACAACTAAAATTTCCTGTCTAAATCTGGTTTGACGGAATATTTTCTAGTCAGATTGAGAATTCCGTTTTAATGTCAATTTTTATTACCTAAAACTAGTTTTGACTGAAATAGAACAGGTAAAAGTGTTTTGTCTCAATGTGCAGTTTCATGACTCAAATCAGTACATTATTCTAAAATTACTTACTTGCTTTAATAAGCTTTTGAATTAAGTGGAAGAGGTAACATCTGTCGTTCAAAAAATATAGATATGATTTGCATATAGATTATTAAAATTATTCAATGTTTTGGAGTTCCATGTAATAAAGATATTGGTTTCAGCATGTGAACTTATGACAAATTTTGTACCTGCTGAAGAAATTTTTGATGTCATTAAATCAGCCCATGTTGCAGTAGGCCATGGAGGTCAAAGACAGGCTTAAATCTGAAATATCTAGAAAATAGGCCAACATATCCAAGGAACAAATACTCTATGAGTAAATGTCTTTTTATCAATGTTTGAGACTTGTCAACGGAATTAAGAAAATGCTTAGTTTTTAAAACCCATTCTGTTTACAGAAATGAACAGCAGGTACTAGGTAGACCTAATAGCACAATCTGGTGAGGAAAAGTTCCGAGACATCAATTATATGTCTGTTGTACTGTTATAAAATGAGTTTTAAACTATCTAATTTGGGGTTCAATAAAGTGGATTTTTGTTAATTCCAGTTTTGACTAGTAAATAACTAGTACTAAGTTTTGACTGATTTTAAGTTAAGAAAAACTAGTTTTCCCTAAGAAATTTTATTATTTATAGTTCTGTTTAGAAAATTTTGATTTTGAAAATGCTTTGGCGAAACTAGTTGTGACTAGGAAATTCTAGTTTTGACTTATTTCAGGTTTTGCCAGTAACACGTACAATATAAGTTAATGTATATAGTTTTAAGTGCAACTACAGCTGTAAATCATTTCCATCCTCTCAAGCTATGTGAAATCGGTTCAGTTGTAGTGATAGTAATTAGATTACAAATTTAGCTTTTTTTATTGTCTCTTCTGTGTGTAGTTCAGGTTCTTTTTTTCTTCAATTTCTTTTTCAGAGCTGCTATTCTATTCTGAAATGTGAAATACATGGTATATTTGCTTTTATACTTGGTGATGATGTATTTCAGATAAAAAAAACAACTAGGAATTGAACTCAGGCATCCTTGCAAAACATAAAGTTAACAATATAAGTTACATTTTTTAAACATTAAACTCTAAATTGTTTACTTACTGATGCTATTTTTGTGTCCATCTCTAATCTCTTTTTTTGAGATTCATATTTATTCTTGGTTTGATCTATCTTTAAAATAAGGTTACTTTGCTCTTCTTGTAAAATAACTTTGTTTTTTTCTAAAGATGTAATGGTTTTATTTGTATCTAAATTTTCAACTGAAAAAGTAAATTTAAAAATTAGCATTTGAGATGTATGTATCTCTGTTCAACAGCGTAACCATAGCTTTGTTTAACTGATTTTATTTTATAAAATAATAATAATAAAAACGATAAAACTTAAAATGGTAAACATTAAAGTTATGCTCATTAAAGAATTGTAGATGTTCAAGGTCGATTTAAATTTACAGGAGAATTAGAATTAAATCCACCCCAAATACCAGTGAAAAGGTTTAGATTGATTTATGTAATAACTATTGTTATACCTATACATACATCTAAGATTGAACTGAGTAGTGTGCTTTTTAGTGTATATATATTTCCTTGGACCATTTTAAGAATAAGTATACCTTAGACGATAAAAGGAAATAAATATGATTCGATTTTTCAAAAATCTTTTTATTTAGAAGATATTGGACCACTTAAATGGTGAACTTGACTGTAAATGACCAGAAGTTGTGAAGGCAGGTATTGCAGTTTCAAAACAAATTTTGACAGTTGAGATAAAGGAGGTGTTGGCAATGTGGGACAAAATTACCGACTTTATTACTAAGAAACATTCCAATAGAGAAGATAAAGTGATCCTGCAGCAGCTCTTTTTAATGATGTTTGTCAGATACATTGCAGAAGTGTTTTAAAATCGAGAAAAGGCCAGACCACATGGGACAAATTTTTATTAAAACCTAAAGACGGAAAAAAGGAATGTTAATGTATGTATGCATTTAATAAATACTTGATATTCATTACTTAAATAAGGTCTATAGTATTATTTCCTTCCATTTTTCATTTTTAAGTGAATTTGGTTTATTAATTAAACCTAATTAAAAAAATCGTTTTCTATAGCCTGGAACTAACTGATTGTTATTTCGAACATATATATAATATTAATTGATATATAAGTAAAATTGAGTTACGAGCTTCCTCTAGGAACTAATTAAACTTCTTAACCTGAGGTACCACAGTATAACATCAGCTCACATGTCTTAGATGCCCCAGCACTGTCTTAACATATCTGAACACTGAATCTTTATGCTTTAAATATGTGTATTAAAGTATAATTTTATTTTATGGGACATTTTTAATTACAATTAAATAGTAAGTACTTACAAAATTGTTTTAAAGTATTACTTTGAATATCCATTTCTTCATGATAACTTTTTATAGTGTGTTCTTCTTTAAGAAGAATCATTTATTTTTATCAAGTTCTGAATCTGCTTTCTACAAGAACAAAGGTATTCTAAATAGTATTATAATGATTTTATATAAGACTAGGCTAGGAATCAGTGTTTAAGTTTTCCAAGAGCTAATATTGCATGTATAGTAAGCTAAGCCATAAAATAAAATTCCAAAATAATTTTGTTTCAAAAGCCTTTGTAAAAACTAATCAGGACTACATTGTATCCTGTCATTTGTTACATTATTAAGACTAAAATATGCTGTGAATCACAGATTATAGTCTCCTAGATGGTCAGACAGTAGAGGGGGGGGGGGGTGTCACCTTATTAATATGTTAGAGGTAGCGTATAACAACCAATTATGTAAATATAATAATCAATGGGGCAAAGTGGCATGTTGAACCAGTACGCCACACATCAGTTGAAGTGGCAAATTTTTATTTTCTCTGGTTCTACTCAATATTTTTTTGAAAGAAAGCTTACAACATGCGCCTCATGTTAGTGCACATCTCTGTTAAAAAAAAAAAAAAAAAAAATTGATTTAGTTAAGCCAATTTTTGTGCCTATGCGGTTAAAGGAGAGACAAAAGATAATACCACCATTATCTAATGGCTACCACAAAAAGTTTGTTTCTAATTTGACTTACTATAATTATTGACTGCCAGCGTGGCCGTGTGGATTAAATTACTCACCACGTTTGCTTGGCCATCAATGAATCAAGAATGGCAGGAGGTCATGGTTCAATTCCTCTCCGTGATGCTCTGATTTATATGGCTCACTAATGATCACACCATGCCCGCTTCGGTGGTACAATGTGCAGAAGTATAATGTGTGAAGTGGCTGGAACTCTCCAACGAACGAACTGGAACGCTCCGGGGGGCTAGTAAAATGGGCCTAAAATATAGCCTAATTGCTAGGTTCGAACATGTGGTCCAACCCCTCTAGCATCAGTACTAGGACCTTAATACTACTATAATTATTTACTTACCTCTGGGGTACAGATATATAGATTTAGTCCAGTTTTGTCTCTAGGCTTTCCAGTTATCTTATTTAATCTCAGTTTTAATTAACTCAAAAGCACAATTTATTTAGAAAAAAATAATTTAGGTAGTACTAACCACAAATGCATCTCTTGCTTCATCTATTTTCATTAAATTCTGTTTACATTCATTTGAGACACTTACACTTTCATTTACTAGTGTGGTAAGCTTCATTTCTAAATTCATTATCTTCTTTTTTTCTGCAATTTAAATTCAGAAAGTAATTAATTTGTTCCCAACTAAATACTTATTTTTGGTAACAATTACATCTTAAGTTATTTCACTTTTGTTACAATGTGCAACAGCGCTTTCTAGAGTATGCTCTTCGTTATATATATTTTTTTAAAAATCAGTCCAGTATACTATAATGCTATGATAGCAAACCTCATCTAACACATACTATGTAGATTTTTTATTGTTAGTGGAGAAGCTAATCAAGAGGGAGCCAGGAAAAGGTTTGATACTCTAAGTGCACCAGAGTAAAAAAAAAAAAGTTACGCTAAATGGCTTGAAACTACTGCTTTATAAAATAAATAAATAAAACCCCTATCAATTTAGATATGAGGTATAAATACTCACCTTCTTCAATCATATTAATGGTACTTTCCAATTTTAATATTAAGTTACTGTGCTCTGCTGAAATCAGTTTCTCAGTTTCATTTCGTTTGGATACAATGTTTGAAATGTTATCTGATGACTCTTCTTTAACTTCCATTTTAATCAAATTATATGTTAAATATTTTCTTGTTGAAATCCCTACAAATATTTAAAAACTTTAATCAAAATTAAAAACAACTTGTATTTATTTGTATATTTTCTCTCTTTTTATTGACAAAAAAATAATTTGGAGTAGAAATGTTTCAGCTAGAATATTTCTTTAGAAAACAAATATTTTTATTTACGAAAAAAAAAAAAAAAAAATATATAAGGAATAGTAATTGGATCAAAATTATTATTTGTTAATAGTAATAAAAAAATTAAAATCATACTTACCAGCTTTTATTTTGACTGTCCCTGACCAGCAGTTTCTTTTAGGCAGTGTTGCATACTTCAGTATGAATGACAATTGAAAATAATTATGATATCCTGTTTTTGTTTCATTTATAATTTTTTTTAAATTTCATATCAAAAGTAAGAATGTGTATTTTAAAGGAAAATGATATTATATGTTTTAATTATTCACTTATATCTTCCTCTAAAAGTCGGAAAAAAATATGTTTATGTTGTTTTAGATTATTTGCAGCACTGCAATTATATTTAGTCTATAATCAGGTAAACAAAGGTCTGCAGCTATTTTCAAACTTACATAGTTTAATTCATAAGACATAATTTATGGTTTTAAAATAATTTTATCTACGATTGATACGAAATATAAACATTATATCTTTGTTTAGATGTGTAGAAAGGGATTCTTTACGTACTTGTGTTCATTGCGCATGAGCGTCTCATAGTTCTGATGAATTCCTCTTCTTTACCACCCTAGGGCGGTAAAGAAGAGGAATTCTTCAGCTTTACACACGATTAGCGAGTTTGTTTACATTTAACAAAACTAATTTGCTGTTCTTTTATTAAAGTAACTGTTTATATCGAGTTTTTAGTGAAAAACAATGAGTGAATCAAGTGACTTTGACGAAAATGTGGAGAATAATCCTCCTCCAGAAATAATTAATTCGGCAAAAAATACAACTCAAGAATTAATGCCATCTTTATCAAGAGAGAGATACGAACTTACATACAGCAAGTTTATTTTTTTCTGTATTTATTATTTAAATCTAACAATCGTAGATAAAGTACGGTACGCAACTCGTGCGAAAACGGCATTTTGCATTGCTCGTGTGGTTTTACTATACCCTCGCTATCGCTCGGGTGCAAACTCCACACTCGCATGCAAAATGCTTCTTTCCGCACTCGACATGCGGAATTACAATATCAACTAAACCAGCTGTTCTGTTTATAGCCAGTGTTGCCTTTTTTTGCATGATTCAGCAAACCTGACCAAGTGTTATTATTTTTTATCATAACACTGACTCATCACATTTGATTTTTTTTTTTTATTGTCTTTCTTTACTTTTTTATATTTTAACATTTTTATATTAATTTGATATATGGTGTTTAAATCATGTAGTTAGTTAAAAATAATCATAAGTTGTAATTGTTATTATTATTTATAATTTGGATTATTTAACCCTGACAGTAATACCATGGGCCTCCTGAGCCCGTGATCTGCTTCAATCCCCCCTCCTATTCGTCGATTTTAATTTTTCAAGGTCATCAACTCTGGTATTCTTCAAAAATGTTGTCGATAAAACAATGTCAATCAATTTGGATCTAACACGCCTTTTGCACCGTCAGTATTTTACAAAAAAACAAAAAAAAACAGGCTTAAATGTAAGGTTTTGTAGGCCCCTTGAGCCAAATATTACTTACCTGTAAAATTTTTGTATGTATATTTTTTAAAAATTTAAATTATTTCTGTAAAATATATAGGTATATATTTTTTAATTAATCTTATTATTTTAATTTAATTCAAATTATAATTATTATTAACAAAGGGAGACAGACAGAGAAAAATAGACTCCAGCGCCGGGACAGGGGATAGAGGCCCGTGGTTCAAGTCCCGGTGCTGGAGTATATTTTTCTCTGTCTGTCTCCCTTTGTTAATAATAATTATAATTAGATTTAAATTAAAATTTAAACTTTCCGTAGTATGAATACTACCTAAAAACTTAAAAATGAAATTATTATTATTTTTCCCTAACATTGTATTTTTGCATAAAATACTTGTACATATATTAAGCGAAGGAACCTATCCCCTGCCTCATCTATTTTATAGGTCTAGGAAGCCTTGGGTGTTTAAAAGGCGCTAAAAAACGTGTTACTGTCAGGGTTAATCTTTGTTTATCTATAAGTTCTTTATGTTCGTAAGTTGGAACACTGGAGTGCGGTAAAGTAAAATGAGTGCGGTAAAGTAGTAAGTGCAGGAATCTGCTTTTTTACGCACTATTTTGAGTGCGATAACAACCACTTTATCGGTCAACTGTAAGAAAAAAATATTAATACAACCTGTCTTCTGATACAGATCTACGTATTATATGAACTTATTAACTAAAATGCATTAGAGGCATTAGAATGCAACTAACTATAGTAATTTGAATTAAGCTTTATTTGTTTTAAAAATTTATCGATGCAATAAGAAGGAAAAAATAAAAAAGAATGACATTAAAGATTTTTTTTTTTTACATTTATTTTACAACACAATTATACTTAAATATAAAACACATCTTGTCAACATCATAAAGGTTCTTTTTTTGTACAAATCTTTTAACTGCCTGAAATGAAATAATACAGTCAAACATTTGCATGCAGTGTACTATTTGTGCACAACAGGACAAGATGCTCTTCAGTCTCCAAATAGGCAGCAGTATAAAACAATCAACATCAAAATTATAATAAGAATAATATGCTTAACATTTTCTAATTATTAGTTTTTACATAAAAGGGTTTAATTATTTATTGTTAGGTGGTCATAAATTTAAAAAAAAAGAAGATCATTTTGACATTCTTAGAAGTCCATTTTTTAAAAAAGATAAACAATTAAATTATAAATCTATATAAGATAACTTCTAAAAACCTCGTAAGTCTGAGAACACTAATTTTATAGGAATAAAGCATAAAAACATTTTTTAGTTATCTATAAAATATAAGTATAAAAGTTAAAACAGTGTTACCACATTACACTCAGAAAAAAAAATAAAGAAAAATACAATTAAATTAGATTTTTTGGAAAATTAAACTTAACATGTTTAAAGTACACTCTATGTATACAGTAAAAACTTAACATTACAAAAACTGATAACACTTTAAAGTTCACAACAAAACAGGAGCAAAATAATAAGTTTCATGTGAGGTGTAATATTTTTCTTAACATAACCCAGTGATAACTTGATATATCAAGTTATCATTAGGTTAATAAATATACATTAGTTTAACCTGATTTGTATATTACCTATATACGCAGTGAAAAATCAATATATTGAGTTTTCACTGTATATATAGGTAACATTCAAATCAGTTTTCAATGCTTAGTAGTGCTTAGTATTTTTGTGCTAATTTTTATACAGATAAATACCCTCTAGTAATTTCCCAATTCCATTCTAGATGTTTGACTCCTACTTTTAAGGGTGCACAAATTATGTTTATTTAATTATTTTCAGAGCCAGTATATATCCCATTATCAGGTTTATCTACTCACTGATTCTTTACCATTCTTCTCCTTATCTCAATGTGATACTTTGCCATAAGGATACCTGAAATGTTCTGCATGATGGTCAATTGTGGAATGAAATAACAATTTAAAAATATCCTCAGGTAAACTCAACTTAAATCGTGACCCAGATATTCATGGAGAATTAAAAAAAAAAAAAACCTAGAAAAAGATTATAATATTTCATATCACTTTTGGTTGCTAACTACAATATAGTAAATAAGTTTAAACTAATAACAGTCTCATAATAAAGCTAAAGAACCCTTTTTTAATATCTAAAATTATATTAAAAAACAATTAAAATGATGGAAGCCTTACATTAATAAACTAAAAAAAGAATATAATGTTTTTTATATGTAGCTATATAAAACAAAATTATACATAAATATATTTATGAAAACTTTAATTTATAAAATAAACAAATTAGATGTTCAAAAATAGTCCTAGCTAATAATTTAAGACAATTATATACCATCAAAGTACAATATAGAGGGTTTCAAAATGTATCGTACAATAATTTTTTGAAGAAGATAAGAAATTCATTTGATTGATTTTATTAAAAAATTTTAACTTGATTTTTTTTTTTTTTTTTTTTTTTTTTTTCAATGTTAAAGAACTATCATTTACGATTTTTAATATAGTTTTCAGTTTCAACAGTAAAGAAGTATAGCTTGTTAAACCTGGAAGGCTACACAATCTAGAATTTGCAGGTGTTATCAATTGAGTTTTTTGATTCTGGGATACATGTTATTTTTAAAGTTTTGTGAGCTAAAGCTCCCTGTATTACTTGTCACTCATTCTAATTTTATTAGTCTTCCAGGAGGAATCCATTGGACTTTTCAACTAAACTTTTATGTTCAAGCATTTTAAAATATTTGAAAACATTAATATTGCAAATTTGGGGTCAGAATTCTCGAAGAGATTAAAAAGTGGCTATATTGTAATATAATACAATGGACGCCACTTAATGTAATTAGTGAATGTTATCAACCAATTAGTGTGATCAAAATAGCTTGGAACGACCCAAGAAGACAATTTGTTTTGTTTTTAATTTAATTTTTAAATGAAGAATGAGCGAATGAACACGACACGTCGTGATCATGTACATTTACTTACATACATAAGTATATGTATGTTTTTAGATTGTCCCTAAAGATACAACTTACTACTTGTATTTTGAAAAAAGTATAAAGTAAAAAAAAGAAAAGTATAAATAAATAAATTTTATGTAAAATTATATACATTGCAATTCAATTTTTATATATTTTCTAATGTCATCACATCACTCAGTGTCTGTAATAAACACAGTTTTGCTTATATTTTGTTTTGTTTTGAGTTTTACTCCCTTCTGTGGTACCTTTTGCTTTTTTTCGGTTAATGTTATCACTATGTCTAGGTCCCAAAAGTGATCACATTAAGCAACGTCTACTGTATTTACAAATAAGACATTACTAAGGGTTAAAGCTGGGTTTAAATGGTCAAAGTATGCTTGGACCAAGTCAGTTTCGACTGTATTTGGAGACTACTTGGACAGTGTATCTAAACAGGGCATCTAAGTCCACTTGTCTATCCATGTTGAATAGATCAAAATAGAGATTTGATAAAAATCCAAGGATCTTATATAAAGGGGATAGAGGGTTGAGGCAAAAAAGTGACCCCATGAAGATATGTAAAATAATAGCTCCAATGGGACAAATTACCTTCCTCTTGGTTATAGGTTACCAAGAATTTGTTTATAGTGTCAGGTTATAACCTGTTAAAAAAGGTAATTTGTCCCAGTTCAAAGGTCGTGGAGCATGCGCAGTATGATTTTTTCTCCAATTTCTCTTACCTTCATGGAGTCACTTTTTTGCCTTGAATCCATTCTTAACATTACATCCGCTTTATATAAGATCCTTGTAAAAAACAAATATGGTGCCAACCTACCTATGAGGTTCACTTCCAAAAAGGTTATATATCAACACAGTTTTACAACTTAATGAGTAGAATTTAATTGTATATCTTTAGAACTTAAAAGTTCTTGAGGAAAAAAAAACCATTTCACCCAATCTATCTTAACTTGTACTTTAAAAGATTATTTACTTGATAGGGTATCAAAGTTCCACTACTTTGACTAAGAATACTTGGACCGTGTAAACCATGCTTCAAAAGTTCCACAAGGACTTGGACCAAGTGGACTTGATTTGAGTTACTTAGATCATATAAACCCAGCTTAAGTCATAAAGAAATAAAAAAATCAAGAATAACTTTCATAAAATTAATGAAATAAAAATTTGACTAGACAATTTTTTTTTTTTTTTTTAAGGAAATTAACACTCCAGTTTACATGTAAGTAATTCATTAATTAAAAATCATTTTCTTAGATTAAGAAAAGAGTAGAGAAAAGGATGTAATTCAAGATTTATATACATTTCTTATTTATTATTAATGGAGTTCCATTTTAAATGCACTAAAACTGTTATTACTATTAATATTTATGTAATTAATAATTTCATTCGACTTTTTTAGATTAGGTATATAAATAAACTGTTTCCACAGCAAAGAAGAATAAATTAGGAAGCATGGTAGTGATACAAAATAAACATGCAACATCCAAGCAATTGTGATATTCCTTACAATCATTTAGAATTATTTAATTTATTCTTTTACTGTCAAGCACGCAATAAATTTTAATAAAAGTGATAGATGGTGAGACATGTAATTGAGCATGTTTTTTGAAATTCTAATTTCAAGAGTAGAAAACTGAATTTACATTAAACAATTTTCGAAAAATGTATATACTTCATTTAGAAGCTTCAAACTCAATAAGGACAATTTTTTATCACAATGTAAATGTTAGGTATTTTTAATCTAATACTAAAACCATGATATCCCCAATATTATTGTTTATTTTTTTAATATTTTTGCAATTGCTTTTGCTCCCTTAGCAACTGTTTGGCTAGATGAGGCGTTAAATGAGACACTTCTTAACCCCTTGAAATTGGGGACACTGAGTCAGTGTGTTGGTTAGTATCCTTAGGGTATTATCTTTTAAATAGAAAATAATTTAAAATTTGCTTGTTAGAAAATAGCTAAAAAACCAAAAAATCTATAACAGTCATCCCATTGCCGACGGGAGATCATTGTTGCACTCAAATTCACATTAAAAATATCAAAAGATATTAGACATGTTGTTAATAGGATCCTCCTTTTAAACCTAAATATTCTTTTATGTACTCTGAAATTTCTCAAATAGGTAGTCTGACTTCATAGGGCTCCCTAAACTATATATATTTTTTATTTATTGTTTGGGCTTCTTAAAATCAAAAAAATCACATAGATGTTGTCATAAAAATAAAAATATTAAAGGTGAATTTCTTACATGTTGCCATTTTCTACAGTTGAGTATTTATATATTTCTACAGTTGGTTGGAAAATGGAATTATTTATTTAAAAAAAATGAATATTTCTTTAAGAATAAAATGTATAATATTCTATTAAGTGTTAATGAAGTACATTCTTCTTTTCTAAAGAAGAAACAGTACTAAAATTGAATTACTTGAACTTGTTCGTATAGTATAAATACAAGCTTTTCCCCTAGCATTTTAAGCTAATAAGTAAATGAAATCACTTCTTCAACGTGAACAAAATGTAAGACATTCACCTCAAATTACATTGATGAAATTAATGACACTTGTCACACAAGGAAATATCTTATCACGCTTAATTATCAATTAAGAATAGCACCATCATGTGCGAGGACTAAGGCTGAAGCTCTTCATCTATTACTGGTTGATCACTGTTTTCCCGCATACTGTTATTATTATTATCGTCATCAATCATCATTTCCACGTCTATTTCTTGTAGTGCCACAGGTAAAGAAATAGGCCGAGATTCTGTATTGGAACATTCTGCCTTATCGTTGTTGGAACATTGCTCTCCATTAATTGACAGAGACCGGCCTATAGAGTTTAAGGGAGGCTGCCACAAAACAAGGGCTGTGCATTCTTTGTTAAACTTGTCCAGTATAGTACTAGGTACAGTACTTGATTTAAATTTGAAAGTAGGATTAAATTGAGATTTGAGTTCGTCACACATTTTGAGAGAAGGCAACGATTCGCTTTCTTTAGAGTTACTATCTAGAATATACTCAAGAAAAGAACAGTCATTTTCCGTCGATGGATTTGATTCGTGGGACGTATATGAATTGCTCAGGTGAATTCCTTTCAGCTGTGATACCATTTTTTCTTCATTAATATGCATTTTTAAAGGAGGCATTATTTCCACTAAAGACTCACCTTTCCTTTTCTGGTGAAGAAAAGGCTTGGGCCTAGATGATTGAATAAAAGATGAGTTTTCTTCCCACATAATGGAAAATATGTAAGTAATAGATCACCAAAATTATCACTCAATTGAAAGAAACTTTAACATTTAAATGGAAACAAATTCTGTATAACAGACAAGTCAAATCGTAACCCAAGTTTGTAAACAAAAATATTTCTATTATAACACTAGGGTTACCTTCAAATTCTAGAACTCTCTTTAGAAGTCTAGAAAAATCTAAATCAAGAACTTTCTAAAACTTCGACATTTTCTTGCTTCTGTATCTACGGTTTTAATTAAGTTACATATTATATTAAATTAAAGAAAAATTAACAATTTCATATTTAATATCAGGTTGTGACCAACATCTTTTTTCTAACAGTCGCTGGTTTTTCCTCATTAATTTCCCCCCTTTCAATTGTTTTTGTTTGTTATCAAGTATTATCGTTATCATAACAGATAACAGTTAACAGTTCCGTTTAAATTTTATTCAATAATGAAGTCCACGATTTCACAGTTATATAAATTTGCACATTTTCATTGCAGGCCACGTATATATTCCAGTAGGAATAATCCAATTACTTCAGCTAGCCAAAATAAATATTTATTCCGTGGTTTTGAAGGTGAACGTTTTTTGGCTAGTGCCAGTTTTAGTTGTTGGCATTGCCAAACTGAATACCAGACTTTTTGTTACTTTTGTCCTAAATGTGAAAAACTACAGAAACCGACATCTTCCGTTTCGTTTTTTGAGCTTTTTAATGTCCAGTGTTCTTTTGAAGTGAATCTTGAAAATTTATCTAAACAGTTCCGTTCTATTCAGACCCAGCTTCACCCAGATAAGTACAGTCAAAAGGATTCCAATGAACAAAATTTATCTTCTGAATACTCTTCTTTAGTGAATAAGGCATACTCCTGTTTGCAAAACCCATTGAATCGTGCTTTGTACATGCTTGAACTTAAAGGTATCACTATTGAAGAGGAAAAGACTCAAATGGATAAATTATTCCTCGTTGAAATGATGGAATTAAATGAAGAAATTGACGCTGCTGATCCGAAGAAGTTGGTGAATCTCGAAGTAGAAAATCAAGCTCGTTTGAAGAAACTGTATTCAGAATTTTCAAAATACTATAGTGACAACGACTTGAATATGGCAAAGGAAACAGTATTAAAAATAAAATATTTTGTTAGTATGGAAAATAGAATAAAAGAGATAAAAATGAATATGTTAGGTTAAATTATATTTTTTTCGAAATTCATGGAAATTGTATACCAATAAACTTCTCGTTAACGTCAATTTGTGACTTAATTTTAACTTGTAAAAGATATTATATAGTTATATTGATAAATTTAGCCCTAAAGTTCTGATCAATAAACGATTACTTTATTGTACTGCTTGCTATTTAACTACTGATAGCTAACTAAACTGATGAATGTAGCATAGCAAATAGTACTTTCGGTAAATTTGCAGTTATCCAGCCATCTAGAAGAAGAGATTAAATAAAAGGGGGGAGGAGGTCACTCAAATGTATAGTTTTTTTTATTAAGGGACATCATCTCTCAAATGTATAAATCATATAGATATAATCTTCCAAATGTAGTTGAAAAGGGGTGTAATCTCTTAAGTGTATAAATCAAACGAAATTGTGCCGCCGAGTAATTCTTAAATGTATGGATCAATACAGGATAGCCATACTTCCATTTGCCAACACCTACCTGTTTAACCCTTCGAGACACAGGCTGGCGCATGGAGTGTGCCACGTGTAATAAAGTTTTTGCAAATCACAGATTCACGATGCGAGAATAATAAAACCTCAATTTACCCTACCACTAGAGAACCCTAAAACAGATTAAACAGTCTGCTTTGATTATTGCTTCGTTCTGCATTGTTTTGCCGTATTTATTTGGCTTGGTGTACTGTATTCGCCGCCCGTGCCACCATGTCCGGTATACAAAAATTATGCCATCTGATCAATATTTTTCGGTTTTGCATGAGTTGTCGGATTAGGATGATGGTTGTGAGGAGTTATCTTACGACTTTGACAACTAATAATAATAAATAGGGTTGATAATTAAGGTTGAAAGCCCGATACTAAGAAAGAAAGCTGAAGGAGTAATTACTGATATTTTATAGTAATTTTTATTTTTATAATTAAAGATATCATTGAAAAATAAATATGTAATACATCAATTGACTTTTTAGTTCAACATATCCAAAACGCAATCTAGATAATCTGGATTTAACCAATTTATAGTTTGAAAAATGCATTGGTGCATAAAGTGCGCTGCCCGTGCCTCTTTGTTTGTCCACTATAGCCATGCCACGAAGGGTTAAAATGGAATTTTCAGCACATTTGGTTATAAGCAAAAGATCCATAAATCACTTAAATTCAAGCAATGACTTACATTATGGCTCTTTAAATTGAGGAGCCTCTGTTAAATATATTATCATGTATATGTAACACTACTTATAGTTGTTTTACAATTACAGTCTTCGCACAACTAGAATCGACACGTTGACAGCGCGGGAAATTGAGTGACACACAGATTGGCCAACCTCTCTGGGGGAAAAAATAAAGCCCCTACGAAGCCTTCTTATACTGTTATCCAGAGGGCCTCTCCCCTCCACTAGAGACATTTATCTTTGCCTAGTTGGCCCGACCTTTTGTCCGGGAAAATCTCAAGCTCTCATTGGCTCGTCCCCCCTTTTGCTAGTTTTTCCCGCGCTGTCAACGCGTCGATTCTAGTTGTGCGAAGACTGTAGAGTTTACTCTGACAGTGTGGAAAAATAAAAAGAAATGGAGGAGAGAGCCAATGCGAGTTCGACATTTTGATATCTGACCTTCTAGAACTCTATCAATTTCTCTTCAATTTCCCTGCGCTGTCTAAGTAAGCTCTAATTTTAATATAACTATTACTATTAAATATTGAGAAATTGTTTTTTTTTTTTTTTTTTTTTTTTTTAAATATTTTGTTTGTACTTTTCAATTAATAATTTGAAATTCATATTTTACATATTTTTAATAATTTGTCCTACAGTAAATTAAATTTCTTAAATTGAAAAAAATTAAACACTTTATTGGAGGCAAGTAGTGAGGTTTGTTTCCTTGTATGTAAATTTTATTGATGGTAGGGTATGTAGCAAAAAAAAAAAAAAAAAAAAAAAAATCAAAAGCTTACTTTTGCAATATTTCGACCCCTCTTTGGGTCATCTTCAAGCTGAAAACAAATTTACTATCAATAACTCCAGTAAATTTGTTCTATTTTTTAACATATTACATAATTAAATTGCTTTTAATATCTATCTGACTAGAAGATTACTGTTTCACCCTGTTCATCTTAAACACAATAACACCCTGGTTAGAATAAAAAGACTTTTCTTAACATGAACAGGACAAAACAGTAATCTTCTAGTCAGGTAGATATTATAAGCAATTTAATTATGTAATATGTTAAAAAATAGAACAAATGTACTGGAGTTATTGATAGTAAATTTGTTTTCACCTTGAAGATGACCCAAAGAGGGAACGAAATATTGCAAAAGTGAACTTTCAATTTTTTCCTACAGACCCTAGTATCAATAAAATATTAATTTTAAGTTTAAAGGATTGACCATTAAAATTGAAAAACACTGATATTATTTTATCCATGATATTTTCTGTAATAATTAATTGTTTTTTAAAAATTCTAACTTGCAACTTTTTTATTTTACATTTACTGTTTTTACTAGACACAATTTAATTTAAATTTTATCACTGTGGTTTTGTTGTTAACATGTTGGGAATATCAGTAATTCAACAGCAAAGGTCAATGATGTTAACCTTTATGAGTTACTTTAGGTTTTTGATATTGACCAGACCTTAAGGTCAACCTCATTTACTCTACCATCATCACTTCTTCAACAAATTATCTAGTCATACTATGAAATGTTAGTGGAATTTCAAATATATCAGTTGTATTAAGTTGTTTGACATAAACATGTAGAAAAAATTCATTACTTTTAAGTGAATTACGTTTCATCAACGTTTTTTTTTTATTTACATGAATACTTATTTATGTAATTTATTTATTTGTATTATGAGTTTTATAATTATCTAGTAAAGATGTAGTTATCCCCATAACATGTTAGCTTTAAAATTACATTAAGGCAATGGTTTAAATTGCATCTACTGACTGGGAAGTAACCCTCTATTTAAAATATATATAGGAATATGATTATAATTAACAGCCTTTTGTCAGCTATTTTTCTGATTATTCCTTTTTTTTTGTATCAGTGATAACAGTTAATTGGTAAACATCCAGAAAATTTGTTTAGGTGCCCTTCATTAAGACCAACTAATTTGATTTTTTTGAGGATTATCTTATTTAGAAACTATCAATTCATCTAGTGCAGCGGTTCTCAACCTTTCTTAACCCACGTACCCCTTTTTTGTATAATTAACTGTGCGTACCCTAAACTGTGCGTACCCCTAAACTGTGCGTACCCCCTAAAAACAAACCCTTATTTTTATAAATTCTATTTATATTAGATGAAGTGTTGTTAACTACTGCTACTTCATAGAAACAGCTGTAAATAGGTTATTTTAATTCCAAACGATTTTTTAATTGACATTTTACTAAAAAGTTTTTATTTATTAGACAGAAATGTAAACAAAAACCTTATTTTAACTCACAGTGTACCCCTTACACATTTTTGCGTACCCCCAAGGGGTACGCGTACCACAGGTTGAGAACCGCTGATCTAGTGGATGATTCATTTTTAAATTAGCTATAGTTTAAGAATATTTTATGGCATATAGATTTTTTAAAAACATGAAAACAAATATAAATAAAAATTAACTATTTTATTAACTGCTGAAGAGATTTTTAACTTGTATATTTTAGATGTTAAATTATATTTTATAATAAAGTCTTTACTGTTTGGCTGTGTAAGATTAATTTTTACTCTTAGAATACTTCTCTATAACCACTAACATACTTCAGTGTAGCTTTAATTACTAGCTCTCCGAAGCTTACTAGATTTCCGAAGCTTAACACAAAGTTTGATCTCAAACTCACTCATGTTTATTTATAAAAACAATAGACTCCTTTGACATCTCATGAAGTGACATTAGAAGAACATAACTATAAAATATTCTCTATTCTACAAATTCAGTGTAAAATTTAGGCTGTTGAATTGAGTGCAATAGGCTTACTGCTAAAGCTAGTAGTAGTAGTAGTAGTAAGGTATGGGTAGGACGAACCACTTGTTCGACCCTATCAATTAGGCCTTCATTCGGGCCCTTTTTACTAGCCCCATGGTAACATGTAAATAGATGTTGCCAACACTTGGTATCCTGGTGTATTTATACCTTTGTATTTGTTGTAGAAGAATTTATAGTTAGCGTGGAGCCACTCTTGATCCTACTGTCTGTAAATTTTTTGATGTGACGATGCTCAGGCTACATGATTAAAACCTCAAATCAATAAATCTTCGTCACTAATACTCAGATTTTTATTTCCATCCATACTTCTAGAATATTATATTTTCAGGAGTACAAAACTAGCTACCATCTGCTATCTTAAATTATAGACTTTTTTTGTTTTAACTTTTAAGACTAAATTTGTTTTAAGAGAGTGTATTTATTACTTCAAAGCAGAGGTGCCCATCCCCCCCCCCCCCCCCCCAAGGCTCATGGCGCAAACTCCCAAAAACTTCCTGAATCACTTGGAATATTTAAAAAATCCCCCCAATCCATGTAAAATACCCCAAATTGGATTCCCCCCAAATATTCTGATGGCGCAGCTTTTGCCATCAAAACCCCCCTGTGGACACCCCTGCTTCAAAGATTAATTCAATTTTTTTATGCTATGCAATTAACCAGTATTCATTCATTGCAATGTTTGTGCTTACCCAGAAGAGCACTCATTGATTTCACTCATGTCCTTAATTGCTTTTTTTTAAATATGTATGAAGTTTACATAATAAAAATCTCCCCTGCACAAAATTATATGCTTTTCTATAAAAATTGAAATTCCCAATTCTAATCAATATTCTTCCTTTAAACTAAAGAAAATACCTATGCTTGTATGGGCTTTCAAGAGAGGAACATTTTTTTTTACATAAATAAAAAAAACATTTTATTACACGTTATTGAACTTATAGATAATACCCTCTAAAAAGAGAGAAACATTGAGTATTATAATAACATATAAATATTATTATATTGTTTGATAAAAAAAAAAAAAATACATCAAAATATTATTCATTGGAAATTGGAAACTTCAACTTGACCAATGAAAATGAAATAGTGGATTCGTTGTAAGTTAGTTTAGTGCTGTACAATTCAAAAAGAATGCGCTAGGATCGAAGCTATCTGACAGATCTCTTGAGGATACTGGCATCTGATTGGTCGTCGTTGCCGGCAGACGAGTCTTTTAGTTCCAACAGTTTTTCCAGTCTTTGTTTCTCTTCGGGGCGCTTTACGTCGGTCTGTTGTGCAGCTTGCTGTCTATTTATCCTGTTTTCCGTTTTAATTTTAATATGTTTCACCTTTCGTGCGAATTAATTGATTTACTCTGTTAATAACGAAACGAACTGGATCCAAGTTTAAAATGTTTTCTATAGTGGTCAAGAAACATATTGACGAGTAAGTATTCTGTATACATGTATTTTACCGATATTGATTCCGTTCCTCTTTTCGCAGCATCCCTTATCAAATATTATAATTTTGTTTTAAGAATTACAAGACACTTACTAGTCATAAAATAAGTAAATTTACAGTCGTACATTGCAATTAATTTACTGTGATAACAATCGAACTTTTTTAAGGGGCTTTATCTGTAGATGTCTGGAACATAATTTTAATACGCCGAAAACAGTAGGGATGTGAAAGGTGAATGTGTGGGTGAGTAATAGAAAAGTTTGTTTTTACGAATTTATTTTGTTGAAATTTACACTCTAGAATTTAATAAATGGAAGGTGTATTTATATCTAAAGTGTTGTTTAAGTATTGTTATTAGTTGATCGTGTATTTATTGACGGATGTCTTATTTCGACTTTACAAATTTAATGTAGGTATATGCAATGTTATTGTCAAAACCATTGACGAGGTTTTTGACATTTCTTTGAAATTTATTTTTAAATTAGCATTTAATTTGACATTTTAGGAGCCGCGTATTAAATTTGTGTTTATGTATTGGTTCTCACTTACTGGATACAAGTACACTTATTACTGGACCAAGTAATTTGTTTCGTTCTTTTTGTTTACATAAATGATGATTTCATAATCTATTTGTCTTTTAAGTTTATATCGTGCTGTTCTAGTAATATCAATTTAAGTCGTCTTTTTAAGATATCAAAATTTGAGTATACTTACTTATATAAATTAGAATTTTGTATTAAATTTTGCTTAAGTTTTTATCTAAAGTAATGCCAAAACAGCAAATTTTGCAAAATATTCTTAATTTTATTCTACACAATCTCTAAAAATGGTTGACCAACACCAACAAATCTTAGTTGTATCTACCAAAATTTCTCATTGTCTACAGGTTTGTTGCAACCTCCCTATTTGTACTTTCATTTGTTTCTCAAATTATCAGGAATCTTTTGTTTGACAGGTTTTATGCTTAGGCGCTTACTACCTATTGTTAAAAAATCATAGTCAGGTTGAAACAGGTTTGAGACTCTTGTATTGAAAACATTCAAGGAAACCTAGTAGATAGGGAATCTTCCTGTTGACATGTGTGACGACCAGTACTTGGTTTTGGCTGAGGATCCTTTAGGCCCTACAATAAACGAGGGTAGGTTGAAACAGTTTGGAGGGCAGTAACAAAACAGCATAAAAAAAACATTTTAGCCGTTCCAATCTGACTTGGGTTGGAAAGGCTTTTACCACTGGGTATGCTCGAGATGATTTCCTGCTTGGTTGGAACAAACCTATTAAAACCCAAAGAGCAATATTGATCAGTTTGTAGTCAAATACAATGATATAATGTCAGTTGTGCTCACTTTAGTTGGCTATTATTCACTGATGTGGTCATGTCCATTCAAAATTTAATATTTTCTGTTTTTTTTTTTTGACAATAACTGATCTATTTTGCTCAGTAAACCACTAAAATTTTCAAACTATGTAATAGTAGTGTCCAAGACACCATCCAGTTCTTACTCACTTGATAGAAGTGTTCTGATAAAATGTTGCTCTGATTACAGATAATGTTTCTGTCAGTTGCTATCTTGCATTGCTAAGTGTTTTTTTTTTTTATCATGAAGAATAGTGAAATAAACAAAGGACTTTTGTTTATAGGTTGAATAGGTTTTGAAGTAGGTGATTGGTTGATTTTCGCATGGATTCCCATCCCCCCCCCCAATGCCAATGGTGCAAAAACAGCCTGAATCACTTGAAATATTTAAAAAATCCCCCCCCCCAATCTCTGAAAAATAACCTAAAATTGGATTTCCCCTAAAAAATTCTGATGAAGCAGCTTGCGCCATCAAATCCCCTTGTGGGCACCCCTGGATTTTTGTACTAGGATCTTACGTAGTCTCTGGTCCTAACAAAAAGTAGCCTGTAAACCCATTCAGACAGTCATTAAAGACTACAAATATATAAAAACAATTTTTTTGGTTGTATGTCATATTATGTATTACATTAAAGTATCTTGTGATTAAAATTATTTATTAAATTGTATTTTTTTTAATATAAAAAAGGGATTCCATAAATAATCAATTAATTTAAGAAATATGTTAGATACGAGCACCACTTTCCTCTATCTGAAGATTCCTGGATTTTTCCAGTTTATTTATTTTTTTTTTTTGACAATTTTTAGGGGGCCCAGGTTCACTAGGAAAATTTAATTCTCTTCGGGCCCCCTAAACATATAATATATATTTCAAATTCTATTGAAAATTCTGAATATTTTCTACAGTAGAACCTCTTAACCTAAATACCTAACGGATCACAAACTGATAAAAAAAAATTTTGGATGAGATAACATACATTTGTTTAATATATAACAATACCTTTTGCAAACAGAGTTGCGCTATACAAATAGAGAGAAATATATATAAAAAAATGTATATAAAATGTCTTATAACACCTTTAGCTTTAAAAATTACCTATTATTTATTAACCAAAATTTTGGTTATCCGAAATCACTGCGACCCCTTTTATTTCAGTTAACAGAGGTTCTACTGTAGTTTGAAACGCTTCAATAAAACATTTAATTGCTTATCTCAATGTCTTATTTTTATATTCTTCAATTTAATTTTGTTATTCTTTTTTTGTTTGTTTCAGGTATTTTATTACTTAAAAAGAAGAAGGCTATCTTTGAAAGAACAGTGGTTAATACAGTTAAATTAATAATTTATAATGTGAAGCTTGTGTCAAATTAACTATGATATAGAAGTGTCAAAAATAAATATTTATATTGCATATTGTCAACACTATGAATAAGTGATTATGGTGTCGAGTTGTAAGACTGTAAAATTCGGACTGCTGAAACAAAAGAGACTCTTGTTTATTTTTGATAGGTAGGAGATATAAAGGGAGAGATGTTGGGTAACAATATACAGAGTGCAGTAGATGAAGATAGCAATGATTATAGCAATACGACTGTGAGCAATTCATCTTTTGCTTGGTCTATGCTTACTGTGACCGGATGTCCGGGATGGTCGGCACCAGGCCACATCTACTTCCAATTAGCCAACATGTTCTTCTTATTCTCCTACCTGGCACCCAACAGATTGTTCGGCATCCTTTACCTTCGAGGTACCATGCTAGTGGGATGTGCTTTCATAGCACTCTGGGGAGCAGCTGTCAAGTGCTCCTATGATGCTCTTATTTGGAATGCTCTGTTTGTTGTCATCAATTTCATACATGTTTGTGCCATTATCTACCAGATTGGACCCTTAAAGTTTCCCAAGGAAATTGAAGAGGTAATTTATTTTTATTTAATTTTTTTTCTTTACCCAGGGGAGGGGGTTAAACCTATGATTATTCAAACCATTGCCAGTTATATCGATTATGATTTATGACCAAGTTTAAAGTTTCAGGGTAGAGTTTTGCGAGGTTGCTAACCACCTAGCTACACTGATCTTCTTTTACTAATATCTCTTTCCCTTACTGTTATTTCTTTGGCTGCATGATTTATTTGAGATGGTTTAAAAAATAGTATTTGGTGGCAAATCAATGATTATTACAATAAGTCTTGATATTAATTGCTATAACTTTATATACTGCTGATTACTCTCTTAAGTGTAGTTTTCAACCAAATAACTTTCCCCAAAGATACCCATATTTAATGTTTTTTTGCCCTTACGCACTCAATAAAACTTAAAATAAACAATATTGGGGTTTATTGATAATGATTTAGAGTGCGTTCGGAACTACAGACCAGGTCCACTGGCGGTTTGTTGTTGTCAGTGTCATGGTCACTGTAAATAATTGTTGCTGCTTCGGGGTCAAATTTGTTTGCGTGTGAATCTATTGTGAGTGCTTAAGTTTAAAAAATATATTAATTTTTATCTTTTTAAGTTTCTGAGTTCTCTCTCTCTCTCTATGTATATAAATGAAATTAATGTTTATCTATACATTGTTCAGATTTGCAAAATTATTGGATACTTTTCCATTTCTTACATTCCGAAAACCGAATCCGCCATTAACTTTTTTTTGTGTATGTATGTGTGTTTTCTGTTTCTGTCTCCTCCAGTCCGACTTTCTAGGCACCAAACTGGCTTAACGAAATTGATTATATTTTTTGCAGAGGTGTGCGCTTGTTGTAGGGCTTGGTTTTTCATCAAAAACTCTTGAGGCGTAGATTAATAATATTTAGGTTTTTCATATTTTTATAATCTCAATTAAGGTCATTGCTTGTTTAATAAATTGTTATTAATCGAGCCTAATAATAAAATAAAGGCATTTTTGCATGTAAATAGCCTCCAAACTGCAATTCTGGGGTATTTTGTTTTCATTAATGGAATGAATGATCAATAACATAGTTCAGCTTCTTTTTTTATGAAGGTTTTGGAAACGAAAATATTAGGCATTTATTTTAATTGCTTAGTCCACTTAATAATAGGAAAACTTACCTCTGATCCTCCTAGCATGAGCCCCGTATGAAGCGCAGGGTGAAGGCAAGTAGCAGATAAAAAAAAAAAAATGAAACAATTTTTCACAAAATCATTTCACTGTGAAGTAGACAATGCTTTTGAATCAAGCACTGTGAAGGTAACATTATGGTTAACTAACCGAACTATCTGTAATCTGGATTTGGTTGAAGTGTTTGCAACAGCTCTGGTTGACTGCTAAATCAACCAAAGGTTTGTTTAGGTCGTTCTTTCCCTTGTTTAGGTTGGTCTTTACTGACACACTGGTTGCTTCTTGATCTGCTTAGTGATTCCAAACGCACCCTATATCAGGCCAGTTTTTATTGTATTTGGTCATGGCCATCAATTTACAGCTGACTTGTTCACTATATTCTGCAGAAAGGTACTTACATTTTTTTTTTTTTGGCTATAACTAAGTTCTCTAATTTCCTGGTTAGTAAAACCATCCTGGGATTGTTATTGCTTGGTTAATATTTTATTTGTGGACTATTCTTTGAATTTTGTGTTGAAAATAAACATTGCTTAAACCTAAATTGCTTATTTTACTACATTATATTAGGAAGAAGAAAAAAAACCATAGTTGAACAAATGTTTTGTCTCTAAAAAAAGTTAAAGACCTCCTCAAAAAATTTTTTTTTTCGTTAAAATTCCCTAAAAGATAATAATTAGACAAGGGATGTTTTTCTAACATAAGTAAATATATGAGAGATTAATTTTTCTCACAAAATTATGCAAATAGTCTCCTTATCTACTCTTCCTGATAAGAAAATAATGAGGAATGACTTGTCAATAAGGTTTTTAAGTAGTTAATCTTGAGTTGTTTGATTATCTGTAGATTTGTTTATTTTTATTTAAACTGACATGCCTATCTATGTATTGGCTGAACAAAATAATATATACATTTTTGTTTTAGAAAAACAAGTAGATAGGCCCCAGGCCCCTGTAAAAAAAGGGCATGATAGTAATAACTTAGTAGACAATATAAAACATTAATTTGCAAATACAGGGTGATTTGCCATAAGTCTATAAATGTAAAGATCAGATAATATAAATTTTAAGCGTTAACCAACATTTCAAAACAATTTATTTTCTCCATCCTAATATCTTAAAAATTTAATATGAAAAAAGTTCATACTAGGTGTTAAATAAGTGTTGGAATTGTATGTGTAGAATTATATATGTGTTGATTAATATTGAGCCCTTCCTCTTGACTAATTTTAAGTACCTTACTAAGTATAGCAGTATTATAATATATTGTATAGGATTCATAAATGTCAAGAGTAGTGAGTGGATGTTTCTTATATAATAATCGGTGGGGGGGGGGGGGGGGGGGGTAGCCTGAAGAAAGATCTCAAATATTGTTACTTTATCTTTAATACTCAGATTATTTTGTCCAACCTAACCTCCAGAATAAATGTATTTATATATTACATAAATCCTTCACACTGATGTAAAACAAATCGTCGCCAACAGTTCCAAGCCTCTGCGAAGACAACTCATAACTTTGTAATCATGTTCTAAAATAGTCTTATGTATTTTAAATTAAGGGGGAAGTAGTTTTTCAAAATAATAAATTTACTGAGTAAAAAAAGTATATATTTGCTGATTACCCCTGATAATAATGTTCTGCTAAGGAGGTATTTAATTTAAAAGTACTGAATTAAAAGTTATAATTGAAGTAGGTATATTTTCCTCGTGCTTTTATGTATGTATATGTATGCATCTATACAGGGTGATTCATTTTTAATGTAAAAAAATTAAAATTTAGATAGGGCACCCTTAATTAAACAAAAAGTTTCTATGAACCATACCTCAACTGTGCTTGTTTGGCAACCATAGCCACTTTCAAATTTTCAAAAAAACAAACAAAAAAACAGCATCTTTTTCAAGAAAAGTGTACATATGTATATATATTTTTTCTTTAAGCCAGAGCCATAAACTAAGCACTATTTTAAAGGGCATAAATAGGCGCCTGAATATAAGGTGTGACCTTGTTATTAGAACAAAGATGAAACCAACATCAATCGTTTTAGACAAGTATCCTAAATAACATATCAAAAGTATAAAAAAATATAATTGGTGAAAATATGCCATTTTTTTTTCAAAATGGCGTCGAAATTCTGACTTCACAATCATAGTTGGCGAAATTATACCCTTCATCATTAGTGTTCCTCTTAAAATTACCTTTCCGATGATACCAAATATGGCCAGATGTAACAATTGGAAGGGGTACTAAGGAATTGTCATGGAAATATTAAAGCTGGACGGGCACAGAGGTTTTGACCCCCACCCCACACATGCCATAACCTCACTCCTTTAATATTGATTCTAGAGACATGAAAAGTTTGATGAGTATTCTCTAAGAAAAGCCATAGGGTTGTTTGTTTTTGCTTTTTCGTATCACTTTTAGTTTCATTTAACAAAAAATATATATATATAAATAAAAATATACAGGATGTGTTGAAATAAATAAAGCTATATTCAATCAAATTTACTTGTAAACAAAATATTATGATATAATTATATTAATTTTCCTATTCGTTTAATTAGATTATTTATACTTTTTGAAATGCTGGCAGAGGAAAAATTTAAGTATACTGATGCTCACAATCCCTGAAGTTATATCCAGTGCACAGTTAACTGGTTTACTGTTAAGGCAGTAAGCTCGTCAATCTGAACACTTCGATCCACTCTTTGGCATCCTCAATAAATTATTTGAACAATTAGTTTTACATTGGCACAGTTATAACTTGGTGCTGCGAAGCAAAGACACCGGCACTAGTTACAACCCCAATCTGTGGGATTCAGTTTTTCCGTTCTAATCTGTACTTTCACTTGATAAATAAACTCCAAGACTGTGATCTGTGATAAATAGCTGAATCCGAAGTCGGTGGAAGTTCTTTGACTTGAACAAATGTAGCGAACTCTGTAGTCTTCTGACAATTTATTTTCTTACATAGGTTCTCTAACGTTTCACCTTACTTGTCACCATAAATATTACATATCTATACAAACTCTAGCCTAGAATGTGCAGTCCTTGGTTGACGATCCAGTGGGATAACCACCGAATACTAACTACTGTTGCTTTAATATATTTTTTGGTCTCGTTCTCTCGTACTTTATGTAGGTAACTCTCACATACGCCATTAAATGTAGCATTGTGCCTCATGATATACGTTGAAAGAATGCACCACTGTCAATCACATTGTAAACATCCACAATGGGTTCCATTTTCTCAAAAGATCTAAGTTTCCACAATCCATGCTTGTCCTAGAGTGCCAAAGGCTAACTTCTTAGTCGCTCATGAACATATTACTTGAATATTGTCATCTATGTGCGATGCATAAACAAACCTTTGGAAAAGAAGTTGTAGTTCTATCTGTATGGTGTCTCCATCTCAGTTCATTTTATTCTTCCTTTTTTAGGGTTTCGTTGGTAAAACCAAAAGAAGAAACCCTTATAGTTTCGTTCCTGTGTCTGTCTGTCTGTCACTGTGTACGGTTCCAATAACTTTTGAATCAAAAGAGATAAAAACATGAAAATTTCCAGTATTAAAGATCGTTTTGACGCGCACACAGGAAAAATATAGCAAACTCAAAATTATTAGCTGTTCAAATTCAAAATGGCGGATAATTCGCGTCACACGAAAAAAATTTTTAAAATTTTTGAGTGGGGTACCAAATGAAAGGTATTGAAGAGTAGATTACAAATATATATATATAAAAAAAAAATACCACTGTTCAAAGTGTTCAATTTTCGGCACCATTTTGTCAAAAAACATCGAAATTTAGCGTGTCCCCCCCCCCCCCCCCCTAAAATCGTATTTCCGCTGTTACTAAAAATATAGAAAAATATGCAAAATGTGCGGTCTGGTGGGCCATAGAAAAAATATGATTAGCAATTTGATCTGATTTACTGGGAATCCAAGATGGCGGATAATTCATGTCAATCGAAAAAAAAAATGTTTTTTAAATTTTGTGTGGGGTATCAAAAGAAAGGTATTGAAGAGTAGATTACAAATATATTTACCACTTAGGGGAAGCGTTTAATTTTCAGCACCATTTTGTCAAAATTTTGCGTCCCCCCCTAAAACTACATTTCTGCTGTTACTAAAAATATAGAAAAATATGCAAAATGTGCGGTCTGGTGGGCCATAGAACTTATTTGATCTGATTTACTGGGAATCCAAGATGGCGGATAATTCATGTCACTCGAAATTTTTTTTTAAATTTTGTGGGGGATATCAAATGATAGGTGTATTGAAGAGTAGATTACAAATATATATACCACTTAGGGAAAGTATTTAATTTTGGGCGCCATTTTGTCAAAAGATATCGAAATTTTGCGTGTTCCTCCCCCCCCCCCTAAAATGTATTGTTTGGTTAGGATTATAATTAACAACATTCGTAAGATTTGCAACACTAATACTGGAAAACTGGAAATAGCACCGGAAGTTCATTCTGAAATTAATTTGTAATTATGTGCAGTAAATAATTAATCCTGCACTATTACCAGCTAATATAAAATAACCTGCTCTAATAAATGAACCAGGTACTAAAAAAGTACTATCTTTTTTACAATTACCTGGTGTGTATGTACCTGGCCAAATAATTGGACTATATAACCTTGAAATTCGAAAGTTAGCGTCCTTTTATGACATAAAAAAATTTAAGTTAAATGGCGGATTGAAAAAAACAAATCTTTTATGCTCGTAAAAGCCTAGAAAAGATGTTCTAGGCTACATCTAAGGAGGTATTTAATGTAGAAAACTGACGGAAATTATAATGGAGGTATTTACCTTGTGCATTCCCTCACCCCCTTCTAGGTTTAAATTGGAAATATCTTTACAGTGTGTCCCAAGATAGAGTATCCCAGATGAAAAATTTTCTTTTTTTGTGTTTTCAAAAAAAGTCATTCTTTATATAAACTCCTGCTTATTCTTAAACCTCTAAATATGATCAAATTTTCTTGATTTTGTGTACAGTATCTGTTGTTTTGAAATCTTTAAAATATGACTAAGAGACCCCCCCCCCCCTTAAACTACCCTTATTTTTGATGGTATCGAAAAATGTAATTTAGAAAAGTAGTTCAGAATTGCAAAAAACTTATACATATTAATTTATTTTATGAAAACAAAATTAATTACTTAAATCCAATAATAAGCTAATGTAATAAATAAAATTATCATTACAAGGAATTAATAATTCTAATCTTAACATCTAATTAAGTATTACAAAAGAAATCAACAGAGTTGAAAAAAAAAAAAAAAGAAATGATCATTTAAATTTATTGCCATCTACTTCTACGCAAATTTCGATTCTATTTATGAATTCTTTATAAGCCTTTTGAACTTGCTTAAGGGAATATTGGCAGTGCCTGTTTAATTCTTTCCTTTAAAACTATTTGTTGTCATAACAATAATTATCTCTTTTGTTTGTTATGAAAATCCAAAGGGAACAATCGTTTGTAGTTAGCTTATTGCTTAGTTTTAGAAAACAAACTAAACTTTTAATATTTCAAAAATTTAACTAAAAATTAATAATTCATAAAATAAATGAATATTTTTACGTTTTTTTTTTTTTTTTTGCAATTCTAACCCACTTTTCTAAATAATATTTTTTGATACCATCAAAAATAAGGGTAGTTTACTCCTGGTCATATTTTAAAGTTTTCAAAAACAGAACATCCTGTAAACAAAATCAAGATAATTTTATCATTTTTAGAGGGTTAAGAACAAGCAGGAGTTTTTATAAAGAATGACTTTTTTCTGAAAACCCAAAATAAGAAAATTTTTCCTCTCGGATACTCTATCTTGGGACACACTGTATGTAAAAATGAATGTTTGTCTGTCTGTCTCTTATGCCTTCCTAAACCGTTCATCCGATTGCGATGAAACTTTGAGGAATGGTTGGACGCACGCCCAGGAAGGTTTCTGAGTTGGTAAAACTATGTTTAAATTTTGGTACACAGGAGTGCGGGGTACAAATGTCGAAGTAATAAAAACCCTTTAAAGATGCATATCGTTGAAAAGCTCTTTAAGAGTACTGTAATTGTTGATGCAAATTTTTGTTCTATTTTCATGTAGGAGGGGGGTAAAATGAAAAATTGAGGAAAAATATTTCTATAATCTATCTATACATATAAATAAGATTGAATGTTACTTTATCTTTACGTCTCTTTTGCCAATATTGTATATTGTACAAGTATATATTTCAAATTTAATATACATTTTTCATCTAAGGAAACATTATATAACTAAATAAACTATTTATGAGGTTTTTCAAAGGTAGCAGCTATACATAAGTTATTAATGTTTATTAGGTGGTACGAAGTTCGCCGGGTCAGCTAGTCTTTAATAAATATACGCTTATGCTTATAACCTAAAAAGAAGTCTTATCCCAAGTATTAACTTCCAAATTTCAGAAGGTTCGTCTAGGCTGAATTCCCCGTCTTTTTTACTTTACCACTATTTCCTATTTCGCCCTCTTAAGGATATCATTCCCCATTGACAGAAATCAATATTTATTTAAAAATTATCATACTAAAAGGCTCTTATTTATAGCGTTTCGTTTCAAAGGAGTGATGAAAATTATGTTAGTAAGGCAGTAAGGGGACATGTTTTAAATAAGAATACATCCTCTATCTAAACATAATGCCGTTGTAAAATCCTTTTTCTTTGTGTCATAAAAATAAGCTAATTTCAAAATTTCAAGGTTCTAGTGCAATTTTTTTTGTTGACAAAATTACATGAAAAATTAAACACTTTCCACAAGTGGTATATATTATTGTAATCTACTCTTCAATACCTTTCATTTGATGTCCCACTCAAAATTAAAAAAAAATAAATTCGCCATTTCAATAACATGAATTATCCGCCGTTTTGGATTTGAACAGCTGATAATTTTGAGTGTGCTATATTTTTCCTGTGTGCGCGTCAAAACGATAATATTGGAAAGTTTCATGTTTTTATCTCATTTGATTCAAATGTTATTGGAACCGCACAGAGTGACAAGCAGACAGACAGACACAGGAACGAAACTATAAAGGTTTCTTTTTTTTTTGGTTTTACCAACGAAACACTAAAAATTGCTGTTTTAGTGAAACTGGTTCTGGAGATATCGCTTTTACAAATTTTCCTCCGTATAGTTTTATCGTTTTGAAAAAATACTTCCTCCTTAAGTAATTTAAGATGCATTTTAAGACTATTTTGTTACTTGAAAATAAAAGTTATGAATTTTGGGAAGAGTACTTTTGACGAATGTACTTAAGAGGCTTGAAACTGGCGACGATTTGTTTTACATCAGTGTGTAGGATTTATGTAATATATAAATTCATTTATTCCGGAGGTTAGGTTAGACATAATAATCTAAGTTTTATAGATAAAGTATAATTATTTGAAAGCTTTCTTCAGGATAACCCCCAGATTATTATATAAGAAACTTCCACTACACTACTCGCGACATTTATGAATCCCATAAAATATATTATTGAAGCGAGCGTAGCGAGCTTCCTACATTCAACGAAATATGCTCCGTGTCTGTCTGTCTGTCTGTCTGTCTGTCTGTCTGTCTGTCAGTAACGTTCACGCGTGTGACGATAACTTGAGTAAAAGTTGACCGATTTAGTTGAAATTTGGTATACATGATCCTTTTACTAATACTCAGGCTAAGTTCGTTGGACAGCGTGATCCGTCCAAGAGTTCGCGCGCAACGCTCGCGTAAACGAGAGGTTCAAAAATTAAATTGGAATTTCAGGACGGGAAAAGATTCTATCATCATCTATTCGATGAGACGAACATTTTTTTCAAATAACATTTTTTAGTAAAACCAACAGCGACACCGCTATGAATTAATAAAGATAGCTAAAACTATTAAAGCGGGCCTAAACGTTTATAATAGAGAAAACAACCTTTTTACCGATATCTTACGTTCTAACGTAACGATGTTAATAAAACTTCATAGACACCATCTGATGCACAATTGAAACAGGCATGCAAAATTTCAATTTGATACATGCAGTAGTTTGTTTGTTGCAAAGAGATAAAAATTATAAATATTGAAATAGAGATGTGTGGGTAGAGGAATAGTAAGAATGCGGGGTGGTTCCCTTACTACTAGCCGCTGCACTACTACCAGACCCATTATCTATCAACTCATCATGATTCACAATATCTTTTTTTTCAATATTCAATACATATTTATTACTATACGCTCGCTTCAATGATAGAGCCACGCGATGCCTAGTATAGTTATATTTAGTAAGGCACTTAAAATTAGTCAATGGGAAGGTAGATAGATAGAGGGGAAGGGTTCAATATTAACGTGGGAGTAAGGGTAAGTCCTCTAACACTTGCGTTGCTTAACGATATGAATAAGTAGGTACCTTGTATAAAATGTAATTTAACATTTTTTAGTTTGTATAGGATGGAGGAAATAAATTATTCTGATATGTTGGATAGCGCTTATTTTATTTTCTGATCTTTTTTTCTTTTAGAATCGCAGTTCTAGATAAAACAAGGTGTAAATTAAGTTTATAAAATACGCATTGATATTTACCACCATAATTTCCCTCTACTCAATAAACAAATCATTATTATACGATGTTTCAAAAACATCATTTTTAAATAATTAAACTTGGTGTTTTTACTTACTTCTGAAGCCCATTCAACTTATCTTGTGTAGAAATTGTTATTAATATTTTATTAGTTCTGAAAAATTATTTTGCAATTTACTATTATTCGTGCGTTATGATTTAGGCATTTTAATTAATAAGAAAATAGCAATGTTTGAAATCAATTTGTGAAGAGCCTGAATCCTTTTTTCTCTCTTCCATTCTATTTTGCCCTTCTTACGAGGAGTGTCCTTTCAGTTCACTTTTAGTATTGACCCAGAGCAGGGAGTAAATTTAAACTATTAAATAAGAAACGTTTTTAAACATTAAAATGGAAATGCAGCAAAGAGTAAAAATAATAAGGCTGTAGTGAGTTTTAAAGTTTATTTTTTTCAGTTGATAATTTAATAATTGACTATAAGATTGTAGATCTCTTGACTTTTATGGTCAAATTGTTATTATTCTAATTGATCAAGATGATCATCCTGTAAACCAACCAGTGAATTGCTCCGTATCGAGTTGTTATCTGGTGTTACTAATGCATCCGCAACTAATTCGTCAGATTCATCAATCCTACTGTACTGGGAACTAATAGCATCCAAAGCACCAAAACGTGGACCTCGTACTGCTTGACTTTCAAGGCACTCTGACATTCCTGCATTTGGTTTAAGCGCCATTTGCTGATTTGCTGCTCCTAAAAATATCAATTCAGTGTAGTTTAGAAACGGTTACCGTTTAAACATTTTAAATAGGTATATATGTGCTTATAATTTATAAATATATATTTAAATAGTGTGTGTCACTTTAACAGAATTTCAGCAGAAGGGTTAATCCAAAGCTTTAAGGAGCGTTATTTATTTATTTTTATTTTTTTTTGAGGCCACTGATGGTAACTCTGTGGAATTCCGGTTCAGTTTAATAAATAATTGTTGCTAAGTATGTGCTATCCCTCCAGGGACATTTTTCCTACACAATATGCGACGTATAAATAATTCCTTAAAAGTATTTAGACTAAAAATTACTGATTTCTTAGTTGATTTGTTTAAAAATAAAAAAAGAGGGGAGACATAAAAAATACCTGTTTTTTTAAGGACACATTGTGCAAAGATGAATTGACACACTTAGGAATCCTTAAGTTTAACACCCATGACTCATTTTTATTTTATGGATTTTTTTTTGGGTGCTTCCATATATTTTTTTTGTATTTGGTTTATTACACAAAACACTGACTACAAATTTTTCAACTTTTTGGAGTAATACTTTCAGAGATACAGGTGCGATAACGATAGCCAGACAGAGAGAGAAATGCAGGAAATTATAAGGGTCCTAGGCTTTGCCTAAGGACCCGGAAAAGATCATTTATTTAACACTTGTAAATGGACGGTTGGGGTTAAAAGTTTAATGTAAGTAAATGACAATATTGCTCTATGTATGAGTGAGAGTAATATAATCCTATCATTTCAGTATTCTCTATAAAGCTGTTGATGAGACCAATAGCTTTGCTTAATTAATGCAAACTGTGAGATTAATCAGGTTGATATGTTTAATTTGCAAAACACAAAGGAAAGCATGACTCCTTTGCACCTCTCAATGCTATCCAAAGCTCAGGCTTTTGACACTTTTATCTGGTATATTGCAATTCCTTCGATAATACGATGTGGTCTTAAATGACCCGGGAGATTAATGCAGGCTGTGTTTAATAAGAAAAGCAAGACCTATGCCTCCATGTGCAGATTTCTGATACCTAATTTTTATACTGAAATAAAGAAGAACACCCTTCAACAAAGGAATGCTGGAGATGCTTTATTAATGGATTAAATAATTAAGAATTGATGTAGGATGTAGTTAAAAGAAGTCTTATTTATAATATATCTAATTTTTTGAAATAGTAGTCGATGAATAATGATTCAATTTTAAACATCTCTGTCACAATTAATTAAATGAGTTATTTATGAGACATGTTTTTGGATAAAGGAATTTTAGGAAAAATGTAGTTTATAATATAAAAACCCGTAGTTTATCTTCTTTTTTGATTTTACATGAGATCATTGTTTGTTCTCATTTAATAATGTTTCATTCAATAGCTTTCTTGAATTAATAATGACTAATATTATTGTTACCATGTATAAAAAAAAATATGTGTTATCCGTTAGTGTGTTAGTTATCTTTCTTTTGACTGAGCTTATGTTCGTGAGTCATGTCCAACATATTTTTTTGTTGTTGTTCAAAGCCTAGTTTCTTATTTTATCATTTTTTTTTTAATAAATACAAAAAAACATAACATTTGTTTTTAAAGGTAGTTACTTTTTTACTTTCGCACCCCCCTATATCCCTTTGTGTTAATAGTTATTTATTAACTTTCATTGGCATAGTGCGGCAAATATTATTGGGGAAGCTCAATTAAGGAGTAATTGACGGCACCTATAAATTAGAAGAAACTCAAAATGACAGAAAAGCATATACATAGTATGCAATGTAAGGATATGCCTAATATTCAGTGCATTTACAAAATAACTAGGTGTTTCGTTTAAGGCTTGTTTTTTTAAATGTTTGTGTATGGAAATATTTATTCATGCATTTTTAAAGAAAGTAAAATGTAGGAATAAAATAATTGTATATCGTGTTTTAACTAAGCACACCACTTATATATATTTTTAAACAAAAATGTTAAAATTGAAAACAAATTGTAGACACTTCAATTATGTACTCAAAATGTACACAGTTGGAGGAATTGCATGCCCTTTATGACGTATACGCGAGCATAACCAATATATACATATATATATATAGATTAGTTTGAACAGCATTACTGATCATAAATTTTAATCAATGTAAAGGTATCAAGTATAATCGAGAGTGAAAGCTTCGATGTAACCAAAAATATAAATTTTCCACATCTTGGACTTGTACGTTTCCAATCTAATATCCAGAATATTAGACCGCCTTTTGAGCTTTATACGTTTCCACCCTAACATATTGGACCATGTTATGTTATGACTTTATGACTATGACCTATAATACTTCTAGTATTTACGGCTACTTATAGTTATACTTAACTGCTTAAACTGATTTTCTAAAAATCAGTTTTTCGTAAATATGCTTGCTCGCTTCCTATTATATATGATAGGCTATTGTTTTAGATCTTCCTCATTTCCCTCTTAGTAAATACATATATATTAATGCTAAAAACTTGTTTACTGCCTTCCAATTATTGAGAACAAACCTTATAATAAGATTTGCCATTAATTGATTGATTTAAACGTAACAATGTCACAGTGTTATTACTTTGATGATAATGGTCGGCTTCCTCTTTTGTAACTCAAAAGATGTTAAATTCGTCTTTTGTTGAGTAGAGACGTAAGAAATTAGTTATGTACCGCATGCTTGTGAGAGCAGCTTACATAAGAACATGATTTCTCCATTATTCGTTTTCTCAGTTTTATTTCCCACAAAAAAATAACAAACCATAAAACCTTGTTATTTCGCCCATGTTAGAATGTTTACATTGACTGGTAAACCATATTATGAATTAAAGGAATTAAATCATGGCATATACAGGGTCTGGCAGGGGAGTTTTAAGTTTTTTAAAACACTAACACGGATGATTTTGAAAAAAATCATAAGACGAATGAGAACTAAATAGAGTGAGAACTAAATACAGAAAGAAGAGGGCCTGGGTAACTCGTATATTATAGGAAAGCGGTTGGCTCTCAATCTATCATGTTAAGCACCATCGGGCGTGAACAGTAGTTGGATCTTCATTTGTTAGACCGCCACCTCTGACAGTTTGGTGTGAATGGAATTTAAAGAATTCTGGTCTTCACTTTATTTGGGTTAAAATATAGGGATAATAGTCCCGGAGATAGCGTGAAAAAAAGTGTCTGACTAACATCAAGCTAGAATTTTGTATTTTAGAATATGTGGTTGGCCAAGTTCGTCTGCGGGATATAGCTTGGCAATAGGCATTTGAGAAAAAAACAAACCGGTGGAGAGCGGCCGCATGTCCCGTCCTTTTTGGTGGACAATGTGACTTTCATGATCCTAAGTACGAACTTACTTAGTAGAGTAGACCAATAATCAAGTTGATGGTAGTTTGTCACTTAATAGGCTAGTTAGTCAAATATTACTCCAAATCAAAGAGGTCACTTATATTAAGTGACATACTACTATCAACTTGATTTTTGGTCTACTAAGTTTGTACTCAAGGGGTTTGTACTAACGTGTGATAACACAAGTTAAGCAGCCTCGAGCAGGGTCAGTAGATGGATGAACGCTTCTGACCACAGCTCTGGGTTCGATTCCCGGGCCGGGCCCCCCGCTCAATGTCAACCCAGCATTGTTTAAATAAATGGGAAGCTCCTCGAAAGAGTGGCGCCACCAGGTTTCGTCCTGGAAACCATGATGATGAGGGGAGTCATGGTTACCGACCACATCTTCACAAAAGGGTGAAGATTTCGGTCCCTAACCCGGGTTTGTTCGATGGGCCTACTTATGTGACCTTAGTCTTCGGGTGTAAAAGCCCCCCGGAAAAAAAAACGGTTACGATGATAATTATTATTATTTTGTTTTGTCTATTTAAGTAATAATTAAATTACATTAGTTATGTTCCCGGGAAAAGTCTATAGCAAAAATAGTTAAATGCGGGGTATCAGGCTTCAATTGCATGGATTGAAACTAGAAATATCTTTTACTAAAATATGCTTATATCTTGGTGAATTCCTTTTTAAAGCAATTACCATCTAGTCTCAGAAATTCGGCCAGAAGTTTAGATTCCCTTATCATGCCTCTATTTTCCCTGAAGAGTTCTAATTTTTAAAGAGAGTAGTTGTCAAGGTTATAGCACACCAAGTTACACGAGCTCGAGAAGGGAGAATATGGTGGACCACAACTGTAAATTCTGTCTTTAAGTTGTAATCTCAGGTCCAAAAGAACAACAATATTAGAATTTGTGTTTAATTTTAGTATCTATATATATATATATATATATATATATATATATATATATATATATATATATATATATATATATATATATATATATATATATATATATATAAAAAATGATAAACCCTTCGCTTCTTAAGTCTGTATTATAGGGAGTAAATAATTGTTTTAACTTTGCAATTTAGGTTATTGTGATTTCGGTTGGAAATTAAATCATCTTGTCATAATTGAGTTGCAGCCAAAGTAGTTAGTTAGTCAAAGTAGTAGTGCGCATGCCTTAAATAGAGGCCCTGGTAGGGAAAATGTAATTCTGTCTAATAGCTTGGAGACGGAGGGAAAGCCCAAGACCTTCGTATTTTCACTGGCTATATAAAAACATTTTCTTGAGGTTTATTTCCAGAGAGATTCGTGAACTGCTATAATGACGATTAAATTACTTTAAAATTTATGTAGGCTTCGGTTATTACTTATTAATGAAATCAGTAATACTCGATCTTAATGTTTATATAAAACTTGTCTTAGGACCTGTGGCTCTTTTTTTGGAACTTATATTTACAGGGCCAAGCCGTTAAGTGAAATGCCTAAATAATTCGGGTTTCAAGGGCTTCTTAAACACTATATTATACATGGTGGTCCAAAAGTCTCCCCCCCCCCTCCTCTTAAATTTTGATGGTGGGGAGGCAAAGATAGAAAAATTACTCCCGAAAATAATAAAAAAATAAAACTTGTATTGTTGTAAAATGTGAATGTTTTGAGATAAATTAATGAAACTTGGTGATCTGTACCATGTAATGTAAAGGGAAGTTTGTATTCATCCACTCGCGCACTGGGGCAACCATTCTTTTTACCCCTTGGTCACTCAACTTAATAATTCAGATTGGAAAGTGTACTTTTAATTTGGAGTCAATCAATGGCAAAAAGTAAGAAAATTTTACTTCAAACATTTTTTTCTACCTACAATATTTTGCCCCTTATTTAGGGACAGAAGTATAAAAGATTTCAGTGCGTCTTTATTTCTGTAATTTTTGGTTTTGTTTAGGACTTTTTCTTCCTATACAAGTTCCTATGGTAGTGCTCGAATTATCGCCGTAAACGGAGCTTCAAGAGCTTTTGATTTTCTATGTAAAAATTCTAGGTTTTAGGTATTCCCATAAGCATAAGCTATAACCTTATAGTAAAAGATCAGGTGACCGAGTAGGCCACTACAAATCCATGTGTAATGAAATAAGACGCCTTGGAAAATGTTCTCTTATACTCCATGGATTCTTTTGAGGTATGGGAAGTAGCCTATAATATTGAGATCTAACCCTATCGAGGGCATTCCGATGTCTTCTCAATTCAGCCGTCAAACATTTTCGTAACGTTTGGCTGTGAGTTGACCGTCACAGAACGTCGGTACGTCTAATTATGCCAAATCAGGCTATACCGCACCTTACAGTTAATAGCTTCCTTTGTTGGGAGCATAGCGCCTTTAAAGCTCTATCCGAGGCCATAATGCGAAAAATTCGATCATTAGCAGGCGCTATACTTTCTTGGTGTAAAAACAATTTTTTTTACCCGCCTAAACAATATCTGGACAAGAACGGTCGCCACTTGGCTAACGCCCTTTTTCACTACTCCATTATTTTCTTAAATGGCATGCATATTGCATATTATGTAGTCTCTTGAAAGAATAAAAATAGAATTTTTTTTTTCAAAATCATTTGTGTTAAGAGTCAGTTTTGAAACTGACTCTTGACTTGAACACTTGCTGGACCTTGTTAAGTGGGACTATTTACTTAAGTGCGCATGCCATGCAAACCAGTACTTGGTATTGTCAGGATTATTTGGACCGTATAGTAAACGGTTCACAAACGATCCCTGCGAGGGTTGGAACAGTTAGGTGGACGGTGCAAAACACTGTCACAAGTCGGGTTGGAACGGAATTAATTCATTGCGCATGCCCGTGACGATCCCGCAGATGGTACACTCTTGGTTGGAACAAACCTTACATGTATTTCTATTCACAGCTCCCTGCTTCTTCATGACATTATTACAATATTTAATCATTCACAATCAAAATGTTTTGAACATAAAAAAACTGTTATAAAATACGTATAATAAGTAAATTCTATCTTTTTCAATTAGGTTTTAAGATGATAGAGCAACCTTCTTTCTTAATTGGCTCTAGTTATGTTTTACTTTTAAGGTCAATGTCTATTGTTGGTATAAAGCAATCAAAGCAATTCATGGGAGTTAATTACAGACTCATCGTTCTAAACTAACTACAATGAAGTTCATTGATGGGGTTGCTCTAGAAAAAGCTTATTTTTTCCGACTTTTATTAGTGTGGGAGACAAAGTGGGATGTTGAAGATTTTTAATGACCTCTGCCTCATTCCATCGAAGAAAAACAAAGTAAAAAATAATTCATTTTAAGTGATATGAGCCGTATTTTGAAAGATATATCCGATATTTTTCGTAAAAAAATAAATAAATTTTCTCAACTTTAGTGTTATCTTTAAAAAGGCCAATCCTAAGTAACAGACTTAAATTTACCCGATCTTTATGTTTACATATTAAATATGTTCGTATACGTATATGCAAAACTTTTGTGAAAACTCTTTTTATTTATTTATTGTTTATTTTTTTCGTTATTAGTTGAATATTCATTTTTTTAATTAATACTTTATGCCAGTCTGTTGGACATTTTAAATTATTATATGTTACTATGGGATTGATCAAGAAAACCGCCATATCGAAAAGTATTAATTATGGAAATAAGATTAATTTACCCAAAAATTTCTTTTAAGACTATTTACAGGTAATATTTTTATTGGTACCTAATTATTATTTTTAAATTTTAATTTTATTTTGAATAATAACGAGACATTTTTCTATTTCATAAATTTATTTCTTCATTATTTCTTCATTAAGAATAATTATTGTTTCTTCTTATGGAACTTGATCTTAAATTTTTAGTTATTGGGCTATCAGCATTCCTATGATATACATAGTTTTAATTATAAGATGTTGGAAGAATTCCTAGCATTTTGTCTACTTCAGTCCTTAGCCCTTTTGAAATAAGAAATAATTAGATTGAATTCCTTATTTAATTTTTTTTTTTGTTCGTTCAATACTATTTACATTGAAGTGCTATAGTGCTGTCCTTTTATTAAACAACTCAAGTGCAACTATTCTTAAAAAAATGTTAATACCTAAACTATTTTTAATAACTTATTTATTTCAGAACTTTTTTTCTATACTTATATGGACCTAGTAGTAGACTACAGCTAGGGAAACACAATAATTATTATTGCATTATCTCTTACTCTCTTCATTATTATTGGATAATGTTATGCATTTAATTAAACTCCTGTTTAGGATAAAAATGTTTTCACTAATTAATAATTTCAATCAAAGAATCGTTAAAAACGCTGCCTCTGCGGGAATACACACACTAGATTTCCCTATTTGGAAAAAAAGCTATTGTAGGAGTTTTAGTTGCTTGCATTTTCATACGCTGTAAGGTCTCGTATAAAAAAAAAAAAAATCAAGGACGAGTCAGAGAATATTTTCTGTTATTTTCACAGATAATTGGCGTAAGCAATTAAAACATATGCCATTATTCTAAGAAATTATGTTCAATGCAATAAATACGTAATAAATTATGAGACTATTAAATGATTGCGTAGTTTCCTTGACTAAAGCAATGCACATGTCTGAAAAGCGTAGTTTATATTCTAATTTCTATTTTAAACTTTGAACTTTTAACTATTGTAAACTTGGATAATGAATAAGTACGTTGTTTTCCACATTTGGGAAGGTTCATCATTTCAATTTCTGTAATGAATTTAACATGGCCAAGTTGGCGACAAGCTAACATGGTATTTGACTGAGCCTGATCATGTTGTGAACGACTTGGAACACAATTTAATTGTAATGACCGATATTCGTTCTATAGGTGGTAAATGAGCACACTTTTTAAAGCATTGATTTGGTTGGCCAAAATTTTACTTATGCAATTGTCGCTCCATTCTATAAGCGGCTTTTCTGTAGACAAGTGCCCGTGGTTTGATTTTGCGCGGTCAATATTTTTTGGGCTTCGGGACAGAAGAAATTTAATAAATATTTACTTGAAAAATGTGACGTGCTTAAATATAGTACTAAGAAATTATGATATAACTGGAGTTTGCTCGATTTTCACTTTTTAATAGTTAGTATATTTCGCCAATAGAAGCGCACCATGTTAACCTTCTTCAGAGGGGTTAGTGTAAAGGTTGGATTAACTCTTGACTATACCTACTGGATTTAATTCCCGTAAGCCCGTAAGCATATACACGATTTAATGTTTTTCCATGAATTGGAGCAAATTTCAACACTGTCTTACCTCTGATTTGAAATATGAAAGGTCATATACATTGTATATTTTTTCATTCCTACCCTTCCGCTAAAGAAAACAAAAAACTATAAGCGTTATTTAACGAGAACTCAAAGTAAAATAGTGGAGAGTAAGTCTTTCGTTCGTTTAAATTATTCTTCTGAACTTGTGAGGACAGTGCTTTATTTAATGATTAGTTTTATAAAGAAGCCTTTTATACAATGACAGAATATTTTTTTTATATTTAGAATATCCTGAGAGCTTTAAGCAACAAAATGTTAGCGTCATTATAGACAAAATATGCATTATTTGTCTTATCCAGATTTGTTTATATCGGACATTTTTAAATTTACTCGTAGTTTATAAAACTCAAAAAATCCAATTAACTAGTTGTCAAAAAAAAACCCCAACATTTTAATACAAACCGGTTCATAAATATGATAAACTTCGAATTATTCTGAACAACTTGAGTGCTTGAAAATATTATTTCTTACAGTATGTTGTGTGGAAAACTCTTTTAGTTTTTATTTTATTAACTTTTAATTATTCAATGTCAAGTAGACTATATTTTATTAATTTAAAACCGACTATAAACTGCTCCATAAATTATTATATTATTCCATATTTATTTTCTAATTAGCAAACTTAACTCAGGTTATAGATAAGCGAGGGAATTGTTTCAGGTAATACAGTCAATTTACACAGCTCGCTCAACTTATTTTTTTCTTTCTACTATGCAGTTTTACTTATTACAATAAAAACTCTGGCTTTAATTGATTCTAGTGTGGAAGGACAATTTTATCTTCTTTATGTATGTGCAGCACTTATCATATGACTCATGTGATTCATTTTTTTTTTATTGTTTATAATTATTTGTTATAACTACCTATTTGCTGGGAAGATATAAGATGTAAGTTGGCCTGTTCAGGCTCTAGCTCGACGCTGCTTGTTATAGTGACTCCCTCGTCCCTGTTTCCTTTAGTTACTCTCTGCCTTTTTCTTGTACTCTTGGCCGTATCTTCTGATCTTGTTTCTAAACATTAATTTTTGTTCGTTTTAAGGTACACTTTCATCTCTTAAAACGATTCTTATGAAAATACAATCGATCTTTTGTCAAAAACTGTACCGTTATTTATCCTCATTTTTTCCCTTTGTTAGAATATGGAGTAACTGTCGGTTTTTCCCCTCAGATTATTATTTTTATCTACCCTCATTAACTTTTCAAGGATGGCATTTAATGAAGCTTGCTTACGGCCGAGGATGCTTCATTAACAGTTCAAATCTTATAATAGTGATGTTAAGGGGGCTACACGCCTTGTGTTTATCTGCGCAGTTATCGGTCGTAAATAAATGTGTGAAAATCTGCACATTTATCTAAAATGAAGGTGTGTAGGATATCGTCCGATTTTTCTTCAGTTCTCTTTTTATTTTTGTCAGGTTTGTTTCTGATTGTTTTAATAAATTTTACAAAAGAGGGTCCGAATGCGCAGACTTTTTATCTGCATGAAAGCCGGTCCAAACTGCGCAGTTCTCACGTTTATCGCGCTCAGATTTGACGTTACATGTGATGAACTGCACAGATGAACGGAAGGTGTGTAGCCCCCTTTATAATGAGATTGAAATTCTATCTTACTTAAGATTTTTTTATTTTTTTTATTTTTTACAAAGTAAATATGCAAGTAATAACATATCCTAACAAAAACACTTGTGTAAGAAATAAACCATGTCTCGTGTAAAGCGTTGTGAGATCGTTGGTTTAGCCAAGTCTCTCCCGTCCAAGTAAGTTCTAGTAGGTCTAATTTATTTATTTTAGAAAAATATTCTTAAGTGGTTTATATAGAACTTAAGTGTAAGTATTATGGTTGAACTGAAGTTTTAATAAATCGTATTACCTCCTTCAGGTTAGCCAGTATTGTTTACCGGTTTGGTACCTCTATATGAACATAATTTTATATTAAACAAAATCCGTTACATTATCTCTATTTGTTAGATAGGACCTTGAAGTCTTTCCATTAGTCCTTGTTTGATTTGTTCTCCTTTTTCTAATTATTAAAAGTGATAAGAGTCTTAAATATGGATATCTTGAAAGCGAATCTCATTGCCCTAATATGTACTTACCATCAGTTTTTCTAATGATTGGCGTGCTGCCTTCTTGGCCAGTCGGCACTTTTGTCCTCTCACTATCTACATCCATGTTTCTTGTCTTGCCTTGCTATTTTAAATTAGAAATTTACATGATGTTTATAGTTTTGTTTGACTTTTGTCAAATTTTATGTATCTTGAGCAGTAAATAATTTTTCGGGTAAAAAGGGTTACTGGGGGAAAGTAAATAGCCATAATTTACCCGGAATAAGGCAAATAAAGGTGTGAACTAAGTCACTAAAAACGAGAAGATTTGAATTTCCGCTCATTTCGTGTCAACTTTGTAAATCTGATATCTGTTCACCTATTTCGATAGTGTAGGTACTTTGAACTCTACTTAGACTCTTATTTAGGGAGACCCACGGAAGACGGACGATTTTTTATTATCCAGTAATCGGTTATTTTTCTTGTTAAAACATATATTTGCATGTTAATTACACCGGACATGGTTTTTCTACAATAAATTATATTCTTTGCTGATGAAGAGAATAAATAATTCTTCTTTTTGAACTCTCGATTTAAATGAAGTTCCGCAGTGCAGGTCACACTCAATTTCAGAAATTCATTTTTCGGTACAAAGTGTAAGCACTAGGTTCTGCATCTATTTTTAACGCGAGGCAAGAAACTGCTTTTATGGCGACGTTGGTGGCTCTCATGTGAAATAGTACCTTAGTTGTGGGGGACGAAATGGTAGCGCCACCGTTCTAGAGTCTCAAAGAGGACATTATATGATTTCTTTTTCTTCTGCTGATTTAGTTGCACCATCACTGTTACTTCTTGAATGGGTCGTGAAGGGGAAAGTGATTTGTAAATTTACAAAACAGTCTCAGGTTTTGATTTAAAATAAAAATTTAGAAGACCTTAAAACGATTTTTCTGTTGTAATAAAAAAGGTTTAGCTTAAGTTATATGTGTCGGGCACGGGCAACAATAAGTATTCGATGGCTAACCGGTTTCACTTACTCCCATATCCGGTAAAATGTGAAGGGAGATAACGTGTAGTGTATACCACTGCACATGCTGTTTTTTTTTTATTTCAGAAGGGGTAACTCTCTAAAATGTTTATGACATAACTACTAACCCTGTATTAGGGGTGTTGTCTGAATTACCTATAGTGATACAATTTTACGATATGGATATTTCTCTTTGAAATGATGACTTAAACAGGCGATTTTTTTTCATGGGCCAAAACTATAGTGTCACCTTTACATAGCATATCGTCTGTTTTTCGCGCTGTTCTTTTATAATATTTATTTATTTATATTAAGCTATACTTTCGTTATCTCTGACTCCATCAGGATTTTATACAGACATACCATACAGATCACACAAATCTTACAGTGTGTACATGAATTCAAAACTTAAAAGTTCAAAAAATCACTTTGTAGAGGGCTTCCAACAATAATGAAGATAATATGTAATTGAAGGGTGGGTCTAGGGGAAAAAGGGTACATGTCCATCAAACTCAATTTTTCAGGAGAGCAAAAACTAACTTTCCTAACTCTTAAAAGTATAAAAAAAGGATATAAATAAACTTTTATCAAGTTTAAAGTTAAATTTGAACACTATACTAAACAATTATGAAGAAATGTTTTAAAAAAATATGTGGAAAATAATGATAAAATAAGAAAAATAAAAACATGTGGTGGACATCAATCCTTTTTCACAAGTTGTAACTAAGATAAAGGGTGAGAATCTTGGACATCAACCGTTCTTCCCTATAATCTTTACAATTTTTAGGTCAACTACCTATTTTCAGTAGCATTCAAATTTTTATTTGACTCAGGTAATTTTTAGCCAAACTTGATGCACCATTTTGTAGTACTCTCGGATGCCTAATAGATGGCGCTATAATCTCGAAATCCATCAAAATGTGACATAAACCCTTTTTCCCCTGGACCCTTCAATTATTAAAATTAAACATGTCTAACAAAATTACACTGCTGCTGCCAGCAATATCTAGCCCTCTTATTCTACTAGTAAATTTATTGCTTAGCCAAATAGATTTCCTTTAGTGTAGAAATATTAGTCTTCCCTTCTTCTTTGATGGTCAAATTTAAAAGAGGGTTTCTATTCCCTTATAATTTTCCTTGATCCGAAGCAAGCTCTGGTAGGTATTAATACCACTATTTCACATTTTTAGCGATTAAAAAAAAAAAGAAATTGCTTGAGGTTTGGGCTAGTTGTTGATATTCTTTGTCAGTAAGTTACGATATACTTATGTTGATAAGCCAAACTATTTGGCCTTGGGACTTTCAATTAAATGGCCATGAATTAATCACGTACCTATAAGTAATGTAAATTCCATTACAAACAATAGAAATTAGCACTGTAGTGACTTCCTTGGCAGACAGTTTTGTACAATTATTGGTGACCCTGAGGATAACATCTGAGCCTCTACATTGCTATAACTTGCCGTAATACTACAGTCCATCCCTTTTATTCGATTTGTCAAATATTTAAGTCATTTTGCAAACTAAAATCAATTTGTTATTAATGTTTTGACCTACGTGAGTTTTTTTTTGCTTTTAGCTTTCTTTTTTAACCAAAAGTAAGGGAGTGTAACAAATTTTGTAATAAAAATTGAACGAAATTTTCTTATTTCCCATCTTTTGGGAAGGTAGAATCCTCCTCTTTTCTTAATGATGGTGTAGTAATTCAGGTTGGCTTTTACTTAAACAATGTTGTTAATAATACATTTTTTTGTGTTTACTTTAAGGATTACTTGATGATAAATTTGTTTAAGGAGATTAATAGTGTATCCTAATTTTAACAGTCAGTAGGGACAGTGTGCTTTTGTTGGTCTTTCGTAAATTATTTTAGCATAAACTTAAATTTTTTAAAGAAAGGAACGAACAAACTATATGTACCTATTCTAGGAAGTATATTTGGCATACACGTAATTTTTCTTAAGTAATAATAATAACAAAGTAAAACAACAACAATCAAGAATACAACAACAACAAGCATCCATACATATTGTCGTGCCTTACTTACTATAAACAGAACAACTAATTAGCTGTATCCCTAGGTATAATTTAAAATGAACATGATGACTTAATTTAGATAAACCAAGCGTGATTAGAACGTCAAGCGAAAATGTTATTAAATCTTGATAATGATAATTCAGTTCATAAGAGAACTGATTTATATTTAAACCAGGGGTTCCCAACGGGGTCCAGTTGTACCCCTTTGGGGTCTATGGAAAGTTAAAAGGGGTCTATAGTATTAAAGGGGTCTATTGGGGGTCATTTGATAAATTTAAAAGGTTTGAATATTGATTATTTCAAGAATCTAAAAGAATAAATTGCGTATAATTTCTTAAGCTGTCAACTTCTATAAATAATGCTGGTGGATTAGAAGCCTCTTACAATATTTCTTTGTTAATTACAAAAGACGGATATCCACATACCACTGGTGACAAAATAATATCGCCCACCAGGAATAAAAGAGGTAATAAAAAATGTTGAAAATGAACCCTGAACCAATTTTAAAAAGTATTTCGCACAGTAATTACTTCTTACAACGTTGTATGGATGAAATGTCAGAAGATGTTAAAAAAAAAAAAAATCCTGAATTTGTGAATTTTCTGTGCAGTTGGATGAATGTACTCATTGTAGAAACAAAAAGTATTTTTATGTTTTATGTTCGATATTATAGCTATAGCTCCAGATTAAGAGAAATGACGGAACATTTTTTTTACGGCGAACTGTTGCAAATGTACACTACCGGTGAACATATCTTTGTTTTAAAAATTTACACTGAATACTTCAAACAATTAAAAGAAGATAATATGTTATGTTTGCTAGGTAACATCAAACAGGTAATTTCAGGCCAAATATTTAAAAAAAAAATCAATATATCACACAATGACCACATTAATAAAAATTGAACTATTGTCCTATGTCGATATATCTGTTATCTGAAATCTTATATAAACCACTTTTTTCAAATTATTTGTCGAAGTTCTTTTCTTAGCACAAATTGTTATCTTTAAGATTTTTAAGTGCAATTATTAGTGTTCTACTAATGTATGCTGTATATTAATGGAAAATTGCAAGGGGGTCGATGAAGAAAATCTTTTTTTAAAAGGGGTCGATGAAGGAAAAAGGTTGGGAACCCCTTTTTAAATCAGGGGGATTTTAACACTTAAATATATGAATACAAAAACGAAACTGTTGTTAGTTTTTAAAACGAGTGACATCCAAAACGCCATTTGATTATCTCATTCACTGTCTTTTTTTTCATTATTTCTATTCAAAGACCTAGGATTCTCGAAATAGTTGTCATTTTATAACAAAACTAAAATTAATTGACTACAGTGTATTTACATTTAAAATAATCCTATTGCACTATAATTATATCAATTACATTTCTTTATCGTTAAAGATTACTGGGTTTGGTAAGGAAGGTCAGTTGGTAAAGCTGGTGATAAGCAGCAAGCCGGTTTGTTTACATTCCGTAAACGAACTGATTCCCTGCTAAGGTGTTAGCTGGATAAATTGTAATTGCATTTTAGATGGTTCGTTGATACTAAGGAAAGTACAGAGATGGCGTTGACTAGCTGTTTTTTGATTTTGGTGATGAGCGAAACGCAATGTGGCAGTAAATACCTGAAAGTGACCTTCTTGGAGCTAATGTCAAAGTTTTTCACAATACTTTGGGACGAAAAACATTGAGGCGAGGCACATTCCACATAAATTGTGCCAAATTATCGGAGCGATAGCTTTATGCTATGGCTAATCCTATCTTCCTTTATTACTTTTAGCCTGTTTTTAGAAATAAGAAAGATTATAATTAACAATAAAATACACACTAATCTAGATGAAAACCTAGCCTCTCTTATCCTACTGTAGTAAATTGGATTTTTGAATTTCGTGTATAAACTCTATCAAAGATATTTTTCAAACAAGAGTTTTTATTTGTTTTTACTTCCTCATATGTATATTAAACAAGTCTCTCGGTTAAGCAGATTTTGCTGTGCGTTGATTCTATGTCAGTCAGTCAATCAGGACATGGCCACTTATATTATAGATATATATATTTACAAAGAGAATGTATTGTGATGGAGCGAAAAGAGATAAAAAATAAAGAAATACGCATGATAAATTAAGCATACAGTTTCAGAAAAATCACACTCTTAGACAAAATTGGGAAAACATTTTAGTTCTAAATTTGGGGGCGCTACCCAATTTTTTTTAAATGGTGCCGACGATTTTGATTAAAAAATTATAAAAACTGAATTCCACTTGAATACGAATCTAACCATTTTAGTCCACAGGCCACCATAAGAAGTGAGTCGCTGATTGATAAAGTTTTCTTACCTTATAAAATCGCTTATTTATGTCGTGTCCACCGATGAATTGGGTATATGGCAACTGGGCACTGGGCCATTTCTTTTTTGTTGACATGCCAAACTTGCCCTTGTGCGGGAACATTGAAAAGAGATAGATAAAATTTTGATTTTCACAGGATCGTTTAATTAAATTATTTAAAAAACAGTGGTAAAGGTGGCCACCGATACGAGTGGGCCGTTTTCTTTTTAACGTCCCCGCAGAGCGATATGTTTGGGGCGGTGGACACCCCAAACGGCCCACTCTTATCGGTGGCCACCTTTACCACTGTTTTTTAAATAATTTAAATTATCGATCCTGTGAAAATCAAAATTTTATCTATCTCTTTTCAATGTTCCCGCACAAGGGCAAGTTTGGCATGTCAATAAAAGATAAATGGCCCAGCGCCCAGTTGCCATATACCCAATTCATCGGTGGACAAGGCATAAATAAGTGATTCCATAAGGTAAGAAAACTTTATCAATCAGCGACTCACTTCTTATGGTGGCCTGTAGACTATTTAAGTAATTTTCCCGAAAAAAGTATCTAGTCCCGAGATATTATGTTTGTACCGTCCGCGTCCGCGAGATTGTCACGGGCATGCGCAATCGATAGAAGCCGTTCCAACCCGTCTTGTATAGTCCAAACTGTTCCAACCTACGTAGGATCGTTTGCGAACCGTTTACTGTACGGTCCAAACGCAAACGATCCTCTGACAATACCAAGTACTGGTTTGTATGACATGCGTAGTTATGTCAATCGTCACACATTATGTCAACAGAAGGTTTCCTTAAATGTTTTTAATACGGTGCGAATTATAATCCTAAACCCGTTCCATCCTGACATGATTTTACTACATTAAAATGTCAGCGAATGCATAAAATACCTGTCCTAAACGACTCGAACAAACCTATTGATGTAAATAAATCGAATTTTATTGTAAATCAAAAACAAAACATTAACAACCACCTGTTGAATTTTTAAATACATATCTTCAAAAATAAACCAATTAAATAAGTTATTATTTGATTTTAATACAATATCAATATCTATATGAGAAAATTTTGTTCAATTTATGGGACCAATTTTTTAGCAATGTAGGAAAAGTTATGTTGTCTATTTGTTAAACGCTTAATGGAGTGTTAGTAGAGAACAACCTACTGTGAATCATGGTTTTTTTATAATAGAAATGCCAATCCAATTTTACGTAGAAAGCTCGAAAACTAATCAGCTCATTTGTTTGTGCATATTTATGTATTATATTTTCATTGTATCTTGTTATAATAAATTTTTCATCTATAAGCTCCAACTCTTATTTTTAAGATGTTTAGATTTGCAGTGATCGACTTTATGGTTGGCTACTCCTGGGTATAGTAGGCACTTTTATCTCCCCCAGCAGAAAACCTAAGTATTGATTTCACTAAAACTGACCTCAGTTATGGCGTCCGCTCAGCGGTTGTAATACACTGGATTATTACGTATTTATATGTAATTAATCTCGTTTAAAGGATAATAATAGTTATGTTGGTGGTTACATCCAATTGTTCTCCAAGTGCATTTGTACAACATTCAAGGTTGGAAAAATTAATATCGTGGTTAGGAATTTTTGAATTGTGTAATATACCATAAATTACAGATACATTTATCGAATTATTTTTGTTTTGTTAAAAAGAAAAGCGAGAGAAAATATATCTTTTTAATACACTTTGAAAGGTCTTTATATTATTAGTTTCTCTAGTTTTCTTTTAACGGAGTAAATGAACCTGAAAAACGTCGTAACTACATAATTAGGAAATTAGCTGGAGTTCTAGGACCCTACACCTGAAACATTTTTCTTTTCTTATTTCTTTCTTTTACAAGTGTCTCTGTTATTGAGGCATCTTGTTGCATAAAAAGGGATGCTTGTTAAGTTGTTCTTTCTTTTTTAAGTGGGTGAGAAATAAAAGAAGAAAAGGTCAAGACTTGTTAGAGTATAACAGAGTATGAAGGAGGAACACTCTAAAGGATTAGATACAAACAATGGAACCAGATGAAACTTTAAACTTGGCCCTTCTAGCTCCTTATCCCTTTTAGATGTTTTAAGGAGCTTCTGCTTTTTTTTTTTTTTTTTTTTTTTTAAACTCCTCTTGTAACTGACCGGAGCTTTAGTTTTTCTCTTTGGCGTTTGCACACTACTTCCTTCAAACTTCAAGTCTCTTAGAAATGGCATCATATTGTTTCTTTGACGATGGTTTGTCAGTCCCTTAGTACAAAGTATCAAACAATTGATTACCCCTTCACTGTTTCGATCTAAATGTTGCTTTGGTTTAACATGAGATAGCTCTTCCGTTAAAGAACGCCGTGCCTTTATTTTTGATGACTTCCTCCGTAATGGCCGTTCCTTTTAAAATAGTCTAAAGGTAGCTCAAAAATAAAATCTTAAAATCGTTTAGCTATTTTTGTTATCAAACTTCGCTGTTACTGTTACTAACATTATAATAAATTTGTTTCAGGTTTACCAGAGCTTGTTTAGGCCGCTGAAAGTGAGCCGAAGACAGTTTAAAAAAGTGTTAAACTGTATGAAAACTATTAGGCAGCTGAGGTACCAAGAAGTCTACGCTCAGGAGAAGGTCACTAAAGTTGACTCTCTTTCCCTCGTGCTCTCAGGAAAGTAAGTGCAGACGTATGTCAATAAATAAATTAGTAGTTTTTATTTTGGCCGAATTCTTCTCTGTGAATACTATTTATTTATAGCTCCCATAATTATGATTAGAATAAAATATTAACGTTTGATTTTATTTTCTTTTTATACAGTGTAATTTGATCAACTATTTTTCAGGAATTTAACTATTTTCATTTGAATAATTTATTAATTTTGTTAGACTTAGTTGACCATTTTTAAGAAGGATCTTCATATTTATACCTCACTAATTTACCTTGGGTTTATATTCTTACAATTAAATAATGTGGCGAACAACGCAAATCGTGACTAAAAAGCAAACATACGATGCATCTATGGTTATAACTCTTGTTTTTATTTACAAATTTAATATCTATATGCATGATGACTGATGACATACGGTTAGATAGACTTTTTATAATGTTCTAATGATATTTCCATGCTTTTTTCGATATTAACAAAGTCTTACAACAAACAAACGAATTAGTGATGTCAATAACGCTCTGAAGATAGATACTAAGCTATAAATACAAATTTAACTATGCTATTCATATCACAAAACGACTGATTATCGTCAGTGTTCAACATTTTGGGAGGCTTATTAAACCTCTTTCAGTCATCCAATTGAGCAGACACTTACTTTTTAATGTGTGCAAATGATTTATAATAAAAACTGTGTATTTAAGGCCTAGTCCTAGTATTATTATTTATTTTTAAATTGAATGAAATATCAAAAAAAAAAAAAAAAAAAATTCAAGTTATTTATTTGTCCGTATAGAGTGATAAACTGAAGGGAAATGTCGTGGGATGTTCGTTTTTCGTGATGAATATGGCTAGAAAATGTCAATATTCCAACAGAGCTTTGTATATTATTCCATTGGTTGACTCGTCTACGTTTCACATTCTTCCATTGTCTTGAATTCTCAAGTGAAAAGCTTGTCCAAATTCTTCACCATATTTGCTTTATGTAGTAAGCCTTTCTTGTGATTGATATATTTCTTTGTTTTACTGAATTTCGTTTTCCTGGTCTCTAGTTTAAAAAAGTCATATTTGTGCCGGATATTGAATAGTTCTTATGTATAGAGAGACTCATTCATTTTCACTCCGTTATTTATTGTTTTATTTCTGGGTTATATTGCAGACAAAAAGTTGTTATTTAATCATTTGATTAGATAAAACTTAAACTTAATTTAAAGTTTTTTCGAGTTATCTATATTCAACAAGAAAAGGTGTTTGGTTTTGTCTTATATTATTCAAGGGCGTTGACTTGAACTTGAACTTTGAAAACCATTGCAGATTTAATCTCATGTGTTATGATTATGAATGAGAACATGTATGCGTTTATAATTTTTTATTTAAAGATTTAAAAAAAAAAAATAATAATTGTCCAGGAGTTGCAAAAAAGTGTCTGACCTAATCAAGCTAAGAAATTTGTGTACAAGTTAATCTTTATGTGCCTTTTAAGAATGGAATATGTGGTCGGCTAAGTTCGTTTGCGGGACATAGCTTGGCAATAGGCATTTGGAAAAAACAAACCAGTGAAGAGCGGCAGCGGCCATGCCCCACCAATTATGGTGGACAATGTGGTTTTCAAAAAATAAAAAAAACTCTAACTTGATGCTAGTAAGACACTTTTTTGCCATCTCCTGGATTTTTTTTTAAATTCAGTTTATACCAAAAAGTTACTCCAGTATTTCAAATTTCAACTTTTTAGCTTAAACGGTTCGGGAGAACCAAACAGCGACGGACGGACGGGCATATTACCCTCGAGAAAGATCTACGAAACCCTAAAAATATTCTTAGTTGTCTTCAGGGAATTTTAAATTTTAATGAGTAATTTTCCATTATAAATTTATTTGGAGAATATGTTTTTCTGTGCCTATAATTATTTAAGAAAGGCTTTAAGGCTGAAGGTAAGTTTTATTTCTGCGGGGTGGTAAATAAATCTGTGAAAAATAAATAAATAAAAATAGAAATAAATTCATTTTTAAAACAAAATAAAATATTCCCGTACTTTGACCACCAATTTATTTATGATTACTTAATTCTTAATTTTATTCTATCCTTTCATCACATATCGCGGTTTAATTTTTTTTTTGTTAAAGCTTAACCCAATTCATAATAGCCATAGAATTATACATATGTGTATTATATTCATCCCCACTCTACGTTTCTGGCCACTAGTGAGGTCACATCTGTCGGCTTCAAGTGTTTTAGTTTAGATTTAAAACATATATTCGAATGTAGTTTCTAAATTTACGGTTTATCATAGAGATTATTCAACGTGATAGTGTATCGCAACTTTTCGAATAACATAAATCAATTGATGCTTGAATCGAAACTTACTCAAACTATGGACGTATACAATGGATATATACATTTTTTTGAAAAAGAATATAATAACGTTATAATATAATTACCATTTGAGTTTGGTCGGCTGAATGTGAGATGAAATTGAGACTTACTATAAGTCCGCTCATTTTTAATTTTATTTCTGATAAATTAATTTGTTCAAAACCAGTTGTTAAAGCTTTTTTCATGGAGCAGAGTTTAATGAACGATATACTACTTGATAGTATGTTGCTGACGTCACTAAGTTTTGAGGTTATGAACTTGTGGGAAAGCTAGAGAGTTTAGGAGAAATGGGTCTTATTTCCAGCTCTAGTTAATGCGAAAGGCTTAATATGACATCACTACATCACATCTAGCTCTAGATATGGGGCTGTGGGAATTCAGTAGGGGTTTTTTGTTCACAAAAAACGATTAAATAATTACAAGATAAAAAGAACTTTTTATATACTACGTTTTATATTTTCTATTGACTAAATAAAAAATCAATATGAGACTTGTCAAAATGAAGATTGTAAATATGGGACATGTCAAAACAAATAAACAAACTTGCGGATTTTTTCCGAACTAATTTTCCATACAGCAAAATTTGCTGGAAACGAATTAAATTCTGCTGAAAGATGACTAAAAGTATTAAATAATGCATTGTCATCGTGTTCTGAGCTATTCTGAAAGTTTCAAATGTCTAGCTACTCGGGATGTTAGTTAAAATTCGATTGCAAGATTTGTACTGGACAAACAAACAAACAAGCAAGCAAATAAAAACGTAGTAAAAATTAATGATAAGATGTGAGAGAAAGAAAGTTCTGTGAGATAGGAGATAAATTCAGCCTAAAGAGAACAATAACAAATAAATAAACCTGACTAAGAATTCCGTATAAAAGTACCGTGTTACTCTTCAACTTTCTTTTCACTACATTTACATTCTTTTTTCTCCTGTAGACATAATTTTTGTTTAGTTGGCACCTTTACATAATATGTTCAGGTTAATTTATCTACGAAATAGTCAGTTTAGAGTGTAAGTATGATTATCAGTTTTAATTGAGACGATTTAAAAATTATTAGAGGGAACTCGCCAACTGGGAGGATGGTATGTGTTAATGGTTGGCTATTGGCTAATTGTTAAAGTTGTTTTTACTTTAGTAAAATATAGCTCTTCTGATGATGTAAATAATTTTTACTTTCACGTAGACAATGCAATATTATAATCGATTGTTATAATATCTGATTTTTTTATTATAAAACTTAAATGGAAAGTTATAGCAATAAACATAATAACATGATAGATAGTCCAAGAGATAGCGTTAAAAAAAGTTTTTGACTAACATCAAGCTAGAATTTTGTGTATAATTTAATCTTTTAGTGCCTTTTAAGAAAATGTGGTCGGCTATGTTTGTCTGCGGGACCTAGCTTGGCAATAGGCATTAGAAAAAAAAATACGTGTGGTGTCGCGGGACACCCGGTAGGAACGAAGTTCCTTACATTTTTCATTAAATATAAAATCACACTGCTAAGTATGTATACGTTGCTAACTACTCGTTCCAATAAATATTTTTGACTCAATTAGAAAATTATTATTAGTAAAATTATTACATAAAACTTATTACAAAAATCCCTTGATCCGCTTATGAGCAATATTATTTTATTACATCCATTTATACTTATATATTTACAGTTTTTACTGGTTAATAATTTAACACAGTCGACACTGTCAATTTCTGACGATTCTCTTGGTGCACTTTCCATTTTAAATAATATACGAATACTTTTCTCAATCATAGAAACAATAATTGAAAAAAAAGCGTTGAGTGAGAGAGAGAGGTGGAAAGATAAAAGAGTTGGGATTGCGCACGAAAGGACACCAAACCAAGTATAGTAGAGGGGGAATCACTCTACATTCTTAATATTCCACGTAGACTAACTACAAACCCCACACTTAAACCATCAACTTTTAAAAATTGTAAAATATTTCACGTCACTGTAAAAAACCTGCTGCTTGTATCAGGTTGAAATTTTACACGCCTGTTTCAATTGTACAGACGATGTGTATGAAGTTTTATTAAAATCGTTACGTTAGAACGTAAGATATCGGTAAACACGTTGTTTTCTTTATTTAAAACGTTTAGGTCCGCTTTAATAAATTTAGCGATCTTTATCACTTCATAACAGAGTCGGTGTTAGTTTTACTAAAAAAAATTATTTATAAAAGTTGTTTGTCTCATTAAATAGATAAAGTTAGAATTTTTTCCCGTCCTAAAATTCCAATTTTAAATTTGAAGCTTACGTTTACGCGAGCGTTGCGCGTGAACGCTTGGGCGGATAACGTTGTCCAACGAACCTGTAACCTGTCCTGGGCATTGGTAAAATGAACATGTGTACCAAATTTCAACTAAGTCGGTCAACTTTTACACAAGTTATCGTCATCCGTAGATTTCGTGACGGTGATTTTGGTCGTTTTTTTCGGATTTACTACCGGGCCCCAGAAGGTGCCATAAGGAACTTCGTTCCAAATACAAACCGGTAGAGAGCGGCCATGCCCTACCAATTATGGTGGACAATGTGATTTTCATGATCCTGAGTACAAAATTATCAAGTAGACTAAAAATCAAGTTGATGCTAGTTTGTCACTTGATAGGTGAAAACCTTGATTTGGAGTAATATTTGAATAACTAACCTGTCAAATGACAAACTAACATCAACTTGATTTTCGGTCTACTAAGTTTGTACTTACTCGGAATCATGAAAATCATTTTGTCCACCATAATTCAACTTCCTTTCTTTTTTTTCAAATGCCTGGCGCCATGCTAGGTCCCGCAGATGAACTTAGTCGACCACATATTCTTTAAAAGGCACTAAATTATTAACTTGTACACAAAGTTCTATCTTGATGTTAGTCAGACACTTTTTTGCACGCTCTCCCTGGACTCAATCATGTTTTTGATCTTGTGATTACCTTTTTTATTCGTAAAATCAAGGGATTGGTGTCATTTTTACACTAGACGGCTTTAAATAGGTTTTTGAGATAAGAAACGAATTTGTTAGTGTGCAAATTGCTTTGAATATTATGTTAAAGTTAAAGTGTCTATGTCTATAATCAGGGCCGTCGCGTGGTTTGTAGGCGCCCAAGGCAAGACTTTAATCGACGCCCCCCCCCCCCCGTAAAACTCGTAATTTTGTTCGTTCCAGTTTTGGTTCGGGGGATGATAGCTAGCTCTTTAAAGCCACCCATTATCCACCACCTATGGTCTTTAGTGCTCTTTTTTGTCGTCTGTATACAAACTTTGCCTTTCAATGTTTGAAGTTTCAAACTTCAAACATTGAAAGGCAATCGCCTGGCTTTTGCATGAGCAAATGTCAGAATTTCTCTAAAGTCTAAGTTTTTTGCTGTGTCATTTTCTATTGCTTGAATGGCGAGAGAGTTCAGCCTTTCATGTGCTATATTGTAGGGCGCAAATAAGTTTTTATAAGCTTTAGCTTACTAAAGCTTGGTTAGGCACTAGCAACTGTCACGGGTATTGTTAGTAACACTCTTAACGCGACCCACAAGTTTGTAAACAAATCTTTACTGTTTGTGTTTTTGATCATACACAAGACTTATTTTGGTGTGATTTTGTTCTTGTTGTTTCCAAGATCCAAAATCGAACTTACATGTGTCAGTTAAATGTCTTTCAAGGTCCAAACAAAATTGTTTTAGATCTTCTTTTCCTGGAAGTTGAGCAACATTACACAAAAATCCCCACACTTGTTGGTGTTCTTTCAACGCAGTTGACCTCTTCTTAAGTGAGTTCAAAACGTTATCCACTAATGGATAAAAAACTTCTCTCATAAAGGTTTCTTCAGGTGACGATGCACTTTCTCAGAAGACTCATACAAAAAAACGCGTTTTCGTTTACGAATCCTTTTTCGGGAAAAGCAGGTTCAATACCAAGTTCAGCAGCTATTTCTTTAGCGGAGATTACTGCGTCCACATATACATTCTCTCTAAATCTGTTTAAAAACTCCAAACACGTATTGAACTTTTCAGAACAGTTACTGATGTCTACCTCTTCCCCTTGAATGCTTTTACTGATCAAATTAACTTCAAAAAGAATGTCATTCCACAAGGTCAAAGTTACGATGAAGGAAGAGTCTTCCATCTGGTTAGTCAAAGATTGAGTTAGAGAGGCTGTTTGGGGGTCATCAATTTTGTCGTTTAACTTAACCAATGCATTTCTAACTTCCACGTTTTGGAGTCTAACAGCCTGAACAGTACTTAAGCAAGCTTCCCAACGCGTTTCACACACTTGCTTTAAAGTAAGTGATTTAGTATGGTCGCTTATTACACACCAGCGCTTCGCGCTTTGTTGAACTAGAGAAGATGGTAAAGAGGCGTTGTAAAATACCAAATAAAGATGTAGATTTAACTGATGATTTTGCACCATCAGCAATTACTAGGTTTAGGCTATGGCACCCACAATATTTCGATGATCCACGAAAAGCCATATTGTATATTGTGCTCTGTTAGATATATAAAGTAATTTCCACTAACCGACGCAATACTTCTTCTTAACACTGAGCCTCAGTTTCAATTTGCTTAATGATGTGCTGGTTGATTGATGTTTCTTCTATAATTCTTTTTTCTGCTTCAAACCATGAAGCCATATTTTTAAAATGGTCTGGTGAGAACTCATGGGATTTTAAACGGTCTGCCAAATTTTTCAAGTTGTTAAAACCCATTGCTTGACCAAAATGTGACTTTCATGAGGGATTAAACAATTTTATTTTTTTTTTTACCCACGGCGGCGCCCCCCAGATCGCGGCGCCCAAGGCGACCGCCTCGGTCGCCCCACCCACGCGACGGCCCTGTCTATAATACTTCTTTAAACAGTTCATTATCTCGGGATTTATTTCGTAAAATAACCTCTCCGATATAGATAAATAACACTAGAAATCATGTCATTTTCATTAAAATAATTTAAATCTATGCCATACGTACGTTTTAGTTTTTGTTTTTAGGTTGTATGCTATTAATAATATTTCTGACTAATGACACACCCCTTCTATATTATTTTTATTTTTAGTTGTTATTTGTTGGCTATTACAATATTTTTGAGAGGTTTAGCTATTGTATTTATGACGGATACGATTATTCATATGTCGAAGGCGAACACAATACTATACTAAAGTCGTGTTGATATGTGGGCGAACTGGCTTCTCTAAACTCTAAACCACATGTTTCTTTTTTTTCTCCGATATAATATATACTCACCGCAATTGAAAAGAATTCAATTTTAGTTGATTAAAGTTTTGAACTATATTATTTTTTAGTTATTTTATTTTGACCATACAAAAAATAATAATTTAGATGAATTTGAGGGTTGTTTAGTAGACTTTGTCGATCGAATATTCTGGAGGTTACAACTTAGACTTATATTTCCTACCTAACTTCGAGAAAAAATTATGTTGAGATCTTGAAGATGTAAGATTCTAAGTTATTTCGACATTTTACTTTCAAAAAGGCTCTAAACTTCTCTAAATGGGAGTTCGTGCATCTCTCGTCTAGGGGCGTCCTGAAAGTAGAAAATGTTCTTAGGGAAGAGTGTATATAACGAGAAATGTATGTATTCTAGCCCTTTTTATTATACTCGTATATTTACGTATGTTCATATTTTTTTAACGGAATGAATAAATAGCTTGCTTATTTTTAAAAAAAAAAAAAAATAAATAAATCTCTTGTAATAGTTGTAATTATAAATTTAAAAATGATAAATAATTATTCTTCTTAATTTTATTTTAAATTCACTTTGGTTGCATATTGCATGTGTTTTATATGCCATAACTAAGTTAAGGTCCAATACATTCGTTTATCTTAAAAATAACGTACTTCGCTTGTTTGAAGAAGTAAACATCTGACTCTTAGTGTACATCTGCCGTCTTTCAATTTGCAATTTGAAGACAAGAGATAGAATTCGGTTTTTTTTACTTTTGATTAAATGGCTTTTCGTACTACATACTTACCTTGTGTTAAGAGACCGTTTTTTTTACCTACTGATTTTTCTGTAAGGGTTATAAAACCATATCTATTATTTAAATGCTTTCTTTATCTTTAAGTCTTCAAGACTTCAAGGTCAGATAGTCTGATGTGACCCTGGACACCAAGTGATACTACACATTCACATTGAGCCAAATAATGTCGCATCTTACTGATATATTGTAGAAACTTTAGAGAAGAATAAGCCTAGTATAAGAGTTCATACTGAATACACTTGTCTTGTTTGACGTTAAGACAATGCTATGTTGTATTTGGACCCTATTTTCGACTCCTTTATACACAATGTTTATCCCATATTGGAGTTAGTGATAAGTTTATCATGTGTCAAAATCAATTTCCCCGTGCAGGGCCAATGAGAGTCACTTGTGTTGATAATGTAGTTGTGTGCTAACTAAATCACGTCTGTAGGAACCACTTCCAATCTATTGTGTGATTCTGCCAAACCACAGACCCTTCTCTGTTTGACAAGGCTGATAACATCACCTTTCTAGAGTGTTTGACGCTTTACATTTGGAACACATACTATGACTTTTACTCCTTTTGAATGCCTCATTTGTTTACTTTCCTCCAATGTGCGACGGGAATTGTATATTTGTGAATAGACCACTATCTTGATATTACTAATCATGGACTCTAACATAAACCTCCTATTAGACCTCTAACCTCTAGATTTGGATAGCAATACGTGGAACAAATTATCCCTTTAAAATAGCAGTAAATAAAGGGAAACATTTTAATATTTTTTAAACCTCTGATAAATATTGACTTTTAGAGTGTTAGCTTTCTTGAAGGGTTGTAAACAAGTTTTAAAAATACCCTAAATTTCCTATTCATGAAATTCATATTTTATATTTATACTGTATGAAAAACGTCATCCTGAAAAATGTTTAAAATAATTATCTCCAACAAAAACCTAACCGTAAAAAGGGCCAAGTTCCAGACCCTCTCCCAAAAAGTCGGCCTATCAAAGTAGTGATATGTACATTGCGGTCAAGTCTGTTTAATGTCTCATTCAGAAACTAGCCAAGTATTAAGCAATAAAAATAAAGAGCGCAGTCTTGCTCATAAAAGTAGGAGTGAACTGAGGACACTGAGGTTATGGACTTGGCCACATTGTACTCGTAGATATCTCTACTATGATAGGCTGATTTTTTGGGAGGGAGTGTGGGACTTTTTCTTTTATTCTGAATTTTCTCCTTGCCATTACCCACGTAACTCAATTGTTACTATACATGATACTGATGTTTTATGCGTCATTATGAAACTGACTTTGTTTTAAGCAATACAAATTAAAGAGCAGTCTTGTTCATGAAAGTAGGAGTGAAGCGAGGTTATGGACTAAAGAAAGAGCAGACTCAAACATTTAAACTTTTTGGGATTTTCCCGTCAGTGACACGACTGTAGCTATAATTTTACCAAAATTTAGGTTTCTAGGTATTCTGGAAGTAACTTATAATTTTGATGATATGAGACAGTGAGTCAGTAACAAAAATGCAAACTTTGAAACTATCCCATTTTGAAAAGGCTTAATATTAAGGGCTCAATTTTGTATAGTATTCAATGCTACTTATGCTTGCTTAATCTATATTTCAATAGTCTGGCCTATCTTAACACGAAGCCAGCAAGCAGAGGTACGAGGGTGAGAAAACCCGTGTGAATTGGTTCAAGTAAAAGATACAGTGCATACTTACAGGAACTTGGCCTTGCCCACTACCGTGCGCTCAGATAGATTCTTACCCTCATAGTGCCACTATGTCATTTGTTGCTTCTAATTTATTGACGTAAAGATTACCAGTTCAAATCATAAACATTATTTATTTGTATGTTTGCATTGCTTATTATTTAAATAAAAAAAAGGAGTAAAATTATTCTTACTTTTTGATATTCACTGTTTTTTATGTCATTTTTTCTCTTTTATTTTGTTGGGTATAACTGTTTATATCCTTGGAATAAGAACATCGTTGGTTAGACCCTAAAAAGTAAGGGTGTCAGTGTAAGACCTCATCATATATTTATGTAATGAAACTCCTTTTTTGGGGTTTGGGCTTTGTACGTATGTACTTTGTTTAGAACATTGGTGGTTTAGAATATAGTATGACGTCGGGGTGATATACATAACACTGGTACATAATACAAGAAAGTCTTACTGTGACTCCTTGGGCTTGGCTAGGCGAGTACATTTCTACACCTTACCTCCTTATGTTTTGAGACAACTCTCTCTAGCTCCAACACCACATTTTACCTCGATCTATTTCTGTTCGTTTCTCTCGAGTTTTAAAGCTTCTTGTTTATTTTATAAGGGGTGCGGGATGTTTACTTCTACCTTGATGAAATCCATGCACGTAACAAACAGGGTTTCTCTTTTTTTGGGGGTCTCATTCTTTGGTCCCACTACAAACGCGCTCTTGTTCTACAGCCCCTCAATTACATCACTTATTCGCCTTCGCTGCTTTTTCTCCCACTGAATTTAAAAATTAAATACATTTCCCTCTCTTTTTAGTGTACTTAAGGAGTGTTAGTCTGTTTATTTATTTATTCCTACTAACAACATCGCTTGGAACGTCTATCTACATACCTCAATGTTGTTTATGAATTACCTTTTTCTTAGGTTAGATGACACGTTTTGTTGGATAAGAACCATCTTTATGTGTGATATAATGGGTTCCCTTCTGCATTGTTATTATTTGTATTATTAATTTTTAATTAAAAAGTGCAACATCCATGTATATATTATGTTACGGAGGTTGACTTCACGCTTCCACTTGATATCTCTCGGTTTCATCTTGTCTGAGACGAGATCCCATAGTCACCATTTTTCGTCTGTTAGTAGGATTTGTTTGCTTCGGCAGTAACTAGACTTACAGAAGTAAATTTAATTCTGACCGTTATTATAAATTATTTTATAATATACAGGGTGGGTAAAAAAAACCGCACTTTTTTGAACACTTATAACTCAACTTCTGTAATAGATAGAGATATGGGGTTTGCGGGGTCTGAAAACTACATACTTCTACTTTAAATTTCATATATAACTTAAAAAACTATTGGGTGAAAAGTAGCATTCCAAATAAATCCTCGTTTTGGGATTTGTATAGTGATATACTGCTGTACTAAAACTATTGAGTCGTACCCGTACAGTTGTAGAGGGATAAACTTTTGCTAAATTCTTATATACAGTATTATAATAAATTATTAAAACAAGTCTAAGTATAGGTATTTCGTTGTATAGCTCATTCATAATCCCTCAACTAACTTCGTTAATGCCATTATTACCATTTACAGTGCTGTGAACCGATCTATAAATTCAACAAAACAAAGATAAAAAAAAGAATAGTTTCAGTAACTAATTATATAAAAAAATTGTTTCTTAATTCTGGATGTGAATAGCTGATGGAATGATAACAAAAAAGTTTCTTAAATTAATTTACGCAAATTGTACTTTAGTCATGAAATTTTTTTTCAGCAGTTTTACAAAATTTAACTATCAGAAACTTGTACTAAAGTATGGAGTTATTAAACGGGATTTTTCCCCCTAAATTCGACTTAGACCTAGTTTTGTTACTGCGCATCACTAAGCTTGGGGCCCCATGGTACATTTTTACCTCCAGAATCAGAATGCTTAAAAACGCATTTTTAGAGTTTATTTTTTCCGATCCGAACCTCCCGGTGTTCCGGTACTGCATTTCTGATAGGAACACCTATGTTTTATGGCAGAATCATAATGCAATAAATAAGTCCTTATCCTTATAAAAAATTCTTCCTACTGAGATAATTGACCGATGCGGAACTTTTCTGATACCCTCTTTATAAAAATACTTTTTTTTTTAGAAAATAACACATTTTTATTTGCACGACGAACTCATTTATTCACTAATCTGAATTGTTAATTACAATTGTTATTTGCAATCAGTTGCTTATTACAAAGTTAATTGTGTAGCTAAAGAAATAAAAGATTCCCCCTCCCCATCGCCCCCCCCAAGGGTCATGGTGCAAATTCCCAAAAAACTGCCTGTCACTTCGAATATTTAAAAAATCCCCCCAAACTCTAAAAATACCCCTAAATTATATTCTCCCCCAAAAATTCTGATGACGCAAGATGTGCCATCAAACCCCCCTGTGGGCACCCCTGCTTATTTGTATGTTCTGTTTGTTTTACGAATATTGAAATCGTGTGTACTAACATCAAATATCTCTACATTAAAGAAAAGGGATTTCCTATGTTTTAGCGATATTACAGATGTTGTACATGTTAATGTTTCTTAATCCAAATGATAATTGTGTTCTAGACGTAAATGATTTACTTCTGGCTTTTTCAACTCGGTGTTGATCTTAAAAGAGGATCGAAATTTAGAGTTGATTTGGGAACCCGGAATTTGAAAAGAACTAATTCCGAGCAAAGCTGGATAAAATTTGTGTTTTTATAGATTTTAATTAATCGTTAACATTTCTGTTGTTATCATTGTATTTATGTATATTTTCTTCTTTTAGATAATTTTGAGTGATTATGTAATTTGATTATTTAATGATATCATTTTTGTGACCATTTTATTATTTTAAAACTCTTTTTTTGTAAAGAAAATGAACCCTTTTTACAATTTCAAATAAAGGTTAAAGAAACAAATAAATTCGAAGTTTGCTTTGTTTTTTTTTTTTAATGCGAAATAGGGGTCCATATTTTATTTTTGTAAATAGCAAAAATTGCACTTTGAGGGACATTTACTACCGAAACATGCTATTAGATATAAAATAATATTAACAATTTCTTAAATCGACGTAGGGAATCAGAAATCTAAATGGAACTCTTAAGTGCTCAAATATGCTCGCAGTTGTCCCATTGATTAAAACCGTTAATAAGCCTTATATATATTAACTAGCTGGATACCCGTGCTTCGCTACGGGGTGTGTTATTTTCAATTTGATGGGTTTATAAACTACCATCTAGATACATTTTAATTATTTTACTAAGCGAGAATATCTAGATTCTATCCCTCCTCCTTATTTCTATACCCCCTCCCCTTTGATAAGATAATTTGCTAATATCCCAAATTAGTAATTTATTCCAACTAAATTTTTAAAAAGGAAAAGCAGTGGTATTTTCCTTCTGTAACCCCCCCCCCCTTCCCGTGTCATTTTACACCCCTTGGTTGAAATTGGAATTATCTTTTATTAATATACATGCTTACATCCAAAATAAGAGCTTTTTCTCAAGTATTAACTTCCTAAATTTTGAAGATCGGTCTGGGCTCAATTCCCCTTCTTTTCTTACTCTGTCCTTATGTTCCCCTTAGGGATAAAATTTTAGAAAATCTCTATTGGCAGTTATCAATATAATTTAGAAATTATTATACTACGTATACACTCGTAGATTTTATTTTAGAATTTTAAAGAAGTGGTCATGATTAAGCTAGTAAAGGTTTAGGCACGGTAAGGCGTGATTTATTAATTATTGCCTTAATATCTAAAAATAAATCTAAATATTTTTTGACAGTGATTGAAAAGTAATTTCTTTAACAGTTCTTCCTACAGAAATTTCCACAAAACATAAAATATGGCCAGTAGTTTCTTCTGCAATTTTGGTTAAATACATTTTTTATGAAAAATGAAATAAGAATTTTGAAATCTATTTAGAAGCCCCGTTCTCAGCTCCATATAAAGCTACCAAATCGTTTTATATCCTTTATCACCCGCAGAATTAAGCTTAACATTGTACCCAAGAACCTCCAAAATCTATTCAGCCATTTGGACGTGATTGACGCACAGATAGACAGATATAAAATTTTCTAAACTTAAATTCGTTGTCAGGACTACTCATTCAGTGGAAATACCCCATATTCTCTCTCCACAGCTCGGGCCTCCATGTTCTCTAGTAGAGAGATAACCTTATGTTGACCTAAATTGTAAAATCAATAAAATAGATAAATTGATGTACTAAAATATTATTTATGTATTAATATGTTTTATTCAATAAAGGTATTAAAAAAAAATAATAATAATAATAAAAAAATAAATAAATGAATAAATACAAAATTTTAGCCCAATCGGATAAATGTACAGACACAACAATTATTATCCATTTCAATTTTGGTTGTCCCCTTTAATTTTAATAAGTAATTTCTTTGTATTGTGTCAATAGGGGTTTTTCTTCATAAAAAAAATAAAAAATGAACTAATTCATTTTTGTTTTTTAAAAAATATGGTTATATTTCGTCCCTTTTTAGGACATTTTCAAACCTGTAATTAAATATACAAAAATTAGAAATACATAAACCTTTTACTTCAATAAACATTTTCCATTTTAAGGATTTAGTTAAAATTAAGCAATATATATAAAAAATATAATTACCTTTTTGGGTAAAAATTCTTTAAAAAATAAATAAATTGCAGGAGTACTGCAATAAGTCAAGAAGGATTTTTTATATAAAAACTAATTATCACTTATGAAGTAACTCGTCAATAAGGAGTCTTAACCAATTAAAATAAATTAAATTGAAGGAAAAGGGTGAGTCACTTCACAAAGGGATCTGATCCATGACTGACCTTTTAATACAGCTTTCTTCTAATCTGTTGTATAAACTAAAACCCAGGTTCAGTTACAAGTTTCCTTTTTACAAGCTATACTGTTTATCTCATTCAATAATTACCAAATAACAATTATTTTTCTTTGAACAATACAAAAATTACTATTACATTTAAAATTACTTTTTTACGGCCAATAACAATTTCTATTTTACTTACTTATTTATCCATTCTTCCACTAAATATTTAACAACAATTTATACATATATACATACATACACATACAAACATACACATACATACTCATATATATTAATAAAAAAACAAATAAATAAAAAAATAAATAAATAAAATAAATAAATAAATTTCAATGACAATAATAACAATAATCATAATTCCCTATTAGGGAAACCTCCTTTTACAGATAAAAAATACATTAAATAAATTAATAAAAAAATCAATATAACAATTATATATGTAGGCAATTTAAAATAATAACAAATAAATAAATAAATAAAACTTTCGCAGTAAATTAATCTGTTAATTTTGACTTTATATTCAAAGTTTTAAAAATTCCTGAATAAAATTTGTTCAATTCTTTAGTATCAGTTTTATAGTTAATATTGTTAGGGCAACTTGATATAAATGCTGCTTCTAGCAATTTTCTTTTTGAGTTATTGGTTTCTTTTTCTAATATTCTAGCTTTATTAAATTCTGGGAAATGATTTAGTTCTATGGAATGGGAGGCTAGAGCAGTTTTGCTATTTTTAGCCTCCCATTCCATAGAACTAAATCATTTCCCAGAATTTAATAAAGCTAGAATATTAGAAAAAGAAACCAATAACTCAAAAAGAAAATTGCTAGAAGCAGCATTTATATCAAGTTGCCCTAACAATATTAACTATAAAACTGATACTAAAGAATTGAACAAATTTTATTCAGGAATTTTTAAAACTTTGAATATAAAGTCAAAATTAACAGATTAATTTACTGCGAAAGTTTTATTTATTTATTTATTTGTTATTATTTTAAATTGCCTACATATATAATTGTTATATTGATTTTTTTATTAATTTATTTAATGTATTTTTTATCTGTAAAAGGAGGTTTCCCTAATAGGGAATTATGATTATTGTTATTATTGTCATTGAAATTTATTTATTTATTTTATTTATTTATTTTTTTATTTATTTGTTTTTTTATTAATATATATGAGTATGTATGTGTATGTTTGTATGTGTATGTATGTATATATGTATAAATTGTTGTTAAATATTTAGTGGAAGAATGGATAAATAAGTAAGTAAAATAGAAATTGTTATTGGCCGTAAAAAAGTAATTTTAAATGTAATAGTAATTTTTGTATTGTTCAAAGAAAAATAATTGTTATTTGGTAATTATTGAATGAGATAAACAGTATAGCTTGTAAAAAGGAAACTTGTAACTGAACCTGGGTTTTAGTTTATACAACAGATTAGAAGAAAGCTGTATTAAAAGGTCAGTCATGGATCAGATCCCTTTGTGAAGTGACTCACCCTTTTCCTTCAATTTAATTTATTTTAATTGGTTAAGACTCCTTATTGACGAGTTACTTCATAAGTGATAATTAGTTTTTATATAAAAAATCCTTCTTGACTTATTGCAGTACTCCTGCAATTTATTTATTTTTTAAAGAATTTTTACCCAAAAAGGTAATTATATTTTTTATATATATTGCTTAATTTTAACTAAATCCTTAAAATGGAAAATGTTTATTGAAGTAAAAGGTTTATGTATTTCTAATTTTTGTATATTTAATTACAGGTTTGAAAATGTCCTAAAAAGGGACGAAATATAACCATATTTTTTAAAAAACAAAAATGAATTAGTTCATTTTTTATTTTTTATGAAGAAAAACCCCTATTGACACAATACAAAGAAATTACTTATAACAATTATTAGTTTTTACATAACAATAATTGTACAGCACTCTTAAAGAGCTTTTTAACGGTATGCATCGTGAAGGGTTTTCATTACTTTGACATTTGTACCCCGTACCCCTGTGTAGCAAAATCAAAATTTCGAAAATGCATAAAGTCAGTGACCTTCCCCTTTTCCCCTTGCTTTGAAGGTCAAGTGTGCAAATTTTCATTGAAATCGGAATAAAACGGTAGATTTGAATAAAGAACACACACACACACGCGCCCGTTCGCGCACACACACTTACGTTGACATTTCCTTTTTACCCCTCTCCTAAATGAAAATAATGACAAAAACGTACATTACAATTACTTTTCTCTTAAAGAGCCTTTCAACGATATGCATCATAAAGGGTACCTATCAATTACTTTGACATTTGTACCCCGTACTCCTGTGTACCAACATTTTAACTTTATAATCTCATGTAAGCAGTTCACTCATAGACACTCTTCATTTATATAAGATAAAAGACACTCATAGACACTCTTCATTTATATAAGATGTAGTTATACATATTTTTCCATTTTACCCCCTTCTAAATGAAAATATGACAAAACTGTACATAACAACAATTACTGTACTTTTAAAAAGCTTTTCAACGATATGCATCATTAAAAGTATTCATTACTTTGACATTTGTACCCCGTACCCCTGGGTACAAAAATAAAAATTTCGCAAAATCCTTTCTTAGTGGATGCCTATGATATGAACCGAGTATATCCTCAAAATTTCAAGTCTCTCGGTTAAGCAGATTTTGCTGTGCGTTGATTCTATGTCAGTCAGTCAATCAGGACATTGCCACTTATATTATAGATATATTAATAATATATTAAAATAATAATGTAATATATTAATAATAATAATATATTATGTATTATATAATATATTATATATTATAATATATAATAATTAATAATTATAATAATTAATAATTTTAATAAATAATAATAATTTTTTAAATGTATATTTTTTTATTTTTTTATAAATTTAAGTTAATTTATTTTTTTAAATTTAAATAATTTAACAAACATTTTTTTTTAATAATTTATAATTTATTACAATAATTAATTAATAATATATAATATATATATTAATAATAATAAGATAATATATTAAAAACGTTGACGAACTTCATTGCGTTGTTGTGTTGCGGTACACATTTATTTTTCCTAAAATTATCTTCTATATGTTACTCAATCTTTTTTTCTCTATTTTTAAATAAAATCATTCTTGATTTTTTTAAAATTGAAAAAATAATTGACTCTTTAATTAATGAAACTTTAATATATATTTTTAAAAATGTATCAATTTATTCTTTTTTCGTGGAAGTAAGTAATAAGGCTTAGTTCAGAATATACTAAATATATTTTATATCGATTTTTCTTAAATAATTATTATGAATCCAACAAACAAATAAATGATTTATTTGATATATTTTTTATTATCTATATATATAAAACTAAGAGTGACAGTGACTGATCATCAAAAATTCTCCTACTTTCCATTGACCTAGAGATTTGAAATTTGGTACATAGATAGAGTGTACCATAAATAGGAAAGTGCGGCCATTTTGATTTCGATATATAGCCGCCATTTTTAATTATAGCCGCCATCTTGGATTTTTTCATCAGTAATTCTCCTACTTCCCATTGACCTAGAGATTTGAAATTTGGTACATAGATAGAGTGTACCATAAATAGGAAAGTGCGGCCATTTTGATTTCGATATATAGCCGCCATTTTGAATTATAGCCGCCATCTTGGATTTTTTCATCAGTAATTCTCCTACTTCCCATTGACCTAGAGATTTGAAATTTGGTACATAGGTAGAGTGTACCAATACTAGAAAAGTGCGGGTGTTTTGATTTCGATATATAGCCGCCATATTGAATTATAGCCGCCATATTGGATTTTTAAAACACGTGTATATGTTTGTGTCGTATATCGTTTTAAAGGCCTTGATTAATACTTTATTATTTATTTATTTTTAAAATTTTTTGTACGGGTACATTTGTACCGATTTGTACTTTTGGTTCAGGTTAAGAAGGTGAAATAATTTTTTTAAATTTTATTTTTACATTTATTAGAATTCATTAGCCTAAATAATGATCTTATACATGGTTTGATTTTTAAATATATTTTTGGTACCTATGGGTACACGGGTACAAATATGCTTTTAAACACAAAACCTACTTTCATGTATATCGTTGAAAAACTCTTGAATAGGCCTTTTAATGTAATTATGTAGTGTTTTGTGATATATTTACTTTTTAGGGGGGTAAAATTGAAAAAAGTCCTTATATAGCTGTTTTTTGACAATGGTTCCTTAGGTTTTGGTTGAAATTTAAAACATTGTTATTATTTTTTACTCTCCTTTTCGAGACGTTTACGAATATACCTCATTTATTTTGTTATCTTCATTTTGACTTTTTCGGGTAAAAAAATCACAGGGGTGTGGCTTGACGATTTTTTGGTAAAAAATAAAGTTTGTACTATCTTCATGAAATTTGTCACGCTTATAAAAATGAAAAATACAAGACGAAAGTGCTCTTGGACTTTTTTTTCCAAGACTCTTAGTTTCCGAGAAAAAGCCACTCAAAGTTCATATTTGGCAATTTTTGGGGTTTTCGATTGGCCATTTTTTGGGCTTTAAAAGTGCTAAATGGTAAACTGACGGCATATTCGTAATCTACTCGACGGGGGCTTTAAAAAAACGTATAGTTTATATGGGGTTGTCGACAACTTTTTTGCCCAAATTTTCCGGCTCAAAATCTGGGCCCAAAAATAGGGAAATTAATAAAAAATTAAAAATATGAGAAATATTGATTCGATTTGATTTAAAATTTGTATGCATGCCTTATTTAATATTAGGAACTCGGAAAAAAATTAATACTTGAACATATTTGTTCACATGTGTACTTTTGGTACATACGGTACCTAATGTGTTATTTTAACTTGAGATTTTATGTTGTGAAACAATGTGTTATTAGTAATGATTTTATTTAGTAAGCTTTATACCATTCAGTGAATTTAATTTGTTTTAATATAATGTTGGTACCTATATGAGGTACATGGGTACAATTATCGAAATGCTCGAAATATATCATATTATATATAATTTTACAGTGCTTGAAAAGTACTTTCATTGTTGTTATGTACACTTTTTCAAAATTTTACATTTTAAGGGGTGTAAAGCATAAATAACCGTTAATTTATCTGTTTTTCCGAATTGGTTTTTTAGATCTTATCGAGACCTTTACAACAATACCAATTTTGATAATATTCGATGAATGAATAAACCACTGCTGCTGCTCAGCAGAGTAAAGATTTTTTATTCGATAGACTGCTGCGCATTTGATTTGTTTTGATTTTTTTTTTAGTTCCGTGAATTGTTGGTTGAGTTAGTCTAATTGTAGCCGTTACTCTTGGCGACAAGCTTTCTACATCAGTTTTCTGGTGTTTAATGTGACATAATATGACCAACCAATGAGAGAAGACTTTGAGAAAGGCTTGGGTTTGTCTTTTTGGGGGGGTGCATTGTTTTGTTTATTTTTGACACATTTTGACAGTTTTTGATACGGCGCGGCAATAAAAGAATAAAGTGTATAGAAAAATAAAAATATAAATTAATCAAATATAGATATATGTATAAAATTACAAGATAAAAAGAACTTTATATATACTACGTTTTTTAATTCAATTAATTTATCTTCATATTCAATTATTTATCTTCTTTGTTTAATTGGTTTACTTATTCTTTTTCGCTGTCATTCACTGTTTACCTCTTAATAAAAAATCTTAAATTTGAAATCTGTCAAAATGAAGGATTGTAAATATTTGGGATATGACAAAACAAATAAAATAACTTGCGGATTTTTTCCGAACAGACTTTCCATAAAGCAAATTTGCTGAAAACTAATTAAATTCTGCTGAAAAATTACTAAAAGCATTAAAATATTGTTTGTGCCATGCCCTAAGGAACTTCATTTAGAAACTAAACTTCAAACGCATTCTAGCGGTGAACTAACAAACTAAGACATACAAATCTTTTACCAACAACAGTTTTATGAGTTAAGATTTCATTTCTGATGCAATAATATTATTAAATAAAAAAAAATTACACTGTTAAACAAGATACATTATCCACATAGTTAGTGCCAAGTAAATATGTAGGAAATATAAAAACTTATGGTTAAATTCATTTATAATGAAAAATATATTTTATATAAAAAAAAGCAGGTCATATATTTAATTGAGATAAAATGTTTAAAAATAAGCAATAAAAAATAATATAAACTAATTGCACTAAAATACAAAATTATTTAATAAAAAAGATATATTACTTATATTGTTTTAATTATTTTTTACACCTAGCGCCAACTTCTAGACGAATAAGGCACGCGAAGCGTGCCAATTCGGCTAGTTATTTATAAATCTAAAAACATGATTCTCACCAACCGTTTTTGGCACTTCTTTAGATTGTTACTTACCTTATGAAAAAAGGGGAGTAACAATCTAAAGAATGTGTACGGAATGTTATTTTTTAGACTGTTACTCCCCATATAAAAACAGAAGTGTTATATTCCTTTGTTTCAAAGTACATTGGACTAAACATCCCTTGATCCTAATAGTTCTTTAGTCAAAGTCATTTATATTCTAAAAAAAGAACAGGTGAGTAACAATCTAAAGAAGTACCCAGTTTTTATGATTTATGTCACTCCTAACAAATGCCCCTATTTGGCAGATATTTGCTTTTGAGTCTGAGCCCTTTGGAACATTTTACTAGCTGGTTCCTAGCAAGCTTTAGTTAGGACACTGGCTATCATTTAGCCATGATGTATTCTAATTCTAATTCTATGATATTATTCTCAACCTGCTCCTTAACATGTTGATGTTTGATGTCATTGTGCTTGCTCCTCCTTAAAGAATACAGGATCACGTACCCACCCAGCCAAAACCAATATCTTCTATAAGGAGCTCACTATCTCTCTAGTAGCTTTGCTTAGTACAATGGCTTGGCTTAGTATAAGTGGCCATACTGGAGAGTGACCCAAGCTTTTGTTTCTTGGATTCCCAAGATCCCTGGAAGTATTAAGAGTTCTGTCGTGAAATTAATGTTCAATTAGTTCAGAATGCACTAGATATATTTTATACAGAGTAATCTTAAATAATAATAATTATAAATCTTACAAACACATAATGACACATACCAAAAGGTTTGTTTAATTATGTAATTTTTGTCAAATTTAGAAGCATTGTGATCATTCCGAAGAAAACTAATGCAAAAATATATAAAGCTTGGAAACAAAAATATATAAATAAGTTGGCATATGTGTGATTTTGTAAAATATAAGCTCTTCTAAAAGGCTATAATTTGTTTTTAGGTTGGTGGTGAGCCAAGGGGGCAGAGCTCTACACATTGTCTTCCCACATCAGTTCCTTGACTCACCTGAATGGTTTGGCGTATCAACTGATGAGTACTTCCAGGTCTGTAAAAAAAAACAAGTAATAAAAACAAAAACAAGCTTACATAACTTTAAGTAAAAGCATTTAGCAGTATTTTTTAAAAATACTGTGTTGATTTTGAAATTTGATTATTTTCCTAAAGTTATGATATGCTACATGTATAATTGTTTCTTGTTATGTTTAAAAAACTGCATTGCAAATTAGTTATCTTAAAAACTTAAAAACTTTTTCAGTAAATATCATCCTTTTTTTTTAGGTTCTTGCAAAATATGGACCATGTTTATTGAGTTCTTAGCATTTTATTTTCCATTTGTTCTACGGATTATTCTTAATTTTAAGCTAAGGCTTTCACATTAGCTAATAGTTATTTATGCTCTTAGGGAGTAAAGTAAGCCATTATTCCCTGAGCGAAAAAGTTGCTTCTTGAGGCGAAGCCGAAGGAACCATGGTCCTTAAATCCCGAGGCGAAGCCAAGGGAATTAGACTCTTTAAATCCCGAGGCGCAGCCGAGGGAATAACACTAATTCGTCCATTGCACAGTTTTTATTTATTATTTTAATAAATAACAATAATTATTAGCACTTTTAATAGCAGATATAAGAGATTCAATATTAAAAACAAATAAGAATTGGAATTAAACTCAAATAGAAGGTTATTTAGATGCATGTTTTAAACAAAGATAAACATGGTCAAAAAAGCAGTGTCGCCAACCTGATTTCAACAACTTCATTACATTAGCCATTCATTTTCTACTATTTATAAAATAATTAAGTTGCAATCTTTACTTTTTCGCCCTACTTTACTCTTTTGCCCTACTTTTATTTTTTCTCCCTACTTTTTGAGTTCAGGGATGAAAAGACTTACTTTAGTCCCTCTAAACTAATTTAAAATCATAACTTTTTCTCCCTACTGGAGATAAAATAATTTTAGATCTATATAATACCTAACTTGATATAAATTGTTAACAATTTTCTTTTCCATGTAAAAATTATTGTTTATTCACATTGTTATTCTATAACATCAGTGTAACCTAAATTCCCCATTCAGATCAAAGATAATCTAAACTAAGATCTATTACTCCATATTCCCTCACTTAGATCATGACAACAACTCAAAATGCATTAGTGTATCTTGCAGAAAGGCAAATAACTTAATATTACATAATGTATTTATATTTTTATTCCAGGTTTCAGTTACAGCCATTGAAGAATCAAGGGTACTCTTGTGGCATAGAGATAAACTGAAGTTGTCTATCATCACTGACCATTTTCTTCAAACAGTTTTTGACCATATTCTGGGTAGAGATGTGGTGAAGAAACTATTGCAGGTAAAATTATTTCTGATCGAGGATTTGCTACTCAGCAATATGCTTACTAGCTTCTTAGACAATTATTCTATTATAGAATTATGTATGAAGAATAATTGATCTCACAAAAAGAATCCTGTTATTAAGAATGTTTCTTTCCTATAATAGATAGATCCATTTATTAGCTAATCATATATATACATTTACACTTTTATACATTAAATTAATTTATCTGCTGGTAAAGTAGCCTGAGCCATGGAGAATCTTTCCTAAAAGAGAGAATAATGAATGAATAAAGAAAAATATGTGAACTTATGTACTTAAAAAATCTCAGTTTAAATTTAAAGTTGATTTTGTTTTTGCACTTATTAGTAGAATGTTTGTTTGGTTTAAGTACCTTAACATGAATCTAATTCATGGTTTATACTGCAAGCAATAAGCACTAGTTTTATGTTTAGATATTGTTGTGAATTTCAACTGAAAGAAAAGCGCCTGATATATGAATATCATACATCATATTTCAGCAAAAGGTTAAATATGATTGTAGGTAGAGATGGCTTTGGTTGTAGGGGTGGTTTGGTTGGAGATGGCTTTGGCTGTAGTTCTGATAAACGCCATAATATAATCTGATTTATTAAGGATGGCTTCTTTACAACTATTAATCTATAAATATCACTTATTATCCAATCTTGGCTTATTTATCATATTTAATTGCTGTCTTTAATCATATAAAATTTCAGCTTAATCTGTCTATTCTAAACACACTTTTAATTAGCTTGTCATATTCTTCTGAGACAAACCTTGAAATCTAAATTTGACCAACTTCTCGACTACCTAGACAGCTGAAACTTGTTCATTTTATGTACTTCCAACGACAATAAAATAACTTATTTATATTAGCCAATAAATCTATAAATTTCAGACAATTTTTGGCAGTGGTTTTGGCAGGTTATTTCTGTTTAAAACGACATTTTGTCGCTATTTCTATTAGTCCCATTTTCCTCACACACACACATATTATTGTAAGCAAAATCCTTAACAAACTCTTTGATTAAATCTACTTTTTTTTACTCATTCCTATGACTTACTTCTCTAAAACATTAAATGTGAATGCTTGGAATTCAGAATTCTAACAGATTACTAAAACTGATATTTCCCCTTGCTTTTATCTTTAGTGTTATTTACATATACTGAGATCACTCGGAATACTATGCCCGTTAAAAAAGAAAAACTCCTTTTTAGTATGTTTCATATTTTTCCTCTAACCTATTATACTATTACTTACTACTACTTATTCCTCTATTCTATTACTTACTATGTATCATGATAATTTTTATAAAAATCTGAGTATTACTAATTTACTGATGATGCATACTTTTTAATATAATTTAATACATTGATATAGGAATTTTATTGACTTTTAATATATGGAATTTTGCTTCTGAATATTTTAAATAGATTATTTCAGCTTCTATTCTGTTAGTTCTCAAAGTCATTATTCTAAAATTTATATAGAGTCTCCTATTAACAAAAAAAAAAAAAAAAAAAAAAAAAAAAAATGAGAAGAAAGCATAGAACTAGAAAAATAAATATGTTCTTTTGATGGAAAAAAGATAAATATCAATGTAATATTTTGTCTTATGAGGGCCCATAGGAGGCTCGGGCCCATAGGCCTGTACCTTAAGTAATAAGCTTGGAAGCAATATAATAATTTTAAAAAATAGTATGACGCATTTTTGGACTTTTATGTCATATATATATTTATCTATTTATCCGGTTATTTTTAATCATGGATTTACATAAACTCATCTCTAGTTTCAATCACTATTTATTAATTAGTATATATTATTAATTATAATATAGTTATTTGATGCTATAGTTCTAAATAATACGAATGAAAAAAATATACATTTCCCGGGTTAATTTTATACAAATAAAAATCTGTTCTTTTGGTGAAAAAAAGAGAAATATTCCCCCATAGGAGGCTCGTGCCCGTAGGCCTATGCCCAGTGCCAGAACTAGCCGTGTGCATGGGGTCAGCCGCACACGGGCCTCGGGGTAAGGGGGGCCTCACTTCCGCCCGGACAGTTTAAAAAAAAAAAAAATAAATAAAAATAAATAAATAATAAATAAAGAAAAATTTTACTAGAAAGGTTATTTACTATAATTATTATGTCGTGTTCTTTTCCACATAACAATAATATTAATAATAATAATAATAATTATTTTTTGAGACAATTGATGTTTAATGCTTGTTAAGATAATATAATTAATATAAAAATTTTAATTTTAACATGACCTGATTTTTATACAATTGGGTATTTTAGACAGTTAATGTTTATCCTGTTATATGTTCTGTCGAAATGTAACTTTCTTTAATGTTAGTTTTTAAATTTATAAAATAAATATGCCTATAAAGAGTGTCCCACCTAACATGATCCACTCAATATCTCTAAGATCTATTGCAGGAAGAAAGACGCGGTTTGCTGAGTCCTGTGTTAACTTAAAATGCTAAGCACTTTGAGCTCTAAAATGCTCTGCAACAATACTTGAAATATGAAAAAGTTAATAGGAAGACATGTTTTTAAGACTACATAGAGTTAGATATCATGGCTTAAAATAATTACACCATGCCATTTTCCTCCTTCAGTATTGAAGTTTTAAAATATGAGTTTTCAACTCAAGTTTTACGGCTAATATATTAGATCTAAGAAAAAAACTTAAAAAATAAAAAGTACTTGTTTTGAGCCAAAAAATCGAAATCCACTCTTTAAAGTATATTGACTTCTGGCAACATTTTTTCTCAGGTTAAAAACCATAAAAAAATCTAATTATTTTAGCGTAAATTTAGTGATAGTAACTTGTAAAGAATTAAATTTCCTTCAAATTTCACTGGTCAAACTTATCTTATGACCTCATGAGTGGCGATACAGGGCTTCAAAAAGTGCAAAATTTCTAAAACTTGTGAAGAACTGCTAACAAGGCTCGTTTTCGCTATATTTTTCCCATTTCACAACATATTCAATGGACTTATGGCTCATTTCGTATTTCCACTTGTTTTTATCCTGAATGACCTTAATAAGATATAATATTGGATTAAAAAGAAACTATTTTAACCCTGATTTGTACATGTAGTTTAATCTAACGATTCTTAGTGTCTCATAATGTATATACTAAATTTTTATAATAAAACATGATGTATGGTGCAAAATAGTGAGTGTCCATTAGTGCTACTCCAATTTTTCGAACCAAAAAGTTGTTATTTGCTAACTTGGGGGGAGGTTTAAAACCACAAAATTTTTACAATTTTTCGAAATAATTCAAAAATAATTCATTTGCAAATAATTAAATATCCTTCATTTTTCATATATGGCTTCGATAAAGTGCAAAATCTTGAAAGACTGCTAAAAATACTTATTTTTCACTCCCGACCGTTGGAAATCAAACGTCCTAACGATACTTTTATACTTTCTTAAATACTCAGTATTTTTGAGAAAGTATAGTGATGGGGCGAAAAAACAACAAATTCATAGAAGGACATAGCCAAAATTTTAAATAATATACATATTTTATATACATACATTTATTAATTCATTTAGATTTTTGCTACTACATTCACAAGATGCAATTGAACGCTATTTTTGGCATTTTATATTTGTGAAGAAATAATATTCTAGGACGACCAAGGATTAGATATTACAACAAAATCTTAATATAATGAGAAATTTTGCGCTATTTGAAGCCTTGTATTGTATCTCGTTACTTATGAGGTCAAAAATTAGTTAGCAGTGAAATTTGAAGGTAATTTAATCCTGTACTATCACAAAGTTTTCCGCTAAAATCAACCGTTTTGTAAATATTTCAAAAAAACTGAAACAAGTGCAAATTTGTGGTTTTTGACCTCCCCCCCCCCCCCCCCCCCCCCCCAAGTTAGCAAAGGGTTTTTTGTTAAAAATTGGGTGTAGTACTACTAGACACCCACTAACAACATCCCAAAGTTTCATTAAATTCGGAATTTTTCTAAGGTACAAAGTATATGGCGATTGGACTAAGGGGGGCCTCAAAAAAAATCTTGCACACTGGCCTCAGCAGGTCTAGTTCCGTCTCTGCCTATGCCTATAGTAATAAGCTTGGAAGCAATATAAAATTATTTAAACAAATAGTATGACGCATTTTTGAACTTATATGTCATCTTATCTATCTATTTATTCCAGTATTTTTAATCTTGGATTTACATAAACTCATCTCTAGTTTCAATTACTATTTATTAATTAGTATATATTATTAGTTATTATATAGTTATTTGATGCTAGTCACAAATAATACATAAGAAAAAAAAAAAATCTTTCTTGGCTTTCCATGTCCAAACATAGGCTGTTTGCGAATGCTCAAGGAGTTTGCTCAAAAAGCGTCCACACCAAACCCCCACAATCAGCAAACATCCTTTGATGTACCGACTCTACCCAGAGCTCCCGCGAACACAAACAAGCGTTCGTTCGTGCGGGCGGTGCTGTCCACACTGGCCACTCATCCCTGTTTGCAAACGTTTGTAAACACGATGCGTGGCCGGTGTGGACGCGGCTTAAGAATATTCACTCTGATTCAAACTCAGAGTAATAGATATGTCAAAAACTAATCTCAAACAAGTAGAAAAAATATTGTTGCCGAAATACATTTATGTTTCTTATAAATATTTCGGTTTGGATTACAAAGGTTACAGTTGTTTATTCATCGGGTTTTAATACAAATAATTACCAAGTTTACATAAGACTTGGTGGGAACTCTTATTTTTTTGTATTTGTTGTTACATCTAATTTTATAATAAATCAATTACTATTAAATCATGTTTGCAGGTGAGTGATACAATGTCAGCAACAAGCAGCTGGAATGGCCATCTTGCCAATGGTTATGATGATGCTGAAGACAAACCAATGTTGGTAGTGAAGAAACCACCTGATGGACCGGGTATCACAGCTCTCATCAACAGACAGCTTCAAGGTTAATATCCTTCAGTAACTTATTTAACTAATCCTATTTTTCTTAATAAAATGTTATTTTTTATACATTGTACTTTACAGTTTAAAATATTTCTTCTTTAAAGGTGACATAATTCATACTTAAATGATCTTTGACTTTTTAAAAATGCTGAGTATAATTAACTTAATTTTAAAATTGTGTCCTCTTCTTAAATTTATTTTATTTATGATCGCAGTAAATGTTTTTGTGTATATAGTCATATGTGTTATATAATAATAAATATTGTAAAAATGTTAAAATATAAAATAACTAATAATAAAAATTGTATTTTATTTATATTTAATAACTATATATTTATAAAAAATAAATAATATGATTTACTTTTTTTTTTTTTTTGAAGCCATGATTTAGTTACTCTTCAGTAATTTTTGGGAGGGGGGATTAGACTATTTTTAATAAATTTACTTCAGTTCTATTAATATTTATCTTATTATTTAAAATTGAAGTTTGGGTTCTTTTATAAGATTTGATTCAATGTTGCCCATGTGTACCATTTTTTAGTCATGTAAAAAATATATTAGTTAGTTAAATATTGATTTATTATAATATTTACCTGATACAGCTGCTGTGAGGTAAAATATGGTGAATGAAGTGTTCTTTGCAGAATTGCATGAGATTCATAAGTGGGCGTTGGAACAAACATCATTTTTATCAAACTAATTTCTTAGATGCTACAAAAATGATACTATTATGAAATAGGTGTCCAAAGGGGAGTTAATATCATTTGTAGAATGAAAAAGAACCTTGTATTAATTTACAGCACCGAGTGCTACTTGTGTATCATCAGTTTATAACAATATCAATAGTAAAATTCCGGGCTCAATTAAAATATACTGTTAATAATGCTAACAATGAAAAATAAAATTAAAATTAAAGACCTACTTTGATAACAATTTTTTTCCATCTTCAGTGTTTTTTTGTGATTGACATTATTTTTCATTGAGTTTAGTTAAATCCAGTCAATTTATTTTTAATTTTACTGTTATTATTGATTTTTATAAGTTATTGGTAGTATTCATACTACGGAACGTTTAAATTTTAATTTAAATCAAATTATAATTACTATTTATAAAGGGAGACAGACAGAGAAAAATAGACTTCAGTGCCGGCACTGAAGTCTATTTTTCTCTGTCTGTCTCCCTTTATAAATAGTAATTATAATTTGATTGTTATTATTGATTTTAATGAAAGCCAGGAGACTGAAACTCAGTTCTATATTAAATTTTATTATGTAAATAGGCTTTTGTTTTTGTTTGTTTTGTTTTTACTATTATACTATATTTATTAAGTTAACAAAGGAGTTGTTTTATTAACAACATGAATATTTTTCATTAATTGTGATCTACCTTTTTGACTTCTTAGGAGATATGATTACTGCTTCATTTGGGCATGTTACTTTTCAGCAAGTAGGCCATTCTTTTTTAGAATTTGTGTAGCTTTAGTTCTTATTTTATTAGTGCTGCACTAGAATATTATCTATGAAATATACAATCAAATTTAATAATTTTATTTCAACAAATTAAATAAAATCAATAACTCAAATTGATTGATTTATTTCTCCATGTTTGTATATTTGTATATATATGCTGTAGTTATCACTTTAAAAAATACAGTCTTTCAGGTTTTAATCTTCTTAATGTGTTGTGCCAGGCACCTTAGTCTTGTTGAATATCTACCTATGGGGACTACTCATTAATAAATATTATAGTTATAACATGTGTAGTCTCACATTAGTCAGATGTTCAGATTTTGAAAATTAGGTATATGTTTTCTTTTATTCCACTCATTTCCTATGAACTTATAATTAATAGGTCTTTTAATACATTATTACCCATCTTTTAAAAACTTCTCTCTGTGGTTGGATTCTTGTAACATTCATCTGGCTCCCTACAGTGCTAATAATCTTGACTAATTTATACCTGACTGTTTCATGATTTACAATTTATCCTTGGTTTTATTTACCCAGGAAATAAATTAGGTGTTTACATTTTTGGGTAGACAGAGCAGCTTTTTACTTTTTCATGTAAAGAGAAAGTATTGTGATGGCATGAAAATTCGATTTTGATGGATTTACATATTTTTAGTCCAAAAAAGTGGTTTTTAAAAAATGTCTGTCTGTCACCTAAGCAGATGCCTGGAGCCTAATCTACTGGGCTGATTTTAACGAAATTTTGCATACATGTTCAGAAAGATCATACCCTGAGGCGAAATTGAGAAATGAATTTTAGCTCCAGATTTGAGGACAAAAAACTCAAAAACGGTTCTGACATTAATTTTGATTAAAAATATTCTAAAATGTAATCCATTTATATATGAATCTAACAATATACGCCGTTTTCCCTGGAAAAATCTAGTTCCCTGAGAAAATAGCTTTAAACGTTGATGAACAGAGGCCGGATTCGATTCCCCACCGAGGAGAAGTTATTTTTTTGATAAATTTTGCTAAATTGTTCGATAATAATTAAATGTACCTACGAAAACACAAAAACTAATAAGTAGATTACACTGGGCTAAGTAATTATGAACTCGTATATTATCAGAAAGTTTGTCTGAGTTGTCTCGGACCAATTTTTTAGTTGGTATTTAATACGTCAAAGCAAATATTAATTTGGATTTTTTTTTTTATTTTATGTAATGTACCTTTGGGATATAATATGAAATACAAAGTTCAAGTGTCTATAGAAATACATCTCTATATCAAGTTGGGGGGGGGGGGGGGGGGGGGGGGGCTATGATTTTTTTTAATATCAGTCATTTATCAATGCTTATAATACAAGATTTTCTGCAGTATGAATAGGTGATGAAATAGCTTACATAAGGCATGTATAGTGTTTAATACACAGAGAGTTTTATATAAACAAAATTAGAAATGTAAGTTATTTAGTCTAAATTATTATATATTTTAGTGTAAAATTTATTTAAAAAAAGTCATCTAACCTTAACTTTAAAAACAGTGTACTTTTTTGGAGCGACACTAATCTAACGATAACTCTTAATGGCGTTTCTTATATTTACCCTGTCTTGCATTTCTTAGCAGTAAGGGTCACAAATCCACTATTGTAGTCATCAGAAGATTTCTCAAATTCATGACTATTTTTTTAAAAGGTTAATTTAGTCGTTTCATTATAATTTATGGCATTTTTAGTTAGAGATTAATTTAGATCTTAGATTAGTTGGAGCTTCATGTTAAGTTTGCTACTGAATGAACAGCTATAAAGTCTCTTGCCAGTATCATCGTGACCTGCCAAGCTGTATCATAATTAAGGTTGCTCTGAAAAAGTTTTTTTCAGTCCTTGAGTTTTCATCCTGAGGTAATTATTTTTATTTTTTCTTTTCACAAGTAATGGCTTTTCTTAGCAGATACTAAATTTTTCGTTTTCATGCTTAATGAATATTTATGCTTGGTCTGGTCCCCCCTTTCTATCATCCTCTCGAAGCAAGTCTTTAATAGTTTCTTATTTTGCTGTTTATTAATGCAGTCTTCACACTCAATTGAAACATTTTGCACTTATCCATAGCCAACTTGGTTATTAGGTACAAATATGCATTATAAAATATTTAGTATTAATATTTTATTATTATTACTATTATTATTATTATTTTTTATATAAACATGAAAGCTGAATATGATATTATTTAGCTTTCATAATATATGCTCCTGAAAAATGCCACATAATGTTAATGAAAAAATATCGTTTCCCTTTAGATTATTTTGATTGTATTTTACATTAATGAAATTTTGAAACAGAAGTCCCAGTCATCCAGTTTTAGATAACTTTTAAACTTAGTGGAACTTTTATTTTAGTGTGATCAAAGTTGAATCCATAGTGTGGAGTTAAAAATATAATGTTTGTAAGAATTTCCAACTATCAATGGCACAAAGAAATAGAAAGTGAGGTCAATTAGATCTTTCCTGTGGACTTGGGCTAGGGTGGCACTATCTTAAGTTGTAAAAAATTGTATACTTTTTAATACTAAACCCTGTAAGCAGGAATGAGTGTGGCTATTTAAGATACATATTTCTTATATTAAGGTATATTTTTTTTCTAATCCGGCATTAGTAACTAGTTACCAATAATCAATTTTATCATTATTATAATTATTTGCCTTGTTTTGCTTTATTTGTGACATGTCTAAATAATAGCAGTAAAATGATATTGCAATTGATAACACCCATCAGTGTAGCTGAATAATTGATTTTGTATACAATCTGTATCTCTCAGATATAATAATTTACTTGTTTTTAAATTCTTTGAATTCCTAGAGACTATGTTTTTGGTTGAAATTAGATGGCTGATTTAGATGTATGTGATGAATAGTTCATGGTAACTGTTTTAATGTTCTATTGATAACTAAATCTATAATTGAACTTCGGATGTAGATTAATGATGGCTTTTAGAAGCTTTGGGTATCGTTTTAGTTATTCCAGCAGTTGTATACATTTCTAGATAAATTGGGATGTCATGCTGTATGTTTAGCGAAAATTTACTTGGTTATATTTTCTTCATTACGTTATAACTCTACTCTTAAAATTATAATAATCTAAACTTCTGATAAATATAAATTTTTCTTGGACATCAAATAAGGTGAAAATTATAAGCTAATTTTTAATTATCAGAGATGGTCATAATTTATTAATTCTAAGGCCTAATTATCTGTTGGGTTTTGTTCTTTTCTGTTAGTTTATACTGCTACATTCTAATTTTATTAAGATTTTTTGGATTAAACAAATAGTACATGGTAGTTACATTCATTCTGGAAGGACTCGAGTCCGGTCTGATTTGAGTTTTCTGCGGTTTCCTCAATCAACAAAGCAAATGCTGGGTGGGCTCCACAAAAGTCCGCCGCAGCCGCATTAGGAACAAAATGACCTTGAACTTTGTTATTACCCACGTCCAATTAAAATCATTATTTAAAATGGCTGCTTACTATTGTTAACTTTTGCCAATAAAACAATTGAATAAAAAAATAATAATAATAAAAAAAAACATTCATTCAATGGGGAGTGCATGATGTTAATATTTTTATGCCGCTGAAGAGGTTACAAATAATAATGAATGTCGATTTGTGTTGTTTAATTAGGGTCCGTAGGCAAAACCAAGGACCCTTATATTTTCCTGCGTGTGTCTGTCCGTCCGTCCTCTCGCGTGCTCTCACGGCTACACCTTTCGTCCAATCACTTTGAAATTTGGCATGTATGTGTCTTGTACCTGCCCACATTTTTTAAAAATATAGCGACTTAAAAAAAATATTTTTCAAAAAAATTAGGGTAAAAAAACTTAAGGGTTAAATTTTTTTTTTTTTTTTTTCGACACCGTGAGGGGTATCATATGAAAGGTACGTCGAGTTGATTACAAAAATATATAATTCTTTGGTTATAACTTTGATAGGGCGAGCGTAGGCGAGTTTGAAGCGGGTTTAAAACGTGTCCCCCCCCCCTCTATCTCGCTTATGTGAAGTGCAAAAAATCTGAAAAAATTCCTGAACATTCTTCGACCAAAAGTAAAGATACCACTTTTTGGAAATTTCGAAAAAAATATTATTTTATTTTTTATTGACAAAATACGTTTTTTTTATAAGTATGGTCTTTTCGATGTATTTATATGGTTGTAGTACGGTTCAGTGGCAAAAAAATACTTTATCAGAGTGTGTTTTGAGAATATCAGACCCTTAAAATGGCTCAAAGTAAGCTTTTTAGCATTTTTAAAAAAACACTGTTTATACACTTTACATTAAACACTATATAGTGTGGCCTACGGACCCTTGCTGTGTGCTGATTAGCACACACTTGACCTGTTTATTTTTATCTTAATTTTAGTATGAACTTTTTAGGTTCCAAAGACAAAAACAAGGACCCTTATTCATTCCTGGGCTTGTCTGTGCTTGTAACGCACCTGCTCTCCAAAAGTTCCCTACACAAAAATTTGAAACTTCGCAGTTATGTTATGTCCCTTAGTGGTATAGCTATAGAGGTAGGGGCTGCGTACGTTATGTGCCAATGCATTTTTCAAACCATAAATGTGTCAAATCCAGATTATCTAAATTGCATTTTGGAAATGTTGAACTAAAAAGTCAATTAACATATTACATATTTATTTCTCTATATGTTTAATTATAAAAATAAAAATTACTCTAAAAGTAATTATCAAACTTGGAATAAATATGAGAATAATATTATTACTAATAGCTTTAAAACACCTTTGCAATTTTTAAACTGCATTTCATGTATTAACTTCTTTTTAGCAACTGAAGGAATTAACACAATTTCAATCAGTAGATTCGTCCGAATCGACGCTACTATATCTCTCACGAATGTATTTCACTACTTTTAAATGATTCTTACAAGTAAATACAGAACATTGGGAACAGTTGAGAGTTGTTTTTTTACTTTTAGATCTCCCAATGTACCTCTCTTGAACGTTTTCGGAAGCTCTCAATTTTCTCTTCTATCTGTTTCCTTTCATGGCAGTAATCTTTTGATAATTGATTGACTCCTTCAGCTTCTGACGTAGTGTCGGGCTTACAACCTTAAATTATTAGTTGTCAAAGTCCTAAGATTACTCCTCACAACCATCATCCTAATCTGACAACTATCTCAAAACCAACAAATATTGACCGGGGAGCACAATTTCTCTACCCGACATGGCGGACCGGTCGGCATATACAGTGCACCAAGGTAAATAAACACAGCAAAACAATGGGGAATGAAGTAATAATTAAAGCAGACTGTTTCGTCCGTTTTAGGGGTCTCTAGTGGTAGGGTAGAGTGAGGGTTTATTATTCCCACATCATGCATTTTTGATCTGCAGAAACTTTTTTACTTGTGGCGCACTCAATGCGCCAGCGCGTCACTAAGAGTTAATAACCTAAAAGGAATATTATAAGAAAGCCCAAAAATCATGCCTAATGAATAGGGCTCGGATCGATATGCTCGATAAAATCTCCAGATATGCTCGAAAACCATATGTTTTATGCTCAATAGATATGCTCGAAAAACCCATTATATGCTCGATAGATATGCTCGAAAAAACCCATTATATGCTGTTGAATATGCAAAATATGTTTGAAAAACACTGTTTAAAACTATAGAGGAGACATGAAACGAAAAAATCTACAACTTATCTTTATTTAGAAGCAATATTTAAATTGTATATATGATACCCTGCTATATCCTTAAGTTTCAAGGTGATGTATGAGAAGTTTTATGTAAAAGTTACAATTTAAAAGTTTATTTACAAAATGTTCAGTATTAGGCGGGTTAATGAAGTAGATTGGCATTGGTCTGTAAATCAAGATTCTTTCTATATTTTCACTTTTAAGTGATTTTCTTAAATCGGCCAATATAATCTTTCAACATCAATTGACACAAGAGGTAAATACTTAACTGATGCTGCATCTTGTGCAGAGTAGTTTGGAAAATCGTCTGGCATTGCAGACTCGCCATGCTGCATCTTCTCCAACTGGGATTTTAGCCAGCTCGAACTCCAACTTTTTTTCGCGGTTTTTCCAGTCTCTCCAGGCCAGAAGTTGCCTTTTTCAATGACCCTGTTTAATGTAGCGACCACTTCAAACAACTCCATCCCTCGAGATTCCAACATTAGGATGACCTCAGAAATGACGCTCATCTTAGTCTTGATGAAAGTCAAGCATGGCATCAAGTCCTTAATTTCAAAAGAAGCCCGAGCTTTCGTGGTGGTCAGGACCCGAATGAGGGGGAGGGGAGGGAATTTGAATAAAAACAAACTATTTAGGCGAAAAACCACAAGAATATGCATTTATATGCTTTTCTGAAAACAGGAGTTATTTGCATTTATATGCTCGATAAATTTAAATTCTGTTGGTCCCAGAGAGGTGAAAATACCACCAAAAGGCTTATTTAAATGTGTACTATTCAGGAAAAAAATATGCAAATATGCTCAAATCCGAGCCCTACTAATGAAGTTTGAGGGGTTAAGAAAAGTTGAACAGAAGTGGGTCATTCGGTGTTAAATGAAAGAGGAGGAAACCCTGAGTATAAATATATATGCATGGTTTCATTATTATTCTACTAATTCATCATTGCGCCATTCGTCCTTGAAAATTGCATCAATAAAAAACTGTGTTTAAGGAAAAAATCTTATTTTGGGAACAGAGATTGATTCATGAGATTTCATTGTGTTTGACAATGAAAATCAATTATTATAATAAATGGTTCAAAAGTTATTGCAAATCAAACTTTTAAATGACCGCCATCTTGATATGGCTATTTTCATCAAAAACTTTACAGGACTAGATTATATTATATTAGCTGGACTCCTGTGCTTTGCTATGGAGTGTGTTATGTTTAATATAATTTTTTGATTTAATGGATTTATAAACTACCGTCTAGAAAGATTGACATTTCTTACTACTAACATTACTATAATATTATTAACATTACTAACATTTTACTATGCAAGAATATCTAGATGCCACTGCTGTTCCTTAACATTCCTCATCTTTAATTTCTATACCCCTCTCACCTTGGATAAACCATTTGCAAAAATCCCTAGTTAGTAATTTATTCTGACTACTGGAGGAGCATTTTTAAACGTTAACTTCCTAGGAAAAGCAGAGGTTTTGTCTCCCCTCATAGCTCTTCCTATCGTATCCCCCTCCCCAAGTGTCTCATCACATACCTAGGTTGAAATTGGAATTATATTACATTAATATTATGCTTACATTGTTCTGAAAGAGAACTTTTTGCTTTTAAGTCTGTCTGGGCACAGATCCCCCATCTTTTTCAGCCACTCTATTCTTGAGAGACATCAATATTATTTTAGAAATTATCATAACAATTACAATAGTAAATACAAAGAAACAGTCTCTCCACGGAAGCAAATACTTGTTTATATATCAATTCAGCTTTCGGCTTTTATAAAGCCATCATCAGTACCGATTTTGGTAGAACTAGTTACATTATAAAAAAAATATTTAGTTCAGTCATACGATGTCAGAGACTAACGTAAGACGATTTCTTAATATTTATTAAGATGATCTCCATCAATGGTCTTATTTCTCAAATTACAATAGTTTTACTTCTGAGTTTCAAAGATGTTGTGTATGATTAAGAAAACAATTTAAATTTAACAATTAAATTTATTAAAGAGAACATAATATAAAATAACACAATAAGTGCACAAGTATTACGATTATTATTTAATTACAACATGCAAGTTACATGAGGCTAGGACACAATCTGGCAATAGACATCTCAAGCTTGGAAGGCCATGTCTCAAAACCCAGGTTAAGTCACAAAAATAGAATTAGTGATAATTATGTTAGTGAGGGAACTTGATTTCAAATACATATGTGGACAAGATGATGGATTGTTAATTAATTTCTTATACACCTAGGAGCTAAGAGAGACCTATCTACAAAGTCATAGGTCCAGTAGTTCCAGAGATATTGTGATGAGTGTGTGAGTCAGTGGTATTTTTTTTTTTTTTTTTGTAGATTTCCTTAAAAGAATGAAAGAACTGAAAATCCCTGTATGAAGGCTATACACAAAAAATCCCCTCAATTTTATTATTTTGATAAATAACCATTTTTAAAGCGTTTCAAATTAATCTCACAAAGATGAGACCATTACCATTTCACACATTTATAATTTCCATTTATCCATTTCTATGTTATTTAAGTGCTCCTTGTAGATGATATTTGCTGCAATATTCCCTGGAGTGTAAATGTAGAGAAATGAAGACCCACTCCAAGCAAAATAAAGTTTTCTGTGAGTGAAACGTGGGATACTGAGCATGGTCCACTCTAGCATGGTTTGGCTGTCAGCAAATCAAACCCTGACAGAGAAATGAATCCTTTTTAACGGGAATGAAAGGTTATTTGGAGTAAGAGAAATTTAATTTTTTTCGCGAGGAATTTAATCAGTTTAGCCTTTACCTATTTTTACCTATTCCAGTCAAAAATCTATATTTTGTGCAAACCTTAAGCCTGACTGATTGCATAGATTATGGAGAATTAGGATATCTTAAGAGCCATTGTGTGTGTAAATAATGTAAAAAAATTGTAAATAATAGATTCTTGGATAAAGATGAGTAATAAACATTTAGATGCTATTGAATCAAAAAGAGATGTGACCCCTACAGCGACGGATCTAGGCTTTCTGTTGCCCGGGACAAGAATGCTGTTTGATGCCCCCCCCCCCCCCCCCCCCCCTCCCTACACTGTAATAACTTAACGCTGCATATTTGTAGGTTGATCTCAACTTGATGGTGCCTCACTATTGATACTATTGATGTATCGAACAGTTATTTAGACTAATGGATATTATAAATGTGTCAATGTCAATTTAATTATTATTAAACATTTTATCTAAATTTACCTTATACATAGTTCCTCCCCGATGGGGAATCGAACTCTCTCACCCTTTGCAATTATAGCTAATTTCTTAAGAACTGCCTTCTTCTCAGGAAAACATATGATTAGATTATTTAGATTCATTTTAGATCAAATTCGTCGGAACTGTATTTAAATATTTTTCCCCTTTTTTTCAAGAGTTATTGGGGTTATCAAAAATTTAGAGCTAAAATTCTCAATTTCACCTCAGGGTATGTTTTTTTCTGAACATATATGCCAAATCCTATCAATTTTGGCCCAGTAGTTTAGGCTCCAAGTGTCTGCACAGACAACAGACAGACATTTTGTGATAACCACTTTTTTGGACTCAGGAGACCTTCAATCATGTAAATCCATCAATATCTTAAAATTGGACAATACTTTCTCTTTGTTTACTACGTAATATGAGAAAGTAATAATGAGGATAGCGATGATAAGTTAAACAAAAAGTTTATTTGAACATTTCGGATAATAAAACTTTTAAAATTAGAAAATAAACATATAAATTGTTACTTTTATTTATGTATGGAAACAAAATAATGTTGACTGATTTAAATAAAAAAGTGGGAAAAATAAAATAAATTGGACAGTAATATATTGTAAAAGCATAAAATCTATAAAGTATGTGATAGAATGCAAGGAAGCTATGTGCCACACTTATTGGCAGACCATTTTTATTTAAATTACCCCCAATTTAGTCTACAAATATATTAAATTATATTTGTATATTTTTATAATTTGGTTTTTAAATTTAAAATTTGTCAATTCTAAACAAATGTTGTTTAGAAACCAAGTAGAAGTGCAGCAGCTTTAGCTCCACTACTTGAGAGACTAGAGGTCCCTAGATTTCAAGTGCTCTAACTAGATTGGCTCTAGAGCTACCCTGTCATCGGCTCTCTCTAGGGTAGATCAATCTACCTTGCAAATGTCATGGAGGTATGGCGCTAGTCTAGCAGGAGTGAGGTGCACCTCTAGCTAGACTGGCTCAACATTGTAAAAATACTTTACAATGGGTAGTAGATGGTAGACCTAGTATTGGGGTCAGTGATGACTCTGATGACCGACTTAAATGTAGTCCAAACCCATGGGCTGCTCAGCTGTATCCTTCATGTTGCTGTCTCTAACTTCACCCCATCTTTACTTTTCAATAAACTGAAACATTTAATCAATATCTTTATTGTAAGGCCAGACGGCATACTAGTGCTGGGGAATCGATTCTCTGAGAATCGGGTGCCCGATTCTTACCCCTTCGATTCTGGGAATCGAAGGAATTGAAAGGGGCCGATTCTCAGGAAGAATCGCAAGGATCCGATTCCAATCTGAGATCCCATTCCACATGTTTTAAACATGTCTTTTCCACCTCATTTTTTTTTTTAGGGTATATTGCAACATATATATTGAGAAATTATATTTATAAAATAATAACAAAACACAAATTTTCCCCGTAAAATGTTATATGCCTTGAGCACTTTGCAGAATATAATATGTTAAATACATATATAGATTTTTTTAGAGAGTGAAGAATTATACAATTTTAATACCAAGTTTTAGTTAAACTATATTTTAGAGTGCTAAAATAGATTCTCCGGTATGAGATTGTGAACAGAACCGATTGTGAATGAGGTAGAAGTAGGAAATGAGGAACCGATTCTGAGGTGGCAAACTCTAATTTTATTCATATTTAAAAATAAAGAACCGATTTAATTTTTGGTACTTTTTTATTGTCTACATCACAAGTATTTACACTATACACCATACCGGTTTTAGCATGTCTGCCATTGTCAGTGGTTAAGTACTGACCACTGACAATGGCAGACATGCTGAAACCGGTGTGGTGTATAGTGTAAATACTTGTGATATAGGCAATAAAAAAGTACCAAAAATTAAATAGTTTTTTTATTTTTAAATATGAGTAACTATCACAAAATCTCGGCTGAAACTACGAATTACGTTCTAATTTTATTAATATAACATTGTGAACATTAAAATAATTGTCATTTCTTTATTTATGAACCAATTTCAATAAATAAGGTATCGTTAGATTTGCATTAAAAAGTTCTACTACTTTTTTCTTATTTAAATTTTATCCTTACCTACTGGTTTTCATGGAATTAGACTTTTAGAATTTTAAATGGCCACCATTTTGAAATTTTATAAATTGGAAAACTACTATTTTTGGAAATTTTATGTATCAGAGTTAGTAAGACATCTGTCAAGTTTTATAAATTCAGTAATTTTTTTCTAAGAAATACAAAATGGTGGATTACTGCTACACTAAGCCGAAATCGAAAAAAAGTTACTGAGTATTTGCCACTTATTTCCACATGTAGAACCTGGTTCTGAATAGTACGCTTATCTTTTTTGTGACGTCCTGTATATATATATTTATTATACATTTATGTTTTATAATTATTTGTAGGGTTTTAAATTCTAATAAAATAAATTTAGTTGAATTAAACAGGATTGGGGGGGGGGGGGGAAATAATAATATGTTTATAACCAAGGCTTCCTTGAGCTGAATCTAGTAGTCTACATCGTTAGAGGAGACTGGGCCTATTATGTGAATCTCCATATTATGTGTCCACTGCAGGGATCATCTAGATTAATTGATTTTAAGATATCAACAATCTGAGGCCCAATTTCCTCCAGAACACCTTGATTTATGTATAGGAGAAAATTGTTTTAACACTTTTTATCTAACAGTAGCGCTGTTTATATTATTTATTTAAATAATTTTGCATAATATTGCCTTGAGTAGTTTTAGGATATTTTTAGTTGTTCTGTTTTTACTTTTATAAATACAAAAAAAAGAATGTAATAAGCTCCTCTTGCATAATTTGTATTTGATAATCTTTATTTACAATTCTTTTTAATTCTGATAATATTTTTTCATTGACCTGTGTGTTGTGTGGATTTTGTTCTGTCTAAATGATAAATATTTGGATTTAACACTGTGGTTTATAAGTTTAGAATTCTAGGTAGAATAAGCAAGGAAAGAAAATTAAATAAAACAAACAAAAAACAAAAAAACTTAAACCTTGTTTATTTAACAAGAAGCTTACTTATTTAAGGTCTCTAAAATGCATCTCATCTTGACATCTTTTTCTCCTTCTACAATGTCCCTACACATCTATGTCAGGTGAAAATGGTCTCTTAGCTATTGCTCTAGCTAAAGGCAGCCATCCACGAAGAGGAAATCATTGAGATTTGGACTGGACAGACTAACCAGTTTGACTGCAGTCCCTGATATCCCAAAACAATTGTTTTTCGCCTTGAGGCTGGAAGTACGCAGTCAGATGCGGCCACTATATTGAGTTGACTATAGTTGGCCTCAAGGATTTTGGTTGGGTAAGGCAAGAGTTCGGTAGAGGGCGAGGATTTGGTGAAGGAAATCCCCTCTCGGATACGAAAAAGGTTTTTCCTTGAGGATTTTCTTCTCTTGTATGGTCATCTTTACTAACCTAATTGTTTTTTTTATAATAGCCTCATTGGTCTTTTATTCTTTAATATTTTATTGTTAAATTTAAACTGTAATTTTATTTCATTATTTAAGTGTACATATACATATCTTTTTTTTCTTTTTCTTGGATTAATACTTCAATTTTGTCAGTCATTGGCTTATGTAAATAAATAAACCAGGGATTTTTGTGAATAATGGACTTACCACTGACAGTCAGTGTTTTGTTAATATTCTGTGCAGGAAAGTTTAGTGAGAATTAAGTCATTGGAGCTGTTTAATATTGTGCGAATGCATTATTTATTTATTCCTAAATTTACATGTTATACATTGAATAAGTATAAGTTCAAAATTATTTCTGGAATTGTCTAAAATATTTTTTTTTATTATTAAGGCTATTTAGCTCTGACAATAGTTGGAACACAAATTAAAGTCACTAGTTTAATTATACAGATTTTTTTTTTTTTTTGTACAGATTTTCACTTCTCTTACTGCATATTCTAGTATTGGTTCTATTTTACAAAATAAACATTAAATTACAAATATTTTTATTGGTTTTGCACTGCATGTTGCATTTTAGTTAAACAATAGGTTGATATGTATATATACAATATACAGTAATACTCCAGACTTAAGTAATAGGTGGGACCGCGAAGTATATCCTAAGTCGAGAAATGTTCTTAGATAAATTCTTAACTTTATAGGTACTTGTTACTGAGGAAAAAATGGAGTATGAAAGTAATAACTTTGATTGGAAAACTTTTATAAAAAATCAAATATTTAAGTACATTCTCAAAAGAATTCTATGGGATAAAAAACATAAAAACGATAATTTGCAATTGAAGTTATTTCAGTCAGATAATAAAAATAATAATGGTGTTACTCTTTATTTGAATAATGTATAATGGGCATTAGAATAATACAAAAAGAACAGTAAAACACAATAAAATAGTTCAAATAGAAATATAATATGTGATTTAACTCCTCTCACAAATGAAATCCAAAAATTGATTCCAATAAAAGATACTTCAGTTCAAAAAGAAAAATTATTACCTTGATGTCAATCTATTTTGATTTGATATAATAATAACGATGAATAAATGCATAACCTGTCAATTCAATTTTAAGTTGTAATATAGTATATATATCACTAAATATAAACTTTTTTGTTATTTCACCAGAAACAAAGTTATAGATTCACATTTTTCACATCAAATTTTGATATATAATCACATAAAAAAGGAGGTTTTAAAGTTACAGAATCAACTTCAGTCACTTTCAAAGTTCAGATCACTTTCAGCAGTAGTGACGTGTGTTAACTCCAAATTTACTTAGTTCAGGGTATTACTGTATATATGATGTATTTACGTTATTTATTATGTATATTAATCTATTCTTTATATTACTCTGGTAAAATATAATAATTAGGCTACACGTTCTCCCATTGTTTCACTTTTTATGTTTCATAAATAATGAAACATAAAAGTTATAACATGTAAGATAATTTTATAGAGGCATTTGTTTTTAATTTAGTGAAGTATTTGGCCTGTCTTGTATACTAAATAGATTAGTGATTATATCACTTCTGTCTTTTACATTTATGTCTAGACAAATTTTGGGCTTCACTCAACATCTTTAGAGTTTTTTTTTCTTGTAAGATACACTTAATCTAGCAATTTAAACTCGCCAGCATTTGAAATGTACAGAGCCGAGTATTTTTATAATATATAAATGTACCTCTATTATTTCTGAAGATTTGCTCTTGATGTTATTATTGAAAGAAAAATGATTAATACATACATGGTGATTGGGGAAACCCCCAATATTTTTTCTAATAGGTTCGGCTGGTTTAGAAAGGCAAAACAAGTTTTATTTAGTGTTTTATTTACATTGTTTCTATGCTCATCTGTTACAGAGATATCAATTTAAAAATCTAATTTTACGCTTTTGGACAACATTTTTTATTACCTTGTGTTAATTACAACTTTAATGAAAGAAACAGTAAATTATTTTCAATAATTTCATCTTTGTTGACAATGCATTTATTTGATTTGTTTATTTAATTTACTTTATTTTTTTTATTTATTTGCATCCAGCATATCTGCTACGTTATTTTCTAACTACATATTGCAAGTACAATCAAAACAAAGACAGCCGAGTTAATGCGAAAATCCACTAATACGGTTGGGTACATTAAAAACACAAAAATAATTATATCTCTGTAACAGCTGATAATCGGACCAATGTTTGTATTACTTTTTTGGTTATTTGTACCACTGCAACCTATTCCCAAAATATCGGGGGCTCCTCCCAAATCACCCTTTATATACAGTGTTCCAGCTCAACAGGGACACAGAGCACGGTGTTAATTTATATCACATTTGCAGCACAACAGCAACATATCTGCTCTTTGTCACTGATGAGCTAGAGATTGAAATGAGTCTCATGTTGGTCACAAAAATGAAGTAGACTCTCCTTTAAATTTTACTTTTTAACTTTTCCCATTAACGCAACTCTATTTCTTCCACATTTCGGCATGATGATGGCCTTAAGAAGGCTGAAAACTGCTTTGACTTGATTAAAAGTTTGAATTTACATGGATAGACAGTTTATATTATTCCTGTTCCTTTTTTTTGACCTTCATAGAACGCTCCCATATCGAACATTTACATTTTAATTCCTTTCTTTGTCAAGATTAAAAGAGCAACAAAACAACATCAAAAATATTTGCAAATATACAGAATGTAATTTGCAAACAAATTGTTTATATCATAGATATATCCTTTGTGAGAGTCCTTAAGCCTTAAGTCCTTTTACTTATTATTTTTCTTCTGTCTATTTTACTCCTCCGTGGTTTAAAGTATTTGAATTAATTTTCCTTTTTTATAGGAAATATAATTTCATCAATTTCAAATTGATTTATGGTCGGTATGATGTTTATTTTCACAACTTACTGATTAAACATACTTACTCCTGAGTGAAATGATTTCTTTTTATAATATTCTATTTCCAGGGTATGCTTATCGCCACCTTCAAACTGTGGTGTGAATATATTATAAAGTTTTTATGGAGTAATTCTGAAGGACTAAAGTAGATGTATATGGCATACTCTACTTCGTCACCCTTTGCATTTCTTTTTTTTTAACCTCTAATATTTTTTCTTTTCAAAAATGCCGTTTACTTAAATTTAATGTACTAATGTTCAGTTGTGTGAGGTTATTTGAACACTACTGAATTCATACAATTTTCATTAAACCATAAACCCATTATATCTGGAAATGCTTTTTAAGAAAACTAAATATTGTTCATTATTATTTACATGTGTTTAACTGATTAATTGCATATATAATTCAGAATATGGACTTGTAAATTATTTACCTCCACATTTTAGTTAAAAATTTGTTTAAAAATAAATTTTGTTGTCAATTAATTTATTTAGAATTCTCTACTTAAAATTCTGAATTGACTAGATTTCAAATCCCCCCCTCATTTGTTTGAGCAGTGCACACTGTTTATTAGCTTTTAGTCATGTTCTGTTTTATATGATTTTCTTTTCTTTTTCTATACTTTTTTCTAATTTTTTTATTATTATTTAGGTATTTTTATTAATTTAATTTTTTAGTTAAGTATTTTGGCTTTTGACTGCTAATTTTGTGCATTCTTTTTTTATTGTCCCAGCTATGCCTAGGATTAAATACTATTATTTGGGTGAGTACTATGTTAATAATATTCCCCTGTATACATATAGATAAACAAACGTTGCTTTGGCAGCCGCATGTGGCATGCTATACTCTTCCGTGAATAGCTAAAAACATTAACTAAAAATCATAATTTTTTTATTGTTCTGTCATTTTAAATGTTAAATAATCATTTTGAATTTTGAGCTTTTAGACTTGGAACAACCTGAAATGAGATATTTATTTATTCTTTCATAATAATTTCTTATAATTCAACTTAATGTTACACTCATAACGTTGCACTCATTTACTTATTTACTCAACCAACATTTCTTTGATGTGTAAGTATTTCCTTGTCTTAATAGTTAATTAAACCAAGTGATACTGCCACCTTTACATATAGAAAGTGTGATGTTCTTTTATCTCAAAGTTCTTTGGACTAGATATCCCTTTGTTTAATAGTTATTTAGACAAAGGAACTATTTATATGTGGTAAACAATTACAGAATGAGTAACTGGTAAATGTTTGCCTCATGACATCTAATTTACTTGTTACCGACCTGGTGGGCAACCAAGTAAATTAGTACCTTTAACAATATTAAGACATGCTTTCTATCATAATATTTATCAAATATAATGTAAATTTAATTAGTTTTACTGAATTATAAATTAGCTTGACATTTTTAAATAATTTTCCTCTTTGATTTCTGGCAAGGAATATTAGAGTATATCTTAACATTCTGGACTTAAATACTGGATTTGCACAATATGGCATATCTATCTCCTATGTTTTTTATGAAATAAAAAAATATTTTTTTTTATTAAATAAAAAAGTATTCCTTTTTAAAATAAATTCTGTTATATAATATTAATCATATGTATAATTGACGCTTTTATCCTACCTTTTTTCCATGACCCACTTAAATTCTCATCTAATTAAATTAGCAGATATTCTGGGCCAGCAGAAATTGAACCATATTGCTTAAATTGTTTTATTTTTTTTTATACAGGGTAGTTCAAAAGCCCCCCCCCCCCTCTTAACTTTTGAACAGTTTAAGATAAATTAATGATATTTGGGGGCTCTATACAATCTTCCATAAAGGGAAGATTATTTTCATGTAATCGCGTACTAAGGGCAACCACCCACTTAGCCCCCAGGCCACAACTTAAAAATTTCAAATTGGAGTGTATATTTTTGATAGCATATTTGGATTCTACGGTGAAAAATAATAAAATTTTACTTGCAACTTCTTTTCCTATCTCCAATATTTTGCCCTCTGTAGGGGGCCAAAGATAGCAAAATAACCCTTTGAAAATAGTAAAATAAATAACTCTTACATCGTTGTAAAATCTGAACAGTTTGAAATATAGTAATGGAACGTGGAGTGTATATATCATGTAAAGGGAAGTGTGTATTCATCCACTTGCGTACTAGGGGCAACCACCAAATCTACTATTTTTATACTTTTGCCCCTTTTAATTTGAAGTAGAATATTTTTATTTTCCACCGCAGAATCCAAATCTGCTATAAAAAAAAAAATATACAATCCCGTTTGAAATGTTGAAGTTAGATTGCCTGGGGGCAAAGTGGGCAGTTGCCCCTAGTACGCGATTGTATGAAAACTAACTTCCCTTTACCTGGTATGGATCCCCCAAGTTTCATTAATTTATCTCAAACTGTTCAAAAGTCAATAGGGGAGGGACCACCTTGTTTAATGTATTGAATTATTTTTATGTAAATTATTACTAATAGGCAACTGACAGAGTTTCTTCTGTTAGTACTCTGTTAATTAATGGTTTTCTCAATATCTAGTCATTTTTAAACCAATAAAGATATCATTTAATGATGAAAAGCTATTTTAAAATTTATTCCAGTTATTACCATTTTGAAAGCCATATATTTATATTACTTGTTGCCCTCTTTTATTTCTAATTATTTCTAACTTCCAAATAAGTTTAACTTTTTTCAGCACCAGTAAAGTAAACTTCATTAAATTAATTAAATCTAAATCAGTGGGTCTCTTATAATGACTAATAGTGATTATAAGTTTGGCCTTTGGCAGGCCTATGCCCTCTATGGCTGTTGCGCCACTGAGTTAGGTTTTTTTTATATGAATCTGTCTTTATACCAGTCAGGTTCTATCAGCCTTCTCTTGTTTTCTTATTCCTTTCTCTTTTATCTTATTTTTCCCCCTTTTTTTAAAATCAAGGCACTTTTATAGAAAATGGCCCCTACTTTTTATAACCTAATGTACTTTCGGACAACTGAATACACACTTTTTTTTATATATAAAAGTGTGCTTCTTTGTCCCAAAGCATATTGGACTGAATATCCCTTTGTCTTAATAGGTAGTTAGACTAAGGGATATAAACTCTTCTGTATATTTCCTATAAAAGGGGGCCCCTTTTCTGTAAGAGTACCAAATTTAATATTTATACATTTCTTTTATCTTGTTTTATCATCATCACTTAGACAAGCTTATTGAAATAATTTAGATGTTAAATTTCTATGCCCTGAGCTTGCATTTTTTTTTTTACTGGGTTAAAGTTATTTTTTTCTTTTCATTACAATAATCCCTCATATCAATATAGATTATATTAGGAAGCCATGATCATTTACTATGCATGTTTTCATTATATATTTTAGAAATTAGAACCATATTTCATATCACATTAGTTTAACTAGTAATGTTGTCATAAATACAAAAATGCATATATATATATATATTATATGTACATAAATCTCTTACATCTTATTTTAAATGTTATCATAGTTTATATATATTATTATGATCATGATGATACTTTGAATGTCATAAAATATTATCCATTTTCATAAATGTTGTTCAATCGTGAGAAAATGAAAGGAGTGTTTAATCATTGATTATTCTTTTTTATGTTTGAATTACTTTAATTTGTTTTTTAATCTTTCCTTTTTTTCAATTATTAATGTATTTGTGAATATAGAAAACATTTTTTATTTGTAGCTAATAATTTGATGATAATATTGCCCACAAATTAAGTAAACTATGCCTGATTTGACTGAAATTTGGTACACATGTTCCTAAAGCCGCGTCCACACCGGACGCGCATTCGCAAACAATGTTTGCAAACGTTTGCAATCGTTTGCAAACAACCACAAACACGACGTCCACACCGGACGCCCATTCTTGACAAACAGGTGTTTGCAAACGTTTGTCCTTGTTCCCAGTTATTTTTCATTATTTTCTTGTACACTACATCATCAAGTTCTAAATAAAACTATATTGCACTTGCATTAACTTTGTAATATGGTTCTATCAAAACGCGGTATAAGCACCGGCTTATTTATTATCATTGGCGAGTTAGTAAAACATGGCAATAGTAAAAGAAGACGAAGAGTCTGGATGTCAAAAAAAAATTCTCCTCGATCATCCCTGATTTTAGATTATTATTTCTACAAAAATAAAACGCCAAAACATATGAAAATTTTATATAAATAGAAATCTGTTCTTTTGATGGAAAAAAGATAAATATCAATGTAATATTACGTCTTATGAGGGCCCATAGGAGGCTCGGGCCCATAGGCCTGTACCTTAAATAATAAGCTTGGAAGCAATATAATTATTTTAAAAAATAGTATGACTCATTTTTGGACTTTTATGTCATATATATATATTTATCCGGTTATTTTTAATCTTGGATTTACATAATCTCATCTCTATTTATCACTTTTTATTAATTAGTATATATTATTAATTTTAATATAGTTATTTGATGCTATAGTCATAAATAATACGAATGAAAAAAATATACATTTCCCGGGTTAATTTTATACAAATAGAAATCTGTTCTTTTGGTGAAAAAAGGATAAATATTCCCCCATAGGAGACGTAAAGCCCATAAAAGGCTCGTGCCCGTAGGCTTGTGCCTATAATAAGTAGTAAGCTTGGAAGCAATATAAAATGATTTAAACAAATAGTATGACACATTTTTGAACTTATATGTCACCTCATCTATATATTTATCTATTTAATTCCGGTATTTTAATCTCGGATTTACATAAACTCATCTCTAGTTTCAATTACTATTTATTAATTAGTATATAAATATTATTAGTTATTATAAAGTTATTTGATGCTAGTCACAAATAATACGAAAAAAAAAAAAATCTTTCTTGGCTTTCCATGTCCAAACATAGGCTGTTTGCGAATGCTCAAGGAGTTTGCTCTAAAAGCGTCCACACCAAACGCGCACAAACAGCAAACATCCTTTGATGTACCGACTCTACCCGGAGCACCCGCGAACACAAACAAGCATTCGTTCGTGTGCGCGGCCGGTGTGGACGGGGCTTAAGATTGATAATTGTGTTAACTGCTTTAGATATTGAGCCCACTCTGTCACACTTCATGTAACATGACTTACTTATTGATCATAATAAGTAACTAAAAAATGTTTATACATTTAAACAACAACAAATATCTATACTAAGCATTGCAAATTCTCTTTTCCCTGTTCTATTTTTCCATTTTAACTCAGCATACTATTATGAATCTGTCTTTATTGTAGTCAAGTTCTATCAGCCTACTTTTGTTCTCTTATTTCTTTTCTCTTCTTATTTCAATATATATATATATTTTTTTTAAATATGAGGTAAATAATTGCCCTAAATAGTTATTGTTACCCAGTTCTTTAGGATATATTTAAATTTACACATTTTCAACTGGTGAAGATCAATGTGTTTCCAATATCAAATGTTTTCAAGAATGTCATTGCAATATCTAGTCATCTCTTTGTAATTTACAGTGCCAATATATATATATATATATATATATATATATATATATATATATAAAGGGATTTAAAATTTAAATTAAAAAATAAAACTATAATATGCATTATTATTCTATTTTCCAGGTAATTAATGCAATAATTCTCTCTTTAAATTGTAATTATTAGCTCAAAATGTTTAGGAAAAATAGTTTTTTTTGTGAAATAGAAAAGATCCTCTGAAGCTCAAGATTTCATTCTGATCATGGGATGCCTGTGGTGGTACATGGATTAGGCATGTAAAACAAGAAAGGTGAGATGTTTAAACAATCCTATGTTGGCCATAGGAGAAAACTTTTATTCCATATCAGGCCTGCCTCTGGACTCCTCCAAAAATGAAATTGACCGCTTAGGGTAAGTCAAAAGAGGCTTAATTCACTTGTCACTTCTGCTTGGTCATCAATGAATCGAGGGCAACATAAGTTATTGGTTTTGATCCCGTGTCATGATGCTCTGCTTACATCAATGAATTGAGAGCAGAACAAAGTCGAAGATACCCTCACAGGATCCAATGCTGTGGTGCTCTGATTTACACGGCTCACTAACTATGGGGTTACATTGTACAGTGGTTTGTGTGAAGTGGCCATGGAAACTCTCTACCACAGGGTTTGAACAAATGGTTAGTCCTCCCCGTTTAACTACTATCATTCTTAACATTCAGGAGGTCCCAAGACAAGCGTGGTGCAAAATAACTGTTTGCCTCGCCCTAAACCTTGTCGATGTAAAGGTCTTTCACCAAGTATGAACCATAAGGAATAAGGATAGACTGCTTTTAACTTCTACAGAAGAAGTAGTTGTTAGTGCTTTTCTTAACTAAGATATTTGGGAAAAAGAGGAAATTAGAGATGTCTATTCTTCAGTTAATCCCTTCTTTAGGAACCCTAAAGACCAAATGAAATAAGGAAATTAGAGATTGTGCCAATCAACTGCTCAGTAGGAAACCAGCAAGGGGCTAAGAAATATAAAGGCAGGAAAAACTCCTGGCATAGACAGTGTCTCACCTGATGTATGGATGGATTTTGAGGTGTCACAAAATTTACTAGAAGCAGCACAAACAATAACCTAGGAAGAAGAGAAGTTGCTAAGTCAAATGAATTATTAAGCTACCCACGAAAAACACTTTATTAATGATTGAACTGATTGATCTACTGAATTTACCAGTTAAGGACATTTCTTCTGCCCTGTGCTCCCCTTGGAGTAACGGGACTTATGTAAACATTTGATTCAATGATATGAGTAGCAAATCTCTAAAGTAAGGTATTAAGATTAAAGGATTCCCGCATTACTAGCATGAATGTATATTAATAAATGAATGTCAAGAAATGTTGATTGTATCCTCCTTCATTACTGGACTCATATTTTTAAGAGTGGTCCTAAATTGTTCCTAATTTTTTTGTTGTAAAACCTGGGAATTTAAAAGTTAAAAATATTATTAGAGTGTTCCAACTCTGTGCCTTTGAAATTTTTCCTTAAATTTGGGGATTATTAATATAAATAATGGTAAGAGACTTTTATTTATTAATTTTGTAGGTTGGAGGTTATAAGTTCATTCCCCAGTTGAGAATTTTTTTAACATTTACTTAGAGAGGTGTTTCACTTTTTGTTTTACTCAAATTGACTCATCATTGTAATATCTATTAAAGTTAATATGAATGGGGGAAATAATACTAGGCATGCTTGAGTAGCCTGCCTATCTCTTTGTTGGCATTAGCTTACCAAGTGAACTGTTTGTCCTCAGGTGTTCAGGATTTTAATTCATTACAAACTTAGAATAACACTGACAAATGTAAATTAAGATACATTTTAAGTAATGGATACTAAGCTTTTCCTCCTAAATCTTCCGACATTCAGTTTTATGTTTGAAAGAAAATTAATAATTATAAAGCTTATAACAGCCTGGCTCCTGATTATTTGTATAAAAAATAAAACTAGCACTTCAAGATGGAAGAAAATGAAGATGGAAAAAAAAAAATCTCGATCGCACCCCTGATATATTAATTTATTAATATTCTATTTTTGTTATTAAATTAAAAATAAAATAATAATTAATCTTTATACTTAGTTAAGAGTTAACCCATTGAATGCGTAATCTAATTCATGAACCTACCTTAGTGACTGAATAGAATCTTTAAAAGTTAATTTAAAAAAAAAAAAAAAAAAAAAAAAAAAAAAAAAAAAAAAAAAAAAAAAAATTGATCCCCTGTGGATACAAACGTCAGAGGACCTGACGGAGCCTTGCAAGATGGTTCTACTCGAGGCACGGAGAATAGAGCTACAGAGGGCTGAAAGGAAGGGGCTTGGATCCACTGTGGATCCACCCGCCAGGCGTGTTAGCACGGCATGGATCCACAGTGGATCCACCCGCACTGAATGGGTTAAGAAACCCCTATTAGCTTTTTAATAAAGATTAAAGGGGAGGTGGGCTATATTAATTAATATGAACTTTTTTCTAAATTAAAATAAAACTTGTTTATAACTATTAATAGTTATACATTACATCTTATCTGAGTTGAGAGAGCTAACCATAATAGCTGTTATTATTATAAGAAGGCTTTATGTATAATATTGTACTATTTATCTTATGTTGTTTTTGTGCAGGTAACGATCCAAACGCTTGGAGATTGGGCAGAATCGAAGAGACTGAGCATGAGACTCCTGTCTGAAGTGAACACGGTCTCAATTTGACATTACAAGGTAAAGGGACAAGTGTCACTAGTACATTGCCTTGGCTCACTAGTTTCATATCGTGTCCCATTGATCACTCTTGAGCGTAGGATGGACGCTCGAAATAACTGGCTGCTGGACCAATAACATCACATGTATTTACTTGGTCTCTGGTATATCTTTGTTAAGGACTTTACTTTAAAAATTCTCTTTAAATCCAAAGTATTAAAATGATATAAGTTTTTTCCTATGGAGTCAAGAAGTGTCAGATTTATCTTGTAATAATTTTTAAAATAATTGAGCATTCATTATACACCAGGAAAGTGCTTTTTCTATTAACATAACATTCTTTCCTTATGTTATTTCTTGACCATTTCCTCCCCCCCCCCCCCCCCCTTCTTTTTAAAAATTTAATGATTGGTATACTACTTTTCTCGTTCTAGAGAGAAGAGTAATACTTGAAACATAAATTTAATGAACGATGTGGATTACTAACTATTTATGGAACAAAAAAGAAAAAGTAATTTTGGTCTGAATATATTTACATAAAATCTATTTGTATATAATTAAAAAAAAAACACCCTTAGAAAATACAATGTCATTGGTAATACATAATCTTTGAAGGTTCCAGTTTTGTAGGTAGTCCAAAAGTGGATTAAGAAGTAATTTAGTTGCCATTTCAAATTTCAAAGTTCCTCTGAATTATAGCAGTAGTAATGCAATAAAATTAAAATTAGAAACTACACATTCCATTTTTCATTTAAAGAAGTTAGAAACTAAGTTAATTCAAAAGTTTATTTGCACAATAGGTCCAAGTTAGTGTTTATTTTTTCTTATGATGAGAATCTTTACTAATTAATAATGGTGGTTACACACACACAAATATATATATATATATATATATATATATATATATATATATATATATATATATATATATATATATATATATATATATATATATATATATATTCCGAGATTGAAGTTAGCTTTACTTTTTCCTAATTTGATTATATTTATTTAATATTTATGATGCTAAATTTGATAAAAACTGTGATAGTTAAATTTAAATCCTGAATAGCTACACCATTAGACATTTTAAGTTTTTTTTTTTTTTATACTTATTAATATTTTTTAATAAATTTGAATTTTTACCAAAGTGCCACATGTTTACATCTAGATTAATTAGTATCATAATTTTTAATTTATTTATAACTGTGCCATATAATATTATATTATTTAATTTATGTTATCCCTTATTTGTTTTTTGAATCTTATTTAAAATGTTGCTGAGTGTTATGTACGAATCGTATACTCTTCTAAATTATCCAGGATTTCTTTCTCTCTGTGATGACTTGATGACACTACTACCCATAAAATCTCAATATGACAACCATTGGTAGTTGTAAAAATATTCCACCTTATTCAGAATTCAATAACACAATCCAGGATTTCTTTCTCTCTGTGATGACTTGATGACACTACTACCCATAAAATCTCAATATGACAACCATTGGTAGTTGTAAAAATATTCCACCTTATTCAGAATTCAATAACACGATTTTCAAACTTAAAGTATATACATCCCTAATAAATGTCTGAATATTCCTAATCCTCTGAGCTTATTAAGTTAAGTTAATTAAGAGTTTTAAGATAACAATATTTCTGAAATATCTGAGTTAATAATGATTCTTATAGAATTCTTGCTTATTAGTGCCAAATTTTTCTTTAAAACAGTTAATTTATTTTGTAGTTTTCACTTTGTTTATTTTTATTTTATACAAAACCTAATTCTTATTTTAAACTTTCTTTCATATTTAAGATGTTCTTAAAGCTTATCAGCTGAAAATTCAATAAGTATAATTATGATAGTTGATTTGGAAGCAAGAAAGGCCAATACGTTAGATTGTATGTTCCCTGACTTATAAACAATTGTATTTTCCTTACAATTGGCTTTTGGACTGTGTTTTAGTACAGTTTTATATGATTTTTGGTATGATGATAATTGCATCCTTAGAGTAGTAGTAACTATGCAGATTCGAGTAGACCTCATTAGAAAGGGAAAGTCCTGAGTAATATTCTGCATTTGAGATAATTTTAACGAACAGACCTAGGCAATTCATATAATATGTCTATATAAACCACAAATATTAATGTGTCTGTCATTATCTCGTAACAAACTAATTATTTTTTTAATTTGGATTATTGGAGTTGCAAGGCATTAAAAAAGTCTGAATTAGGTAGAACCCGAATTTAGGGTGTTCATATGAAAAGGTAAGTAATAATTAAATTAAGTTTTCAATTTTTTTTTTTTTATTTAGTCTTGAAAATTTTCTACAGAAAAAATGTATCTATAGTGATAAGTTAACCTGAGGGTTAACACATGAACAATCAGGGACTGAAGCTGACACCGTTCTAATATTCTCAATTTACTTCCTCTTAATCTTGGTGTACATTTTTTCATGCTGATTTCGTTATAACTTACACATACACAATTATTTTTATAGGGGGGACGGGGCTGTTTCATTTCAGTGCAGCATACTAAATAATAGTGCTGGAGTTTCTTTTTTCCCAATTTTGTGAAATTTAATAAAAAAAAAAAAAGTAACATACAAGTACATTATTTGTAGTTTTATTTTGAATGTTTATTATTTTACAATACTCTCATGTGGAAACTTGTATTTTTTTATTATTTCCAATGCCTAGATGAGAGCTGTGTACCCCTTAGCATTTATTGAAACATTCATCTCATTTATATAACATTAATTATTAGTATAATGTTAGAGTGGTATTTTTTATGTCACTTAATATTTATGATCTATGTACTTTCTGGTATTAATATTAACATAATTATAACTAAAGGTATTCATTAATTTAGATTTTAATTAATTTATTTTTAACTTTTATGAAATCTTGATTATTACTAAAATTGTATCAAATACCATTAATAACACTGAATATCTTGTTTTGCTGACTGAGTAAATGTGATTTAAATATTGATTTATTTGCTATCGACACTTCTTCCTTCATACCTTAAATGAACTGAGTCAATTCATTAAGAGCTCTGTGCCTGCAATTTGTATTATTTTAATTTTTATAATATTTTTTTTAGATCTTATTTATTGTTCAAAGAGAATTTTTGAAGTAGTTAGGTATGAGTATTTTGTTTTTAACAGTGATTATGAGGCCTCTTCCCATTTTTTGTCACAAATAATCCATATTTTTGTTTTAACCCCCTTGTTTGTGAGTATAAATTTGACTTGGACAAAAATGTAAATCTGTATTCTAAAATGTTACAATTTTTAGTGGTACCATAAAACGTCTTTGTCGACTTATCTTAGTGACTTTCTGATTTCTTATTGATTAAGCTTATTAACGGTATTTGTATTATCCATTTCTTTTGGTATTAAAATATATTTTTTAATATCTATATCGTAATTGTTCTAATAAATCTGTCTATTTTATTATTATTTTGATTTAACATGGTTCCTTGTCTACAATTTTTTTTTTTACCTAACAACATTTTAGGAGCAGAAACATCTGCCATTACCAGGTTTCCCTCCTGTTGTGGCACAACCCTATTCAGGATTCAACACTCAGCAATGGATTAGGTTAGCTTTACATACGTAAGGCTTATCTTATATTAGTTTAAGTTTTTATCTATTTACCTAGAATATAGACCATACACTTATTACCTCATTGCAATCTAGATATCAAAGATGAGGGACGATGGGGGCGAATGAGGGGCCTTTGAACCATGAATACAGAAGTCCCTCAAATAGTGGTGACCTGATGATTGGAGAAGTACCTGCTCCATAAAAGTTGTTAAATATAACAAATTTGACAATGGGCCATAAGAAATCTAATTTTATTACGATTCTCTATTTTCTCAAACCTTTACCAACTAAAAAAAGTTATAATTTCATTAAAAGTGTTGGATATTGCACAAAAGAACAATCCCATGATCTGTAATTGATTACCAAGAGTAGTTCTTTGTTGTGTCAAGTTAATACTCACATAAATGTTTGTTTGTACCTTTAGTAATTATTTAATTAAGAGTGTTACAATACTTTATAAAATTGTTCTTCTTCCTTATTTCTGAGTTTGTGATTGTATTTAAATTTACACACATGTTAACCTTTGAACATAAACCATCTTACCTTAAATTAGTTATAATAACATCGCCATTTAATTATTGTATTATGGTATCGATCGTGTTTTTTATACCTGAATATTTGTCTTTATTTACCAAAAAATCTGTTAGATTAGAGCTGTTCTAAGAATTCCTTTCAACTTGTGAAAAACTTCAAAAGTTTATTCTATACCTCCAGATTTCCAGTATCACATAATTCATTTTAGGAAGTCTTTAAATGTGTAAAAGCTGAGAAGACATCCACTTATTCCTGTAGTATTTGGTTAGATTTTTACATCTGGTGAAAATAAAAAGAGCTTCCTAGATTTAAATTGTCCTGACTTACAATTTTTCAGAGTTAAAACACCATGATAAGATATTTGATTATTTACCAATTGTTATTAAAAAAAAAAAAAAAAAAAAAAAAAAGATGATAAAAGTAACAATATATTTTTCTGGATTAATAAGAGGAAAAAGCCATGATCCTGAAGAAAAATAATGATTTTCCAATTAAATAGAGTAAAAGCATGTGGCTATATAATATACAGGGTGTCTCAAAAAGACTGGCACCCCTGGATAAGTTGGCAGGATATAGTGAACATTTTAATGACAAAAGTTGTCAGAATTGATGAGGCTGACTTTACCTGAACCTTGAAATTGTCCTTCAAGGTCAAACCTAGGTCAATTAAATTTTTTCATCACCAATTTGAATTCCCTGTTGAAAAATAAATACTTATAATCTTGTAATTTTTTCTCTTACCCTCTTCCTTCTTAAGATATTTCATTTAGAAGTTGGTAAGACCCAAATTTTTTAACTTCAATATCTCTGTAATTAAAGTTTTTTTTAAAGGTCACGGTAAAATCTGCCTTCTAATTTCTGACCACTTTTGTATTTAACTTTTTCACTAAAACATGATCCTGCATTTTTGAGACATTCTGCGTAGGTCGATCATTCTATGTTATTGAACAGGCAAAAAGAAAACTATACATGCTGTAAAACAAGCTGCATCTATAAAATCACTAATAAAAGCCAGCTTAGGACAGGGATAGAAACCTGTTCTATTCTAAAGACTGTAATTTGTCATTAAATTTAACATTTAGTTGAAAGGGATTATAAATTAAACAGATACTTATTGTTTCTATAAGAAAAAAAGTGTGTATTCATTATAGACTAAGTTTTTATTTTACTGTGTTACGTTGATGTTTTGTGTAATATACAATTTGTTTAATGTTAAGTTGTCAAAAAATATTTAAAAAAAAAAAAAAAAAAAATGTCTGGCTGTTAACACACTTGGATCTTTAGCATTGCGTTTATCAAGATTAAGCATTCAAAATACATTTAAATTAAAAATTTCACATGGACAGTTTTTGTTTTTTAGTTAGAACGTGTAAATGATTTATATTTTTATTTTTAATCCTCATGGTATGTATAAATTAATTCTTATCTATTTTGATACATTAACTTTTGATTATTAAAAGTGTAACTATATTTCAGTTCTGCAATGCAGAGATCCAAAGTGCTATTATATTATTAGGTTTATAGCTAACATATAACAATTGATTTATATAATGTTAAAAACATAATGTCTAAGTTAACAAAAAGTATAAAAATAAAATATTCTACATTAAGAATATAGTGCCTTTAGAGAAATAAATACCTAAGGGTAAATTATAATTATTGGTCAAAAAATAATTTTTGAAAAAATTGTTATTAAATGAAAAGATAATAACTGCAATTATAATAAGTATTATTGAAAACCTTTGTGAAGATGATTCCTGTTATTTTGTGATAATTATGTTCTAAGTTTAATTATTATTCATTCCTAATGTTTCATCGTGTTAGTTATTAATTAATAAAAATGGCTAGTCCCAATATAACTCATGTAAATTTCTAAAAAGTTTTTTATTGATAATAAATTATATAAAAATTCAATGATCTGAAATCAAATTTTGTTTTCTGCTTTTTTTAAACCTAATTTATATATTTCCAGTTTAGTAACCATCTACTTAACAGTAAACAGTAACAATCTACTTACTACAATGACCTTTCTATGCACCAGTGCAGTTTATTTTCAAACAATACCATCCTTTACTGGAACCAACTCTATGCACCTTGGACCTCCCCCCCCCCCCCCCCCCCCCATTATCTTATTCAAGATACCTATTTAGATAGGTAAAATTAATTTAAATCAGAGTTTATTAAAAATAAATCTGATTCTTTGACCCTCTCAAGGCTAATAAAAAAACCACCTATTCAAAATATAAAAAACAAAAAAATTACTAATGCTACCTAGTAGAGAACTTCAAAATGAAAATATTATTTTACTTTTATTAATAGAATTTTATATTGGAATAAGTGTGGTTAGCTTTGTTGAGTATTGTGCTTAAGGATTGTAAACATACACTTCCCGCTTGCCTGCAAACTTGCAGACGAGAGGAGCATCATGAAAATTGTTTTTGTCTACAACAGATAATGGTTTAGTTCAATTTGAACACCCACCGAGTTTTATTGCCTTTGTATTTCAAACCCTTTCTTCTAAACAATGATAATTATTCCCTGTTACTATTTATTTTCTTCCTACTATCTTTCTTTATCTTCCTATTATATCCTATATTCCTTATTCTTACTTTTTCTATCTAATCTATCTTTTGCTATATTATTATGTATTTTATAATCTGTTTGTTAAAAAAGAACAAAAGACAAAGAAACGAAAATTTACTTACTAAAGAAGTGAACTCCCAACAAAACCACTTTTGTAAAAAAATAAGTCAAGTCTCACTTAAAAAGTTGTGACATCGTAGGTTTAGCCAAGTCTCCCCCGTCTGATTAAGTTCTACTAGGTCTAATACATCCAGTGCAAGTAAATGATGTTGTTTGTCTGTCCCTCTCTATTCTCTGTAGAGGTGGGTCGAAAATAACAGAACAGTTCACAACAATATCATGTTATTGGAGAATAACAGTTTGTCCGATAACATGTTATTGAAAAAGACCTTTTATCGAATAACAGTTCACATTATAATAGCTCAGATAACAGAACAGATTTTATAACAATAACAGATCATCTGTTATTGTCATTTTATAACAGAACGGAATCAATAACATTTCAAGATGCAATGAACTGTTATTGTTATATAATAACACTTCGCTACTGTTATTGTTATATAATAACACTTCGCTACTGTTATTGTTATAATTTTTTTTGTCATACTGATTCTTTCTGTTATTCTGCCCTGTTTCTGTTGTCAAAGCTTAAATAATTTTATTATAAATAGCAAAGATTTTGCTGTTGTAGGGTAGAGCTAACTTGCATGGAACCCTTCTTCTGTTCCGATTCCTAATGTCCTTTACTCCTTTTACCTTATGGCTTAGGGCTATTTATTACCTATATCTATCTGCATTGCATTACTGTTGAGTGTGAGTGTGGAGTGGGCTTTACAAACTCAAACTTTTCTTTCCCAAATCACTCTACACGTTTAAATTTAAAATAATTTTCTGACTTTGCAAATATGCTGCAAAATGTCACTAAAGTACGTGTTAGGACGTGGGAAAGCTATGTGCCACACTAAATGGCAGACTAATTTTAACATGAATAAATGGATCAAGTAACCAATCTTTAAATTGTCCAGACAGTTGAAATTGATAAGGAATGATCTGTGGGCAACTTTGAACTAATCATCTTAATTTCTATAAAATTTGATGAGCATTTTTGAGATTTAGGCTAAAAAAATATAAAAGTGTGAGCGCTAGCGGAAAGAGGAAGGAATGGTGGCAGATATTAATGTGGGACTAACAATGGGCTGATTTTAGGGTTGCAGGGCATCCTGGCTTTGGACTTAAAATCCTGTTGTCCCGAAAAAAAATTTCCGAACGCCAAAATGTCCCGGTTTTCTATGGAGACATCAATAATAGATTGTTTTGAATCAAAACAGTTCTCGTGAGGCTTCACGCAGAACCAATTTATTTTAATAACGCCTATCTTCAATAGTACTCATCTGACTTCTGTGACTCATCTGTGTTTTTTATGAAATTTGGATGGTTTGACAAATGTAATTATTTTGTTGTTTAACCTTATTAATTTCAACCCTCTCCGCTTTTAAAACGTTGCTAAATAATAATTGTAATCATGGAACAATTCAAAACAATATTGACAGATTTAAAAAATCGGTCCGAGACAACTCAGACAAACTTCTTATAAACGAGTTCATAAGAAGTTCTTAGCCCAGGGTTTTCTATTTATCAGTTTTCGTAAGTACATTTAATTATCATTGAACATTATATCGAAATTTATCATAAAAATAACTTCTCAGTGGGGAATCGAACCCGGCCTCTCAGGAATTAGATTTTTTCCGGGAAAACAGCTTATAACGTTGGATTCTTATTTTAATGGACTACATTTTAGATTTTTTTAAAATCAAAATTGTCGTAACTGTTTTCGAGAAATAATATTTTTCACGTTTCATAGTTTTTGGGAGGTAGCGCCCCCAAATTTGGAGCAAAAATTAATTTCTCGATTTCGCCTCGGGATATGATTTTTCTGATCATGTATGCCGAATATCGTCAAAACCCTGTTGTTTAGTTTTGGCTCCACTCGTCGCACAGAGGACAGACGAAAGACAGCCATTTGTTAAAAACTACTTTTTGGACTCAGGAGACCTCAAAACTGAAAGTCACCCAAATTCCATTAAATCTTGGTCCCATGTAAGTTTCAAATTCCATATGAAAGACATTGTTCTATAGTAGGTGTAACATTTTGTATAGAATATGTTCCAACTCAGTTGTTTCTTGGATGTAGAGATATTTTAAATTTTTGTTATTTAGTTATACTATTTAGTGTCCGTATGCAAAACCAAGGACCCTTATATTTTCCTGCATGTGTCTGTCCGTCCGTCCGGTTGCCTGCTCTCACGGCTACACCTTTCGTCCAATCACTTTGAAATTTGGCATGTATGTGTCTTGTACCTACCCACATATTTTAGAAATATAGCTACTTAAAAAATATATTATTTTTTTATAAAAAATAGGGTAAAAAAACTTGAGGGTTAAATTTTTACTTTAAATTTAGACTTCGTTTTGTACTGAAAAGGAAGCCAATTAAATTCATTACTTAGGTCTTTTCTCGTAGGCGAAGAGCTTTATGCCGATATTCGGCCCAAACCAAGAGCAATACTTAAAATTTTCATATTTTTGAAAAGACTGACAATTTTGACGTGTTCTACCTCGGAAAATATTAGATGCACAGAGCTGCAGTTTGACTTATGCTGCTGAAAATATACTACACTTTAAAAATAGTAATGACAACTAAAATCGAAAAAAAACATAGAATTGACTTGGCAGGGACCCCAGATAAAAAGAAAGTATTTCATGGATTAGATTTTATGGAATTTGGTAAATTTGCACTTGTTCACTCACTTATTTATAATTGTCCGATTGACTTCGGGTTTTTTTAAAACTGTTTCTTTTTAGGGTCCGTAGGCAAAACCAAGGACCCTTATATTTTCCTGCGTGTGTCTGTCCGTCCGTCCGGTCGCCTGCTCTCACGGCTACACCTTTCGTCCGATCACTTTGAAATTTGGCATGTATGTGTCTTGTACCTACCCACATATTTTAAAAATATAGCGACTTAAAAAAAATATATTTTTTTAAAAAAAATAGGGTAAAAAAACTTAAGAGGGTTTAATTTTTTTATTTTTTTCTACACCGTGAGGGGTATCATATGAAAGGGTACGTCGAGCTGATTACAAAAATATATAATTCTTTGGTTATAACTTTGATAGGGCGAGCGTAGGCGAGTTTGAAGTGGATGTAAAACGTGCCCCCCCCCCCCCCCCCCCCTCTATCTCGCTTATGTGAAGTGCAAAAAATCTGAATAAATTCCTGAACATTTTTCGACTAAAAGTAAAGATACTCCTTTTTGGAAATTTCGAAAAAAATATTATTTTATTTTTTATTGACAAAATACGTTTTTTTATAACTATGGTATTTTCGATGTATTTATATGGTTGTAGTCCGGTTCAGTGGCAAAAAAATACTTTATCAGAAGTTCGTTTATGTGTTTTGAGAATATCAGACCCATAGGATAGTTCAAAGTAAGCTTTTTAGCATTTTAAAAAACACCATCAATAGGTTACTACTTAAACTATAGAGCAGGGGCGGCCAACCTTTTTCGATCATGGGCCACAATCGTGGTTCCACAAACTCGAAGGGCCAATTCCCCCTCCCCCCCCCCCCCCCCCCCCCCCCAGTCACCCACACATTCATCTTAAAAAAAACAATTCACACAACATTGAAAAACTTATATTTTCTATGCATATTATTAAATATAATAGGAATAGGTAATTCAAGAACCAATTTATATTATAAAATTCACACAATCAGAAAACATTATGTGAATAACTTAATATTCAAAGAATTTATTACGAACGAGAGAAAAAAGAGAGTAGCAAAAACGCGAAGGAACCAAAGAAAGAATTGACATGCCTGTTGATTTTCAGAAATCATCGAAGGGTGCGCTTCATCGGACTTTTGCAGCCTGGATCGTATGCATCGGGAGATCAAGAAGAGCGATGTCATGCGATATCATTAGTTATCAAACCGTGTCTTTCCCTATCCCACTTGCTTACACTTAAATTTTCCTAGAAGTTTACCGAATCACACGATTGTAGGTCTATTGTGATATCCAATCATTAAAGTATTAACAATTATATTATTATTATATTAATAATATAAAATTAAAAAAAAAAAATCCGGGTAAAAGTCGATTAACAAACTTTAAAAATAAATAAATATGTACTGGCAAGTTTCCGCGGGCCACCTCGAAAGGCGTCGCAGGCCAATTCACGGCCCGCGTGCCGCGGGTTGGCCACCCCTGCTATAGAGAGTTGCCTACGGACCCTTGCTGTGTGCTGACCAGTGACGGATCTAAGGGGGCAGCCTGCCCCGGGCGCCGATTTAGAGGGGGCCCCAGCGCCGAGGTAGCCTGTTTTTTATTTTTTTGTACTGCAAAAAATAAATTGCAAGTGCTAAAATTGGCGCAAAACGCCCCCAGAAAGGAAGCCAGACGAAATATTAAAAGTGTTCCCTATTTCATTTCCATTTTTAATTTTTTGAACGATTTGACAAAGGGCGCCATTAGAACAAAAGAGATTTGCAAAGTGTGTAGCTGTTATTGCTATAGTCTTACGTAGGGTGCCTTTGGAGCAAGGGCGCCAAGGAACATAATATTTAGAAAATAATTTAAATTGAATGGATTAATTTACACCTTTTAAAGTCAACTAAATGAATTTGACAAAGGGCGCCATTAGAACAACAGATATTATCGAGGGCGCCCAGTATCAAAGAAGATTGGAAACCCATCTCAATTAATCCACTAATTACTGAAATATTTATATATTCGCTAATATTTGCAAAGCGTGTAGCTGTTATTGTTATAGTCTTACGTAGGGCGCCTTTGGAGCGAGAGGAATCAGCAAGGACGCCAAAAATTAAAAATGTTTGGAAAATAATGCAATTGAATGGGTTAATTAAACACCTATTATAGTTTACTAAATGAATTTGACGAAGGGCGCCCTCGGAGCAACAGGAAATCAGCAAGGGCGCAGCCGAAAAAAAAAATGTTTGGAAACCAATGTTTCCATGATAAATAAAATTAATATTTTATTTATGTATTCGCTGTAGCTGTTACGTTTTGCAAAGGGCGCCATTGGCGCAATAGAAATCTGCAGGAGTGCCAAAAATTAAAAATGTTTGGAACCCACAGTGAATTAATACATTAAATGTCAAAACCGTATTATTCAAAACCTTGTATACGTAATTTCACATTTGCCCATGCCTTGAACTTAATGGAAAATTTTTTAGAAGATTCGCAAAAAAAAAAAAAATATTATACATATTCTGCATCTCGGGGGGGGGGGGGGGGGGGTGGTTTGAGCAGGTAAACGCGGTTAGGGGTATAAATCCGTCGGCGGTAAAACGGAGGAACTTGCTATGGTTGAGGAGATTAGAATAAGGATTTTATTACAATAGAATAATTCACAGAAAGGAAAGGATTACGCTTTGTAATGGGGAATTTCTAGTCACCTATTTGTGCAAATTATTTTCAGAGCAGGCTTTTTCCCATATGGCTAAGGAGGAAGGTCTCACGCAGTGAAAGAAGTTAAATAAAAAAATTCCAGAACACGAAAATCCTTAAGCTACAAAAAAAGTTTTTGTTCTTGGAAAACATTAGAGGTTTCTCTAAATAACGGAGGAATTGACAAAGAACTGCAGGAAGAGAATCGCTGGAAGTCAGTTTTATATGCCGTTCTTGATGTAATTATGCATTTGCCCTATCAAGGCAGTTCTTATCACATCCTAAGTTCTCTCTAAGGATTAGAAGGGTAACTCTTACAGCGTGAAAGGCAAATATGTAGGATTGAGAGAAGGAGAAGAGTATGACGTTAAGAAGACAATAGAATAATTCAAATTTAAATTTCTTCAAAGATGTTGTCTTTTTCAATTAGGGAATAATTGTTTTGAGGGAGAGGTTTATGATTGTGAAGTGTTTTGTGCAATATCACCGTCAATTGGATTTTTTTCACGTACGTTTTTCACGTCGTAAATAAACGGAGACCGGAGGGGGGGGGGGCCGAAAAAAATTCTGGCCTCAACTGAGATTTACAACTATTACTATTTTTTTTTTTTTGCAAGGGTTGGTAAAATAGTCTATTTGTGTTATTGTTGAAAAGAAATGCCGTCGTTTGAAATTAGTAAAAACCGATGACACCGTTAAAATTTAACCTAAATACCTTCCTTGTTTTTTTAAACAAATCATCTGGTTCGTTGTAATTAATTTTGGTGTCAGTGTCTGTCTTGTATTAATTCAATGATAGATCTCTAATAATTGTAATTGCACTACGTACTACGTATTCTACTGCAATTTTTCATCAAAAAGATAATAAAGTTTTTTAAAGAAATAGCTATTTCTGTATTCGTGTGTTTTATAACTCATATATTAAATTATTGAGAAACGAATAGAAGGCGATGATGAATTTTTAGCAAAGAATTTGCTAAAAATGAGGAATGCTAATATCTTGCTCTTTGACTTTTATTTATTTACGAAACTATAAGGTTTTGTCATAAATAATATGGCTCGTTAGAAAGAATTTATGTAATAGAAGTTGAACACTTTCCTTTTGAGCTTTAAATCAAATTTACTTTTCTTATCTAATAAAATTTTACACTTACAGCCTTTTTTATTTATATAGAGAAAGTACTTTGATGGTGTAAAAGTCCTATTTTACGATTTTCTGAGCCCAAAATATTGGTTTAAAAAAATTTAGGTAAGAAATCTCTGTTGTCTATTCAGAAGCATATTATATCCTAAACCTAAACTACTAAGTCAATTACGGATAATTTGGTGTGTTATTAATTTTGTTTTTATTCTTCAAAAACAGTTTCCATTTTCAGTTATCAGTAATTGAAATTCAATATGACCAAATAAGATTCCGTATGGAGGCTACCACTAAAAATTCCTTCTTCCCTCTTTGTATATTATCAAATTACTTTTGTTTCTTTCCCTAAGCAACAAGGACTGCCTCACGAGAGACAGGTTTAGTCTTGCATTGCCATAATAACTTAAATCCTCAACTACTTTTTATTTCTCCTATCTGGAATATCATCAAGGTCAATACCCTGGCCGTTTATAATCGACTCTATACATTGCAAACCTCCTAACGACATAACAAAAACTACTACAGGGTGTGGTAGAAATGGCTCCCACATTTTAAAAGTTAAATAAAAAAAAAGTCCCTAAACGACACGAAAAAACCATTTTATTTCTGAAAACTACATGAAATTAATTATACATTTTTATTTACCTAGCCTCTAACAATTATATCCTCCGATTGACGGTCAAATTAGCGATACTGCAATCCGGAGTCTCCAGCATATCAAGGAGGAGTACCGGCGATTTCTTCTCTTGTCCTCTCCTTAAGTGGTTCGAAAGTTTAATGAAGATGCATATTTGTAAACCTATAAGCTATGGGAAGCAAGATGGCCACTCAATATCGTCCCATTACGAAATCAATTGTCCTGAAAACATTTCTTGTAAAATGGCACGGGAGCGATGTGCAGTTTGAGATGTAGCCTTAACCTGCTAAAACAGAAGTTATCTGAATCAAGTTGTTTTTTTTTAGTCTGCAAATTGGTGCAGGAAAATTTTCGTAAATTTTGTAAGCAATTGGGGGGCGCATAATCAAACGCTGCGAGGGGCGTCGGATTTCATAGTTACGCCACTGTTTTCGAGATATTCGCCAAAAACATTAAAAAACGCAATATTTAGGAAGTTTATCCTTACAATTCTCAAATACTACGCTTTTTACCGTAATACTCCTTGATTCAAATCTTGTCGATTTACACCAATTTTAGCTCTCTACAACATGATCTTTTAAAATTGTGCGTTGATGGAGATCACCATAATGATTGACTAGTAAAGTGACAGGGACGTAGAATTTTGAAATTTCGCTGAAAATCAGGAGGTTGTCGTACAGCGCAGGAAGGGTGTCAGTCAACGAAAAATTATATTCTTTACTAGGTTTCCTTCAAGGATTATCACAGTAAAAAGCTTAGTATTTGAGAATTGTAAGCATAATCGTTCAAAAATGGTGTTTTTTAATGTATTTTGCGAATATTTCGAAAACGAAGTTATTCCGGGTCCATGTTTATAAAAACTTTTTTGTTCAGCGTCAAATTTTCTACAAGAAACACTAAGTTTTGTGGTTTCGTTCGGGGAAACCTTTTTTGCATTTGTACAATAATTGGTTGTGATCCTGACCAAAAAATTTCACGTCAGGTAACATTCAATCCACCATAATTCAAAAACTAGTCCGTTGATCTTAAACTTTAATTATACCATTTGAAAGCTTATGAAGGGCAGAAGTTTTTCCTGAAAACGCCACACTTCTAACATTCCTCAATTTAGAGTAATAAGCTCGGGAATGTCATGGTCGAATTTTAAAGAACCCAAATTTTCAAATATAACAGAACTTAAAATATTGCTAGCAGCTGATAATTTGAAAATAAATAAATGATTCTGAAAGGATTTTTTATGTTCTTTAAAATTGGTCGTTAGCCCAATTTCTCTATCTCATTTAGTTTTTGAGATATTAGGCATTTTTTGAAAATGTTCGTGAATCACTTTAAAAAAAGAAATTAATCGATATCTTGAGAACTATTGAGATATGGGCATATGCTTACTCGACATTTTTTGTTGCATTTGACCCATAGAATCCGCCAGTTTCTTTATGACATTTTATCGCGGGTCACCCTGTATATATATTAGGGTGGTTCGAAAAACATCAAACTTTTTTTTCCGAGTTTCTATAGGGCGAAAAAGTTGCTTCTGGTGTCAAATATAAAGAAAAAAGTGTTTTTGTTTTTTTAAAACAACATTTTCCGATCGCGCATAACCTTTAAAGTTTTGAAGAAATTAAAAATTTCACCATTTTTCGGATTTTTTAAAAAATATACTCCATATAATATTTTTAAGTGCTATACTCAAAAACCCTTTCTACAAATAGATGTTATTAAGAAAACAAAAAAATATTTGCAGTCTAACAACACTTTCCGATCGCGCATGCCTACTGCAAATATCAGTAAAAACTGTATTTTCGTCTTATTTTCGTTCGAGGCTTGTAATTGTGTGAAGTGATTTTTTCATAAAAAGTTCATTTATACACGTTTATGTTTCTATTTTATCTACTGTAAGATTATATAAAATGGTTAAAATGTGCAGCTCCTCGCCCGTTTTGGCGTTTTAAGACGACCAAGAACTCACCACGAGGAGGTGGCTGCACTAGAAGTTCTACCCACGCCCTTTCCGACCAACTAACCATGAAGAGTGTGTTTTTACAATACTAACATTACAGATTTACACTATTTACATTTTACCCTCTTAATCTTTCTCTCAATCACTATTATTTACACATTAATCCTTCATCTCTATGGATGCAAATTTCTATTGTATCATATGGGAAAAACCTGGCATCAACGATCTTGATTTTAGAGTGGTTCTAATAAAGCCATCTCTCGATTGAGAATCGCAAACTTTCAGAAAAGTTTCTGATAAAAGCAGATCCTTTAAGTGAGCTGAGAAAGCGATCCTTTCAATTACTGGATCCACAACTTTTTTCTTAATAGTCTGGATAGTCTTAAAAACAAGCTTTGCTTCTTCTGTGATATCTGACTTGATTTTGTAAGAAACGAACATAGCACATAGGACTTAAAAACAAAATTCGCTATCACTTGCTTATTCTCGATGGCTCACGACAGCAAATTAGTATGCAAAGACTATATGCCAGTGATCAAGATACGTCCGAAAAATTAAAAGTGATAGCGAATTTTTATTTGAAGTCCTATATGCCATGTTAGTTTCTTACAAGATTAAGTTAATATATATTATATGGGCCAAAGCTTGTTTTTTAGACTATTCAGACTTCACGTTATTACGTACAGAGAATCTGCTTTTATCAGAAACTTTTCTGAAAGTTTGCGATTCTCAATCGAGAGATGGCTTTATTAGAACCACTCTAAAATCAAGATCGTTGATGCCAGGTTTTTCCCATATGATACAATAGAAATTTGCATCCATAGAGATGAAGGATTAATGTGTAAATAATAGTGATTGAGAGAAAGATTAAGAGGGTAAAATGTAAATAGTGTAAATCTGTAATGTTAGTATTGTAAAAACACACTCTTCATGGTTAGTTGGTCGGAAAGGGCGTGGGTAGAACTTCTAGTGCAGCCACCTCCTCGTGGTGAGTTCTTGGTCGTCTTAAAACGCCAAAACGGGCGAGGAGCTGCACATTTTAACCATTTTATATAATCTTACAGTAGATAAAATAGAAACATAAACGTGTATAAATGAACTTTTTATGAAAAAATCACTTCACACAATTACAAGCCTCGAACGAAAATAAGACGAAAATACAGTTTTTACTGATATTTGCAGTAGGCATGCGCGATCGGAAAGTGTTGTTAGACTGCAAATATTTTTTTGTTTTCTTAATAACATCTATTTGTAGAAAGGGTTTTTGAGTATAGCACTTAAAAATATTATATGGAGTATATTTATTAAAAAATCCGAAAAATGGTGAAATTTTTAATTTCTTCAAAACTTTAAAGGTTATGCGCGATCGGAAAATGTTGTTTTAAAAAAACAAAAACACTTTTTTCTTTATATTTGACACCAGAAGCAACTTTTTCGCCCTATAGCAACTCGGAAAAAAAAGTTTGATGTTTTTCGAACCACCCTAATATATATGTATATATACATATATAGTATTTATATATATATATATATATATATATATATATATATATATATATATATATATATATATATATATATATATATATATATATATATATATATATATATGTATATATATACATTATACATATATAGTATGTCCCCAGTTCGAGTTGCCTATCCATAGGTGTGAATGACAAAAAATTTCATTTTTTGAGAAAAATTTATTCTTTATAATAATTTTTGCTTGTTTTGTAATGAAGAATTATCATATTAAAAATTTCGTACAATGAAAACTTCAGCAAAAAATTACAATTTTCAAAAATAATATCAAGAGTAAAGTGGGGTTATTTTTGAGTTTTCGAAAAAGTGTTACTCTATATATTGTTTATTTACTATCCTAAGGTAATTTATGTCATAAAAAGGTGAAAAAAAATATGTCAGAAATTAACCCTCTCACTGTCCCCAGTTCGGCATATACGTGTAAATTAAAAAAAAGAAAAAAAAGAAATCCAAAAAAAGTTACACCTTATAAAAAATGTATGCTTCTTCTGAAACGAAGATCGTACAAAAAATTTTGTACCATGCAGTCTGTACCCAAAAAGTTCAAATCTCTAAATTTATCCAAGACATAAGTGTAATTATTTTAACTTTATAAGAAAAAGTTATTCTTTATCATTTTTTCTGTATTGTCAAAAATGAAGATTTATCTAGTTAAAACAATTGTACATGTACTCCGTATCTATCTAGAAAGTACAAATTTTATTTTTTACAAAAATAAAATGTTTTGTTTAGATAAAATTGTTTAAACAAAACTTTTAAACAAATTTTGAAATAAGATTTGTACTTTTTAATTACAGAGTATATGGTACAATTATTTTAACTAGATAAATCTTCATTTTAGACAAAACAGAATAACTTTTTTCTTTAAAAGTTAAAAAATAATTACACTTATGTCTGGGATAAATTTAGAGATTTGTACTTTTTGGGTACAGATTGCATGGTACAACATTTTTTGTACAGTTAATCTTAGTTTTAGAACAAGCATACATTTTTATAAAGAGTAACTTTTTATCTAAAAATGATTTTTTTTTTGGAATTTACACTTATAATAGGCAACCCGAACTGGGAACCGAATGAGGAGGGTAATTTCTGACCTAATTTTTTTCACTTTTTTATGACATAAATTACCTTAGGATAGTAAATAAACAATTTTATAAAGAGTAAAATTTTTTCAAAAAATCAAAAATAACAAACCCCCCCCCCCCCTCCCCCCCCCCCTACCCCTTGATACTATGACCTTACTCTTGATACTATTTTTGAAAATTGTAATTTTTGGGTACGGTTTACATAGTGCGAAATTTTTATTATGATAATTCTTCATTACATAACAAGCAAAAATTATTATAAAGAATAACTTTTTCTCAAAAAATGAAATTGTTTGTCTTTTACACCTATAGGCAACTCGAACTGGGTATATATTTTGCCAAAATAAATCAGCTATCAGCTATCAGCTATCAGCTAGTCAGCTAGTACACTATAAAGCCGCATGGCTAACTCACTCACTCACTCACTGACATTAATGTTTACCCACTTCCAGAAGAGCTAGAGACTTGAGGTTTGCGCCATTCGACGCACAATGTCCATATTGTGAACCAAAATAAGTATAAAAAGTTTACTTTTCCCACTCCTTCCCCCCCTAAAAAAATAAAAATGGCCGACTTGATTTTTAAGCTGTTTTTGAAAACAGATAGCACCAGCGGTAACTGATTTTAAAAGATCTACAACTTTGGTTCTATGACTTTTTTTCGTATCTCTATCGGTTGTACCCTAAATGCTGATAACTTTAGATTTTTTTTGTTTTTATTTGTTTCTATTTTTGACTTTGAATGACCATATTTTTTACAATTGTAGACCGATTTTATTTCTGATTGTGGCGCTTGAATCTCACTCTAATGCTCTTTAAATTGAGTATATTTTATTTCATTAGTTCATGCAATTTGCTGAGAACATGAGAGTACACTTTTCTTTTGTGCCGTGTCACGTGACCACTTTTTTTGGTTTTTAATATTGTGTCGTATATCATTTGAAAGGCCATGATTTGTACATTAAACCTATTTTATTTGTTTATTTTTTAAAAATTTTGTACACGTACTTTTGTACCGATTTATAATTTTGTTGTAGGTGAAAGGGTTTAAATAATTATTTACTATTAGGTTTTTTTATTTAGATTTATTTATTAGTTAAATTAATGCCCTTTTGTATTGTTTGTTTTCTTTTAAAATATAATTTTGGTACCTTAGCTTAGACTACAGGGGTACAAATGTTAAAGTTAATCTTTCATAATATGATGTATATCGTTGAAAAGCTCTTGAATAGCAGATTAATTTTTGTTATGTTCTATTTTGTGTTAGTTTTAGTTTTGAGGGGGGTAAAATTGAAAAAACTTTTTATATAGCGGTTTTTACGATTTGGTTGCTGTGTAATTTGTTTATTAAATTATGTCCGACCTTCCCATCCCCTCCCGTCACTCCTGTCATCCCACATTACTCAATCCCCTCTATAATTCCACAGTCAATCGCTTTCTTACTTTGCACTGTTAGTTTACTTAGTCATTTTTAGACTGCGAATAATTATAACTGTATTATTAACCCACCTCCTAAAACATTACCAGATCTTACAAGTACCAACCACTATACAAGTGCCTGGCCACTCGCACTAAGGCTGGGAGATCGGCGAGTATATATATATATATATATATATATATATATATATATATATATATATATATATATATATATATATATATTTTTAAATTAGTCGAGCTACACAAAGTAGGTATTTTTTAGGTGACGGAGCTATCGAATTGACAGTAGCTTTTTTCTTTTCTATAGAATTTGGTACAAAAAGCTGCAAACAACATTCACAGAATTCATACGGAATTAAACTTATTATTTTAGTTATTGGGCTAGCTCAAATTCATGGAAAATATTCGATGTACTAGATTAATCAATTGATTTATTGATAACTTATTATTATTTGTTTCCTTAATCAATTTTTTAAGTGTTTTCGAAGAAATGCTCACTAGTTGTCTAGTTAAGTATGCTGTCTAGCAGGATAAGTCCCCTCTAGTAATTACTAGAGATGATAATTATCATATTTTGTTTGTGTACTTACTATTGATGCCAATATTTTGTGAGACTGCAGATGGTATATTTTTAATTTAAGTTATTTTCATTCTTATGTAAAAGCTTCAAAAAATAGACCTTGTTTAAGTATAATTATTATTTCAATAATTTTTAATGGCATGATTATTCTTTGAGATGATAGAAAACATAATAAGTAAAACTTTCATGCCATATTTATAATAGTGGTCCAAATTTCTCTTGCTATGGTTTCTTGGATTTACTACTTCTTTGGGTGTGTAGTTAATTTTTATTCAACAATGCTTTCTGCTTGATTCCTGACCACTGTCCATAAGTTGTTTATAGGATTTATAATAGAGTAATTTATTAATAGAATCAGAAAACCTTCCATTCAGGATTCGTATTGAGTTTTCAAAACGATTTAAATTCTCTATAAAAGCATAGCTAAAAAGTTATAAATTATTCTTAATTATATGTATAAAAAATCATCTTATTTGTCGTTTTAAGAACAATAAAGGAGAGATGATAAGATATATTATTAAGATATAAAATACGATTAGAAACTAACCTAGAAGCTTTATATACGTACAATATTATGCTATTAAATATCCACTTTAACGGATAATAACTAAAGAAAACACTTACATAGATATTTATTTATTTATAATTTGTTAAGACAATGAATAAAGTGAATCATATTCCTTCAACGGTAGTATTACTACAGTCGTCACGTTTCCGGGTATACTAAAAAAACAATGCATAATATGGGAGTTAATACAGTCCCAGAAGAAAACCAATACGATGTAGTAGTAGGTCAAACGATGGCCTAGATCATCTCTCATTGGAATAATTTTTGATCATCAAATTACTTTTATTCAAAACAAATGCTTTTATTAATCTTCACCTACAGATGTATTTTGTGTATGTAATGAAAATGTGAGGTTTATACCATCTCTCTAACAATGTTAATTACGAAATACTTCGAATTTAAGCATCACTTTTTACTTAAATTGTTAATACGCAAAATTAGGGTATGGCGTGAATTTGAAGCATACAATATATGCTTTATGGTAGTATATTATACGAGCCCTTAGGCCAATGGCAACGGGCTTAATTTTATATTTAGAAAAAAAAATTAATTTAGATAAGTTATTATATCTATGTGAAGACCAACAAATCAAAACAAACATTTATGATTATTGGAATTAATGTGGTTGCCCTTAGTTTGGCGGTAACAAATCATTTTAAGTTGAGTCGTCGGGACACTACTCGATTATATAAAGGATTACCATTTAAAAGTATAAAAATCTGATTACGGCTTAAATTCGAGGGCAGCTTGAATTTGGAGTACTAGTACGGTGCAATTAGACCAAACCCCTAACATCCAAAGTAAAAGTTTCCCTCCAACTCCAAATTCTTCTATGCAGTCCACATATTGTTTGGTAAAAAGTTACACCATTTTAAGCGCCGGGTTTGGCGGGGAGGGGGGGTCAAAGTTGGTAAATTAGTAGTTTTACCCGTTTTTCTTAAATATTTCGAAAACTATGTGTTTTAGAGCAAAAAGAGCTATGTACAAAAATAATCTACATTAAATTTTGAACAAAAATGGTCTAGAGCATAATCTTTCCAAAGTAAATGGTTCCAAAGTTACGGAGAGTGTAAAAAAATACATTTTTCGTATTTTTTTAGATTTTTGGCAAAAAAATGAATTTAAAGTGATAACCACTTTGTTCGACAGTATTTTAAAGACGAACACTAATAAAAATTGCAGCACAACTTCACTAGAAATAACACTCACAAACGCATTTAACGGATCTCCGAATACAGCTAATGGAAAGTATATATAAATAAAATATACATTTCTTAATTTCAAGATAATATCTTGAAATTAAGAAATAATAAATGTAAATCAGAAAAGATAGATATGGAACTCTGAGGTATTATATAAAAAAATAAATCAAACAATAAATAAAATTATTATTATATAATATAGTTAAATAAATAAATTAAATATATATATATATATATATATATATATATATATATATATATATATATATATATATATATATATATATATATATTTATTTATTTATTTATTTTTTTTTTTTGAAGATATTATAGAAATAATAAATTTGAATCAGAAAAAAATAGATATGGAACAGGGGAATTGTAAGTGTAAGAACTTAGAACCGTTTCACGAGAGCTGTTAACAATAGAGAACTGTGTGACAAGACAATCGAAAAGGAACTGTTTTGGGGGAGTTCTTTAATATTAGGATTAGAAGGGGAAGGGACTAGTAGGCTAGGCTCAAGATGAGTAGAATATACAGGTGGTGACAAAAGGCCTTCGGACCCGTCCCTATAGACTAGACTAGTGTGACGTCACTCGACTTCCCTACAGCTCTCTTCTACCCTACCTAGTATAGCACTTTTAACATACTTCTCATTTATTTAATTAAATAAACTTACTCCAAGCGGATTATTTTAACTGTTCTATTTATTTCATACACTAGTTTATTTGTAGTATTATTTTATTGTTATGTTATTTAATAAACAATAAATGAAGATTGTCCTAGTTATCACTTAAATCAAAGTTTTTTCCTCTGACTTTAATATTATTATAATATTCACAAATAAAAGATTATTGCTGAATTACTTCCTCTAATTTTAAAATTATATGTAGACAGATAATAATTATAACTACTATAGCTCATAGGTTAATGTTAATAAATAATCTAATTTCACGTTGAGTAAAGCAACTTAAAAGATTAAAACCACTGTTAAAAAGTAAACTCTAATTCTAGTAAATTATTTGTAATATTTTATTTATATCGACTAATTTATACAACCTTATGTCATAAGAATTACGTAAGCATGTTTATATTTTTTTCATGATTTTATTTTATTTAGAAAAATAAACTGTTTATTGAGATATTTATCATAAAAATAATTTTTCTTAGGCGGGGAATCGAACTCGGCCTCTCTCCGTCCGCGTTTAGCTATTTTCTCAGGAACTATATTTTCTTCGGGAAAACGGCTCATATCGTTAGATTCACATTTAAATGTACTACATTTTAGAATTTTTCATTCAAAATCGTGGGAACTGTTCTTCAAAAAAAAAAAAATTTTTTTCCCCCGTTATTTCAGAGTTTTTGGAGGTAGCGCCCCCAAATTTGGGGCTAAAGTTCATTTCTCGATCTCACCTCGGGTTATAATTTATCTAAGCAAGTGTGACAGATTTCTTCAAAATCTGTCCAGTAGTTTAGGATCCAGGCTTCTGCACACACAACAGACAGACTTTTTTTTGGACTCAATGCACCTCAAAACGTGTTAATCCATCAAATCTCTAAATCGAATTTTCGCGCCATCACAATAGTTTTTTAGTATATGAGAAAGTAAAGGCAATCAACAAAAAAAATCCATTACCAACAAAATAAATCACAGGGAAGTATACTTGCTTCAAGCAAGTACTTTTTAGGGTTTCTTATACATTATTCGGCATAATATACGCTATTTTTTGCTAAAATTTGAGAATTTCCCAATCTGTATGCAAGTAAAAAAAAATATAAACAAATTTAAATTGTTCTCCCCAAAAGAAAAAAATTGTGTAGAGTAAGGAGAGTAGATTAGATGTCCCTGGTTCGATTCCTGGGGGGGGGGGGGGGGGGGGTCACAATGTATTCTACAGGTAATAACAAATTAATTATTTTCTGGAAATTTTCATCACCCTATCATAAGGTATTTGCATAAATTATTTCAAAATTATAGCTCTAGCCGTTATAGGGTGGTTGAGGGGGGGGGGGACTTTTCTTGGTGAAATTTAGGCGCTAAAAACGCATTATCGGTGGTTTAAAGCACAGTGGTCATAAAAGTCATAATATATATTAGTAATCTACTCTTCAGTAGTTTTCTTTTTATACCCATCTCAAAAATTAAAATAAAAATTGCCCCACTGCGCATGTGCGCACACAAAATTTGCAATTTTTAAAAATTCATAAAACCAGCCCGATAATATCATTGCCGCACCATAAGAGCATAAAGAGTCATATATGATTTGTAATCTACTATACAGTAGCTTTTATTTGATATCCATCTCGACATTTTTTTAAAAAAAATATACAAATTTGAGCATTTAACATATATTTGCGCATTACGCATGCGCATATTAAATGTTCACCTTCCCTATATTTTTCTTATGTGTGGGTCAAAAAGTTACGCCAGTATTTTAAATTTCACATCTACACGTGTACACATGTACAGAGACACATCACGCTCGGCATAAGGGTTACGAAAATGATCTATAAAACCCTAAAAACAACAACAAAACAAACAATAATATACTATAGCAATAAAAGGAAATTAAAGTAGACAATAGTAAGAAATAGAGATTGGGAGGTGTTCACGCAGTGAGTGTTTTATAGTAAATAAATGCTATTATGAGAATAATTATGGTAAGGTTGTAGGTAAGAAGACGGTAGTCGGGAAGTCAGGTGACGTCACAGTCCGAAGATAGCCGAACAAAACCGAACGCAAAAACACCCTTTTGTCACCACCTGTATATTCTACTCATCTTGGGCTAGGCTAGCCTGAGTTGTGTTTGTTTATGTGTTTAGTTCCAATATTACAATATAGAGGCACGTGGTTCAAATCCCGGCGCTGGAGTGTATTTTTCTCTGTCTGTTTCCCGTAGTTAATAATAATTATAATTTGATTTAAATTAAAATTTAATCTTTCCGTAGTGTGAATACTACCAAAATCATAAAATATGAATATTATAGTAATGATAGTTTAAATAAGTGTGAGTGGATATTTACGCGCGCAATAAACTCACACATGTACAGCATAGTAGTATAGAACAGTCAAACATATACTTTACATACTGACTGGGCATAAAAATGACTTGCACGGTAAGGTCCCCTGTCCCACACACTCGCATTACTACTATACTACATTATATTATTCCACCTTCAATCTCTACTCTCAACCTCAATTACTTCCTTCCCTTAAAAATAAAAACTCTGTTGTCATTCCAATTTCAACCAGTTCTTAAAGAACTGCTTAAACTAAAGTACGATTCTTTTGGGAACGAAAATTCTTTGGGGATTAAATACTGATGAATCCTTTCAAAAGCTGCAGTTTTAAAAATATTAAGATTAAAAATTATACAATTAGATATCATAATTATCACATAGAAAATATTATTATATTTGAAAGTCATTTATGTTGGAAAGATATTCATAGTCCAGAGAAAGTTCAGAGTAGGTTTCTCCGTACCACAGGTTTACATGGCCTAGACCCTAGGCCTGTGGAAGCCTCTTTTCCCTTAAAAAGTAGCGCCCCTTGAGATGGTGGTGAGGCCCTTGAGATGGTGGTGAGGTTGTCGTTCCTTCAAGGGCTTAATACTAACATACCACCGGCCACTAAATCGCAATTTGCTTTTACAATTTTTTTCAAACCTGTAAAAAAAAATTAGTTTCCTTAGGGACAATTTCATTTTTTTGCCAAAAATCTAAAAAATACGAAAAATGCCTATTTTTACACTGTCTGTAACTTTAGAAACCATTTACTTTGGGAAGATTATGCACTAGACCATTTTTGTTCAAAATTTAATGTAGATTATTTTTGTATATAGCTCTTTTTGCTCTAAAACGCATAGTTTTCGAAATATTTAAGAAAAACGGGTAAAACTACTAATTTACCAACTTTGACCCCCCCTCCCCGCCAAACCCGACGCTTAAAATGGTGTAACTTTTTACCAAACAATATGTGGACTGCATAGAACAATTTGGAGTTGGAGGGAAACTTTTACTTTGGATGTTAGGGTTAGGCCGTTTTTTGGACTAATTGCACCGTACTATACCTAATACTTCAAGATTGTAATAATAAATAGTAACAGTCAAAATAAAAATATTTTCAAAAATCAAGTAAAACAAATCAAGGTATGCAAAAAAGCAGGTTAACCACGAAGAGATAAAAACCCTCAAGCTCCAATAAACATATTATAATAAAAAAAAACCTTAAAAGTCCTTAAAAAAATGTATATTAACTCAATAAAATCGTTTAAAAAAATGCGAAATGAATGGTCGTTTATTAAAGATTTCGGTAAGAATAATAATTAATATAAAAATTCCATTTTTCAAAACTGGTCTTATTGTCAACCTTTTTTTTTTAGCAAATAAATTTAAAGCCTTTTTTTTTTTTTTTTTTTTGGTTTCTGTATTCTTCACCTTAGTTGTATCTATGTGGAAAATTTGGGGAAGATTGAATGACGGTAAATGGTTCAAAATTGGGGTAATAGGTGTGCGATGAAACTTAAGAAGCAAATAAATTTGACGCCATTTTGTTTTTATTTTTTGTTTTTTTGGTTTCTGTATTCTTCACCTTAGTTGTATCTATGTGCAAAATTTGGGGAAGATTGAATCACGGGAAGTGGTTCAAAATTGGGGTAATAGGTGTGCGATGAAACTTAAAAAGCAAATAAATTTGACGCCATTTTGTTTTTTGTTTTTTGTTTTGGTTTCTGTATTCTTCACCTTAGTTATATCTATGTGCAAAATTTGGGGAAGATTGAATCACGGGAAGTGGTTCAAAATTGGGGAAACGGAAATGTGCGATGAAACTTACAAAGCAAAGTAATATAAGACCAGTAAAAATAGTTTATTTTACCACATTAACTTTTAGACTTAATTACATAAAATGATATTTGTGGTACCTATAACATTTGCGTTGTTCAATAGAAGACTATGAATTAGTCACGTGTTTCAAACATTCCGTTGAGGTGAATAAAAATGTAAAATAGTTTTAACACAGAAAGATTTTGATCTTTTCCGACCTGATAAAATATATTATTGAAACATACTAAAATTATCTAAAGCTTAGTTGCAGTGTCGGACTGGCAGCTTTTTGGGCCCTCGGCAAAATTTAGTCGTGGGCCCCCTCCCATGTTATAATTTGTATACTGAATATACATCATAGTAATATTATAGAGGATTAATTATCAAATATTAAAAATGACGTCATATATTCTACTTAGACCACAATGCTTTTATTATTATTATTATTATTTTTTTTTTTTTTAGAAAATTAGTTGTTTTATTATTTTATATAATACAATAATCTCATTTTAAAACATTATATTTAAAACAATTTAAATGTATATAAAACAAAAGATCAAACTCTGTTTGAAGAAGCAATAAAGTAGGCTTAAAAAATAAAATGAAACTGACTGTGGTTGATATTTTAAAAATTTTCTTAATATTGTTAAAATACGATTCAAATGGGATAACCAAAATCTCATCATTAGTTTTTTCCTAAGTTCGTCCCTTGTACATGTAATTTCATCTATTATTTCACGTTTGATAATATTTTTGGTATAAGTGCCTTTCGCAGTTCATCAGCATTAAATAACTTAAAAATTCCTGGGCGAAAGAATACCTTAGGCTGTTTGAGAAGACAGATCATACAGTACCTACAGTAGAAGCACATGATAAATATTGGAAACACAATGTTAGGATTAATTCTACACAAAGGCACAAGCTACGTCATTAACACTTGATCCTTTCTTTATCATGAACAAGATCTTCTATACATTCTCTTTCCAGGAAGATCTTGGAATCATCATACTGGGTGGCAGTTCAGCTCAATGATATCTGATCTGCTAATGTTTGTTAAATTGGACACTGTTGGTTAGCGAAGTCGTAAACAAAAATCGTTAACGAAAATTGATGAAGGGTGACCTTTTTTTCAAAATGTTTGAAATGTTTTTGTGATCCAAATTGCACACTCTTTTAATAAGTCCTAATTTAGAACAAATCGTTCTTCAATGCTTCTCATATCACAGTCCATAATGTTAACATTCGCCTTAAAATTTCTGGATACTAGTAACAAAGCGTGAATCCATCGTATGCATGTTCTCCTGGCATTTCCTTCTTTTGGCTAATTATTTTTTTAGACAAGGTGAAGTTCCTACGAATAAATCCAAAATGATAAAAGCAGTATTTTCAAATTTAGTCCATTGGCGAATGAGTATTCGCGCTGTGAACTTGGTTTTGCAATCACAGTTTCCGTATTAAAGGTATAATAATACATGAAACAGATTCACCAACCTCCGAGAATCGTTGGTGCAGTCAAAATCATCTGAAAATAGTTCAAAGTCAATTATTAAACTAAATGCTTTTTGCCAGCATTACCACTTAGTAGCCCCATTTGTGTAGTCTACTCGAATATCGTTTTTCTTGATGACTGTTTTCTTTCCAAATAGTCATTCTTTTATAGGAAATGACTGAGGAAACAATCCGCTTCTTTCTTCACACCAAATATGTTTTCCTCCTGAAGCCATCAGATTTAAAACATGTGCAATTCAGTGGGTGTATATCGTATTCGGGTTTTCTTTCTTCAGATGAGCTTGTGGCCCAATATAAGAATAACAACCCTTCATGTTGACAACTCCATCAAAAGAACTAGCTTTTACATTTGTCAGATAGATTCCATATTTTGTTAAATCTAGTTTAATTTTTTGTGGACAAGAATGTTTGGCTAGTGCGGAGTCTCGTACGACACAAAGTGAAGAAGTCCCTCATACACCTTTCCTTGCTATACTTACCAAACACAGATATCCAGTTCGTTCATGACTGCTACATCCTGTGTAGAATCGATTATCATACTGCAGATAATGCTATCAAATTAATTTTTCAAAATGACTTTCCTCTTAAGGTTCCTCTCCCAAAATGCTTCTTACTCGCCGGTAATTCTTGCTTCTTAAGTTATATCATTCTTTTCTCCTTACTATCTTCTATACACTGTTGAAAGTGAGTTTTTCAAAGTCATTTCTTATTTTGATGTACACGTGACACTGTTTGGCTGAGAGAATAACTTGCCTCTTCTATCCCTTGAGAAGCCAACCCTTTTCTTCCAATGAAGAACCTGTGAGGTGCTAATAAGAAGCTGAAGAACCTGTCTTCTAATTTCAATTTGTTTCTAACGATATTTGGCTTTTACTGCTGTTAAGAAGAGATTTAGTGTCACTATCGCCGGCGCTACACACGGGTGGCCACCAAATTGAGGGGGCGGGCGATCCCCTTCTCTAAATAGTGCGGTATTATACGACATAATATTCATTTGTTTTTAATCATAACCAACTACGATTACGACATGTTTTTTTATACAGATTAATTCGAGATTCTAGTCGTGAATTGGATGAGTATATGTAGTCGATCTATTAATCAATTTTAAAAGTATATTTTTTTTCAATTACATATTCTACAATTAGGAGGCCCCAGTGGCGTAGGGTCGTTTTTTTTTTAAATATCGATGTCTCACAACTATGTCACTTCCATCCATGTTCTAGTTCCTTTCCATTTATTCATAACTGTTCGTAGATGATTTCAGCAATTGTTATACTACACCACCAAACGTATTTACTTTGATATTTATGCTTATCGATTAGATTATTTATTTCAATTTAATAAATATTACGGCATTGGAGAAAACTATTTAAACGATACATTTTCTTTTTACTTCGTGGGCCCTTCCTGGGGCCCCTTGAGCCCGTGGGCCCTCGGCAAATGCCGACTTGCCGACCTGGCCAGTCCGACACTGCTTAGTTGCTTAAATGCCTTCAAGATAGAAGATAAGAGGATGTGTGAGAACCACAGGGTTCAGTAAATAAAGATTCCCTGTGGTATATCTGTCCTTTAAATGTCTCTTACAAAGTATTATACCGAGGGCAGGGGCAGGTCATGATGTAAACGTGTTTACATCATGACGTGTTTTACATGTAAACGTGACGTCGTTTACATGTAAACGTGTTTCATCCATGTGCGACGATGGATGAAACTCAGGCCAACAAGCTAAGCGACCTCTCCAATTTAACACTCGGTGGTAAAACAAAGAGATTTACTATAAAAAAATGTTTGTCTAAAGGGACTTTCTGAACAATTATTGGGCCTAGCTCTTCATAATTCTGTTTATAGTATTAATTGTACTACATTCAATAAATCCATCCAGATTATTACAAGGAATAAAGGTGAACTGGATAAATATAACATGACATAAACAGTGTTATGCAGGTTGTCTATTGTCTGTTGGTGAACCAGGGTAAAACAAAATACAAATGGCCGTGTCCAACCTAGAAATGAGGAGATCACCCCAGAATCTCTATGTGGAAGGAAAGTGTAGTGGGGGTTAAGGTTTATTTAACCTGATGATATTGTGATTATTACAAGGAATAAAGGTGTGCTGGATAAATATAATATGACATAAAAGTGTTATGCAGGTTGTCTATTATCTGTAGGTGAACCAGGGTAAAACAAAAATAAATGGCCGTGTCCAACCTAGAAATGAGGAGATCACCCCAGAATCTCTATGTGGGAGGGAAGTGTAGTGGAAGTTAAGGGTTAACAACTTCACCGTATAGAGTTTAAGAGACGCGGGTGTCAAAAGTCTCAGTGCTGCCATCAGAGCAAGAATACAACAGGAAACACGTCTAGCTTACACCAAGCAAATTGAAAATCAGCTTAATGCAAGAAGCATTAAAGAAGACTGTTCATCCGGTCTTTACATACGAAGTTGAAACGTGGACTCTCGTAGCCAACAGTATTGGTTTAAAAATATCTCATAGAAGAATTATGAACAAGGGCACAATAGAGGACCTGACAATGAGGGGGCAGACACACAAGGCAGACCCGACGTAGGCACGTCTTTCAGTTAAAATCGGTTCCGACGTTTTAAATTTGAAAAAAAAAATCTAAACTATAGTCCTTTTAAATACGAATTTATTAATGTAAGTGGTTTTCCTTGGGAAACAGCCAGAGGTACTTAAATATAAACTCGAAACCACTAACGAATAAACCGTTGGGGAAGATAATATGTATATTATAAATATACAATAATGTATCGAACAGATTTTTTAAATTATAAAAAATATTTTCCTCAATAGAAATAACACCATGATCAAACACCATATGTTACCATATATCGCTTAACCATCAGGGAAAAATCTAATTTCCGAGATAATGGTAAACAAAGATGGAGAATAGGGACTATCGTGTGATAAAAAAAATTGCTCATTGGAAAGGAAGCTCCTGAATGGGGGCTACTTCAATAAAATTGCGAGTCGTATCCGACTGATCGAATGTTCTGAATTTAGTGGGAAGTATTGGCAGATAGCATACTCTGTACGCCAATAATTTCCAATAGATGTATTTTACTTTTCGTGGTTCATGCAATCTTCAAAATCGTCGAATTGTTTGACAAACAAATAAAAGTATTCTAAAACTAATTTGATATCACATTTCTGTTCTTGAAAACATATCCTCTAATAAAACCCTTTTAGTACCCCCGGGAATTTTCTGTCTGGGGCCCCCGCCCGTCTTATTCCACTTCTGCCCTCCCTCCTCTTTCGCTTTTTTAAAATTGCGCTAAAGACAACCAATGCAACATGCAACAGCAACAACATCGTCATATTGATGAGTGAAACATTAGATGAACAGGTAAATAGGAATATATAAAAAAAAATCTAAACAACATTTCAATATAATAAACAAACAAGGTTTTTATTTATATTATTTTTGTACTACATCTATTTGTCTAGCGACTGGTGGTTATAAAAGACCACCTATTTGGTAGAATCAGGAGGAGATGTCGCATCCATCTTGCATAATCTAGAATGAAGTGATTTAAATGAACTCTACTTCTAATTATTATTGTAAAATAATTGATGATGATGCCTAGTAGTAGCCAAGTTGGTAACCATAAATAGGTATTTCATTATATCCAGCGTAAGGCCAGTCGTAGGGGTAACCTGCGTAGTAAGGGTAACCTGCGTAGTTAGGGTACCCATAATAGCCGCGCCCATAGTAACCATGTCCCCAACCACGTCCCCAACCACGTCCCCAACCATGTCCCCAACCATGTCCCCAACCGTGTCCCCTGCCGGGATATCCTCTATTAGCCCTGCTTCCACTTCCCCAGCTGCCTCTTCCGCCGCTTGAAATTGCAACAGCACCTCTTGATCCTCCTCCTCTTCCACTTCCACTACTTCTTTGAGCATTCACCTAAAAAATATAATTTATTTATATTATAAAAGAAATAATTATATGTTAGATGAAGTAGTCATGTTTCAATAAAGTAGTATAACTATGAGTGTCAGCTGTCAAATTAATTTAAATTCTCGGATTGCAATATTTTAATGCTCTGAGTCTACTAATTCAAAGTTTAGATTTAGAATGATATATAATTTTTTTTTTAAAAAAATGTCTCCAATTAGTGTGGCACATAGTTTCCTCACGCCTTATTTCGTATACTTTAATATTTTTATGCTTTTAAAACCTATTTTTGTCAAATTTATTTAATTTCCTCTTTTTTTAAATCAGTCAAAATTGTTTTAATCTTTTACATGAATTAAAGTATCAATTTAGCAAAATTTAAAAGGCGCTGACGGTTGAAATTTATCTGCGGGCAACTTTCGACGGCACTTTTTTACTTTAGCACCCCCCTTGGTTCTAAACAATAATCTGCCCTACAAAAGTCTCAAAGGTTTGTGTGTTAGTCTCCCCAAGATATTGAGACTCCTAGGGCAGTTTTATATTTAATATTCCTTTATCTTAAAAGTTGATTAGACTAAGGGATATGATCACAATTATATACACAAGTGTGATATTCCTTTGTCCCAAGGTACATTGGAATAAATATCACTTCGTCTTAATAGAAATTTAGACTAGTAGTAGATAAGTACTATATGCTACTCTGTATATGTTCCTTTGTCTGTCTAAATAACTATAAATACAAAGGGATACAGGGGAGTGCTAAAGTAAAAAAGTACCCTTTCAACAAACCTTCCAAATTTCATAAAAATCAGGTAAGTAGTTTTTTGATGATATAGTTGTAAATAAATGAATGTTTGTGGGCATGTGAAAAGAGAAACAAATGGGCTCCGAAAGTTGAAACATATATGGGGCCACCAATTACCTAATTATGACCCACCATCCAAATTTTATTAAAATCGGACAAATAGATTTTTGTAATTTTTAAATTGAAGACAAAAAATATTACGATTAATGTATATTTTTAACGATGTAAGTCTATTTTTAAACGAAGATTAAAAACATACGATCACATATAGCTTCCGTTCCCTTCGGTTAGCTCGGAAGCTAAAGTCATGGCTTCAATACATCGTGCACAGATCTACAATATGCATTATATGTAATTGATATAAATAAATAAAAAAATTGTCATTACATCAATTTTTAGTTGATCTTTTTTTGAATTTTCATTTTGTTACATGAAAATGGCATCATTAAGTTGATCTAGCCTAAATTTTACATTTGTCATTACACTGAGCTTAAATTAAGAAGTCCATTTCGTATGTAAAGAATTCGGGTTGGAAATATTTTTTTTTTTTTTTAGAATGATTTAAAGGCAAACCTGTTGGATAACAGCTAGAAGAAGAAATGCAGCAATAACTGAGAGAAAAAATGTCTTCATTTTATTTTCTTTGAAACTAAACGTTTACGGTGAGTAGGCTCCCTACTTCCCTATATTTATAGGCGGTGGGACCTAAACATCTGGATCCAGTCCCAGTCTTACAATTTCATTGATTAGGGCACGTACATAGTTCGAGATAGCGTCGTCAAATGACACCGTGAGTCACTCATAAACGATTTTGAAAACTTCAAAGTGACATTAGCATCGCCTGTCGCCTTTATGTCTCACAAATCTCCAAAAAAAGATTCTCATATGCATAGTGCTACTAAATTTAAATTTGATAATATCTAATTTGATTTATTTAATAACTCATATTTAACATAGTTTAGGCTCCAGACTGCAGACTATATAATGACAGAGTTCAGACTGTTGTCTGAACTCAGTCATATTATAGTGTGCAGTTAGTAGCAGTGTCTGTTGTCAGACATTTTTTAAAAAGCACTTAAGAGACCTTAAAATTTACAATTCCATTAAAATCTTAAAATCTAATCCATGAAATACTTTCTTTTCATCTGGGGCCCCTGCCAAGTCAAGCACGAGCACAGCCGTACTATCCTTTACTGGAACCAATTCAAGGAACTTTGGAACCCCTCTATTAACCTATTAATGATACCTATTTAGCTGTATAACAATAATTTTAAATTAAATTACATTACAAACTGAACCAGAAATAAAAATGTCACTCCTCTACAGATATTAGTTACATAAGATATATGGGGAAAAAATGAGCCTATAGTTTTGCAATTATGACACTGACTCGCTATTTACGTGATAGTTGCGACCAAGATGACAACTATCACATCAACTTTCATCGTGTAGACTATGTGATGGATTATACCACGATTGAACTATCAACCATCACACTATCTCGTCTGACGCGATAGTTGAGTGGTCTATCGTGGCAGATTCAAGAACTATCATGGCAGATTCTAAATTCTGATTAGGCCAGTCAAATTAGACATTAAAATCGCAAAGCGTGATGTAGTTCTGATTTTTATTATATCTTGCTCAGACCAGTTAGGGTAGTGTGATCTTAATTTTCAGCTTAAAAAAACCTGAGCTCGCTGCGTAATGAGTGAAAAACTGAAAAAGTCGCTTAAAATTGAGTCACTTATAAACGATTTTGAAAACTTCAAAATAAAATTAGCAACGCCTGCTGGCTTTATGTCTTACACTCCTCCACATAGGTATGCATAGTGCTACAAAATTTAGATTCGATATCATCAAAATTAAATTATTGATTAACTCATTTTAAACTTGATTATAAAATGTTTAAGAGATAATAGTTTACATTTCATCAGTTTAGAAGTCACGTTAATTTTCATTTAATATCTCGGATAATTAATTTCACAGAAAACTACCTATTAAAACTTACGGTTAAATTGACTAAATTTTTGAGGCTCAAAATGTATGATTTTTCATTTCGGTGTTGTATGCCAAATTCATTTAATCGGCCCAGTAGTTGCACTTGGTTATTTCCACTCGGCTGCACCGACTACAATTAACACGTTACAGACAGACATTTTTTTAAAAACTACTATTTTCGACTCAGGAGATACAAAAAAATAGGGAAATTAATAAAATTTAATTGATATAAATAAATATTACAATTAATGCAGCATTATTTTCCTTGGTAGCCTTTAGGGGTTCAACTTTGGGGCCGCTAACGCGATGCGAACGAAAGTCTGGAACGAAGGGCCTTATGGCTGTGAGCACAGTCAATTCAATTAGCTACACTATAGATAATATTACCGAAATCAATCAATTATTCGTGGTCAATCAAAATTTATTTTTTTAATTATTTATGTAATGTATTTATTTATTAAATCTGTTATTAAACAATTTGTATTATTTCTTCTCAGTCTATCTTTTATGTGGTACGTGGACTATTTCTTGATAATATCAAGAAATTAATTAATTTTGAATATCAAGTAATTACCTCTTGAATTTGAATCAATGGAGTGCGCCAAAATGATTAAAGTTTCTCTACCTCTACCCTGTCTCTCATTTTTAAGATTCATAAGTTATAATTTCAGAACAAGAAACTTTCGCCTTAAGGTACCGAGTATGGTTGTTATATTAATTTTTAGCTGTAAGAGTTTTCCTTTTTAAGCATGAACTTGTTTTTAAATTTTAACCTCTAGATGTACATACAGGTTTCAACTTGACCCGCGTATAATTTCATATTGCTATAGCCATAGCCAGACAGTTACTAAATTACTTACGATTTGGCACTCTTCATTAGAAATAAGCTCCTTGATATAATGTCTGCGGTAATTTTAACAAAAAAAGTATATTATGGATTTTTTGTCTTTTTCATATTCTAATTTTAGTTTCTGTATTGGATCTTAGTGCTGTATGAATTTGGAGATTTAATAATAAGTACTAGCTGAATACCCGTGCTTCGCTACGGGGTGTTTTATCTTCAATTTAATGGATTTATAAACTACCATCAAGAATAATTTTAATTATTTTACAAAGCGAAAATATCTAGATTCTATCCCTCCCCCTTATTTCTAAACCCCCTCCCCTTTGATAATTTGCTAATATCCCAAATTAGTAATTGATTCCTTAATAATGAACATTTTTTAATTTTAGCTCCCAACCCCTAACTTTGTGCGAATACATGAAAAAATGATTTTTGAAAAGTTTCAGGTCAATCGGAAAACTCTAAATGGTGCCGCTTTTTATTTGAAAATTGGTATATAAAAAAATCAATAAAATAGCGATTTTTTCGAGAAAAGTTCAAAATATCACGTTTATAATACAATATTATCCGTGTTTTTTTATTATTAACATAAATGATAAACTTTTATTAACTTATATAACTCAAAAGTAAGTCAATAAGTAAAGAGATAAAATATTTAGAGATATACATACGTAGCAAAATAGTGAAAATTGGGAAAAAATTTTGTTTTTCGTATGAATTTCGTAATTATTTTAATCATCGCAATCATTTCAATCAGTTTTAACATACATTAAATGGTACTACAGCTTATGTGCTTCATATTAATACGTATTAACAATGCATACCTATCATAGTTATTTTTTGAACTAGTAACATACATACTAGTGGAGTCAATGAAGCTATAACATAAGCCACATTTTGAACGAAAATTACCGTCTTTTGAGTTTGCATATCTTTTATGCATTATTTTTTATTTTGGATTGCAAACAAGGAATAAGGGTTTTTGGGGTCGCTGATTACGAATTTGAAGTCAAAAATAAAAAAAATGGCGGCCCTAGGATAGCGGGAAAAATCTTCCGTTTTAAACGAAATTCGTGATAATTAAGAACTAAACATCTAACCAAAGTATTTTTGGGGGTCGCTGATTATGAATTAAGGTAACTGTACAAAATAGTAGAAAAAATGTTTCATTTTATTAAAATATTCATAAAGCATTAACGTGCATTGTAAAACAAACACAATAATGAAATAGAGGAAATAAAAAAAAAAAATGTAATTATTCCGTTTACATTTGGATGTTATACCTTCAAATATTTTAATTGTTTCTAGTTTACGATATTAGTTATAGTTTGTTTCAGTATATTCTTTATTGAACCCTTCTTTTAGGTACTCTCATCTACCTGACCCCTAATCTGCATTCCCGAGCCTGAGCCTGAGCCCCTGAGGCTCAGGAATGCACACTAATCCTAGTATCCTTCCTGAGCCTCAGGGGCGAGGGCTCAGGCTCGGGAATGCAGATTAGGGGTCAGGTAGATGAGAGTACCTAAAAGAAGGGTTCAATAAAGAATATACTGAAACAAACTATAACTAATATCGTAAACTAGAAACAATTAAAATATTTGAAGGTATAACATCCAAATGTAAACGGAATAATTACATTTTTTTTTTTTATTTCCTCTATTTCATTATTGTGTTTGTTTTACAATGCACGTTAATGCTTTATGAATATTTTAATAAAATGAAACATTTTTTCTACTATTTTGTACAGTTACCTTAATTCATAATCAGCGACCCCCAAAAATACTTTGGTTAGATGTTTAGTTCTTAATTTATGTATAATTATCACGAATTTCGTTTAAAACGGAAGATTTTTCCCGCTATCCTAGGACCGCCATTTTTTTTATTTTCGACTTCAAATTCGTAATCAGCGACCCCAAAAACCCTTATTCCTTGTTTGCAATCCAAAATAAAAAATAATGCATAAAAGATATGCAAACTCAAAAGACGGTAATTTTCGTTCAAAATGTGGCTTATGTTATAGCTTCATTGACTCCACTAGTATGTATGTTACTAGTTCAAAAAATAACTATGATAGGTATGCATTGTTAATACGTATTAATATGAAGCACATAAGCTGTAGTACCATTTAATGTATGTTAAAACTGATTGAAATGATTGCGATGATTAAAATAATTACGAAATTCATACGAAAAACAAAATTTTTTCCCAATTTTCACTATTTTGCTATGTATGTATATCTCTAAATATTTTATCTCTTTACTTATTGACTTACTTTTGAGTTATATAAGTTAATAAAAGTTTATCCTTTATGTTAATAATAAAAAAACACGGATAATATTGTATTATAAACGTGATATTTTGAACTTTTCTCGAAAAAATCGCTATTTTATTGATTTTTTTATATACCAATTTTCAAATAAAAAGCGGCACCATTTAGAATTTTCCGATTGACCTGAAACTTTTCAAAAATCATTTTTTCATGTATTCGCACAAAGTTAGGGGTTGGGAGCACAAAATTTCAATACTTTTTTTTTCACCCCTATGATGAAGGCCCACCCTAGTATACTCTCACCCTACTTACTCGTAGATTTTATTTTAGTATTTTAAAGAAGTGGTCATGATGAACTTAGTAAAGGTTTATGCACGGTAAGGCGTGGTTTATTAACTACTGGGTTAATATCTAAAAATAAATCTAAATATTTTTTGACAGCGATTGAAAAGTAATTTCTTTAATACTTTTACCTACAGGCATTTCCACAAAACATAAAATATTGTCAGTAGTTTCTTCTGGAATTTTGGTTAAATACATTTTTTTTATAAAAAATGAAATTAGAATTTTGAAATCTATTTAGAAGCCCCGTTCTCCACCCCATATAAAGCTACCAAAACTTTTATAGCCTATATCACCCGCAGAATTGAGCTTAACATTGTACCCAAGAACCTCCAAAATCCATTCAGCCATTTGGACGCAATTGACGCACAAACAGGTATAACATTTTCTAAACTTAAATTCGTTGTCAGGACTACTCATTCAGTGTAAATACAAAATTTGAGCCCAATTGGATTAATGCACTGGCACAACAATTATTAGTTTCTTATACATAGATATAGAGTTGTCCTTGGACTGCCGTAGTGTTAACGTCGTCTCCGCAATTTTACTTGTTTATCATTACTTCTAATGCAAATATAATCTTGGTTTTTTGTGATAGATTATAAGCTTTTATATAAGTCTGCAAATTTTCGTGGACTGAAGTGTAGATGAACGAGCGTAGTGAATCAATTTTTTAAATTTGTATAGTTTTATAGATAAAGGTCTCATTTAATCTCGTGAAAGTTTTATCGAGCTTGTTATCTAGAAGTGAGGTGGGAGAGTCAAGATAAAGGCAGCCAATCAGAAAGAGGAGTCAAGGTCGTCAAGGTAATAACAGCAATAAACAGTAGCCATATTCATAGTGCCACCTTGTGTGTTTGTAAACAAACTTTATCTTCCTAGTTAACGGGCCTTTTAATCGAAAACTGATAAATACATAAACAATCATATTAACTCGCACCTAATTCTAATTTTAATTACTTAATAATAAATTCAAGAAACATATATCAGAGAACTAAATAATAATATGGAAGCAGCTCAATTTGAAACCTTGCTGAAAAATTTAAAAGATGGCTTATTCAAAGGAATGAGAAGTTGCACTGAAGAGTTAAAAGCTGACATTTCTGAAATTAAGAATATTGTGGCAATACAGGAGCAAATAATTGGAAAACAGGAGGAAAAGATACGAAGCCTTGAAAATAATATTCGAAGAAAGAATGTTATTGTGCATGGGATCCCTGAGGAAAATTCGGAAAAGTATTGGGAATTAGACGAAAAAATAAAACATATGTTTTCACAAAATATGGGAATTGAAATTCTAGAATGGGACATAGATTATTTTAAACGGCTGGGTAAACTGGGTAAAGAGAATAGACCAATATGCGTTAGTTTTACGACCATGAAACGTAAAAATGAAATCATGTATAATAAATTTAAACTAAAAGGAACACGCATATTTTTAGACCACGACTATTCTCCGGAAATAAGGGATACAAGGAAAGCATTGTTAAGTGAATTACGAGAAGCAAGGAACTCTGGTAAATATGCAATTATCAAATTTGATAAATTAATAATAAGGGAAAGAGACCAAACGGAACAACATAGTAATAGACAGAAGAGGCTACTAGAGAAGTCACCTGAAGTGAAAAGCCCACAGGGAGAACGAGCCCAACATATAAGAAGAAAAAACAATACTTACAAACAGGAACAACCCCAGATCAGCAAGTATTTAAAAAAGAAAAATCCAGCTGATAAATCTAAAGTACCCGTACACGATCAAGCAATAAGCAGAAACCCAAACCAAGAAGACAATACACAATAGCAATCAGATACCGATCAGAAGAAAAGATTTTGGATTATTTAAGGAAAGACAAATAAAAAGAAAGGAAAAAGATATAATTATATACACCTATCCTATAACTGTCGAACCCTAAGACGGAACACCGATTTACAGCAATTGTTAGACCAAGCAGTGGATCTAGACTGGGATGTAATTGGATCAAGTGAAGTGAGAAGAAACGACAAAGTACTAATAGATTTAGGAGAAGATAAAGAGATATTTTTCAATGGCGAAGGACCCCAGGGTGGAACGGGACTCTTAGTTAATAAGCGAAGCGAAAAGGATATTCGCCTTTATAAATCATATTCACACAGAATTTGCAAATTGATATGGAATTTAAAAGGGAAAAATGGAGGTGGGAGAATGCAGATTATACAGGTGTATGCACCCACTTCAAGCGCAGATGAGAGTGAAGTTGACGAGTTTTATCATTTGTTACTACAAGCGTTAGAAGAAGATAATGTAGATACACAGTGATGATCGGAGACATGAACGCGAAGATAGGAAAAGATGAGACCGAATTCGAAGCCATCGGACCTCATGGGTATGGATGCAGAAACGCTAGAGGAACAAGACTTCTGGAATTCACCGAAAGCTATAAACTATTTCTTATGAATACTTTTTTCTGTAAACATGATAATAAAAAATGGACCTGGGTAAGCCCTGACGGTCTTAGTAAAAACGAAATTGACTTTGTAATTTGTAATATGAAGGAGATTGTAAAGGATGTTGAGGTAGACACTAGATAGACACAGGTAGTGATCATAGGGCGTTAAAAACAGTAATAGGCATAAAAAACTATAAGAAAATAAAGTACCCACAAACAAATCGGAACGCAATAATGTATGTACGCAGTAATGTATGTTTTTCTGAATGAAAAATCCGAAAATTTCGAGCGATTATTGTCTAAAGAAATGACTGAGATGAAAGTAGAAGATGATACAGATATTAATGTACTTGAACAGAAAATAAGACTTTCGATTAAAAAGTTGTCAGATAGCTTTGTCAGCAGTAAAATGCAAATTATAAAACAAGATAAAAAGATCCCTAAGGAAATAAGAAGAATGATGCAAAAAGAAGACATTTGAAAGGGGAAGAGAGCAAGAAAATAGAATTTAAAGAACTTTCAAAAACAATTAGGAAAAAATTGCAAGAATGGAGTCTCAAAAAGAAAGTTAAGGAATTAGAAAACGTGTTAGAAAATGAGGAAATATAAGAAAATATTGGCGAAGTCAGTCGATAGGAAAACAGAAAATACAAGGAATAAGGTCAAGCGCGGGAGATGTTATACACGATTTTGGAAAGATTGCTGATGAGATATCAAAATATTACAGAGAACTGTACGCAGAACCTAGAGACCCCTATTTTATAAATGAAGTGGAAGCTTGGAACAATGACGAAGTCCCCGAAATTACATTGGATGAAGTAATGTATGTAATTAAGAAACAAAAGAAAGGAAAAGCCAGCGGAAAGGATAATATTTATAGCGAAGAGTTAAAAGCAGGAGGCTTCACTTTAGCAAAAGAACTGACCAAACTTTTTAACTTATGTCTAAGAAAACAAAAAATACCTGATAATTGGTTCTGTGCACAGCTATCGTTACTATTTAAAAAAGGAGACGTGTTGAACTTAGAGAATTACAGACCAATTAGCCTTCTCTCTGTGACTTATAAAGCACTTATGACTATAATAACAAGAAGGATATCAGGGAAAATCGATGACACAGTAGAGCAATATATTGTAAATTAAATGCATATCTGATGATATACTGCATAATATATGATTATGCATATCTTTATTATTTTTACTCGGATTTAATTCCACAAAGAAAAGAGGGAGTGGCGTTTTAGTACCTCGCTGTTTAATGTTGTCTTAACGCTCTACTTTCATGTCCACCACCAGCTTCAACATTATAGATCCTTTAGTTTACATCTCAAGCAGCATAACCTCTCCATCCGATAACCTTCTATGATTCACCTTCCTAAATTTGCGCTGGATGCATCTACAGCGCTTTTATTTTATTGCATTTATTAGATTGTTATTTATATATTGAATGTAGGTTATAGTTATTAAGCGTTTTATTGTTATTGTTATGGAATTATGTATATCGTGGTAGAATAGGGAAAGCCAGAGCCAGCTTAAGGTTGTTATCTTAAGGTTGACGACCCATAACAATGAACAGGTTCAACCTAGGTAGAAGGTCTGCTGGTCAATATTGTGGTTCAAGGGTCAAACTGATTGGGAGAGCTTGTCCATCAGTTGGCCTCTGCGCTTGGACGAGGCAAGTCTCAAAGTGATAGTGGTGTGTGACCAGGAAAGCGACGCCAGGTCGGATTAGGGTCTGAGTCCCAAATAAGTGCCGCACCTGTTTTGAGAAGTGCGGCCCAATCTGCCAGGGCAGGATCCATCTCCGTGACTCAAGACCCACTTGACGGCTCAGATAGAGGGTGAGGCGTACCAGGGGTCAACTCCGTTTCAGCCGTCGACCCCATCGAGGGATGAGACCCAGCCACTCAGCCGTCATCACCTTTCAGCTGGACACCGCCACTACACTGTGCCTCCTCCGCCAACGACTACAGGTTTTGGGGTCAACATTTTATTATAAGCCGGGGATCCCCGTTGTAGAGCTTAATTGTTAATTGTTATATAGATATTATATTAGGGATTAGTTGTAGTTGTACATTTTAATTATTTACTTAGTTATTGATTCTATTTACTGTCCCGTCCCTAGAATTCCCCACTAACACATTAACACCCTCTTTAAATCATAAAATTAACCTCAACCCACTAACCCTTACCGGAAATCCCTTATTTTTATTTACTTATTTATTACCTAGGATTAAGTATTTATGGTTAACCACCTACTATTTATAATTATTCATGAGCCGGTCTGTACCATATTATGTATGCTACTTAATTTACTTCTATTACAGTTATTTTGTTACTAAAGTATTCAGTCGTTATTATTATATTTTAATTTTAACCAGGACCCCTTGTACCTTTATTATATTATTATTTTGCACCCACCCCTAGCGACCGACTGGGCAGGGCAAACCTTAAAATCGTAACAGATGTTGTGGGTTCGATTCTTGTCATGTTGATGGGATTTGTATCTATGAATCAAGGATGGAGCAGGGCGATGGACACCCCCTAAGCTAAGGGGTTCTATTCCCCCACACTTTGACGCAGCCTTATATAGCTCACTAATGAACATACCATACTCGCTTCGGTGGTACAATGTACAAAGTATGATGTGTGAAGTAGCTGGAATTCTCACCACGGGGGTAGTAAAATGGGCCTAATAGATGGCCTAATTGCTTGGTTCGAACAAGTGGTTCGTCCTACCCGTCCAGTAGGAAGTACTAGATAACTACTACTACTACTCCATGTGGTTAAGATCAATATAATCCTTCATAATGTTGTCATAGTTGGATTTCAACTTGGAGTTTCGAGCCAGTTTGGACTCGAGATGCTCGAGGCGCCGTATAGTCATTCCTCGAGTGCCTACGATGTGTGGGTTTGGCAAATGGAAAGGCAGTCGGACCACGTATCTACCATCCGGAAGACGATAATGGGTGTCTTGAAAAAACTGCTCGCAACGCTGTTCTTTCGGGTCCTGAATCTTAGCTGTAGGTGGCTCTTCCAGCTCCCAGAACATAAGAAGATTCTGTTGCAGCTGGTCTAAAGCGCTGTTGTATGGTTCAACGTGAAGAGCATGGAGTGAGGTAACATCGGAAGCTTCTCGAACTCTACCTATGACAGAATACCCGAAGATGGTACCCAATAATCGAGGGAAGGCGGTAGTGACAGTGATGATTTCACTACTAATCACACCCTATGAGGAAATCGAATGGCCTAGAAGTCCAAAAGTCGTTATCGGCCAAGGGTTATGACAAAAATGGTTTCTACTTCTGGCGATGAAGTTAATCCAGGATGAGGTGATCGTGTCAACAGCAATGGCTGTGGTGGTGAGACTAATTTGTGAAGGTGTAAGTGGTGAAATGGTGCATGAAGCTCTGCCTTTGAAGCCCTTTAACGGAGTGTCACCTTGCCAATTGCCTAAGGAATGTCGACTTAAAGTCCTAACGCATCAACACTTCTCTGGTGGAATCAATAACCAAACGGATCTTCTTTTCTCGTCCATTGCTAGCTTTAATTAAATACACCGCTGTTCCTAACAAGACTCTAGGTCCTCATGTGTGTTAGTATGGAGCGCGAGAGCAGGCAGGTTATGCAGCATACTATGGTGTTTACCATAGTATGCTGTATACCATAACAATACCGGCAATGGTATTTTGAATTGAATTGCACGCAGTTGTAGCATGTCCTAAAAGTTGGCAGTTCTTACAGCTCTTCCAGGACTTAAGGAGCTCACAACTCATACCTCTCACTGACAGTTGCTGTGGCGAACTTGATGCAATTCATTGTGTGTAATCTTTGCAGATGTGGCGCCTGATCTTCGTTTTAGCTGGAGATGAACTTGAAGCTGCAGAAGAGTTGTCCTGAGTGGTGAGACGAGTATTGCTCACTAAGGCCAGCTGGCCACCCCTTGAATTCCAAAACGTCAAGCATACCCTTTAGTTCTCTTGGCATTAGCTAGATCCTGTGCAGCAGTAACTCTGGCATTTCCTACAACTAATTCTGATGATCCACAGCGGTGAGCGAAGGAATCTTATAAGAATATTAAGGATTGAAAATTCCTCACTATTTTGCCGCTCAAACTCCTCTCTCTTATGTACATCCAAGCACCTGAAAGTACATAAACTCTTCCTTGTTTGATACTCCAATACGTTAAATGCAGCAACAGTTTCCGCTATGCGAACTACAGTGTCACCTAGGACTTCGGAAGAAGGCTTCTGAGAAAGTGGTTTCATATCTTGTACCGTGGTAAGTTTTTTGGCGGTTGTTCATCGCGTCGGAATGACTTCCGTAGGCTGGCGCCATCTCTCGGATCTTTTCAAGACTTGTTTTCAGGGCCGATCACCTGCTGCCGTCTAGCGGAATATCCGACGAACTACTTCAAGAGTCACCTCTAACATGTCCTACATATTCATTTCGTTCTTCTTTACCAAATCGTATATATTTTATTTTCTTTCTCTCATATCTTTTCTTCTATTTCAGCTAGGAAATTCATTTCACTTTCTAAATTCCTATTTTCGTTTGCTTTAATTTTCTAGACCTTTTCCGTTCCATTTGTTTTCAACCATTATTTTAGCTTTCCAATGCCTGTTGATCGTAACCCTTGTCGCTTACGCCACTCACTCTCGTTCTGCCCTTCAGCCATGTTGGACGCTTAAGTTTCTTCTCGGCTTATTTTCCAAGTTTCTTTGGAAATGCCGGCTTTTATCGTAATATCAGTGATTTATTCTGATTCTCCAGAATCGGTTTTACCGTGTGAAGTAATTTCCGTTCGGATTAAGTTTTCCTTGTTCGAGATGGATTTGGATAATCTTGGGGACACCTGTTGCTTTTCAACGTAGACGTTCTGACGCTTTCGAGGAAAACTTTTCTAACCTTCTGACAACTGTAAGTTTATTTTCTTCTTTTTCTCTTTAATTCCTGCGAGGAAATTAATAGTGGTTTAGTTCTACGTATCAGCTTTTCAACTCAATTATCTCTTACAGGCGTTTGTCGTTTAGTAAGCCAGTAGAGACGACATCATGACCTTTCTAACATAAACTCCTTTGGGATTTCATATCTTATCGTACCGGTGAGTAACGTTCTGTCTTAAAGTTTCATTTTTATGCTAACGTATTGAAGTGTGTCTTATAGACTTTTTCACTTCCAGTTTCAAGTATCGGGGCATCACTCTTAGCCAGCCAAGATCTACGTGGGAAAACCTATGCTAGTTTCACCTTTGGACGACATGTGGACCCGACTTACCTGAAGACTACGTTTACCGTCTCTCCTCACAGCCTCACATATGAATCAAACCTACCGTGTCGTTGACAAACTGTAATAAAATTTTATTTTATAGTCCCGTCCCTCTTCTGTGTAACTTAGCATACTTAATTCAATCTAGGCCTAGCCAGTGATGAAACGTACCACTTCTCGTGGCGTGCGAGACGTGGCATTCTGAGGTTAGGTTAGGTTAGTGTCCTTTAACGTAAAATCAGTTTTCTTAATTAATTGTCACTTATCTAAATTTTTACTTCACCTAATTAATCTTATGTCCCCCCCCCCCCCTTTTATCTTTCCGTTTATTTTACAATTTAATTACCTTTGGGTACTTGTTACCTTTTATCTGGCATTTAACTTTGAGTAACCTGGAATGCCAGGTCCGGCTAAGTTACTCTTTAATTTTTTTGTGATCTGTTCCAGACATTTACTTTGAATCATGGACAGGTCTTAACCCTTTTACTTCTTGGAAGTATTTTATTGTTTAATTTATGATTTAAAAGTAATTTATTTTTTTTGTTTCTTTACCCTTCTGGGTTGTATTTGCCGTTTAAGTCTCCAGTGGTGACCTGAGGGCAACAGGTCAATGTAGCCGCTGTGATTTTCCCTTCATCTAGTAGCTAAAATTACTAGTAATTTATTAAATTAATTGCCTTCAGGTTGTATTCGCTGTATAAGTCTCCAGTGGTTCTGAGGGGACAGAATCCAGCCACTGTGTAGGAAAAACTATATAACACTAGTAGCTAAAACTACTAGTAATTAATTGTATAAATTGCTCTCGGGCTTGTTTTCGCCATTTTAACTCTCAGTAGTGTCTTGAGGCGACAAGGTCAAGTACTGCTGAGTATCGTTCACGATTATAAACTTATTATTTGGTTTTTATTTCTGTTATTTTAATTCTTTCTTTTTTTTGTTTAGAGGACCCACTCACCGTGAACCAGTGCACGGGAAGTTAGCGTAGCCGTTACCCTGTTCAACGCGGAGGTTAGATCAGAGTAGGGAGTGCCCTCTAACGTGAAGTGTATTTTTTTCTTTTATTTATCATTTTGTTTTCTAACTCTGGTTGACTAGCCCCTTTGCGTTACCAGCTGGGACGGAGATAGGGCTAGCCGTTTCTCTGTTACGTGGAGCTAGGCCAGCTAGGGAAGGGGAAGGGCTAGTCTTAGTCTTTCATTTTGATTTTTTTTTTTTTTATAATTGTTTAAATTCAGTCAACCTTATTATTTTGGGTTGAGTCACCCGTGTTGTTGGCCACTCCACGGTTTGATCCAATCACCAACCTTTATAATGTACTATGTTATTCCATACCAGGATTTAATTTTTATTTAATTATATTATTATTTAACTGGACATTGTCCATCATTCACTAAAAGTATCTTTTATTCTGTCTGTCTACCTACTTCCTACCAACACTCTTAATTTATTCACCTTGGTGAAGTTTCTCGTTTTGAACAGAACAGTGGGACTCTTCTCAGAGCTGAACACCTACCTGGTCTATGATATTTATGGTATCATATTAATTTTATGCTGCTGCTGCCTTGGCGGCGGCACAATCTAATAACCGATCTAGATGAGCGGCTGCCAATAAACGCTTGTTGTCGTAAGCCTCTTTCAACAGGTCCCAAGGTATGTATCGTCTGCTACTGGTACATGCGCTATTATAGCTACAACCTTACCCTTAAGACAGCGAACTAGATAATGAAATCTATCTATATTGGTTAACTGTAGCTCCTCCATTATCATACTCGAAGATGAGTCCATAAACCGAGGCCATTCACCATGTAAATAAGGCAAATCCAACATGGTTAACTTAGGTTTGAATTTGAATGCACCCGTGAATGTCACTCTGGATTGGTTGATTGCCTTTTAGCCTTCTCATCAAACGTAGTCCATGTTGTGTGACATTCATGTAAGTAACGCTTTCTTTCGCTCTTAAGGCTGTACCCTTACCGCTTAAAAGGTACTTGCCATTGACACCTATAAGATCACAAAGATCATCGTAGGTTTGCTCTAACATATCATATTATGTACTAGTGAAAAAAATACTGGGGAAGATAATATGTATATGAAACGTATCGAATATAAGTATATATACATATGTATATATATATAAGTACATATATAAGTATATATATAAGTATATATATATGTAATGTATCGAACAGATTTATTTAATTTATAAAAAATATGTTCATTAATAGAAATAACCCTATTTCCCCAAAGTACCCCTGGGAAGCTTTCTGCCTAGGGCCCTTACTCGTCTTATTCCACTTCTGCCTTCCCTCCTCTTGCGCTTTTTTAATATTTTTTTAAGTGCACTGCACACAACCAATGCATCGACATTATCATATTGGTGGGTAAAACATTAGGTGAACAGGTAAATAAATACAAACGAGGTTTTATTGTTTTATTTATATTATTTATGTACTAGAACTTTTTAACTAGCAACTGGTGGTTATAAAAGACCACATATTTGGTAAAATCAGAAGGAGACGTCGCATCCATCTTGCATAATCCAGTATAAAGTGATTTAAATGAACTCTTCTTGTTGAAACTTCTAATTATTATAATAGAATAATAGATGATGATGCCTAGTAGTAGCCAAGTTGGTAAGCATAAATAGATCCTTTGTAATATCCAGAGTAAGGCCAGGCGTAAGGGTATTAGTAAGGGTACCTGTACCCGTAATATCCTTGGCCCTAGTAAGCCAGTAAGCGCCGCGCCACGCCCATACTCAACCATTTTCCTAACCGCGTACCCGGCCAGCAGCACCTCTACTTCCCCTGCCGGCATATCCTCTATTAGACCAGCTTCGACCTTCCCAGCCATCATATCCTCTATTAGCCCAGCTTCCACCTCCCTTGCCAGCATATCCTCTATTTGCCCAGCTTCCACCTCCTCTGCCAGCATATCCTCTATTAGCCCAGTTTCCACCTCCTCTGCCAGCATATCCTCTATTAGCCCTGCTTCCACCTCCCCAGCTGCCTCTACCGCCACTTGCTGTTGCAACATCACCTCCTGATGCTGATCCTCTGCCACCTCCATAACTTCTTCGAGCATTCACCTAAAAAAGAAAAAAAACAAATTTAAGAGAAACAATTATATTATGGTGGATGAAGTAGTTATGTTTCAATGAAGTAGTATAATATAACTATGAGTGTCAGCTGTCAAATTAATTTAAACTCCCGCATTGCAATATTTTAAAGTTCGGTCCAATAGATTTGAAGATGTGTTGGTTCGCAAAAATTGGGTGACAGACAGACACTGAACCAAAAATGTTACCTGATGTCTGAAACGGATTTCTGTGTCGGAGTTTTTTTAAATTAAAGACAAAAAATATTCGTTCGTCAGATGGATCACATATAGCTTCCGTTACCTTCGAGAAGCTCGGAAGATACATGGCTTCAATACATCTACATAATACATTATAATAATTGATTTAGATAAACTATGTCCATCAATGTTTTAGTTGATATTTTTTTGTAATTTTCATTTTAGTATATGAAAATGACAACATCAAGTAGAGCTGAGCCTAAATTACATTTGTCATTACGCTGCACTTAAATTTATTTAGAAGTCCTTTTCGGGTTTGAAATAGATTTTTTTAGAATGATTTAAAGGCAAACCTGTTGGTTAACAGCTAGAAGAAGAAATGCTGCAATAACTGAGAGAAAAAATGTCTTCATTTTATTTACTTTGAAACTAAAGTTTACGGGGAGTAGGCTCCCTATTTTCCTATATTTATAGGCGGTGGGACCTAAACATTGGATCCAGTCCCAGTCTTACAATTTCATTGATTAGGGCACGTACATAGTTCGAGATAGCGTCGTCAAATGACACAGTGAGTCACTCATAAACGATTTTGAAAACTTCGAACTAACATTAGTATCGCCTGTCGGCTTTATGTCTCACAAATCTCCAAACATAAAAGATTCTCATATGCATAGAACTACTAAATTTAAATTTGATATGATATAATTTAATTTATTTAGTAACTCATATTTAACATAGTTTAGGCTCCAGACTGCAGACTATTTAATGACAGAGTTCAGACAACAGACAGACATTTTTTAAAGAGCACTAAAAATGTATGGTAAATTTGCACTTGTTCATCCACTTATTTATAATTGCCCAATTGACTTCGGGTTTTTCTTAAACTGTTCCTTTTTACAATTTAACAATTGTTAACCTTTTACCGTTTCGATAAAATCAATAGTCTTTTTTAAAAAAATATATATATCAAATATTCACTCACGTACGTACGGGAAATGTTGGGAACATGGGGGGTTTTAAGGGTGGGGGATTCACTCAGAATAGCTAAAAACCTTGGATTTGGATGCCAATTATAAAAAAATGACAAAATTCTTCGTAAATAAATGTTTTATAATGCAAAAAATACATCGTTAAAACACTCAAAAAATCTTCGTCGGCCATTATACACAACGTTATTAGTAGATAACAGTGACTATCGACATATTAGGAGAACATATATCGATATCAGAAACGTAAGTGTTCAAAGAGTCATCAGTTTTGTAGCGGTAGATTTAAGGCTCGTTACACCAAGAATTCTGCTTCTGTTTCTGTTTATGCTCTGTCACAGTCCTGCTCAAATCTTCAGCACTTTTGTATACAAAAGTGTGATGTTCCTTAGTCCTAAAGCACATATAAATAGATATCCCTTAGTCCTAAAGTATTGTTAGATTAAGGGTAATAAACTCTCTTATTTATACTCCATTGTCTTAATGCCTATTAAGACAAAGGGATATTCAGTCTAATGTACATTGGGACTAAGGAACATGACACTTTTGTTTACAAAAGTGTGATGTTCCTTAGTCCCAAAGCACATAGAACTGGATATCCCTTAGTCCTAAAAGATTGTTAGACTAAGGGTAACAAACTCTCCTCTTAATATTCCTTTGCCTTAATGACTATCGGACACCTTTTAGATTTTTTAAAAAATGTTTGCTGACTCAGCAAACTGGGTTCTAGATGGCGGAAAATGTTGATTTTCCGGGCGGCACAACTAGAAGTAAGGACTGATTTTTCTGCCAAGTTTCAACTCTCTAGGTTAAATACCCTGGGCGCTACGATGATAACACACATACGCACGACATACATACACACATGCTGACGTCATGCTGAAAACCACTCAGGAGGTCTTAAAAACACCCAAAACGGATAATTCAGTTGATATCTCGAAACAATTTTTTTGGGTGAAAACATAACTTTTCTACCATAGGTGAGGGAAAGTAAAAATGTAATTGTAACAATTATTAAAAACTGCAAATATCCTAGAAACTCAGTTTCACAAATACTTCATATCGAACTTTATTTCAATAATTTACCATTCAAAAACTACTAACATCAGATAGATTAATTATCTGTCATATAAATGGGAATCGGCTAAGCTATCGAGCGGCTCAAACTTTAAACTTGACTTTATTGGTTTCACTCTGGGACTGAATTCTAGATTGGAACTAAAGTTGAGATTCAAACCATTTTTGAAATGGCATTACATATATGTTCTTTTGCCATTTAGCACCACTTACCGATATGAGACTATTTGTTTTGGCTTTAACACTTATAAAAACCTATCATTCATCATTCAACCCTGAAAAACATCTTTAAATCTTTATCTACGATTGATACGAAATATAAACATTGTATCTTTGTATAGATGCGTAGATAGTGATTCTTTACGTACTTGTATTCATTGCGCATGCGCGTTTCTTAACTTTTTTTTCGCCCTAGTGCGGTAAAAAAATAATTCTTCACTTTAACGCACGATTAGACGATTAGCGAAATTTTATGTTTGTTTAATTAAAGTAACTATTTATATAGAGTTTTTAGTGAAAAACAATGATTGATTTATGGCATTATGACGAAAATGAGGAGAACAATATGCCTCCCGAAATAATTAATTCTGCACAAAATACAACTAATGAATTAATGCGTCATCTTTATCAAAAGAGAAATACGAACTTTCATACAGGAAGTTTATTAAATATTTTTTTCTGTAGTTAATATTAAAATCTAACAATCGTAGATAAAGTACGGTACACAACTGGTGCGAAAACTGCATTTTGCTTTGCTTGTGTAGTTTTACTACCCTCGCTGTCGCTCGGGTGCAAACTCCACATTCCCATGCAAAATTCTACTTTCCGCACTAGACGCGTAATGTACTATTACGTACAGCAGTGTAAGGTACTATACACTAAGGTTTATTATTAAAAAAACACGCATATCCATCACATTGATTTTTCTTTTGGTATATTTTTTTTTTCTAATATACTAGGAAATAGTTATTTATGTAATTAGGCAGCAAAATGGAATTTTTCTGACGAATGATTAAGTTAGCCTCCGAGCCGAAGGCGAGGACAGGCTATGATAATAACTGCCGAGGCGAAGCCGATACAGGTAATTTACCTATTTGACAATTAAACGAGGCAGAAATGTTTCCTTTGCTGCCTTGTTGCATACAATATTTTTCCTACTGGCGGCAGAAAAATTTGTCCTATAAATAATATTCATTTTATAAGACTTACTTACTTATCAAATACTATTATTGAACTATTCAAATTAAAAAAAAAAACAAGCAACAATATCAAATGTTACAATTATAAAAAATTAATTGACAGAAATACCGTAAAAACAAAATAAAATGATGACAATAGACGAGCTGCAGTGTTGCCACTAATTTAATTATTTATGATTATTGTAAGACCTACTATTTTTTGTAATATTTTTTTATTTCTTTTTTATCTTTTTACTCCATTCTATTTTATAAATATAATCTATAATAAGTATTTATAAACCTTTTGTTATAAATTCGTAATATTTTTAAGGTAAATTGTTCAAATAATTTAGGTTAAAGATAATATAAAAGAAAAGGTTGTTGTTGTAGCGGGGAATGTGGGCGTGGCTTAGCCTGGAAAAATCCTCAGCAAAATACGATTTTGCCGCCTAGGCAGCAAAATCGTATTTTGCTGCGTATTGTAAAGTTTTCTTGAAACCTCAGAGAAATTAAACTTTCATGCCTAAAAACAGTTCAATAATGCGTAATTTTGCTGCCGCTAGTAGGAAAAAATCTTTTTCCGTGGTAGGCTGTGAAATAGTAACTTTAGAGCCTAAAAAACATAGCTAAAATCCATTTTTTTATTACGTGGACTTAAAAAATCTTTTCATTACTCCTAGCTGTAAAGAAAAAATCTTTTACGTCCTAGGCACTAAAAGATTTTTTCTTTACGGCGGGTAGTTGTCAAAACTTCCGTTAGTAGTGCTGCAGTCTTTGTAGAAATGCTTCTAGTACGATAAAAATCCGCTAGATGTCAATGCGTTTTATTTATCTTTTCTTATAGTGTAACCTCATTTTAAGGTTTCTTTTTTTAAGTCTTAAGTATGTACTAATATTTGTTATTATTATATATTGATTAGTGATTAATATTTAATGTTTTTTCATTGTCTGCTACCTCGGAAAAAATAGCATATGCTACGCGACTTTGAAGTGTTTTTTCTTTACCTTGGCAATATTTACTGTCTCGCTTCGCTCGACAGTAAATGTAATTGCCGCGGTAAAGAAAAAACTCACTTCACAGCCTTGTAACATAATATACTATTAATTTACTTTTATTTTGACAAATAATATAACTACTTTTTGATATGTCTATTGTTAAACAATAAATAAATTATTTAATTTCTTTTATAATTTATTACATATTTAATACCTGAAGTTGCTAAAAATCTCTCGATGGAAAATGGGGCCTTAAATGATAAAAGAAAACACTGATCTAAAATTTTCTTATTTTGTCTTTAGGCTGGCTTGATAGTTTGATAATAATCAACACATTACTATGCAGCTGAAAGGTTGCCTACATTTATGTTTTTATTTTATTTTGTTAGTTCATATTTTTATATTAAATTACCTTGATCTAGAAGGTAGTCAAGAGCGCTATCAACAGTTTTTCATTTATAGATAGCCCCACGCTTAATCTTTAGTGACGTACACATATTCTGTGATCGCTCGTAGTAATATGGCTGTTCAAACAAATTTTTTTTTCCATTAGTTTATAAAAGCGTGTTTTTTAAGTATAATATTTTTAAATAATAATATCCCTTACTTTAATTAACTATTAAGACAAAGAGACAAAGAGATATTTACACTTATATATCCCAACAAAACACTAGTGTAAAAAAAAATAAGCTAGTCTCGAGTAAAAAGTTGTGAAATAGTAGGTTTAGCCAAGTCTCCCACTGTCCTAGTAAGTTCTACTATGTCTAATTTATCCAGTGCAAGTACATTATGTTTGTCTGTCCCTCTCTCTACTCTTATTCCTAAATCACTCTACACGTTTAAATTTAAAAACATTTTCTGACTTGGCAAATACACGCCACAAACTTAAATCAAAAAATAAATATTATTTTTACATTTGAGCGTCGCAGCTCACAAATTTGTGTATACGGCACTGCATTTAATTTCAGCCTCTTTGGGTCGTGTATTTGCCAAGTTAGAAAAGTTTTTAAATTTAAACATGTGGAGTGATTTGGGAAAGAGAATAGAGAGAGGGACAGACAAACATCATGTACTTGCACTGGATAAATTAGACCTAGTAGGACTTACTGTGACAGTGGGAGATTGGCTAAACCTATGATCTCACAAAATTTTTTAAGCGAGACTGGCTTATTTTTTTTACACTAGTGTTTTTGTTGAGATATTTACTAACGCCACTACGATCTCGTTGCCGATTTTCAATGTTTTTCAAAACGTCAAAATGAAGAGAAAAAATTATAAAAATTGAAGCTTTTTGGAACAGATCACGTAAAATGACTGAACTATTTCTAACACTTTTTTGTTTACATTTTTTTTATCATTCATACGGTGGTATCAGAAAAAATGGTATAATCAAGAATAATTATGAAGAGAACGTTGAGAAATATTACGGAATAAATTAAGAGATTTGATGTTTATTTTTAGATAACGGGTATGGGTAAAATAGTCACGTTGCATGTGGGCCGAAAAGATCGGAGAGTAGTGAACGTGGGATAAGAATTACTCTTTAGATCAATATCATTTTATATAAAAGATGTAAATCATAGGATGACACCATCAGTTTTAACTTTAACGGATAAAAAAATGAAGACCTTTCTTATTTTCGTTGCCTGTGTCGGTGTAAGTATAAATTTGTTAATAAGATAAAATAGTACATTAAGTAGTGCGGAAAGTAGCATTTTGCATGCGAGTGTGGAGTTTGCACCCGAGCGACAGCGAGGGTAGTAAAACCACAAGAGCAAAGCAAAATGCAGTTTTCGCACGAGTTGCGTACCGTACTTAATCTACGATTGTTGAATTTTAATAATAAATTCCATTTAAAATTAATGAAATTCCTGTATGTAAGTTCGTATTTCTCTTTTGATAAAGATGACATTAATTCATTATAAACAGCTTGGTTTTCCGGTGAAATCCGCGTCACGAAGGGGAAGAAGTCCGACGTTTCGCTTCCACTACTGGAAGCATCTTCAGGGGTGTGGTGCATCGTGATGTTTACTTGAAGCAACAACAAGACATACTGACTTTACTGGTTTTCACCGGAAAACCAAGCTGTTTATTTCGAGTCTACCCGCGGAAGCCTACGCACCAAATTAATTCATTAGTTGTATTTTGTGCCGAATTAGTCAATTCGGGAGGCGTATTATTCCCCTCATTTTCGTCATAATGACATAAATCAATCAAAAATCTCGATATAAACAGTTAGTATGTAAATTAGTATGTAAACAAACTCGCTAATCGTGAAGAATTAAGGTGAAGAATTCTTCTTTTTTACCGCACTAGGGCGGAAAAAGTGAGAATTTCTTTACGTCATTATGAACGCGCATGCGCAATGAATACAGCTGCGAAAAGAATCACTTTCTATGCACCTAAACAGAGATATAATGTTGATATTTCGTATCACTCGTAGATAAAAGTATGTTTCCCCCCATTTAAATTCAATTTAAAATTGATGAAATTAAGAAAAAGTGTTAAATAAGAATTAGTTTATTCTGTAAACTCATCCACACAACTTTTTAAAATAATTTATTAAATTATTCAGTCCTTTCTAACATATTTGTATACTGTTCTAGCTTGCTTCCTGCAACTGTGTTTGCAGAGGAATAGGTGGTGGTTGGGCTGGTGGATCTAGTGGCACTGTAATTGGTGGAGGAGCTGGTTGGATCGGTGGAGGATCTGGTGGTTACGGTGGAGCTATCATATCCGGGGACGCTGGTGCCGGTGGAGCCTTTATTTCTGATGGTACTGGTGGTTCTTTTGTCTCTGGCAGTACTGGAGGAGCTATAATCGGAGGAGGAGCCGCTGGTTACGGAGGATCGTCCAGCGGTCTCTGTGCCAGGCATCACGTTGTCAGCCAGGTCCGTCCTGTTGTCGAAGAATATGTCCGTAGAGTCCCTGTGTTCAAGAACTACGTACGCAACCAGGTGGAATCTTACACTCGTCATGTTCCCGTCGCTTCTAAGCACATCACTTCTCAGGAAGAGAATCACGTTCGTCATGTTCCCGTCATCAGAAAAAACACCCGCACCGTCTACGAACAAAAGACTGAGCATATTCCTATCACCAAAACCCGCGTTGTCCCCGTCGTGCAAAGATATACCCAGCATGTTCCCGTTACTCGCCATTATTCCCGCCCTGTTGTCGAGGAGACTCTTTCCCACGTTCCCGTAGTCTACAGTAGTCACAGGCCCGTATACCACTCCAGAATCAACACCGTTCCAGTCACCGAGAGGATTTACCGCCCCGTAGTCGAGTCCCAAGTTCACAGCGTTCCTGTTAAACATCGTGTTGTGAGGAACCTAGTCGAGCAACGCATCGCCAAGAGCTACGGACCCTGCTCCTCTTTTGACGCTTACAACTCAGGTGGTGCAGTTGTTTCCGGTGGTGCTGGGGGCTCCGTCATTGGTGGTGGTGTCGGCGAAACTATCGTCAGCACTGGGGCCGGTGGTGCCGTCATTGGTGGTGGCCTAGGAGGTACTTTTGCTGGTGGCCGTGCTGGATTCGGCAGCGGATGTACCTGCTCCTGCTAATAACTCTTTAAATTCACATAGTTTTGTAAGGGCACGATAATTCGTCTCACCTTTTTGTACTTTTCGTAACTTCCTTTACTGATCTATTAAAATAGATGAAACATAAAACAATTTTGAATTTTAAATAACCTTTATACATGATGATACTATGAAACAACTTCAACATCTTTAGTCAACGTTTTTATAGTACATATTTAACGTTTTATAGTTTTTTTACAGTACAATAATGAAAGTAGTAAACATTCATGGATATATATAGATATATATGTAATCTATCATATTATGACGCTGTGTTTGTACAGCGTGACAGCAAACCTGTTATATTATACAGTAGAACCTCGATAAGAAGTGTCTCAAGGGGATTAGGAAAACAGTCTTGTTATTGAGGTACTCTTTTTGTTGAGGGGTGTGTTATCAAGGTTATTTTGGCAATCAGTCGAGTTATCGAGGTTAATGGACCTCGATGAGATGGGGAGGTTTTCAAGTCTAGACTTATTCGAGGTCGACCCATTCCTATATAGAGTCGCGTTATCGAGGTTGACTTCTCAAAACGTCTTATTATAGAGGTTCTTAATTACGTTGTGAATTGGGAAAAATCCGTGTTATTTAGGTTGTTTGGATAATAATAGTCGCGTTATAGAGGTTAATTTAACATTATGTGTTATGGCAATCTCAAAAGGATTTGAAAATAGCACTTGTAATTGAGGTTGTCGTGTTATTGAGGGTCCTGTAAGCGAAGTTCTACTGTATTGACTTTCTATATTTTAATTTAATTGCCTCGGAATAAATGAGGCTATCATATTAGGTAGATTATTATAACGATAATAATTTATAACTACTAAACAAAGAGCAGTTATTTTATAAGTAAAAAATTGGTCCAACAAATTCAAACAAGTGACTGTATTTAAATCCTGCAATATTTAATTTAATTTATTTATTATTTAACGCATGTATAAAAAAGTGAAGTTCTACCACCGTGTCACCACCGGCTTACGAATACATAAAAAGTGTAACAGGTGACCTAAAAAATGTAGAGCAAAATTCATTTCTCTGTTACGCCTCGGGGACAATTCAAAAAAGTTTACATTTTCCATTCCCCTTCCCCCAAGAAAATGTTGGACGCAACGTTGAACTCGTATTGAAAACAAGTTAGATTCTATGATATTTTGTCAGCGGGTTGCCAATACATAAGTGTAATGAAAAAAAAAAAAAAAAAAAAAAAAAAAAAAAAAAAATCTCGAAGATATATCACTCTTCATTAAATCTCCTGTTTGTGCTTGAATAAATATTTATAGCATTACTTTTTGTTTAACCCAGTGCCCTGTACCAAAAAAAGTACAATTTTCTAAAATCGTAATCCGGACCACATTTCGTCTATTCAAGAAAAAGTATTCTTTACGATTTTTTTGGTGCTATTCCAAATTTATTTTTCTCAAAAATTAAATTACGAAAATTCCTCTCCCCCCCCCCCTGCCATTTATAAAAAAGTCAAATTTGTCTAATTCAAATAAATGAGTAACCGATTTAAAGGTCTCGGTGAGTGCATTAAAAGTTATAGTATTGCTAAAACCAAAAAAAGAAACCCTTTAGTTCAGCTTAAATTGGTAGAGTAAACGGTCGAGTAGCACTCTACCGAGCTACTAGCCTAATGTGATGTGAACGATACGGATAGTAAACGGTCGAGGATATTAGATAAAAGTTGGTCGAGTAAATAAGCTAGTGCGGTGGTAGAGTAGCTCGACCACCAACGGGCTAGTAGACCCCCCACCCTACGTCCGTCCTAACATTGAATACCTCTTCTATATATTAATTGCGGGATTATTTAGAACTAAAAACGTAATTACCTCACTTTACTAAGTCTACTATCTCAAGCACGTGTGAACGACTTTAGAGTCTCTCTACCAAAAAACAGCCCACCATTATACTCGACCGTCCCTTGTGCTGAAAAGTAAGCTAGTGCACTCGACCATTTACTCTACCAATGTTAACAAGGCTTTATAGTTTCGTTCCTTTGTCTATCTCACTCCTTGTCACTCTGTACGGTTCCAATAACTTTTGAATCAAAAGAGATAAAAACATGAAACTTTCCAGTATTAAAGATCGTTTTGACACAGGAAAAATATAGCGAATTTAAAATGATCAGCTGTTCAAATCCAAAATGGCGGATAATTCATGTCTCGCAAAAAAAGAAAAAATTAAATTTGAGTTTGGTATCAAATGAAAGGTATTGAAGATTAGATTACAAAAATATATAACACTTGTGGACGATGTTTAATTTTCCACGCCATTTTGTCAAAAAACTACAAAATGTTGCGTGTCCCCCTCCTGAAACTATATTTCTGCTGTTATTAATATATATAGGTTTAATTTTATTATTTATTTTTATATTAATTTTTATCGTTTCTTTGTAATTGCTCTTTTATTAATTTTATTTCTTATATAAACACACACATATTAAACACATTTTGTTTACATTGAATAAGATTAAATGTATATGGAAAAAAAAGCATTGATATATCTTATGTTAAATGATATTATATAAATTAATCATATTAAATATGAAGAGACAGGGTCCTCTCTCTAGGTAAATACAACACCTACTGGGGGCCCTCACCATGTACTTTATTTATTTATTTCTTGTAATTCAGTAGAATGTCTTATGGTGGAAATAAATATTATTATTATTATTATTATTGTATAACAAAAATATGAAATACAAAATGTGCGATTTGATGGGCCAAAGAAAAAATAAGAATATAGACATTTGATCTGATTAACTGGGAATCCAAAATGGTGGTTAATTCCTGTCACGGGGAATTTTTTTTTTTTTTAATTTTGAGTGGGTATCAAATGAAAGGTATTGAAGAGTAGATTTCAAAAATATATGACACTTGTGGAAAGTGTTTAATTTTCCATGCTATTTAGAGAAAATACATCAAAATGTTGCTCCCCCCCCCCTTATACTAATTTTATGTTCACAATACCAACGAAATCTTTTTACGTGTGACTTCACGCACAACCAATTAATTTATTTATAATTTAATATTATTTATTTATTTGATGAAAGGATAATATATATATTTTTTAAATTGATTTCCCCTTTAATTGCTTTTACATTGTTTTCATCAAATAAAGCAACACCACATCTTCTAATGCACTCAGTGAAACCTTTAAATTGATCACTCATTTAATAGTCATCACTTAGAATTCGATTTAATCGATCACTCTTGAATAGTCGAAATTTGGTCCGGTTTACTCTTGTACGATTTTAGAAAATTGTACTTTTTCGGTACTGGGAACATTTTGAACAAAAAGTGATACTATAAATCTTCATTTAAGAACAAGCAGGAGATTTAATGAAGAGGGATATTAATTTGAAAAATTAATTTTCTTTTGTCATTCCACATATTATCCAACCTTATCCGGGGACACCATGTATATTAGGTGTGTTATTTATGCCAAGTTGAATTTTTTGACGAGAAAATGATAAATAGATAAAATTTTGATTTTTACCCCCTCAAAAAAAGGATCGTCGCAACTTTAAAGCTAAATGGTAAGTTGAATCGAAACAGGGATAGCACGAGTCAGTGGCGTAACTATCCGTGTCAATTTCCTCCAGGCGCCGTCTTAGAAAGGACGCCACGCCGAGAGAAAAAAAATCAGTAACAAACAAATAAACATAATTTACTGTTATATTCATTTCATTATCAAATGTGTTTTTTACAGTACATTTATATTCCCATAGGCCAGTCACTGATGCTAGTGCAATATGTGACATGTAAGTTAGTTGCTCCCCTGGACAGTGAGCTTATTTTCCGTCGAGTCTGGCGGTGTCTTGGGGTGGCAGCGTTGTATCTCGGAATCTCGCGCTCAAACCCCTATGAGTGAATGACTCATGAAGGACGCCTGAGCAATGCGCACTCGCACGACCGTGGGCAGCTACCTCCATACCACGTTTTCAGGTTTCAATCGAACCTTGGACAATATGAAAATGCAGTTGAAAGAACGTTTTTAAGCCATTAATGAAAAAAGTTCAAGTTTTAAATGCTTAAGGCCATCTTTTTTATTGTCCTCTAATGGCAACGAAATTTTAGAAGAGAGTGAGCTTTTGGTCCAAACCTACTCCTCTGATATTTCTCCTGGCATGGATCCACAACTTTTAAGATTAAAACTATGCTCCTCAATACATATCAAACAGCTGACAAATATCAGAGAATTGACAGAAACATAAGATACTCAAAACTCAAGTGGCGACAAGTTTCCATGACAACAAACATTTCTAAACTAAAAGACTGCACCATTTTGATATTTTTATGTATTTGATATATTGAATTTATTTGTATTACCATTACCTAGGTTATAAGGTTGATTTCAACAATTTTTTTTTACATTTTTGAATTGATTTTAACCCTAACTTGATATTCTTCTTACAGTCATTAGTTTTTATTTAAATTAAATATATACAATGCCTAGTAAAATAACTGAAACAAAACTGGATCTATATACTTTATGCATGAATAATGATAGTATTATTTGGAGCACGTATTGACGATGGAATAATGTTTAATCTATGTCATAAATCAATCGCTATTTATATAACCTTAGTATCCAAGTATTTTAGCTGATTCGTCAGCTTTTACAAACACTACAATTATTTATTTTGCTTCCAAGCTTACCGAAGGTAACGGAAGCATTGTGTTCACTTTTGAGAACGAAAAACTTTTATGCCTCCGATTTTAAAAATTCCTAGACAAAAATCCGTTTCAGACATCAGGGAACATTTTTGGTCTCGTGTCTGTCTGTCTGTCTGTCGGTTTGTCCGCGAATTATGAAACGTGCGACGATAACTTGTGTAAATGTCGACCGATTTTGATGAAATTTGGTTGACATGTTCATTTTACCAATGCCCAGGGCGAGTTCGTTGGACAACGTTATCCGTCCAAGCGTTCTCGAGCAACGCTCGCTCCAAGGTGATACTGTTCCAGGGCGCTTGGTGAGTGGCACCTGATTTAGAGAAGTTTGGTCCCATGGCTTTTTGCCATATCTTAAGAGGAAAATGTACAAAATAATGTCGGTGAATATAATGTTACAGCTCAATATAAAGCTAGAAATAACTTTGTGATTAATTCTGGGTTTGTTTATTATTATTAAAATTAAATGTGACATGAAAGAGAGTGTCAGAGTGTTTTGTTGACTGTTTAATGAAAAATATACGAGATTATAAAAAAGACGAAAACGACTTATATTATTCAAGTTACAAGATCGAAGACAGTAACACTGGTCCTTTGGGCAAAGAAGACGACATAGGTGAGATTTAGATTTTAATCATGTCTTTTAGAGAAAGCCAGAGGGTGAATAAGGGAAAACTTCCAGCGAAGTTTGATGACTATGTGGTGGATATGGGGGGAGAGCCTTCTATTCAGACAGGGGACAGACTAGAAACCTCTGCAGAGAGCACTCTTAGATGTGACTCTGCACGAAGACCTGAGACAGGGGTCTCGGCAGAAAATACCCAATCCGTCAAAACAATTAAGAGTCATAATTCTAGACAATCCGTTTCGAGCTCGAAACGGAGACAATTAGTTGAAATAGAGTCCCGAGCCCTGGCCGATCTGGCTCAACTTGAGATAGCAGAGGCTAAAGCTAAAGCCGCTGCAGCTCAGGTAGAAGCTAAAGCCGCTGCAGCTCAGGTAGAAGCTAAAGCCGCTGCAGCTCAGGTAGAAGCTGAAAGAGCTGAAATAGAAGCTCGACGTAAACTAGTAAACCAACAACGAGAATTACAGGTAGGTTTACTAAGTGAAGGCAGTATTAGTAGTTGTAGGAGCAGTAGGTGCTCTGAAACAAGGAGCAATTTACATGATATGTGTAAAGAAATGACAGACCCTCAGAAAAGTGTAAAATTGTGGTTGAACAATGTGAACCCGAATAAAAAGGGGGAAGAAAGTGTTATACATCCAATACAACCCACTGGTTCATCACCACATGTTTTTATAACTGGGTACAAATCTAAGGATTTACCGATATTTGGTGGGGAGGTTGAACAATGGCCTTTGTGGATTGAGACGTATACAAGATCCACGGAAAAATTTAATATTTCAAATTTTGATAATTTAAGGCGATTGCAAAAATCATTAAAAGACAAGGCCAGGCAAGCAGTGCAGTCCCTTCTAATTTACCATGATAACGTCCCTGAAATAATAAAAATTTTAAAACAAAGATTTGGCCGTCCCGATCACATAATAGAAACACTAATTAATAAAGTTCGACTATGTCCTCTTCAAAAAGAATATAAACCTGAATGTTTGGTAGACTTTAGCGATACTGTCCGAAATTTAGTAATAACTGTCACGTCATTAGGTCATTATAACCATCTTCAAAATCCTACACTTTTAAAAGAATTAGTTGGAAAGCTGTCAGCCAACATGAAATTAAGTTGGGGACAGTACGCCGTAAATAGAGAATCAAAATTATTAAATCTACAAGACTTTAGTGATTGGCTAGCTAAGCTGGCTGAGGCAGCTGCGTATGTCTCTCCATTACCTCAGTTAGAGGGAAGGCAGGATGATAAAAAGAGGTATAAAGATTTCACTCTTGCAGCGCATCAAAGAAAATTAGGTGAACAAGATTTGAAGGCTAAGGGAAATCCAAAACTCTGCTCGATTTGCAAACAATCGTGTTGGAAATGGGAAAACTGTCCAAAGTTTTTAGGGTTAAGCGTGGATGAGAGATGGAAATTAGTTACGAAGTTTAAAAGGTGTTTTTCATGCCTGAAAGATTTGCATCAAGTACGTCAATGTGGTACTAGAGAGAAATGCGACAAAGACGGTTGCATAATGAAACACCATCGTTTGTTACATAACGATAAAAGATTTAAAACTAAAGAACCGACAGATAATTCAAAATTTAATAATAGAGAAAATGACAGAAGCGAAAATACCGAAGTTGTGGAACATCAAAATGATAATCAACATAAAAATTTAAAAATTTTACTTCGAGTCATTCCTGTAACTTTGTTGGGAAAAAATAACATAAACATCGATACGTATGCTTTACTGGACGAGGCATCAACCGTTACATTAATTGATAGTAATTTAGTTGAGGAACTTAAATTAAAAGGTCAAAATCTACCGATACATATCTCCTGGACTAACGAACAGACTTATGAAGAAGAAAAATCATGTGCTTTAGATATCAAAATTAAAGGGGACTCAGAAGAGATCTTTACTCTTCATAACGCCAGAACTATTTCGAATTTAAAATTACCAACTCAGTCTGTAAATACGAATAATTTAAAATCAATTTGGAACCATCTACGGGACGTACCATTTAAAAACATACCAGATACAAGGCCTCGATTACTGATAGGGCAAAATAATATCGATCTGACCATCGCTCGAGAGGTTATTCAAGGACCAAAGAATGTACCTATCGCTTCAAGAACAAAACTAGGTTGGGTTGTACATGGACCGACAAGACTAAACAGATACAATGGTAGGGTTGATAGTGACTTCAGTTTACACTTGTATGAAAATCAAGAAGAGGATGAAATTAAAATGATGATGAAAAAAATGTTTAATTTCGACTTTCCCGAACAAGAAATGGATTACAACATTATAACGAAGGATGATTTACGAGCAAGAGACATAATGGAAAAAACCTGTAAACAAACTGACAGTAACCACTGGGAAGTAGGTCTTCTTTGGAGACAAGACAACCCGAAACTACCAGAGAGTAGGAGAATGGCGATGAAACGGCTTAAATATGTTGAAAGCAAGATGGATAGAGATGACAGGCTAAGTGACCAATATTGCGAACAAGTAGAAGGATATATGAAAAAAGGATACGCTAGAGAATTAACGGAAGCTGAGGTTAACGAAGAACATAATAATACATGGTATTTACCGCACTTCCCCGTAACAAATCCAAGAAAACCTGACAAATTTAGATTTGTATTCGATGCTGCAGCTAAGTCTAATGGACAAAGCTTGAACGACAATCTCTTGATAGGACCAGATTTATTTAACAGCCTCATCTCACTGCTGTTTACATTTCGTCAGCACAAAATAGCATTCGTCGCTGACATACAAGAAATGTTTCTCCAAGTCAGTGTACGAAAAGAAGACCAATGGGCTCAACGATTTTTGTGGCGGGGGAAGGAGAGAAACAAACCAGCCAAAGAAATGATGATGGTTGTCATGATTTTTGGCGCTGTATGCTCTCCCACTCTTGCCATGCACATTACGAGAAAGAATGCTGACATGTTTCAACATAATTACCCTGAAGCAGTAGAAGCAATAAAAAATAAATTTTACATGGATGATTATTTAGAATCAAAAGAAACTGTACAAGAAGCGACTACCATAGCAAATGACGTTATCAAGATTTTTGAAGCCGGTGGATTTAACATCAGAAACTTTATGAGTAACTCCTCAGAATTTTTGGATCAAATTCCGGAAAATAAGCGAGCTAAGAACATGATTGGGAAAGACCTTCAGCCTGACCCTGGAATTGGAAAGGTTCTTGGTCTTACATGGGACTGTAAAAAAGATATATTTATCTTTCAATCTGCCATTTTGAAGGATAAACAACACCTTATCCAAAGCACTTTAAATCCTACTAAGAGACAAGCATTGACCATTATCATGTCTGTATTCGACCCCCTAGGTTTTTTATCACCCGTCACCATGAAGGGGAGAATGCTTATGCAAGAAATTTGGAAATCAAAGACCAGCTGGGATGACCATATTTCTGACGGACTAACACTCCAGTGGCGAAGACTGACTGACGATCTACACAAAATTAAAGAGTTGACCGTACCGCGAGGTTACACTAAAAATTTGAGTAATATTGAAGACGTCCAATTGCACGTGTTCTGCGATGCGAGCAACCGAGGGTATGCGGCTGTTGCGTATTTTCGACTGGTAGACACAGAAGGACGTGTGGAAACGATTTTTGTATTTGCCAAATCACGGGTAGCCCCCGTTAAGCCAGTGACAGTACCTAGACTAGAGTTACAAGCGGCCGTTTTAGGAGCTAAGATAAGTAAAATTATTACTGATGGACATACAATACATATTAATAAAACAGTTTACTGGACCGACTCAACTATTACTTGGTATAGAATCAACTCGGACAAGACGAAATTCAAAGAGTACGTAGCTCGAAGAATCGACGATATTCAAAAGATAACCGACAAAGAAGATTGGCGATGGTTGCCGACGCATGAAAATGTGGCAGACGAAGCAACACGGGGCAACTGTAAACCATTTAGTGAACTCAATCGGTGGTTCAGTGGTCCAGATTTTCTAAAGCTGAATGAAAGTGAGTGGCCAAAATTTAGCGGTGAACCTTCTAATGAGCACTTATACGATAATGATGTAAAATCACGAGCTGTCCTAATAATAAGAGAAGTGGCCCACTTTCTCGAATTTAATAGATTTTCCAGATATCGAAAAATACTTGGTACAATGGCCTGGGTGTTGAGATTCATCAAAAATACTCAAACAAAAACATCAAAAATAACAACCAACTACTTGACGACAGAGGAACTGATTACAGCAGAGTTAGAATGCTTGAAAGTAGCTCAGAAAGAATCATTCCCAGATGAATATCAACAGTTATCGGACAAAAAACACATCTCTAGAAAAAGCAGACTTTATTCCCTAAGTCCCATTCTTGACGAAGACCTTATAAAAATTAACAGCAGACTGAGGAGAAGCCCAGATTTAGATTCCGAAATCAGACTACCTACTATACTTGACTCAAAACACAGACTGACAAAATTACTTATTCAAGACTGGCACATAAAATTGTTTCATCAAGGCCAAGAGACGTTAGTAAACACCTTGAGACAGCGATTTTGGATAATTAACATACGATCAGCAGTTAGGAGTTGCTGCAGAGCATGTGTAGAATGCCAACGGTGGAGGGCAAAACCATTGGCACCAGAAATGGCACCATTACCTCAAAGCCGAGTGACAAAATATTCCCGTCCTTTCACTTGTGTGGGATTGGACTACTTTGGCCCACTCGAGGTTAAAATTGGTCGAAGACGCGAGAAACGGTATGGCGCTTTATTTACCTGTCTCTCCATTCGTGCGATTCACTTAGAGTTAGTGACATCATTAACAACTGATGGAGCCATTATGGCCATAAGAAGAATGGCTTCACGTCGGGGATACCCATCAGAAATATTTTCTGACAACGGCACAAACTTTCGCGGCGCGGAGAAGGAGCTTGAACAAGCTATAAAGAGCATTAATAGTGACGTCATCGCTACCTTCTGCGCTGGAAATGGAGTCAAATGGAGATTCAACCCACCGATAGCTCCTCATATGGGCGGCTGTTGGGAGCGGATGGTGCGGAGTGTAAAATCCGCACTGCGCGTGATTCTTAAAGAACAGGCTCCGAAGGAAGAAACGCTTCAAACCGTTTTCTGTGAAGTTGAAAACATCATTAACAGTCGACCTTTGACGTATGTATCTGTAGATCCCTGGGACGACAGCAGTCTCACGCCGAACGACCTACTAATTGGCAAGAAGAGTACTGTTCCCACGTTCGACATGGACATCAACATCAAACGACAGTGGCAGATAGCTCAAAATTACGCTGACCGATTCTGGGCTAGATGGGTCAAGGAGTATTTACCATCACTCGCCACAAGAAAGAAGTGGAGAGACGACAACGATTTCCTTGATATTGGAGACATCGTCCGGATAATCGACGATAACCAACCTCGCAATGTGTGGTTGACAGGGTTAGTCACAAAAACGTACCCTGGCTCTGATGGCAAGGTCCGATCTGTAGACATAAAGACTAAGTTCGGATCTTACCGTCGACCAGTAGTTAAATGTATAAAAATTAAAATCAATGAACCGTTTGTTTAAAAACAAGACCAATCGGGTTTATTTAAATTCTAAATTTTGGTCTGTAATTTAACTATTTGTTTGTATACTGCTTTTGTTGAGTTTTGTTTTATGGTCATAATTTCAATTTTAGTTAAATATTTGTTTGCTGATACTATTGACCATTTGTTGTTTTTTCACTAAAGGCGCGGGAGAATGTGATTAATTCTGGGTTTGTTTATTATTATTAAAATTAAATGTGACATGAAAGAGAGTGTCAGAGTGTTTTGTTGACTGTTTAATGAAAAATATACGAGATTATAAAAAAGACGAAAACGAATTATATTATTCAAGTTACAAGATCGAAGACAGTAACAAACTTTTTGGAACGATGTTCCTTATGGCACGTTCTGGAGCCCGGGAGTGAATCCGAAAAAAACGATCAAAATCACCGTCACAAAATCACCGTCACACAATCACCGTCACAAAATAACCGTCACGCTACCAAGCATCACAAAATCTACCGATGACGATAACTTGAGTAAAAGATGACTGAGTTATTTAAAATTTGGTACACATGTTCATTTTACCAATGCCTAGGCTGAGTTTGTTGGACAACGTTATCCGCCCAAGCGTTCACGCGCAACGCTCGCGTAAACGTAAGCTTTAAATTTAAAATTCATCTATTTAATGAGACAAACAACTTTTTTAAATACTTATTTTTAGTAAAACGAACACCGTTTTACCTGTTATGAAGTGATTAAGATCGCTAAATTTATTAAAGCGGACCTAAACGATTAAAATAAAGAAAACAACGTTTTTACCGATATCTTACGTTCTAACGTAACGATTTAAATGAAACTTTGTATACATCACCTATAGTACAATTGAAACAGGCATGTAAAATATCTACCTGATACAAGCAGAAAATTTTTATGTGTTAGTGATTTATATTTTTTGTTATAATATTTAATTGGAGTAATATGCCGACGGAGACTGAGAGGACAGTTCTTTTTCGTCTCTACAACCATCTGCTTTAACTATAAATGCATCATTAACTTTTTTCTCGATTACAATACATTATTTATTGAAAGACGCTCGATTCAAAGATAATAAAAAGCTTTTCTTTCAATTTTGCCTTAACTCCGCTAATTGTGTCTCTTTTATAACTCCGCCATGAGTATAAGTTGTTAGTATCCTATACTTATTTTAGAACTGTGATTTTATAATAACAAATTTGATTTTATAATTTATGTTTAATGAAAAGCGTAAAGAACTTCGTTCCTACCGGGTGTCCCGCGACATCAAACTATTTTTATCTTGTACCTCAGGTATACTATCTTCAACATCTGATGAGAAAAACCCCAAGATTTATCATTAAATTAACTTTCAAAATGACACTTATAAAAACCCCGCAGAAATAATAAACCCGTCAGGGGACAATATCCCTCAACCTCCACAATTACCAGCTAATATACAATTAATTAGATCTTTGAGTATATATATTTATCTCATATACAAAGTATATGAGTAAGGGGTAAAAAAGGTTAAGTTACAAGGCATACAATCTTCATAATAAATTTTCTAGTCAGGTAATGTGCTTATGCAGCTCTTCAATAATTGATAAAATTTAGGTTTAATCATATTCTAGAGTTTCGCTATTATTTACTGAGGGACTTGATTTGAAGTCTGGTAATCGTACAGGATTTCGGGGGTCGTATTTTCTTAGTAACTTCATTGGTACCCTTACCCTAAATAAGTAGAACATTGCCGAATTCATATCTTATACAGTTCTTCGTGTATTATTCGTATAGAGTTGGCATTTTTAAGACGACGTTGGTAGGATATTTCTTTAGTCACCAGCACACATAGATATTTTTGGGTATTATTACAATATAGTATTTTTATTCCTAATTATCATTAATACATTTCCTTTACTTACAATCAGCTTTAATTTCATTAGCAGCCCCCCCCCCCTTCGCATGGAAGACTGGCTAAGTCCCTTGTCAAGAGCTCTGTTAATAACTTTCATATTGACTACCTCATTATGTTTCTTGTTTTCCAGACTTTAGACCTCTACCAGTAGTAACAAGTACTTATCTGACCAAAAACCACATACGTGGTAATAAAAACACCCCGCCAAGTCTGTGATCCAAAAAAGTTGTGAAATCAACTTTCTGTCCCGCCAAGTGATGTTGGCACTTGCTCCTGACCCAACACTGTCAACTTAGATATTTATCAACTTATTCTTCTTGGCGGTGTGCCTGCAGTGCTACTCAAAGTTAAGTAGTAGTTGCAAGGGGTCATTCCTTGAAAGCTTAATCTGAATATTACTTATTTCAATTTTATTTGCTTTTTGATAATGGGAAAGATTTACAGCGATGATCATTGTGGCATCGAGAAGAGCCTCTAACAACTCTGTTAAAAGGCTTTCCTCACACCGCCAAGGAGTTAGGGGGGGGGGGGGGGGGGGGGGGGGTAATGCACTAGGGCTCTAGACGAATCCAAAAAGCCCTCATTTATTAAAATCGGTTCAGTAGTTTAGGCTGTAGGTGCGTCAACGTTAAAGTGACTGTTCGCTAGCTTAGTTTCTCGCTGCGCGTTCAGCCTAGGGATGAGTTATCTAAATTTTTTTGATCAAGGAATGCACTAGGGCCCTAGACGAATCCAAAAAGCCCTCATTCATTAAAATCGGTTCAGTAGTTTAGGCTGTAGGTGCGTCAACGTAAAATGATGGAAGAATAAGAATAAGAATAAGAATAAGAATAAGAAGTCATCAAAACTACCATTTTCAAACCTATTTTCTCTACTTCTACTTGACCGATTTCGACATTTTTTTTTTAATTTTCATCTACAGGGCACGGCCTACAAAGATATTAAAAAATTACTTAGGTAGCTTGTACGTATTCCACGCTGCAGACCCTCAAAAACCCTAGTTTGTCACCTACAGTATATATACACTGGCAGCTTTTGTGAAATTTTGACTTTTTGACTTGGCGGGGCGGAACGCTGCCGCGTTCCTAAATCGGTTAATAATAATAATATAAATTCAAGGTTGGCATTGAATTTCCCTCTAAGATTTGAGGCTCCTCATGATCTGTCTTTTAGATTCAAGATGGTGGCTTGAAAAATGTAGTTGTGGTTTAAAAGATAAATATTTAAAATCTAGAAGAGGGTAATTTATTTGCTCTGCTCAAAAACATTTAGTTTTAAATTCAAAAGCTCCTTAAGATGTAAGCTGTTAAGATTTGTATGTATTTTTGTAAGAAACGAATGTAGGGTTGATGAGAAGGTATGGTGAGGGTTGCATGCCTTCCCTATTCTCCCCCCAGTCAGTCAGCCCTTCACTCGAACTCTCGAACCAGTTCTATTCTAGACTCCTAGATTCTATCTTCTCTCTTGGAGTTCTACTCTAGACTCCTAGGCTCTATCTTCTCTCTTGGAGTTCTACTCTAGACTCCTAGGCTCTAGAGTTCTAGCTTCCCATTATATTTATACTTATATTTCCTGAAATTATCAATATACTACAGGTCCATTTTGCAAAGTTTTCTTTATCTGCCATTTATTATTAATCTTCCCAAATGTCTTCCTATTTGCGCCGCGAATTGCTACATAAGCTGCCTGATTTGGGGTTATTTTTAAAGTTTACTTTTTAGAGGGCAGAAGGAAGAGTTTTTTGCATGCTATTTTTGTCCATTTATTAATAATTAGGATTGACATGATCATCTATTACGCAATTAAAGTAAAATTACAATTTTGGTTGATTGTTTTAGTGACTATTTTGTATTTATTTTATTCTTCTGGGGTCTTAGTAATTTCTTTTATATTATTGAATTGTGTTTTTAATGTAAAATTTAAGTGAGTTACTCCCATTCCCTGTATAAAAATAGAAATTGCTGAAAGAGCATGTTAAATTTTGATAGTTGGATTTGTATTATAGAAGCTATGTTAATTTTATCAATGCTCTATATTTTTACCGCCTGATCACTGTCTTCTTTTTCATTTATCGAACTTTAGCAAGCATATTATAATCATATAATATATATTAAACTTCTTTTATGTAATATACAAAGAGAAAGTATTGTAATAGCGCGAAAATGAGATGTTTATGGTTTTACTTGTTTTGTCTGCCATCTGTAACAAAAAAGCCTGTACCCCGAGTCGTAATCGAAAAAAAGAATTTTAGCTTTAAATTTGGGGACGCAACTGTCTCTCTGTCTGTCACTCTGTTCGGTTCCAATAACTTTTGAATTAAATGAGATAAAAAAATGAAACTTTCGAGTATTAAAGAGCGATTTGACGCGCACACAGGAAAAATATAGCGAACTCAAAATTATCATTTGTTCAAATCCAAAGTGGCGGATAATTCCCGTCACGCGATTTTTTTTTTTTTAATTTTGAGTGGAGTATTAAATGAAAAGTATTGAAATATAACAATGCTGGAAAGTGAATAATTTTCCATGCCATTGTGTCAAAAAACATCAAAATTTTTCGTGCCCCCCTCCCCTAAAACTATATTTCTGCTGTTGCTAAAAATACGTAAAATGTGCGGTCTGATTGGCCAAAGAAAAAATAAGAATAGCAATATGATCGGATTAACTGTGAATCCTAAATGGCGGCTAATTTCTGTAATGGGGGAATTTTTTTTTTTAATTTTGAGTGGGGTATCAAACGAAAGGTATTAAGAGTAGATTACAAAAATATATGACACTTGTGGAAAGTGTTTAATTTTTTTATGCCATTTTGTCAAAAACCATCAAAGTTTTGCGTCCCCCCCCCCCTTACATTAATTTTATGTTCACAATAAAAAAGAAACCCTTTTTACGTGAGACTATACGCACAACCAATTTATTAAATATTGTATTAAATAAGCATCACCTAGGTTTATCATTGAAGCGAGCCTAATAATAAAGCAATAAATATTTAATAGTAAGCAAATTAATAGTTAATCATGATGAGTATATAGTTTGAGAGGATAATTGGAGTAGACGGTAGTGCCGGGTGGGACGGCCAGTTCTCTTAGCAGGTTCCTATAAGAACCCTCCTAAAGGTGGGTTCAAAGTCACAGCTAGCAGATGTACACGCTTATCTGTCTGTATAGATAACAAATAACAATATGTTCATGTTTCCTTGAAGTCCTTTTAATATCTAACCACATAGGTCGTTTTCCGGGGAAAATCTAGTTCAAGAGAAAATTGCATTTAACGTGGACGTATAGTGGGCGGGTTGGAGTTATATTTATGGTAAATTTTGATAAAATGTTCAATAATAATTAAATGTAGCCATTGTAACTCGAAACAATTAGTAAGAGAAAAGCACTGGACCAAGTAATTATGTAATTGTATATGAGAAAATGTAGTACGTGTACTATTGGACAAATATTTTATTTATCAATTTAAACTGTAATAATATACATTCCACTGTAAATTCATATTGTCTTTTAATTCATGAGCTCAATGTGATGTCCTACACCTTTTCCTCTACAAAAGACACCTCCGACACTAAAAGAGAGGGGGTGCAAGCAGTGAAGCCTTAGGTAAACGAAGTAATTATGGGGCAGAGCCCTCTAGTTTTTTAAAAATAATTTTTTACTTTAGGTTTGTGGTACTCAAACTTCTGTGCAGACATCAGTCATTATTCTTTATTCCTTTGGCGCTCAATCCTTCTTGAAGTTTAGCTACTGAAATTTTACAAAACTGTGACGATATCGGAAGCACCAATCGACAGAGTCGGAGTTCTTTAGAAACACGAATCTATGCCCTTGGCATCTACCGGAACCGGAGGGGATAGCTATGATTCCTAGTTGCCAAGGTCCAGATTCCAGAGTTCCACTCACTCTTTGTTGAGCTGAGCGAAGCGAAGCTCTTATACTACACTTTGCATTTTTTCTGACGCATACTCCTCCTGTACGGCTGAACCGATCTGCACAAAATTTGGCACGGTCATAGTGACCAACCACAGAAAGGTATAAATCTAAAATGGTCCAAATTGGTACACAGGGGTACGGGGTTCAAAAGTTTCCTCCTGAACGGCTGAACCGATTCACACGAAATTCGGCACGGTCATAGTGACCAACCACAGGAAGGTACAAATCTAAAATGGTCCAAATTGGTACACAGGGGTACGGGGTACGGGGTACAAAAGTTTCCTCCTGAACGGCTGAACCGATTCGCACGAAATTCGGCAGTGTCATAGTGACCAACCACAGGAAGGTATAAATCTAAAATGGTCCAAATTTGTACACAGGGGTGTATTTGAGATGACAAGAAAAGGAAACTAACAACTTGCTCATTTCCCAAGACTTGCATGTGAACAGTGGAGTCAATATTAATTCCTTTAAGTTGTACAGCCAAAAACTTGCGAAACAGAAATATTTTTAGCCAAAAACCTATAATCAACTGGAATCATTCTGGCAAATATATTTTTTATAATAAGAGTAATAAAGAGGCTGTTCTTAGTTTGAATAAAGTATTTTGATATTTTAATTTAGCTGAATAAGCTTCAATATTCAATAGGACTTATAATTTATTATACTTATTTAATAAAAATACTACATATTATTCTTAAAATACACTACATATTTTTCTCGAGGTATTTTTTATACCTCGGAGTAAAAAATTGATATTGATATAATCACATTAATGTTGAACTCAACAAAAAAGCTTACCTAATTTTCATGACAGCTTCATTATAGTCTTTGGCCTTTGCTGCATTTTTATTGTTATAAAAAAATAAATTAAAGAAGAAACAGCCTGCCAATTTGTGTGGTACATAGCCTCCTCGCATCTTATTTCGTATGATTGTATAACTTTATTTAATTTTCTCCCTGATTTTAAAATCTGTCAAAATTGTTTTAATTGTTAGGGTTTCGGGGTCGTCCTAGAAACCCTTATGCATTTGGTAGTTCGTCGGTCCATCCTGCGGACCGACGAATCTCGATCTGTCTCGACTGCTGCCTCAATGCCTCCAACAAAACATTTTAGGGGAGCCTTCTTTATTTCTTGGATTAGCAAAGTTCTCCCCCTTAGCTTGGTTCCACGGTGTTTAACAGACTAGATATTTAGGTCATCAGTTTACTGAGACCACGAAATAAAGTGGATATGTGTTGTTAACAATTTTGTTTCCAATTCAGACACTGAATTGACCAATTCAACACGGTCTTTTCAGTCATAGTGCGTTTACCCGGCTTAATTCTTTCAATAAGGGCCACTGGCTACAAGTAAAATCGTCATTCTTTAGTGCCAAATATTTTAATATTTTAGTCTAAATGCATCAACATAAAGCTTTTGTTCAGTGTAATCTTTGCGACTTTTAATATTCTTTATTTCTATTACCAAAAGTATTAGGGACACTACACTAAATAAATATTTGTGTTTCAAGCTATGTAGAATTGAATAATTACTAATATTTAGATTATTGTACGTACAAGCATTAATTACCCATACCCCATGGAGCTTACAGCCCTCCATCCTGTCAGACCAACCTTCGTTCATCATCCCCGAATACTCAGGTCTTCCTCAATATTATTCGTCTTTTCCATAATATGTCGTATTTTCCTAACAGTATCGACATCTTCTATTTGTGCTACCAAGTATTTAAAACTCATAAACTTTTCGAACCGTACCAATCGCGCACATTTAAGCCTCTTCTAGAAGAAATAATTTCCTTTGTTTTATCCTCGTTAACTTCGAGGTCTAAAAGCCTAGCCTGCTTTCTCTAACTGCAGGTAGATCGTTATAGCTCTCTGCACCCTCTGCTTAAGATATCAATATCATCAGTATAGGCTAAAAGTTTAACTAGAAACTAGTAAAAAAAAAAAAAAAATGTGTAGTGGTAACGAGCATTAAAAAAAGGAAAAGCCAAACAAAGGGGAAATAATCCATTGTGACGAAAACCATTTGTTTTATTAATGTATAGCATTATGGTAAATTATATGTGGTAGGAAAGGTGTTAGATTTTTATGTCTTATGGGGAAAACATTGACATCATTTTATTGTAGTTTTGAGCCAAGGTATGCTGGAAAATCTATTCATTTGCCACTACTGACCTAGTAAGACAAGGTAAAGCGGATAAGACACGAAGCTATACAACAAGAAAGTTTTAAAGAGAGGGCCCTTGTTGTGATCATCCATCATTCAACATGTTTAGACAATTTTTAATAGTTGCCATTGGTTTACAGGTAAATATATTGTTTTTTTTTGTTTTTTTGTATAAAGTCATATTGTTTTCCCCAAATAGCTTTCATGAACAAAAATAAGAGATAACCCCTAGTAGATTTTTATGAGGGTATTCTTTATTAAATAATATATTTGTTCGCATAATATTAATTTATAAAGGGACAACAAAAATTATATTCTAACTTATCAATCCTTTTTATAAAACTATAAAAACATATTGTTATTAAGGTAATGAATACTTTGTTATTATAACTATAAAAACATGTGTTATTATGGCCATAACACATTATATTTTTATGATCATAAAAAATATGTTTTTATGTTAATATGTAAAAATATGTTTTTATGTTAATAAAAGTCCTATTATTTATGAATCAGAAGTAAATAAAAATGGTTCTAAATAAAATTAGTCTACCAATTAGTGTGGCACGTAGCTTTCTCGCATCCTATCACGTACATTATTGATGTTATACTTTTACATCCCATTATTGTCTAATTTATTTAATTGTTTACCCCTTTTATTTTATTTTTTATCTTTTAAAATAATAAATAATGTGCGCTGGTGGTTGAAATTAATCTGGGACTATCTGCTCAGGACTATAATACTTTCTACAAATTATACAAATTTCTTCCAAATCAGACGCGTACTTTTAAAGATATAGATGTAAATAAATGTATGTTTGTACGCATGTAGAAGAGAAACAAAAAGTCACAGAAGGTTGAAACTTATCTGGGAATAGCAATGGGCTAATTATGATCTAACATCTAAATTTCACTAAAAACGAGAGTAAAAACGAGTAGTTTTAAGATATGTTGTTGGCAAACATTGAACGACACACCAACAAATAGACACTGGACCAAAAATGTTCTCTGATATCTGTCTTGGAATTTTTGAAATCGGAGACAGAAAATAACGTTCTTTAGAACGATCACATAGCTTCCGTTACCTTCGGTGAGCTCGGAAGCAAAAAACAACATTCATAAATAATTGTTACCTAGTAATTTTATCACTTAGGAGAATCACAGGGAATGCAGAATTTAAAAAATCTTTTTGACAGAATACTCGTCTTATCCTCTATTACTATTATTGCCTTTAAGTAGGACATTAACTGGAACGTTGTTAATTGTAAATAGCATAGAGTATGATATTATTTTTGAATACGAACAATTACCATTAAAAATAAAAATTGGATAGTAGCAAGTGGAAGGATGTTTAACCTAATTTATTACTTCACTGATTCAAGACCAATTAATTATGTTATAAGAAATAAAAATAATTTTCCTGACAGTACAATTATTAATTAAAATTAAATGCTTAAAACAAAATTATACTCATCATACTCTAATTTAACTTAGTATACGCTATTTTTAAAATTGATGTATGCATTTTTGCTTATTTACAAATTATAAATATTACCTCCATCAACATATTTATCGGAATCCCTGATCTGGAGTAATTTTCACAATGTTTGTGACAAAGTGAATCTGCGACACGAAAGGTTAACAACGATAACAACAAGTAAAAACACAATAATGTGATATTTACTAGTCACTACTAACTGGATAGTTATTTTTTACTTTAAATAAACTTATATTGTTGTTATTTTATGTATCGATTATTTATTTTGATTTGAAGTTATTAAATAATTTTAAAAGGTTAAAATAAAATTTAATGTCGCACCTGTTAATTTCGAGTGCAACACTCATTCGTAATAGAGTAGATTAGAGTTTAATTGTATTATAAAGTCTAATAATGATCGATTTAATTGAAATTTACAGTTGGCGCTTTGTCAAAAGGACCGAACTTCTGGGGAGGTTGAAGTTTCGACGGTAAAACCGGCCGTAGCTTCATTAACACGCGATAAAGGACATGACATCGCCTGCAAAGATGAACATTTAAATTATAAAGGAAAAGGTTGTAGAGGACGTTGTAAAGGTTGTGGAGGATGTTGTAAAGGTTGTAAAAGATGTTGCGGTGGTTGTGGAGGATGTTGCGGTGGTTGTGGAGGATGTTGCGGTTGTTGTGGAGGATGTTGTGGTGGTTGTGGAAGATGTTGCGGTTGTTGTGGAGGATGTTGCAGTGGTTGTGGAGGATGTTGTGGAGGATGTTGTGGAGGATGTTGTGGAGGATGTTGCGGTGGATGTTGCGGTGGATGTTGTGGTGGATGTTACGGTGGATGTTGTGGTGGTTGCTGTAACCCTTGTTGTAACCCTTGTTGTAACCCATGTTGTAATCCATGCTATGCTCCTTATTGTCGCTCTCCATTTTACAAAAAAATCTGTGTCAGCCCTTGTGAAATAGTGAAGGGTTTGGTTTCAGGTCTAATTAGTGCTCATCCACCTCCTTCCCCTTATCCAATCCACAATTTTGACGGGCCAGCACCTTATCAGCCATCTTCATACGGGCCAGCACATTGTCAGCCACCTTTATACGGGCCAGCACCTTGTCAGCCATCTTCATACGTGCCAGCACCTTGTCAGCCACCTTCATACGCACCAGCACCTTGTTGTCCGTCATCAGTCGCACCTCCGCAGTACATCTTTCAGCCACTGATCTCATGTCCATCCAAGTCACCATGCGCAGTTAATAGCTGTTAAGCCAGAAAGACCAAGAAAAGCCCTAATAAGGCTGGTTAATTAAATTAAATAAACATGTTTATAAAATAATAAGTTTGAGATTTTTTTTTTTTACCTTATAACTTTTAGGGTCTGTAGACAAAACCAAGGACCCTTAAATTTTCCTGCGTGTGTCTGTCCGTCCGTCCGGTCGCCTGCTCTCACGGTTACACCTTTCGTCCGATCACTTTGAATTTGGCATGTATGTGTCTTGTACCTACCCACATATTTTAAAAATATAGTGACTTAAAAAAAATATTTTTCGAAAAAATTAGGGTAAAAAAACTGAAGGGTTAAAATTTTTTAATTTTTCTTCCACATCGTGAGGGGTATCATATAAAAAGGGTACGTCGAGGTGATTACAAAAATATAAAATTATTTGGTTATAACTTTGATAGGTCGAGCGTAGGCAAGTTTGAAGTGGGTGTGAAACGTGCCCCCCCCCCCCCTATCTCGCTTATGTGAAGTGCAAAAAATCTGAAAAAATCCTAAACATCCTAAAATTAAAGATACCACTTTTTGGAAATTTCGAAAAAAATATTATTTTATTTTTTATTGACAAAATACGTTTTTCTTTATAATTATGGTCTTTTCGATGTATTTATATGGTTGTAGTCCGGTTCATTGGCAAAAAAATACTTTATCAGAAGTTTGTTTCTGTGTTTTGAGAATATCAGAGCCATAGGATAGTTCAAAGTAAGCTTTTTAGCATTTTAAAAAACTCCATCAATAGGGTACTACTTAAACTATACAGGGTTGCCTACGGACCCTCGCTGTGTGCTGACTAGCACACACTAGACCTGCTTATTTAAAATAATTGTAACATTAACACATAAGATTAGAATTTGCGTTCTATATAATGCCCCACTTGAGCGTTTCATATTGAATGTGAATATTGATAGTGTATCCAAATATAAGTAATGGAGATAATTTAGACCAACATAATGTCTGATGTGTGCGTTTTAAAGGTGATAGATATTGAGAAGGTAGTATTCCTTTATTATAGATATTTAATTAATTCGGTTTGAAAAATCCTTTAAATCGACTTACGAATTTGGCTTAATTAACTTAATTCTTTATTTTCTCTTATACGAAGTATATATAGAGAATTAAAGAATTTGATTTTGATGGATCTACAAGTTTTTAGGTCCCCTGAGTTAAAAAAAGTGGTTTTTAAAAATCATATTCTCAGAAGAAACCAAGAAATCATTGTAAACTACATTCATTATTATACCTTCATCATTATAGGCCCTACCCCCAAAATGAAAGATTCATTTCTCGTAAACGGTTTCCTACGATTGTTTAAAAAAAATCTAAAATGGAATTTAACTACATAAGTAATTAATACAAAAAAATCTAAAATAGATCTAACGACATAAGTACTTTTCCCTCCCGAAAATCTAGGTCGAGTTTGATTTCCCGCCCGAGAAATTAATTTTTGATAAAATGTTCAATAATAATTAAATGTAATTACGAAAACCCGAAAAACCTAATAAATGAAAAACAATGAACCAACTAATTATTTTTCGTGTATGAGAAAGTTTAGTAAGAGCTTTATCGAAAGGTTGCTTTTTGTATTTCACAATCATCGTGTTACTGATACATCACTGTTGTAGGCAGAAAAGAAGATAGTGTTAACTGTCTGTAATGGGGTTTACTGTGGTAATTTTAATAATAGTAGTAACTTTATTTCTTTTTTAGGGTTTCGTTGGAAAAACCAAAAAAAAGAAACCCTTATATTTTTCAGTCTTCTTAGTCTTTAGGGATGAATTAAAAAAATAACAATATTACTAGTTTTTTTACACTTTATAATTGTGGCTAGCTTTCGCCCATACCGGGGCATCTTCAGGCCTAAAATTATAATGATACAAAAATTACTTATACATATAAGTGAATTATTTTTTGACATAACTAATAACAAATCAAATTTTAAAAAATATTAATAAATATAGATTTATACAACACTTTTTATAAAAACACAACAATTAAAAATCAAAAAATCAAAATAAAATTCTATAACAATGGTTACCTAATCAATGTAATAAGTTCCATAATTGAGTTCAGAGTTTTTTCTAAATATTTTGGGAGTGAGTAACTATCTATAGTAAACACATTATAATTTTTAACTCTGACAGCTTGGGAAAATCGAGAAAAAAAATGGGAGGAGAGTGAATGAGAGCTTGAGATTTTGGCGGGTAATAGGTCATTGCCCGACCTATTACCCGCCAAAATCTCAAGCTCTCATACACTCTCCTCCCATTTATTTCTCGATTTTCCTAAGCTGTCAGAGTTAAAAAGTATAATGTGTTTACTATACAGGGTTTTTCACGATAAATGTTACAAACTTCGGGAGGTGATTCTACACCCCAAAAGCAACAAAAAATTTCCTCTTAACCCCTGTCCGATTCTCAAGTATAAGGGAGTTATTTCGGTTTTTCTGATTTTTCTGTAAAACACGAGTTTTCTTCATAAAAATGGTCATATCTCTCAAACTGTTGGTCCTAAAGCAAATTTGAAACAACCATTGAAAAGCTCATTAAATTTCCAATAAGAATGCAAACCTTAAAAGTTTCTAAATACATTTCTAATCATTTCAATACAATCGAAATTGGAAAAAAAAAAGTTTCTAAAATTCGGAAAATGTTTTTTGTGTTTGAAGCAAAAACAATTCTTCAGCCTTAGCCTGGCAAATTTCACCAAAACTTCCTCTTTTAATAAGCTTTCTAACGATATACTCCAGTTTGTGATTCCGTTGAAAATTGGTAGAGAAATTCAAGTTAGAACGCGAAAAAACGTGCGGTAGAGGCAGAACGGGGAAGCTAGAGGAGGGTTACAAACCAGCAATCCACACGCATTTCCCGCGATAACTTTCGAACGGTTTGAACGTGAGATTCCAAATTTGACACTAAAACACGCCCAAAACACCAGCGAATTTGTTGGCCAGGAAAATTGGTTTAGTGGAAGTGCTAGAAAAAATTTAAACTTGAAACGTTGGAAAAATGAAAAAAATAGTGGTTTTCAAATAATAATGGCTTTTTTTTTTGTTTTTTTTTGGGGGTTTTTTTCGTCACGTTGTTTGGGTTTATTCATTCTGGATCGGTGTTATTAATGGTGTTATAATGGTGGTGTTTAAATTTGAACCACTTCCCCTTAACCAATTTCTCTGGCCAACGAAGTCGGTGGTGTTTTACCAATACGGTGGTGTTTAAGCTTATTAAAAGGGGAAGTTTTGGTGAAATTTTCCAGGCTAAGGCTGAAGAATTGGTTTTGCTTCAAACACAAAAAACATTTTCCGAATTTTAGAAACTTATTTTTTTTTCCAATTTCGATTGTATTGAAATGATTAGAAATGTATTTAGAAACTTTTAAGGTTTGCATTCTTATTGGAAATTTAATGAGCTTTTCAATGGTTGTTTCAAATTTGCTTTAGGACCAACAGTTTGAGAGATATGACCATTTTTATGAAGAAAACTCGTGTTTTACAGAAAAATCAGAAAAACCGAAATAACTCCCTTATACTTGAGAATCGGACAGGGGTCAAGAGGAAATTTTTTGTTGCTTTTGGGGTGTAGAATCACCTCCCGAAGTTTGTAACATTTATCGTGAAACACCCTGTATATGGTAACCATTGTTATAGAATTTTATCTTTATTTTTGATTTTTAATTGTTGTGTTTTTATAAAAAGTAATCTTTATTTATTCATATTTTTTTAAATTTGATTTGTTATTAGTTATGTCAAAAAATAATTCACTTATGTATAAGTAATTTTTGTATCATTATAATTTTAGGCCTGTAGATGCCCAGGTATGGGCGAAAGCTAGCCACAATTAAAAAGTGTAATTAAAAAATAACTTAAACCCAGATTCAATCACTTGTCTTGCAACACCCTCCACCAAGCTAAATCTGGTCTCCTGTGGGGACTAAATCCATATTTATAGATTCCAGCCTTCTCCCTTGAGTGTGCCTTGCTCCTCTTCGCCGATCTCCAACTCATAAACATCCTGACACTATGTCCCACAATAAACTCCTAGAAAAATTGGAAATGTACGGAATCACAGGAATACTGCAAGAATTATTTAGTAGCTATCGCTAAGAGAGATCTTAAAGAGAGTAAAAATAAACAACGCTTACTCTAAACCAGTTACCATATCACCTGTAGCCCCGCCAAACCGTCTGAACAAACCGCTCTGCCCATCCGTTAGTCGCTGGGTGGAAAAGAGGTATTAACTTATGGCTCATTCCTTACATCTTTAAAACAAATGTTATTTTTATTTATTTCTTTTTTGTAAATAATATATGAATAATATCTAAATTATACGTAATTTTTACTGATATCACTAAGTTAAAAAAGAAATTGGACTAAGCAGATAAAGTTTAGCTGTAGGATATTGGTGCAATTGTCAGAGAGGATGTGGAACTAGGATAGACACGAGGTTACGGGGACTAAGGACGATAGAGCAACAAAAGAGATAAAATCTTACTATCCTATTCCATTCTCTAGGAATCCTAGTGAATGGAACTGAGTACGAGGAAGTCCAAGAGTTAGATTGGACGATAAGATTCTATAGTGTTTCGAAGGAATTACTCGTCAAAGACATTTACGCATTTTGGTTGTGTGAGGTTAAATATGATATTCATTTATAATTTAAAAAAATATATATATACATGTATTTTCAATTATTTATTTATTTTTGGAACGAAGTTCCTTATGGCACGTTCTGGAGCCCGGGAGTGAATCCAAAAAAAACGACCAAAATCACCGTCACAAAATCCGTCACGAAATCTACAGATGACGATAACTTGAGTAAAAACTCACCGAAATTTGGTACACATGTTCATTTTACCAATGCCCAGGCTGAGTTCGTTAGAAAACGTTATCCGCGCAACGCTCGCGTAAACGTAAGCTTCAAAAAGACGGGAAAAATGTTATTATGGAAGCCTGTTACTTGACTTGTTTTGATTATTTTTGTTATATATGTCAAAAATGTAACTTTGTTTTGTATAAATAAATAAAATATAATCATGTAAAATTTCACCCAGATACAAGCAGAAGCTGTAGAGTAGGAAAGAGATATATTTTATAATATTTTAAATTAATTGGCCGGGTAGGTAGAAAACAGTCCTATTTCAATCCAAACTCCTTCAACAAACATACTGTTTCACTATAAACTCATCATGATCAACTTTTTTCTTATATTTAATATACATATATTTATAGTAAGACGCTTGCTTTAATTATACAAATAATGATTTTCTTTTAATTTTGCTTTAACTCTGCCAGGTACAAACAGTTTGTTACTTTTTATTTTGTCTCTTTTCTAACTCCGCCATGTATAAATAGTAAGCAATGTGTACGTACTTAGCAGTGTGATTTTAAAATTCATATTTAATGAAAAATGTAAGGAACTTCGTTCCTTACAGAACACCGACACTGTTGTGAAGTGACAAAGATCGCTAAATTTATTATAGAGGACCCAAACGTTTAAAATAAAGAAAACAACGTTTTTACCGATATCTTCCGTTCTAACGTATAACGATTTTAAAAAACTTCTTACACATTGTCTGAAGTACAATTGAAACAGGCATGTAAAATTTTAACCGGATTCAAGCAGAAGCTTTAGAGTAGGGAAGAGATATATTTTATAATATTTTAAAATAATAGGCCGGGTAGGTAGAAAACAGTCCTATTTCAATCCAACATCCTTTAACAAACATACTCTTTAACTATAACCTCATCATGATCAACTTTTTTCTTATATTCAATATATATTTATAGTAAGACGCTTGCTTTAATGATACAAATAATGATTTTCTTTTAATTTTTCCTTAACTCTTGCTAGGTACAAACAGTTAGTTACTAGTAATTTTGTCTCTTTTCTAACTCCGCCATGTATAAGTAGTTAGCAATGTATATACGTACTTAGCAGTGTGATTTTATAATTTATATTTAATGAAAAATGTAAGGAACTTCGTTCCTACCGGATGTCCCGCGACACCACACGTATTTTTTATTATTAATTAATTTATTAGTAAATAATTTATTTTAATAAATAAGTAAATTAAGTAAATTAATTATTTTAATAATTAAGTAAATTAATTATTTTTATAATTAAGTAAATTAATTATTTTAATAATTAATTTATAATTTATAGCCATTATAATTAATTTATTAATTAACGTAATTGAATATTGTTTTATTGGTGCAGAGTCTATATGTGCCAAGTATCGATATAACTCGATTGGATGCGGGTTAATTAGTCCTCCAAATATTTTGAGTTCAAACCACAGCTGATAGGCACAAATATAAAGGATAAAATAATACAGGGTTAATGTAAAGGATTTAAGAATCCAATAGGATGAACAATGCTTATTTACTGCGAAGAATGTTTTTACAATAAATCCATAATTTTAAAAATAATAAATATTAAGAAGTCATAACATGTATCATATTTACCTATGTACCAATTTGGTTCATATACTGTTAAGTAATTCTGTTTTGAGGTATTTATGATTTTAGACAAACTATTAGGCAGCAACACGCTTCGAAGTATTAATAACTTGCATTATCATCAACAATAAAATAATAATCTGTAATAGCTTCAGCTTTCAAGGTATTCGGAAACGAGTTAAAAATTCACACTTTACAAACAAGTGATGTTAAATAAAATAAACAAGATGCGTTAAATTATAGTAGCTAAAGCTAATATGTTATGCAAAACAAATTTCTTGTTCTTTAGCTACCTGAAGAGAGAGATGTTTAGATGATATTTTAGATTTAGGCTTCAGATATTCTTGTTTCTATCATACAAACTAATTTAAAATCTTGCTACATACCTCTAATTTCCTGGTAAATTTATAAAAATAGCTGCACATTATTACATATATATTACTGTTAAATGAGTATTACTGACGACTATGATCGGATTATAATTATACATATTATTCTAAATTGTCTGAGAATTTTAACCTTGATGTCAATAAAATGTAGATGCCATTATTGCAGCATCACACTAAATTGTTTGTACAAAAAAATAAATAAATAGGTAGTAGCAAAAAAGAGTAAGAGAAAAGGTTTGTTTTAAAAAATATCTTTTATTTATAAATACATTTTACAAAATGAGACGACAGATTGATATTTTAGTGCATTAAAAAAAGAAAAGAAAGCAGTGTTGCATTTATAAACAAGAATTTTTTTTTTTAGTAATTTGATGAAGTTGTAGTTAGTTATTATCCACTCGATGCCTTTTTATCCAGGAAAATTAGTTTTGGTTGTGTATTTAGTGCTTGCTTTATTTGTACATTGCTTGAATGTATTTTTAATTCTTAATTTTCTTATTTTAGGCTAGGCGCACACTGGAGACAAAACAGTCTGCAGACTGTTTTGTCTCCAGTGTGCGCCTAGCCTAAGTGTGAGGCATTTTTTCTTGAAATTCACTATTTGTTCATCAAGTGATTAATTTACATAACTCAGTTGATATTTGACAAACTTTTCACCTTTGATGCTTTAGTTGACTTTGATTTGATCGTTTAAATATTCTTATTAAATATTACAAACAAGGGCCGACTGACTGGGTTACTTCAGTTGAAGTTTCGTCGCCCTTCTTGACTGGTTTTAATTTGCAACAGTTTAAGGATTCGTTTTGGTCTTTTTCTTTTGAATGTTTGGTAAAATGACGAATTTGACAGAACTTCAGTTTATTCAATGGTTTTACAATTATACTGCAGTGTTTAGGTTTGGATTCTTCATCATCCTTGCAAGGGTTCTCTTTGTGTGGGCACTTTAGAACGTCATTACAAATTTGTTTATGGTTTGGTTGCTCAGGTTTTTCAACAATATCAGTCCTACAAGGAGTTTTCTTGTCATAATCTTTACATTGGTTTTGTTTAAACTCGATCGATATGTCTTTTTTGTTTGTCCTGAAGTTATTTTTAGGAAGTCAACAACAACCACAACCACAACCGCAGCCGCATCCACAACCACAATTACAACCACAACCACAACAGGGATTGCAGCAGGGATTACAGCAACCGCATCCACAACCGCAACAGGGATTGCAGCATCCACATCCACAACCACACCCACCACCGCAGCAGGGATTGCAGCAGGGATTGCAGCAGGGTTTACAGCAGGGTTTACAGCATCCACATCCACAACCACAGGGATTGCAGCCACAGTTGTCTATACAACAGGCATCTACCCTCAAGTCCAAGACCTTCAAATAAATAACAAATAATTAAATTTAACAAAGTGATAATAACACTAATAATGATAATTATAATTGTTGTTGTTTTTAAATTAATATTAATAATTAATTGTTGTTTATTAATTATTTGTTAAAGAAACAATTCCATTGGATTTACGTTAATGTGCAAAATGAAGTATTGAATATTATGGATCTATAGAATCCATAATTTATTAAATTATGGAGTCTCAGGCTCAGGAGACGAAAATATATATATTTTTTATTCCTAAATTACCAAATGAAAAAAATAGGATACGATATTTAATTCAAAATTATTTTAATTTTAAGTACATTTTGATTAACACTATAACGGTTTTATAACAATAATATTAAATCAATAAAGACAATACCTGGTAGAGTGCGATGAAAGCAAAAAGAGTGCAAGCCAACTTCATTTTTTTATTATTGTTTTTACAACACTGCTGCTGTGAATACTGTTCAGACCATTATGGTTTCGCTTTTATAAGCATTGTGTATAAGCATCTTACAATTTTCATATTTGGCTAAACCGTGCGTTATCTATAGCATTAGATGGTTATAATCAAACTAAATTTCTACATAACTCTTCATTTCCATTCAAGGGCATATGACGATGCTCTTAAACCTATCAATTAGACAAATTTCGAGGAATTACAAATGAAGAAGAAATTTACAGTAAATTGTTCAGGTGGTGAGGGGTTGATTAAGAGTTAATGTATTAACTCCTGATTCATAGTAAAACAAACTGATTCACTTACATTAAAGTGTTAACTAGGTCATTGTCAATGAATGGGACTGGGTCAATCAACTTACTCTCTTCGATAATTCTACGCTTGCTTTCTTTTTTTCTTTCTTCTTCATTCTGCCATAAATCATAATATAGAATGGTTCATAAGCTTTTAATCAAATTTATTGTGGACAACATTGTTCATTTATTGATTAAGATATCATTCTAAATTTTAGTTCTGCTCCATATGAAAGATGACCTTATTTAATTAAAGTTGGTGTTTTGATATTGTTATGTCCTGATTATTTTTTTTCACTAATTCAATTTTTTGTTTACGTCCATACTGTATCTTTTCATTAAACAATATATAGTTATTTATATTTCCACCTAAAAAATATGTATATGCTATATTTCAATATCCAGTAAAACGTATTAATAAAATTGTGAGGTTGCTTATAAGTAAGAAAGTAAAGTAAATATATTGGTTAACAAAGCATATTTCTTTATACAAAGGGGTTCTTTATACAAAAATTCTCCATCTTATAATATATACATTTACATTATAAATCAATGCACAAATTATAAATTTTAGATTATTTTAATTTATTTTTTTTAAACTATATTTATCTATTATTTAATTATTTATTTATGAATTATAATTATTCATTAATTATAAATGATCTTATTTGCAGCGTACTCGTATTGAAATAAAAAAAATCTTATTTATTGCATGTTTAGTGGTTATTTGGGTTAAAATGGATGCTAGATTTGAGTTTTCTAACCATTTCTCACAGATGAAGTTAAGAGGTAAGTGAGCTTCCCTGAGAGACTTATAGATTAGGAATCAACATGATATGAACCAGTGATTCTACTTCTTGAATATTAAAAATTGTACACAGTTAATGAACGTAGTATACAATATAAATTTCCTTTTAGGACAATTTCTATAGAGTTACCTCCCTTCAAACGTAACTGCGCCATCAACCTTTTTTTTCCAAAATTTAATTTAAAATTATTGTTTAAGTAACTATCCTGTCTATTGTTAGAGGCCTGTAACATTTTATATAAACAAGTGTAGCTCAATTTTGAATGGTGGTAAAATCTTCCGTCGTTAATTTAGTTGTGTAAGCATCGATTATATTCCTGATAACTGCCGATTTAAACTTAGATTAAAAAATACCGCTAAATCTCATTATTTGCAATAATTTGTTTACCCTGCGAGACCCAGGTATATTTCACAGTATTCCTCTAAACCCAGTCCAAGTAAAGCAGCCTCTTGAAGGCTAATAAGAGAGAATGTATATTATTTATATAATTTAAGGTTTGCTTAAGAACTGATACTGTTATGTAAGGGATCCAAAATTCTTGTCTAAGTAAGTAATATGGGGTGTTTTGCTTAAGAAAAAATTAGGATTTAAAGAAGGTACTTTGTGCTGATTCCATTTGAGCCAAATACCGTAATGACCACAAAACCGCTGCGTATAACTAAGTACCTAATTTACAAGCATTAAATATTGTTTTGGCCGCCTCAAACAAGTTGTAAGCAGCTCTGGCCAGGATTTCCTTCACTATTCCATTCACGGATTTAGCTCTGCTAACTTACTGTTTGGTCGCCACTTTAAACACGCCACATCTGCTAAACCAAACTCCCAAATAATTAAATCCATTAACCACCAATAATTAAATCTAGAAGTTTCCCATCCTAGTAACGTTTGTTATCTTGTTGCCTATTTTGGGTCAGGCATCCTTTAGAGAACATAAGGATAGTGAACGTAGTGGAAGCATTGTAATCACTTTGAAGAATGACAATTTTTTGTCTCCAAATTCAATATTCCTTGACAGAAACTCGGTTCAGACATCAGGGAAAACTTTTGGTTTCGAATTTATCTGTCGGTCTGTCATTCAACATTTTTGCAAACCACCATATCTTAAAATCTACTAGCCCACAGATGGTCCCATGATAATCAACCATCAATTAATTAAAATAGACTGCCAATTGGTGTGGCACATAGCTTCCTCGCATGCTATCACGTACTCTTTTATTTTATGCTTTTACAAGCCATTATTGTCTAATTTGTTTAATTGTTTCCCCGGTTTTTTTAATCTGTCAAAATTGTTTGGATTTTTTACTTGAATTAAAGTATCAATTTTGCAAAAGTTAAAGAGCGCAGACGGTTCAAATTAATCTAGGGCTATCTGCGGACTACTTTCAACAAACTATAAAAGTTTCATACAAATCAGATAAGTACTTTTGAAGCTATAGGTGTAAATTAATGTATGTTTGTGCGCATGTGGAAGAGAAACAAATGAGTGTAGAAAGTTGAAACTTATATGGGACCAACAATGGGCTACTCATGTCCTACCAGCCAAATTTCATTAAAATTGGTCGAGTAGTTTTTATGATACGTTGGTTCGCAAAAATTGAACGGCAGAGCGACAGACAGACACGGAAACAAAAATGATCCCTGACGTCTGAAACGGATTTCTGTCTTGGAATTTTTGAAATCGGAGACCTAAAAATGTTTCGTCCTTCAGAACGATCACATAGCTTCCGTTACCTTCGGTAAGCTCGGAAGCAAAATTAATTAATTAAGTCCATGAATTTTAACCATCATCGTAAATAATTATTGATAAATTTAATCTTTTATTCATGCGAAAAATCAAAACAATGTTAACTGATTTAAAAAAGCGAGCTTAAATAAATTAGAAAATAATGGGTTGTAAAAGCATAACATCATTAAAGTTATGTGCCACACTAATTGACTGACTGTTTTATAAATATGCTTTAGAAATGTAATTATGTATTATTTTTTAACTTATTATTTATGTTGTTTTTATAAATATCTGATGTTTATAAACTATAGATTAGTCAACAGGAAAAAATATTGACTTTTAGACTTTTATTTTTTTTTTTTTTATTATTCTTAAAATTGGCGATGAGTCATCCGATAATCCTCCGAAACTTTCCACTTAGATCTCTTTTTGTTAATGATCTTTCGCAGATGTCCTTTGTACACTTTTTATCTTTTGGTTCATCTTCATCTCTAAATTCTTCCACAACTACTTGTACAATGGGATTACGACTACAATTCGGCCCGCTAAAACATAAAAAGGATATGGAAATTATACTACCTCAATGTATATCATACAAATTTAATATATATTTTTTTATTTACATAAATGATTTACATAATAATTACCAATAACTGAAATAGGCTTGAAGTATTAGTTTCTTCCGCTGTAAATTGTAGCTTCATCAAAGGGCAATGTGACTACTCTTAGAACTTAGGATACTTTCAGTACCTAAAGGGCTTTTTTTGGTACGTAAGTACCTACTAATATAACTAATATCATTATTTATTATAAAATTTGTTTTATCTTCGTTTGGGATAGTTTATATTTTTATAATAGTAATAATATATAGCACTGAAGACAATGTGTGTGAATATCAAATTTTATTTGACATTAAAAGAGATGCTTCGTTTTTTACTAGAACAATTTTGCTCGTACTATTTTGGAATGTCTACATTTTTACCCTGAAATGTAGCTAACATTATTCCTTTCATTATCCATGTATAGGTCAATAGCATAGTTTAAACATGTTTACCAAAACCGGCAAATCGTTGGGCTGGAGGCAGAAAGCTCCTCTATGTGGAATCGAATGGGCCAGACAGCCGGGATCATTCCTATCGCGAGGGCTGTACTACCATCAAGAAACGAGATCGCCAGCATCTGAACAAGAAGTAACCATTATTTTTATAATAATAGTTTATACGTTAAAAATAATGTAATCAATAATATTTTTGGATCAATTATAATAATAATTGTTATTCTTCCTTAAAGACAATATTATATTATGTGTGTTCGTCTTCCAGAACTAGACATTTATCGGAAGAGTTGATTTTTTTAGCAGTGGGAGGAATCGTCGTTCCTCGGTTCAAGACCACCTACACTCTACACCTACCTTTAGAGTCTGATCCTCAATTCTATTCATGGTCATGGCAGAAACACGCAAAGAGGTTTGACTGGAAACTGCAGCCTTTTATACTGAAAGTAATTTCCCTAAATTACCGACTTTTTCAGGTTTCGTGGATACTTCTCAAAACCCTTATGCCGAGGGTGATGTGTCCGTCCGTCCGTCTCTCTTTGGATCAAAGGGCCTAAACCGTTTAAGCTAAAGTGTTGAAATTTGAATCACTGGAGCTGAACTTTTTGACCCAACCACAAGAAAAATATACAGAAGTTAAAAATTAAATATGCGCATGCGCAATTAGCAAAAATGTGGTTAACTCAAATATATATATATGTTGTTTTCTTTAAAGCTGCTGAAGAGTAGGACACAAATATATGTATGCTTTTTTAAATTTTGCATTTTTTAATGGTTTTATAAGTCAAAATATATCCAAAAAAACATCCCCCCATGGTGGTCCGATTTTCACCAAATTCGGTATACCCGTTGTTTGATACCACGAAATGGATTATGAAAGAATTTTCCGGAAAAAAAAAATTTCCGGCCCCCCCCCATCATTTTGAAAATTTTATATGCTCATAAAATTTGTTTGGACGCATTTACGGGGTTCTCAATTTTTTGTCGTGTGGAAACCCGTAATTAATGACGCTATGCAAAAAATTAGGCTTCTAAGACAAAAACCTTTTGGGGTAAAAAAAAGTTGAATAATCTGGGGTTCAGTGTCATATTAATAAATCCACACTTTTTCGAGGTTCGAAGTGGCTCATCTTTTTCCCCGTATCTCGTGGAGAAAAACTCTATTGGCCTTTTTTGTAGCCCGCGAATAGACCTTTAAGCCCATATATGACAAGAGGCGGTCGGACTTATAGTACGCCCACTACGAGAGATTGAAGCGTCAATTTTTATCAAAAAGTTTTAAAAAAATAATTAAAATGATGTTACATTATAAAAATTAAATTGAACAATTTATTAAAAATTAACAATGGTAACGATAATTATGTAACACACAAAAGATGGAGATATTCGTATAGCTGTCCTTAAATTAAGTTTGCATGGTACAGACAGTTTTCATAAATTTGACTGGAGTATTTAAATACTGAGCCTGAACGAAAAATACAAAACACACGATTATAACACACATAACTTCTGAATGAATAATGCACGCAATATAAAATATTTATTTATATTTTTACTAACAAATTACGACAACAAACAAATTAAGTATTAAAGATATCTTTTATCGCTTAAAAGAAAAACAAAATATGTGTGAGGCTCTCACGCATTAGAAGTGAAACTTACGTTCTAGAATGCATTGCTCTTTCATTTTTTGATGAATTTATTATTTCCGGATTAAGAAATGGTTATGGGAAATTTACTTGAAAAAAAATATTGCTACGCTAAGGCAACCACATTTATTCCAATAAAAATAAATGTTTGTATTGATTTGCTGGTCTTTATATAGATAAAAATAATTAATCTGTAAAAATGTTACACTTGGACGAGTCTCGAATTGCAAACTTCGTTACACGGTGTCTCTATATGAAAAAATTCACTCTACCGCCGCCAAAGAAGTTTCACTTAAAAAAATAACGGATAAATCAAGAAAAGTAGCTAGTCTAATCTAGTATGACTTCAATAATAATAATAATATAAATGTTCAATGTTTACATGATGCTGCAGTATAGCCAGGGACTCCACAATTTTTTTAATTAAAGATCTACCAATCATTGAACTTATTTAACAGAATTAACAAATATAAACCAATTATTCCATTATAAAAACGTTTATTTATTAAATATTACTAATTAAACTATAATATATAATGTAATAAGATAAATAATAGTATAAACTGTCATTGCCAACATTATAAAAGTAAAATCACATTTCTCTGCCCGAAATCAGTTCAATAATGCCACATTTTGCTGCCGCAAGTAGATAAAATAATGTATAACATTTTTTTTTTTTTTTTTTTTTTTTGAAAAATAATAATAAAAAATCAGTTAGTTCAAAACGGTCACCCATCCAAGTATTGTCCACACCCAATGCTGCTTCCTCCCTCGAGAGGCCAGCACGTGAGGCCATTTTAGTGGCCTCCGATGGGAGGAAAAGTTCTAAGGTAACCCGTACCCTTTTTTTTTATTTTCAACAAAATCAGATTTATTTTTATTAATGTCTCGAAAACTAGATTTTGGGAAAACAACTTATATGGTTAGATTTAAATTAACTACATTTTGGATTTTTTTTAAATCAAAATAGTTGGAACTGGCTTCGAGAAATAATTTGTTGTTCTTTTTGAGAGTTTTTAGGGGTAGAGCCCATACATTTGGAGCTTAAATTTATTTAACGATTTCGCCTTATATCTTTCGGTATATCTCTGCACATGTACGCCAAATTACACTTTTTTGGAATCAGGGGACCTCAGAGCGTGTAAATACATCGAAATCAAATTTTGCCGTCATCACAATACTTTCTCTTTATAAAGATGTTGTTTTGAAAGTTTAGTGGAATTCAGGGAAGCACCTGTCTTTAACACCTACTACCCGCGAGCCTAAACATTATATGATAATTGTTAATATTAATACATTTTTTTCATAAATTTACGATTATTAAAAAAAATATACAAATTATAAATAAAAAAACTTATATTTAAAGAATGAAAAAACAAGAACGACTCAAACAATGAATCCAATCTAGTTATGATGAAAGATACTTTAATAGTAACATTTTGTTAAAAAGGATACCAATTTTATCCAGTAACAATAATCTGATAAGAGGGATGGATGTTGCAATGAAAACAATTTGTAAAAATGTCTAGAAACCCGCTAGAATATTTCAACAAAAATCTTGATAGTTTAGAAATAAATCGGTCAATATCTCAATAAATTACACTTATAATTCCATGAATATTGTCTCGCAGGTTGTAGACGCCAATAAATTATTTTGTTCAATTTTTTCTTAAGAATTTAGAAATATTAGTTTTAGGTTTCACATTTCGTTTACAACTATACATAAATAATTTTCATGGCCCAAGATGTGTGATTTGTTTACATTTCCGTTGATTTTTTACTTTTGGAATTGTGTATGGTTTGCATAGTTGTGTTGAATCTTCTTGAGTGGTTATTAAGTAATGAGTACATTTTTTGCATTATTAAAAATCTTATTTTTTGAATTATGAAATCTTAATATAAATCTACATTGGTAATAATATTTTTATTTTTTTTACTATAAAAGTACATTTAAATAATAGGCTATTTACAGATGTTTCAATATTATTGATTTTATTAAACATAAAATTCATTTTAGATAATGTAAGTAAGATGTTGTTAGCTAATTTTCGTTACACATAATGACCACGGCACTTTATCCGTTTAATATTTTCATGGTCAAAAATAATAATAAAAACAAAAATCAATAAATATGTTCAAGGACAGAGATATATTGATTTAAAAATAGAATAATCTTTATTTGGGGGTCTATCATTCTCAATAAGTAAACATTGACCGGTACAGGCATAATTCGACACACTTTTTAAGATAATAACGCGTTCTATCTACTGCCGGTGTAGTTGGTATTTTGTTTGTTGTGACTGTGTGCATTAAAATTTGTTTATTTAATCTACTGCATTACTTGTTATTACTTTCACATTTATATACTGAAATGTAAACAAATAAATTAGATTAGATTAGACTACTATAAATTAGCATACTGTAAATTTTTTGTAATCATATACTTTACTACCTGGATCAAATATATGGATGTTAATACTCTCCGTGTAATATACATGAGTTGCAATTTAACTGTTAAAACTTCTACTAACTGTTAAAATAGGATTCACAGAATTATTACAAATAAGATCCAGATTGTGAATTGAATGAGTCAGCGTCAAAAACGTAATGCAACAGTGATTTACTTAGGCTATCTTATTCTACGTGTCTCTTATTCATATCTTTGAGCGTGGCAGAACAAATAATGTGAATCAGGGAGTAAAATTCTGAATTATTCTCAAGGCCACTAAGCACCCGAAAAAAAAAATCCATGTTTTGGTTTTTATGGAAGAAATTATAAAAGGCCCTACACACAACCCGACACGACCATCCAACCGTCGGGACCAACGGTTGGTCCCGATGGTTGGAGCGTGTGCAGGCTTGTCGCCAGACTAAAACCGTCAAGTTCTAAAACCGGAATTTTTTGTAGCGCTGACGGCTGACTCCTGAACCCGACACAACTAATTTTACCAACAGCAGTCATCCGAATTGGTTGTTTTTGTTTCAAATTTCATGACGTCGCAAATTGCTAATGATGAAAAAAGTATGACTATTGAGTATGAAATTGTTAGAGCGCATGGAGCAGTACCGTTGTTTGTGGGAAACAATGAAAAAGAAACTACGAACTACTCTCGAAAAAAACAAGAAGCAATGTTCAACACTGCCCAAGCATTGTAATGTCCCCAAGAGAGAGAAACCAATTATTATTTGTTGCTTCGAAAAATATGGAACCATCTTGCTACACACAAGACATTAGTTTCATCACAACATCATATACGAGATCAGGTTGGTCGGGATTGCGCCTCTTGGTTTGGTCAGGATGTCTGTAGAGATGGCCCCGACGGGGAATTTTGAGGTATTTGGTTGTGTCGCGTGGTTGTGTCGGGTCGTGTGTAGGACCTTTAAAGTTGAAGGTGTTTTCTGGTACCAGTTTAAAGGATTCCAATTGCTATGTAATTTGTCATTACCTCACTAACATTTTATGCCTTCCAATGCTCAGATGAAGTAAAAATGCGGCATTCCCTATTTTGTCATCAATCTATCCTTACCAACTATTCATCTGCTTTTCAGAACTCATCAATGCCTTTTACACCATTTGTCGTCTCTCACCTAACAAAGCACCAGGCTACGACTTAATACGCCAATATTTCTAAATTAACCCCCCAAAAATTCACTTTATAACAAGCATCAAACTCAAACATACTAACATACATCAAATGTTTTTATTAGAATAACCCATTTTCTAATCCTCTATGGAATTATAATCCTAACCCATATCCTTTTTTTTTTTTTTAGATTTTTTGGAAAGGCTAATAGATTGATATCTTAGGATAGTTAGAAAAGCTTCTGCTGTGCCGAATACGCTCCATCCTATTATTTATAATATATTAATATCTTCAACCTTGTTGGTTAATATTAACATGATTATAAGATTTAAGAATATAACATATAGATAAAATCTATTCACTGTGTTGTAGATGAAAGCAACGATTTGTAGGGATTTACAAAACCTTTTACACTTCTGCAGTCTAGTCTTCATTTTCTCCGAATTAAACAATTAATGCACTCTATAACTTTTCCAATTTCAAGCAATCTTGAGTTGAGGAGGAACGACCTTCAGGTCAACTGTGAAATAAGTAGACATCTGCTCGGTCGAATAAAAATATTCGTGGACCAGGGCAGAGCCGAGTCTTGTAAGCTCATTAAATGTGGCAGTCCCATAACAAAACTAGGAAATCCTATGGTTAATAACCCATTATTTCTGAACTCTAATCTGTTGCTGAAACTAAAAGAAGAAATTGCTGGAATCATGGAAGCGACCTTAATTAAGGACATGCGTTAGAACATGGAATGTAAGAACATTGGCTCAAGCAGACAAACTAGCACAATTAGCCAGAAAGACAAAGAAAATTGGAATCCTAGGTGTAAGTGGAGCAAGGTGAATACACTTGGGAGAAAACAAACATTAATCCAATCAAAGATTCCTCTACTCAGGAATTTGAAAATGCTCACAAAGACTGTGGTGAAGGAATTCTTTTAAACTCACTGCTCTCATAGGAGCCAGTAAATGAGAGAATTATTACTGCAAGATTTTATTATCGTGTTCGGAATGTCTCAATAATTCAGTGCTATGCTCCTACAAAATTAGCTGAGGCAGACTACAGGAACTAATACTAATAGGAAAGTTTCTATAGCCAGCTTTATAAAGAGAAATAAAAGTCCCAAAAAGGATACATCCATACATCGACTACATTGCGTCAATTTTGTTTACATTGGCTAAATTATTAATTTTGTGCCTTGGGTTTGCTAAACCCGCCAAATCTAAAAGGTCTATATTTAATCTGCATAATTAAGCTAATGTATCAATTATAATGATTAAATAGCAGATTCTTGTTTCCTTATTCAGAGACACATGGTGCCGTTGCACCATTAACCTCCTTCTTGGGAAGCGCTTAACGACCCGGGCTCACACAGAGTCGCAGACGACTCCGAGCAGGGCGGAACAGTTTTTTCCAACCGCAGAAATAAACGAAACCGCACGAATAATAGAGATGCAGAGCAGGGTAGGGCAGTACTACTTCACACGTGGCCTACCCGTAACTAAAACCAACCCGCAATTTTCATTTCAACGGCACGCAAATGTTACATCTTATAAATATTTTTAAACCATATTTTCAGTAATAATTAAAACAATGTTTTTACACTTGATCCTGCCGAGATAATTAACTGTTACGGAACATTTTAACACATAGTAAAAAAGACCTTAATGTAATAAAACAAATTATTCAATTTGACGATGATTATCAACACTATTTTTCATGACCTATTTTGTACAATATAGAGTCCTCTGAGTCAAATAAAATAATGTCTGTCTGTCGTCTGTGCCGACGCGCGGAGCCTTAACAAAGCACGATGGGCTAATTTTGACAAAATTTGGCATACATGTAGAAAAATCAAACAACAAGCCGAAATGGAGAAATACATTTTATTCCACATTTGGGAGGGCCTACCCTCAAAAAAAAAATTATTTGTCGAAACTGTTCCGACGATTTTGTTTTAAAAATCTAAAATGTAGCCAAATTAAATGCGAATCTAACAATATAAGCCGGTTTCCCGGGAAATATCTATATTCCAAGATAATGATGAAAATAAATCTGTTTTTGTTGAAAAAAAAATAGATAGACTGAAAATTGAAAAAAATAAATAGACTTTGTTTAGTCAAAAAGCGTTTAAAAGTGGAGTACAAACATAATTTTATTTTAAAAAGTGGAAAATACTTTATGTTGTTAAAATAGTGGAGACTACCCTAAGTTAACAAAAGTTGGCATATTTAGTAAACATTTACTTTATAATCTAAAATAAAACACCAGTGGGTGTTTTTATAACATTTCACAATGTAATGTCCTCTTTAGAATAAAAATATAATCATAGACAATTTTTAGGGACCTCGAAAATAAATTAATTTGTATGACAATATTTAAATATTATAATTATTTCCTCAGTTGACATTAAATATTGAATGTTAAAGAGACAGCCCAAAATTCAGTTATAATATAAGGCCCTATCCCAGCTGTGGTATAGGCTTACTTTTTTTAGTTTCGATAATATTTTCGCCTACGTAAAATAGAAATATTTTAGATTAAAAAGTAAAATTTTACAGCTTTGAATTTTCTCATTCACTAGCTATATCCATTTTTAACTCCATAGGTTGTCAATATGTTGCTTAAGTTATATATTTCTGTGCTTATCTTACTAGAAATAACTAGCAGGCTACCCATAGTTATGTTATAAATAATTTTGTTGATAATATTCTTGTTTAAGATATTCCGTATTTATTACACAATTGTAAAACCTGAGTAGCTGCGACTCCGAGAAGAATCATCGGTGGGCTTCCCACATCCATTAATTTTAGAGGAATAATTTGTTTAGAGGAATAGTTGGTTAAACCTGGAAAATTATAGATGATTTACATAAAAGATAATAATAATACATTTATAAACTGGTAAAACATGAGGTTAAATGAATGATAAACTTTTAAAAAAAATTATATATTGTTAAACCCATCAAATGGTTTCATGCTAATTGTAGGATATTCTGCAAAAATATATAATAGAAATCTTCTGTATTCGTCTAAAGAAGATTTTACCAATAGAAACTATTTATTTATATATTTTTTTTTTTCAAAATAGGAATCTGAAAATTGCTTATTTATGAAATTTAATAAATGTTTACTAACCATGTTATTCCCAATTATTTTACGTGATTTATAATTACCATTTTTCTTTAATTGCTTTCACCTATTGCATTCTTTCGAGTGTCATTTCATACACTCAAATTTATTCCATAATAGCATTCTGTTATAGCTGTTATACACCTTAGTTTTAGATAAAAACGGCTGGTTAAATATAATTATTGTTATTTTTATCATATAATGTCGCCGCTGTACGCGAATATTATATTTTTCTTAAAAATAGGAGATGTTTACTAATTTTAGATTTTATAATTTTACTCGATGTTTTGGTAATAGAGATGATGCATTTTTGTAACTGAATTTATTATTTTAATGGATGATTAGCTGCTGAAGTATCTTCATCCAGTCAAATCATAGCCTCAATGAACACTACAACTAGTACATACTCACTACAACATACTCATATCGAAACAAAAAAAAAAAAAAAAAATACAAATACAAATATTTATTAAGAACTTTTTAAGAGGGATCCCATAGAATATTTTGTCAAAAAATTGTTTATATAAAATCAAATAACTATATACATAGTTTGTTTGATTTTAGGGCAACGTTTGCTGGCCGTAATTTGATGGGTTTTGTAGATGGTGAAAAAAGAATTCAATAAGGGATAAAAAAACATTCATTAACATTCATATTGTTAAAAAAATTCACAGTAGAAATATTTAACATAAACTGGTTTTGATTTCTTTACTTAATTGTATTCAGTGAACTTATGCTAACAAATTAACTTGACCAAAACATTTTATGTTGGTTTCTATTAAATATAGCTATTGATTTTTATTATTTTTAATATAAATAAATTGATTTTAAATTATTCTTATTAATATACCTAAACTTACTAAGCAATATCTAATACACTTAAAAACGAAAGCAACAAACGTTGGCCTGTGATAAAAAATAAAAATAATTTTTTTAAAAGTAAAAAAAATAAATAAATAAAATAACTAAATCGTACATTTGTCTGCAGATTCCTGAGTTGTATTTTTCCGAATCAAGCTGTTTTATAAATTATTAAGCCAAAAGAAAAAAAAAAAAAAAAAAAAATAGACTGCCAATTGGTGTGTCACATAGCTTCCTCGCAATAATTTATAATTTATTTAGTTGTTTCCCCCGTTTTCTTTTTTTTAATCTGTCAAAATTGTTTGGATTTTTTAAATAAATGAAAGTATCAATTTTGCAAAAGTTAAAGAGCGCAGACGGTTCAAATTAATCTAGGGCTATCTGAGGACTACTTTCAATAAACTATAAAAGTTTCATACAAATCAGATAAGTACTTTTGAAGCTATAGGTGTAAATTAATGTATGTTTGTGCGCATGTGCGGAAGAGAAACAAATGAGCGCAGAAAGTTGGAACTTATATGGGACCAACAATGAGCTAATTATGATCCACCATACAAATTTTATTTAAATCGGACGGGTAGATTTTAAGATATGTTGGTTCGCAAAAATTGAGCGACATACAGACACGGAACCAAAAATGATCCCTGATGTCTAAAACTGATTTCTGTCTTAGAATTTTTCAAATCAGAGACCTAAAAACCTCCGTTACCTGCGATAAGCACAGAAGCAAAAATATTAAAAGTCTGATTGATGGACCATTAGTTGAAGAAACAAATTTTGCAGTAAGACAGACGGACAATTACCCGGTGCCGAATATAAGCTAAAGTAGTTTTATTTATTTTTCCGAAATTGCTGTTACAGAGGATATACCAGTGTAGTGGACATACTATAGTAGTTGTATCCATTCTGAGAGAGCCGTATACTTGTACTTGAATTTTCTCCAAGTACGTTGCAGCAGAAACAGAATACTTTATCGATTGATACAGAATACAGAAGGTATTCCCGGCAAACGTGTTCTCCATTTAGAAGTTTTCTTTAATAATGTCCAGCTGAAAACTTTTTTCTCATCTAAAGGAAATTTTTAGCTCAAATGTTCTGCCCATTTCAAACTGTAGAAAGAAAAGTAAAAATCTTCAAATTAATAATAAATTGTCAATAGTAGCACTAAAAACATCAACAGAACCATTCAATAAAGCTAACAATTGACAAAAATTACCTGCAGAAACAAAAACAATGCAGCTCATTTGTTTCTCTTATTTTTAACTGATGAAAGAAAAGAAAGAACTCTTCAAATCAAAAATAAATTATTAATAGCAACACTAAAACTATCAACAGAACCATTGAATAAAGATGACAATTGACGAAAATTAACTGCAGAGACAAAAGCAATAAGAGGGAGAGATGTATAAAGTCGCGACAGGATCGTAAGTCAGAGAAAAAGCCTCCCTCCGGCACTTAGCCGTGTACAATTAATTTCAGTAGAACTTTAGACGAAAAATTCTTTTTAAGCAACTAGGAGAGGGAAGATCGAATGAATTAACTGGAAGGTTATTCAAGGAATTTACACCGCGAACAAGAGGACAGAGGTGACACAATTCACGAATATAAAGGTGCCTGCCGGCCCTTCACCTATGAGCTAAAACAATCACTTACTCATCAATGACATGGTAATCAAGCTCATGGCTGAGGCATTCTCAAGCGAACAGAATTTCACAAGCCGTTTTGCGTTGACTGAGCAGTTCGAGGCCTAATTTAATTCACATCCGTTCGTACGAATAATACAATTTATAGCGATAAAAGCGTAGGTAACACGTTCTGATAAACATAATGTTGAACAGATTCAATGAAATCAGACTTAGTAACCTCAAGGTTATATAGCTTATGTTTGTTTGGCTGTTATTAAGTTGTAGTAATGAGGGTCCCAATAAATGTTTACAAATTTTTAATCTTAAAGTAGCAGGGGTCTTTACTTGTTTTTGTAAAAGACAAGACTTCAATAACAAAGTTATTGATACAATGTAGTGGTTTGGATAGAACGTTGACACTTTTTGGATCTAAAAATGTCATTGGTCGTTTATCTATCTTAATTTATTATTGTAACATTTAGCTATTAATAACATATTAAATATCGATTTAATTTAACCTCGCGGAAAAGTAGGTCTAACGGTACGTTGTCATCTGAAGTAAAAGAAAAATGATTAGGTGTTACAAGTGCTTTGCTGGTTTTTGATAAATTATTTTAATTTCAAAGAAAAAAATGTGAGTTCTTAATTTTCCTAACAATTTTTATGAATAGTTTTCTCAAACTTAATGCTTTGTTTATATGGTTCTGTGGAAATATTAAAATTCTTTGGATTGACAGTCAAAAGATTTAATGAGAAAATAAGTGGCCAAGGCAACCTTGAGCCAGTCTCGGTTAACTCCGGACTTCCAGGTTTGTAGTTCACCAGACCTAGAAATCATTGACTTTTCGAATTCTTTTTATTTTTATCTTTGGGTTTCAACAGAAGATATAAAAATAACTTAAAAATCCCACGATTAGTACTTGGGGATTAGCCTAAAGGTTCAGGGCAAGATATACGCACGAACATATCTGCGTGATGATCTTGGGGTAGGGAGATTCTAGATGGAGAGAGTATGGAGGAGGCTGTGTGACGTCACAGGGAAACCCTGAACCGTATAAACTAACACGGACACACAACAGATAATGATACCAACAACTACTCTGGAACAGAGTCCAGCGGTAAACAAGTCTGGCTTGAGGGTACTCCAGTCTTTGCTACGCCAGTCTGCCTGTGCGCATCGAAACGTTCGGATTGTTTGCTATGACTACCGCTTCCGCACTGAACCTAAACTTCACTCTACTATGTCTAATTACACGTAAGTTGCGACAATGCACCTCTCTATACATCATCAATTCTTTCATCAAATGATGCCACTGATTTATTTATTTTTTAACACTGTTATCATAATTCCATAAATATATCTCTTATAAAATGAGAGTAAACAAATTAATTAATTAGGAAATACACATAAGTAAATGTTTTTTTATAGAATAGAATCTTGTACAATAATTTAAACAAATATTTATAAAAGTAAATAAATTAAAGGAGTAATTTCTCTTTTTATATTTATGTTTATAATCCTCAACATTTAGCTGAGGATTAAGTATCATGTTCATATTATGTATTCTAAAAATATTAATGGAGAAAGAACATTATCCATTTTTACTCATATTATTTAATAAAATTATTTTGGTTAGCTTTATTTCTTCGTCACTCCGTTAACATTCTTAGACACAGCGTCTACGAAACTCAAGAAAGTTGATTAAGTTGAAATATAAATCTTGTTATAAAGTGTATATAAAAATAATGGAACCAATTCAGAAAGTTTAAAACTATCTGTATCGGCTTATAATTTTACAAAACAAAAAACAAATGGCTGCCAATTTATTACAACAAATCAAATAATAATTGTATATTTTTCTTTTAACCTCGAGGCCAAGATGTCATTAAGCCTTTAATATGTTAGTTCGAAGTTTGCTAGTAACGGTTTAATTGATGATGAATTGAACGGTTTGATTGATTTGACTGATGGATTTTCAGAAAAAAAAGTTGCTTGTTTACAGCCGCAGGTTAACAATTATTTTACATATTATGTACATATTCTTAAAATAAATGTGTTGTGGAGACTAGATGTTTGTGCATAGTTGTTTTCCTTGTTTTGTTTTTGTTATTTTATATTGAAGTAGGTTATTTTTTTGTTATAACTTCATTGCTAATCGATTTATAAATTGCTTTTTGATCAAGATTGTTTTAATGCCTATAATTTTCTCTAATGGATTAAATGGTTTTACTAGGTTGTATCATCGACTTAAACAATAAATAAGGATATATAGTAATATGCTAAGCGGTTATAAAAATTTATAAACATTAAAAATAAAATAATAATCACCAATGAGATTATTAAACACAAATATACTCCGAGCAGTATATTTTAATGTTTTTTTAGTCACGAATGTTAGACCTAGGATTAATTATCTTTCTTCTTCTTCTTCTGTTTGTGTGCAGCACAACAAAAATTAGAATAAAAAATAATAATAATAATTGTAGTAAAATTGAAATATCTAGCTGTATACAATTATGATTAATTATCTAGAAATTACCTGTAGTGGCTGTTTTTCTCTTATTCAATTTGAAGATGTTTTAAGTTCATTCACCTGTAGCATCTATTAATAAGTAAAAAACAATTATTTAATTTGTAACAGAAATAACAGGTACCCAATCCTTGAGTATTGAAGGTAATTTCACAATGACAAAAGTTGACCTAGAGAATACTTAACAGTTTGTAACCTTGATTTAGCAGAGGGCAGAAATTATAAATAAATCAATGTATGTGATATAGTTTTTTTTTTTTTTATATATATATATATGTATGAGATATGATAAGTTGCTATAAATATCTTTAACTACAATGCATAATAGTAATAACATTTTTAATTTTTAGTATTATTTTTTGATAGACTTTTCAGATTAAATAGTTTCATCTCATTTTTGTGAATTTGTCAATCTGTAGCCATCTTACTGTAGATTTATATTACCTTATATATATAATCATATGATGTACACCTTTCTTCATTTTATGGTATAATTAATAATACAATTTAGATGCATTTGGGATTTATTCGTTGTAATTTTACATTCCTTCTAAAAACCAGTATATTAATATTGAAGTAATTTACGTTTGGAGTTGTGAATCAGAAAGTAAATATGTATTTATGCATTGTCATATTTTCAATAATATTGTCATATAATATTATGAATAAAGATTAATTCGTGTGTCAGACTAGACATCCAAGTTATTATTATTTCTTAATTTATAATTAATGATTTTCATTGCTCATGAAATGTATTCATCTGTGATGAATCCGTTGAAATGAAAACCTGTGAAGTTTGCGTAGATAAGTTGCAATAACTGCGAACAAAGGTTGAGATGTAAGTCATTATGTTCAGACAGCTTACCTTTATGATGAGTTGAGTAGTGATAGACATTATCAGGTGTTTCTGAAACGTTTCGACCCTAAAAGGTCATCTTCAGTCAGTTTAATAACTAGAACAACAATAATCATCCAATTTTACAAAAACATCGTTGTACAAAACCAATCATAAGAGCAATTTCTAATTATTTAGTCAAAGCTTGAGACATAAGTCATTATGATGTTCAGACAGCTTCCCTTTATGGTAAATTGGATGGAGATGTTTAAATGCTGCAACCTCCACGTTTTGAACAGGAAGGCAAACAAACTTATAAACTAAAGCAAGCACTTTAGGGACTTTACGTCAAAGTGGAAGATTTGTCAAGACATAGTAATAATCCTTGAAAATTCATCTGGAAGCATTGTAAAGAGTAGCTAGATACGTAAAAGGAACACCGAATCATGGCTAAACATATAAAAAGGACTTTAGCGGACAAAAGGACACTGAATTTAATGTGTTATGTAGATGCGAGCTGGCGTGATGGCAAAGAAAATCATAGGTCAACAACTAGCTGTATTTAGACTTAGGAAGCGTAATCATATCATGGATAAGTAATGCTCAAAGCTCTGAAGCTTTATCAACATGGGATACGTAAGTTACAACTGCTTAAAGCTATAAAACATTGTAACTTTTTAAGTGACTGATTTTAGAGCGTACCGGAATGAATTGCGATAACATGTCAGCAGTGAAAAGAGCAGCACAACATCGATTTATCCTCATATTTATATAGGCAAGTCGGCAAGTCGTGTATTTATATCAGGGATCCGAAAATCAAAATGTACAGTATTTTTATATTAGTTAAAAGACTTCCAAATAAAATCATTGTAGCCACAACCGTTTAGGAACTGTATAGAATCTTTAAAATAACCTTTAAAATAAGTATTAATAAATCCAAAAGTTAGTAAATTCATATTAAAGCAACTAACTCTTTTGCTGCATGTTGTGAATGCAGCAAGTTAATAGGTATTTATATATATTATATTGTTAAATATTGTGAATAAGATTCATTCAGAGTGTATACTATTAATTATAAATTAAGTATTAAGTTATGTTAATTATTAAATGAATACTAAGATATAGGCCAACATTTCGTAAGGTAAAGTGTTATATGCATCTGAAGTAAGGTACCTTAAAATTGTTTTATACCTTTATAATATCTAGAACAATAATTATTTAGTAGAATAATGTTTGAAAAATAATTCATCAAACAAATTTATATTAGAGGCAATCCACATTGGAATGGAAAAAATAGGATGAACAATATGTAATATTTTAATATAAATCAAATTATAATTATTATTAACAAAGGGAGACAGACAGAGAAAAATAGACTCTAGCGCCGGGACTTGAACCACGTATGGCACTCTACCAACGCGCTATACTGGAAATATAGAGGCCCGTGGTTCAAGTCCCGGCGCTGGAGTCTATTTTTCTCTGTCTGTCTCCCTTTGTTAATAATAATAAGTAAACTTATTACTTAAAATTTAAACTTTCCGTCAGTATGAATACTATCTAAAACTTAAAAATGAAAAATCAATATGTTAAATTGATATAAATCGGATGAAAAATATAGAGAAATAAATAAATGTTATATAGCAGCATTAAAAAATATATATATATATAGGTTAAGAGAATACAAACATGTATAGTATATTGTATATTGTATTCAATGATTTTATAGAGATAGATATGTATGTATGTGAGTGTGTGTATGCATTTATAAGGTATCTGTGTGTATGTATGTATTTGTAAATGCAATTGTTAGAGAAAAATAAAATAAAAATTATTGATAAATAAAAAATAAACCTTGTAATCTCAAAGTGTATGTTATGTTTGTTATTAGATGTAATAATAAGAATTAAACCCCTTGTAACAATAAGATGTTATCTATCAAAGCATATGTAAATATATTTTCAGTCTCTCCCTGGATTTCAAACAGGGAACATTAAAATTTTGTGCTTCACAGCACTTCAAAATCACAGACACTGTTTTGTGAAGAAATGTAAAATTTATTTTATAAATATTTTCTACTAAATTAGACTTATGTGAGAAGAAAAGATCGTTTTTTTTAAATTAAATTTTAGTTATTATACGCAGACCAAATTAATAAAAATTAAACAAAATTTCAAGTTCAATGTTAATATTATAGTATTGTTAATAATTTATTAAAATTTTGCTATAGTTGTAGCGTGAAGAAGCTGGAATGTGGAATGGTGAAAATATAGCGTTTAAAAATAAATAACTTTTATTTCATTACATATTTTATATTTTAATATGTAAAAAAATAATAATCCTAAAAAGCAATTAATCTACATAATTAAATAACATTTTTATTAATACAAAAGTGCATAATAATATTTAATAAAATTTTCCTTAATTTTAAGTTTCTAATTTGGCTTTACTTATCAAAGCTAGAAACTGAAGAAAATTTAATCTTGGTTATGTAGCGTTGTAAAGAATATTAAACTATTGTAAAGTGAAACATTATGTAGATCGCATTATATTTACTTTTCTCTATGGCAGAAATTACAAAATATTTCTTAGTTGTGTATATAGTTATAGCTGTTACAGCTGTTATTTTAACCCGATCATTAAAATGAATTCAAAGAATAAAAAGAAATAAGTAACATATTAAAAGAACTGTTAAAAAAAAGAACTTGAATTAACAGGAATTCTGTAGAATCCTAAACGTCTGAAGTCATTATCGTTATAGGAGAGACGTGCAAATAAACAAAATTCTTTGGTTGAGATTTTGCGGAGAAGTCCCGTTAGACATAACGGGTTTGGATTTCAATTCGCTTAGTCATGGTTTCCATTTATAGTTCTTTTCACTTTATGCCTAGTTCAAACCAACTGATTTTCATTTGTTGACATTGGGGAGTTCTTAAGATAATTATTGCTTATAATTTAATTAATTATATTAATCGTATAAGATATTAATACATTGAAAACTATTTTTCGAATAGGAACGATTTTGGCATTATAGCATATTACTACACATTATAACAAAAATAAATTTTACTTTAAATCAAATTATAATTATCATTAACTATGGGAGACTACAGAGAAATATAGATCCTCGCACCGGGACTTGAACCGTGGTTAAAATTTAATCTTTCCGTAGTATGAATACTACCTAAAACTTAATAAAACAATAATAAGTATGAATCTTATAATAATTCCATATGTCACTCTAGCATTATTAATGACTTATTATTCACTTTAAGCATTATTTATGGATTTTGGTTTTCTTTTATTACTTGGTCATCTCATTCCAGAAAATTTGAAACTAAATCGAAATAAATTATTCATAATAATTAAGAATTGTTAATACGTTTCACAGGTAGGTAATTCAATATTGTGTTGTTTGTTTTTCAATATAAATTTTCCTTTATTTAATATACTTATTATATGAGACTACGTATAATATATAAAAAATGATTTCTTTACAAATATGTACTTTAATTATTAATTGTATCTTCCTTGAATGAAAACTATTTGACGTGACACATTTGAAGGAATACGGAAAAACCCTCCACTTTATTGGCTGAGTGCCTCGTGTCGTGGAGAGCTTGAGTGTACGACTAACTATAATAATATATTCTTTAATGCTCAGAAAACGTTGCTTATAATTTATATGTACTCAATTTAAATACTCTATTTGAAGACGTGTACATTGTTATATATGTCAACTCAACTCGACTAAAAATTAAATTTATTTATTTAATTAATTGCTGTATTTATTTGTTAAGGTTATTATGATTTCTTTTATTCCGATTTATCTTATATATCATTGTTAACGTTTTTAATTTATGTTGTATATATTATATGTTGTTGCAATGTATTTTTTTGTTAAGAAAAATATTGTGTTTCAATTGTATTTGTGAATCCTGGCTTATTATGATTAAATGATATTTTTTGAGGTAAATTATTGTAAAGTTAAATAGCAGTATATTTCCAGTGGCTCTGTCCCAGGGTTGTTTTCATGAACGGCTGAGCTAGCATGCGTTGTTCTGCTACTCTTGTAGGTTCTTGTGATTGTTAAGGGTAGTTATCTCCCAAATGTAATGTAATTTAAATATGCTAAGTTTTACAAAAAGAGGAGATGTTGGCTCTACCCTATTCTTATAAAGAATTGTTTTTAACAAAGCGTTTTTTAGGTGTACTATGGGCTGTTTCGCAGTGGATGGACTAGTACCCCAAACAATTGTCCGTATCTTAATAATAATGAGCCTCCGTTCCACTGCGAGGAAACCTCTAGCCCTTAGCTTGTCTAAGTCTATTTAATAGATGTTGGATGTGCTTTTTTCCATTTTAGAAAAGTGTCTAGGAGTTTTAAATTAGATTTCCAAATTTAGTTCTACCTTCAACTAGCCTTCGTGCTTGATTCCTGTCTACTCTTCGCTACTGGAGGGAACTTCTCTTATGTTATCGTTCCGTGTAAACCTTCTTCTTCCTCGGGGTCTTACTTCATAAATCATAAGCCAGTTTTACCGTATCAATCATTTCCCATCATTGTTACATAACTGAACCATCAGCGGTTGAAGCTCACCATGATTCTATGGAGTTGTACCTGAAAGTTTTGTTGTATTCAATCATCTTTAAAAAAGAAATGGAGTAGTGAACCAATAGAGAGGCCTTGACATTCATTAAACTCGACCTACAAAAAATATGAAAAATTTGGCTTTCTTTAAATATCGGGATTGTTCCGTGGATTCGGGTCGACGTTCAATTATTTTTTATTCACCGTTAGTCAGGTTGACTTCGCGGTTTAACCAGGTATATTGCTAGATAATTTTTAGCAATTAAAAAGTAAACATTATAAATAAAGAATAAAAATATATTTTAAAAATTTATAACCAATAATTCTTATCGTTCTATTTTTTAGTGAAATATTGACATAAAAAAATTTGTCGACGCTATACTATTTTCTTTTTGTATCTTCAGGGTCTTATTATTTTTATATACATATTAAAAATAAAATGTAATTACTAGTTTTTTTTGTTTGTTTTTTTTGTTTATTTGGTAATATTTTGTCTCTCACTTTGTGGCATTGACATTTTCAAACCTCCATATTTGTGTATTTGTTTGTAAATTATACATTATATTTGTTGTAAATAAATTACTAAACATGTCACCTTACAAACTGTCACAACATATTGCAAAATTTAACCATGATCATACTGCTCTCTCTGCTTCGTGACTCTTTATCGACGCTGCCACGTACAATAACTATAAAATCAACCCTTATGCATCATTGCTCTTTGTAATAGTCTTTGCTTACAGAATAGTATGACATTCATTTTGTGTCGACAAATAAACGCAAATTAATTATTTATTTATCTATATACTGTCTAGATTAGTGTTTATTTGCTTTGAATAATTAACTGATTATTCAAGGGCTGTCTAATGAAATCTTGAAAACATCTTCATAATATCATATAATCCCTTTGTTTGCCAAATATCCCCCTATGGTCTTGTTTTGAACATCACATTGTTATTTTTATGATATTAAAAACGGTATTGAGCACATTATTGTTCTTACAAAGGTCTTCGTTTGACCTTGAAGCTGCCACTCAATGTCAGATTTATACCTTCATTGGACAATACCCTTCATAATCCTCAAACATTTGTTTAAAACTTTATTTTTGGAGATATTTCAGTGTAATATATTCAGTGTTTTTTTTAATGATATTTCAGTAAAAAATTTCACCCAGCATATATACACATTTACATTGTACTAGCCTTCACACCGCGCCCCACGTGGGGCTCATGCTAGGAATCAGTGGCGGTTTCCTAATATAATTTGTGATTAAATGACACGCCTAAATAGATGGAGATAGAAATAATGTTTCCAAAGCCTTCATAAAAAGAACCAGCCATACATACATCATACATTCCTTATAGTTAAACAAAATATTAATAACCTAAATATTGTTAATCAATGTCTTAAAAGCTTTTAAATAATATTGATAATAATCTATATATATAAAACTAAGAGTGACAGTGACTGATCATCAAAAATTCTCCTACTTCCCATTGACCTAGAGATTTGAAATTTGGTACATAGATAGAGTGTACCATAAATAGGAAAGTGCGGCCATTTTGATTTCGATATGTGTCCGCCATATTGAATTATAGCCGCCATATTGGATTTTTTCATCAGTAATTCTCCTACTTCCCATTGACCTAGAGATTTGAAATTTGGTACATAGGTAGAGTGTACCATAAATAGAAAAGTTCAGGTGTTTTGATTTCGATATATAGCCGCCATTTTGAATTATAGCCGCCATCTTGGATTTTTTCATCAGTAATTCTCCTACTTCCCATTGACCTAGAGATTTGAAATTTGGTACATAGGTAGAGTGTACCATAAATAGATAAGTAGGGCCATTTTGCGTTCGATATATGGCCACCATATTGAATTATAGCCGCCATCTTGGATTTATTCACATTCTATTATCTCAGCTTCCAGTGGACCTAGAGATCTGAAATTTTGTACATAGACCTATGGTAGCTAAAGAAGAAAATTAAAGGTACTTTCACTTCAACATATGGCCGCCATCTATATTATAGATACTATTATCTACTAGCTTAGCCAGATACTATTATCTTAGCTTCCAGTGGATTTAAAGATCTTAAATTTGTTACATAGACTTATTGTAACTAAAATTGAAAATTGAATGTAGAATAAAATTAAATAATTGAATGTAGGATAAAATAGAATAATTGAAAATGCATAAAAAAAATAATATAACCTACTTTTCCTAAAATACGAAATTATGTAACAATAAAGATATATTAATTATTATTTACACACAGCGCCAACTTCTAGACGGATAAGGTGCGCGAAGCGCACCGATCCGGCTAGTATGAGTAATAAAACAACAAAAGTAAATTAATGAAATCATATTCCAGGAAATAGTGTAAAAAGTGTCTGACTAATACCAAGCTAGAATTTTGTGTACAAGTCAATCTTATAGTGCCTTTTAAGAACATGTGGTCGGCTTAGTTCACCTTCGGGATAAAGCCTACCGAAAGGCATTAGAAAAAGCATCGATAATAGTGATTGTTAAAAACAGGGGTTCCCAACCTTTTTCCTTCATCGACCCCTAATAAATAAATGATTTTCTTCATCGACCCCCTGGCATTTTTCCATTAATATACAGCACACAAAGTTAGCAGAATACTAATGATTGCACTTAAAAATCTAAGAACTTAGACAAAAAATTTGAAAAAAATAGTTTATATAAGATTTCAGGTAACAGATATAAACTTGATTTCAGATATATCGATAATTGGACAATAGTTCGATTTTTATTAATGTGATCATTGTGTGATACATTGATATATATATATTTTTTTTAATATTTGGCCTGAATTACCTATCATCGTATAGTCACTACAGCTAACTTAACATATATTCTTTTAATTGTTTTAAGTGTTCAGTGTAAATTTTCAAAACAAATATATGTTCACCTGTAGTGTACATTTGTAACAGTTCGCTGAAAGAAATTCTTCTGCGTCATTTCCCTCAATCTGGATCTATAATATCGAACATATAACATCAAAATAATGTTTCTACAAAACGTGGACTCATCCAACTGCACAGAAAATTTACTGTTTTGAAATTCACAAATTAAGGAATTTTTTTATAATTAAATTAAGGACATTTCATCCATACGATTATACGATGTTGTATGGAGTAATTACTGTGCGGAATACTTTTCAAAACGGGTTCAGGGTTCATTTTCATAACAGTTTTCTATTACCTCTTTTATTGTAGGCGGCTCAAGAAATGATTTAATTTCCGCTTTAGAACGATAAGCAGATTTTTTCTTTAGATTCTTGAAATAATCAATATTCAAACCTTTTAAATTTTATTAATGGCCCCCAATAGACCCCTGGAATACTGAAGACCCCTTTTAAATTACCATAGACCCTCAAGGGGTCCACCTGGACCCCGTTGGGAACCCCTGGTTTAAAATATAAAACAAAACTTGTTTTATATTTTATTTAATGCCTTAGGGTTTATTTAATACTTTAGATAAAACCAACCCACACCACTGTACAGTTTTCTTTTAGCTACTTTTGTGCCCACAAAGTCGTGGTCTGACGCCACAAAGGTGGCGTCAGGCATACAGAAAGGAAACAAGTTAAGGCCGGTTTCGGTTTTCTTGATGCAAGATATGAAAAATTATCCGAAATCCGTACTGAAAATTCTGAGTAATATTCAGACCATACTTTCAATTTATATACATAGATAAAAAGAAAAAATATTTTTTGTTTTGTGAGAGTTACTCATCCAAAATTTCCTTTGGTTTTAGCTTATTAGTAAGACCTTCAATAGTTAAATTTAAGTACCTTCAGTAGTTAAATTTAAGTGGTAATTAATGAATTGAATCATCAGTAAAAAGAACTATTAAATCACTTTTTATTACCCACTTATTTATTAATGTCCAGTTAAAAAGATTGAAACTGCAATTTATTTAAATATTTGCTTCTATAGTTTAACAATAATTAAAGTTAATAAGTCTAAAAAGCTAGTTAATAAGGTAACAATTATTAAATAAACGTACAATTAATTAATTCGTAATATTTGAGTAGGTCGTTAAAGGGTTAATATATATTTTTTTTTTTTGTACTTTGGTAATTTTTTAAACTTGACTATATTTCAATATTAACCTTGCTTTGTTTATTATTTTTAACTAAGCTAATTTAGTAATAATTAACTTATTAATATCTATTAAGTTTATTTATAAAGCTTATTATGTGAAAACAGAAAATAATAAGAAATTAAAGTTTGAAAAGTTTAAATCAATGGGTTTTAGAATGGTGTAATGAATGAAAGAAACACGTAATAAAGTGTAAAAAAACCGTCGTTTTGATAGTTTTAAAGTTACTAGATAAATTAAGAAAAGTAAATGAAATAATAAATAGAAAAATTACGGAACAAAAATGAAAATAAGTACACGAATGCAATTTTCTTTTAAAATGGCTTGGTAAACGTTTAGTTTTATTGCTCAAGAATAGAATCATCTTTCTAAACACAAAACTTACTATAATATCTTATTTTAAATTTCTTGTGTGCTGGGTTGTAACCTGAATTTCTAAAATGTAGCGTTGTCAGCTTATTACACTGTATCCTCTTTTACCTTGCTTATACAGAAAAAGAGATAACATTAATTTACGCCGTTCATCTTAAATCATTTTTGAGAGATATAAAATGGCTGAATGGTATGCAAATATTTGGGTTTCATATTTATTATTTAGCAAATGTCATTAGATATTATTAGAGATGTCATTAGTTATAGAATTTATTGGAAATAAAATCGAATGTGATTCTTAAGGGGGGTGAGATATATTCCACTCAAATAATTACGTCAAATTCATGTGTTATAGGACTGATCCATCCGTCCTATAATAAAGAATAGTATACCAATAATACAAATACATAGATGTAACAAATACATACCAATACAACAAATACATTCTGCACTTATAACAAATACAAACCTATAGATATAACATTATTTGAAATTTTTAAAAGTGTTTATGTATTTTTATTCTGTATTATGCAAATAGAACATATGGTCTATTTTTTCCTTAATTTATATTAATTTGCATGTTATTTGAACATTAAAAATGATTTGTCTATATAAATTCATCAGTTAGTTTCCGCTGATAATTTTGCGTTGATAATGATTAGTGTAACCTATTTGAACTGACATAGTAAACCGTTATTTATCGCTAGTTATCTCCTTATATTTATTTATTTTTATATTCTCTATTTATATATCAGTAGAAAGTCGAAAGATTTAAATGTATATTTACGTTTTTCCTTTTTCATATACTCGTAAGTAGAATATAATATAAAGAGAAAGTATTGCGATGGTGTGGAAAATTCGATTTTGATATTTTGATGGAATTTAACGTTTTTGGGTTCTCTAAGTCTAATAATTGGTTCCTAAGAAAAGTCAGTCAAGCGTCTGTCGTTTGTAGTTTGTGCAGACGCGTAGAGCGTGAATGACATTGCCGAATTTTATGAAATTTGGCATGCAGGTGTAGAAAAATCATAACCAAGACCTATATCGTGAACTTAATTTTAGCTCTAAATTTGGGTGTACTAACGCCAAAAACTCTAAGAAAAACGTGAAAATAGATTATTAACCATTGATGGTATAAATAGATTTGGTTAACATGAAAAGAACAATAATTATAGTCCAGGAGATAGCGTGCAAAAAAGTGTCTGACTAACATCAAGCTAGAATTTTGTATACAAGTCAATCTTTTAGCGCCTTTTAAGAATATGTGGTCGGCTTAGTTCGTCTGCAGGACATAGCTTGGCAATAGGGGTTTGAAAAAAACAAACAAGTGGAGAGCGGCCATGTCTCACCAATTATGGTGAACAATGTGATTTTCATGATCCTGAGTACAGAATTAGTTAGTAGACAAAAAATCAAGTCGATGTTATTTTCACATTTGATAGGTCGGTTATTCAAATATTATTAAAAATCAACGTGGTCACCTGTCAAGGGACAAACTAACATCGACTTGATCTTTGGTCTACTAACTAATTCTGTACTCAGGATCATGAAAATCACTTTGTCCACCATAATTGTTGAGACATGGCCGCTCTCCACCGGTTTGTTTTTTTCAAATGCCTATTGCCAAGCTATGTCCCGCAGACGAACTTAGTCGACCACATATTCTTAAAAGGTGCTAAAAGATTGACTTGTATACAAAATTCTAACTTGATGTTAGTCAGACACTTTTTTGCACGCTATCTCCTGGACTATTACTATCTGCATAACTTAAAACTAAATAAAATAAATAAACAATAATAAATTTATAACAAAAATAATGAAAATTTAAAATACTTATTTAATCTAATAGAAATTTACCCTGGGGAATGGTAACTTTATCTAATGTCACTATTATTCACTGTGTAGCCTGATTACTTGGACACAAATTCTATTCGCTTCTTTCTAGCGCATCTCTCTTAACGTCGATTCTCCGCAACACTTGTTCATCTCACTGTCCCATCTCGCTTAGGCCAATGGGAGTCCATTTAATAATTTTTATTGACTATCTTCCGTCGTTTTTCATAACTAAGTTTGGTTTGCCATCTGATCCATTCGTTCGTGTTATTTTCGTTGCAACCTATTTTCAGAATGCTCCTTTCCATTCGCCTAACTGTAACACAAAGTTTTTTAATGATAGTCTTCGTTAGGTTCGCTCCAGGCCTCACTGCCATAAATCATGACAGGTATCACTATAGTAGTCCGTAATTGAAATTTAGCTTTAATCTCGGTATCTTTAATTTGTACCGTTTTTTTTTTTTTTTTTTTTTTTTTTTTTTGTATAAAGCTTCTCCATCTAAGTCCGATTCTCCTTTTTACTTCCCTTGTCACTCAGTCGTCTTTAAAAATGATCTGACTTGAATTGTTTAAGTCCTCCTTTTCCTTTACTTTTATCGACTGTGATTGTTGCGTTGCAATTTATATTAATGTTGAACATTTTGGTTTTTTCTCAAAAACGGTTCCGACTTTAATCCGATTTTGATTAAAAAATCTAAAATATAGCCCATTTAAATACGAATCTAACGATATAAGCCGTTTTCCCGGCTGTTATGTTTTTATGACAAATTGTTATTCTTCTGATAAATTTTGTTAAAATGTTCATAATAATTAAATGTAGCTACGAAGATTCGGATTCGAAACGTAATAAATGGAAAACACTGGGCTAAGTAACTATGAACTCGTATATGAGAAAGTTTGTCTAAGCTGGGATGAGATTGAAATACTCTTTTTTCCGTGGTAGGCTGTGAAATAGTAACTTTAGAGCCTAAAAGACATAGCTAAAATCCATTTTTTCATTACGTGGACTTAAAAAATCTTTTCATTACTCCTAGCTGTAAAGAAAAAATCTTTTACGTCCTAGGAACTAAAAGATTTTTTATGTCCGGCGGGTAGTTGTCAAAACTTCCGTTAGTACCGCTGCAGTCTTTGTAGAAATGCTTCTAGTACGATTAAAATCCGCTAGATGTCAATGCGTTTTATTTATCTTTTCTTATAGTGTAACCTCTTTTTAAGGTTTCTTTTTTTAAGTCTTAAGTATGTACTAATATTTCTTATTATTATATATTGATTAGTGATATATTGAATATTTTTCACTGTTTGCTACCTCGGAAAAAATAGCATATGCTACGCGACTGTGAAGTGTTTTTTCTTTGCCTTGGCAATATTTACTGTCTCGCTTCGCTCGACAGTAAATGTAATTGCCGCGGTAAAGAAAAAACTCACTTCACAGCCTAGTAACATAATATACTATTATTAATCTATGCTTACATCTTTATGAAGTCCATTCTTAGTTTGGCTCAATACTCTTCATTTTATACTTTAAATAGGGGTATTTTCCCCTTTAGGTATACAATTTTTGAAATTGCCCTTTTGTCAGACTTCAATATTCTTTTATAAATTATCCTACCAAATACTATACTTCTTTTATAAGCTTTTCAAAGAATTGGTGTGAATTATTAAGGTCCTAAGGAAACCCACTTGGTTTCAAATACTTATATAGCCGCCATTTTAAATCTAAATGGCCAAAAAACGAAGATTACACTACATTGAATTCTTTGAATTATAATTGAATCGTCTGATTCTCGTCATATTCTCTGCATTTTGATAATGCTAGTGTACACGACGTACATGTATTTGATTTATTGCTTCCGAGTTTACCGAAGGTAACGGAAGCATTGTGTTCACTTTTGAGAACGAAAAAATTTATGTCTCCGATTTTAAAAATTCCAAGACAGAAATCCGTTTCAGACATCAGGGAACATTATGGTCTCGTGTCCGTCTCGTGTCTGTCTTTCTGTCGGTCTGTGGTTCGCGAATCCTGAAACGTGTGACGATAACTTGAGTAAATGTCGACCGATTTTGATTAAATTTGGTAGAAATGTTCATTTGATCAATACTCAGGACGATTTCGTTGGACAACGTTATCTGTCCAAGCGTTCACTCGCAACGCTCGCGTAAACATGAACTTATAATTTAAATTTGGAATTTTAGATCGGGGAAAAAATCAAACTTCATCTATTTAATGAGACAAACATTTTTTTCAAATACAATTTTTTAGTAAAACCAACAGGCGACACACTATGAAATGTTAAAGATCGCTAAAACTATATTAATAGTTTTTACCATATAACAATAAAGTAATATAACAATAATGTTAATGTTAATATAACCATACAGTGAATGATAGGATGCGAGGAAGCTATGTGCCACACTAATTGGCAGTCTATTTTGAGTTGTACTTTTGAATGCTAGAGTAGTTGAGTCTAAAAGGAATTAATAGCCTTACTTTTGCGATGTTGCTTTCTTTGGGTCATTCGCAAGTTGACTGGCTAGTCACTTGATGGCGCATATGTCGACCCCCGTTCCCATGCAGCCTTGAGAATACATTTTCTTTGCTTTTTATTAATAGTTTTTAGGAAACTGTTCCCCTGAATATAAGTACACCTTCTGAATGTAATCTAAATTAAACTCCACTCGTTTGCATTGACTACAAATGGTAGTTTTTAAGACAATTTTTAATGACCACTTTTTGAACTTAAGGGATCTTAAAACGTACAAATTTGCCAAAATCTAGTTATTATGCCACTACACTGCAGAAACTTGTACACCAGTTTCTCTTAATAGGTATTCTTAAGTCCTTCTGAAGATTTGTTTCTATGAATTGAGGATTAAGCAGAGCGAGGCACCCCCTAAGGGGTTATCTTTTCCCACGCTTTAAAGCTCTGATTTATGTTGGTCATTAATGACCACACCGTACTCGCTTCTGCGGTAAAATGTACAGAGGTATAAGTGTGAAGTGGCTAGTAAAATAGGTCTAAAGTCTAAAATATGACCTAATTTCTAAGGAACAAACAAGCGATTCGTCCTACCAGCTAACTAGTACAAGTCCTTGTAAAGTAAAAAATAAGTTTACTTTTAAATTCTAGCAAAGAAAACTATTATTTACATTAGAATTTTTTTAAACTCTTTATTTTGATTTTTTTGTTTACAGAAGTAGTGCTGTTCTGTGTAAATTTAACTCACGGACAACATTTTTATTTGGATAGATTTAACGACTTTGACTGGAACCTTACCAAGGTATTATTATTCGTTAATTTAAATATATACTCGCATTATAAATTTAAATAGAATTATCATTTTTATAGATTAATTTGTAATTATTAAACACCTATAAAGTAAATTACCTAATTGTGAAGCAATCCACAAATGACAATACACATGGAAATGTAACACGAGTATAAGAAATAAAAAAAATATTGTACTTAAATTTTGAACTAGGGTGGGAAAAGTCTGAAAAGTGATGCAGTTTTTTTTTACTAGAGGTTCCTTAAAAAATTACCTCCATCATGACAGTAATAAGTTTAATTAATTTCTTAATAGTTATTTCATTATATTATTGATACAGGCAGTTGGGGAAAGTATAAATGACAATGTAATAATATCGCCGATCAGCGTGAAGCTGGTGCTAGCTATGCTATATGAAGGCGCTGAGGGTGACACCTACAAGCAGCTAGAGGAAGTTCTGGACTTGAAGCGTTATGATAAAGCCATGAGAACTTTAGGATTCTCTAATATACTTCGCATGCTTCAGGTAAGTTTGCTACGTATTTCCTAGTAAAATATAGCATTAAATATAATTTGTGGTAATATACCACTATAATTGGCTCAGTCTGCTCGGAGTGTAAATGGTAGTTTACCTCAAAACCCGGTTAGTCTAGAATGATTTTAAAGTTTTTTTTAAATTCTCTTTTTAGGCTGCCATGCCAGATCAAAGTTAAAAAAGTAAAAATGTGTACTGATGATTTTTTGTGAGCTGATGGGGCTGATATGAATTGGTACAAAAAAGAAACCAAATATATATTTGTACTCCTCTTTCATAACAACCCACATGCCGCCGGTAAAAAAAAATAAATAAATAAAAAAAAAAATAAATGCAACCCTTAAACTTTAACCCACTTAACATAAAATCTGCAAAGATTTAAATTTTTGAGCTTGGTATATCCAATAAAAGTATATACCAGTGGCGTAACTATGGGCCCACATTGCGGGGGGCCCGGCCCCCAAATCCAGAAATTACTGGAATTACTCTCCTTTCCCAACGTCGAGGGGCCCCCAATCCTGAACGCAAGAGGTTTTTTTTTTTGCTCATCAATTTGTTTTGGCGAGGGGCCCCCAATGGTCTAGCTACGCCACTGGTATATACTTTTAGAGATTAGGTTCGATAAAGACAGACAAGCGCAGGAATTTTTAAGGTTCCTCGTTAAATGCAAACTTTAAATACCTACTTGAAAAATGTATATGTTAGTTACAATAAAGAACACAAGCCATTACTTGTAGTATCTTTATCACATTTCAAAATATCAAAAAAACTTAATTAACTGTTGCCTGGACTAAATATTGTGTTATTCCATTAATCGGGAGCTTATTCTGACCTTTACTTCTAATTATTTACTTCTCCATCATAAGAAGAAAGAGGTGGTTTTAGGGTTCATAGAAGGAAGTTTTTATTCTGATGTTCTCTTGACTAAGAGGACAGCTTCAGCAGAAGGATGCCAGGACGAAGGTTATTTGAGAGATTTGTTACATTTAAAAAGTATGCCAAAGAAAGGTTCTTGGATAATCTTCCAAAGAGAAGCAGGTTACTGAGATCAAGTATAAATAAGATATTTTGAGACATAATCTAAAATATCCTCAGTGCAGGTATAGGTACATAGTGTTGTTTAGTGCTAGGATAGAAAGTTTTTTTTTTTTGCAATTATCAGCAGTACAAATGAACTTTGGCAGTTTTGGAGTCTTAACAATCTAACTATTTGAGATATATTTGTGTTATTTAATATATCAACTTTAAAACTTTACATAACTAAGAACGTTTTCATTTTCAATATTAATACCTCTAGCAAACATATAGATTGTTAGAAACACCTGGAAACAAGCAAGTTATACAATAAAAAGGTTTAAATACAACTTAAGGTTTAAATACAACTTTAAGTGCTTCTTTCTAAAAATCTATGATTACATCTGAGTGCACTCAGGATGGCCCTAAAAAGCCCTGTGAAGGTAAACTTTTAAATCTTAGATTGGAACCCCCATTTTGTATGTCAAGATAGTGCATGAGAGGTCAAATCTTTATCATACAAAATGAAAAGTAGTCTTTGTCAAAAACTACCTGAGTTATGTACTTTTAAAGTTTAAATATTACTCGCATTGGCGTCACCCGTGGAGAGGAAGAAATCTAAAACACTAATGTGTAATAGGTTTCACAATAATGTTTAATCTGATCTTTAAATCCATACGTTAACCTAAACTATACAGATTTTGCATATTATGTTCTGCGGGTATACCAAACTCAATGTTTGATAGTCCCGCTCAATGTTTGATATAATTAATGTGCATATCAAAATTGTAAGATCAAAACATATTCTTGTTTCATATTTTGGAAACCTGTGGTGTCTTTAGTCTTTAGACCACTTTCCTCAGTCATACTTGAATTTTAAAGTCTCATTACTTAAGCAGTTTTTGACAAAGATCACTTTTCCGTTTGGTATGATAAATATTTGACCACTCCAACCCAAATTTGACATAATAAATGGGGGTTCCACTAAGATTTTGAAGTTGCCCCACATAAGGCTTTTTAGGGCCATCCATAAGGCACGCAGGGGGGGGGGGGGGGCATGTGCCCCCCCCCCCTCCCCAAAGCCAAAGACCTAATATTTATCAAAATTTAAGTATGCAATTCCGCAGCACATGTTAAAAGGATAGTGTTAAGTGATAGTAAAAAAAAAAAAAAAATTATATACCTAGTTTTTCCCGACATATCGTCGGCACCATTCTAAACTCACGAATATGAAACCCCTACTTTTCAGGAGAGAAACAAAAAGGAAAAAAAAATGTTCTAGATAAAGTAGGCCCTTTCATATATAATCTTTTGTTTTTATGGACTAAGTTAATCAGTTTTAAGTGCAATTTAATATTCTAGGTTCATTTTAGCTTAATTATTGATAGGATTGGAGAAATATTATATTCGTGACTTTACAATGCATACAAATTTTTTTGAGATATTTGTATTTTCGAGTATAAACTAACGAATATGCCGCATAGTCGTTAGTTCATTAAAATTTTAAGTAAAAACAAAATATTTGACCATGAAACTAACGAATATGGCATATTCGTTGGTTGGATTCTTCATCGATATGGTACACTAACGAATATGCCACATTCGTTAGTTTACAACACGGAAACGAAATTTTAAAAGGTTAATTAATTATGTCGAATCTGCCACATTCCGAGCTCTACTGCATTCAACATCAGTGTTTTGTTGGGGGATGCATTAAATGAGACAAGAATTATAAATTAATGCGTGTTACAAATATTTTTAAGAATGTCCATTTAGCTGCATTCCATAATATAAATTATCATATTATTGAAACAGATGACCAATCAAACCATCCATCTATTAATAAAATATAAGTCAAATTGCATAATATCTCATAAACTAAATGAGATAGAGAAATTGGGCGAAGGGGCAATTTTAAAGAGCATAAAAAATCCTTTTAATATAACTCATTAATTTTCAAATTATCAGCTTTTATTTTTAAGGACCACGAAATTCCAGAGCTTTTTTCTCTTAATTGAGTGAAGTTAGAAGTGGGGCGAATTCAGGAAAAACTTCTGCTTTTCAGTGTCAGTTGTGGATTCTTTTAGGGTAATAAAAAATCTTTTATCTTTTATTATACGCAGATTTCTTTGAAAATTCGCTCATTAAGTCATGGTGCATGACTGAACTTTTTCTATATATCCTGAAGGATCAATCACACTTTGATATAGAGTATTTGAGGGTACTTATAGAGTATTGAGCCAATATTCATACATTAAAAAAAATAATTTTAGAGCGTTTTCCCGGTAAAAGGACTTACATGGTTAGATTTGAAAGAACCTTATACAAAGATTTTTAAACTTTTCATGTTATGTTTAATCACCCAAACACAGGGAAAATTTAGGGAAGCATCGATAATTAATACCTCAAGACCAAGAAGTTTAACATTTTTTTTAATGGAAAAGCATATGTGGGTTTTAAATAAAAAGGGTGGAAGCTCTAAGTTCAAATATACAGTGACCCTCGATATAATGCTTCAAGGTGTGTTATGGTAAAAAGCGTATTATTTAAGAATTTTAAGGATAATCGTCCAAAAATTTAATGTATATAAAAATATACATCAAATAATGTGTTTGTGTGTGTGTGGAATATTGTCTGAAGAAAGGTCTGAATAGGCTTGCGATTAATTGATTCTCTGAACTAACATTATTTAATATCAATCATTCGAATTTAAAAATGTTAAGAAAAATCCCAGATGTTAGACACTCTAACATGGTATAAACATAAACCATCAAAAAGTCGAAAACATTAATTTGACAGATATTTTGTAAAATGTGTTTTTAACTAATGTTACACACATAAAAGTATACAGTTTATTAAAAAGAGCTTCCCCCAAAACTACGTGAAAACCATTAGAATGTATAATTGCTTTTTCTTAAACGGTTCCGATTAAAATATTTATGTCTATTGAAAATGTGAAAATGTAGTCGCTTTTCTTGGGAAAAAAATAGAAAAGAAAAAATTGTTGACATAAATATAAAAGAAGTAGGACAACTATGACAAATAACAGTTAGAGTGAAGTAGAGAAACTATTACAATAAATACACACACATACTCATACACATAAATAAATTAAACATGTGTGTGTAAAAAGAAAAAAGTCATATTACAATTGTGTCGTTGACCCCTAGATCCCATTATTGTTTCTATTATTATTATTCACTATTACATCAGAAACTACATTTTCTTTGGTTTCAATAAAAAAAAAAGAAATTTAATTGTTGTTTGGTGTTAGGGAAAAATAAAACGCTCCTTTTAGCGATATTTCGACCCCTCCTTGCCTTGGGTCATTCTCAAGCTGTCTGACTAGAAGATTACGCTACATTGAAATTTTGTACTTCAAATTGAAAAAAAAAAAAAAAAAAAATGAAACTTAATGAATCGTCTGATTCTCGTCGAAATCTCTGAATTTATATACAGTTTAACTATTATAGAAGCAATTAGTTTAGTTATTATAGAAGTCTTAAAGATAGCATGTACAATTTATTTCCCGGTTACTTCTATAATTTTTTCAATCCTTCTTTTTACTTGTTCTTTCTCTTTGTGTTTAGAGAGTGTAATAAACTTTATCTAAATGCAGAGATTTTGAAAAAAAGTTTAAAAAAAAAAATTCAAATTTAATTACAAAATTTCAATATAGTGTAATCTTCTAGTCAGTCAGCTTGAGAATGACCCAAGGAGAGGTTGAAATATTGCTAAAGGGAGCGATTTATTTTTTTCTTAAGACCAAGCAACAATTAAATTAATTAATACAAGGAACCAACTACTCTACTTACTAAAAAATAAATATATGATAGGTTTTTATTTTGGACTTAGCCCTTTTAAATGTTTTTAAAGCAATTAAATATTTCTTTTAAATTATGTATCCGTAACAGAGTTAATTTGGAGTATAATTAAGAAGTGGATTGTAAAGTAAACTTGTAGGGTGATTAATTAATATAGGATCGTAATTTAATTAACTTTTTAGATATTTTAAATTTATTTAAATGTTAAGTAACTTTTCATCTGATATGACTATTTTTTTTAGGAAGAAAGTCCTGACTATGATTTAGACATCGGGACTAAGTTATTTTTCGACAAGAATACTCAGTTAAATGATTCTTACAATCAAACTTTGACTCGCAAGTACAACGCATCTTTTCAACAAGTAGACTTTTCAAAACCTGATTTGGCTGTGAAGGCTATTAATAAATGGGCTGCAGTAGTTACTAAAGGACATATTAAAGAACTAGTATCAGAAGGTAAGCTATAAAGCAATTTTGATTTAATCTTTTTACTTTTCCTCACTTCCGAAAGTGTGAAAATAATTATTTTCGACCAAACCCAAGATTTCAACGGAATCATCCGTTTTGGGTGTTTTTAAGATAATTTTACTGGTTTTTAGCTAGATGTTTGTCTGTTTCAAGCATTGCTCCATAGCTTTTAAGTTGGAGAGTTGAAACTTTAAGCAAAATAAGTCTTTACATTTATTTCTGCTGTCTCGAAAATCAAAAATGTTTAACGTTATTAACAGTCAATAAAAATTGAAAAAAAAAAAAAAATCGTAATTAATATAAAATGTTGCTATTGTGCTGAAATTAATACCAATTATACTTATTTATTAGACAAACATTTCCACTGGATTTCTGCTACCCTTTTGAAATCATCGACTTTTGAACTTTTAAACTTTAATCCAAAATAATTTCGGAATTATTTCACCAATATCATCAAATGATATCTATAGAAACTATTTTATATAAAGTGCAAAATGTAACAAACTAGATCAAATTAAATTGAATAGTTAAACAATTATAAGCGTTTATATTTTCTAAAGGGGTAAATTCCTTTGATACATTAAAGAGTTTGTACATTATGAAATATTTAATACTTTTATTTTATCAGTTTTTTGTGATTTATATGTTTAAGTTCAGTGAGAAAATGTTCCGAGACGCCCCAGGCCCTGGGTCCTATTTTGTTTTACTTTCACACAATTGTAAAACAATATATTTTGGATTAAAATCAAACATACAAATTAAAAACAAGTAATAAATTAACTTTTGACCTCCTTGTTTGAGGAAAGTCTCTTAGTACAGTATCTTGATTTTGAGTTTAAAGTTAACTTTTTAGTTTCAGTTATTCTAAAAAATTAAGTTAAAAGTACTTAAGTAGCCCTAATTGCTCTCTAAAGAATATTTTTACGATCCTATTTTTATTTAAGATGGCGTCCATTTAAATATAAAATTTGGCATAAGTTTATTTTCAAGTTAATTTTACCTTAAAACATAAACAGCTTTTGTGAACGTGTTTTCCAATCATTCATTTTGATTCATGAGGGTGGATATACGTCTATTTGAAAGCGTCCCCACACTAACATGATAATTATCACACTTCTTCGAAACGCCGAAATAAAATCATCAATTCAATTGGTACAACAATTTTTATAATATATTTATTACTAAATTTTGATTTTCCGAATTTTTATTTCAAAGGGTTCAAAGTAAGAATAGACTGCCAATTAGTGTGGCATATAGCTTCCTCACATCCTATCACGTACTTTATTGATTTTATGCTTTTACAAGCCATTATTATCTAATTTATTTGTTTCCCCCGGTTTTTTTAATACGTCGAAATAATTTAGATGAATTAAAGTATCAATTAAGCAAAAGTTAAAGAGCGCAGACGGTTGAAATTAGTCTGGTGCTATCTGCGGTCGACTTCGACAAACCATCCAAATTTTATGAGCACTTTTGAAGATATAGGTGTAAATAAATGTATGTTTGTGCGCATGATGAAGAGAAACAAATAGGCGCAGAAGGTTAAAATAGGCGCTCATTGAAATGGGGCCAACAATGGGCTTATTATGATCTACCATACAAATTTCACGGATAATGTTGGTTCGCAAAAATTGAGCAACAGACAGACCGACAAACAGATGCGAATCCAAAATGTTCCCTGATGCCTAAAACGAATTTCTGTCTTGGAAGTTTTGAAATGGGAGACATAAAATATTTTCGTTCTTCAGAACGATCACATAGCTTCCACCTTCGGTAAGGTTGGAAGCAAAAATGAAGGTGAAAGAGTTTTCCTTATGTTGTAAGGACCCTTCAATAACACTCATATTAGATTTTAACCCAGATAGAGGAGAGGACGCGGGAGGGATAGAGGTATAATAGAGGAAAGGGTACAAACTCTTCTCTTAGGAAGTTAAAACTTATTTTAGGCTTTTTCGTTTTGTCATAATCAATAATTTACGAAGTGTTTCAAATTGCCATTTATTTCATTTCACTGTTAATTTGTAGAAAGTTGTATAAAATATACATAATCTTGATTAGCTTATGAATTTTAATGTTTCTTGGCGGGAGAGGTTATAAACCTTTCAAATTAAAAACAAAATACTGTAAACATAACTCAAATGCACGGAATTCAGGTAGTATGGATATAATTAACTAATATAAAATATAAGCAGGACTAAAATAATAGGTATGAATTATTTTAAGTCATTTTAATTTTATTTAAATAATAATAATAATAATAATAATAATAATAATAATAATAATAGTGTACTAGAATAAAAAAACAAAAAAAAACAAACAAATAACATTCATTTTTGTGGAGTTATTTAAATTAAACGATTAACGCTGATTTTAAATGAGGATATAATGTTGCAGCTGATGCCAAAGACAGTGTTGTTCTGTTACTTCTTAACGCCATATATTTTAAAGGAAAATGGCTTCAACCGTTCCCAACTAACCAAACTACTACGGATTTATTTTATCTTTCTCCTTCTGAAACTGTTGAGACTGAATTCATGAACGCCGTTCAGACTCAGAAGTATGCAGAGTCCTCCGAACTTGGTGCTTCTCTAATAAGACTTCCCTACATGGTATTGATCTCATTAATTTTATATTTTTTGGAATAATAATTATTTAATCATATAACAAGAAATATCAGTTTATCATGAGACCAAAGAAAATATAATTATTTATAAAATATTTCTTTTTGCTTACATAATTTTACACTTATATGTTTCAGGGTGAAAAATTCTCTATGTATATTATAGTACCTGAAGAGGCCGATGGCTTGGACAATCTTATAAAGAAAATTACCCCTACTATTTTAAGAGAACTTTTATGGCATACTATGGAAGAAGTAGAAGTCCACATCAGTGTTCCTAAATTTAAATTTAACTTTGCTACATCACTAAGACCATTTTTGGAAAAAGTAATATACTAAATACTATATAATATAATTAATATACTAAACGTAATAACTAAATTATCAAACTTTCGATTCTTTGTTTTATTGTAATTACGAAAAATAATATTATTATGTTTAATCCCGTTTGGAATTTAACAATAATGATTTTTTGTCTTGAGGAATATAAGTAAATACATTTTTATTCTTTAATAGTTTAAATTATTTATTCGCTTCATTTTAGTGAGAAAAGCTCAAATTGCGAACTAGAGTTCATTTACTTTAAACATCAAAATCTGATTTACAATTATCAATATAAAATAATGATACAGTGGTCGAGATCAGAATTTATTATTAATAATTATTAATATTGGACCTTGTGTAATAAACCGATCAGCTCATTTTATTTACAATGTGTTTGTAATTGCTTATTATTAATTATTGAGACCCAGAGAGATTATGTCTTAATTTAGTTTTTTATTTGTTTAAATAATTAGAAATAGGTAAAATTAGTATTTATTATTGAGAGATTATGTTCCAGAGACGATTATGTCTTTATTTAGTTTTTCATTCATTTAAATAATTAATAATAGATAAAAATCAAACTTAATTTTTATTATAAACTTGATCAGTAATGCCATAAAACAAATGGAGGAAGGATATATGTTGACCAATTAGAGTGCCGACATACAAGCTAAATAAAGACCTAAGTACTTCTTTCATGTTGAAATTAATTGTCAATACCAGAGCTTTTTACTGGAATTTCAACTATAACCAAATAAGTTGAGCGTCATGTTTGGACCTTGATTTCAGGTGTAATGCAAGTACACAACCAACCGGCTATGTAGGTCCCTTTTATGTTCTTATCCTTTTACATATTTGAAAAATATACAGTTCAGGCTCCACGCTTATTCACAGATACGCATGCACTTTATGCAACTTAAATATGAAATAATGGGGTCATAAGCCCATGAATTAAGCCTTTTAAATTTGTTCTCAGTACACACCACATATTACAGTATACAAATGCAGTATACAAGTGCCATATACAGCGTATCATCATATTATTACACTTATTATTACATTATTAATTAATAAATTTGTTGTTTTGTTTTCAGTTGGGTTTACGTGACATGTTCAGTGAGAAAGCAAATCTTAATGGAATAACAAAAGATAAAACTGACAATTTAATGGTTTCAGACGTCATACAGAAGGCTGGTATTGTAGTTAATGAACAAGGCAGTACAGCATACGTTGCTACTCGTAAGTATTCTTCTGGTTGTGATGCTGTCATCAGCATTGAGTGCTAATAAGGTCTTACTTTAGACTAAAACAGAAATATTGGTAACTTAGTTAAAGAACTTACCTTAGAGTATTTTTATTAGTGGTTATGAGAATAAAAATATTAGGAGTCTAATATGTTTATACATATTAAATAAGTGATATAGTTTAAAATCATTAAATAAATTAAATATCTAGCTAGTAACGGATTTAGTCGGTAATACACTTGTGTTCTATGGTTTAACTAGTGATTTCATAAAATAGTGGACTATACTCCTTTAAAGATAATAAAGTAGATAATGGGCTGACATATTTTGCAATTGTTTTAATGAACTTCATGTGCTGAAGGGAAGAATTAAGTCTAAAGAATGTTTTAAGCCAAGCTAAAATTATGAAATTAATGATAGCATGCGGTTGTCAGTAAATCTCATATGCTTGTAGACAGATAAATCTCATTGTCGAAGCCTTTGTACGGATTACAGTCCATATTCCAGTACCTGATGTTAACAGTGGAAGAAGCGAAGCCGGATCTGTTTTAGCTGTTGTCATGGACGAAACAGACCAAGGATTCTCCATTTTAAAAAAGCAAAGTCCTTATTTAATAACATATTCTTGGTCCCGTTCAGTATCCGTGGAAAAAAATGTATTACAAGGTGCCTAATATTAAAAAATTCGTCAAATTACTCCGGTCTATTGCTAAAGTTAACTGACATGCGTTCATGCAAGAAACAAAGTGACATCATAAAATGTATTGTTTTTGTAAATTTTCTTTTTGAATTTTCTATGTGCTTGGAAATGTCTTCCATATACATAGATTTTTATAACTTCAAGGAACTTCCATACCAAATTTGAAGACTATGCGTTGGTCCCAAAAATCGGACTGCGCGTTTAGTGGTGACAAACAAATTTACAGACAGACATACGAATACCGAGTTAAACTGAGACCTCGCTCTGCTCGGTCAATTATTTTCACCCTTTTAAATAATGTAACCAAGCGAACCCCAACCATATGGATTCCATGTATGCGTAATGGCAATCGTCAAGTAAAACATACCACTGTAAATCTAAGGCTACAGTATTTCGATAGATTTTTGCGAGTGGCAGATATTTTTCAATAGAAGTATAAAAATAATTAAGTAACAATACAATGCTTTATTACCTTAAATTATTGTACAAAATAAACCGTCATTAAAAATTAAATTCTGCTCGATGACACTAATTATGGTGACTGGATCTTCCTATGGTCTATACTGTTACCGCTATTCTTTACAAGTGAGAAGAAAGTAGATAAAACAGTGTCCTCGTCAACTGGTATGGTTTTAAAATGCCTAAAAAGAATTTCTGCTAATTGGGATTTATTGATTCCATGTGGAGTAACAATACTAAAGAGTCTTTTGTATTTGCACAAAGTCTTAAAGGAAAGTTTATGGAAAGCAGTCTTAAGTACTTCACTGTCTGTAAGGCCATTGGTGGAGGGTATAACGAATCCGTTGCATCGATTGTTAGAGGTGTTTGGGGAGTCATCGGAATGAATCATTCTTTTGTGGTAATCGCAAATGAAGTTATGTCTAGCTCTCGAATCAAACTTCAGTCTGAGGTTGAGTCTTCGAATCCTTCTTTTGATTCTTTGAGAATAATGAGCTGCTCCTGCAATTTGTCGGCATCGAACCGACTCTTCAAGGAGGCAACACATGAGATTGGGCTTTAGAAATTTTCGATCGTCACCAGGAATCATTTTGAACTACTCACTGTGAATGTAAAATATACAAGTGAATAGAGCTGTTTCTACAAATTTTTAAATATTAATTATTAAAGAACAAAAATAATCACATATAATTATTTCATATTTTTTTATTATTAAATGTGGTGACCGCATTGAATCAGTTAACCTTATCTGCCGATCAAGTTCATTTTAACCGTATGTAATCTGTACCAATCTACAGAACAGTAATTATTGCTTTTGTAAAAAGATTTACTTTTAAAATATATAGCGATTACATATTATAAAGTAAACAGGTTAATTTTAATTGGTATTAATTTAGTATCTAGTTATTCTTTTTAGTTTTTTAAGTCATTAGTAGAGTGAAATCAATCGATTTTTTTTAATGTACTAGACTGGTAAAAACCCTCAAATTTTGGCTTAGCAACCTAATAACTTAATTTCAAATCTTTGGTCAAAAGATTGGGATTAACCATTTATTTATAATAGGGTTGCCACATTTCAAAATGATGGGAGGATGAAGAATGCTTATTATATTCATAATTTATTATAGAATGAAAATATTTCAGGAATTATAGGTGACTCTTCTAGATCTTTAATAGGTCTAATAGGTAGTAACTGTAGTAAAAACAATATTACACCTTTACAACCTACAAATGCCCCTTTGAATTTAATCTTAGTGATAAATTAAATTTTAGTCTTCTGTGTAGAGCTGTAGAGGACTATCATCGTTTTTTTCCCTGACTTATTTAAATTTCTTTGAATGTGGATTTATTGATGCCATGAGTATTAGTTTTCGATCACAACCTTCACCTTGACCATTTGCACATAATTGAGTACTTATGACAAAACACCATCCTACAACTCCTTTAACTGTCTTTCCAGTTTTATGCAATTTAGCTATATGTAGCTAATTGCAAATACATGATATGTCATGTAATTGTAATTTGTATTGTAATCAATTTGCTGTATAAAAAATGTATACATATGAGCTAGTTAATTATTTAATCAGCTAAATACATAGTAAAATGTGTTTAAAACCTTTTACTTACTGCGGGGTACTAAAGGGAGACGTAATGCACCAATCTTATAAAATGCGTAAATATTAGTGTAACATATAAAATAATATTATGTACTAATTGTAAGCTTTTAGGTGAACAAATGGAAACAAACACAAAACAATCAATTGATTTAAAATGTTTGACGTGTTATTGTTCGTCTTCGGTCGTCTAAAAATTAGCAAATAATAGTAATAAATATGAAATGTTACTAAAAATTAAAAAAAAAAAAATTATGTTCCGCGATTTTGTAAATACAAATGAAAAACAAGAGAATAAATGTTATATGTTACGAACACTGTAATTGATTTATACTCGTAGTCATCACCATATTAAAAGCTCCGATAAGCTTGACTAAACGTAAAATAATAATTATATAAAAAAGCAGGAAATTATTTTTTTGTGCATAGAAATTTAATTTTAAAAATTGTAAAGTTGAAAAATTATTTTCAATTAGTCCTTTCTTATTGATAATTTGCGTAAAATTTCTATTATTTTATTAATGTTTAATATTAAAAAAAACTTTTTTAGTCGTGCAATTTTTTTAATTTAAAGTTTAAGATAAAATTTTAAATAATAAATGTTCGAAGGCAAGTTGTAAGTTGTAGTACTTACAACTATTTTGAGATTTTAGATTTTTTTGATACTTTGTGCCACGTGCATTCGCTCTTGATCATATCCTTCGCGGTTACCAATTTCAAGTTTAAATTTTAACATCATTATTACACAATAAAGTTTAAATATCATAGAGTTTAATATATATATTTTTTTTAATATACAATAATGTCTGATACCTACTAAAGTTAATTACATACTATAAAACAATTGAAATTTTATTTTTGCAGAAGTGGATTTGGTATCGAAATTCGGAGAACATGTAACTAATTTTGCCGTAGATCGTCCCTTCCTCTTTTTTATAAATGATGAAAGGACCAATACAGTGGTATTTGTGGGAAAAGTCGTCAACCCGAATCCTTCTGGGAAAGTAACAGAGGTCCAACTGGATGCAATGCCCAACATGAGACCCGTATTAACTCAGCCACACCCTTACCAACCCTTTCGTCAAAACCATTCCCATCAGACTAACACGAATATTGCAAACGGAGTACATAAGGAGGGACAGATCTCAGGAGGTAACCAACCGAATGAAGCTGAATTTTCCAATATCTGGAATACTGGACCTGGAGGCATCCAAGAACACACGAGTAACATGGGAAACCCTGCAGAGCCTGAACTCGAAATGAAACCAGCTTACCCAGACTACCCTGGTAAATAATCAAATCAAATATTATAATATCAAAAGGTTAATATTTTAGAAGCACGATCAACTTAAGTAATTATCAAATAAAATGAATTAATAGGATACACCATATACATTAATTATAAAATATAAAGTTGAACCTTTTTCCTTACAAATTAATACATTTCAACTCTTAAAGGTACGCTTCTTTAGATTGTTACTCGTTACTCCCCTTATAAAGAATACAGAGGGAGTATCAATCTAAAGAAGGTCTACGGAATGTTCTTATTTTGTCTGTTACTCCCCTTATAAAAGCTGAAGAGTAATATTCATTTTCCCCAAAGAAAATTAGACGAAACATCACTTTGTCTTAGTAGTTATTTAGTTAAAGTCAGTTATATTCTAAAAGCACATAGGAGAGTAACAATCTAAAGAAGTAACCTTAAAGGATTCAAACTTAACGTAAAACAATAAAAATAAAATAAATTCTATATATCTAATCAGAGTTGAAATGATGTGTTTTTAAATGCTCTCATTGGTATCTTTTCCGCTTATAGGGTAAAGGCACCTAATATGTATAGCGTGTTTTGGCAATTGGTTTTACCCCCCAAATAGTGAATTTTGTAGCACAAAAAAAACCTGGTGATAGATTAACTACTTAAGTGTAATGAGCCAACGCTACAATGACAAATAATTGAACACAAGACTACTGAAATTTTTTAAAAGGAAAAAATCCTAAAATGATAATGAAGCTATTCGCCTCTTAATATGGCATACCAAGAAGCCCTAATATGAACTCACAGCAACGATCTTGTTTTTATCACCGTATTAATGCAAAATAGTTATCTATAGCAGTTTTAGGAAATTAATACTTTTATCTATGATAATGCTGAATGTTAGATCGCATCGTTGTGAAGGGATCCTTAATATGGTATAGGCCGTAATCGAGACCATTTCAAATGCCTTATTTGGGGAAATCTTGTTTTTTTTTGTCAGTTCTTCCAAAAAATAAACAATAAGTTGAACACATAAAACTGATGAGTGACCTTAATCTACACAACACACTGAATATATATCTGAAAAAATATATTAGAAAAGTAATTTCATTATATTGGTTTTGATCCATCAAAAGCAAGCACTATTAACTTTTGTTAACACTACAATTGGGAAATGGTTGAATCTTGAGATAACAGTGAGGAGATTAAGATATATCACTATCATCCTAGCAGGACTACGGTATAAATACTTCGTTGAGTCATTCGCTGACAGAAAGCAGCTCTTGGTTCAAAAGAAAACCCTCTTTGCCATATTACCTACCTGTGCCATATTAGGTGACTTTACCCTATTGCTTAATAAAAATTAATAATTCACATAGCTGCCCTACATCATATAAAATAACGCAATAATCTGCGTAGTCGTTAGTCAACTCAGCTGTAATATTTTTACTGGTCTTATATTACTTTGCTTTGTAAGTTTCATCGCACATTTCCGTTTCCCCAATTTTGAACCACTTCCCGTGATTCAATCTTCCCCAAATTTTGCACATAGATACAACTAAGGTGAAGAATACAGAAACCAAAAAAAAAAAAAAAAAAAATGACGTCAAATTTATTTGCTTTTTAAGTTTCATCGCACACCTATTACCCCAATTTTGAACCACTTACTTACCGTCATTCAATCTTCCCCAAATTTTGCACATAGATACAACTAAGGTGAAGAATACAGAAACAAAAAAAAAATAGACTGCCAATTGGTGTGGCACATAGCTTCCTCGCATCCTATCAAGTACTTTATTGATTTTATACTTTTACAAGCCATTTTTGTCTAATTTATTATGTTGTTTCCCCCCAGTTTTTTTTTTTAATCTGTCATAATTGTTTGGATTTTTCAAATAAATGAAAGTATCAATTTTGCAAAAGTTAAAGAGCGCAGATGGTTCAAATTAATCTAGGGCTATCTGCGGACTACTTTCAATAAACTATAAAAGTTTCATACAAATCAGATAAGTACTTCTGAAGCTGGTTCATACTTCGACGAATCAAAATAGTATATAGAGCAAAGATAATTCTATAATGCATTATATTAGTTGATTTAAATTTACTACCAGGTTTTTCTTACTCGCTGTAACTCTAACTCTATAGGTGTAAATAAATGTATGTTTGTGCGCATGTGGAAGAGAAACAAATTAGCGTATAGAAGGTTGAAACTTATATGGGACCAACAATGAGCTAATTATGACCTACCATCCAAATTTAATTAAAATCGGACCTGTAGTTTTTAAGATATGTTGGTTCGCAAAAATTGAACGACAGACCGACAGACCGACACACCGACACACCGACACACCGACGGACCGACAGACCGACAGACAGACACGGAACCAAAAATGTTCCCTGATGTCTGAAACGGATTTCTGTCTTGGAATTTTTGAAATCGGAGACCTAAAATTTTTTCGTTCTTCAGAACGATCACATAGCTTCCGTTACCTTCAGTAAGCTCGGAAGCAAAAAAAAAGAAGGTTGAAAATAAGACCAGTTTTGAAAAATGGCATTTTTATATTAATTGTTGTTTCGATTCTAAAAATATTTTTAATTGAGCTACTTTTATATTATAGTTTATGACTAGTCTGATTTATTTAGGTTATATTTTCGTATAATTTTATTATTTATTTATATAAAAAAAAAAAAAAAAAAAAAAAAATCAAGTGGAGATAGAAGTTCTTATAATAGTTCATACTTCGACGAATCAAAATAGTATATAGAACAAAGATAATTCTATAATGCATTATATTAGTTGATTTAAATTTACTACCAGGTTTTTCTTACTCGCTGTAACTCTAACTAGATCAGTAGCTAAATCAGAGATTTCTGTTGTAGCAATTAGACACTGAGTTTAGTGACAGCAGAATTATTTGGAATGAGGTCAATGATTGTTCATTTGACCTGTGTTAATAATAGTAATAATACCGATTTATGACCAGAGTTGGAATTCTATTATACTATAGCATACCGTTCTCTGACGTCACTTTACTCGTTACTTCGATAAGGATTACGCAATAGCTATATTAAAATCTAGAACAAACTAAAGATTAATATAGTTTTTTAAATTAAATATGATCTGCAGAGTCAAAAAAACAGTTTTATTGAAATCTTGTCTATTATTTAGCCAAATGAAAACTCAACTAAGAGTAATAACCACACTTAATATTTTATTAAACAGACTTGTTCAGTGTGTGTTGGTCTGTTAAGTTACACTGGAAAGAATCATTGATCTCCCTCTCACACAATCACAATAGTCTTCAAATTGCATCCGATAATATACAAAGTAACCTTCGCCTAGAACCTTGGCTAACCTTCACCATAGCACTTGTGCTCCAGGCATTTTTAACCAAACTCTTATTCCTCTGTCCAATACCTTGGCCTTATCCTTAGACCTTCTACTTGGCAGCAACACACAAGAACAAAACGAACTAACATATCAAGACGATGTACGTGTAATAAGTTACTGCTTCATCTTCTGGACTGTAGGTCCAAGATGACCTTCGTTTCCTTCGTTGGAGATCTATCCATATTTCACTATCTCACATTCCATGAATTCTTACTAGATCATCCTATTCCTCTTCTTAAAATTCCTTTCTTTCCGCAATCTCTAAAACAACCCTCTCGACGTCTGAAGAGACAGTGGCCTAGAGACTAATTAAATATACTCACACAAAAAAACTGTAATTATCCTCCTATCTGCTATATATCATTTACATAATTATACTTTACAATATCTAATTAATTAGTATCTACTTTTACCTTTATCTAGTTTTATTATTATTAGGGCGACGCAGCGCGGATGACCACATTTTAAATGGTCACCATGCGCTTAATACTAGAGGTAGGAGAATGATATAAAACAAATTTTAAAGCAAAAATGTGGAAGTTTACTGGATAGAGGTGCATTTTGCTTCCGAGCTTACCGAAGGTAACGGAAGCTAGGGGATCGTTCCGAAGAACGAAAAAATTTTAGGTCACCGATTTCAAAAATTCCAAGACAGAAATCCGTTTCAGACATCAGGGAACATTTTTGGTTCCGTGTCTGTCTGTCGGTCTGTCGTTCAATTTTTGCGAACCACCATATCTTAAAAACTACACGTCCAATTTTAATGAAATTTGGGTGGTAGGTCATAATTAGCCCATTGTTGGTCCCATATAAGTTTCAACCTTCTGCTCTTATTTGTTTGTCATCCACGTGCTCACAAACATACATTTCTTTACGGCTATATCTTTAAAAGTAATCATCTGATTTTTATGCAATTTTTATGGTTTGTCGAAAGTAGCCTGCAGATAACACCTGCCTAATTTCAAGCTTCAGCGCACTTTAAATCGTGCTAAATTAATATGTCTTATACTATAAATAAAGCCGCATGGCTAACTGACTGACTGACTGACATTAATGTTTACCCACTTCCAGAAGAGCTAGAGACTTGCGGTTTACGCCATTTCACGCGCAACGTCCATATTGTGAACAAAAATAAGTATACTAAGTTCACTTTTCCTTCTTCTTCCCCCCTTAAAAAAATAAAAATAGGTGACTTGATTTTTAAGCTGGTTTGGGGGCTTATTGCGGCTAAACGGTAAGTTGTATTAGAAAATGGATAGCACAAGTGGTAACTGATTTTCAAAGATCTACAACTTTAGTCCTATGAGTTTTTGTTGTATCATCATCGGTTGTATACCTTAGATCACATGTGGGCAACCCCCGGCCCGCGGGCCAGATCCGGCCCGTGGCATGTTTTGATCCGGCCCGTGGACATGCAGAGTTTCTACCTTACCAAAACTCTATTAGTTACTTCAAAACATCGAAAGTGGCTGAGTTTTATCAAAGTTTCTTTTTTTAATGCCTAGTGAGTTTTAGAATAAAATTAGACAAAAAACATCACTAGAATTTTTTGAAGAACACGTTTTTTGCTAATACAATTTAGTCCTCTCCAACTGGATCTTTTTTTACTTTAAAAATTTGAATTTCTGGAATAATTTGAATGGTCACTCAAATATTTTCCTAAAAAAAAAAAACTCTTGGAGGGTGTCAAATCTCACAAAATCTTTATCATTCAATATCCTTTCGAACGGTATAATCAACATTGCGATTCCAATTGATTTCATGGAGAAATTCAAGTTCGAATGCAAAAACAAAACGTCACCTACAATACTTTTAGTAGGTACGGTACCTACCAAAATGCTTGGGTGGAACGAGAAAAATCCACAACAATTTTTTCAAATGGGAATTTAATACTTAAAACATTTCGATAGAAAACCACTTTTGGTTAAGAAAAATAGATATATCTATTATAATATTATGATAATGTATCAATGTATCACTTGTGTTTTTCTTTAAATGTATATAGTATTTCTATACTGTGTATCACTTTTTTTTAATTCATATACTTACTACTCGAAATTCCAACTTTGTTTTATTTTAATAAATCCCAATCATAAAATCATTGAAAACAATGGCAATGAATTAAGACAAAGGATCTCACAGGAGAATTTTCTACTATTTTGAAAAATACTTATTCGTACTTTCGAGTTTCTTTTAAAAACCAGGTCATTTTAAAACGCTCATAACAATAAATATCTTATACTCAATTATGATATTCACCATTCATGCTTATTCAATATCTAGCGCATAGCTCACAGTAATTTTTTACATTTGTGTGTTCTACCCCCCCCCCCCCCCCCCCCCGGATTTCTTAATATAATTTTGATCCGGCCCGCGACTCGGAGGAACCGTGACAATCCAGCTCCAGACAAGAAAAGGTTGCCCATGCCTGCCTTAGATGGTGTTAATTTTGTTATTGTTTGGATTTATTTATTTTCCCATTTTTGTCTTTGAATGGCCATAGTTTCTATAATAGTTGGCCGATTTTATTTCTGATTTCGGCGATTGAATCTCACTCTAATGCTCTTTAAATTGATTATATTTTATTTCATTAGTTCATCCTACTTGCTGAGAACATGAGAGTAAACTTTTTACCGTGCGCCGTGTCACGTGACCACTTTTTTTGGTTTTTAATATTGTTTCGTATATCATTTTAAAGGCCTTGATATGTACATTAAGGCTATTTTATTTGTTGATTTTTTAAAAAAATTGTACATGTACTTTTGTACCAATTTATAATTTTGTTGTAGGTTAAAGATACTTTTATGATATTAGGTTTTTTATTTATAAGTATATATTAGTTAAATAAATGCCCTTTTGTATTTTTTGTTTTTTAAAAATATAACTTTGGTACCTCAGAGTACAGGGGTACAAATGTTAAAGTTAATCTTTTATAATATGACGTACATCGTTGAAAAGCTCTTGCATAGTAGATTAATTTTTGTTACATTCTATTTTGTGTTATTTTTAGTTTGGAGGGGGGTAAAATAAAAAAAACAACTGTTTATACAGCGGTTTCTACTATTTGGTTGCAGTTTTATATTTGTTTATTAAATTAATTATATGTGTGCAAACTTTTGGTGCTTGTTAGAGGCTTTGTTTCTCCAACAAATGTTTAAATTTCTTCAACTTTATTAAATATTTACTGGAACAGTGCCGCGCCGTTCCAACTTTTTGATTATTTTTATCGAGGTATTTTTCTTAATTTGGTATTTTCTTTGCGAGGAAGCTATGTGCCACATTAATTGGCAGAGTATTTTAAGTGTGGAAGATAATGTCCGATAAATGATGCCATGTCGATTTACACATTCTTATAGAGACGCTCAGCAAAGTTACGTTTCACATGCTCTAACATCTCGTCAGGGAATCCGATTTTTCATCCCCTATTCAAAGGATAACGAAATGGATACTGTCCACGTATGGTTTCATCAAGATGGAGCCACTGCACACACAAGTGTTCAGTTCATGGATCAAATCAAATTTTTCAAGGTGGAGTGAATAATGTGAATGTGGAAATCGACAAGGACTTAATCGTATATTATCTTGCACACTTAAAAATTTGGCTTATGTTCAGTAAACTTCCACATTTTTGCTTGAGGAAAAAAAAAAATCGGAATTTGTTTGAAATTTTTATAGGAGTTAATCACTTGGTTCTAGTATTAAGTACATGGTAACAATTTAAAATGTGGTCATCCGCGCTGCGCCACCCTATATTTGTATTTTGATCTATCTATGTAATCCCCACGTCAAAAGGGGGCTTAGTCACTGAACATCTTCCTTTTCACATTTTGTGTTTAAAGAGCCCCATACACGATCAAACATTTTGCGCAAACATGATGTCGGTCAAATTTAGGCCATACACGCCAAACCTCATGTTTGCTCTAACATCAAACGGCCCCATACAAGGTCAAAATGTTTGCGCAAACATTTTGACCGTGTACCCCCGAAGTCAAATAAACAATATTAACTGCAATTATATAACAATCAAAAAATATATAAGATATAAAAAAAGTCCAGCCATGCACCATGACTTAATGAGTGAATTTTCAGAGTATAGTAATTGTTGTAATGTAAACTTTTGTAATATTTCTTTCACAAAAGTTTTTTTTTTTTTTTTTTTTTTTTTTTCACATAAGAGGGGGGTAAAATGGAAAAACCACGTTTTTATGCTATTTTTGACCCAAAAATTGTCAAAATTTGACCCCTAAATACACTCCTCAAATTCTGGCCAATGATCTCATCCTTTCTTTTGATATTATTGACATTTTAACATCGTTTTAAGGGCTTAAATCAGGAAATTTGAAGTTTTCAGGGTGATTTACCAAACTTTTGAAAAATCATTATAAATCCTGTCAAAGTATTTTTTACTTCCTGAATCACTATACTATCTCAACAGTGACTATTCATTTTAGTGAAATTCAATATTTAAATAAATTTTATTAATTTATTTATTTTAGGCCCACTTAAGCCCATTAGACTTAAAGCTAGGGTACTTTAAGTCCTTATGATCATAACTTAAGCCCTTTTTACCCAACACCAGTGACATATGATTGGATTTTTTAAGTGCATCCTAGGGTGAGATATCGTCTGGAGTGACACATACAATATATACATACATGCATAAAAAGAAGTGTTAAATTTCAGAAGTCGATTAAGAATGGTCTAAAACGGATTGCCATGGAGAAAATTTCAAAAATTTTGAAGCCATTGCAATAGCTTAATTTTCTTTGAAAATTCGCTAAAAGATCTCCCACTCACGCGCGCTATATGATTTCTTTTTTTTTAGATTATTAGCAATTGCATGTATTTATAAATTGGGTGTTGTTCAGAAGACCGATACCACTATTATACTTACACTTCTATATGCAGGAGAGATAATATAGCTAAATATCTTTTGGACAGTGGAACATCACTTTTCAGTATATAGGAGTTAAAATATCGCTTTGTCTTTATAGTTAATTAGACTATGAAACATAATCACTTCTAAACGCAGCAGATATTTTCTTTTTTCCTATAAGAACTTTGGGGCAAAGGAACATCACTCCTCTGTATGAAGAATTGTTAATATCGCTTTGTCTTAAAAGTTAATTAGACTAAGGAATGATACTAATTTTAAATGCAGGAGGCACTGTATTCCTTTTTATTAAATAACTTTTCAGCTTTTCAAGATAATAGTGTCGGTCTTCTGTACAAGACCTCTAAATTACAGAAAGAGCGAAAATGAAATTATCTGAAATTTGAATATTTTTTCTATTTTTAATAAAGAAGTTGTTAGAAATAGTTTTTGGAGACAAAGCGTACTTAAAATAAGAGTATTCTTGGTTTATTTTAGACGAGTACTTGTGTATAAGCTAATTAAAGTTTATTCAATAACCAAATAATGTCTAGAAATAATCAACGGAAACATCAAAAATATTTATTTATACAAAAACGAGTAAACAAAAAAACTAAAGAAGTATACATTAAAACTAAAGATAATATGTCATTCTAGCTAATTTTCAAGTTAGTAAATGTTAGATTATACACTATAAAATTGATGGAAATGCCTTATTAAGATCGGATGTCGACCAAACGCAAGTTTCAAATTATCATCGACGCCTCTGAAATTAGTCCAACTTTATCCAAAAGTGACCATGTTGTCTAGAACACACTCCAAATACAGAAGTGAAATATTAATTTCGTATTTGAAGTTTTAATCGGGAGTATTTTCACCAATATTTGGCCATTATAAGGTGGAAGATTCAACCAATGCACTATTCTATCGATGTAATTTGTTTGGAACATGCTTCACCTAAATGAGAGTCGATGCCAGATAAAGATGTTTGAGTTTCAATTTTGGTTTCAAGGATGATGCCAGCAGCCTCTCGGACTTACTAATCCTCGCATTTCTTTTATTACATTTTATTTTGTTAAATTCAGAAAAATCTGAATTTAAGATAATTTATCACAAAAATACAATAAATAACACAAACACACTTGTATCTATCTATAATCTATATATATACATATGTATGAAACGTATATACTCAGTATGTCCCAAGATCCAAGAGGAAAACATTTTTATTTTATGAATTAGAATAAAACTAATTCCATATAAAAACTGCTGCTTTTTCTCGAACCTCTAAAAATAATTTTTTCTTGATTTTGTGTGCAGGGTGTTCAGATTCAGTTTCTTTAAAACTTCAAAAAATTACTTATTTTTAATGGAATGTAAAACTATTATTGAGATAAAAGAGGTTCGGAATTTGCTAAAACAACGTGTAAATAGTAAATATTATTTTATGAAAATAAAATAAATTCCTTACAAAGCAAATATAGTTTTTGTTAAGCATCACAACATGTAATTAATAATTCCAACGTTTACATCTAATAAGAAAAATAAGTATCATCAAAACTTTAACAGTGATCCTCCCGTCCTATTCAACTGTATTTTTTATAGGTAGATGGGAAAGTTCGGTGACCGCGCTGTATAGGAAGAAATGGTTCAGTTCCATGGCCTTCTAGGTCCTTTATATTTACAATATGTTAGTATCAAGATTTCATTGGTTAGCATTTTAATTTAACTATTTTTGTATTAGAGAAATTTTACGCCATTTGCAATTTTCTTCTTTTTTTAATTATTTTGAATAGAGTATTATCTTATAAAATACTACACTACGTTCTAGCTATTAGGCAATGTAAAAAGAAGAGGGAAGAAATAACTGAGTTGTAAATTATAAACACATTGGTGGGAAAACCAAGGTTGTAGGATCGGGGATCAGGAGGCCTTGAAAATGACTACCGGGGGGAGATTTCTTTAAGTCAGCACACAAAAAATACACGAAAATGAGCATATATAATAACTTTGAAAAAGCAGATATCAAACAGTTAGTGAGTGTTCTTTGTACATATACAAACTATAGTTAAGAGCCGCCCGTATCTTGCCATTTTACTTTCAAAGCTGCTTATACATATTATTTTTGCAAAAAGGCTTTTTAAACTGTTATATAGAATGATTAACATTGTTTAAAAGTTCAAAATTAATTTCCAAACAGCAATTAAATTACCAAAAATTTTAAGTTTAATTTAGTTTTGTGAAACATAATTATAATAACAGTTACAACTTCATTATACAATTATTTTTATTTTATTTTATCGTTAGGATATTTTTAATTAATTAATTTTATTTTTTTAATTTAAGCTACAGGCAGCTACAGTTAAATAAAATAAAAATGATGAGCATTTTTACTTTCATTATTTCATTTGGATTGGCTAATAGCTTAGTGATAGGTAAGTAGTTAAGAATATATCAAACAGGTATTTCTAAAGTTACAATTAATAAATGAGTCTTATAGAGTATGCCAAAAATATTGTTTTTTTTATACATTAAAATATCAGTATGTTTCAAATTATACTGTCAATTATAATAATTCATGTTTAATAAGGATGAAATAATGTAATAGCTAATTATTACAAAATTATAATCACAAACCACCCTCTTTCTAGTTGTAACAATTATTTGTTTTTCGAAGACAAAATCATGTTTTATTTTCTTTCTTATTTGACGCTTTTGACTGTACTATGCTACTAATGTCAAATATTAACATGCTACTTATGTCAAAATTGTCTCTACAAATTTAACATTAATGACTTTATGTTTTAATGGGATTAATTTAAACTCATACTAGGTACAAACTATTACATTTAATACTTGAAATATTTGTTGTTATTATAAGCCTTAAGTGTAAATCAGTCATTGGATAAACATAAATAACATATTTATTTTCTTTTACATTCAAGAATGACATCCGTTGAAAAATTTTCTTCTCATAGTCATAGTCGAGTGTTTGTTTTTAAAGTCCAAAACTAAGGACTCTTAGGGCAGGGCCCACTTACACTATCAAACTTGTTTTACAAGCAAGTTTGATCAAAAGTTCAAGTAAGTTTGACGCCCAGTGTACACTACATCAAGCCATCCAACCTACAAACTTCACCCATACACCGTCAAACTTACTAGTCAAACTGGCTTGACAAGACAATTTTGATCGTGTATGTGGGCATAAAAAAAAAAAAAATTGAATTTAAAAAGTCCTACCTCGTAAAACTTGTGTATGCATTGTAAACTAGCATACGTAAAATGTTGGCCCGATCGAATGACACCTAGGTGGTGCACAATCTCTTCAAAGCTTTTTAAAAAACTCTATTTTTAAGAACTTTTTGATATTTTAATTTTTTTTAAAATATTTTAGTTATTTTTATTCACTTATTAGCATTTATTTGCTCTTTGCTGACATATTATTTGATTGCAGGAAGAAAAAAAATTAAAACAAGTTAATTATAGATTGAGATAAGTCGGTACATACATATGTGTGTACCATTGAGTTATTCCTAAGAAAATAAAAAAAGTTAGTGTTATGCAGCTCCTAGCTTATTATTTCTCTTCAGGAAAATAAAAATCATAGTTTCCAGAGCCTTATGTGGATATTACTGAATTGACTATAATATAATAAATGTGGGTTGTATGTATAGAATTATAATGAGTTTAAATTTGTACTTTAATTTTTAAAATTTGAAATCTTTTGTTTAAAATCTTGGCATTTTTCTTTTGCTCTCTAGGCTGCTCAATATATATAATAGTGCCGCTCCTCTTCTTTATACAATGTCGATGAGGCATCTGTTATAAAATATTTTTTAATAGTAAAATAGCTATTTCTTTGAATGACTGGACAAATAATTTTCTTTATTTCTTCAGAAATATATTGTACAGCTTCGATGGTTTTAAAAACATTCCTAGCGTCATCTTGTAGCAAATTGTATTAAAAGTTTGTAAAATTAATGAGTTCATTGAACAATCAAAAAATCTATTTTGTATTTCCGCTTGTAAATGCCTAGATTTTGATTCCTGCAGCTGCAATAAGGTCCTCTTATTAGAAAGAGTTTTCCTGCCTGATCAACGGACTGTAAGAAAAATGTTCATAGGTGGAATCGATGTGAAAATATCAAAACCATTTTACAAAACATACAGCAAAACTTTCTCAAGAATCATCCTCGTCTCCATCAGATCAGAATGATTCATCATCATCTTAGTCTACAGCATAGGATCAGAATTTCGAAGTAATGAGTCAAAATATTTTCTTGATATGAACCATCAACATCAAAAATTAAAATATTTAGATGGAGACACAAGAGGGCCCCACACATATTCTGGACCAATAGGATCGGCTCTTCATGCTTGTGAAAGGTTGGAATTAACTGAATTTGAACCAGTGGAGAGTTCCGTTTCAGATTACTTAATGATTACAGCGGAATTAAGTACTGATCAAAAATATATATTTAATATGGTGTAAAAGCTGTGGCACAAGGTGACTGCTCCCGAGATTTGGCTACCAGAAATCCTGGTAAGATGTCCCATGCTAGGTGGCTTACTGCTGCTAATCGTATATTAAGGTTGTGTGTTTCCACACAGCAGCCATGACGTGAATTAAGAACATTAGTTATACTTTTATTCAAAATGTCTTGGTTCTGCATCAGGAAAACCCATTTGACACAAGATGTTGCTAGGAATTTAAAAACATTCCATGGAATTTGTAAAATATTTTTCTGATGAAATAAAGAAAATTATTTGTCCAGTCATTCAATGAAATATCTAATTTGCTCATCCAGAAAATATGCTAACAGCCATGATCAGTGATAAGGACCGGGAGATAAGATTGGGGGCATGGAAAAAAAAATTGAACTGCCATAATCAAAATAAAATTTCAACCATGAACTTCGAAGCAGAAAGTTATGTGCACGCATTATAAAGTGGAACCTTGAGTCTTACGAGGTAGGACTTTTTCAAATTCAAAATGTACTTTATTTATAGAAATATGTGTGAAACTAATAACAGATGCCTCATGGACGTATAAAGAAGAGGAGCGGCACTATTATAAATTGAGCAGCCTAGAGAGCAAAAGAAAAATGCCAAGATTGTAAACAAAAAAATATTTCAAATTTTAAAAATTAAAGTACAAATCAAACTCATATTATAATTCTATACATATATGCCAAATTTATTTTAGTTAATTCAGTAATATCCACATAAGGCTCTGGTAATTATTATTTTTATTTTCCTGTAGAGAAATTTAAATAATAAGCTAGGAGCTGTATAACACTAACTTTTTTTATTTTCTTAAGAATAACTCAATGGTACACACATATGTATGTACCGACTTATCTCAATCTATTACTACGTTCACACATCGTTTTGGAAACGGTTTTGAAAACGATCCGCTAGTTCAAAACGCTGTACGAACGGAGATCGACGGATCGTATCGGGTTAGATCCGCTCCACCAAAAATACGTGATCGGATCGGGGGATCGAAATTAAAAACGCTGGTATCAACAGGTCGCGGAGGGGATCGAGATATCAGGTTATTTTACTCTTTTCCACTTTATAAGTTCTTGAAGCTTTTAAGTTTTCGTGAGCTTCCGTTTCTTTTTTTTAAACTGCAAAAACGTTTTTAAACAAAAGTTAATACTATAAAGAACCTGTAAAAACTTTTAATAACTTGTAAATAAAATGTAAAAATTCGCGGACATATTAGGTAACAAGAAAGAAGGTTTTACTCGTGACGTCACCATTACGAGATTTCGAGAACAAATATTTCGATCACCTGTATTTTTTGTTGTGTGAACGGGAATCGTTTTGAAAACGAATTGGATCCGAAACGCTTTCAAAACGATGTGTGAACGTAGTATATAATTAACTTGTTTTTATTTTTTTCTTTCTGCAATCAAAGAGAAAATAGATGCTAATAAGTGAATAAAAATAACTAAAATATTTTTAAAAAATTAAAATATCAAACATTTCTTTAAAAGTTTTTTAAAGCTTTGAAGCGATTGTGCACTGTGTACCACCTAGGTGTCATTCGGTCGGGCCAAAATTTTATGTATGATAGTTTCTAATGCATACACAAGTTTTATGAGGTAGTACTTTTTCAAATTCAAATTGTTTTTTTTTATGCCCACCCTAATGTGGGCCCTTATAACTTCCATCGTTTGTCGGTCTGGATGTCGAAATCACACCTGTATCTCCGAAAATACTTAATACAAACATTTTAAACTTTGAAGTAATTTTATAATGTAAATTAACTGCAGGGAGAAAAATATAGAGAAACCCCAATAACATCCTTTAAAAAGAAGGGATTGAAAAATTTGGTTTAATGGACATGCGTTATGTGACGAATAAACGGGAGGATGCTTTGAGTACAAAAATATATGTTTGATTTCGTTTTTGTTCATATTTGATCCACATTTTTTTTTTTCATAATACCGTATTTCGTTCCCAACCCCTCCTTTAAAAAAAAAAAAAAAAAAAAAAAAAAAAAAAAAATCAACGACAAAAATATTATAAAGGTCACATTCATTCTTTGTCAAGGAGGTTGTTTTACGACCCAATAAATTGTTAAAAAATCACAGCTTAAAACAAACTTTTATATGGCCACCATTTTAAAACAGCTGATTTTTAGTTTTACAATACATAGGCCAGTCGATTTATTCATTTGACCTTGCAAAATGACATTTAGTATTATTTTTTTTACATGTTTTAGGACCTAAGCTAATAGTAAGAAACCAAGTTTGCAGCTTTGAATGAAGTGAGCGAGCAGAGTTATTAAAAAAAGTCGAAATTTTCGGTCATTTATCTATTTTTTTTTCTTAATATATTTATTTCTATGCATCTGAGAGCAAGAGTAGTTATTATTTATATTGAAGAGGATAAACTTTGCTACAACTTTTGTGTTTATAATTTTTTTTTCTATGTTATATTCTCTTTCTAATAAGTTTAGAATTGATCAAAAAGATTTGGCAATCGATAACACTTCATAGCAGTCTGAGAATTGATAAAAGGAACACGCAATCCCAAATTTCAACTAAATCGGTCAGCTTTTACAAACGTCATCGCCATGAGTAAATACATTTTATATTTATAGAATACATTCATACAGCTGTGCAGTTCGATAACTATAGAAAAAAAGTAAAAACAAAGGATTTGCCAAATTTCAATGCTCAGGCAAAGTTCGTTGGGGAGCGTTCTGTCAAAGTATTCAAGCGCAAAGCTCGCCCAAACGTGAGCTTAAAACTTGAAGTTATAATTTTAGGTCGGGAAAAGATTCTATACCTTATCTATTTTTTGAGACAACATTCTTTTTTAAATAAATGTTTTTAGTAAAAGCAACAGCGACATTGTCAGAGGAAATGTTAAATATGGCCAAATCTATTTAATCGTATCTAAATGTTTTAGAAATAGAAAAGTTAAATAAGAAAAATTGTAACAAATGTTATACTCTAAAATATTGATGCATAGGAACAGAGAAATTAAGCAGATACCGAAAGAACTCTGAAATATTTTGGACTTCTTTCAACGTAGCTCTGTTTGTAAAGGTCTTTCAAAGCTTCAAAATTGGTTTCTGACTAATTGCTTAGGTTCTAGAATAAAAAAAATTAGGAAACATGACCTTTTGCAAGGTGGAGCTCTTTTTGTATCGAATTTGAACGGACTAGTAATGTATAGTAACATACATTAACAACTTTTAACACCGTATAAACCCTCATTAAATTTCAAGCAATTTTCTTTGATTTATTACAGTTTGTTAAATTGCCTTTGGATCCTTCGTGTGTGTTAAAAGCACAGACATACTTAACTTGTGAGCAACTTAATTTGTGTTCACTCAAGTATTGCTCGTGAACGCATGTAAGGGTTACACCGTGAACAAATAATTTTAATCTCATAAATATTGTATATTTGTTTCACTTGTTAAAGTTGTTTACAGCCAAACGGACTTAAATATCCACTGAATTTGTTTTATAAACTAAAAGGGAATTGGAAAGAATATAACTTCAGAAGTGGTTTGGTTGTAATTTTCAAGGTTGAGAAATAGTGAATTAATAGGTTAATAATTGAACGCACCAGGATTACAATATTAATTAGAAAACAGCAGTAGTACCCACGGTACTTCTATAGATTAAATTCTTATAACAATTTGACCCGATCAACGAAGGCCCTGTGGCGCAACGGATAACGCGTCTGACTACGGATCAGAAGATTCCAGGTTCGAATCCTGGCAGGGTCGGATTATTTTATTCCAACAAATTAATGATTACTTGCAATTATTATGTTAAATAATACAATTCTATTCCGTTCAGTGATAAACCCTTAACTACTAACCAAAAGGGGCAAAATATAACTCTGTTATGGCTTTTCAATGACAATTCGTATAACTTATTAGAGTTAATAATCAATCATACGTAGTATAAAGAAACAGCGATACACATTAGAGCAACTGATACGTACTTATTTGTGGTTGCAAGTACATAAACACATTACTTTTTTTACTCTATAGTCAGTAAATTCAAATTGTTATATGTATTATCCAAACGTTCGTGCTAACACTTAAGATTACTTTATTTATTTGTTTATTTTATATTGCTCAAGTAGATTACTATTACACAGTTTAATCACTTTTTCTGTAGCATAAATTTAAAGTTGATTATATTATAGATTTTAAAATTAGTTTATTTATTGGCATAAGTTACAAAATTGAGGCTACCTATAGGCAATATTTATATTATATATGTATTGTAAATCCAGCTGATTAGACATTCAGCCTAATTCAGTTTGTCACAATGACATGATTGTTCAGTAGTAGAAAAAATATTTATTTTGCATGAACTCTGAATTATGATTTATAGTAAGTATATTAGTCCAGTCAAATGGTGCATGAAAAGAGCTCAAAGTGGAAAGTTCTGGTGTAATTGTTGTTAGTGGCTTACTTTATGTTTTTTTGGGTGCTGAACACGAATCTGAAGTTGTCCAACAAAATTTCCCTCGGCAAATATGAGAAATCATCGAAAAACTACAAAAAAAAATGTTTTTTATTGGTTTTCAGCTTATAACTTGCAAAGCAATCTACTCACGCAAAAAGTGGTCTAGTAGTAAAATAAAAAGGAGTAAATAATCTACAATTTATGTCTGTAACATTTATTTGTACGTCGTATGGTTTTCACGCAAATGGGAGTTGAAATATTGGGAAGAGGTGGCGGGTGGAGGGTACAGGCTGAAGGGTAAACGGTTAGCGGCCAGACTGCGCTGGCAGTTAATTTTATGTTTTTGGGTGTGCTGAACACGAATCTAAAGTTGTCCAACAAAAATTTTACACTCAAATATGAGAAATCATCATAAAACCACTTTTTACTTTTATTTTTTTAGTGGATTTCGCCTTATAACTTACAAAGCAAGCTATTTACGCAAAAAGTGGAAGAGTAGTAAAATAAAGATGAGAAAATAACCTACAAATCATTTCTTTACCATTTTTTTGTAAGTCGAATGGTTTCTATGCAAAAGAGGGGTTGAAATAACCGGGAAATCAGTAATTTTTTAAAAACAACAAGTAACACTATTAATATTTATTCTTTATTTCATGTAGGTAAAAACTGTTGTTTTCAACCCCTCTTTTGCATAGAAACCATTCGACTTACAAAAAAATGGTAAAGAAATGATTTGTAGGTTATTTTCTCATCTTTATTTTACTACTCTTCCACTTTTTGCGAAAATAGCATGCTTTGTAAGTTATAACGCGAAATCTACTAAAAAAAAATAAAAGTAAAAAGTGGTTTTATGATGATTTCTCATATTTGAGTGTAAAAGTTTTGTTGGACAACTTTAGATTCGTGTTCAGCACACCCAAAAACATAAAATTAACTGCCAGCGCAGTCTGGCCACCAACCGTTTACCCTTCAGCCTGTACCCTCCACCCGCCACCTCTTCCTAATATTTCAACTCCCATTTGCGTGAAAACCATACGACGTACAAATAAATGTTACAGACATAAATTGTAGATTATTTTCTCCTTTTTATTTTACTACTAGACCACTTTTTGCGTGAGTAGATTGCTTTTCAAGTTGTAGGTGAAAACCAATAAAAAAACATTTTTTTTTGTAGTTTTTCGATGATTTCCCATATTTGCCGAGGGAAATTTTGTTGGACAACTTCAGATTCGTGTTCAGCACCCCAAAAAACATAAAGTAAGCCACTAACAACAATTACACCAGAACTTTCCACTTCAAACTACCATTTGACTGGACTATATGTTAATTATTACATATTAAACAAGGGTCATCAGGAATCTCAAATACTAATAAATAATTATACAAGCAGATACTCTGATTAAACGCCCGAATGCCTTTGTAAATCATATGGATTTTTAATTCTTTACAGCCATTTTTGAGATCCTGAGAGATGTATGAGAGATTTTTCTAGTTAATTATAAACGATCAATTGCAAGATTTTGAAAAGTTATTCCAATTTCAGTCTTAATTAATCATTTCCTATTGTATATTGTAATCCTTCTCACAATAAAGTTTTTAGAAATATATAAGAAATATAATCAAGAAAGAGGCTAAACATTTCATGTAATTTTAATTGCTTATCTTCTATGCTTTTAGGTTCGCAGTCAGAGAATGGATATGTTACAGGTTATAGCGAAACATACAAGCAAAAATTCGATCAAGAGAGAAATTCATTCTTCGACACCGAGTTATTAAAGGTAAAAAATAACAAATTGACTTTATATTTGATTAAAATTTAAATTTACAAAATCCCTATATGAAAAAAAAAAAATTTGGTTTAATATAAATATACAGACAAACCACAAACCACGACTTACGAATGTTCTACATTTCGAAATTTTGGACTCACGAAATAATTTTGTTATATTTTGCTTCCGAGCTTACCGAAGGTAACGGAAGCATTGTGTTCACTTTTGAGAACGAAAAACTTTTATGCCTCCGATTTAAAAAATTCCAAGACAGAAATCCGTTTCAGACATCAGGGAACATTTTTGGTCTCGTGTCTGTCTGTCTGTCTGTCTGTCTGTCTGTCTGTCTGTCTGTCTGTCGGTCTGTGTGTCCGCGAATTATGAAACGTGCGACGATAACTTGAGTAAATGTCAACCGATTTTGATGAAATTTGGTAGACATGTTCATTTTACCAATGCTCAGGACGAGTTCGTTGGACAACGTTATCCGTCCAAGCGTTCAAGAGCAACGCTCGCGTAAACGTGAACTTTAAATATAAAATTGGTATTTTTGGTCGGGGAAAAAATCTAACTTCATCTATTCAATGAGACAAACATTTTTTTCCAATAATATTTTTTAGTAAAACCAACAGCAACACCGCTATGAAGTGTTAAAGATCGCTAAAACTATTAAACGTTTTTACAAAATTAACAATATGACAATAAAGTAATATAACAATAATTGTTATAGTACATGATTGGATGCGAGGAAGCTATGTGCCACACTAATTGGCAGTCTATTTTTATTTTTTTAATATTAATGATTTAATAACTTTTGCTGATAATGTATAGTTACATATATGAGTTCATATTTTATCAATTTGAGTAATTTATTAAAATATGGTACTTTTAGCCTATATTACAAAAGAAAACGAGAAGAGATGGGGTGAATCCCACTTACGAAAAACTCAATTAATGTTGAAGAAGATGCGTGAACCACCTCAAGTCGAGATTATTTGTCAGTTTATAATTTACTTTGCTCATGTTGACTATACAATCAGAACCATTTAGTTTATTGTTGCACAAGATCTTCTCAAGATCTGCTCAGATGCTTTTAATTAGGAACAACTATAATTGTATTTTAAATTCGATTTCACCATATAACCTTACCTGCTATGATCGTGCATGTATAGAGTGCATTAAATAGTATCTATTAACTGCGGCTGACAGCCTCTGGACCATAGACCATATGTTAATATTTTAGAAAAATTATTTATGTACAAATCGTTAATGATACCAATAAATAGAAATATAAAATAAATATTATTAAGCGTAAAGAGTTGATGTTAATGATTAATTTTTATTAGTTTGGTTAATAAGCTTTTGTTCAGGGCCATCAACATTACTTATGTGATAGTTCTTCTTTAGATTGTTACTCCTCTATGTTTTTTTTTAGAATATAAATGACAGACTAAATAACTATTAAGACAATGTACTAAGTACTAATCCAATGTACTTTGGGACAAAGGAATATCACACTTCTGTTTTTGTAAGGGGAGTAACAGTCAAAAGAAGAACATTCTGTACACTTTCTTTAGATTGTTACTCTCCTCTGTGTTTATTATAAGGGGAGTAACAATCTAAAGAAGTGCCTATTTGGGCAGGTGAAATCCACTTTATTTCATATTAATTTCTAGGGGAGAAAGAAAATCAGTGTTTGCTCCTGATCTCCTGACTAATTGGGAGTTATTGTCGAGTTTTCTATTAATGAGACTTATCTAAAGAGAACCCATTGTATAAATAGAAAAAATGAAAATGAGTAATTCTTAAATGTATTTTGTGTACATTGTACCTATATTGTATGTTGTGTTTCAGGAATTATGTGTATCGGAAAAGTCCAATTTGATAGCATCCCCTGTCAGTGTGAAATCAGTCCTCGGTATGATCTACGAAGGAGCTGCAGGGGACACTGAACAAGAGCTGTCCTATGAACTAAGATTGCCTAAGAACAAGACCAAGGCACTCATGATGCTTTACTCCGTCCAAAGAGAGCTCCATGTAAATATATACTTATATTACATTATAAAACAGCGTGACTTCTTATATAGGTAAATTTCAATTTATTTGTGGTTACGAGCCCTGTATAGAAAATGGGCTCTCTCCTATTGTGAAGTAAATGTCGCATGTATTGATAGAACTTTACATCAGAGAGAGAGTGTAGATCAGTGTAGATTAGACATACAAAACATCTAAAAGAAATAAGAAAGATCCTAATTGAGGAAAAATTAAATTTAACATTTATTCTTGTCATTGACAGGCACCAGTTAGTCAAAATGTGAAATGGATTATGGCTAACAAACTATTGGTATCAGCCAAACTTCCAACACTACCGGAGTACAACCAGAACATGAGAACAATGTATCATGCCAGTGTGGAACTTGCAAAGTTTGAATCACCTTATGAAACAGCAGCTAATATCAACAAATGGATTAATAATGCTACTGAAGGATTTATACCAAGTCTCCTTGAGCCAGGTATGTATAAAATGAATAATACCTCATTTAACCCTTAAATGCTAATGTTAGTCGAATCGACGAGCACAGTTTGAACCTTAACCTTTTACGCTCGTATGCAATGGTGATGGGTACCCCATCCTTCTGCAGTGCTTGCACTGGTTAGTAACACACCTGCTAATGTAGCGGTAGTAGTCCCTTTGAGCATACACTCATTTTCTGGCAAATTCCCGTCAAAGCTACTTCGTCGATTCGACTAACTTTTAGTAATAGACGTAGGGAATTAATTGGTCGTCAAATGAGCCTGTAGCCTGGGAAAATGGGCCTAGGGTAATTGGCCTAGGACCAGAGACCAATGGCCGATAATCAGGGGCCTGGAGCACTTAGCAAAGTGCCTAGGGCTTTTGGCCTGTGGCATGGGAGCTGGTGCATTAATGTTCACTCAATTTCAGACTATTCTGATGTTCCTACTAAGATATTTGTCATAAGTTTGCTTATCTCACAAAAAGATTTAATAATAAGTTCTTAATAGTTTTCTCTTTATAAAAGTGTAGTTTCAACCCAAAAAATGTGTTTTCTGCATATGTTAGTCGAATCGACGAAGGTCTAGTAATACCAGCCATCCAATTACCATTAGCATTTAAGGGTTAAACAACATTAATTAAAAATATAAACAAATAATTAGGTGGTTATTTTAATTAAAGTAGGAATTTTAAATCCTAAATCTATTAACTAACGCGCATTAACTAAATTACAGTAGTTGATTTATCTTCTTTACTTTCCACTTTTTGCACGTATATCTTCACACCAAGTAAACATTTTCTATGATAACAGTACGATACTCTGACAGTATGATACTCGTAAATGACAACTAATAAAGGCTAAAAGAAGAGAAAAAAATCCGATTAGATAGTACTTAGTTATGTTTAGTTTATAACTATTATTCTGTGTGCGAGATCGCCGTGATCTTCAATTACTTATTTAACTAACTTATACTCCGGTGGCCCAACATCTCGTAAAAGGTCTAGGGTTGCCAAACGGATCTAACGGACGTAAAATCAAAGGTGTGCTAGTTATTATCACATTATGGCTAAACATTTCTCTATATAACCCATAAGTACTATCATATCATTAAGGCTACACATGTAAAATATACATTTAATTCTCAATAATGATCTTGTTATACTACCAATAGTTGTTATCGATAAGATTTCGCATAATTAATAATGTACAATATTTTTTTTAGATTCACTTCCCAAGGATACTCAGATGGTTCTCCTGAATGCTGTGTACTTCAAAGGTGATTGGCTTTATCCATTTAACAAGAAATTATCAAAGACTCAATGTTTCTACCCCGAGCCTAATACTTGCAGAAACGTCAATATGATGACTCAAAGAGTTTTTATAAAACATGACTACCATAAGCAACTTTTAGCACACATTTTTGAACTTCCATATTCTGTAAGTACCATCGTATTTTTGTGCTTGTATTTACACATAATGTGTTGTTATACATATACATTCTTTTATGCTATTATTGAGAAAGGAACTGTGTTGACGCTAAAGCAAATCATTTATTAAAAAAATATTCATTTCAAACTTTATACAAGGTAGCCTCTATGGTTAACCTGTGTCTTCATGTTATCTCACACTTAATAGCTTTAAGATGTCGGCCAATATGGCGGACAAGTAAAAACAATATTCAGATTAATTTAACATTTAATATTTTTAAGATGGCGGCCAATATGGCGGAAAACTAAAAAAAAGGTTTTATAATCAGCATGGCATGTTATACATCGTTAAAAAAATAAGGAAAGATTAAGTGACTAATATTAAAATATTTTCATTTTTTTTTTTTTTTTTTTGGTTCTATTGTTAAAACAAATATAGTAAAAATGAGGGTGTTAAAAGAAAAGTTTATGCTTCTGTAGCATGTTATAAGTCATTATAAAGCTCTTTTTGGTAGATAGGAATATGTAAGTATTCCTTGAAAAATGTTGGTAGCCATATTAAAAACAAATATGACCGAAATAAGAGTACAATTATACGCGAGTTCTTTATGCACCGCATTACTTGTAATGAACGTTCCACAAAGTTATTGCAGAAACTAACTTTAAAATGGCCGCCATATTAAAATGACGGCCGATTATGTTCGTAACCGAGGTCGTTCTATTTGTTAGATTGTCTACGGATCCTTTGTGGCTGCTGAATGCACATTATTTAATTAATAATATTCATTTTCTTCGGTTGATGTAGCGTATCTGGAGCATTATGTATAGAAATGAAAAAACTGGCACATATAATTAAAGTCTTTTCTCTAGATTGATAAAAAAAATTCACCAATTATGGTTACTTCTTCAATTCATAAGGTTTCTCTTAATACATTTTCCATCTTCAGTCCTCTATTTTGAGACACAGCTATATACAGGTCGATTTTAAGAATCTTGGGCGTATGTATCTTTAGATTAACTGGGCTTCGATGTAGCGTATCTGGTTTTTCGAGAGAGTATGAAATGAAAAAATATCCATAAATAATGCAATTTTTATCAATATAGAGGAAACACTTTAATTATAAATGCATTATATTTGTCAGTTTTTCCATTTCTATACGTGATTCTCCAGATACGCTACATCAACCTATTAGATTACACATTTTATATTAATTATATAGGTTTATTGTTTATTATATTTCTACACTTATTATAAAAATAATTGTATATATTTGAAACTTAGAAATCTCTTTAAACCTATTAAATGATCCCCCCTGGGTGCGAAATATTACTGCACGAAAATATTTGTAAATGATTTTGTTCTTAAACTATAAAATATCTAAAAAAAACATATTGTATATATTATTTTTTTTAAAAAAAAGGGTTCAAAAAATGTTAACTAAAAATTACTTTCTCTTTAGGACAATAGATTTTCAATGATTTTGGTATTGCCTGACGCTGATGTAGATCTTCTTGACGTACTGAAGAACCTTCCTTTCTGCCCGATCTTGCCCTTCCTCAAAGATATCACCCCATCAGAGGTTGAACTCACTTTACCATCTTTCAAAGTAGAATACACTAAAGATCTTACGAGCACTCTCACGAAGGTATGATATTTTATACTATATTTAACGTATAGTAAGAAATGTTTTATATAGTTTTTACAAAAAAAGACGTTCCAAGATTGTAATTTTTGCAGATACCTGTGGAGTATTTTGAAACTTGTGGTTAAAAGTATTGCCAATAAAATTTTACAACATTTGACTTTTTAATTGACAACATAATTTGCAAGTCGAAAGTTCAGTCTTTTTGTGTTTTTTTTATTGTAAATTTATATTTTCATATTCATATTTCAATCAAATAATTTGCTAGCCATTATATATTTTTGCTTATAGCTTCAATTTACCGTTGAGAATTGGACTATAGCTTTTATGAACTTTCTTGCTCCAAAAAAATGACCTATAAAAAAACTCCTTTTAATAAGATGATCTGAAATTAATGCACCCTGTATATTAAACGCCCTTACATCCAAACCTTAAAATAACTTAATATATAAAGTGAGAAAAGATGTTGGGAAGCAACATGGCATATAGCAACTTTTAAGGACACTAGATATATAAGAAATAAAAATAACAATTTTTTATTTTCATATGTTTAATAGATGGGAATTGCTTCTATTTTCTCTGACAATGCTGACCTAAGAAGCATGTTTGTTCAAAAAAGAGGTAAAATTAGCAAAATCCTTCATAAAGCGAAAATTGTCGTCAATGAAAAAGGAACAGAAGCAGGTGCTGGCACAGGTAATTAATTCAAATGTTTTTTATTTTATCATGTACGTAGAATACATAGAAAGAAAGTATAATAAATATAAATGTGATTTTGATAGATGGGTTCAGACGCGTGAAGCCTTAAATATTGAAACGATTTCTTTTCAATTTGGTATATACGTTCAAAAGAATCTGACCACAAAGCAAAGTGAAGAAACATTTTTTTTCTTCAGTTATAATTCCGAAGAATGTTATTAATAAAATTGTAAATGTAGTCTCTTAAAATATGGTATAGGGTAAGAATACTTCAAAATGAGGAGTACCACATGGGTACTAACCATTTCGAAGAGTTTTCCGAAGGATCCTAATCATCATTAGGGGGAGGTATTAGGACCTTATGTAAAGGGTGTCTCATAAAGTCCACACTTTTTAAAAAAATGAATAAATCAGTCAATTATCATTTGAATAAAAATGTATTATTATTATATTTTTAAATATTTACCCTCCCTAACACTCAGTCGGCACATGTTCACGTGTTTAGTAGATATTTCAACACAAAAATTCTAGGATAACCATAACCATTTAGTTAAAGTAATAAAGTTCTCTAAATGTTTCGTTTTAAAGAATATGACACAAAAAGTAAAATCTTTTCGGCAGGATTTGTATTTTTCATTTTTCCCAACTCGAACTTAAAACGGATTCTAATTTAAACTTCATATTAATGTATTTTTTTTATATTAATCAGCAGTGTAATCTATTATTTCCTTTTTTTTAGCTGGAGTGATAGTGCCATTAATGAACAGCAGATTAGAACAATTTACTGTGAATAAACCTTTCCTGTTTTACATTCGAGATAAGAAATCAGGTTTCATCTTTACTGGCCGAATATCCGATCCATCAATCTAGTTGATGTTGATACATCTCAATCAAAAAAATAGTCATTAATTTAAAAGAATTTTTATAAACTACAAAAGTAAAAATGAAAGAGACACGTCTTCCGCGTTAAGTACCTTTATCCACCGATCATCACTTTTTATTTATTTTTATGGATGCACTTTTTTCTCTATAAGCTAGCTATATTATGTAGAGTATTTATTTTATATAATAAGTAGTAGTATTTATTATATATTGTAATTATTTATTTAACTTGTAATATTAAATTATGTTTTTTATTTATAAAAATAATACTATTATTGAAATTCATCCTTCCTAAAGAAATTTTATTGCTTTATACGTGACATTAGAAAATCGCCTTAAAACCCAGTTTTTTTTTGTTTTATGACAAAGAATAATTTTTTTTTCTTTCTAAATGTTTAATCCATTTTGTTAAAGAATGCATTTTTGGGGATATATATATAGGAATATATTTTCCTGTATTTGGGTTTTTACACATACCTTCGGAGTACAAGTACTATCAGAGATACGCAGGAACAATCGCAGGACATTATAAGTGCCCTCGGATTTGCCTCCAAGCCTTAAAAAATAAAATTGTATTAAATCAAATACCTAAATAAAAAGGTAATAAGGAACAAGTTGGGTCGGATACGGCAGATTTAACATTACTTCTTATGAAAGGAAAATTTAAAGCATATTTTTACTAAACTGACAGCAGTTAATACGTCGAAATTAACTGTCAAATTCACCCTCCTAGTTAGTGATTTTCTACATTTTTATTTTTTTAATTATCCTTTTTACATTTTAATATTTTTTTAAAAAAGAAAGTACATTCAATTTTAATTTACGCTCTTATGTTGGAATAAGGAAGTTGTACGGATGAGGAATACCCTTAAAATAGCTAAACACTTCTGAAATCCATTCTTAAACCATAGAAGAAGTAAATAGTAAAACAAAACTAAAAGATTATTTTATAAGTAGTCACAATATTACATATTGACGCCCTAATCCCTGTACTCCAATGTTAGGTACAGAGAAGCGCCAAGATGAACTCCACTGCATCATTCGCCGCCTTCATACTCCAGGAAACTAAGACTTTTCTTCAAAAGCCCCTTTGCCCGTCCGTTCACCCCCTAAGTGCATCCGGATAGGTACTTTAAGTGCATTTTTAGCACCACCCTTAGTTGAAACTATTTATTAGGCTCTTTCTGATCTTCTGTCTTCACATCAACCCTAAAATGTTCTCTGCCAACCAATATCCATTTACGTTCGGGTCTGATGCCATCGTCTTCCTCAATTTGCTCTAATATTCTTTGATTGATAAATCGAGCTATGGCAGTCGAATTTCTGAGAAACCTCAAATGTATTTGCGGTAATAATCCACAGCCCCCAAAAACGCCTTAAGCTACCTCAGATTCTTTGGCTCTGGTCATTCATTCACAGCTCTGGAAACTATGGCTGATTTTTTTGTAACCAATATGCTCTAGCAATTCAACTCTTTTTGAAAAGCTTGCATTTCTTTGATTTTTAACTTTGCCTGTCTCAGCAATTGGTTTATAAACGAATAACTTAGTCTCTCGAAGTACAAAAAAGATTATCCCCGATAATGGCATCCAAGTACACTAAGACTACTTGCCACTGTAACCTAGTTAAGGCCTGTCCCTTAAGACTACGAACTTAGGTTGTCGGTTGAATTCGAAGGCAAGGACTACCTACTACTGTGAAATTATATACTTGAAGAGAGACTAAGAAAAGTCCAATTGCAACTTGAAACATCTGGCAATGACGATGGCAAATGAAATCATCTGGAACTAAGAGTTCTATGAACTGAGAGTACATGGGGCCTACTCGCCTCAAAAGGACCATCTAAGTTGGCGATGGCGAGGACCTTACACCGTAAAGAGGCTATCAGACGTTACGTTAGGAATGGCCACGCCGAGGGCGATGGCTAAAACGAGGCCCACTTCAATAGATTATTAGCATACCAGGAGCGGAAGCCTTAATCCTCAGGGGAATAAGTGTAAATAGGGATATATATTTTTTACTTTAGTTAACTACACTTGTTGACAAAATTTAGTTGTGTTTTTACTGCTTCTAACAAAGTTACATTATTTTGTTTTACCTGTATATGTACCTTTATGGCTACAGCAGCAAGAATAAGTTATTTTAAAACAAATAATTGCATGTCATATGATGCCAAAAAACTTTGACTTACATAAATTAGAGTTAAATAATATTTATTCAATTTCTATGTCCCAGTTAAGACTGAATAAAACTATTTTCGGGATTGTCATGTGTTTTTAGAAATGTTTTAAATTTCAATTGTTGATATTTGTTTATTGGTGAAGGAAAAATTTGTATAACCAAAATCTTTTATTAAAAGGTCAATAAAAATGTATACAATATATTAATTTAACATTTGGTAAAATAAAATAAAATATATTGGACATGTAACAAATGTTCCACATATATAGGGTCAACCCGTCTATAGAAATTACAATAAACCATGACTATAAAATGTTAATAATATTTTAAAACTTTTCCGTGCTCCATTACCTACCAAATATGTGAATAAATATAACTTTACTTAAATAGAATATTTACATTTTTAGAATATTATTAAGAAGTGGGCACTAATATAATACAAAAATTTCCACATTACTCAAAATGTAAATAATAACTTATAAATAAATTAATATATACGAGTAATTATATAAATACTTAGTTCTGATATCACATAAAGAAGTAAGTGAAATTTTCTATACAAGGGGGTGTGTAGTCAGCATATTCTACTGCACCTTTGGTTGAATAATAAGCTGAAGTAACAGCAGCAAGAATGCCTAAAAGTAGGAGGCTGGAAGAAAACACCTTTTGGAAGCCCGTCATCGGTCCTTCCGGTGGTGAATCAGTGTCAATTAAAGAGGAAAAGTGAGGAGCAGTTCTTGGTGTAGGTTTATGAAGGTTAGTAGAAGTAGAAGGATAAGATGAATAATCTTCGTAGGAAGAACCATCAGTGGATGGGGATAAGACTAGTGCCATGGGTGGACAGGATGGATTATGGGGGTATGCTGGGATAGAACCGTATTTTGAAGGCTGTATTGGAGTTATGAGGCGTGGATTTTCCTTAGGTACTGGAGATGAAAGGGCTCGAAGTCTTCTGTAGAATATGATAGGCCAGACGAACATGATTTGACTAGTCATGGTGGCGCCTACCAGGCCCATCACTAGGTCAAGTCTGGGCATGCTTTCACCAACCATCACCGCCAAACCAATAATACTGCTCCGAACTAACATCCTCTTCCAGCCGAATTCTGAAATATCAAATTGAATCATTTTCTTGTGTTACAATATAGAACTATATATGCCAGAGCCAGAGACTTAGGCGGCTTTCACACCGAAGTAGCAAGTCGTAGGTTGCATGTGTCCTAGTAGTAGTAGTAGGATGCTAGCAACTTAAACACCGAACTATCTAAAGCGGCTTTCACATTCACACCGAAGTAGCAAGTCGCACGTTGCATGCGAACCTAGTAACACCGGATTATCTATGGAGCCGAGGTAATTGAACGCGAGCCTACCCGAAGATGGACGTCGTACATGCATCTTCGGTGTAGGCTCTCGTTCAATTACATCGACTCCTTAGATAATCCGGTGTTACTAGGACGCATGCAACCTGCGACTTGCTACTTCCGTGTGAAAAACGGCTAAGGAGTCGAGGTAATTGAAAGTTTTCCGATAAAATCCTCACGAAGGGTTTGAAGGCCGACTTTTCACTTCCATTTCTGGAAGAATCTTTAGGGGTGTGGTGTATTGTCATGGGCGTTGTCTGCAGTACATTATTGGGGGGACACATTTCGGGAGGGGTGTCCGGGGAAAATTTTTAAAATAAGGCCCCTCAAAACAGCGTTTGTATGCATCTCTTAGGTGAAATTAGATTTGGTCGAGCTATTGCAACTACCAGACAATGGTGGGAGAAGTCTGGGAGCCCTAGGAAAATTTTGGGAATTTTAAGAAAAATTTGTATTCTTTAGATAACGTTTACTCTTTTGACATCAAATGGTAAATCTGTACTATTTGGCCCCCCTATTTCATACTGTCCGATTTAGTTCTTCTTTTTTAAACTGTTCCTTTTTACAGGATTTTTCTTTTTTACAGTATCTCTGTTCATTGAAAAAACTATTCCGGTTGTAGTATCTTGATAAATTTAGTATTTTCATTTTTATTAAAAATACACAAAGTGTCACATTTTATAGGGTAATGATGGAAGGTTAGGTACAAAAGTACTAAACTTAACCTAAACTAACCACAAACTTTCATCATTTTCCCTTAAATTAAAAAAACAAAACAAGATTGAATTTATTGAGGTGCTACAACCGAAATGATTTTTAGACTTTTGAGTTCATCCAAGAAACCCTTATGCTTTTGGTAGTTCGTCCGTTCACCCGTCGCATCCTGGATCATCCCACCCGACCTATTGTAACTAGAGATTTGAAATTTTGTATAAAAGTTAAACTTTTTTTCCCAAAAATAGGAAAAGTGTTGCGAACTTCACAACTCGAAATTTCGTTGATCAGCGAGTAATTGCGAACTGATGGCAACATTTTTTATTTTTTGTAATTTTTAAGTGGGGTATCATTGTAAAGATATTGAAATTCATATTAAAAATATAATATATCGTATTTCCAAAATGGCGGTAATTCTACTCCCAAAATTACCAAGCTAAAACCCCCCAAACAATCCCCCCCCCCACTATCCCAGAAGGAAAGGCCCTAAAAATGAGAAAAACATACATAAATACACTTCTCTGTGGGCCAAAGATATTTCCGGGAGTTATTATAAACAAAGTCAAATTTTAGAAATTTGAGGTGGCCGTAACTATGGTGACCCAATATTATTATTTTTCTGTAATTTTTGAGTACCGTATCATTTTAAAGGTATTGAAATGCAAATTACAAATATATTTAATATTTCCAAAATGGCGGCCATTTCACCCCTAAAAGAACCAAATAAGTGCATACCTAAGTGAGATACTAGAGGGTAATATGCACACCTTGCTCCTTAAAAGGGCATCTTTTTATACATATTTTAGTAAAACACGTAGGAAATGTAAATCTTTATGACCGGAGAAACCCTTTTAGTAGCTTGCTGGCAAGTACATACATCACGGGATTCTTTGTAATATATAAAAAGGAATAGTTTGGCACATTGACTGCCAATTGGTGTGGCACATAGTTTCCTCGCATCCTATCACGTACGTTATTGATTTTACGCTAATACAATCCAATTTCCCCGTTTTTTTAATCTGTTAAAATTCTTTTGAAATTTTACATGAATTATTCAAATATGAATTTTTCAAAAGTTAAAGAACTATTAGCGCAAAAGATTCAAATTAATCTGGGTCTAACTGTAGGCTGCTTTTGGTAAACTACAAAAATTTCATAAAATCAGATAAGTAATTGTGAAGCTATAGTTGTAAATAAATGAATATTTTGGTGCGCATGTGGAAAAGAAAAAATGGGCGCAGAAGGCTGAAACTTATATGGAACCAACAATAGCCTAATTATGACCTACAATAAAAATGTCATTAAAATCGGAGGTGTAGTTTTTAAGATATGCTGGTGCGCAAAAATTGAGAGACAGACCGACAAGCAGAAAAGGACCCAAAAAGTTTCTCTGATGTCTGAAACGGATTTCTGTCTAGGAATTTTTGAAATTGGAGACAAAATATTTTCTTTCTTCGGAACGATCTCATAGCTTCTGATACCTTCGGTAAGCTTGAAGCAATGCCGAATTAATTCGGACGTTTAGAAATAGGTGAGGCATATATGCAGATTTACCCCACAAAATAAATAACATATTAGTCATCATTTTGAAAAGGGGGAGGGGGTGGAAACACTAGGTCTTCACGCAAAGTATTTGTAATATCTGATAACATCATCAGGTTTTGGCTACTTAATAGCCATGTTCAGATTCTAGTTATGATGAAAAAAGAGGTGATTTCCTCCTCCTGTGACTTAATATAGAGTATGTTTAATAGTGGAAGATTTACATTAAATTGCTTTTTTAATGTTTCTCTTTTCTCTAAGAAAAAGTAAACAGTCGTAGCTATATCACGACAGTAAATAAATTAAATAAGATTAAAGTGAAATGTGTATTACCTGGGTGAATACCTAGTTTGTGCTCGACCTGTTGGAAGAGTGCAGTGCTACCTACGACTGTGGAGATGCACACTTGAAGTGTTACAAGAATGAGTGCTGCGTACAGTGTCGGTGATGCTGCTAGACCTTTTAACACATTGTAGTCTACAGCGGTTCCTTGCAACTCGTAGCACAATAGTACGGTAATAAGTGATATCCATCCAATCACTAGCAGACAAATAAATTACAAATTAAATTCTAAAGTAATTTCATAATATTAAGTTATAAATATAATAAAATTGATACATATTAAGCACTAAGCACCCACATATAAACTATATTTACAATTTCAGGCAGAAGGCAAGGAGGTTGGGGGTAGAGGTGGTACGATACTCATCCTCCTAAAAAAGCTAAATTCAAAAAATTCAAAAAATAATAATGGCCTTCTTCTACTTAGACCACCTAGAGACGATCAATTTCTGTTTAATATACTGCAACTTCAAGTTAATTTTTGCCATAACTATACAGAAATAGGAGGATAGTGTTTAAATGAGGATGTTTTACCAATAATGCACAAGAACAACGTATATAATATATACTATTGTGGGTCGAAAAACCACTTTTTATTTTTTTGTAGATTTCTAATTATTTTTAAGTAAATAAACAGTGGACAGGACAGTAATGCACATATATTTAAATTGCGGAGTAGGAAAATGTAAATACATTTATTTTTAGAAAATCGCAAACTACAAGGCTTCAGAGAAACCTATGTGAAAACCAGATTGGCACACGGTGTCATATGAGTACACAAGTTTTCAGAGGTATGTTGGTTGAGATTTGGAAAAATGTTTTTTCGACCCACCCCAATATATGCAGTTATGTATTTTTATTTTATAATTGTTTATATATAATATATATGTTACTTTTTATTTATATATATTACCAGAAGTGATATCTCCATATGTATATATTATTATCTTCTATCCTTTTTTTCTTTGCCAGATCTCTCCTCCGCAAGAATTCTCTATTTCTTCTTCTAAACAGAGCTGTGGATGTGGACTTTCTTTTCCTCTTTCTTCACCCCTAGCATACCAGTTAAGTAACTTCTTTGTCCATCTACCGTCTGTAATTAATGTGCTTGTAATGCATGTACCACTTCCTCTTTATTTTATTTTAAGCATCCTATAATTCACTTGTATTTCTCAATCTTTCATTTGTCTATTGGTTTCTCCTCGTCGTTCCAAGTATTTAGGTTTTATTCTTTGTTAGTTCTTTGTGTGGGCTCTTAGTCTGCTTGTGACCTTCTCAGACAGACAGATAAGGTTGATTTATGTCGATATTACCATCTAATGCTCCTTATATTCTCTTAGTTATATTAGGATAGACAGAAAGGCAGAAAGGTTTTGTAATACACAGATAATAATCTTAGTGGCCTGAAATTATCCGAATCTAACTTATCACCTTTATTTTGATGAATCTGGGATCATCCTTTCTTCTAGTAGCTTTGTTTGGCCTCCTGTTTTCAGTTCTTCCTCAGTGCTTTTACTCTGTCTATTTCACATGCTGTTTCCATTTTCTTTTGCTTTTTATACTCCACTCGATTTTATGTTCTAATATTTCCGGTACAGGAACGGATAATTCGGTTATTTCAGATAATATATATATATATACAGAAAAATGTATATACCTACTATAATATTATGTTTCACATAGTAAATAGTGAAACAAAAGGTTACTGAAAATCCAACCTTGTTGCACCCGTTGGTAGTAGGTATTTAAAGATTACATAAACTGAAGGCATCAACATCTATTATACAAAGATGCAAATTTTTACCCATTTCCATATTTTTATAAGTATGTGGGCAACACTGGTTGCCACACAATCTAAAAAATATTTCGTTTATTTTCATATTTTTTTATGTCACTTCAGACTGTCGTTCCTTTGTGATTTTGTTACAAACATTGTTTTTTCTCAGTGAATATAGTTTTTCTTTCATCCACGATAATTCGTTTACTTATTAGTTATTAGTTATTATACAAGCAAGTAGTACGCCGCTACATTTGGTGACCTACGACGTTTTAATTTTTATTTGAACATTTCCGGTAAGCTATTTTCATTTTGATTTCATACATTATTATTTTACCTGTCAAATTTCATAAATTGTGTAACTATTTCATAATGTCAAACGAACAAAAACCAGAACCGGGCACCTCATCCACAGCAGAAATATTCGACATATGACCGCGAGCTACTGGCCATTTACTCTGCTGTGAAACACTTCAGGCATATGGTCGAAGGGAGAGACTTTACCATATATACCGACCACAGACCACTTACATTCGCATTTCGTCAACAGTCCGACAAAACATCTCCAAGACAACTACGACAGCTAGATTTTATTGGACAATTCTCAACTGACATTAGACACGTACAAGGAAAGGAGAACGTTGTTGCAGACGCGCTCAGCAGACTAGACGCTATCGACATGCCGACCGTTATCGACTACGAGCAACTAGCTAAGGATCAGGAAACAGACAAAGAACTACAAACTAACTTGATAAACAATACTACAACCCTCAACTTACGTCTCATTCAACTTCCGGGTTGTTCAAAATCAATTTACTGCGCTATTGACGACAAGAAATTACGACCATACATACCAGAGACAATGCGAAAAAAGGCATTTGACTCTATACACAACCTGTCACATCCAAGTCGACGCGTAACATCGAAGATGGTAGCAGAAAGGTTCGTTTGGCCAAACATGCGAAAAGATTGCACCGCATGGAGCCGAGCTTGTCAAGCATGCCAACGTTCGAAAGTCCAGAGGCATAACACCGCCCCGTTAGCACAATTCCCGCAGGTCCAGGGCCGCTTCTCTCACGTGCATATTGACATTGTAGGGCCTCTACCACCATCTCGAGGATTTAAATAATATCTTTTAACTTGTGTCGATCGATTTACACGGTGGCCCGAGGCTGTGCCAATAGCAGACATTACAGCAGAAACAGTTGCTTCAAGTTTCTACAGTAACTGGATTTGTCGTTTTGGCACACCACATGTAATTACAACCGATCAGGGGCGACAATTTGAGAGCTCGCTGTTCCATTCTCTCAACAAATGTATGGGAGTAAAGCGCATTCGTACCACCGCTTACCATCCTGCCTCTAATGGTATGGTTGAACGCATGCACAGGCAGTTAAAAACAGCGCTCAGGTGTCACGGAAACAAGCAGTGGACAGACACTCTTCCAACCGTCCTATTGGGTATGAGAGCGGCCTTCAAAGAGGATCTTCGAGCGAGCTCGGCGGAACTGGTTTACGGATCAACTTTGCGCTTGCCAGGCGACTTCATAACATCATCCGACATGCGAGAGCAACCTCAAGAAGATTTTATTCGTAATCTTCGGAATACAATGAACCGACTAAGGCCAACACCGGCAACTCGTCATGGGCTACACAAAGTTTTTGTTTACAAAGATTTGAAGACCTGTAGCCACGCATTTGTGAGAGACGACACTATCAAGGGACCCTTAAAAGCTCCGTACAATGGACCTTACCAAATCCTCGAACGCCAAGCTAGGGCATTCAAACTAGACATTCGTGGAAAGGAAGTTTGGGTTTCGATCGACCGTCTCAAACCAAATTTTGGCGTCCAAGAAGTCCAAGACGATGATCAATCGATAACATCACTTCCGTCACGTGAGCCTACAGTAACAAGAAAAAAGGTACATTTCGCGTCCCCTCTCCAGCAACATTTCCGGCAAGGGAGGAGAAGGGGGGAATAGTGTGGGCAACACTGGTTGCCACACAATCTAAAAAATATTTCGTTTATTTTCATATTTTTTTATGTCACTTCAGACTGTCGTTCCTTTGTGATTTTGTTACAAACATTGTTTTTTCTCAGTGAATATAGTTTTTCTTTCATCCACGATAATTCGTTTACTTATTAGTTATTAGTTATTATACAAGCAAGTAGTACGCCGCTACAAGTATATGGAAAATAATATAATCTATGTTCCTACCATTTTCTTTGTGAACTATAGTATTAGATTAGAAGATTACACAAATTTAAAGATTTTACATAAAATCTAGGCACAAACATCCATTATTCAAAGGTGAAAATATTACTAATATTATAAAAAAAAATATAATCTATGATTCTACCTTTTTTCACTATAGCTTTTTAATTGGCATGGTTTCTAAAAAAAATTGGAATGCTTGAACATTGATGAATTTTTTTATTGTATATTAAGTAAGAATGTTTTGTTTTTTAAAAAAAGGCAGTAATTCGATCTTAGAAACCTACCAATAAAACCACAAAATACCCCCGCTCCAAGTTTCTTCTTGTCTTTCATATCTACTTGGACTGTAAGCAGCATAGGGTGAATGTCAAACTGAAAAAAAAAAAAAAATATATATATATTTCTTAATACTGATAAAAATAAGTTGGGTTATTAATTAAAAAAAATTATAGGTTGATAATTACAGTAAACTAGCATGTACCCCGGGCTCCACGTGGGGTTCATGCTTGGAATTAGTTCATCATTAGGCACAATAAATAATCTACCTATAATAAAACCAACTACTCTTAATCTAAGCCTTAATTTTTCATACAATAGGATTTCTGTTGTTTCTTTAACTTCTCAAACATCAAACAGAAATTTAATTTTCTGTCACCAATTGCAATCATCTGAATCTTCAAACCATCAGCAACTTCTACTGCTGACATTATTTTTCAAACTTATAGAAATACTGTTTGTTATCTATTAAGTGAGTACTAACTCCGTGATCATTATGTTAGCTGATTTGAAGAAACGCTTCCTCTCACCATCATAAAACACACATCCGGTTTACCTTCGTGTTTCTTTTATTAAAAAAACAGCCTTTTTTTAAATGACCCCTTTTTTACACTGATTGCAGTCTATCTACCCTGTTCAGTTCCTGGTTGTACAAATATAAGCTTTTGATCATGGTTAATTTACATTAAGAGCCGTTTCGTTGTTTCCTAACTCGGAATTTTCTTGTCTTCGTTTATACTCCTACAATTGCAGCAGTTTTTCTTTCAGTAACTCATGTGTGAGGTCTTCATCAGATTGACCCTCTAGTAAGAGTTCGTATAACTATGAGGGAGTCTACAAAATAAAAATGCGACCTACACGCAATATAAATGCAGATTTTTATTTTAGCTAGGTAATCACCTAACATAGATTATTGATGTATAGTGCCCAGTATTAGCATAACGTCATCTTCCGTATTTCCTCCCTCCACAAGATTCAAGCGACATAGCTGTTTCATTAGGTACGTAGTACACAGTCAGGGTAGAATTTTCATGATACTTTTTAAGTGCCATCCAAGCTTCTCTTACCGTTTTTGCAGTTCTGGCATAAAATATTTGACTATCCTCAAGAAGAAGTCTGATTGTCGCCCTGGCCTTGCCATCTCGGTTTAACCGCGTCTCTGATATGGGATTTGGTGGAGATTTAACAATTACACCCCACAACTCTTTCTTAAGTAACAACCTTATACTACGAGATCTGATAATTCTTTTCGATTTTTTCTCCGAAATAATTTTAAGCCAAGGTTGTTTTTTTTCACAGAGCTTTGTTATTGGAAGGAGGGGGATGGTAAAATGTGAAGTGGGGTATCGTCTTTTATGAATTTTTTTACGCTGAATCGAATAAAATCAGAATCAAGTACATAAGATCATAATTTCGAAGTTATAAAGGGGTTTTACATTTTTTTTATCTATACCTCCTAGTGTTATCACAAGAAATCAATTTTCGATTTTTTCCCAGGGGACTGGCCTTCCATTTGCCAAAAAAATGAGATTGATAAAGTTTCAGCTCAAACTGATAGCGTTAACTGTGCCTAATTTAGATTGATTTTTTTTTTCATAAAATTAAATATATAAATATATTAGTTTACCTGAAAAGATAAAACACCAAACGCAATGGCTATTGCCTCAAATGAAGGATCAGGTATTCTAACAACCGGGCGAGGATCATCCATTATACATAGCCAAGTGAGTATCGACACAGTCAGCACCGTTAGCATAGAGAATCCTGTCAGCCATCTGAAACATTGTACAGTACACCCTCATGAAAATTAAACCAATATGCAAAAATGCAACAGGTATAATCATTAAGGAGGTCTAGTAGAGCAAAGTTTAAGAACTAACTTTAGGGGCCTATCAGTGGCGTAGATTATACGGGAGGGGGGGGGGGGGATGATCCCACTGACCAACACCTATGGAAAAATAAAATCATAACAGAAGACACAACAGAGAACATTATATTATATAATAAGTAGTACTAGAAATAAGTTATTTGTATAATAAGTGGTTATATGAATAAGTTAAATGTAACAGCTATCTAAAATCTAAAGACAAGTTAAATTAATAGCACTTAATACAGTCAGCAATTTTAATGTGTTCTCAGTTCACTTATATCGCTTACAGTCTAATCATTCGTCAGAGAGCGTAATGAAAAGAGTATATTATGTTTCTTTGAAATGTATCAGTCTATATTTTGTTGGTAAAATTAATTCACCAACTGAAATTAAAGGAGATTGAATTACTTCATAGTCGCCAATAGTAGCACTACGCATCCCCTGTATCATTGCCTCAGTATTGCCCCTATAATAATCTACAAAGTAGAACTTTTAGTGACGTCAGGAAAATTATTAAAATACACACAGTTTGTTGGTCTGATAATTAGTTAAAACAGTGGCCAGCATGTAGTATTGAAGCAAAAGAAAGTTTATTTCACTTGCTGGCAGAATGTGGAGCCTATGCCCAACAAAGATACCTCCGTTTTGGTAGTTACATCCTCTCACCTCAATTATTTTAACCCTGGAATGCTAATGGTAGTCGAATCGACGAGCACAGTTTGAACTTTAACCTTTTACGCTCGTATGCGATGGTGATGGGTTAGCAACACACCTGCTAGTGTAGTGGTAGTAGTCCTTTTGAGCATACACTCGTTTTCTGGATCATTCCCGTCAAAGCTACTTCGTCGATTCGACTAACGCTTAGTAATAAACAAAGGGAATTAATTGGCCGTCGAATGAGCCTATAGCCTGGGAAAATGGGCCTAGGGGTAAGGGGCAATGGGCCTAGGGTAATTGGCCTTGGGCCAGAGACCAATGGCCGATAATCTGGGGCCTGGAGCATTAATGTTCACTCAATTTCAGATTCTTCCGATGTTTCTACTAAGTTAATTGTTATCAAATGTTTGTATATCACTAAAAAATTTAATGAGGAGTTCTTAATAGTTTTCTCCTTATAAAAGTGTAGTTTCAACCCCAAAAAATGTATTTTCTGCATATGTTAGTCGAATCGACGAAGGTTTAGTAATACCAGCCATCCAATTACCATTAGCATTTAAGGGTTAATGTATAAAAACGGTTTTGACTGGAATAGGTTAGTTCAGTTTGTTTCAGTCATATATTAAACTAGCTGAATACCCGTGCTTCGCTACGGTGTGTTTTATTTTCAATTTAATGGATTTATAAACTACCATCAAGAAACATTTAAATTATTTTACAAAGCGAGAATATATAAGATTCTATCCCTCCCATTTGATAAGATAATTTGCTAATATCCCAAATTAGTAATTCATTCCGACTAAATTTTTAAAAAGGAGAAGCAGAATTTTACATCCCTTGGTTGAAATTGGAATTATCTTTTATTAATATACATACTTACATCCAAAATATGAGCTCTTTCTCAAGTATTAACTTCCTAACTTTAGGAGATTGGTCTGGGCTCAATTCCCCTTTTTTTCTTACTCTGTCCTTATGTTCCCCTTAGGAATAAAATTTTAGAAAATCTCTATTGCTAGTTATCAATATAATTTAGAAATTATTATAGTACGTAGGGTAGGGCGGGGCTAGTTGAGCATAGGGGTAAGTTGGGCAATTTAAATATCTCTAAAACTACGCATGTCACAAAAATACTTCAAATGATGGAAAGATGTGGACGAGAAAGGAGAACGCATCGCGCGACCTTAAGTTGCCCTACGACAATCGAGAAAGATAACAGACACCTTTTTTAATTTTCTTAGTAAAAAGTAAAAAAACTGTTGATCGCCATTTTTATCCTAGACTGGTACTAAAACAACCATCTCCAACCACGTAAGTGTTAATATTTTATGTATTTATTGTACTTTTGAAAATAATTAGTTACTTAGTCCCAAGTCTACCGGTTTTTTTCATAATTAACTTTTTATCTTATAAGTCTAGTCGGGGCTAGTTGGGCAGGCTTGCTCAACTTGCCCCACTCTTATACTACTACAAAGAGTTAAAGGTTTATTTTTTATTTTTACAAATACTAAGCAGACTCTGGCAGACAGCTATAATAGGTATGCCTTTTTATACTTTGTAATAACAATTTGTATAATAATTGTATTTATAATTTTGAAATTATTAATAAAAAAAATTGAAAATGTTAAATGTCTTGCATTTCATTTTAGGATGCGGACATATAAAAGAAAAACGTCAAGGGGTTCTGCTACGAGTCAACAGTCAAGTGAAGCTTCAAAATCTGTGATAGCCGGGTACAAGAGCATGAACGCAGCTGCAAAAGAATTCAACGTAAAACGAATGACTCTCATAAGATGACTGATGATAAACCCTGCCTTAATATTTTTACTAACCTCGAATTTTTATATTGTTTTTATATTTACATTTTTTTATCCTTAAAAATTAATAATAAAACATAATTTTAATTACAAAGAGTGTAATAATATCCAAAGATAAATAATAAGTTATGTCGTAAAAGTGAGTTATATTTGCTTTAGATTTATTTGTTGTTGTTTCTGTACCTACATTAGAGATGGAACTTGAAAAATATATATTTGATTATCAACTGAAGTTTTACTGTAGTTTTGAGCAATTTCCACACCACTATTAACCTATTCTTTCCATTGCCCAACTTGCCCCATGCCCTTGCTCAACTTACCCCTACTATGGGGCAGGTTGAGCAAGTAGGAGATTTCTCGCATTAATGATAATATTTTCTAAACTAGAACTGAAATAGTTTTATTTTCTGAATACATTTAAAGAAGGATAAATTACTGATCTAACGTTGAAGGAATCAAGTAAATCGGATGAACCGTTTAGGAGTTATTATAGATTATATAAAAAATTGCTCAACTAGCCCCGCCCTACCCTATACACTCGTAGATTTTTTTTTAGAATTTTAAAGAAGTGGTCATGATTAAGTTAGTAAAGGTAAGGCGTGATTTATTAATTATTGCCTTAATATCTAAAAATAAATCTAAATATTTTTTGACAGTGATTGAAAAATAATTTCTTTAAAAGTTCTTCCTACAGAAATTTCCACAAAACATAAAATATGGTCAGTAGTTTCTTCTGCAATTTTGGTTAAATACATTTTGTTATGAAAAATGAAATAAGAATTTTGAAATATATTTAGAAGCCCCGTTCTCAGCTCCATATAAAGCTACCAAATCGTTTTATGTCCTTTATCACCCGCAGAATTAAGCTTAACATTGTACCCAAGAACCTCCAAAATCTATTCAGCCATTTGGACGTGACTGACGCACAGACAGACGGATATAAAATTTTCTAAACTTAAATTCGTTGTCAGGACTACTCATTCAGTGGAAATACCCCATATTCTCTCTCCTCAGCTCGGGCCTCCATGTTCTCTATAGTGGAGAGATAACCTTATGTAGAGCTAAAATGTGAAATCAATAAAATAGATAATTTAATGTACTAAAATATTATTTATGTATTAATATGTTTTATTCAATAAAGGTATTTTAAAAAAAAAAATAATAATAAAAAAAATAAAATAAAATAAATAAATGAATACATAAATACATAATTTGAGCCCAATCGGATAAATGTACAGACACAACAATTATTAGTTTTTTATACATACATATAGATATATTTTTCCATTTTACCCCCCTAAATGTACATAACAATAATTGTACCGTTAAAGAGCTTTTCAACGGTATGCATCGTGTAGGGTTTTCATTACTTTGACATTTGTACACCGTACCCCTGTGTACCAAAATCAAAATTTCGAAAATGAAAAAAGTCAGTGACCTTCCCCTTTTCCCCTTGCTTTGAAGGTCAAGTGTGCAAATTTTCATTGAAATCGGAATAAAACGGTAGATTTGAATAAAGAACACACACACACGCGCTCGTTCGCGCGCGCGTGTACACACGCTTACGTTGACATTTCCTTTTTACCCCTCTCCAAAATGAAAATAATGACAAAAACGTACATTACAATTACTTTTCTCTTAAAGAGCCTTTAAACGATATGCATCATAAATGGTACCTATCAATTACTTTGACATTTGTACCCCGTACTCCTGTGTACCAATATTTTAACTATATAATCTCATGTAAGCAGTACACTCAGAGACACTCTTCATTTATATAAGATAAAAGACACTCATAGACACTCTTCATTTATATAAGATGTAGTTATACACATTTTTCCATTTTACCCCCTCCTAAATGAAAATATGACAAAAATGTTCATAACAACAATTACTGTACTTTTAAAGATCTTTTCAGCGATATGCATAATTAAAAGTATTCATTACTTTGGCATTTGTACCCCGTACCCCTGGGTACAAAAATAAAAATTTCGCAAAATCCTTTCTTAGTGGATGCCTATGATATGAACCGAGTATATCCTCAAAATTTCAAGTCTCTCGGTTAAGCAGATTTTGCTGTGCGTTGATTCTATGTCAGTCAGTCAGTCAATCAGGACATTGCCACTTATATTATAGATTAGGCAGGCCTTTTTATGAACCCTTCATAAAATATGTATAATATAATCTGCTTTATATATATATGTATTACTTATTTATTTAGACTTATTATGATTTTTGTAATTTTAAGATCATATATTTTTATTTATTATAACTGAAGATTAATTTTTAGTAACTTTTAAAATTGTTTAATTTATTTTTATTTTTGTTAGATCAGTACTTATGCTGTTTGTTAAATTTAGCATAATGTTGTATTTATTTTTATTTGTATTTGTTAAGGTGGAACTCACCCGACGGCTCGGCCAAGGGTAAATAAAAATGTTGTATAATCAATATGCATATTATTATTGTTTAATAAACGTTTAGATAGTAAACGTTTAGTAAAGTATTTTGTTCGGATGATATCACCTACGTTTTGTGCTATTATTTGTTACTAGGACACTCATTTTTTAAACTTAAACTTAAATTAAAATAATTTTTTTTAAATTTTTACAAAAAATTAAATGAAATCCATTCTAGTTCCTTCAGCCAAAAGCTGACATAGTAAATACTAAGAAGCATTTAATTATTATATTTATAACGAGCCCTTGGCAACGGGCTAAATTTTACATTTATAAAAAAAAGTAAAACAAAATATTAATTTAGATAAGTTATTATATCTATTTAAAGACCAAAAAATCAAAACAAACATTTATTGTAATAGGCATAAATTTGGTTGCCTTAGCTTGGCAATAACATATGATTTCAAGGTGAGTCGTCGGGACACTTCTAGATTAAATGAAGTATTATATTATTACTACATGTATAATTATTGATTATATTATTATATTATTACTATTATTATTAGTATTATTGAACAATAAAAAGGCCATTCAATCATTCTATTCTGTTTAAAAAAGTACTTCAGGTAAGCACAGACCCAGAAAAGAGATTGATTCTACATTGAATTTCCAGCAAAATATGTCATATTAACCAATGGTCTATCGACCTTAGTTTACTCTCCGACGGTAATGATGACTACTTCCGCTAACGGTTAAAAGTCAGTTGCCTTAATAAAGTAATTATAGAGAGACAGTATTTTATAGTTTACCTCAGTTTTTATACTTACTTCATGTCTTTGGGACTGCCAAGCCACATAAGAGGACAGAGAAAAATTCCAATAAGAATCATCCATGTGCAGAACGAGGCAGTAAATTGTTCGGGTAGAAAAAGTACTCCCAGTAGCTTCATGTTTTGAGATGCTGTAAAAAAGAAAGAAAAAAAAAAAAAAAATCAGCATTAACTAATGTATAATGCCATTGCTTGAAGGGTAATTTAATAAAATAAAGAAGAATATGCATAAATATATATATAATCTCTTACCAATTATAATATTGAGTATATCAGCTCCGAATATCGTGAGAGACAGTATTAGTGTGATATAATTGCTCATTTTTGAACCAAAGGTAACTTCTGCTAATGCCGCATAAGGATACCTGCATTGGTGAAAATTTAGACAAGGTTAAAAATAATAATTATTAGATGCAATCTACTTTATTACAAGGGTGGTTTTTTTTTTAAATAAACAAGTTACAAGTTTAGTAAACTCTTATCTCTGCCCTAAGATTTTGTTGACAACGAAATTAATAATTATTTGGAATTTCAAGGGGCTAAAATTAAAAATAAAACTGTAATCAAAACGGATAAAAAAAACTCAGATATCTAAAAAAAAAAACAGGGCCAAGTAGAACATAGATATGCTTATAAGGACTAATTTTTCCTTTTTGGTTGTAGAAAAAGGGGAGATATCTTTATATCACAATATTTCCAGTTGTTATTTTTATTTTAAGCGAGCTTCTTTCATTCAACAAAATATGCGTAATTTGTCTGTTTGTCTGTCAGTCCTTTACGTGTCCGGCGATAAATAAAGTAAAGGTTGACCGATTTAGATTTAGTATTCTTGTTCCTTTAACTGCCCAATTATCCGTGAGCTTTAAAATTAAAATTTTAGGACGGGCAAAGATTCCAATAACATCTATTTAATTTTTATTATTAAAACAAACAGCGACACCACTTAAAAGTGATAAAGATCTTAACTCTAAATAGAAAATACAACGTTATTACCAATATCTAATGTTGTAACGTAACAATAAATCATCTAATGTACAATTGAAACAAGAATGTAAAATTTGAAACTATAAAATGAACTTGATACAATCAGATGTTTTTGTGTAGTGAAGTGATACATTTTATGATAGTTGAAATGTAGATGACCGGTACGTGTAAGTTAGTGGAATAGTAGGAAGGCACCCGCCTCTACCACTAATCTACTCATTATTACAATCATCCTCCTTAGTCCTTAACTATCAACTCTGCATGATCTATTTTCTAAATATTCAATACTTATTGCATTACGCTAGCTTCAAAAATGGAGTCACGCTATGCCTAGTTTGTATATGTTTACATTTAGAGGCAGTATTTTTGCTTTAAATATTTTTTATTAATTGAAAGCAGTTATTAAGTAAACTATTGCATTTTAATTTCAATTTTTATTATAAATACATTATCAACTCGTTACGTATGTATTAGTGTAAGATAATTGTAGGAAAAAATTATATTATGGAAGTCAAAATAATAATAAACATTTATATAGTAAGCCTGTTTATGATACGCTTATTTCAAAACGATCTCAATTTAAAATAATTATAAAATAAATAATATTCACCTGGTTTTTCTTCTTACGGATGGACTTATTCTTTCTGCCATAACCCAACATTTTCCCAGCAAAAGGGCCGTGTAGATTTGAACTAACATTACAATTAGAGCTAAAGGAAATCCTAACCACCCTGAAACAACATCAAAATCATATTATTATTAATCGGTTATCAAACTTCAGCGCGAGAATAGACTCCGATAGGATAGGATAGGCTGATTTTAATTGATGACTGTCAGTGCGATTGGGACAAGTGAGGTAGTCCCAGGCTTTTGTTTGTAACATAAATCAAAGATCAATAAACAGCCGAATGATACCAGCAAATTTGATTTTATTCGGTGGCTCTTCTTGTCGCCGAAAAACTTGCGCTAGACTTTGATAACCGATTCAGAGTTTGCCAACTCCAAATCTACACAATGTTTTTTGTTGAGACTTCAATATTTTACAAAATTACAACTCTTTCTCTGAGTTGACCGTGATTTACTCTTAGTATTTAAAAGAAGCTGCAGAACCTCATCTTTCATTTGGTTCCAAGATGAGATTAGTCAAAAGAGTGGAAACACCCTAATAACTTATTAGTGTAGCACAAATTACAATTCACTAAAGATATACAATATCAATATGGTAACCCAGCTAATACTTTTCTGAATTCAAAAGTAAAATGTACATTAAGTAGAGTAAGATCAGGTAGTTCAATTAAACTAAAAATACCAATCACACAGGGTTAATCAAAAGGGGAGGGGGGGGGGACACCCCAATAACTATGAAGTGTATAAACGGAGAACAACTAAACTCATGAAATGTTTATAGGCATAAAGGTGTACTTTATAGTGTCTGGGAAACTTTGTCACCTCCCCCAAAATTGGGGATTTTGGAGGTGACACGAAAATATTAAATGGTAACCCCCACCGAGTGACACCTCATTTTAAAAGTCTTGATATTAGAAAAATAACAGCGCAAACCCAGAGGTCTTTATCTCAATTCTATCCAAAAATGGAGGCAGATTAACTCAATTACTTGGTCAATTTTGAATTGCCGCCATTAAGAATGTAATTAACATTTACTCACACATAAAACCCCCCCTTTTCCCATATATTTAATGACTTTACATTCGCTGTGGTTTTTTAGGGGCCAATTATCAAGAAAATCAAGCATTTACTGGATACATCTGGTTTCATGTACACATCTTTAATACATTATCATTCCATGGATTTAATTCTCCTTTAAAATTAAATCGTGTACGAAAGAATAAAAAATACTAATAATGTGATCTTTAAAAAACTTTATCTTGCCGGTATAATTATTATCAGATTAATCGAATACTCTTCTAATAAACTACGCCACTCTATGTTTGATTAAACCTATCATGTTACATTATAAAGAATTTTATAGCATAGACTATAAATATTCCTTAGTAATTCACAAAAGGAAATGAAACATTTTGACTGATTACAAAATATATACATATATTACAACCAGTAAATAGTTAAACATATATTTATTTCCAGTCAATGTAATGTTATAAAATATTATGTTTACATTTAAAATTTAGTTAATGAAGTAGATCCATAAAATATTAAAAATAAAAAACAATTTAAATGACAAAATTTACTAAATCTTTTATTTTAAATTTTAAAGTTGTAACTAAGTTCTAGCTATACGCCCCCCGCAATTATTTTTTATCAATTTTTCACAAAAGGTTATATTATATTCAATATTTGAATTCTTAATTTAACAATCTTAATTTATATGAAGGAAATAAAATGGAACTTACCACATTCTATGATGACTCTGGCCAAAGTAATGATAGGAAATACTCCAAACAAGTCGACGAAACAGCAGATAGTAAATCCAAGGGATAAACCCTTGCTTTCCGAGCTCTTCATCTTATCTGAGTGAGTGATTTTGTCACATGGGTACGAATATAGAAACTAATAGTATGTTACGTAATGAAACTAAAGCGTAAACTCGATCAATACTATCGATTTTAGAGTATAGTAACTTATAAGTGAATACCGGTAACTAAATCACAATGTGAATTAAAGCTCATGATTGCTTTTTTCATTTAAACAAATATATTAAGTAATGCACATTTAATTAATATCTCCACGATTATAATACATTTAATTAAAAATTATATATTTATGAGGTAACGAGTAAGTATAGTCAAACGTTTTCACACCGTTGTAATTCACCGATAGATTCTGATCATAATTATCTGATAAAATCAAGTATACTAACTAATAATATAAAATATTTTGTTCACTTCAGGAGCAAGACTGAGTTCCATCAGAAACGTAGAGCGGACCAAACTGATTTATTCAAGAAATTCAATACTTACCTGAAACCTTAGATGAGGTACTAAAGGTCCCGGAGCTTGAGGTTTCAACTCTCAAACCTCTAGACTTTGGGTATAAGATAGAAACATGTCAGAAAAAGAACAAGTATAATATAGGCTACACTGGAGTAAATATGTGGGACAGTATCATAACAAAGTGAGATGAGAGTGAGTGAGTGGATGAGTGGTCTAGCGATAACTTGCTGAGGTGGCAATCCTGCCGTGGGAATAGATTGGTCTTCTATACACTAACACTGATACGCACAAAAACAACAATACACACTAAGATCAAAATTTACGGTAAAAATAATCCCTCCCTGATGGGGAATCGAACCCGGCCTCTCACAATCCACGTTTGGAGCTATTTTCTCAGGAATTCGATTTTTTTTTTACTGAGAACACGACTTTATATGGTTAGATTCGTATTTCAATGGACTACATTTAGAAAACATGTATGCCAATTTTCATCAAAATCGGCCCGGCAGTTTAGGCTCCACGCGTCTGCACAGACTTCAGTGACAGATAGACGATAATCATTTTTTAAAAACAACTGGACTCAGTTGTCAATTTATCAAAATAAAATTTTCAGGGCCATCACAATACTTTATCATTATATATACTACGTATTTGATAAAAAAGGGGAACACCTAATCAGAAACTATTTGTAAGTGTTAAAATCTACACCACGTCTTAGATTGATTTGAAATTTGTTCTATAAGTTAGCTTTAAATTAGTAGAATAAGTAAAATTTCCACACAGATTTTTTTAATGTAACCATCTCTTAATTATTATCCTCTCGCATTTTTCTTTAATTTACTTTCTACCCTTTGTATACTCTATACCTTTAGCAGGTTTTATAATAGCTTTTGCACGTACTCGCTAACACTCAAATACCACAAGTAAGTTTTATTACAACTTTTTTTATTAATTAGCTAACCCTCACCTCAACTAAGGCTACCAGGTTTAATAGTATGTCTTACTCTTCTTATATAAAATATAAGATTGCGCTCAACAGACAAAGTGTACAAATTAATATTTATTAATAGCAATAACCACTTTGACAATTTCCATCAATTTATAACTAATCTTTTGGATCTATTTTCATAAACATTGTCTCTGTCTCCTCAGAATAAGAGTCAAATAATCATATGAATTCCAGCCATCATAAGTAATTTAACGCATATTTTCTTATCTGGAGTCAATAAATAGATATGTAGATAGATAGATAGATTTAGGCATCATAATGTAGTCGACACTATGATGCTTTAACATGTTGAAGAAAAAGAACCTGTTGGAATGATCCTTTAATTTATTGTTAATACAAATCTAGTGTCATTGTGAGAGTGTGAGAGGCAGTTAAAATGACTAAGTTAAACTTAATTAGAAACCACAAAATCCGAATTTGGTCCTAAGGATTAGGTTTCGTTTCAACCGAACGCAATGCTGCGAGGATATCAAGATGAAAATATTAAGTTACAATTAATGTAAATTTGATAACTGATCTGCCGCGAGATCATTATATGATTTTAACATTTGCCCTTTCTCCGAGGAGCTGCTTAAACTTCAGGGTATTTCCTTGAGAGGAATCTTCTAGACAGGTTTGTAATGAGTATCTCCTCAATACATAAGTATTATCTTTCAATAAAGCCTATATAAAAAAAATATAGGAACAGATAATAATGTCAATAGGTAGGAATTCTTATAATAATCCTGATAATTTTGCTTTCGATACATACCGAAGGTAACGGAAGCTATATGTGTTCGTCCTGAAGAACGAACATTTTTAGGGTTTCGTATTATTATTATCCTCGAAACCCTTATGCCGAGGGTGATGTGTTGTCTGTCCGTCCTACTTTGGTTCATATCCCCCGAATCGTTCACGCTAGACATGTGAAATTTGAAATACTAGCGTAACTTTTTGACTCACACGAGAAGTTAAATATTTAATCTCAAGCAAGCTTATTTTTTTTTTTTAATTTTTGAGATGGGTATCAAATGAAAGCTACTGAAGAGTAGATTAGAAATATTTATGACAATTTATTACTATGGTGATTTTTATCGCCAATATTGCGTTTTCAGCCACAAAATTTCTCCCAAAAAATGCTCCCTTTCTCAACCACCCTATAACGGCTACTCCTAAAATATTAAAAAAAAATCATGCAAATACCTGATGGTAGAGCAATTAAAATTTCCAATGAAATGTTATTTCAGCATATAATAATGTATATACCTACGAAACCCATATAAGTACTTGGATGCAAGTACTTCCCTGTGATTTTTTGTCTCTGATTTAAAAAATACCAAAACAAAAATCGGAGAATATTTTGGTCCCTTGTTTGTTAAATTCTTTTCGAACTGACATCTTAAAAACTACTCGTCCTATTTTAATGAACTTAAATGGTAGGTCGTAAATAGCCCATTTTTGGTCCCACATATAAGTTTCAACCTTCTGTTTCCCATTTGTTTCTCCTCCAAATAGGCACAAACATATTTTTATTTACTCATAATGCCAACATTATTAATTATTTCAACCGGCTGCGCATATTATGTAATGCTAAATTGATACTTTTATTCGTGTAAAAATCAAAACCATTTTGAAAAATTTAAAATAAAGGGGAAAACAGTTAAATTAATTAGACAATATTGGGTTTTAAAATCATAATACCATAAAGTTAGCAATAGGATACGAGGATGCAATGTGCCACACTAATAGACAGACTATTTTTTAAATCTTTCAAAATTGTTTAGACTTTTTACATGGATAAAAGTATCAATTTAGCAAAATTTAATAAGCTTAGACGGTTGAAATTAATCTGATGCTTACTCCGAGCTATTTTTGACAAGTTAGAAGTTATTTTGTTCCTTATAAAAACAAAACATGTTTTTCTTTTATGGCCCATTATTTAAAAAAGAAAAGTTCATTTGTTTTGTTTCTTTACATTAATAAAAGGATAAATTTAGTGATATTTTGGTTGAACTTAAAAAAGAACAACAACAAAGCATCCAAATTTCATAAAAATCGAATGACTAGTTTTAAAGATGTATGTGTAAATAAAATATATAATATGTTTGTGCGCATTTTGAAGAGAAACCAATGGATTGTAATTTATATGGGACCAACAATAGGTAAATAATAACCTGCCATCTTAAAATCGGAATAATAGTTTTTAATTTATGTTGATTTGCAAAAAGTGGGATTGACCTACAGATAGACGCAAGACCGAAAATGTTAAAAAAAATCGTTCTTTAGACAATGGTTTAAAACTGACCCCACTCATAGTGCATTTATTATATATTGACTCTTCTTTAAATTATTTATTGTAATCTCTCTTCTTTTGTTATAACTTTATTTCCTTCTTACGTTAATTTATCTTTTTTCCTTGCTCCCCTATCCTACATAGAATTATGTTGAATCTGTACCTCTATAATAAAACGACACACCAACGTAATAAGTTGTTAGATCATAGGTTTAGCCAAGTCTCACCCTGTCCGAGTAAATTGTACTAGATCTAATCCATCCGGTACATGTCGATGATGTTGTTTGTCTTGATGATTTTAAAATCCTAAGCTCTTAGTGGCTCTCCACTCTTTTTTTACTTTCCCACGCTGTCAATGCACTAACAAACATTTGGCACTAACTGTACTTGTACTGGGTTGATTTGATCAAGTAGAACTAACTTCGAAAGAGGATACTTGGCTAAACCTATGATCTCACAACTTTTTACGCGGGACTAAGCGAAAAACTATTGCGGACTTAAACACTCAGAATTGATCGCAATATTTTATATTTTTGTAATTTTTAAGTTGGGTATCATTTTAAAGGTATTAAAATTTGGACTACAAATATATATCGCGTTTCCGAAATGGAAAAATTTTACCCCCAAAAAAATTAAAACAAACCTCTAAAAAAAATGTCTGCGCTACCCCATTAAGATAGGTCCTAAAATTAAGGCAAAAAAACTTACATCTCTGTGGTCTTATGATATTTCCGGGAGTTGATTTTTTAAAAGTCAAATTTTAGGCTTTTTAGGGCGCCGTAACTAAGCAGAACCGATTTTTTTTTTTTCGAAAATTTGAAGTTTTGGGTATCATTTTAAAATTTACATTTGGTTCACCAATATATATCGCGTTTCCAAAATAAAGGCCATTTTACCACTATAGGAAAGGTCCTAAAAATATACATCTCTGTGGTTCAATGTTATTTTCGGGACCTGATATAAAAAAATCAAATTTTTGAAATTATAGGGGGACGTAACTATATGGAGACCCAACATTTTTTTTTTCGAAAATTTGAAGTTGGGTGAAATTTTAAAGGTATTGACATTTGGTTCCCTAGTGTATATTGCCTTTCCAAAATGGCGGCCATTTTATCCCTAACAGAACCAAATAAGTGCATATTTAAGATAGTAAAGGGTAATATATCTAAAATTGCAATTTTTTATACATTTAAAAAAAAAAAAAAAATGTTCTATTTATGAAGTTTTATGACCGAAGAACCCTTTTAGTAATTTGCTGGCAAGTACTTGACAGGATTTTTTAACCTCATGTTTTTTTTTTGAACATATAATTTATATATATTATAATATTAAATACTAGTATAAAAAAAAGGTATAAAAATACTAATATAAAAAGAGATTAGATAGAATAAGAATATAGCATATAATAGGAAGACAAAGAAAGAAAATGATAGGAAGAAAATAACAGGAAGTAAATAATAATCTTTGTTTAGAAGAAGGGATTTGAAACGCAAAGACAACAAGACAATCTATGAAACTTGGTGTGTGTTCAAACTGAACTGAAAAATTATATGGTGTACGTGTGCGCACAAATGGGAAGTGTATATGCTTACAATTTTCGAGCTCAATACTCAATAAAGCTCAACCACACAAATTACAATATAATATTTTAAAAGTTTTCTTATTGATGGTGGATGAGGTGTAAAAATAAAAACAGTAGGACACTAATTCATGTTTGATACGTTTCGGTTTTTATTAAAACCATCTTCAGTCGTATTGATATATTTACTATAACAAAACAAACACTAAAAATTTATAAATATTTTAACTCTAATTGAAAATTCCCAATAATATTAATAATAATAAGTTCCATATTTCATTATTTTTATTTTATAATAATAATTGTTAAATTGTAATTAAATTTAAAATAAATTATTATATTACATAAAAGAAAACCATGACAAAAAGTTAACAATACATACTTACATAGTCCACTAAATAAAAACATCTAACTCCAAGAGGGAGTGTGTCTTTTGGAAACATAGAAAATCCAGCTTTACCATTTGGTAAGCTTGGAAATAAAATTAATAAATACAATTTTTTGAAGTGAAAATCCTTATTAATCATTTTACTTGTTTGAAAATTTCGAATGTTTCAGTAAATAGAGTTGTTCTATTATACCGTCCAACATAGGCTATAGTACTAAAGCACTCTATAAAGCCCAGTGGCGTATCCAGCGGCTAAGTCTGGGGGGGGGCACACTCTAAATCAGTTTAGATGGGGGGGGGGGGGGGGGTATTCGTAGTGGTAACAAGAAAAGGGAACTACTTATTCAACAAAGCATCTCCCCCCCCCCCCCAAAAAATGTGCAACTAATAAACAAAAAAAATCTCCGCGGCCAAGTAACAACAACTAATTTAGAACGTATTCGTTAGAAAATGTTATACTGATCCTTACTACAGTACAATATCTTACAGCAGTTAATTATTGGACGAGGGGATTTAAAGTGGGGTGGTCCCCCCCCCCCGGAAATTTTTTAAAATATGACCTCTCAAAACAGCCACTGCTATAAAGAGAGATAAATTTACCAGTATAAATGTAGTAAGAATAATAAGAATAACACCAAATAACATCTTAAAATAAAATTATTAATGTATCATATTTTTTTAATGGAAAATTTTATCAAATATGTGCCGTCCTGTAAATGTCATAAACAATTTAAATTATTTAATTGAACAAAATCTTATGTTTTCTACTTTAATTTCTTAAAAGTTGAAGATTAGCTTTTACCACCTGGTAGAAATGTATTACTGAACTTAGTATTTTTTAATTTTTTATTTTTGGGCTGCTTAGCCTTCTGGCCATTAGCCGCCTATAATTACAACTTTATCATAAAACAATTACAATACGATAACGATAAAATACCATGATAACAAGAATCACCATAGTGAACGAATCATATATTGTCGAATATGTGTAAGTCTTTTAGAAATTCAAATAATTTTCTAACATTGTCCTGGTTGTCACCTAGAATGTCAGTTAATGTTGTGGGGAGGTTGTATTGTTCTCTGGTTTGGTCTAGTCTAAAGCAATCAGTCAACAAGTGTCTAATCGAAAGTACATCGTCACAGTATTGACACCTAGGTGGAGTCTTGTCCCTTGAGAAGAGGTGCTGTGGGTAAGTCGAGTGTGTCCTAATCTTACATAGAACAGTCTCTTCGTGTCTGCTTTTCCTACTCTATGTTGCCCATTCCGAAATAATGGGTTTTATAAATCGCAATTTTGTTGTTTGTCTGTCCACATTTGTTGCCATTTTTCTTTTAATTTTTTCCTAATACCGCTGTATACTGTATAGGTCTCTAGCTCTAATTAATGTTTTTGTAGACGTACCCTCTGTTATAGCTGATTTTGCTAGTCGGTCTGCACTTTCGTTTTCAATTATGTCAGAATGACTAGGTACCCAGTAGAATTTTAAGTCTAGCTGATGATGATTTTTTACTTTTCTTATTGCGAGCACTATTGGATTCTGAGCATATAGTTGATCCATAATGTATAATGCACTCTTCGAGTCCGTGAAGACAATAATTTTGGTCTTGCCTCGCGCTACTACCTTCTCGATAGCAGTTTTTATTGCTGTTAGCTCTAACTGAGCTCCATCGTGATCCGGAGAAAATGCCTAAGCTTGAGCCTTCGACGTACGCATATCCCGTTCCATATCGATCTTTAGATCCATCAGTAAATACGTAAACAAAGTCTCGATTCTTGCTTCTTATTTCTCTTATAAATCTCTTAATGTAATCAAGATTATTTTTCGTAGTGAAACAGTTGTTATTAATTACTAGGTCGTTACACAACCACGGAGGCATGGATGATAGCTAGTTAGTTACCTAGGGGAGATCATCAAGTCTATAGTTTTTGATTAATTTTCTAAACCGTACACCAGAAGGTATTCTCTGTGTTGGTTTTCTCTCGTATTTTTGTTCAAGTGTTAAATATTTAAAGACTTTTGCTACAGGATTATTTGCATTTTGTTGTACTCGTAGTCCATATTTCAGTAAATGATATTCTCTTCTTAATTCTAGGGGTGGTTCATTAGCTTTTACTAACAGACTTGCTATAGGACTAGTTAAAAAAAACAGTAGTAGCTAGCCGTACTCCTGCGTTATGTACTGGGTCCAATCTTGTGAGTATAATATTCTTAGCTGATCCGTATATAATGCAGCCGTAATCTATTTTTGCGTGGACTGTTTGCCGATAGATGCTTAGCAGGGAAGTTCTATCCGCACCCCATCGCTGGGCTTAAATTAATCTTATGAGATTTAGGTATCTGACACAACTAGATCTAAATTGTTCCACATGAGATTTCCAGTTCAGTCTCTCGTCAAGTATAAGCCCCAGATATCTCACCTCGGTAGCTACTTTAATTGGTTTACCTGCAATAATTAACCACGACTGATTTCCTCCATTTTTCTTTCTTTGCTCAAAACAAACCCATGTGGATTTTGTTGGTGAGAATTTGAACCCGTTACCTTCTGCCCAAGCTGTTAACTTATCCATAATTTTTTGCATTACGTAAGTGGTTTCAGCCATTTTTCCCCTAAACAGTAGGGTAAAATCATCCACAAAAAAAAGAGCTTTAACAGATGTTGGTAAAGCTGTTATAGCGTAATGCACTGCTAACAGAAACAGAGTTACACTTAGCACTGCACCTTGTGGTACTCCGTTCTCCTGTTCATGTAATGATGACACGGCACTTCCAAGTCTAACTCAAAACGTCCTTTCTTCTAAAAAGTCTTTTATGAATTTTGCCAAGTGTCCCCTAAAACCGAAGTCATAGACTTGTTTAAGTATTTTGAATCTCCACGTATCATATGCCTTCTTACCATATCTAGTCGATAGTTTACCATCTTTTCACATAACTTTCCAAGTGAATTTGTCATTGCAATTGGACGGTAGGACTCTGGTAACATAGGGTCCTTACATGGTTTTAGGATTGGAGCCAAAACTCCTTCTCGCCAACTAACGGGATATGAATTTGTTGTCCAAATTTGGTTGTACAAATTTAATAGGTTTGGCCAAAAATGATTTCGGTAAATTTTTTAACATGGTATTACTAATTTGGTCTGGTCCTGGAGATGTATCTTTCAAGGATTTTAGAGCGGTCTCTAACTCCCATTCACTAAATATTCGATTATAGTCTTTTTTATTCTTGGAATAAAAATTAAACCCCTCGTCTTCTGCCTTTCTTTTAATATTTTGGAATTGCTTTGGTTATGAGTAAGAGGCACTAACATCCTCGAAATGGTCAGCAATAACTTCTGCAACTTTGTCTGGTTCTATTACGGTGTTAATGTCCACTTTAATTGCTGGGATTGTCTCTCCAGAGCTCTTATTTTATTTTTTTTTCCGGGGGACTTCTTTTTTTTTATAAAAAAAAAAGTCCGAAGCAATAAGACCTCATGTGTGGATCCAAGGAGCAAACCCGGTTTAATAATCCATTCTATATTACTATATCCTCTTAGCAAGCTGACAGACCCACAGAAAGTGAGCACCTTGTTTAGGGGAAGTAACCTAAGTTCTTCAATTGGCAGGATGGTTAAGCCAAAGATTCTCCACCTCAGGTGTGTTAATGCAGGACAGCTGCTAATAAGATGAGAAGGGGTTTCATCCTCTTCCTAGCACAGCCTGCACACTGGGCTTTCTGCTAGGCCAAGCAGATGTAGATGTCGATTTAGCCTACAGTGTCCAGTACGAATTCTTGTCAAAAGATGACAGAATTGTTTTCTGAGCGAGAGCAGCGATCTGGTAAGATGCTGAGATGGTTCCCGGATCATCATTTTAGATTTTCGCATACCTGAAGCAGTGTTCCATATTCTTTTCATATCTAGCCTCATAAATGTCCTTATGGAATGTTTCACTCCACAACGTGGCACGCCAACAACTGGTTCTGGTGTAATTGGGGTCGAATTAGAACCCGTTTTAGCTAACTGGTCAGCAATCTCATTCCCCTCAATGCCACAATGTCCAGGAGGGTTCCTGGACATTGTAGTTGTACCTTGTTAAGTTGTCCTAGAGTGTTAAGATAGCTTTTGCACTCAGCAACCAGCTTAGATGTATACCTTGGTGCAACCAGTGCTTTGATCGCTGCCTGGCTGTCAGAGTAGATTCTAATTTGTCTGTTAAAGATTTTTCTATTCAGGATAATTTAAGAACAGGCCAAAATTGCATATATCTCTGCCTGAAATACAGTGGCATATTTGCCTAAGCTCATATTGGGGTTCTGCTCAGAAAACCCCAGCCCCTGATAATTCTTTGATTCGGGACCCGTCGGGGAACCACATGTCTGTTCCTGGTGGCATTTGAGGATCATCTCCAGGTTCCCAGTCTTGTCTTGAAGGAAGTAGATACTCCCAGCTAATGTCAAAATCCCACTGTGGTATCATAGAGTCCTGTTATATAACTACGTCTGGGCAGATATCTGTGATAGAATTCCATATTACACTGTGCCCTATACTGTCATATCCCATCCATAAACCAGCACAGTGCGGGCGATATGAAGCTAGCATAGCTTCGTACTTTAGGTATATCTCTAAAGGTGGTAAGCATAGCATAGCCTCAAGTGCCAGGGTTGGTGTAGTTTTCATTGCTCCTAGTTTACGTCTCTTTTACATTCACTAGTCCACCAAGGAACTGAAGGTCTCCCTTCGCCATCTCTCACTTGAGGAATTGCAACGGTGGCAGCCGATAGTATGGCTTTTGTTATGTAGTCTAATTTGTGGGGAGGTGTATTTATTAGGTGTGTTTTGTATGCTTGCCAATCTGCTTTCTTTAGCAAACATTTTATTACCTGAGCTTGTTTGTTATGTAGTCTTAATTTGTGGGGAGGTGTATTTATTACCTGAGCTTGTTTTGGTCCTTCTGGAAACAGAGTAATAAATAATGGATAATGATCGCTTCCATATAAGTTTCTTGAAACTTTGAGCTCTGCTATTTTAGCCACTGGGAGGGTACACATTGCTAAGTCGATAGCGTCTAATTTTCCAGTTCGAGAATCTACGTATGTCGTCTGGTCCTCATTTAGAATAAATAGATTGTTCTAGTCTATAAAATTTTCTACTGTCTGGCCTCTAGTGTCTGTTTTCATGGATCCCCATACTTGACTATGAGCATTATAGTCCCCCATTAAAATATAAGGGCCCGATAGTTGGTGAATTAAATCTTCAAATTGTGCTGCCGTTACTCTCAGCATAAATATTACCCAGTGTAATCGGGTAGGAGGTCCCTACTCGACAACCTATCACCTCTAACTTTCTACAAGTTACCGAAATATCATGGCTTGGTATGCCGTTATTTACTAAGATTGCTAGGCCACCCTTCCACGATCCTGGTGAAGGGTCTAACCTTATATCTGTCCTATGTGAAGGGTCTAACCTCTTATATCCAGATATGCTCAATTTATACTCGGATGGGAGGTGTGTTTCTTGAAGCAGAATAACATCAGGCATTGTTTCGTTAGCTAACACCCTAAGGTCCTCCCTTTGACTTCAAAAACCTTTACAGATCCATGAACGTATGCGTAATTTATCATGCATTTTCTTAATGTTTCTTATTTGAAGACTTTTTCCTGTTACGGCCAGTTCCTTTGCTTCTGGTACTGGCGCTAATTCCTTCACTTATGTCGTCCTCACGTACTGGTTCTTCTTCCCATTCAGCAACCCATTGTTGGGCCGCTTCTAGGGTCTCCATGAGCTTCACATTATTATTTGACCAGCCTACCAAGGTGGAGTGTGGAGCGCATTCACAATGTTTATTATTGATTGGTAGTTTCTTAGCTATTCATTCGTCTTTCTCTTCTTTCTTAGTAAAGAAAATTACTGACACATTTTCTTCTTTTTCAATACTGGTTCTTTCGGTTTCGGTGTTTTCTTACTCTTCTCAAACGCTGTACTTCCACACTGAATAGCGATCTCTCTAGTCTCCTTCTTTTCAGGTTGTAGAACACTAGAGAATGATTTTGCGGGAAGTTGAAGTGCTGGTCTTACCTTTTTCCAAGCTTCCAAATATTAAATCTTCTCTATAACTTTAACTTCATTAATTTTCATTTGAAGCTTCCATTCAGACAGTCCCTGTCTGTAGACGGGTGGGATCCTTTGCAGTTAACACAAGCTTTCTCTTTCTGGCAATCAGTATTTTCATGAATTACAGCTCCACATTTACGACAAAGTGGGTCTATAAATTTGCAGTTTGTCTGCATGTGATTAAACCTATGACACTTAAAACACCTTATCGGTAGAGGTATAAACGGTCTTATAGAGACTGAATAGTACCCAATGTTTAGCATAGCTGGCAGTACCGCTAACCTTAGTTTAACTATATAACTATGGGTCGGTTCAAGCCGTTCATCTCTTTTTCTATTGATTCTGGTAATATCCGTTACATTTTCGTACTTGATGTGTTCTTTTATTTCATCTATAGGTACACTATCAAGATGCCAACAAGTAATGACTCCCTTAACTGAATTCAATTTTGAGTGCTAAAAGTCTTAACTAAACTTTAAGTGTAAAATTATATATCTAAAACATTGAAGTGTGTTGATTTCTTTTATTATTATTATTATCCAAGTGTTACTTTACAACACTTGGTTTACATGGTAGAGCCTACATGAGGGCCCTCGCTATAAACAAGTCAAATAAATACGTTATAAAATATAGATTAATTTCTTATTTATGTTTAAGATAGCCCGCGGGGCCCATGCCATATAAAATTAAATGAGTTAACATCGGGTTCCGGCAGTCAGCTCTTATAATAGGGGGACATAGGCCAGACGAGTCACAATAACAACGAGTGAGCGCGCAAAATACTGTAATACAAAAACATTTTAGGAAATTCTTTTGCACTACCTTTTACAAAAGAGAGTAAAACATTTTATATGAGCCTAACTCAGGTAGGCCCATTAGACCTTGAGTATTAACATTAAGTTCTTCTTTATCAATCTGTTTTTAAACTTCAATCAAGCTTGCCCTCTAAAGAATTAGATTGTATTTGATAGTTCCTATAAACAGAAGAGTAATTTTTGTGACATTCTAAAAACTCCAACAACACCAAAGCACTTAGAAAGTGGCTAGATGAATAACATCTTCATGGATTTGTCTGTATTGTCGACCACAAATTTAAAATTGAAAAAAGAAATTATTCCATACGAAAAAGAAGATGAAGCATCTGAGCTTTCAAAGGAAGACAATTTTAAAACACGATGAAAACTTTTTTTAAGTTTATTTGTTACTACGGTGGATGGATGATAAGGTGTAAGAAAGAACGACTTATTCCATATTCTCTCGAGACGTTTGGACCTTCTTAAGGTCATCGTCAGTCTTTATTTCTAAATTTCCAAAATCATTTATTAGTTCGCATGATGTTAATATACAGTAGAGTCTCGCTTATCCGGACCCCGCTAGTCCGGACATCCGTTTAATCCGGACGGGCCAAAAACTATGTACAAATTGGAACCAGGGCCTGTTCAGATTTATGAATAATTAAGATAATTGGAGTTTCTACTTTTATTGTCTATTAAAAATGTATAAAATTGTTCCTAGTATAGTTTACAGGTGTATATTCCAACGTTCTAACACGAGAAATACCCGGTATTTTTGTTAAAAATAAACAGATTTAGAATAATTTGGAATAAGTAAGAACATCGATAAATCTCTTTCGGTTCCATAGAAATGTAAGGGGCGGAAGATATAAAGGTAGTGTATTCCAATAAATACAATATTATGTGACTGTGATGGTGAGAGGGTTTTAAGAAACATATAGTGGCGGCTCAACGCAGTTCCAAGAAATTTCGCCAAGCCGCCAATTAATGTCTCAACTTTTTGTGAAATGATTATCGTTCCTCGAATTTCATATCGGAACACAGGAAGTTCTTCTCAGGAAGTCCCTTCTATACCTGCCACCTGTGTAATAGATTGTCGTTTTATTTTAATTCATTTAATATTCGGACTGGTGACAGAACAGCTCTTAACTTAAATAGTGGACCTACGTTATACAAGCATGTTTTGGAGACTAATAAAAATATTTTTTACGATAAAACATCGATTTTAATAGTTTTACCCTACTAAAACTTGTTTTACAGATATTTTAAAACTGTTTCCGTTTAATCCGGACTTTCGGTAATCCGGACTGGGTCCGGTCCCGTCAAACCCGGATTAGCGAGACTCTACTGTATTATTAAAATTTTACTATAGATAACATAGAATCCTAATCCTAATAATCAAAAAAAATTTAAAATGACTTACATAATATGGTGTACAGTGTTGTGCAATGTCATGGTTTAAATTATTTCTTGAGATGGGTCGAAACATCTCGAGGGAATATGGAATAAGTCGTTCTTTCTTACACCGTATCATCCATCCACCGGCTACCGTAGTAACAAAGGAATACAATTTTAAAATGAACTATTTTTGGTGAAAGTTGATGCAGTGCAAATGAGCTGCCAACCTAGATTTGCAGCTTTGAAGGTTTATGAACATAACTTTGGTATCCTACGTAAAGGGTCTTCAAAATATTAGCGATGAGGAGCTTACGAATAATTTTAAGGACTTACGACTTTCATTGAGCGATGGAGATTAGCATGATGTTGACGCTATAGAACTTTGCAATGAACTCAAAATGTTGTCCATTACTCTGATGATGTATTTACGATATTCAAATACATTCTCAGAACAGCTTAAGAGATATATATTTAAATTTATTTCTTGCACTAAGAATGATTGCCACGATTTCAGTCACAGTAGCATATACAAAAAGAAGCTGTTCCAAGCTAAAGCTTATCGAGACGTACCTAAGAAACACAATGACTCAAGATCGCTTATAATCACTAGCTCTACCCTCCATAGAAAACAAGTTGTCCACCAGTTTAGATTTTAGTGATGTAATAGAAGACTTTAGCAGGAAAAATGGTCGTAAAGTAAGATTTTTATAATGTACCACCATAAGTTATGTTAGGTGTTTAAAGTGAATGAGACTCCGACAGACAGATAGGAGACCAAAAATGTCCACTGATGTCTGAAACGGATTTCTGTCTCAGGATTTTTTCTTCTTATCCTGATATCCATGACCAAACCCATTCCAATAATATATTACAGGATCTTTTTGTTCCTCTTCAACTTTCTCCTCCCCCATAGGCCTTTAACCCATTCGACATTTGATACATTATAAAGCATCTTCCCAAAATAAAGTTCCTGGCTATGACCTTATCACTTCCCATATATATTATCCTTAATAACTTCCCCAAAAAAGGAATCCTTTACCTAACTTCCATCTACAACTCAGTTCTTCGAGTAACCACTTTCCTACACCGAGGAAGCATCCTAGGTCCAATCCTGTATATTATTTTCACCTTTGACATCCCTGAACATCCTAGTACCACTTTAGCTTCCTTTGCAGATGATAAATGTATTTTATCATTTAATATATCACCTATGATAGCATCTGAACAAGTTCAGGAACATGTCTTACTTCTGGAAACTTGGTTCAAGAAGTGGAGAATCAAAATTAATTAAAACAAAAGTGTCCATGTGACACATGTGTTTAGTTTGAGATATGGCATTTGTGAACCAGTAACCCTTAACCACATTCCTATACCTCACTCTAGTTCCGACCACTACCTTGGTTTACACTTGGACCGGCGTCTGGCCTGGGCACATCTCGCAAAACTTAAACGACAAGACTGCAACCGACGCAACAAATTTTTACATAGACTTCTACACCATACACCATACATCTAAACTCAGCATTTATAACATCATAATTAAGCCGATATGGTCATACGGTATTGAACTCTGGGGTAGCACCAATCTTTCCAACTCCTATCATATCCAGTCCCTACAGTCCAAAATCCTAAGAAGAATAGTCCACGAACATAGAACAAGAATAGTCCATAAACATAGAAAGGAGTTTCTATGTTTCTGACTTCACCCTTCACAACGACCTTAAAGTCCCCTTCGTCCATGACTTAGCCATCAGTGGCGGATCCAGGATTGGACTTTGGGGGGGGGGGGGGGGGGGCTTAAACCGGAGGTGTGGCTAGGGGGGAGGGGGTATAAATAACCATCACGCAAGAGGAATTTATTTTTTTTAACTACCTCAATAAAAACAAATATATTATTATTTATTCAAAATATAGAACCATAACCACATTAGGGAGTCTATTGTAGTTTTGAAAAGTTTGTATATTGTTCAGAAAAATGAAAATTATTTTTTACCAATATGGTGAGTTTGGGTTTTGACTTTTTATAACATAAAATAAATAAACATCACTCCAAAAATAGTTATAAAACTTCCTTTTTTTAACTATGCAATTTAAAATCTTTACAAAATTGTGAGACAAAACTTAAAACGTAAAGAAAACAGAAACAACGCACACCTACTTAAATCAAACAACTATAGAAATACAAACTACTGATTTTTGAAAATTATGAAGACTAAGAAATATATAAAGTAACTTTAATAATTAATGATAGGATTTATATTAAAGTGTCCTTACTGCAAATTACTAATGTTATCGTGTACACTCTTGAAAGGCTTGAATCATATATATACAGTGCTTGATTACTAGAAATTGAGGGACCGGAACTCAACCTACCCACTCCCCCCTCCCTCATAGAAGGGGGGTCCGGGTTCAAAAAATTTGAAAATTAAATGTTCAAAAACAGTATTTTAAACAGTTTTAGACATAAACCCACACTCTTAGTGCCGATAATTTGTTTTTATTTATCAGAGAGAAAGAGAGGTCCCGGAACGCCGTTCCGCCTCAAATCGAGCCCTGCATATATATATTTGGCTTATGGTATTAAACATTAAAATTACAATTATTTAATCAGCAACTTTAATCTGTATTTCTTTTCTTGTGTGTGTTCATTTAAAATTTTCTCCATTTGATGTACTCTTTGTTAAGAATATTTTAGGAAATTAATTACCACACAAATGATTCCACTTGCATTTCTAATGCTTTGTTGGGAACATGCGTGCGTCAAAGCTAAATTTAATTGATGTGATGCACAGTAGGTGTAAATTGCAAGAGGGTTTAGTTCTTTAATTCTAGCTTGGACACCTTGGAAATTCCCCGACATGTTCGATCCTCCGTCTCCGTCGTAAGCTTGGCCCCGTACATTATTAATTAGTTTAGTAAAAAAATTGGTTTAGACCTCGAAAAAATTAGTACCAGCAAGAAACTTGGTGAAGATGTGTGTGTTCAGCTTCCTGTTAAATATACCAAAAGTCAGCTAAAATCGAACCTGTGCTACGGCCATAATAAAAAATGGTTGGCCATTTTCGGTTTTTGCTTTTAATTCCTTAAATATTGCAGATAGAAAAAAGTTTGAAATAACAAATGTAGAAGACTATCAAATAAACAAATTTTGTTCTTATAACTTTTTCTTTAAACCTAACAGGTTTTGGGTTATTAACGATTTAGTCTTATTAGTCCATAGAAAAGAGACCATATGGGTCCATATGGGACCACCTGGGAGAATTCACGTTAGTTCATGTTAGTCGCTAAGTACGAATTTTTAACTTCCATCCCACAATTCCCCCCGCAACCCCCCAATTTTGAAATGGAACCCCCAAAAAATAATGTTTATTTAAAGAAATATATTTGATGTGTTTGTTTTTTGGGGAAAATTAATATATATTCGAAGAAAAGAAAAATATTTGCAACAAAAGTTATTCTATGGCATTTTTACGTAGGACGAACACGGCGTGGCACTGGCGCGCCTCGAAAAATGTGTCTCATTCATATTTTGGGGGGGGGGGGGGGCTTCAGCCCGAAAGCCCCTTCCTTAAATTCACCACTGTTAGCCATATCCCGATACAAATCCTTCCATGACTCCCCACCCCCATATCCCAACACCCAAACCCTTTAATTCACAACCTGCCATTACCATTCATTCCCGGAAATCCTCCTCGACGTCTAAAGAGGCAGTGGCCACTTGATTTATTGAACAATGCTTAACATCTAAGTATATGTAAATATTTAAGCTAGCATCTGTGAGTATGCAGTTAATGGACATTTTTCTCACTTCTAGTCAATCAAGTCATTGTAAAAACATACAACAATATTGCTAATAACATGAAAAATGATGTAGCTGCAATTTTCTAATAAAAACTAAAAAAAAGGATTTTTTTAATTCGGGATATAAAATTATTTTGTTTTTACGAACAACCACATAGCTTCCGTTACCTTCGGTAAGCTCGGAAGCGAAATACACATAATAATAAAGATACTTCATTTATTAACATTGTACATTATATATTTGATGATCCAAAGATTATATAATTGTCCTCGACGAAATTCCTTGTTAATTATAGATTCATATTCCATAACCAATATCCATAAGATATAGTATAAAATTGACAGCAGCGACAAGTATAATTAATATTGTATTACAACAAAATATATAAGAATAGGAATTAAAAGACATTTAACAGAAAACATATAATTTTATTGGTATAAAAGAGATTATATTTTCTATAAAGATGAAATATCTTACAATATTAAAATATATAATTGGGGCATATGATGTATTCTTACTGTTTTATTTTGCTTTTAATATTAACGTATAGACTAGAATAATTTAAAATTTATACTGTTTCCATTGAAAATAATCCCGTCTCTGACAAAATCTAAAATATATTATTCATTAAATATATTACAAAAGTGTCTGAAAAGTTTATGCACATAACAGATTTCGTGTTCTTAATGATAACAAACGTATTATAATAGTATATACACTATCGACATTAAAAAAAAAATTATATTTACAATAAAAGAAGATTTTTGGCAAACAAATAAAATTTTATTTATTATCATTTTTTAAAAGATACCGATAAATTTTCAGCTTCTTTTTTTAGTGATAATATTCAATGCTGCAATGTTTTACTAACAACTTATTAATTTTAAAAGATCAAATCGAAAATTAAATATAGATGCATATAAATATCTATAAAATAATTATTAGAAAAATAATAAAATGAAAGAGCTGCAGTTTCTTCTTTATTTAAAATTCCTGTAACAAAATATAAAAATAAATTAGCTTGAAATCATCCAATATCATAGCATTTAAATATGTCTTGCTATTTCCCCAGCTGCTCTTAAAATTGTGCCATGGGGTATAATAAAATGTAAACAATGTCTATTTGACCATGATAGTTACATACGAAATGTCTTCTTTAATATCTTTAGATCAATAGTTAATACAATTATGCCAAAAATGTTGGCCTTAAATCATAGCTACTCAATCAGATTGCTTTCTTATCACTTGTGCTTTTAAGTAGTGCCTAAATCTCCCCAATATACAGTAATTGATTCTTTTTTTTCTAATCTCAATAAGAGAAAGGGACCAGTTTCAATATTGTGTCTACGTATCTCGAAAACATTGATGGAGATCAATTTATGAATATAGTACAGTATATTTTTAAAAATTATTGAGAATAATTTCAGAGATGAAGAACAATTTATCTTTTTTGCTGAACTACTACAAGGGTACTTACAAGTTCAAAATTAAGATATATATATATAATTTTGCTTCCGAGCTTACCGAAGGTAACGGAAGCTATGTGATCGTTCTGAAGAACGAAAAAATATTAGGTCTCCGATTTCAAAAATTCCAAGACAGAAATCCGTTTCAGACATCAGGGAACAATTTTGGTTCCGTGTCTGTCTGTCGGTCTGTCGGTCTGTCGGTCTGTCGGTCTGTCGGTCTGTCGGTCTGTCGTTCAATTTTTGCGAACCACCATATCTTAAAAACTACACGTCCAATTTTAATGAAATTTGGATGGTAGGTCATAATTAGCCCATTGTTGGTCCCATATAAGTTTCAACCTTCTGCACTTATTTGTTTGTCATCCACATGCTCACAAACATACATTTATTTACAGCCATATCTTTAAGAGTAATCATCTGATTTTTATGAAATTTTTATGGTTTGTCGAAAGTAGCCTGCAGATAACACCTGATTAATTTCAACCTTCTGCGCACTTTAAATCGTGCTAAATTAATATGTCTTATATTATAAAGCCGCATTGCTAACTGACTCACTGACTGACATTAATGTTTACCCACTTCCAGAAGAGCTAGAGACTTGTGGTTTGCGCCATTCGACGCGCAACGTCCATATTGTGGACCAAAATAATCATAAAAAGTTCACTTTTCCCCCTCCTTCCCCCCTTAAAAAAATAAAAATGGGTGACTTGATTTTTAAGCTGGTTTGGGGGCTTATTGCGGCTAAACGGTAAGTCGTATTAGAAAATGGATAGCACAAGTGGTGGCTGATTTTAAAAGATCTACAACTTTAGTCCTATGAGTTTTTGTTGTAACATCATCGGTTGTACCCTAGATGGTGATAATTTTGTTATTATTTGGTTTTATTTTTTTCCATTTTTGTCTTTGAATAGCCATAGTTTCTATAATAGTTGGCCAATTTTATTTCTGATTGCGGCGATTGAATCTCACACTAATGCTCTTTAAATTGAGTGTATTTTATTTCATTAGTTCATCCTACTTGCTGAGAACACGAGAGTAAACTTTTTCCCGTGCGCCGTGTCACGTGACCACTTTTGTTTGTTTTTAATATTGTGTCATATATCATTTTAAAGGCCTTGATATGTACATTAAAGCTATTTTATTTGTTGATTTTTTAAAAATTTTGTACATGTACTTTTGTACCGATTTATAATTTTGTTGTAGGTAAAAGGGTTTAAATACTTTTTTGATATTAAATTTTTATTTATATGTATTTATTAGTTAAATGAATGCCCTTTTGTATTGTTTGTTTTTTAAAAATATAACTTTGGTACCTCTGAGTATAGGGGTACAAATGTTTAAGTTAATCTTTTATAATATGATGTATATAGTTGAAAAGCTCTTGCATAGTAGATTGATTTTTGTTATATTCTATTTTGTGTTATTTTTAGTTTTGAGGGGGGTAAAATAAAGAAAAACTGTTTACACAGCGGTTTCTACGATTAGGTTGCAGTTTTATATTTGTTTATTAAATTGATTATATGTGCGCTAACATTGGGTGCTTGTTGGAGGCTTTCTTTCTCCAAAAAATGTTTAAATTTCTTCAACTTTATTAAATATTTACTGGAACAGTGCCACGCTGTTCCAACTTTTTGATTATTTTTATCGAGGTATTTTTCTTAATTTGGTCTTTTCTTTGCGAGGAAGCTATGTGCCACATTAATTGGCAGAGTATTTTTTAATTAAGTTAATTATTGTAAACTATTTTATGTATGTGCTTATTATCTGAAAAATACGCATATGCAATTTGATAAATTATTATCTCTTACTGCATTATTTTTTTTGCCTATGTAGGTTTTTTTATTATAGTTTTTAATATAATTAATAAAAAAAACTTTTTCTTTGAACTCGCTATATTTTTCTCTCCCACGTTGGGGCTTCTTCAGGCTATAAAATTTACATTTTTTAACAAATTAGCAGCTTATTAACATTATACATTTTATATTAACCTTAGATTGTTTTAAAATGAAATAATAAAAATACTCTGCCAATTAATGTGGCACATAGCTTCCTCGCAAAGAAAAGACCAAATTAAGAAAAATACCTCGATTAAAATAATCAAAAAGTTGGAACGGCGCGGCACTGTTCCAGTAAATATTTAATAAAGTTGAAGAAATTTAAACATTTGTTGGAGAAACAAAGCCTCCAACAAGCACCAAAAGTTAGCGCACATAAAATTAATTTAATAAACAAATATAAAACTGCAACCAAATCGTAGAAACCGCTGTATAAGCAGTTTTTTTTTTATTTTACCCCCGTCAAAACTAAAAATAACACAAAATAGAATATAACCAAAATTAATCTACTATGCAAGAGCTTTTCAACGATATACATCATATTATAAACGATTAACTTTAACATTTGTAACCCTGTACTCAGAGGTACCAAAATTACATATTAATTTAGCACGTTTTAAAGTGCGCAGAAGGTTGAAATTAAGCAGGTGTTATCTGCATGCTACTTTCGACCAACCATAAAAATATCATAAAAATCAGATGATTACTTTTAAAGATATGGCTGTAAATAAATGTATGTTTGTGAGCATGTAGATGACAAACAAATATGAGCAGAAGGTTGAAACTTATATGGGACCAACAATGGGCTACTTATGACCTACCACCCAAATTTCATTAAAATTGGACGTGTAGTTTTTAAGATATGGTTGTTCGCAAAAATTGAACGACAGACCGACAGACCGACAGACAGACCGACAGACAGACCGACAGACAGACACGGAACCAAAAATGATCCCTGATGTCTGAAACGGATTTCTGTCTTGGAATTTTTGAAATCGGAGACCTAAAATTTTTTCGTTTTTCAGAACGATCACATAGCTTCCGTTACCTTCGGTAAGCTCAGAAGCAAAAAATAAAAATGTTAGTTTAAAATTTATTAAATCAACAACAATTTTTAATAATTACCTTTTAAATATTCCAAAAATCAAAAAAAAAGTATATAAAAAAAAAAAAAAATTGATGTTTTTTGACAAAGTGGCATGAAAAATTACATTCTTTCCACAAGTGTTACATATTTTTGTAATTTACTCTTCAATACCTTTCATTTAATACCTCACTCAAAATTTAAAAAAAAAAAATCCCCCGTAACAGGAAATATCCGCCATTTTGGATGGATTCCCAGTTAATCCGATCAAGTTGCTATTCTTATTTTTTCTATGGCTATTAGGCACTTCCTCATTTCAATAAAAATTTTCAAGTTTGATAACAAATATCTATGAACGTACGTTGGGAAGTAGGAAATCAATAAAAGTTTGAAATTTCAAATGTTCCTTGTATGGCTAAAAATCACAAATATTATATTGCATAAGTGTGTGATTGTTGTTTAACTAATAATTGATATTTGTATACTTAAATGGTATGCCATGGTTATATGACCTTGCGGTCCTTGTCTACAGAGTCCTGAGGATGAGCCAAAACTAGGTGGCTAATCCCTCACAATGCCTACTAAGACCGTATTTCATTATAATTTATAATTATCTGTGTCAAAGTCAAATATTATAAGTGGTATGCACACGCATTATACTATAATAATCAATGACTGGTATCTTTACGTGCGAGGACTTAATATTGAGATGGGGACAACATCCAAGGTTGCCATTGGGCATTTCTTACTATAATAGTAAAACATAGTGAAACATATTCAATCATTAAAAAATAACTTATCTCTTCAATGTTTAAATCTCAAAATATCTTTTTACTCTCTTTTTAGGGTTTCGCGTTCGTCCTAGAAACCCTTATACTTTTGGTATAGTTCGTCCGCCGTCCGTCGCATCTTGCAGTATATTTCCCGACCTACAGTAGCTAGAGGTTTGAAATTTGGTATACAAGTTAAACTTTTTTGCCCAAAAACAGGAAAAATATTGCGAACTTAAGCACTCAAAATTTCTTCGACCTGAGAGCAATATTTTATATTTTTGAAATTTTTGAAAAGGGTATCATTTCAAAGGTAATAAAATGTAGATCACAAATACATATCATGTATCCAAAATGCCGGCCTTTTTACCCCCGAAATTATTAATACAAAAAACAAATAAATCCCCCCCCCCCCTACCCCATAAGGACAGGTCTTAAATAAAGGCAAAAATACATGGTCATAACTACGGTGACCCACAAGTTTTATTTGTTTTAATTTTTAAGAGAGGTATCATTTTAAAGGAATTGAAATGTGGATTACAAATATATACCGCGTTTCCAAAATCCATAACAGAACCAAATAAGTGCACACCTATAGGATAGGGTGGGCCGAAATAGAGAATAGGCCGAAAAAATAATTGCTATAGAGATGTCATTGGGTGTATCTAAAGGATTTTGCTCCGCAGACACAAAAAACAGAAACCCTAAGAAAATTGCCCATAAGCGATGGTTAACTACTGTCAATCGCCTTTCGGCAGTACATATCTGAAAACTGAAAATTGTATGTACAAAAAGTATATGGGCCAACTTGGTTTACCATTAAATAGCAAAATTCAATAAGTGATGGCCCAAAGAATCATACAGATTGAAAGCTTAGGGTAGATATAAGCTTATTGAAAGCTTAGGGGGGTCCGAACCCCCTTATACATAACAGTAATAATTTTAAATTATTATTTGTTTTTGTTTTTTTATGGCACAAGTTTCGATAATAAACAAATATACATTTTGGCCACTAACATCATCCATAAATGAGCTGGGAGTTAAATTAAGTAAGTGTTGCCTGCTGCATTTGGTGGTTGCTTGTGTATATATGTACTTGATGAATTTGATTAGAAAATAATAATTTTTAGATTTATCATTCTAATTAGGCCCATTATTAGTGAACATTAATGCCTATATATTTCAAAAGCGCAGTAAAATAAATAATTAGCGAAAAAATCGCATATATACATAATTTTTGTAGTTTTTTTTAGGAAATCGGAAACTTCAAGCCCCCGTCGGGAGACCTAAGTGTCAACCGATTTGGCTGAAATTTGGCACACGGTGTCCTCTCATGGGTACACAAGTTTTTATCGCTACCCGTCTTTCGATTTCAAAAGTTCGGGATTTTCGGCCCACCCTAACCTAGGATGCTAAAGGATAATATATGCAAATCTTGCTTGCTCGCAAGTACTTTTTAAAGGCAAGAATTTATAAATTTAGTATTTATTTGAATGTGTATTTCAATACTAACTAAAACTCTTTTCTTATTTGATATGCAAGGTATATTTCGAAGCAAAATATTTTTCTTGCACAATCAACACTAAAACTAACTTATGATAACGTAAGATATAATAAAATAATGTAAGAGATGGATTTTTTATTTATTTTTATTATTCCGGGGGGGGGGGGGGGGGGCTTTTTCGCCTGAGGGCATAGACCATGCATGTGATACACAGTCGGGTATGCCTTGCATCAACCGAACACTGGATTGATGCAAGACAGACAAACAAACCCTTCTCACGTGTGCGTAATCCAAGGATTTTATCCAGGCCCCCTTGTTGGGATTACAAAGGGGTACGGAGTAAATTTCTGTGATAAATAATTATAATTTATCAATTTCAGACAGAAAATACCTGTTGGTAATTCGTCAACAGCTGTGGGACGACATCTCCTCAGTAAGAGCGTCTAAATCGACACAAGCACCATTTGTTTGAGGATCTGAGAGGAGTGTGGCCAGATCGTGTTTTAGATCGGTAAAGGTCGGTCTCTTTGAGGCATCTGCTGCCCAACATCTTGTAATCACTTTGTACAGTTCTTGAGAGCAGTGAATTGGTCTCTCTAGTCTGTAACCTTCCCTGACTCGCCGCATCACTTCTCTTGCACCCATTGTCTGGTAAGGAGTGCAGCCTGAAACCAACAAGTGAACATTTACATGTTGTTTTATACATTAAAAGTATCAGAGTTTTTATGCCAGTTGTGAATGAGCAATAAAGCATTTTGGGCAATTAAAGTACTTTGCGATGATAAAATGAAAAATTACCAGATCAATCAATTTTGAATTAAAATACATAATATAAAATACGAGTATATTGGCCAAATGAGAATACCTTTTATCAAATTATTATCTATGCCGGGAAAACATTTTCAAATATATCATAATATAAATAAGCATTCAGACTAATGTCTTCTTATAAAAAAGAAAGTCTAAATACACGCTCTTGATTGAAAACATAAGGTCTTTAACGGTACATTAACCACATCTAATTTGTTTAGTTAAGCCTTACTATTGAAGACTTTATAAGAATTTTATAATATCTCAATGAATTGAGATATTATAACAATTTATTAAATTATATATATAACATCATTATATTTCAGCTTAAAAGAAATCTTACCTAATGTTATGATTTCCCAAACAAGTATGCCAAAACTCCAGACATCAGACTTATGTGTAAATACGCTGCAGTGAAGAGCTTCAGGTGCCATCCATCTAATTGGAAGGGCTCCCTAAAAATATAAATTTGTAAGTAAAAGGAAACCAGGAGGTCATCATTTTTGAAGTGCAACTTCTTTAGGTGAGGAAGAGTAAATTGGCTTGGATGAAACGAAATCGTGTAACGAAGTTTGTGTTTCGAGATTCGTCTAGGTGATAGATTTTTTACAGGTAATTCAACTGCCGGCTGAAGTCACCAGTTGGTTTACCTGTAACCATATTATTCACTTTGGACGAGACTCGATCCACCGACCTCTGTTTCAGCAGGCATAAGCGTCAACCATTGCACCACGAAGGTAGATGATTTCTCAATACACAGAATTGGTATATTACCAAGGGTAATATCGTCCCCCTTATGCCAGAACCAGGAAAGTGCAAATTCCACATTGTTGGGAAATGGCGTACAGCAACATAGTATTGCGCTTATTGGTAATTATTTTGGCCCTAGCCTCCCTTCCTCTTCCTGAAAATGCTCATTTATTGTTTTAGTATTTCATATTCATCAAACTGCCATAGCCAATAACAGCTAACAGCTAATACAATGCAGGCACGAATTCGGGGTTCTGGCACAACATAGGTTCTACAACAAGAAGTCCAAATAGCTAATAAACCCAGAATATGAAAATTTGCATGGTTCTGGCATAAGGGGGATGATATTATATACATTATAATAGTTTATATAAATGTTGTTTTATGTTTGTTTATTTTATTATTCTCTAAAACGTTATAACGCTAAAAAAGTTATGACAATTTTAGTGTTTCATAACATAGTATATAAGTGGGGCAATTTGATATATACGAGTAAAATTGAGTTACGTCCTTCTGCTAGGTACGATTTAAACTCTTAATTATATATATTACATATTAATATAATTATATTATATTAATATGCAAGAGGGGCCATAAAATCAACTGTTTCTAGAACTTAAGTTTCACGTCTAATGCGTGAGAGTTTCACATTTTTTTTTTTTTTTTTTCAAATATAGACTTTACTTGACATAATATATTCAGTTACCCTATTCGGTCTTTGCTCATATATTTCCCCTGTATCACGAACGTTTCTCGACATTCCAAAATCTGCAATTTTACAGAGTTTGTTGTGATCGACAAGAATATTTCTCGCAGCCAGATCCCTGTGGATTATCTGAAAAAAATAAATATATATATAGTTAGTATATATAGAAAGTTTTAGTTATATATTAATGAAGAGACTTCTGTATTGATTGTTTAGATAATTTTCCTGCATTACTTTTAATTAAAAGAATAATTTTTACTGCACTACAAATTTAGTTAACAATAGATGTTTTTTTACCCCTTTGCTGACAAGGAATTCCATTCCTCTTGCAACACAGTAAGCGAACACGGTGAGATCCCTAGATACCAGTGCAGAATTAAGATCTGAAAAGTTAAAGTAGTGTGCCCTCGTCCTGTGCTCACGAAGAAACGTCAGCATTTTCCCGTACATTACGTACTCCATTATTAATAAGAAGGGTTCTGAAAGTATAAAGAGCATAATATTTATTAAACAAAATATCTATATACAATAATTTAACTCATGATGCCTTTGACTACCGATTTAACTTACAGAACGACTTGTAGAGATATTAGTATGTCGGGTACATGGCTAAATAAGCCAAAAAGCTGCACTTTTTGATTGGAATATGCCACTTTCTGTGGCCATAGTTAATGCCCAGAGGTAACTTTTCAGATAGGGAGCCACTTCAAAATCCGTGTAGAACACCAAAATGGCGGCCATTAAAGATGGCGGTCATTTGCCGCCGTATTGACGCACTAAATGTTTCTGTATCTCATCTCCTAATGGTCCGATTTCAATTTTTTTTTTTTTTTGTTTCGAAGGTCTTTTAAAGAAGAAACTTTATTGTCCTTATACATTTATCTCTACTCCTTAAAGGTTCAGCACAATTTTCGAAAAAATCAAATAATTTTAATTTTTAGGAGTTCTCAAAATCGGTTTTTTGTGAATATCTCATTAAAGGTCACCTTTAAAGAAAAATCATAAGAAATTAAACTTTTAGCCTGGAAAATTACCTAAAAAAAAGACACTCTTATTGATAGGAGTAACCAATTTAGAGATATCTCGATTCACAGAGTTTAACGAACACAATGCACTCCTAATACATATGTATAAAGGGTGTGGCAAAAGTTCGGCAACAGCTCATTTTCTCCGTTAATATTCAAGACATATAACTGCGGTTTGTTGCAATCAAGCATGAAAAACTTTTTTTTTGTGGGTACCCATTTCCCCACCATTTTGGTGGCCGCCATATTGGATTAAACTTTAAAATTTCAAATTGGAACCCCTATACTGTTATACATATTTGAGAAGGTCATGAAAAAAGAAAACATTTGCCGCAAACCAGAGCTTTTTATCTTTCACCGTTTCAAAATGGCGGCCACTTGAAATTACAAAATTGGCACTGTTGACGTTTAATTACTGCCAAAGTAAAGATTTAAGGGAAAAAATGCAAAAGTAAGTTTGTCTTATTTAGGGTAAAAAATAAAATATCAACTCTATTTTTTCCAAAGTTTTAATTTTATTTGGTAATAGCAACACACATAGTAATTTTACTTTTGCAACCTAAAATGTAATTAAAATAGTTTATGAAACCAACTTTGAATTTTGAGTTTAAATAGGATAATTTTACTATTATTTTTTTTCTATTAAAGCCTTATTTTACAGCAAGAATTGAATATGTAAATTTTGTAATTTCAACTGACCGCCATGTTGAAATGACAAAAGATAAAAAGCTCTGATTTGCGGCAAACGTTTTCTTTTTTCAGCCATTTTGTTTACAGAAACATTTCAATGTACAACAAGAAAAAACACGTGCAATTTTAACAAACAAAAAACATTAACTTTTTCTTATTTTATTAATTAAATTCAACTGGCACACTTTAACGATATTTAACTTACTGGGCATCATAACCTCTTGGTAGTATTATTAAATATAAGACATTATTTAATCATTTTTTTTTAAAAAAATGATCCAAATTGAGAGATGTATTCCACGGATTATTATGTATATAAGAAGACTAGGGAACAATCAGTTTCCAAATATATATTTTTAACTTTTAGACTGAACTCTATATGAGTACTCAGCTCCATATTTTTTAAAGGTACTTTTGTTTTGATTTTATACAAAATATTCAGACCACATAACGGTTTTTTTTCTATGTAAGTGTGATATATGTTTTAGTGCAATGTTTCTTTTTCAGTATATGCTAAATAAACAAATCATGTTCAGGCTCGATAATGACCGGATAAGTCGAAACCTCGCCATAAGCATGAATTTTTTTCTTTAACCCTTAAGTGGATCCAACTATACTACATATATATATATATATATATATATATATATATATATATATATACATATATATATATATATATATATATATATATATATATATATATATATCGAAAAAAGGGTACTACCACTGAAAATGACATTATTTAAGTTATTATATGGTTTTACTTCACAGAGCACATCTTTGCAACAAAACAGACAAATTACTCCAAAAAAAAAAAAAAAATCAAGGAAGATACATTTCTTGAATCTGTTTTGGCGGACTTATAAAAACATCGAATTTTAACATTTAGTGGGGCAAAATCTGCAATTGCTTCGACTTGAAATGGTTGAATCCCATTCTTTGACACTACAAACCCTAAGTACTCAATCTTATTGGTCACAAAGACGCATTTTTTAGCTTTAACGTTAAGTTTGCCGAAGACAGCGCCTGCAAGAGTTTCTCCAACTTTTCCAGCATTTCATTCCAAGATGTAGCAGTAGTATTGAGGTCATTAAAATAGCAGAGTATTACTTTATTTCAAGTTCCAAGAGCCTTATTCATCAGCCTAGAAAATTCATAGAGGGATTAGTAAGTTCAAAACCATCCTTGTGAATTGGCTTGTGTCATCAGGGGTGAAGAATGCCGTATTTTCCCTAGCCTCTTTAGATAATGGCACCGAACAAGGTTGAACCGGATAGTTTTTCAAGTAGGTCATCTATTTGCGGTAGTGGATAGGGCTGTCGTACTGTGATGCTTTTTAACTTACGAAAATCAACTACAAGCCTCGACCCTCCAGTCTTCTTCTTCACTAACAACACCGGACTGGCAAACGATGATTCAGTATCCTCCACTATACCTTCACTTCTCCATTCTTCCACAATCTTACTGATCTCTGTACGTTCAGGCCACGAAGCCTTGTAGAGGACAGAGCACACTGGTGCAGCACCTGGTTTAATTTTTACTTCCATCTCAGTAAGGTGAGTGTGTCCTAAATCAGATAGACTTTTGGAAAAACACTCCCTGTAATTATTTAATATTTCCATCAGTTCCAACTTCTGCATTAGGTTTCCAGGGCCGGTTATCAATTTTCCTCCAGAATTGCTTTCCTTGACTCTAAGCCTCTATTTCTGATCTCTTTGCTCGCCTCCACGTTTCTAGCCAATATAGTTCCAGATTTTAAAAGTTTGTCTTCTTTTCCTCCATTTCTTACAGGCACTTGTATGCGATGGCAATTAACTTTACCATCTACTATGGACGTCATTCCAGCGGGAACATTCACATCCCCTACTACCTCCAGATTTTCTGTGAGCTTATCGCTAATATCCATCGTACTGAAAGGAAACTCTTCAGCATGTCCGATCGTAAGTTCACCATTTGTCTTTATAAAACTAACACCAGGTGACTCGGTCCAAGTAGGACCAACAATTAAATTGTAGGGCTGGCAAGCATCTGGTACAACATAGGCTTTGATCTCCCTAACTAAAAATCCATCTATTGTGATATCTAGGGCAACTGTACCCAGCGTCCGAATTCTTGCCTCATCCCCAAATCCCAGAATTTCAATCTCCGACTTAAATTCAATACAATTTTGCAGTCTTAGTGCCACGGATGCCTTGATTAAGCACTCACTGCTTCCAGAGTCAATAAGAACATACATTTGATGGTTATTTTGCTCAGTGATGGAAAATATTATATACTGACAGTTCACACCTGTCTTAAACCTTCATTATAATGTCAACAATATCAATTTTGAAATTTCAACTGGCCGCCATTTTGAAACGGTCAAAGATAAGAAGCTCTGGTTTGCGGCAAATGTTTTCTTTTTTCATGGTCTTTTCAAATAGGTATCACAGTATAGGAGTTCCAATTTGAAATTTTAAAGTTTAATCCAATATGGCGGCCACCAAAATGGCGTTTTTCATGCTTGATGAAGATTGCAACAAACCGCAGTTATGTCTTGAATATTAACGGAGATAATTAGCCGTTGCCGAACTTTTGCCACACCCTTTATACATATGTATTAGGAGTGCATTCTGTTCGTTAAACTCTGTGAATCGAGATATCTCTAAATTGGTTACTCCTATCAATAAGAGTGATATCTTTTTTGTAGGTAATTTTCCAGGCTACAAGTTTAATATCATATGATTTTTCTTTAAAGGTGACCTTTAATGAGATATTCACTAAAAACCGATTTTGAGAACTCCTAAAAATTAAAAATTATTTGATTTTTTCGAAAATTGTGCTGAACCTTTAAGGAGTAGAGATAAATGTATAAGGACAATAAAGTTTCTTCTTTAAAAGACCTTCAAAACAAAAAAAAAAAAAAAATGAAATCGGACCATTAGGAGATGAGATACAGAAACATTTAGTACGTCAATACGGCGGCAAATGACCGCCATCTTTAATGGCCGCCATTTTGGTGTTCTACACGGATTTTGAAGTGGCTCCCTATCTGAAAAGTTACCTCTGGGCATCAACTATGACCACAAAAAGTGGCATATTCCAATCAAAAAGTGCAGCTTTTTTTGGTGTACCCAACGTACTATATGTTAAGATTTCTAGTTTTAACCCCTATTGATGCATCCATATTATATAAGTATATATAGTTATTATTTTATGACGTCAACAAAATAAATTAACGATACATTTTTGGATACCAGTAGAAGCCCAAGCAAAAAACATTTACTACTTACTTCTCGTTATATATATATAAAAGCTAAATTTAAGTTAAGACTTTTTTAAAGTTTTAAGCTTAATATTCTAGAACGAACTCAAAAGCTGATCTGAACAGAAAAAATTCTATTATACTCGTATAATTTAAATTACCCCCCCCCCCCCCCCTCTCCACCCCCCTCCCTTCGTTTTAGTTGTTGAGCAAAGTAGGATTTCTGGATCCACCACCGTATAAGGTACCTGAAATAAAATTTAAGGAGATGAATTCAAAAAATATTTTAAATGGTATTAATACATATTAAGAGTGAGGTAAAAGGGTATAATTTTTTACGTTATTATTGGACTCTGTTCATTATATTGATTTCAAAGAAGTCATGCGATGTGAACATCAAGCCTTTATATTTTTAGTTTAGCCCAAAGTGTTTTAACAATTTTTGTTTTTATTTAGTGCTTTTAATTATCTGCATAATATAGATATGATAAAATTGGATTTTACGATTTATTTATATTTATGCTGGATAAAAAACTGCATGAAATTTAGGTATTTTATGAAGATTTGTTTAATGTTAAAACGTTTCTTTTTCTGTCTGAATAAAACAGGGCTAAAGCCTTTGTAGGTCTTACAAAGTAGGAATAAATATATCTTATATTAATAAATTCGCGATACCTAAACAAACATCCGAGATTAGAATTAACATTATGTAAAAATAATTTCAAGATAAAAAGAACTTTTTATATACTACGTTTTTAAATTTTCTGTTGAATCGTATGTAATGTTGATAATATAATTGTTATTGTTATATAATATATAATTTATTTACTTCACATAAATGACAACCATCTAGTCTAGAGAGCTGATCTTAAACCTATAAAAGTACAAATCATTGTACAACGGATCTCCCCAACACCAAATCTAAAGCGGGCCATCGATAAATTTGAAATAATATAAATAATATAATCGATATTTCCTGTTTTGCTGTCATTCAATGTTTATCTATCACAAATTTGAGACACGTCAAAATGAAGATTGCGTAAATATGGGATATGGCAAAACAAATAAAATAGCTTGCGGATTTTTTCCGAACTAATTTTCCGTACAGCAAAGTTTGCTGTAAACCAATTAAATTCTGCTGAAAGATGGCTAAAAGTATTAAAATAATGCATTGTCATCGTGTTCTGAGCTATGCTAAAAGTTTCAAATGTCTAGCTATTCGGGAAGTTAGTTAGAAATCGATTGCCAGATTTGTACCGGACAAACAAACAAACAAACAAGAAAGCAAGCTAATAAAAACGTAGTAATAATAAACTAGGACGAGAGGTGTTATAATGGAATTTATTTAAAAGCAAGGTATATAATAGTAATAATTCTAACAGCTCAAGGGTTTATAGATACAGGGATAGAACACTGGAGACATTGTTGCACTTTCAACATTTGAAGTTAGGGAGGCATATTTTGTATTTTTAAGTAGTTCATAATAGCATTTTTTTAAAATAAAATTATTTAATTTATTACTTCATAATAATAATAAGATAATTTGAAAATAACCCACTCTATTCTAGCTCTAATTTTGTAGTACTACAGATGGTAATAAATTTACCATCAATTTATCTTTGTGAACTTCTATCCTATAAATGTCCATGTTTTTGTAATAGGTAAGGAAAATATGATATTTACCTAATGTCAAATTTAACGTAAAACTGAGTGAAGGTTGCTTCATATTACTTAATTTTATAATTTAATTGGTGTAATATTTGCATTTATTTTTATATGTATTATATATTATAAAGGGTTTTCAGCTTAACAGAAAGACAGAGTAGGGGTGATTCTATATCATATTTGCAAAAAAAAATTACTTTATAAACACGTGTCATATCTACCTTCGTTTTCAAGATATATCGGTATTTTCAATCGATTTCTGTATTATTTAAAAAAAAAACATACACAATTTATTACTCAATAACTAAAATAACTAAACAGATGGTGCTACAAAGGTCATTAAGTTATCTTTTAAACTATTTAAACATTTGCTCCTGTAATTATATTTAAAGTGAGATTAAAACCATTAAATGATGAGATTAAAACATAAAAAATCGGTTAGGCGTGAAGTCTCACGTAAACGGAAGGGGGGGGGGGGGGGGGGCAAGTTTTTATGTTTTTTGAGAAAATGACATGAACAATTAAACATGTTCCACAAGTGTTATATATTTTTGTTATCTACTCTTCAATACCATTCATTTGATACCCCATTCAAAATTTTTAAAAATATTTTATTTCCCGTGACAGGAATTTGCCGCCATTTTGGATTCCCAGTTCAGATCAAATTGCAATTCTTATTTTTTCTATGGCCCAGTAGACCGCCCGCCCATTTTGCAATTTTATTTTTTTATTCAAAAGTTATTGGAACCATACAGAGTGACAGACAGACCGACAGAAACTCGAACGAAACTATAAGGGTTTCCTTTTTTGGTTCTATCAACGAAACACTAAAAAGACAGTAAAAATATGACCCTCCATAACTTTTTTATTTTCTCTAATTAAGTATGAACTCGTATATAAGAAAGTTTGACTTTCTTATATACGAGTTCATACTGTTGTCTGAGTTGTCTCGGACCGATTTTTATTTGTTTGTTCAACGTAATTTTCTGAATAGCTTAAAAACTATGCCTACTCATAAGCTTTTACCAATGCAATATATGCTGTTCTTTTAATTTGCTGAATATTGTGGAACTCAAAACTAAAGAAAATGCGTATAATTTGCTAAACATTTCCATAATTTTTGTTAAATAAAAAATAATTAATATAAAAATGCAATTTTTCAAAACTGGTCTTATTTTCAATTTTTTTTTTTTTTTTTTTTTTTTTTTTTTTTTTTTTTTTTTTTTTTGGTTTCTGTATTCTTTACTTTAGTTGTATCTATGTGCAAAATTAGGGGAAGATTGAATGACGGGAAGTGGTTCAAAATTGGGGTAATAGGTGTGCGATGAAACTTAAAAAGCAAATAAATTTGACGCCATTTTTTTTTTTTTTTTGTTTGTTTCTGTATTCTTCACCTTAGTTGTATCTATGTGCAAAATTTGGGGAAGATTGAATGGCGATAAGTGGTTCAAAATTGGGGAAACGGAAATGTACGATGAAACCTACAAAGCAAAGTAATATAAGACCAGTAATAATAAATTCAATTCGAATTTTGTAGAAGAGTTATCCAATAGACCATTTTGATTCAAGATGGCACCATATACGTATGAAACCATGTCCATTCACAATAATTATCACTTCTTTAAAACAAAGAACATTGTATTTTGTATGGTAATTTATAAAATAATATTTATATCTGCCAAGAAGGGAATTTCTGAAATTTAATCCCATAGGGAGGAAGTAGGGACAAGGTATAAAAAAAGATGAGAAATTAAGCCAACTGATCTGAAGTTTGGAAGTTAATACTTAGAAAAGAGCTTCTCATTAAATACCTAGATTTCCATACAGCTGATGGAACGACTCACTAACCCCGTGTCATCGATTGCATATATAGTTGCATATGCCCTTTGCCTAGTGCCTAGGCCCTGCAGATAGTAAGTTTGATTTGCCGTGTGCCGGAGTATGTTTTTTTCATTTATAATCGTCAATAAATATTTCAGTTTGTTTGCTAGGCAAGAATATTTAGATGCCCCCAAGGAATAAATATAATTTCCTAAATGTAACTGATTCCGTCTACCGGAGAAGCATTGTTAAATGCTAACTCCCTCATAATAGACCATCCCCCCCCCCCTTATGGGAAATATCTTTCTTTTTCTAATTTCACCCTTAAGAATTGAATTTTAAAAACCTAACGTGCAATGATTTTATTTTATCGTTTGAAAGATGTGGTTTGTTTTCCCATGCGTTGTGAAAAAAATCAAGAATTCTTACTTAAATATTTTCTTCTTCACAAATTAATCTGGTCACTAATGGGAAATAAGAAGAAACATTTTTTTTTTTGTAGATCTTCGGCTTTGATAAAACTAAAATTTATCTATCTATTCTATTCTAGAAAGTTTATGTTGTGTGAATGATCCATAATTCCCATAATATATATATATATATATATATATATATATATATATATATATATATATATATATATATATATATATCACGCTTTTTCCTCCTATTTTATTTAGATGTTCTAATGAAAGAAATGGCTCTGCATTTTAACCAATAGTTGTTGTTAAATCTGATAATTTTTGAGCAATTTTTATCCGATGAACATTCTCTACCTAGAAGCAACAGTGGTTTAGTATTAAGAATAAAAGGATTTAATTTTCATTGATTTGTTTTTGTTAATGGCATGTTTTCAGATACTGTTATTAATGAGTCTAACGGGTAAGGTAGTTAGGCATCAGGCGTCTAACTATAATACGCTAACCGCAAATGGATACTTTCCTTTCTCCTAGTTCGTTCTTATAAGCAAGCAAAAGTAATTTTCAGGCTTTTCAATACGAGTGTAGTATTGAGGTAAGATATAATACAAGGAGTTTTACCCCTGTCTGTGCAACAGCCGAGCAGTGTTACTACATTAGGATGAGAACCCAGTTCCTTCATGATGGCCAGCTCACGGAGCAAGTCTTCCCGTTCTCTACCACCGCTTCCCTCTTTCACCGTCTTCACGGCTACCAGCCTCGTCAGACCTTCGTGACCACTGATATCATCCGCTTCTGCCTTCCACACCTGCAATTAACCAAATTAACCAACCCAGAAAATAAACAAATTATTATTTTTAGATAGAACCTTCATGGTTTTTCTGCCACGTTGTTCTATTGGGAAGCTAGCAAAGTTACAATTTTCGAAAATAACAAGTAACATAAATAATATGCTAAGTAATAAAAAAAGTGTCATATTTGTCATTCCTGGTATAACCTAAGTCCATTTTCTTTCTCGAATTATAGATGTTATATCAAAATACATAAAGGTAAAGTCCCTCAAATTCTTTAGATTTTGTATTATATACAACTCGTAAAAATATAAACTTGGCTATATCATAGCCAAGTAAAGAGCAGGAGTCTTATTTTGAGGTTATATTTCCAGATAAAATAAATTCATAAAATATATAATTGGGTATGAATCCTACTATTACTATAGATTTAAAAAAACAACTTATTCCTTCTTACGAATAGAAAAAATAGAATATAGTAATATAAACTATGTGAAACATTGATTGAGATGTTGAAAGAATGGAAATATATATTTGTAACTGCATATGAGGGGACGATCACAGTGATCATAATAATTAGTTCCAGTGATCATAATAATTAGTAAGATTTGCTTTAGAGATTGTGATATTCAATTAGCACTTCTCCCCTATTGACTATACTTTTAATATTGCAATATTAAATTCTTCTAAATGGCTTATTATGAACATCTAAATAATGTAAGTATATTTATAAGTAAAAAAAAAAAAAAATCATGGATTACCTGTCCGAAGTTACCTTCTCCAAGCAAAGTTTGAAGTCTAAGCTTATCTCTAGGAAACTCCCATTTGCCAGGTGCAATAAGATATAGACTGGGTGTGTGCTGATTAGATTGGTGCTGGCCCTGAGCTAATTGCTGGTTATTTTGATGCTGGCTGCTCTGATGATGGCTGCTTTGGTGTTGATTACTCTGATGATGATTACTCTGATGCTGACCACTCTGATGATGATTACTCTGATGCTGACTACTCTGGTGATGACTACTCTGATGCTGACTACTCTGGTGATGACTACTCTGATGCTGACTACTTTGGTGATGACTGCTCTGATGTTGACCATTCTGATGCTGATTACTCTGGTGATGACTGCCAGTTTGGTTTGAGCTCTGCTGTGCAGTACCCAAACTGCTTGTCGCCTTTTCTCCTTCCCAGTTCTAAAACCATTACACAAAAAGTAATGAATAATTTGTCAAGTACACTCATGAACATTGCCATTACAGAAGTATAATATAGATGTTTCGAATTAAGGGGGGGGGACTTATTTAAAAATATAATGTTATGTTGTTAATTGATATGACAAATAATATTATGTGTTATTTATAGGAATTTTTAACTGTAAGCATGCACTCTATAACTATACATTTTTTTGTGGTACAGAATTAAATACCTTTATTAATCAATGTTTATTATGTATGAGAAATTTCTCTTACCACAATGTGGGAAGTTATTCTAGGAAGTTTAGTAGGTAAAGGAGTCCTGTTATACTCAGATGAATATTCTGATTCGTCCAGCATCTTAAACATACCACAGTAATTAATTATTCATTTATAGTTAATTTTCTAAAGTTTAAAAAATATTTCCCTAAATATTATTCTATACGAAATATCACACTACATACTTTTTTTTTAAATGTTTGGATACTTTTTCATTTCTTGCATTACGAAAACCAAAAAAACCCGCCTTAACTTTGATGTTGTCACTTTTTAGGTCAAATGTTTTATTAGCCCAAAACTGGCTGAACGAAAATTATTTACATTTGTCCCCTCTTTTTTAAACTTGTAAAAATTGTTTTGATTTTTTATAGGAATAAAAGTTACAATTTCGCAAATTTTAATGAGCACAGACGTTGCAATTTTATGGAAACATTTGCAGGCAACAATCGACATACTACGAATTCCCTGCGTTTAAAAACTCTGTCAAAATTGTATTGGTTTTTCCTTCCGAGATTACCGAAGGTATCAGAAGCTATGTGATCGTTCAGAAGAACGAACGTTTTTTATGTCTCCAATTTAAAAAATTCGGTAAGCTCAGAAGCAAAATAAGGGGGTAATAATTAAATAAATTAAACAATATTGCCGGGCGCACATTAAGACGCAGGCCAGAGCAGTACAGTTTTTTTCAACCCCTGAGATATGCGAGACTGAGCGAATTGAGGCACCAGATCCACTAGTGACGGGTAAGCCACGTGTGGCTAGTATTGCCCTGCCCTGCTGTAGGTTTTGAATTTGATTTGTTGAAAAAAAAACTGTTATGCACTGCCCTGTGTCGTCACCTGCGTCTCAATTAAAGTTCATGATAGGACGTACCATATTAATTGGCAGATATTTCATTCTTTTTTGTTTAATACGAGACCAAATATATAGATATTTACCTTTTTCTTGCTTTTTATGAAAATTTGTCTGAGTAAGATGAATCCTCCCAGTATCAGAGGAATAATTCCAATAGCTGCCAGAACATAAGGAGCAATCCCGAAGCCATTCCAGTAAGCTACTTCAACGGATGGACTGTCCGTAAGCCTTGTTCTATTTTTCTGACCAAGGTACACCCAAGATTGTTTTGGTTTAATAGTGCCATGCCTAGGCCCAACCGTCACTATATTAATTGCTTCAGGTAGTTTGACAGGTTCTGTTAACGCTGGTCCAGTTATAGTAGGATTTTCTGTAGTTGTGTCCAGTGAGTGAAACACTACTTCTGTCGTAAGCTCCACACCTATATCTTGTTCAGTAGTCGTTTCCAACAAAGGCATTCTATGATTGTTCATTCGTACCTCTCGAGTACTATCTGAAATCTTTGGTGAGTTCTCAGACTTGAGTGTTGTTGGTGTTATAAGAGACTTGAATGTAGTGTCAGGTGTAGCTTCTGTGCTAGACTGGATAAACTCTAGATTCGGCTCAATAAGAGTTTCTTTAATAGTATCTTTGGTTTCCAATATCTGTGGGATCGTTGTGTCTGTAGTTTTTTGCGTTGTATTCGTGCTTGTTGAATTTTGAGTTAGTCTGCTAACAATCCTTGGAACCTCAATATAGCTCGAAGGAGTAGCAATGACTCTTAAAACAGGTGGCACAGGCTTGGTTCCGTTCCTCCTGAATGTACTTCTGTAAGTCGCCGACTGATTTGGAAGTCTAGAACGAATTGTTAGGTACATTTTCGTTTTATTCTCGTTAGTATTTAACGGAATTTTGGGATCAGATTTAACAAGACTCGGCTCGACTGTGTTATTAACTGAGAGAGATTTGTTATCCGGCTTATGATGCTGAAACGATATGAATTTATTTTTTTGATGTTCCCTCTGAGACGTAGAGTAAAGAGAGCGGTTAACTGCTTTGTGAGTTGTTGTAGAAGTAGGAACTTTAGTAGCAAATGTGTGATATTCGATATTTGATCGAAACTTCGGCCGAATCGTTGTCGGCTGAATAGTAGTGTTACTTTTAAAATGCATAATAGTCTTGTTGTTTAAAAATCGCTCAAAGGCAGGCCTATGGGTGGAAGGAACAATGATTGCGCTAAGCGATTTATCGACTCTATGGGTTTGATTAGTGTGGGTATCGATAGAACTTGTAGACTGATCTGTTAAATTATTTTTATTGGGATTTTTAAGTGCTTGAGGTTGAGATATAGATAAATTGTGGGGGATGACGGATATTTCTTCAACCTGTGAATTTATTGTTTTACTTCTAGGATGTTTATAAGTTTCTTTGACGGAAACCGATGTTACTACCGCAGTAGAAAGAATTTTGGCAGTAGGGCTAGGACGAGGAAGTTGAGTAGACTGCGTTACATTAGATTCCCTTGATAGATCTAGGGATTGACTGTTCACAGATGTAATTTTATCATTTTGATTATTGTCATTTAAGGCAGGTTCTTTTGAGGGGGTAACATTAGTTTTAGCTTTACTTTCATTAGTCTGCAAATCACTGATTGGTTGTTCTGGAGGAAGCATAGTCGTTGGAATCGTGATTGACGGTTCAATAGGTGGTGAAGTACGACTTGGAATTTGAGTGGTAGTTAAATCTTCCTTTTCAAGATCCGGAAGTATAGTCGTTGGCTGAATAGTAGCATCTTCTTCTTTTTTGTTACTACCTGGATTAGATCTAAAGTAAGATGTCAGCTCAGGATTTTTTGGGGGAGGGCGTGCTCTCGGAGGGGAATTCCATTCTACTGGTTTATGTTTTACAACACTAACATCCATGTCTTCGTGGAAAAAGTCATCATCTTCTCTATGAGTAGTTATTTCTAATACTCCGGCCCCTGGTGTCGATGATCCTTCAATAGAATTAATAGCACTCAAGGGCTTCCCTGTGGATAACTTTTTCCCAAAATCAAAAAAAGGTATGATGCTTTCTCGAGGGATTCCTCGATCTATGGGTCTGAAATGATTATGCAACTTGTGAGATATTGTACTAGGATGTATAGTAGAAAAATGGCCGTCGGGTACGGATATTCTATGAGCTTTTCGAAAATTTTCATTACTAAGAATCCTATCTCTTTTCCTAGCTAACTTGGTAATGGTTCTCTGTGTAGACTTCTCATTATTCTCGTAATTATCGAATGAAGGAGCTAAACTTTCTTCCTGATCAAATTTCACCTTCTGTTTTCTTCTATCCACTACTCTCGCCTTAGTAACCACTGCTGCTTCATCAGTATCTTTAGGAGGTCTAGTAACGAGTTTAGACTCCTGTTTGTCATTGGGAGATTCCGACTCCGCATCGCCTGCTGCATCTTTGGTTTTGTCCGAAGCGTCACCGACAACCTCAGTTTTAGCTTCTCTTTCTTCCTTGTACTCTTCAGTGCCCTGACGACTCCTGGTCCCCTTTCGAGAGTTTAGCTGGGTTTCGTTACTCTCCTGATCCCTCGAGGAAACAACCATCCTGTAGGGACCGTCCCGCACTTGGCTCCATTTTCTCGGTTTATAAACATCGTCTATACCGATTTTCTTCCCTCCTTCTAAACCTGAAACAGAACAAAATAGAAATTAATATTCAATATTACAATTTCTATTTAAAAAAAAAAAAAAAAAAAAAAAACTACTAATAAACACAAGAAATTATTTTTCTAAGATTATATATTCACAAAATTTGGTAATTTTCTTGAAATAATGCTAACAGTAGGTAATACTATATCACATGATAATATTTGATAATTAAGAGTAAAAATCAAGTTCAAGAAAATAAGCTATTAATTTGTTTGAATTCTCCCACCCTGGAAAAATTAGATTTACTAATACTACACTAGTGCTGATGATATATCGTCGTCTATTACTTGCTTTGATGTATAACAGATATGTGAAAAAACTTTCTATATATTTACGAATATAAGACTATGACACAACGACTAGAGAACTGCACGCATGACATCAGAATGATACATATAAATACAAATTCATTCATCTTGTCAACCGGCAAGACGTCCATATCAGTAAGATCTGATGAACAGACAACCAGGTAGAAGTGAATTCTAATTAGATCCATCCAATTAATGCTAGCTTTTCCTTCTTGGGGGCGAGATGAGATGGTTCGAGATAAACAGGTGTAAAAATAATTATCATTCATCAACTTTCTCCCCGGAGTAAGGAGTCACAGATGAACCGGTGAAAGTGAAAAGAAAATTACTATGGTTCAGCACGGTATGCAACGAATCGTCGGTCACCGATATAACGACTTTGTCTCTGTTACACACCCTGTAATCCCACATACTCTGGCTTTTCTTCATTATATACATAATAAAAGATGCTACAACAATAGCATACATACAGACATTATTCCCGTGAGGAATCCTCAGAATAATATTCTTCGGCAGTGAGATGTAACTCAGATTTAACGCAACAATATAAAGAAGATTAGTATAATTTTATTTTATATGAGGAGTAGGAAGCTTTACATGTTATCCAATAACTATAAGGAATATAAAAGAAAAAAAAATACAAATTACAAATAACTTTTTAGTTAATGAAACAATTTTAAGTTATTGTCATACAATCAATCCCAAACAACGATTAGTTTTAGATCAACTATTTTTTCATTATAGTTTTGGTCCCTGCTTTCTCAGTTGTAGTAATTAAATGTAATCATATAATAATTATTTTTCATTTCTACAATAATTCACCTTATCTATTTATTTTTACTTTACATATACGTAGTGTATATAGAGAAAATAGTAAGGCGCGCTTCACGTAAGTACGTGAGGCGATATAATCGCCGGTTTGTTTCTGTACCATTAAGTTAAAATTATTAAGTGTAAAATTTTAATTGGCCGCCATCTTGGAAATATTAAGAGTGAAAAATCAAAAAAAAGTGTACAGTTGTCACAACTGCCGAGATGAACCTGTGTGCCGAATTTCATGTTCCTAGCTATAATAGTAGTTTATGAATTGAAACATGCCAACGGACAGAAAGACAGACAGAGCCGTTATATAAGGTTTCTTTTTTTACTTCGTACAGAAACATAGTTTTCTGTACGAAGTATATAAATGGTGAACAATTAAATATTGTGATTTTGATGGCTTTAATCCTGTGGCACACCTAAGCATCTACGGGCTATTGTTGGTTAGTTTTTATTAAGGCTGTAATAAAAATTTGATTGGTTCTAAGCAAGATATCAAATATCTAAGTACAGGCTTCATTCTAACTTTTAATTCTCCACAATTTGAGCCCTATTTCAACTTCCTATGATAAATAGTACAGGCACGATGAAACTCGTTGTATTGCAATAGTTGTAGTACTTATTGTGGTAGGGAGTTGAAATAGGGCTCAAAGTGTGCAGAATTAAAATTAGGAATGAAGCCTGTCTTAGATTTTTGATATCTTGCTTAGCTTAGAACCAATAAAATTTTCATTTTAATGATTTTTCTAACCTCAAAGGGCGGTAGAGCATTAATCTTAATTCATTTATACATGTTTCATTTATTTAAAAACGCTTTTAGTCATATGAGTCCAAAAAATATTTTAAAAAATGTCTACCTATTGTCTGCCGTCTCGCCGGTAGTCTATGGTATGCGCAGAGGCGTGGATGAAATTTGGCATTTCCAGCAAATATACCCCGAGGTGAAATCGATCAATTAATTTTAGCTCTAAATTAGTGGGGGCAACGCTCCGCATCCCAAAGAACAAAAAGAAACGAAAACGTGAAAAAATAATCATTTCTCCTAATGGGTCCGACTATTTTCACTAAATCAATCTAAAATGTAGTTCATTTAAATATGCATCTGACCTTGCATTTAAATATCCATGGCCGTGCTCACATTGAGACGCAGGTGACGCAAGGCAGCACAGTTTGATTTTAAACCGCATACATTTACAAGTTCACACGAATTGAGACACCAAATCCACTAGCGTCGGGTAGGCCACGTGTGATATATTATGTATTACTGCCCTGCCCTTCTCTGCGTTTCAGTTCGTACTGTTTCCTTTATTTCTGCGGATGTAAAAACTGTGCTGCCCTGTTCCTGATATTTTTCCCTTTTACTGGGTAATAAATTAAGATGTAACATGATAGGTTACAAAGTTTATACTTTCTTCATTAATAGAATAAATTCAATATCAGATTAAAAAATGATCGAAAAGATATATGCAAGAAAAATACCATTAATAATAATAATATTGGAATAGATTTAAAGGAAGTGTAGAAATAAAATAGTCCCTAAAATATTAATAACATAAATATTTAATAACATTCAGAGCAGCCACTATAGGGTCATCATCAGTGCCGAAAATTGAAAAGTGTTACTTAAAACATTGGAAGATGGGAGTGCAGTGAGTCATACCAACCCAGCGACATGTACAAGACACTATGGATGCTGGGTTGGTATGACTCACTGTACTCCCATTTTCCAATGTTTTAAGAAACACTTTTCAATTTTCGGCACTGATGATGGCCCTATAGTGGATGAAAGCTGCTCTGAATGTTACTAAATATTTTTTACGTGGAGAGACATTTTTATTTCATCACTTCAATATGACCTCCTCTAACGCTTCATATCTTAACTTAGACTTAAAGGGTTTAATTTTCAGTAGAATGTTTAATAATGATAAAAGAATAATTTGATAAACGGTTTAATATTTTTTATAGCTAATAATAATTTATTTACAAAGAAGGAAAGGTGGCAGGTTGAGCAAGTGGTATAAGAAGTTAGCACATTATCTTTGGGTGTCTTGGAGAAGATGAAAGTGTTTCGGTTTAATCAGGTGACGAGAGAATCGTAATGAAGTGTCACTCAAATCAATGGAGTTGACAGCAAAGCGTTATGCATTCTGGTCCAACTAAGATCCTCCATTTCTATATATAAAGGTTCTGTTTTTAACTTAAAGAGTTACGTTGCCATCGCATAATGAAAAATCCTATTAAGGCAATCCTCACCTAATTCAGTTTGAATAGCTTCGTCCAAAGTCCTATGAAATTAACCGGTTGACTGGAACAGTTGGCCGGTTAAAAGTGATTTATACTAAACGTCAAGATTCTCGTACTATGAATGAATAAAATAATTTCCATGACGATACCATAAAATCCAATATCCTTGCTCCACCGACTTGACTCGATCTGATCTATGAAAAGGGCGTTCCGACAATGCCATCCACATTCTTCAAATTTGCACAATATAGTATTTATCCAATTAACATCCTAATTATTTCTTGTTTTAAAAATTAAGCAATAATAATATATAAATTTCCATTGTTGTATGCTAGTATTATAGTCCCTAGAGATAGATTAACCACAATACTAGCATATAATAATTGAGTAATGGATCATCTATCGTTTATAATATTATAAATTTCTACTTTAGAAACAGGTATTTATACCAATGTAAATTTGCATTACTATAAACTAATTTTAAAAGGACATTCATTACAGCAACAAACTATTGTTTCCATATTAAATGTGTATAGCTATAAAGCTTAAGAGCATTATTAGTACACTAGATGTTTCATTTTAATAATGATTACTATTATTATTCATATAAATATAATATACTTTTTAAGTTATTAAACTATTTTTAACCTCTGCCGTAACTCCATCACTGACCATTTTCTCGCCCATATTCCAACTAGTCTTACTATAGTCACGAGCACTTCTACTTTATTGAAGAAAGCTGGTTTTGTTTGGAGAGGCGTCTTTCTTAATCTCTTAGTAATTAAAGAATTCCTTACATGTAATAAAGGTTCTTCCCGTCCAAACATCAAAGATGCAATATCCTTAAATGACTAAACTGAGAATATCAGACTCGTAGGATAGTTTAAAGTAGGCTTTTTAGCATTTTAAAAAGCACCATCAATGGACTTCTTAAAAAATACTGTGTAGCCTACGGACCCTTGCAGTGCGCTGATGACTAGGACTCACTTAACCCGTTTATTTATCTATACAACCCTCCTTTCCTCCTTGGAACTCTTAGCCGAAAAAATATACTTTAAAATTTGTTTCTTCTTCTCACATAAGGTGCCATGTAATATTCAAATCGTTCTTTAAATGGTATGAAGTTAGGTAATAGACTTAATTTTAAAATGATATAATTTCTAATAAAATAAAATCTCCTCAAAAAGACAATGACAAGGAAGAGAAAACAAAATAATATATTATGATATAATAATTGTAGTGTAAAATTAAATAAGAAAAAAAGCAAATTATCCAAATGAAATTAAAGAATCAAAACAATGATGATGATATAAATGCAATCAGAGGAAAATGATTGAGTGAAAGGTACAGATAAGAGGTTGATGAAGTTCTGTATTGTTTTCCTTTCACTTGGGTTCAATCAAACAAGTTTTCTTTTCCCATCGTTAACAGGAGAACTTTAGATCTAGAATCATACGAAATATTCTTTGTACCAATTTCGTATTGCAATTTGTACTTGAGGTTTCGTTAAGTAGGACCTCAGTTTATCTGAACGAATCAAACAATAGAGTATGGAACCCACGCTGTTATAAGCAATCAGAATTGTATCATTTAATTATATAGCGCAGGTCTCTGTTCTAGCCATGTGTCCCTGGGATGTTCTAGAACACTCAGCTCAGATGGAGTACATATAGTGGTGTTACGTGGGAGTCACATAGTCAGTATCGACCTTCTCCCATTCATAAGCATAAAACCTTAACATTTAGTTTCAGAATATTATTGTGTGGACTTTTAACTTGGTATAAGACTAAATATTAAATAATTTAGCTTACACATGACATATAAGTATCTTTAAATTATGAAATCAAATTAGTTTAGAAAACATTCTAAAATTAAATAGTAATTCGATAAACACTGAAAGAGAATGAAATTGCATGGAGTCCCCCTCCCCTCTCTTATGTACGTTTATCTTTAAAGAGTAGTAATCCAATTCTAGCTAAGAGATAAATCTGTCCATAGTCAAAAACCAAAGAAAGTCTTTCCTTATAAATTAATATTAATGATCCTTAAAGCTCTCTCAACCTATTTAGTTCAAAAGTGTTATACCAAAGAAGACATGTTTACAATTAATTCGATAACACTGAAAGAGAATGAAATTGCATGGTGTCCTCCTACCTTTTCCTATGTATGTTTATCTTCAAAGAGTAGTATTCTAATTCTAGCTAAGACACAAATCTGTCCATAGTCAAAAAACAAAGAATGTTTTTTCAAATAAATATTTAAGCTCTAACAAGCTATTTAGTTCTAAAGTAGTTATAACAAAGAAGACTATTTGATCTAAGTGATACTGCTAAAAAATATTGAAAGTACTTACAATATTAGTTAGATTTTCAAGTTAAAAATAAAATCACATTTGTCTGATACTTATTCTGTAAAAATTAAATTAAAAGTTAGTGCGTAAAAGATATATTTCAATACACTTTCTAAGGACAACAAGAAAGTCAAATGAAGAAATTAAAAACCAATCATAAAGGTTTTAGTTAAAAAATAAATGCCAATTCAACTTTTAATGACCTTAAAAAATTGTCACAATTAAGTCATCTGTAATTACTTGAGCGTAAAATAGTATATATTAAAGAATTTGTACTCTATGTCCAACATCATTATGCTTGAGATAAAGATATAAGGTCGTGACAACTAAATCATATTCCAAGGATAATCTGCATGAAACTCTGACCTGATCCTTGGCATCATATGAAACATACAATAGGGTTCTTAGGTCCAGATCAAAGATATTTATTTTAACACTCATATGAAATTATTAAATACATATAGACATTTTATTTTGTATTTCGCTTAGTACCTTGAAAATTGTTTCATATCATAGAATTATAATAATAGATAAAAAAAAAAAAATAAAAAGTATATTTATTAAAGAGGCACTGTATTTTTTTTGCTAATAAACTATAACATTGCAATCATATTTAAATTCCGAGTGAATGTGGAAATATTTCTCTATATGTATGGAATAAATACCTAATCCAACAATAATTTGGAACTACCAGTATTTTTTTTTTTTTTTTAAAAAGAAGGAAACTTGATAATTTTCAAACTCCAAGACATTTGGAATGATAATGAAAGATGAATTAGTATTGGATACACTATACACAGTTTCCATACAGGATGCTTGACTAGGTTGATTTTGTCGTAAGGTGTACACTTAGTTGGTAAGTTATGCAGCCCTTGTCAGCCTAGTAAGACAAGCGGAGAGTGATTTGAAATTTAAATAGGTTGTGAGGCGGAATGAGTGGGACCAAGAGAGAAGAGAGGAGATGGGAGGCGGGCCTCTGCTTGTACGGTAAGGATCCAAGGATCCGGCACTATCCTCTCTTTATTGGTTAACCGGGGAGAATAGTGTGGAGTGGTGTCGCAACCCAAACAGCCTTCACTTCTTCACAGAAGAAACAAGTAATAGTAAAATGCATCTGCCTCACGATTCTACCCTTCACTTTAGCACTGTCAATCCCTTCCCATTACACGACATGCACTCACAAGAAAGTAACTTTTTCGTACTACCACCTCAAGTTCGACGAGCTCAAGAGAAATAAAGAAAAATAAAAACCCCTATTTTGTTAATCATAAGATAAAATATTTTCTTATAATAATAATGAATTGGTACCCCTTAAAACTATTTTTAAGCCTATAAAGAGATACAATCATAAAAGGGAAAGAATAATAAATTATAAAAATAAAGAATTTTCGATTGAGAAATCTCTCCCGCATTGTCCAAGTCTTCAATGTCGTAAACGTTATGTGAGGTACCTAGCTGAATAAATCACAAAACCATCGAAGGTATATGCCTTCGGCAGAAATATCTCTGCTAAAAGTTCAACCATCCCACATTTATCATACAAGATAGACTAAACAACAAAGGCCTTTGCTGAAACAGTCATTTAAGCACAAAGTCTTATATGTTTAATAAATAAATAAGAGTGTTTGATTAAATAAAAGATGCTCTTTAACCTTTCGTTTTACACACCTTTTTAAATTAAAGAATTTGTGGTAAGATACATATTTTTTATTACCTAATCAATCATCCTAGTTACGGTTTCCTAATTATTTAAAGAAGTCAACGGGTATATCACCTTACTTTAATCTTACAAAACCACCAAAGAATGAAGAATAAGGTCTATTTATATTAGAACGGGCCAGAGACGTGAGCTGTCAGGGTAGAGTGTTTATGCTGTACCGGGCCACGTATGGGGATAGTTGGGATAATTTGTTTTTCATACGGGGAAAGGGGGAAATGAGCTAGAAACAGCTCTGAACCTGAATAGTGCAAGAAAGTTGACGTGTCTCACTCGTGCTCTTTTGCTTTTGACGGGGCGGAGGGTGCTGTGGTGTGTCCGAAAAACCACCGTCCGTATCCTTGCCCCGTATGGGGCCCGTTCCCAGACACAGACCATCTCCTGAGTACTATAAACGCATTTTATTTATCCTATCTGTCTGTAGTCTGTTCATTGGTCGGAATTGGACTTTTTTTTGGATACTTTTTCATTTTATACATTCCAAAAACTGAATGAGCCCTTAACTTTTTTCGTGTATGTGTGTTTTAGATATTTATCATTTGGGGACCAAAAAAAAAAAAAAAAAAAAAAAAAAAAAAAATCTACAAAACCATTTGAAAAATGGTTTTGTATGATGTATTGTATGACATGTCCAATCAAATTAGATGTTCTGTATTTTATAACCTCAACACTTTGCGATAAATTCCAAAAACATCGTTTAATAGATATTAAAAAAAAGTCAGTACTATGGTAACTTAGTTTAAAATCGATCGATCAAGGAACTGGTAGTGCGTAATGTAAAACAAGTAGTTAAGTAAGGGGTTGTTTGCGCAACACTAAACCAGCGTTATCTTCTTCTACCTATATAATACCTTCTTCTAGTTATATAATATGAATTCTAAATTCGTCTAGTTCAAAATCCTCTAAATAAATATATTTATTATGCCTAGTGTCATCATTCTTCATAGCTAACCAACAAATAGTTGGTTTAAATTTGGTTTCTTAGTGGTTGGTTAAATGGTTAGTTGCTTTATATCAATCAACAGTTAATTAAAGCTTTATTTTAAATCTTCATCAATCAAGTTCATCCTACGCGCATATCTCTTCTGTTTTTCTTAAAAAAAAAAAAAAAAACACATTTCCGTTACACTCCTACTCGTATTAACTGGATACTGAAAAGGCTTTACAACTAAATAAATTGTTGTGTAAAGGAAAATTTCGATCATCCTATTAAGCAAGTGTTTTTAGGGTCCGTAGTAAAAAACGAGGACCCTTATACATTTCTACGCTTGTCAGCCAGTCTGCTGAAGTTAAATAGGTTGATTTGTTTTTAAGGGAAATGCGCATCATGTGGGATGTGAAATGAAAGAGGGGACGCCCTGTTTACAAATATATATATGGTTTCGTTTTTGTACCACCAATTCAACTTTCCGCCACGTTGCCTAAAAAATTTCGTTATTCGTCCCCCCCCCCATTTAAAAAAAAAAAAAAAAAATCAACGAAAATATCCGAATAGTTATTCTTTGGTAAGATATGTTTCTTTGGGAGGATTATGCTGTTTAACAAACTTGTCCTATTTGTTAAATTGCCTTCGGACCTTTGTGTGTGCTGGAAGCACGTACGGGGCCAATTTATTTCATAGTCATACATTTATATTTTCTTGAAGCAGCAATAACCTCTATTGAAATAAAGTGTAGAACAAATACCAACAGAACTAGAGAGAGGAAGGAATGCGAGCTTATAGAGGCCGTTAGATTGCATTACTGGTTTGATCTTTTTAACATTTCCAGTAAAAAAGAATCTGTACTCTCAGGTTCTCTTATGTACACTATAAATTACAGTGTTCAGAGAATGCGCCATCGCAATTTTAACACTTCACATTTATGCTTGCAAAAGTACTACCAGTAATACTCCTGAGCGAAATACCCTTTAACTATATAGGTCCCAGGTTAACATAGACATTTTTAAGTAAAACCAATCTTATATGCTTCGGACTATGTATTGAACAAATAAGAAAACATCCTTTATTAATTCGATTCTTTAAATCTTTGATACTAAAAATTAACTAGATCGCGCACCGCTAAATGGGACTCATTTAAAGCTATAATAACAAGCCGTAACTCTAAATTTAATGTCAGAAGATAAAACCACGAACTTTATTTTATTTTTTTTATTTTTTTACGAGAAGGAATGAAATAATTTATAAGTCAAGTAATCAATACCTTTAGGTTACAAAATTTAATCCCTTCCTACGTAATGTTAACATGAAATAATTTTTGTTGAGTGATTTTTGTGACCAAGAGACTTATGGAGTTCTTCATAAATGCAAAGTATAAAATCGCAAAAAAAATTAGATTCGAGTCTTAGATGAGGAGTGTTAAAATCTTACGAGCGTAAAAATATATATGTAAAGTACAAACCGCTTAGTTCCATTAATTCCGCTTAGTTCGATAATTTAATATTTCATATCGTCGTTTATCAAGATATATGAAGTCAGAGCTATATTACAAATACATATTACCCATTTACAAAAACAATATTGAAAATTAAGGATATTTGATTTTTCCTACTTTACACCATCAGGTCATGAAGTTTAAATACTTTTAAACTTGACAAGAAGATATAAAAAAACAAATTTAACTAAAGTAAGTGGGTATTGGAAAGGGTTTATATGAATTAAATTGCCATTTTTGTAACTTTTATAGTTTTTTTCAGAATCAACAAGACTGGCTTATAATTCACCCAAGAATCATCTAATAAACAATTTTGTATTCGTTTTATGAGTTCAACCCAATTTTTTTGCGTGCTAAAGTATGAAAAATTTCATATACATCTGTGAATTATTAAATCACCTTAAATTAGTTTAATGTCATTCCTTTAAATTTGATCTCTTTGAATGATTTTAATTTGGAAAATATATTCATGCATGAGGTTACCTAATTAACAACAGAAGAATATAACAAATTTATACCTCAAGACTCTATTAAAAGTTGTCTATTACCAGGTTTTTAAGTACTTTAAAAATACATTTCAAAATAGAATCCACAAATATTTACCTTCTTCGTTTGTTAAAAATACTAACTAACAAAACCAATATGCAATGATGTTTGCGGGAGATATTTTCATACATTTAAAAGAAAAAAAAGGTTTTGTCAATTATTGTAGCACAAAGCTTCTTCGCGTCCTATCACGTAATTTAATAATGGGTTGTAAAAGCCTAACAACCCATCATTGTCTAATTTTTTAAAGTAAAATTCAATTTTATGTAAAGTTTTTAAAAAATAAACGAATGTGTTATCCACATACCAACAAAAAATATACTGATATATCTCAAATAAACATTATTTACTCTTTCATAACACTCTTTGACTAGAAATTAGAAGTGCAAACGATACAAGATAACAAAGAACATACTGCTATGCTATGCGTTTATATTATGCTTTTACAACCATTATTGTCAATTACAACCTATAGTGTATTTACCCCCCCCCCCCCAAATTTTTAAATCTGTCAATTTGTTTATCTATTACATGAATTAGTGTATCAAATTCGCAATTTTAATGAGCGCAACAATCTGCAATTATTATGAAAACCATCTGTAGAATGCAATTGACAATCCAACTAAATTTTTTAAAAAGCAAATCAGAACTTTTAAAGATATAAGTAGGCTTCAGAAAAGAAAGGCGGTGATTGTCTTAAAGATCATCTTTAAATTTTCAAAACCTTTTTTAATTCAAATTCGTTGAAAAGAGTGGTGGTAAAAATTCATTTGAATGTTGAAAATTATTGTTTACACATAATTTTATAGACAACTAGCTGGGTACCCGTGCTTCGCTACGGAATGTTATTAAAATTAGATAAGTTTATAAACAACAATAAAGAAACAAATAAATGATTTTACTATGCGAGAATATCTAGATTCTATCCCTCCCACTTACTTCTATACCCCCTCCTCTTTGATAAGCTAATTTTCAAATGTCCTAAATTTACCCCCCCCCCCCCCCCAATTGAAAATATGACAAAACTGTACATTGTACATAGATAGATAGATAGATAAATACTTTGACCCTGTATTCATTACTTGTACCCCGTACCCCTGAGTACAATTTAAATTTCGAAAATTCTTATAGACCTTGATTTTTTCCTTGCTTTGAAGGTCAAGTGTGCAAATTTTCATCAAGATTAGGCTAAAACTGTAGATTTTTTATAAAGAAAAAATATGATATAGCTATATTTTTCCATTTTACCCCCCTCCTAAATGAAAATATGACAAAACTGTACATAACATCAATTACTTTACTCTTAAAGAGCTTTTCAACGATAGGCTCACGAAGGGTATTCATTACTTTGACCCCGTATTCATTACTTATACCCCGTACCAAAATTTAAATTTCGAAAATTCATGTAGACCTTGATTTTTCCCTTGCTTTGAAGGTCAAGTGTGCAAATTTTCATAGAGGTCGGACTAAAACTGTAGATTTGTATAAAGAACAAACATACACACACACATACGTTGACTTTTATGTATATAGATAGATATTGAGATGAAAAGCAGACTACCATTAATGGAAATATCATAATGTAATTAAAAAGCCTCTTTAGATGATTTTGCTTTTTAATATTTTCTTGGTAGCTTTCATTGTAATACATGGTGATAAAGAGATTATATGAGCAGTTTTTAGATGGTATATTAAAATTGCATTACTGTATTAGTTCTGAATCATGACTCACTTCAGTGGATATTGCTAATACGTTTGTAGGTATACGAGTTTTTGCCCAATTATAATGTGTTCTCCACGTGGATCCATTGCCAGATAAATAGTACCTTAATACTCTTAACTTCTAAATCGTTTATGCTGTGCGGCTTTTCTACAAGTATTAAAATATAATGAAGACATATTATTTGTTTACAAACACATAATTATTGGTTGGAAAGATAACAGAGCTAACGGTTTCATCTAATGACTGCTGTCATAATAAAAATGACATGTCGTTAAGGAAATAGTTTGCAGAAGAAAAACCTCAACCGAAAGGAAACTTAAGACATTAGGAAACTGTTAGTTCGTTTGCTAGAGGACTGCGCATGTCGTCATGAGGGACGCGTAGATTGATGACACGGTCCTTCGGTTCTTTCTGCGTTCGACTCCTTGCTTAGGAGACCAGCCTTGTCAACCGCTTGTGAAATATGCCTTTATAAAGCCATGGAAATATATTTTCTCTTCGAACCTTCCTGACAGGCCAAAAAAACATGCCACAAAGACGTGCTAAAAAACAAGTGTATCATTCGCATAAGAGTTTAGGTATGTACCAATTGTTATTTATCTCTTTTAAATATTTTACAAATGTATGAATGCATTTACAAAACAAACTAAAAAACCTACTTTTACATAAAATTTTACATAATCATTTTTTCCAGAACAGTTTAACACGCAGCTTAACTAAGACCATTAATCTTTCACCTCTTTAAGATATTTAAGGTTATGTGTTTTGTTTATTTGACCACATGCAGTGAAAGTTCACAAAAACATGATTTGCAACATATCTTAAACATATCTTTCTCCTCTTAAGTTTTGTCTTTCTGTCTGAACTTTTAGGTAAAAACAACAATTTAATATAATCATTCTTTATACCAGAACTGTTTAACAGACAGATTAACTAAGATATTTAAGGTTATGTGTTTATTTGACTACAGTGAAAGTTTACAAAAACATCTTATTCGCGATTCGCGATCAAAAACTGTGATTTGCTACTTAGTAAACTTATCTGTTCCGAAGAGAGATCATTTTTACAATAAATTTTGTCAATCTTACTACTGATCCTATTAAATGTATACCATACTCTATTATTTAATCATCTTTTTACATAGTTAATAACTAATTTTCATACAAAGTCTTTAACCACTGAAGTGTCAGAAGTTGATATTTTGGCAAAACCTTCTCACCTACAGCAATGAAAATTTCGAAAATGCCGATATTGTCATTAAGTAAAAAGTCGATCCGAGACAACTCAGACAAACTTTCTCAAATACATATATGAGTTCGTAATTACTTGGCCCACTGTTTTCCATTATTAGTTCCCGTATGTACATTTAATTATTATTAAACATTTCATCAAAATTTATCATAAAAATAACTTCTCCTGGGCGGGAATCGAACCCGGGTTCTCTCCGTCAGCGTTTTAAGCTATTTTTTCAGGAACTAGATTTTTCCCGGGAAAACGGCTTATATCGTTAGATCCGTATTTAAATGGACTACATTTTATAATTTGTTAATAAAAATTGTCGAAACCGTTTTCGAGAAATATTTTTTTTTTAATTTTTTTCTGAGTTTTTGGAGGGTAGCACCCCTAAATTTAGAGCTAAAATTCATTCCACGATTTCACCTAGGGGTATGATTTTTCTGAATATGTATGCCAAATTTCGTCAAAATCAGTCCAGTAGTTTAGGCTCCAGGCATCTGCACAGACGACAGACGACAGATAGCAGACGACAGACAGTGACGATTTTGAAAAACCACTTTTTTGGACTCATGGGACCTCAAAACGTTTAAATCCATCAAAATATCAAAATCGAATTTTCGCGAGATAACAATACTTTCTCTTTATATGAGAAAGTAAAAAGGGGTTAATCCGGGCCAGACAAAACCTGCTCAGCTCATTCAAGAGCTATACATATAATAAATAGGAAGCTTTCAATCGTTATAGTGGTGATTTTCAGTTCTGAAGATAGCAAGTATAAATGTGAAAAAAATGAACTAGGCTAGGAGTTGTGATTGTGTGTTAACTGCAATTCATTTATAAAAATAGTAAGATTTGAAAATAAGCAGTATTCTACCCTACAGTTTATATTCAAGGTGTTTTCAAACAACACAGACTAATAAAACACAGGCTTTTTTATATTTAGCTTAACGAGATTATGAATTGTGTATCAAATTTTTTAAGATTTAAAATAATCGCTAAAGGTTAAATTCTAAAAAAAAAATCAAAAAATAAAAAAAAAAAAATCTTAGCATCCTTTAATTTGTTTGTGGATTATATTTCCAAATCGAATCGCACGATACCAATACTAGATAAGAATATTTTATTCGCATCGTGACTCCTTATAACAAAGCATTAAAATTATTAATTGTCTTTAAGAAAATAATAGTTTTAAAAAGAAGATTCAGACTCGGTGATAGGATATTTTAATACTATTATTATACATTTTAAAATAACAGAAACTAGAAACAGAGATAAAAATATAAATTAGCAACTTTAAGGTGTATGGTTGAGGAAAAACTGATGCAATAAAACTCTTTAATTTAACCTCTTACCACTTGTTCGCTAATTCAGCTCATTATAAGCGCTATAAGTTTCTACTTAACTAATCACGCGGAGAACTTGCAACATTACAATAAGGAGTATACATACTTTAGCTGGGTTTAACCTGCACGGTTCTTTGTTTCCACTCCCTTACAATAATATTAGTTGGTACGGTACAGAACTACCAGACTGTTAAATAATTAGATAAGAAATTCTTTTAAAAGAAAAGGGTTATTTATGTTACTTGTATGATAGTTACATACGAAACGTATATTTTTTTTTATATATAACGAAAAGAACATTAGGATTTTGGTTCACACTCATTTTGTCAACCTGTATTATTTAATTTCAATGTCAATCAGCATATATTATTATAAACCTTCATTCCGTATACATTTGAATATTAATATTAAAACATAATTTAAAAGACTTAAATTAATTAGATTTATAAAATATTAAATATCCTTAATTGGTAATATATACGAGTATTTGCAAAAATGCTCGTAATTCCAAAAATCTAGAGAAATAAAATACTGCGAATAAGAGTTGTTCAATGAAACTCTTAGGACTTTATTTCATTTCTAAAAATGATTTTAAATCGTTCTTATAAAATGGGTAATATATAGTTATATAAATCGGATGCTAATATGCGTTATGCTTAAAAAACAAGTAATTTAAAAAACAATGGCACTCTTTAATTTAGTCATTTCAATAGAAATTTGAACTAAATTAATTAATTAACTAATTAATTAATATTTATCGTATTTTCATTGGAAATACATAATATGTCCAATTTTTCAGCTTTCTATTTTATGGGGAAATGAATAAAATTTAGGTTACAGTATGACATTAGGACATACATTTAGGACAAGCAAGTTAAATAATATATTGTAATAATCAATACACTTATTTTCTTTTAGAGAAGGTTTTGCCAACTTAGAAAGAACATAATATTTTTTTTTATGTAAATATATATTTTGTTTGAAATATTATTCAGATACCAGTTTTTTGTTATTTAAAAATATTACATGTGTGGTTTTAAACAATTTCCTCATTTTTAGTCTTGATCTCTTGAACACGAATTATCCTCCAAGATAAAACCACGATGCTCATTTCTTTACAGTCTTGTCCTAAATTAAAATTTATGAAATCCGAAGGTCGTGGGGTTGTTGTAGGTATATTTTAAAAAGAGATACTACAATTTTAAGCGTGATGAGGATTTACCTTGCCCTGTGGACGCCCGGGGCGTGGCAGCCATTAACACCCCGAACTCTTTGGCAAGCTTAAGATGAAGCAACTGACCCCAAACTACGTGAATACCTTGAAGAATAGTCAGCCTGAGGATTCTTTCCTCTAAGCCTTCGCATATCTAGTTGCTAATGGAACTTTTAAAGAAAGACTATCACGAGAAACAAATAACCAACATAATAAATCAATATTGCCCATTAGTGGGAGGACAGCTTTTTGACGGAAGGCATAAATGTTATAAATGCAAAAATAAAAAATTGAACTACAACAAAACATCTAAAATACTAAAATAAAAACATAAAACAAAAAAAATCTTATATATGTTCTTATATTTTTTATATGTATATGTATATATTGATACTATATTTAAATCTTATATCACATATAATTGATTTATAGCTTCCGAGCTTTACCGAAGATAACGGAAGCTATGTAATCGTTCTGAAGAACAAACATTTGTCAAATCTCTGATTACATCAATTCCTGGAGAGAAATCCGTTTCAGACATCAGAGGATATTTTTGGTCTTTTGTCTGTCTGTCAGTCAATTTAACATTTTTTGCGAATAAATATAGAAACTGCTTGTAAGATTTGAATGAAATTTGGTTGGAAGGTTCAACCTTCTGCGCTCATTTGAAGGTTACTCTTCCACATGCACGCAAAGTTTTTTTTATTAACATCTATTCTATATTTTTAAAAGTAGTCATCGTATTTTTGAGAAGGCCCAAGATTAATTTTGACCACCTGAGCACATTATAATGCTAAATTTATACTTTTATTCATGTAAACAAATAGTCTGTAGTTAGTGTGGCACATTCTTCCTCGCGTCCTATAACGTACTTTATAGATGTCATGTTTATACAACCCATTATTGTCTTTTTTATTTAATCCCCCCCCCCCCCCCCCTTTATCTGTCAAGATTGTTTTTATATTTTACATTTATCGAAGTATCAATTTAGCAATAATATTATGTGGACGGTTGAATTAATCTGGGGCTATCTCCGGGCTACATTCGTGAAACCATCCAAATTTCTTAAAAATCATATGAATATTTTTGAAAATATAGGTGTAAATAAATGTATGATTATGCGCATGTGGAAGAAAAACTACTGCGCGCAGAATCTTGAAACATTGGTATATGACCTACAATCTAAATTTTATTGAAATCAGACGAGTAGTTTTTAAGATTGTTGGTTCGTAAAGATTGTGGACATACTGACAGGCAGATACGAGACCCAAAATGTTCTCTGATGTTTTGTCTCTTTTCTTTGTCTCCGATTTAAAAAATTCTAAGACGGAAATCCGTTTCAGACTTTTGGATCCGTGAAGAAATTTGGATGGTATAATCCCACATTTGTTTTAACCGTCTGTGCATTAATTATTATTATTTATTATTTTATGAGGGTGTCAGACGTCGGTGTTTTTAAATTTTGCTAGTAGTAGTCTAGTACTTTCTACTAGGACGGGTAGGACGAACCACTTGTTCGAACCTTGCAATTAGGCCATCATTCAGGCCCTTTTTACGCCCCGCGGTAGAGAGTTCCAGCCACTTCACACATCATACATATGTACATTTGTACCGCCGAAGCGAGTATGATGTGATCAATAGTGAGCCATATAAATCAGAGTGTCACGGCGAGGAATCGAACCCCGTCTCGTTCCACTCGAGATTCAGTGATGGCCGAGCAGACGTGGTTTAACTCACACGGCTACGCTAGCTCCCTAAATTTTGCTAAATAAATACTTTTTATTCATGTAAAATTCAAATTAATTTTGTAAGATTTTAAATGTAGAGAAAAAACTAATTAAACTTTACAATAATAATTTGTAAATGCAAAACCTCATTGAATTACGGTATAGAAGCCAAGTGACCCACTAATTGGTACACAATTTCTAAACGTATTCGTAGAACCACAAACTAGTGGTTGTTTACTTTTGGTTTTCAATTTTTAAAATAATCAGATTTATTTTCATTAACACGTCGGAAACTATATTTATCTTGAAAGAACGACTTAGTATTGTCTACATTTTGCCCGGCAACATTGCCGGCAACGCATTACCAAAATTTTTGCCGGGCTGAACAGATATATTGTCGGGTCATACGAAAATTTAGACACAACACATTGATTATACGAAGGATATACACTGGTTATCCCCCCCCCCCCCCCCCCCCAGTCAGAAGGACACCCCTTACGCCTCCCCCTCGTAGAAAGCTTCTTGTGGGGAACAGGGAAGCAGCTTACTGGAATAGAAGAAATTTAGAAGAAATTTGAAAAATGCCTCTCCTCACCACTGGCAACTTCGTAAAATGACGATGAAATCTGTCTTACGATTGGGGAAAGTTCATTTCGAACAGGGTCAAATTTATTGAGATTCAGTTTATTCCCATTTTCGATATTGACGAAATCATTAACTTTGAAGGTTTGGCTGTCATGTATCTCTTGGTTGACAGTGACTTCTTTTAATAATGTTATATTGTTAATTTCCTAAAAATATATAAAATAATCTTTGTAGATTAATTTCTTGTCTGAAATTGGCCTTTTTAGGGTTTTATTTCTTTTTATAAAATTATATTAAATATAATAAATAAACATCAAAACTTCTGCTCTTTTTAGAAACTGCTATATTTCGCCATTACTTTATGGCTTCTTTAGGCTACAACAATAATACAATTTTAACACAACATTAACAATATTATTTTAATGACATATTTCTTATAAATATTAATAAATTACTTTTTCAATTTTCTTATAATTATTCGAACATTTTTATTAAAAATTGTTCTATAACAAAATTTACAAAATTTAAAATTTAAAAAATAGAAAATACCTTGTAAATTCCCTGTGAACATTAGTCTTCTTTTGTTAAAAAAACATAGTTTTATGAGCTGTAAAATTTTTTTACACTTCGTCAATTTACAAATGAATCAAGGGAAAAAACAGTAATGATTTTACAAACATATACACATGTATACACATACTCACAAAAGTACCTTTCTGAATCCTCCTTGTTTGGAATCCAGGGAGAGACTAAAAATAAAATGATTCTAAAAATACTCTGTACTAGATATGAATATATATATATATATATATTTTTTTAATAAAAATGTTCGAATAATTATAAGAAAATTGAAAAAGTAATTTATTAATATTTATAAGAAATATGTCATTAAAATAATATTGTTAATGTTGTGTTAAAATTGTATTATTGTTGTAGCCTGAAGAAGCCATAAAGTAATGGCGAAATATAGCAGTTTCTAAAAAGAGCAGAAGTTTTGATGTTTATTTATTATATTTAATATAATTTTATAAAAAGAAATAAAACCCTAAAAAAGGCCAATTTCAGACAAGAAATTAATCTACAAAAATTATAAAGAAGGGTGCAAAATAAAAGATAATTTTATTAAGGAAAAAAATATGGCACTTGTTTAGATGGTTACTCCCTTTTAAGGGAGTAACCAATTCGTTTTTTTATTTATGGGACCTTGTTTAGTAGGTTACTCCCCTTTGTTGATTTTAGTTGGTTACTCCCTTTTTTGGTTACTCCCCTAATTTCTTGATTTGGCTATTTCTATTTTTAGTTATTATCAATTTTAATATTTAATACATTCTTACCCGGGGATGTAGAAAAGCATTGGGGCTTTTGTTGGGGTTAGAATAGGGGGAAAGAGAATATTCGCAAAGAATTTATGAAGGGAGTAACCATCTAAATTAGAACACCCCTTAGACTAATTCAGATGGTTACTCCCCTTTAATAATATTATTAAAGGGGAGTAACCATCTGAACAAGAATACCCCTTAGACTAATTCAGATAGTTACTCCCCTACACTAATAACAAGGGGAGAGGGGAGTAACCGTCTAAATAAGAAGACCCTTTAGATTAATTCAGATGGTTACTCCCTTTCAATAATACGTTAAAAGGGAGTAACTATCTGAATAAGATTGCCCATTAGACTAATTCAGATGGTTACTCCCCTACATTAATACCAAGGGGAGTAACCACCTAAATTAGGACACCCCTTAGACTAATTCAGATGGTTACTCCCTTTTAATAATATTCTAAAAGGGAGTAACCATCTAAATAAGAATACCCCTTAGACTAATTCAGATATTTACTTCCTTTGAAAAATTCCAAATGGAATAACAAATTGAATTAGTCTAAGGTGTTTTATTAATAAGATTTAGATTTGGTATTGATGTTTTATGTTTGTTATGTGATTTTGTTTTATTTCCGTCTTTGATCTTATTGCATCTCGTTCATACACAAACATAAAAAAATGATTATTATAGTATTTATAAACACATAAGGACTATGTTAGATTGATATATGGTTGGTTATAAGATTGTATGTTATTGTTATTCCCTTGGTCATATTTGTAATATTTTATGTATTTTTATTTTACATAGATTTTTGAGGCGTTTTTTATTTTTTTTATTTTTTTATGTCATGTCATGTCAAATTTTATTTTTTTAAAACTTTGACTTTTCAAATTTGGAAGTTGTCTGTGTTTAATTGTGTGATTTAAATTTATTCATATTTTTAAATAAAACTCAAATGGACGTGTTAATCGATTTAACCCTAAGAGATGTTTATAAATTAACCGAAGATAAATCTAATTGGGATCTTTACAAATTCTTACAGGGTAAGTTCTATTTAGTTTAATATCTTTAGTTTTTTTTTTTATTTTACTATTGCGTGTTTAGTGTAACAGTAATATAGTATTGTATTGTATTCTTATCTGAGCGTTTATTGTTGCTTATAGGTATTGGTGTCTTTCAAAAAAATCGGGCATGCCCAGAAAATGGATGTGGACGAGATATGAAACTTCGCCCACCAGTAGGAAGGCGACAGTATGGGACTTGGTGTTGTCCAAGAAAAAATTGTAGAAAAACATTAGGTGCACTGTCTGGGACTTTCTTTGAAGGAGCCAGATTGGGACTTGTAGAAATTTTTCATCTGAGTTTCTTATGGTGTTTGGGAATTTACACCTATGATGCAATTAAAAGTGAATTGAGAAGAAGTGATGGCACTAAAATTTCACAAGCAACTGTTGTAGATTATTGTAATTTTTTTAGGTAATTATGCTATTATATTATTATTATATATTGTAATGATTACTATCCACGGTTAGAAAGAAATTATTATCAATTTTAAGATATCGACAAATCTTTCTAGTCAAAACCGTTGACTACATTTTTGTATAAATATATTTATAAATGTATTTATTTACAGAGATGTATGTTGTAAACATTATCAAAAAAATGAAATTTTGATTGGAGGTCCAGGTGTGGTAATCGAGATTGACGAAACGGTTATATCAAGAAGGAAATATAATCGTGGTCGATTAGTAAGTGAATTTTATGTATTTATTATTAAATACATAAAACTTATTGGACGAACAGACTGTATTTTAAATATTATCTTACTTTGATTCGTAGTTTACCTACTCATAATAATACTAATATTACTACGACTCTTAATATATAAAATTATTTATTATTTAAAATTATTATTAGATTTAATTTTATTTTGTGTTGATTTTAGGTAGGAGATCAATGGTACTTTGGAGGTGTGGAGCGAGGTAGTGGTCGGTGCTTCTTGGAAGCAGTGGATAGGCGTGATGCTCACACTCTTCTAAACATATTAAAAAAACATGTATTACCAGGATCGATAGTCGTGTCTGATGGATGGGCTGCTTATGGCGGGATTGAATCTTTGCCAGGTATTTGCGAATTTAATTTTTTGCTACACACAATTTTGATATCCTACTAATCATGTTTGAGTCTAAAAATATTCCTTTGCATAAAAAATTTAAACAATGGTGTAATCAAATTCTGACATTTAGAAGAGTTTAAATTGGTAATCGATAACTAATATCGTCTGATTTTCGGTTTCAGAGGGTTACTCTCATTATGTGGTTAACCACTCTCAAAATTTTGTCGACCCAGAGTCTGGTTATCATACTAATACTATTGAGAGTACCTGGCAGAAATTCAAGGCTCGCCATAAGCGGCATTATGGGACCGCAAGATCGTTGTTTCCATCATATATTTCAGAGTTTCTATGGCGGCGGGATTTCCCTCAGGCACAAAGATTGAAGGCTTTGTGGGAGGGAATTTCGTCGTTTATTGATTAATTTTTTTTTTGTATCTTTATATATTTTTGAATATAAAAGCATAATATATTTGTTTTTCATTATTTCAACATTGTTTTATTCCATTATTGTGATAATAATTTCTTGGTTACTCCCTTTTGGTGAGTAACCAGGACTTGGTTACTCACTTTTGGGGAGTAACCAACAATGGGAGTAACCATCTAAACAAGTACCAAAAATATAAAATAATCGTTAAAGATTAATAGTGCGATCTTTCATATAAGTCTAGAACACGTACACTTTAGTGGTGACCCCGACGTAAGTCTCGTTCATATCGTATTATATTAAGGGCCGACTTATCATTACTCCCACCTCTTCCTAAACATAGACATAACCCTGAGACTGGTTATAGGTTATTTGCTGCGAACGGCAGTGGCATAAAAACGTATGGTGAAAAACGACTCAAGTTGGACCTGGGACTTAGACGAGAGTTTTCATGGAACTTCATCATAGCAAACCTATCTAAGCTAATCATAGGTGCCGACTTCATACGTCACTATGGTTTAGTCATCGATTTAAAGAAGAACCAACTAATCGATGGAGTAACACAGCTATCTACCAATGTACAAAGCAAACAAAAACAAAGCTCCTATAGTTATACGTGCTCTCGACACAAATTTTCCTTACGCATCTATTCTTGAAAATTTTCCAGAACTTCTCAGTACATCTCTCTCCCCCGAAATTAAGCATGACACTACCCATTTCATTCAAACCACAGGACCCCCTATTTTCGAAAAACCTCGCCGATTACCTCCAGATATATTACGCGATGCCAAGAAAGAATTTGAAAGCATGATGTCTCAGGGTATATGCAGACCTTCTAATAGCAATTGGGCAAGTCCACTTCACATGGTCGTTAAGAAAAACAACGAGTGGAGACCATGTGGAGATTACAGACATTTAAATTCAGTAACAATACCAGACAGATATCCCCTACCACATATCCATGACATTTCTCATTTGTTAAAAGGAAAGAACATTTTTTCAACAGTCGACCTAACGAAAGCATACCACCAAATTCCAGTTGAACCTAGCGATATCCCAAAAACAGCTGTTACGACACCTTTTGGGCTATTCGAATTTGTGAGAATGCCTTTCGGGCTGCGTAACGCTGGTAATACTTTTCAGCGCTTTATAAACCGTGTGTTACAGGGACTTGATTTCGCATTTCCGTACCTAGACGATGTTCTAATTGCCTCGAACAGTAAGGATGATCATAAACAACACCTTAAAATCTTGTTCCAACGATTTCGAGAGTACGGGATTACAATGAATGTAAACAAATGTTGTTTTGGAAAACCAGAAGTTGTTTATTTAGGTCATCTCATTACGTCTGAAGGAGTGAAACCAATGCCTGAAAAAATTAATGCAATTCAAAATTTCACAAAACCTACATCAGTCGAAGGTTTACGAAGATTCCTGGCAATGCTAAATTTCTACCACAGATTCATACCAAATTCATCTCGATTACAAGCTCCACTGATCGAACTCACACGAGGAAAAAAGACAAGTCTCTTATCAAATGGACTTCAGAAACAGAACGGGCTTTCGAAAATTGTCGTTCAAGTTTGGCTAATACAACCATCTTAGCTTTTCCAGCTGTCGATGGAGAACTATACTTGATGACGGACGCATCTGATATAGCCATGGGAGCAGCGCTAAACCAACTTGAAGATACATATTTGAAGCCGATATCGTTTTATTCCAAGAAGCTAACACCCGCTCAACAACGTTACAGCACCTACGACCGAGAACTACTAGCGATATATTCAGCAATCAAAAACTTTCGACACATGTTAGAAGGCAGAAAATTTATCATTTACACCGACCATAAACCACTTACTTTTACCTTCCGTCAAAAATCCGACAAATGTACACCACGTCAACTCCGTCATTTAGATTTTATTGGACAATTCAGCACAGACATCCGACACGTTGTAGGCAAAGAGAACGTCGTTGCAGACGCTCTTTCGAGAGTTGGAATCGACACCATCACCGTTCCTTCGCCTCTTGATAACAATAAGTTATCACTTGAACAGAAAATTGACATCGAACTACAAGAACTACTGACAGATGCATCGAAGGCGAAATCACTCGAACTGAAACAAATTATACTACCTGATAACAATATACCAATCTATTGTGATGTAAAGAACAAGAAGATAAGACCATACATTCCGAAAGATCTAAGACGTCAAGTGTTTAGTAATATTCATAACCTCGCACGCCCTGGTCGCAGAGCTACAGCCAAGATGATAAAAGATAGATTCGTATGGCCAAGTATGAACAAGGATGTGTTGACTTGGGCACGTGCATGTCAAAAATGCCAACGTGCAAAGGTTCAAAGGCATACTAAATCACCTCTCCAAGAGTTCCAAAACGATGTACGACGGTTCGAGCATGTCCATATAGACATCGTTGGACCATTACCATCCGCAAAAGGGTTCAAATATTTATTAACGTGTATTGATCGATTCACCCGCTGGATCGAGGCCATACCACTCTCCGACATAACGGCCGAGACAGTAGTGGAAGCGTTTTACTCCGGTTGGGTTTCGAGATTTGGAGTACCTAGAAAAATTTCGACAGATCAGGGACGCCAATTCGAATCGTACTTGTTCCAAGCTTTTTGCACAACTTTAGGTATCATGAGGAATCGAACAACACCTTACCATCCACAATCTAATGGTATGATTGAAAACGTTCATAGGAAGTTAAAAGCAGCATTGAAATGTCACACTGTCACCAATTGGATCGACAACTTACCTACTGTCCTTCTCGGAATGCGTGCAGGCTACAAGGATGATTTAAAAGCAAGTACCGCCGAACTAGTATATGGAGCAAGTCTGTCTCTACCAGGAGGCTTTATATCCCCCCAGCAAACGATGACTCCCAATTATGGCAAACACGAATTTATACAAAAATTAAAAAGCACTATGGAGGCATTGAAACCAGTCCCGGCGACAAAGCATGGGAAGCAAGCAGTCTTTGTCCACAATGACTTAAAAACATGCCCGACCATTTTTCTACGCGATGACAAAGTTCGAGGACCGTTAAAAACTCCTTATGATGGGCCTTACCCTGTCCTAGAACGCCACGACAAGACAATTAAAATAAACGAAAAAGGTATTGAAAAATGGGTATCTTTGGACAGAGTGAAGCCAGCTTACACAGATAACACCGATATACCTCTCAGTCCCCCGCCTCGTCGCCTAGCGAAGGTGGGATTCGCACCAATACTCAAAAAGTAAAGAGAGAAAGGAGGGGGAGGGGGAATAGTTTGGCTGTCATGTATCTCTTGATTGACAGATACTTCTTTTAATAATGTTATATTGTTAATTTCCTAAAAATATATAAAATAATCGTTAAAGATTAATAGTGCGATCTTTCATATAAGTTCTAGAACACGTACACTTTAAAGGTATGCTGGCGTTGAGTCTTGTCTATCCGATGTTTATTTGTATGAAAAGTTCTTATTGCATTTTGGAGGGCTAGATTGCGATCGTTTTTTTTTTTTTGTTTTTATATTTTTTTTTTTCTGGTGAAGAGGAGATATCGAATGCTTCTCACCATACAATAGGTATGATCATTTTCTCAAAAAGTGTAAAACTGTGAATGGTTTTATTATATTCATTGACACAATCTTGTGCGGGGGTTGACCATGGTTTTTCATTGCATCTGTTTATTCTATATTTAAGTCGATCAATTAAAGTTAGGTTTAACCTTTCGTAAAGTGCATTGGATTTTAGGTGCTCCATGCATGTATAAAACAATCTTTATGCTCATTTTCTCTTAATTGTCCTGGAAATCCGTAGAAGAGATATGTGTTTATTGATCCACTAATAGGATTAAAATTTAATTTTCTTTAGCGATCAGGTTGATTAATTTTATGAAATCTTTGGCTCTTTGACTTTTCGTGGTAGAGATCCACGCATATCTGGTGAAATGGTCTACCAAAATGTGCATATATCGTAAAAATCTATCCATTTTTGTTGTAGTCCCCTTTATTTATTTTCAATTTAGTTTTTTTTCCTTGGGTCTTCAGGGGTTCCCCTGAAGACCCAAGGAAAAAAAACTAAAAGTAAAAATCTATTTTAAGTAAAACCTCCAAGACTATCTAGTGACATGATTTGAAACGGTTTTGTAGCATGACCTAATTGTGACAGTAAGCCAATGGCATGACTACGACGGGTTTTATTTTCGATACAAATTTTACATCGTTTACAGAAAATATGTATTCCTATATTAAGACTCAAAACAATAATGTGGCCTAATCACGGGGATCATCTGCGTTGACTATAATTTTGATGGACGAGTTTAAATATTTCGTTTCCAAACGTGGGAGAAACAAATATCCTCAATTTTTCATTAATTCTTTTATGTATAATTCCTTTCCTAATCTCAATGTGTTTTTCTTTTTTCAAATCAGTGAAATGGTCAATTTGATCTTTTAATATAGCAAATAAATCTATCAAATTTACAACTCGGGTCACATCTTCATTCTCAAAAAATTCTTGAAGTTGATTTTGGACAGTAAGTCCGCGAGAATATTTTCTTTGCCTATCTTAAAAATAATCTTAAAATTAAACTGAGATTATAAAGAATTAGGTCTCCAAGGATTTCGTCAGATCTGGCCTTTGTTTTCAATTTTTTCAAAGGTTTATGATCAATGCAGATCGTGAAGAAACGCCCGATCAAATAATACTGCCAGAACTTTATTGCTTCTTTAATTGCTTTGCATTCTAAATTAATTACATCTAAATGCAATTCTCTGTTCGATAGTTTTCGAGAATAATATGCAACAGGATATAATAATCTGTCTTCTGGTGGTGGTTTAAGTGATGCCCCGATACCTTTATATCTGGCATCTGCCTCTATAAAGGCCAGCTTCTCAGTATCATAAATTGCTAAAATCGGTGCAGAACATAAATACTTCTTAATCATAATGAAGGTTTGTTCGCAATCATCAGAAAATTCAAATTCGACCATTAAAACCTTTCCTTAATAAGCTGTGGAGTGGTTCTAGTTTTCGAGAGCTATGTTCTATATATGTATCTCAAATTAAAATTTATGGACCCTAAATGTTTTGGAGATTTTGCATTGCGATTAAATTTCCTTGGGATGGTGAAACTTAATTTTTTGAAATTGTGTGACTTACTTGGCTGCGAATAAACACTTAACTATTTTTAGTTTGAAACCTTCTGGGAGGGCGACTTGTAAAAATGTCTCTATAATGGTCTTCCCAGGTTCTGGAAAATATTAAAATATCGTACGAAACAAGCAGAGATTTTTAAATAAGACCCAGGGTTGCAAGTATGAAGATGTAGATGTCTTCTATATAATTTATGCAAAATTGATCTAAATTGTTTTGTCGAAAAATGTTTGATAATATTCTCTGGAACACAGCCGAAGCATTTTTTAAGCCAAACGGCATAACTATAAACATGAATTGTTCGTACTTGGTAACAAAATTTTTTTCTCGATCTTGAAGTTTAAGTGCAATACAGCAAAAAAGTATTCATAACTGACAACTTTATCGGGGTAAGGAAAACATTCCGGAACTATTAATTTGTTCAATATTGTGAAATCGATGCATAAACGGGATTTTTTTCCATTTTTGTTGTAGTCCCCTTTATTTATTTTCAATTTAGTTTTTTTCCTTGGGTCTTCAGGGGTATAATAAATCATCAACTACGTTTTATGCGATATTTCGTCCCCCACTTTGGGACATTATCAAGCATTATACTTATTCATGATTGTTCTTTGGTTAAAATTATTATTTTTATTTATATAGAGTCAGTTCATCAATTAAAAAATGGTACATCCACTTCTTAATCACGTCATATTTGAAAACAGCCATGAAATAAATTATACATAAAGGAGTAAGTAACCCAACAGTAAAAGACATGAGTCTTGTTTCAATCTCTGAACCTGACTCAAGGAAAAAAAAAAAAAAAAAAAAAAAAAAAAAAAAAAAAGGATTTTTTTTCTTTTCATCCTTCTTGTATGCGAGTGTCATGGAAGAGAAAAATGGAGAATCAGATTCTTCAATAATTCCTGCCTGTACAAATTCCTTCTTGCCTGTTCTTATTTCTATACCATCCGGTTGAACATTTGTAAGGGTGAGAGGTGACATATACATGGTAAATTTTATCTCAGCTTCTTTTGATCGCATTCTTCCGATATCAAACTTATATCTGGCAAAAGCGTGTTTATATTTTTCGACCATATTTAGATATATTGTTTGTTTCTGCTCCTCAATTTCAATATTTAAAAAAATTAAATTCTATATGAAATTTAACTTCTCTATATTTATCCAAAAACTAAATACGACTATAATTTAATCATGGAATCACCATCCGCCTTAAAGGTAAACAGTTAAAGTTTGATTTTTATTATTATCAGATAACAAATTCATTTTCGGTTTTTTTCATTAGTTTAATTTCTAAGATCGTTATTTTATTCTACAAAATAATTAAATTACATGTACATTCAAACACAGTAAGTAAAACAGATATAATAATATTAAACACTGACATTAAATAAATTAATAATGTAAACAAACTCAACCCTTTAATTATACGAAGGTTAGCCCAGTTTTGTCAGAACAAGTCAAAGGATCCAGTCAGAAGGAATGAAATATACCCTTTAGGTTCATTTCATTTATAACGAAAATTAAGACACAATAAATAATTGTATAATCGCAACTGCAGTTAATTATTGTATAATATATTATGTTATAACAACGATTAGATTGAAATGCTATATCTTTGTACGCATGGCCTCTAATCCGTAACGCGTTCTAGAATGTTACCTCGAGAACAAAATTAGAAATTTAGAATCGGTCCATTATAAAGTTATATCAGGTCATTTCAGAGGATATAACATGTCAAATTAAGTCATCAAAATAAAACGTATATTTAATAAAAAAATAAAATTATACACATCACAAAGGTAATGTTTCTACGGTCAAATATAGTAATAAAGAACAGGGTCAAGTAAGTAGACTCACGCGAAATAGTACTTGTTGCTGAGAAAGGAAGGACGATAGAGAAATAAACATTTTATAATGTAGATCGTAGTTAATGATCGATAATAATGTGAACAACAATCATCACAAAAGAAATCAAGAATAATGAGAACAACAATGTTATTCTCACTGGTGTGGAATAGCAGCTGTTAATAGATGAATAGCGTTTCATATTCTCTAAATGCCGATCTACTTACAGAAACGATTAAGTTTAGATAGAGGTTAGATTGAACGGAGCGGTGGGTAAGCCGTGGTAGTGGAACGCATTGTACACTAAACACCTAACAGCCATGTTTAAACAGAGGCCATAAACTTCCATTGTTGTTATTATCAACTTCAACCTGATTTTAATAAAATAGCTTATTGTAAACGCGGCAAATGATTTAAGTTAGTGTAGTTACACTCAGATCATAAAGTAAACGAGTTTTCAAAAAGAAGTGAACCGTACAAGGATGTGTGTGAGAAAAGGTTGTCTAATGATGTCGAATGATATGAAATCATTCATTTTACGCACGAAAAAAAAAACAGCAATAATTTGAATCGTAATAATAATTAAGCAAAACTCTTCAATCGTAGTTACTTAATTAGTAATTAGAAGGCCAAAAACTTTAGCTTGAAGTATTATATTTCACACGATCGTTTTAATTAATGCATTAAAGTGCTTCACAATGCAACATTAACGGTAATTAAATATTAATTTTTATTAGGATTGTAAAAAATATTTTAATTAAAATATATTTTAATAGTTTAATACATTTTTCATTCTTATACATTATATTAATATTTTATTTATTGGCAGTAAATAGAATTTATTAATTATAAGAACCCAGTAGTACCAGCAATGGACTAAACAAAGAATATACTGACAATGAGGTTTGATTTTAATAGTTTAAATCATGTATTAAATTAAACTATACAGTTTAGATTCCCAAACATTATATTAATATTTTATTTAATGGGAGTAAAAGAATTAATTAATTATAAGATCTCAGTAGTACCAGCATTGAACTAAACAAAGAATATACTACCAATGAGGTTTGTTAGATTACACCATGTAGTTTGTTAGATTAAACTATGTGGTTAGCTAGATTGCAGCATGTGGTTTGTTAGATTACACCATGTAGTTTGTGTAGATGATCATAGAAAATAGAGGGATCATCTTACAGTAATTTTACTCTGCATAAGTAGGTACACTCCTTGATGAGACGGTAGGAAGGTATAGCAATAACTCAACAAATCGCAGGACTCTTGCAATTTAACACCTTGATTCTAGATACAGGATTAGAAGAATCCTGGATCCTGGATCCTGGATTGGTAGAATCCTTAAACTTACTTCAAGTCGAGTTTAGATGTAAGATATTTACATTGTGCTGGGTTTCTTTGGTAAGAGAAATGTACCTACAGAAATTCACAGTTAATTGTGAACAATTATAAAAATTACTATTATAAAGAGGTATTGTTAAACAGTATCCTAGATTCCAGATATTTTCTGATATTTATTTCCTTTTACCTACTACCATGTCAGAAGTTTCATAGCTTGAAAAACTATCAACCTGCTGGGTTATTTACAAGGCACTAGTCAGAGTCAGTAAAGAGATACTAGGTAGCGTGCGTGGTAATACAAATATGTCCCCTTAAAGCTTAAAATTAATTTAATACTGAACTTCATAAAAGCTACTCATTTAAGTTGCTTTTATCTTTTATTTATAAGATTATATATTCATCGAGATACTTTAATGGTTGATCAAAATAAAATTTTGATAATAATAGATTTTAATAAAATGGCTAGACATTGGACATTCAGTAACAATTTTTAAACAAAAAATGTTTATAATTATAATGGAAGACAAAGGAGGAAAGAAAGATAATTAAGTCCCACGACATAAAATGACCGCAGATTCTTGGGTTCTGTAGTTTTGATCACTCTAAAGTAACTAGAAGTTTTTATGTACTTCAATACTAATAATATACCAACAACTTAAATTCATTAGTAATACAGGATAAACCGGCAAAAATTAACAGTGTTTAGTAGTTATTATTATTAATAATTATAAATGTTTAATATAGTCCAGGGAAATAAGACTTCCTCTGCGGAATGAGAGAAAGCAAGCTGAATTTTTGCGCAGACCTTCGTTTTGATGTTCTAATAAAGCACCAAAAAGTCTCATATGCTCACCCTTGTGCGTCTCGAGATATCGAAGGTCAAAGGTCAGAAAAATCAGTTTTTTGAGAAAATCTCGCTTCCTGTTAGTCTGAGGTCTGAAGAAGTTATAACAAAACTTACGTAAAACAGCATTCCCAACAAGTTTGGTTTTATACATTTTTTTCGTACAATCAACAGTTTATGAGATGTAGCGTAAAGAAGCTGGAGTGCGCATGTTTATTGTCTCTTAGAAAGAGATAGTATAGTGGTGGCGCAAAAATTCGATTTTGAGATTTTATAAATGTACCTGTTTAGAGGTCCACTGAGTCCAAAAAAGTAGTTTTTAAAAAATGTCTGTAAGACGTCAGTCTGTCGTTTGTCAGTCGTCTGTGTAGACGCGTGGAGCCTAAACTACTGGGCCGATTCTGATGAAATTTGGCATACATGTTCAGAAAAATCATATCCCGAGGTAAAATCAAGAAATTAATTTTAGCTCCAAATTTAGGGGCGCTACCCCCCAAAAACTCTGAAAAAACGCGAAAAAAAAATTTCTCGAAAATGGTTCTTACGATTTCGATGAAAACATGCTAAAATGTAGTCCATTTAATTACGAATCTAACGCGATATATGTCGTTTTCCTGATATGAATCTAGTTCCTGAGAAAATAGCTTTAAACATGGATGTGGAGAGAGGCCGGGTTCGATTCCCCACCGAGGAGAAGTTGTTTTTATAATAAAATTTGAACAAATATTAAATGATAATTAAATGTACCTACGAAAACATGAAAACTAATAAATCATAGAAAACATTGGGTTACTTAATTATGAACTCGTCTTTAAGAAAGTTTGTCTAAGTTGTCTCTGACCGATTTTTTAGTACATATTACTACTAAAACATATTATATATTACCGTTCTCGTCTTCATTAGTTTCCGCATGTAGTCCTACCAAAATATTGATGAAGTCGAGGACGAAGAAGAGGAAACATAAAGCACGCTGGCTATTGCGAAAGACGTTTTATAAATGAACAAACTTTTAACCGAAATAATAATGGGAGTTCAATTTTCTAGTATAACTACTAAGAAAAATGCATTTATAGTTATAGTTTCTCAGTATATACAGTAATACGTACTAAAAAATCGGTCCGAAACAACTCAGTCAAACTTTCTCAAAAACGAGTTCATAATTACGTAACCTAGTGTTTTCCATGATTTATTAGTTTTCATGTTTTCGTAGGTACATTTAATTAACATATAATATTTGTTCAAATTTTATTATAAAAACAACTTCTCCTCGGTGGGGAATCGAACCCGGCCTCTCTCCGCATCCATGGTTAAAGCTATTCTCTCAGGAACTAGATTCTTATCGGGAAAACGACTTATATCGTTAGATTCGTAATTAAATGGACTACATTTTAGAATGTTTTCATCGAAATCGTAAGAACCATTTTCGATAAATAATTTTTTTTCACGTTTTTTCAGAGTTTTTGGGGGTAGCGCCCCCAAATTTGGAGCTAAAATTAATTTCTTGATTTTACCTCGGGATATGATTTTTCTGCACAGACGACTGACAAACGACAGACTGAAATCGTACAGACATTTTTTAAAAACCACTTTTATGGACTCAGTGGACCTCTAAACAGGTACATTTATAAAATCTCAAAATCGAATTTTTGCGCCACCACTATACTATCTCTTTCTAAGAGACAATAAACATGCGCACTCCAGCTTCTTTACGCTACATCTCAAAAACTGTTGATTGTACGAAAAAAATGTATAACACCAAACTTGTTGGGAATGCTGTTTTACGAAAGTTTTGTTATAACTTCTTCAGACCTCAGACTAACAGGAAGCGAGATTTTCTCAAAAAACTGATTTTCCTGACCTTTGACCTTCGATATCTCGAGACGCACAAGGGTGAGCATATGAGACTTTTTGGAGCTTCATTAGAACATCAAAACGAAGGCCTGAGCAAAAATTCAGCTGGCTTTCTCTCAATTCGCAGATTAAGTTTTTATTTACCTTATTTCCCTGGATTAATAAAGATATTTAGACTTTTATTCCTTTTTATAGTTCTTAAAAAAATAGGCGTTCATTGTATTTAATGAAATACTTCAAGAATAATGCTTTAAGTAGGTCAGAAATTCTTGCATCTACCAGATTTTTAATTGTATGAAGGTAAAAAGGATCACTGTACAAGCTATATTTATTTAATTCCTTCGAACCCTTTATCATACATAACAATTCATGACAATAATTATTAATAGTATAAATTTCATAACTCTCGGTTCCCGGGCAATGCCAATAAAGAATGCAGAGAAGTTAAGCTATAAAGGCTTCATCCTTTGAATTATTTACTCTATGAATACGTGGTAGAAATTTTAAGATCGAATGACGCTGGTCAATGTTATTTATTCGTCAGTATGGAGCAATGTCCTTACCATCTACCTCCTACCAACTTTTGTAGAGGCAAAAAAATGCTCTTCAAGACAATAGAGACTGTCTTTCACAACAAGCAGCATTATTAAGTCTCTCTTTCAAAACTAACAACGGACAATAAAGAATAGTGTTCAGGATAAACATAATTACTATTTGGCAGGTTATCGTAGCCTCTAGTCACTTAAAAAATAAACGAAATCAGCTAAGCTTCTTTAAGAATATCTAATAAGTACCGAGTTGATATAATCAATGAATAGATTAAAGTATAAAAAAAAAAGATATTCTCATAAAAGATTATAATCAAATAAGATTATAATAAATAACGATGAATTAGTGAACCTTTAGAAGTTAAGAGTCCATGTCCTAAAATAACATATATATTATAATCTAATATTAATTCATTAAGATAAGAGTTATCTCTAAAGTTCAAATAACTGAAAGGTTAAACTCAAAGTTAATACGTATTAAATTAAATAATGATAATCTGTTGACAGATAATTATGACTTTACCAATATGACAATAATAATTTTTAAATTGTATAACTTAATTAAATAGATTTTTATGAAGAGAATAAGTATAATATTATTATAACAAGTATAAGGCGCGTTTCACGTACTTACGTGAGGCGATAATCGCCGGTTTCTGTTTAAAATTATTAAGTGTATAATAGTTGCATATTCTTTTCTACATTTCAAGACCTTTAATTTTATGTATAACATGTCATGGTGACTAAAAACATTTTTTTTAGTCGCCCGCCATATTGGCCACCATCTTGAAAATATTAAGTGTGAAAAATCGAAAAAGTGTCCATTTGTCACAAATAGTAGTTCCAAGCTATAGTAGTTTATGAATTTAAACAAGCAACGGACAGACAGACAGAGATATATAAGGTTTCCTTTTTGTACTTTGTACAGAAACCTAAAAATGGGTCTGTTACATCGAACAAAACTTTCTCATATAGGTATTGATACTGTATTTAAACCCCATAATATCTAACGTAATCAATTTATTGACATTTTCATGTCTTGGCTATGGTAAATAACCTCGAAGAGCGTTACACGAGTAGGGAAGATATAGGAACAGGGAGTTAGGAAGATATATGAGCTGTTCAATCCAGTCTGCCCACTCTCAGCAGGTATAGTATCTCCCACTATTTGCTTGGTAGGGCCTACCCACCCCTGCCCTCCTGATTGGCTACCTAACACGTCTCCTTCTCTTCACTTCTCGCTACCACTCCAGTAGTCGCTCACGAGCGCCAGCGGCGCCCCCCCCCCCCCCCCCCTCAACTACAACTTCTATTCTACTGCTCCGATTTGCATCGGATAAACGCTATAACCCTTAGAATTTTATTACTAATAAACTTACATACACAAAACTTATTTTTTACATTATTATTTTTTTATTTTTGTTAAACTATAATTTTTTGCATTTATTATAAAAATATGGGTGAAGAAGCTAAAAGATTTCTTCTTAAGAAACTGGAAAAGAAGAAAAGTACTTTCTTTCTTCGTGCACTACATATGTTCGATTTAATTCCTAATTTACAAACGCAAGAATCTGCACGCAAGAATTTTTTGACATTTTCATGTCTTTACTTTATTACTTTGGCACATAAACTCGAAAAGCATATCCAAATAAACGACACCAAAAAGCGTTACATGAAATTGTCTCACTGTCTTGCAGACTAGTATGCAAGCAATTTTCTTCCGAGCTTGCCAAAGGTAAATAATTTTATGTCACCGATTTTAAAAACTCCTGGCCAGAAATCAGTTTGACATCGTGAACATTTTTGTTCTTGAATCTGCCTGTCGGTTAGCCCATTTTTAATCCCATATCCATATAATGCTCAAACTCTATGCCTAATTGTTCCTTTTCTACATACAAAAACACATTTTTACACCTACATATTTGAAAATATTCATCTATTTTTAAAAAAAAAAAAAATGTGGAGGGATTGCCGATAATAGCCCGCAGATGATCTCCCCAATGTTGATTTTTTGCGCACATTAATTATTGCTAAATTGATACTTTAATTCATGTAAAAAAACTAAAAATGTTAATAGATTATAAAAAAAAAAACGGTCCGAGACAATCTTTATCATATTATTGAAACTGTATTTAAATTCAATATCTCATTTAATTTTTTTTTTTTTAAGCGTTTAACAGGTTGTTTACTTTTTGTTTTCGATTTTTAACAAAATCATATTTATTTTACTACGTTTTTATTAGCTTGCATTCTTGTTTGTTTGTTTGTCCGGTACAAATCTGGCAATCGATTTCTAACTAACTTCCCGAATATAGCTAGACATTTGAAACTTTTAGCATAGCTCAGAACACGATGACAATGCATTATTTTAATACTTTTAGCCATCTTTCAGCAGAATTTAATTAGTTTTCAGCAAATTTTGCTGTGCGGAAAGTTAGTTCGGAAAAAATCCGCAATTTATTTTATTTGTTTTGCCATATCCAATATTTACGCAATCTTCATTTTGACGGGTCTCAAATTTGTGATAGATAAACATTGAATGACAGCAAAACAGGAAATATTGATTATATTATTTCATATATATCGATGGCATGCTTTAGATTTGGTGTTGGGGAGATCCGTTATACAAAGATTTATCCTTTTATAGGTTTTTATTATATTGCGATTTATTATATTTATTAAGATGCCTAAACTCTTAATTGGAGCTAGCGTAGCCGTGTGAGTTAAACCACGTCTGCTCGGCCATCACTGAATCTCGAGTGGAACGAGACGGGGTTCGATTCCTCGCCGTGACACTCTGATTTATATGGCTCACTATTGATCACATCATACTCGCTTCGGCGGTACAAATGTACATATGTATGATGTGTGAAGTGGCTGGAACTCTCTACCGCGGGGCGTAAAAAGGGCCTGAATGATGGCCTAATTGCAAGGTTCGAACAAGTGGTTCGTCCTACCCGTCCTAGTAGAAAGTACTAGACTACTACTACTATACTAAACTCTTAATTAGGGTCCACTAGAACAGTAGACCTGACGTGCTACACGATAAATAATAACTATTTCATACACACTGGTTAGGATTGAATAATTTAAAGACTAATTTGGAAACTCCAATGATATTACGTCTCCCGCTGTGGAATAGACAATAAAGGGAATAAGCGGCAACGAGTATAAAACGAGATTTGAATTTTACTTAAAAGTCTGGGGCCTATCTAAAAGGCAAAAACCAATTATTCTTCTTCTAAATATTCAAATTATAGTTGAATTATTTTACAGGATAATAATATAAACAAATAATAAAGAGAGAAAAGAAACTAGATACAAATTGTCAATAACATACACAAAAGAAGACCGAAATTATTACAATTATTGGGTAACGCCTAGAAGATATTAAGAATGCTATAGTCACGCTCTAAATATTAAAGGAATAGTATTATAAATACAGTTGCCTCGGGTGAAATGAGGTGGGGAGGCTGATAAGAGTAGCTAGCGGCAATCTTGCTGAAGCTTCACAGATTCTTCTTAACTCTTGTGGCATCTAGATAATACACGTGGAGAAACCTAGACGAGGTCCTTTACACCTGTTGCCCTAGTTGGACATAATAAGAGACCATGGCTTTTCGCTTTAAAGACACTCACTGCAGAGAATCGATTCACCACGAAACATCTTTCCATACTGTGGATTATGGAAAAAACCAATGCTCTCCTAGTCTTCAAGTAATTCTATCACCGAAAAAAGAAGGTGAACGATAAGAAAATCAGCCAATGAAGAAATCAGGCACACGTTTCGATAACTGGGTGTCAATCACTTACAAGGGGAAATTTGATGAGCTTTCTAATCCACTCATTCCGAGATGAAATAGCGAGGTCATAGAAGTCATAAAAGAGAAAAAAGCTTTTGAAGTCACTTGAACGTCAGTGTTAAGTATTTTATCAATAAATATGTATCTTACATTTTGATAGACACTATATATATATAAATATATATATATATATATATATATATATATATATATATATATATATATATATATATATATATATATGTATATATGATATATAGTGACTGTTAAAATATAAGATACATATTATATAAAATATAATATATGTACTTATGTACATTATAAAATAGTATCTCATACTAATGTTATAATTAATAAATTTAAATGTTTTAAAAAATTACCAAATAGTTAAAAAACAAATTAATATACAAAATTGATTTAAAATTAATTAATTTTTAAACTTATAATCGCCCCTTACTTGTTTGTTTGTAATATGTCATTTCTTTATGAAATATTAATGATAGATATTGTTCTGAGCATGAGAAAAATATCAGCAGGAGTGCAAGGAGTTCAATTTGGGGGTGTGGCTCCTATAACATAATTTTTACTTGATATTTGACTTTTATTTCCCAGGGATGTAAATACTAGTTGAGTATCATAGACATCACGATAGGCCAGATTATATTGCTTGTTTTATGTATTTTGAAATATAAACAGACCTAAATAATATTCAATTCCAGTTGGTAGTTATTAATCTAATAGTATATTTGAAGACCTCTACTTGTTTGCTATAGTTAACAGGTACACATAACCGTACAAGAAGACGCCTATGTAACCATTAGTTTGTCGCAACACAATTATTATCTCCGATCCAAAAGTATTACATGAGCAGTTCTATGGATCGTTCTTATGAATCAGATTGCTTTCGATCTGTTAAATGGATTATTTAGGGCCAGATCTCATCAAAGCCATCTGAAGCCAAAGGTCAGGTCCTGAAGTTAATGGACTAAACTTTCTCTTCAAAACTGCCTTCGGGCTTGGCGGAAGTCTTCTCAGTGGCTAACATATATATTACATAGTTTCTTCAAATATTACCCACCGACTCATAAGAACAACTTATTACCTAACCCGGACAGGTAAACGAGTCTAACCTATTGACACCAGATACTATTCACGATGTACAAAGCTCCATTTAAGTAATTTATTTGGTGTTCTCTGTATATAGCAATTTTATTTTATTTTATGATAGCCAACTAAACGTTAAAACCTTTCTTAATATGTTAGGTAAAATTATAACATTCGAAATAAATAATTTAGCCATTAAATACTTTGTTAAACTCTAATAGGGCCATTACACGGCGCGATTTTTTTACAACTTTGGTAGATTGTACAACAAATTGCACTGAGTGTGAACTGGTCTTTCATTCTATTTTAAGTTTTCATAAAGTTGTTTAAACAATCTAAACGCCTTAGATTTTTGTGGGCGTGGCTATCTGTTTTACAAACATGTTGAATTGTGTATGAGAGCGAGAGTTAAATAACTTCAACATCAACATTAGTTTATATCGGTCCTAAGATTTGTAGATCTATATTTTTATATTTATGATTTATATACATTTTTTTAGGGCAGTACTGTCCTTTTATTAACGTATTTCCAAGTTTGAAACTATTGATTATGAAACCTTTTTTAGTTTTGTCGGTTGTTCAACTTGGTTCTACGGGCCCCTTAATGCAGTGACTCCCAATCGGGTACAGTGAAGTGCAAGGGTTAAACCAAAATCTGGAAATATTATGTAACTATGTAAGCAGATGGTATCAGTTCACTTTAAATTGGTGTTCACAAAACTTTATTTATCCTTCTTAAGTTGTAAAATTAAAGAGTTGCTTTCTCATGTATAGAATTGTTATATAAATGCTGACCTAAAATGTTATTGAAACATATATGTTAAATACTTTTTGTATTTCCTCCTCAAGGGTTCACCCTTATGATTATTTGATAAATAAAAAATAAGTAGGTAAATGCTGCTCCAATGAAGAACTGGAAATTATAAATACAAATTCGAACTGAGAAAATCATGTCAATCAATTTCTAGTAAATATATTGTGATAGAAGTTGCCTGGATGTTTGTATGATTGCAGTTTTAGTTTATTTGAGTATTCATGGTCATGTTGATGTAGGACATGAATACATAGGAAGTTCCACTTCCTGTAATTTCAAACAGGACACATTCACAAAGCCCAGCTAGAGTAAATCGTCCTGGGATCAACAAAATAAATAATAAACATCACAACTTGGTTACTTTTTTCTAGAGTGTATACATGGGTATTTTGTAAAGCATTTCTCGATATTTTAAAGTAAAAGTGAGGGAAATATTGTTAAATTAATGAATGCTGAATTATTTTGTTTATTTTTCTATTAAATAATGTTTAACCAGATTCAAAACTGATACATATTGGTTCAACTGGGTTTATTGCTGCTATCGAAGAAAATTAAGAAAGAAGAAACTTTAAAAAAGAAAACACCTCAAATTATAACTCATTTATATTTTAATAGGTCAGAGGGAAAATAAATAACGGACATGTATAATAATAAGAGATACACTGTATCACGTAAAATCATTAAATACTTAAATTTAAAAACATTAAACAATATAATAGGTAATAACACTATTTTTGAGACAAACTTGCTGTTTTTTTTTAATACCTCAAGCAAACAGATGTAGAATTAATAAATTGGTTAATTAATAAAAATTTACAAAATAATCAAGTGTGGTAAAACGTTGAAAAAGTGACAATTAACAGTGAATAAAGTACGCAGTATGGATAAGAATAAACGTGTTCCTAATTTTAAATTTTTATTAAAACTGACATACAAAACACTTTAAGACGTACAAGAGCCTTAGACCCCTCTAATAAGAGTATAGAACTTAATGGGAAAAAAGCCACCTATTAAAACTTGCTTAAAATAGTCTGCCAGTGCCAGTTAGTGTGGCACATAGCTTCCTCGCGATCTTTCTGTGCACACTAATGATGTTATGCTTTTGCAAACTATTATTGTCTATTTTGTTAATCTCTCTCCCCCCCCCCCCCCCCCCCTCCTATTTAAATCTGTCAAAATTGTTTAGATTTTTTACATAAATATTTATATACCATTTAATGTGCGCAGATGGTTGAAATTATTGTGGGACCAGATGTGTTCTTGTACATCTATAAGTGTTAAAATAAAATAAAACTGGAAGAGAAACTAATGGATGCAGAAACTTATATGGAACCAAAAATGGACTAATTGCGACCACCCAAATGTCAAATGAGTAGTTTTTAAGAAACGAAAGTTCGCAAAGGCAGAAAAAAATATTCTGATGTCTAAACTGGTCTTGGTATTTTTGAATTCGGAGACATAAGAACCCCCCCTCATAACTTTTGAACGATTTGAGATAAATTAATGAAACTTGGGAATCTGTACCATGTAAAGGGAAGTTTGTTTACATGCAATCGCGCATTAGAGGCAACCACTACTCTATATTACTTAACTACTCAACATTTTCCTATGTGTGGGGTCAAAAAGTTACGCCAGTATTAGAAATTTCAACTCTCTAGCGTGAACGGTTTGGAGGATATGAACCATAGTGACGGACGGACGTACAGCTGCCTCGGCATAAGGGTTTCAAGGATAATCTAAGAAACCCTAAAAAGCGATGTATTTGATTTGGTTATTTTTTTGTTAAAAACATTATAATGATTTTTTCCTTAAATAAATATATTTTTAAAAATAATAATCGTGTAAAAAAAAACTTTCTCTGATAAGAAAATATTGATTATCGATAAGCGTTCACCTTGGCCCTATAACATAAAAATTAGATAACCTGTTAAGAAGAGTAACATTGATATAGGTTGTCGTCAGGTTATTGTGGAATGGGTTTTTGTAACCGCACAGTTAAATCGGATGTTATGAAGCTAGAGTTTATATAGCGTCGTATGTAGTTTCAATAGGACAATAGGGCGAGCTTCCAAGTCGACTCGTATTGTTCGACTTCATTGTCCAGGCGAGTTTTTTTGTTTACTTCATTTTTGTTTCCGACAATAAAAGCCGATCCTATATTGTTGGTAAATAATGTTATTCAACAAGAGGAGGCCGCAAGAAGGCCCTGGAAGCGTTGAAAAGAATATCGATAGAATGATTATTCGAAGATTCCTTCAGAGTCAATAGAATGAATACAAATTATGAATAGACTGGAAGCATCTTAGAACAAACAAGGACTGAATCCTCCACAAGAGTGAGGGACTTAAAAACCCGCATATTGGCCTCTAACTTAACTCAAGTGTCGCTTAAACTCGGCCTTTCGATCTGCACAGAACTGTAAGTTTTCCCACACTATAGACAGTTACCAATTATTCAGCATAGTAAATAAGCGATATTTTGTTTACTAAATGGACTAGGATAAAATAGGTATATATAAAGAATAGAAGATAAAAAGCAGATTTATTCCAAGATATGGTTTAAAAGTTTATAAAATGGGCCTCTATTGAAGAAAACGAGTTCTCAATATTTATATGAAACATTTTATTTAGAGTAAATAGGAAAATAATGGAAAATGTTGTCATAATTTTAAAACTTAGTTATTCAAGAAATAAGTCATATTAAACAAAATTATGCTAAGGTGCAAGAGATAAGATATATTTGTGAATATTTTTTAAGATCAATCTTGAAAATAAATCTTATACAAATTTTGAAATATCTTGATCCCATTTGTTAATCAAATGATTTCCATAAGTTTTTTCGAGTTTTTGTTTGAGGTAAATAAATGAATGTTTACATTCATAAGTTACATTCTACGACGTTACTTTGTCAATTTATTAGTATATAGCTGCAGATTATGTTGAAACAAAATGTGATAACAATGTATTTTATATCTCTAAAATAAAGTAATGATGATCAGCGTACATAAATCCTTTACTTTGAAAGCTCCACATAGCATTCTTATGAGCCTCAAGCCAACTTAGTTTTTGCGACTTATTAAATCACACTATGCGCAAGTAATTCACTAAATCACTTTTAAATATTAGTACGTCTATTTATTTACTAGTATTCCTTGGCTTGACAGGGAATGCTTTAACTCTACTTAATAGGCAAGTTCTTAGGAAAGGTTTTAACAGCTAGAGCTAGAGTACAAACAAAAGCCATGGGAAACTTAACAATATTGTTTTACCACCTTTCCGAACCTTTTTATGATGTATTACTATAAGAGGCGATTAAGAAGAAAACCAACGCCATCATAGCGTGTATGTAATGTAGCATTGACTATTGCTTAACAGAAATATTATTCTTTAGTAGCAAGGTATCGCGATTGGCTTGCTGATTACGAAAGCTAAATGTTTGTAAATTGAATCACGTAAAGACAAGTTCTTTACTCCTTACTATTTAAACTCGTATTGGTTTAAATGAATTTCAGATTTCTCTTATTGAATTTTGTTGAATGTTGTCTTCTTAGGATAATTATTCAATAATAGTACAAGAATATTTACATTTCAACTTAAATAATATGTGATTTATTTATTAAATTAACAATTTGTTATAATAATATTATACATTTATATATGTTTGGAGTTTTTGAATTTCTTAAGCTTGCAAATGTAGAATTAATCATTTTTAACTATTGCTCATGTTATCCATAACATGTAATACATATAATAAAAGTAATAAACATTTTTTATATTATTACTTCGAATATAACTGAGCAGGAGTTTCTTCAAAAAGTTAATAAACTTGTTCTAAAGGAATTAAAGTTCTCAATGAAAAAAAAAACGAGTTTATTGATAAATTAAGATAGAAAAATTGAATAAGACCAGTTTTGAGTAATTTACTTGAAAATAAACAGGACTCTATTGATTATTTTATATGCATGCTTAACATAAAATAAATAAATAGGATCCTTTGAATTCTCCTACATGCCTTTTCTTAAGTCACAAAAACAAGATTATGATGCACGTTTTTTGCTAATAAATGGAATATATAATATATGAATAAACACCTTGGTTTTCCGATGAATTCCGCTTCACGAAGGGGATGAAGTCTGACGTTTCGCTTCCACTACTGGAAGCATCTTCATGGGTGTGGTGCATAATGATGTTTACTTGAAGCAACAACAAGACATTTGTTGTTGCTTCAAGTAAACATCACGATGCACCACACCCCTGAAGATGCTTCCTGTAGTGGAAGCGAAACGTCAGACTTCATCCCCTTCGTGACGCGGATTTTACGAGTCTACCCGTGAAAGCCTACGCACCAAGTTAGTATATGAATAGAATAATTTTTTAAATATATTTCCTGAATTAGACTTTTAGGGAATAATTTATTGGTTGTAGAACAGACAACAACAAAAGTAAAACAGAAAAGAAAGCAAATTTTAAAAGAAAAAGTTTTTAGAAGTGTAAGTATTGGAGTCTTTGATCCTTAATATCTTACTACTATACACCTACATATTTACATTTAAGACAGTTTTCACTATCGAAATAGCTGAATGGTGTGAAAGCAAATGTAAATATGATTCTCGTCTTTATTGTAGGCATGCCTTACACCTACAAAAACTATGTAAGTTGACAGTATACTCGTAGATAATGGATAGTGTCATTGTCGTCCCACTTGGGCTTACTTTCACCTAGCCTTGACTATACCAAGCTTCAAGCACCAGCCACAAGACTATGGATTAAGTTCATCAAACCGCATTCTCTAACATTCACAGTCAGACCGCATGCACCGATATAAAACTCAAGACCAGCTAAATACGTTCCTTGTAAATGACAAACACTCCTGTGAAAAGGTTACCTACATACTTTCAGATAAACCTTGCATTTATAATCTCTGTCTATTACTCTTATAAAACATATTACTATATTCTACACTGTTTTTTATTATTTTTTTCTCAAAAACATTAAACTACGCTACAAATCACTTGAGACAAGAAACGGACCAATATATATAATAATTATTTATACAAAAGAAAAATATTTTGTTTTATTAAAATAATAGTGTGGATATGATATTAAAAAATATATAATTTTAAAAGATAGAGATTAGCGAAAAAATATCCATATTTTACGATTTTGGTAGTATTCATACTATGGAAAGATTAAATTTTAATTTAAATCAAATTATAATTATTATTAACTACGGGAAACAGACAGAGAAAAATACAATCCAGCGCCGGGATTTGAACCACGGGCCTCTATATTTCCAGTATAGCGCTCTACCAACTAAGTTACGCAGGAGAATGAGTTTTTCTGACGTTAATGATACCTTGTCCCGAATTTAAGCTTTTAATTTTTCACAAGTCATAGAAGTCAACATTAATGACATAGAACTAGACTGAGAAATAACGCTTATAATTATAAAGTACCCAATTAGTACCTGTACCTAGTACAATCCTGGGTAGCTTAGTTGGTAGAGCGCTATATACTGGAAATATAGAGGGCCGTGGTTCAAATCCCGGCGCTGCAGTGTATTTTTCTCTGTCTGTTTCCTGTAGTTAATAATAATTATAATTTGATTTAAAAGAAAAAATATCCTTAAAAAGCAATATACTTTGTTAGATTTTAACTTACTTATAAACAAAAAATAATTAATTATTATAACCTTAAATTTTCATTCAATAATAACCTTAAACACCTTTATAAAGTTAAATGTTCCTTTATTATTCTTAAAGTTGAGTGAAATGTAAATATTCTACAATGAAACATTAATCTATTTATTTGACTTCACACTGTTTAGGTCGAATAAATGACTTGCCAAGTAAAGCTTTGTGCCAACTATAGTTGCACATAAGAACGTTTTAACTCACTTTCCTATTTATTTGAGAATCATTTCTAGCTAATGTCATTAGGTCACCGATTGGTGTCGATGGGCACCGACAATCTTATAATAAAGTAATACTGTTTATTGTGAACAAATTAATAATTATTTCGGGAATAATTTTTGTGAAAAAAATAAATAATTGGAATTGTTATATGAAAGTAACACATAAAGTATCTAAAATAAAAACTCTGTTATTATTTATTTAATAATATAATACCGATTTTTTAAAATTATACTATGTACTAATAAAAACGCTAGACTATATTAAAAATCATCATCACAAGAATATAGTGTAAAAAGACAACATATAATATAAATAGGTTATTGTAACCTAAAGCAGTGTTGCTTTTCATCAATTACAGTGTAACCAGAATCAACACAACTAAAATCCAAAATATGCACTACATAATCTTTTCTACATAATTAATAATCTACGTAATTATATAATAATCTACATAATTTCTTTTCTTTAGTTGATTTATATTAAAAATGCGCTAATACAAACTCTATTTCCATGCAGTCTATGGTAATAAAATGCTTGACACATTATAGTGATTTCTGACAGTAAGTAACTGAATGATTTAATAGTCTTTATTGGCAGCGGAAACATAAATTATCACCTGTCTTACGTTTGCGAAGAAGCATAAATCACCTAATCATTTCTCAAATAGACACTCTTTAATATACTGGTAATTCTTCGCTCTGAATTTCTTAAAAATTAAGAAAGATCAATGTAAACTTACTGCAATTAGTTCTAACCGCGTGTAATGGCCCCGATAAATGGTAGCTTACCTATAAACAGAAATACAAATAAATTAAATTACATATTATATTATATACAGTACAATATTTAGACAGTAGGTTTAGTGAATTAAAAAATGATGAATATCTGTATTCTGAGTATTTAACTTATAGACGTTATACGACAAGTCTTCCTTTATGTTAACAAGATTTTAATGATATAAGGCGCGCTTCACGTAAGTACATGAGGCGATAATCGCCGGTTTCTGTACGATTAAGTTAAAATTAGTAGTGTACAATTTTAATAGTTGCATATTCTTTTTCTACACTTCGAGACCTTTAAATTGATGTATAACATGTCATGGTGACATGTTATACATCAATGAGATAACGGCTCTGTCTGTCTGTCTGTCCGTTGGCTTATTTCAATTCATAAACTACTATAGCTAGGAACATGAAGTTCGGCACACCGGTGCGTGACAACTGTACACTTATTGGATTATAATATTTCTTTTCGTACTTCGTACAGAAACCTAAAATCGGTAAGAAAAACTCGAACAACACTTTCTCATATACATACTAAAGCCTTGTCCACACTAGTATCCAATTTCGAACTTAATCAATCTATTTTAAATGTGTATATTTAAAAATTGTTGATCAGTTGTTGGTTCACTTTTTCTTTTCTTTCAATTTTCAGTTATATCAAATTTATTTTCATCACTATCTCGAAAACTAGATTGTTCCCGGAAAAACTATTTATATGGTTAGAATCGTATTTAAATGGGCTACTTTTTAGAATTTTTTAACTAAATTTCTTTCTTTACTCAGAGGACCTTGAAACGTTTAAGGTTTATCTATCAAAATCACATTTTCGAGCCATCACAATACTTTCTCTTACAAGAAAGAAAAACTAAGAATTAAAAATTTGAAAAAGTTAATATATATTAAAAAAAAAAAAAAATTTAATATATATTAATTCTTTAAAAATAGAATGATTATTTATCATAAAACTGTCCATAAAGAAAGTTTTACTATAGTTTCTATTCATTTTATTTTTACAGATTTTGAGAACTGCGTATTGAATATATAGCAGAAGTTCTCGTTTGAGTGGAATACATGTATCACTGGTTGGCTCTTTTAAATGTTGACTGCATTACGTTTTATTTAACTTTATAATCTTTTTTTCAGTATTTCACACCTACGGTTTGTCCAGCTTCCGCATAATAACTGCTATATAAACAGTTTACAAGTAGATGTAGGATTATTCCAGTTATTAATCAGACACCACCTATATAAAGCGATATGAAATAATTCATTAGCATAAAAAAACAAAGTGTCGGCTCATTTCATTTTTAGACCTTGTGTTTAAGTTTTCATATATATCTTCATTTATATTTTTTTTATATATATAATATTACTTGTTGATACTAATAAATTTATGTTTGATTGATATTTTTTTTGCGTTTCATGATAGTAAACAACTTTTAATAAGTTGGATATTTTAATTTTAAGTTTTGTTTAAATCAGTTTCTTTATTGTCTTGAGTTACTTTCCATAATAAGCGATCAATTCATTAAATATCAAACCCTTCCTTGCTAAGCTATCAATCAAATATCGTTAACAAAACAAGCAAAAAAAGAAAATATTGCAGAAATGGAATAAAAGCAAATAATTTTCAACATTAAACAGCTGTGATTGACACGTGCTCTGACTGCATCTATGAGATATAAGAGAGCAGTTGGCCTTGTTGCTCTTTTAAGACTCATTTGTAAATAACCTAAGCTATTGAACAAGATATTATAATTATACATTATTATTTTAATTTACTTTCTTACATTTAAAATCTATTTGAAAAATATCATATAATTAATAATAATAACAAAGCTCGATAGAGGAGAGTTAATTCTCTCTGGCAGTAAAAAACAACTATTCCAGAATTTATATCTGAGCTGAATCACGTTGGAAAACAAACTATACCTACTCCAAAATGCTTGCTCACACATTTCATTATATTAATATGCCAACAACGTTCAATACAACGCAAAATATAAATTTCGAATAAGTTATCTAAATATACTTATCATAAATGTTTATATAATATTTTGATTTTCAATGGTATTTTCAGATGCGTATTTACCGAAATGCCCAGGCATTTTGCAAAGGTACATCTTAATAGGTTTGTTCCAACCAAGCAGTGTACCCTCAGAAGGTTCGTCACGGGCATGCGCAATGGATAAAAGCCGTTCCAACCCGACTTGTGACTGTGCTTTGTATCGTCCTCCAAACTGTTCCAACCCACGCAGGGATTGTTTGCGAACCGTTTACTGTACGGTCCAAACGATCCTCTAACAATACCAAGTACTGGTTTGTATGACTTGCACAGTTATGTCAATCGTCTCAAATGTCAATAAGGAAGGTTCCCAAAATGTTAGGTTTCCTTAAATGTTTTTAGACGGTGCGAATTATAGTCCTAAGCCCATTCCAACCTGATATGATTTTCTTACATTACAATTAATACAAATACGTATAATATGTACATTACAATGCGTATAAAACCTGTCCTAAACGATTCCCGAATGATCCGCGGGACGATACAAAGGACTATTTAAATAAGGGGGTTGGAACAAACCTAATATCTTTGGTTTATTACCTGTTATTTGAAGTTAACATGGTATATCCCAATACTATTGACGACGATTTCTCCAGAAGAATTAAATCTAAAATAAAAAGGTTGTGCGTTAAAAGGTTTCGTAGGTATTGTCCCCATAAAATTAGTTAGAATAAGAAAAAATTTTGAATTTCTGTTTTGTTTTTTTTTGAATTTGAAAAAATAGCGTGTAAAATTAAACAATTTACAAGTGTAATATATTTTTGTAATATATACCTTTCATTTGATACCCCATGTTACATGAATTATCCGCCATTTTGTATTTAAACAGCTGATAATTTTGAGTTCGCTATAGGTTTCTTATGTGCGCGTCAAAACGGTCTTTAATACTGCAAAGTTTTACATTTTTATCTCTTTTGATTCAAAAGTTATTGGAACCACACACAGTGATAGACAGACATAGGAACGAAAAGGCAAATTCACACTAGTAAAAATATATTTAATTTTTTACTGTTTATCATAAACATTTATCGGCAATTCACTGAATCCTTTAGATAAAGTCCAAATGTAGAAATGGAAGTGACCTCTTATGGTGTAAAATCAATTAGGATATCCATAACACAAATATTGCGCATATCTTTGCAGAATCTGTGTGATATTTGCACTAAAATGTTTGTATTGATAATAAAACTTCAAGTAAAAAGTGACAAAAAGAGATCGAAGGTAAACTGGAAGTGAATGGTACCCATACCTTAGATCTCAACCGGCACATAACTCGATCCCTCCAGTATATTTCCTGACACATCAATCCAAATCTGATAAAGCAGAAATGTGTTTGAGAGAAATACTTTCAGTTTACTACTCATTTCAGTAACATATTTTGGTTTCAGAATAATATTGAATTTATTAATTCTTATAGATAGTATAATTTTAAATAATTTGTAACTTTAAATCTAATAAAATAATTTGTAACAAATTTTGGTAACCGAAGCTTAGTGAATTATAACTTTGCTTGATTAACATTTGTCAAGAAACATAATAACTGATTAAATGGAAAATAGCGTCTTCTCAAAAAACTTTTTTAAAAATAATAAGCAGTAGATAGTTAGGAGTTATTCAATACTTCAATGAATTATTTTTATAAGTAATAACTTTGAGCTATTGTTGCGCGATATTTTTTTTTTTGTCATTTTATCAGCTGAGTAGGTAACTGAATAATAATTAATAGGTTAGCGTAACCTCTGGCTGGCTTCGCATAGAATACGGTACTGAATAGTGAAAAAAAATAATAATGTACAACTGTTGTATAACAATTATGACAGGTCGGAGGCGTTCTGTGTGAACTACAGAGTAAAATACGGGTTGCATTTTTAAGCGATGCTGGCGCAGTGGGTACTGAAGTGTTAAGATTGTTTCCCATGGCTTTCCCAGAGGTGCCTTGCTGGTTTCATGAAATTCCCTCACTTACAAACACCCCTTAGACTGTGGAACTTTTTCTCAGTAATATAGCTAAAAACTCAATTCTTACATATCTACTCTATACTATTTGAACCGGCTTTTACTATCAACAAAATTAAATGAAAGAGGGAAATATATTTCGCAAAAATAAATAGTATTATTATAGTTAAAATATCATAGAATATCAATGGTGTGTGTAAAAAGAAAAATAAATGTATATCTGTTGCTTTGATCACTATTTTAAAAATCTTAAACCTGCATCAAAATCGTCGTAATATATGGTCACATTCTCGTATAAATGGAAATAAGGCTTACAGTAAAAAAAGTCTTATGTTATGCAATATGTAGTTACGAACAATATTTTACCTGAATTTTGGGTTATAAGTGTATTTCCAATTAAATTAAATCAGTGGACACATTACATTAAACAAATTATTTATTATAATTGAATATATATGTATATGCCCTGTACTCAGACAGTTGAGACAGAAGAAATATGAATACGGTGCACGGAAAAAGTTATTTGTGCAACTAGTGCGTAAAGTGACACTTTGCTGCACTCGAGAGAAATATTTACGCACGAGGGCGAGGGGTGAGGGCGGAAAGGTTTTACCACCCTCGCTATCGCTCGGGTGGTAAAACCACACGAGCAATGCAAAATGCCGTTTTCGCACGAGTTGCGAACCGTACTTTATCTACGATTGTTAGATTTAAATAATAAATACAGAAACAAATAAACTTGCTGAATAGTTCGTATCTCTCTCTTGATAAAGATGGCATTAATTCATTAGTTGTATTTTTTGCCCAATTAATTTTTTCTGGAGGAGTATTAATTATTCTCCACATTTTCGTCAAAGTCACTTGATTCACAAATTGTTTTTCACAATAAACTCGATATAAACAGTTACTTTAATAAAAGAACAGCAAATTAGTTTTGTTAAATGTAAACAAACTCTCTAATCGTGCGTAAAGCTGAATAATTCCTCTTCTTTACCACACTAGGAATTATTCAGAACTATGAGCCGCGCATGCGCAATGAATACAAGTACGTAAATAATCACTTTCTACGCATCTAAACAAAGATATAATGTTTATATTTCGTATCAATCGTAGATAAAAGGTTTTACAATATCAACTAAACTAGCTGTTCTTTTTATAGCTAGTGTTGCCTATTTTTGCCTGATTCAGCAAACCTGACCAAACGCTGTTATTAGTTTTCATCATAACACTTTTTTTTTTTCACTCATCACATTTTTTTTTTTGCTTCCGAGCTTACCGAAGGTAACGGAAGCTATGTTATCGTTTTAAAGAACGAAAATATTTTAGGTCTCCGATTTCAAAAATTCCAAGACAGAAATCCGTTTCTGACATCAGGAAACATTTTTGGTTCCGTGTCTGTCTGTCGGTCTGTCGTTCGATTTTTGCGAACCAACATATTATCTCAAAAACTACACGTCCGATTTTAATGAAATTTAGATGATAGGTCATAATTAGCACATTAATGGTCCCATATAAATTTCAACCTTCTGCGCTTATTTGTTTCTATTCCACATGCGCACAAACATACATCTATTTACACCTATAGCTTCAAAAGTACTCTTCTGATTTGTTCGAAAATTTTACAGTTTATCGAAAGTAACCCGCAGATATCCCAAGATTAATTTGAATCGTTTGCGCTTTTTAACTTTTGCTAAATTGATACTTAAAAAAATGTAAAAAATTAAAACAATTTTGAGATATTAAAAAACTGGGAAACAATTAAACAAATTAGACAATAATGGCTGGTAAAAAAGCATAAAACCAATACAGTGCGTGGATAGGATGCGAGGAAGCTATGTGCCACACTAATTGGCAGTCTATTTTTTTTAGATTTTCTCTTTACTTTTTTATATTTTTATATTTGATGTAGGTATAGTGTTTAAAACGTGTAGTTAGTTAAAAAATAATCATTAGTCATTGTTATTATTAAATAGTCGTTATTATTATTATTATAATTTGGATTATTTAATCTTTATTTAGATTTAAGTTCTTTATGTTCGTAAGTTGGAACACTGAAGTGCGGTAAAGTAATACGAGTGCGGTAAAGTAGTAAGTGCAGGAATCTGCTGTTTTTTGCGTACTATTTTGAGTGCGATAACAACCACTTTATCGGTCAACTGTAGGAAATAATGTTTAAATTGTTTTATAGCCAGATCAGATAAATTACTAGAACGCACTATTTTTTGTTGTAAAATATATATTAGTAGAAAAATGTATTTACAGTTTCTTCGTTTTTTTCATTTACATTAAAGCATTTATTTATTATAAGTTAAAATAATGATTATCTATATGATTACAAATTATATGTGTATGTATTATAATTTAAATATTATTCTTGTTCAACAGTTTTCCATGATTTAACATATTAGATTTATGTTGTCATTTCATAACTATTAATCGAGACATAGGCTTTCCTGTAGTCATTGCATACTGTGCGTACAGTCGCTTTACAACAAGAATTCATTATAATGATTTTAATAAGCCGTTTAAGGTATTAGAGTTTGTATGTCGTATACATTTTATTCGTTTTAGAAAAATTAAATATCTACAAAAGCAACACTAACACAACTTACTAGCAACAATCATTAATTATTTCTATTTTATATAAAAATCAAACAACGGTGGTTGATGCGAGAGAGAGCTATAGAGGAGACGTCAGGAAAAACATGTGAGCCTGTCCCTCTAGAGCAGCTCAGCTCCAGCTATAAACTGGTTGACCTCTATCGATATTTATTCATAGAACACTTTCTATTCACACACACACACACACACATATATATATATATATCCAGACTGACTCAAAACAGCTTTTCCTATAATTACTTACTAGTAAATTCTATCATTAATAAATTTTTAATCACTATATTTTATATTTTAATTCGTTCCTCTCTGTATCAACGCATCAAAATAGCAATTAGGTGTCAAAACATGTACAAGATTAAAAGTAATTCCGCCTTCCTATGTTTAAATTCATGTAAAACCCTGTTATACATTTATATTAGGAGGAAGAGCATTGCTTAAAAATAGGATAATAATAATAATTATGTTGATTATAATAATCCATGGCAAACTGGCTGCGTGGACGGCTTATACAATCAGTAGTGAAAGGATGACATAGGGTCAACGTGACGACTCCATCCCCCGTATAATGTAACACCGACAATCGGATGGACGCCACTTCACTAGTGGCGGATTGGAGGGGGGGGGGGAGTTGAAGAAATCCGATTTCAACTCCTCTTACCCTCTTATCTCTCTACGGCAGTGGTTAAAAAATAGTAAACAATTAAAACTTAAGTGAAAATTAAAATAAAATCCGAACGCTATATTGACTTCGATGAACAATGAATATATTTTTTTTAAACAAGATGTTTTGTAATAGAAGTATAAGTTTGGTATATAGATGTGAGACAGTATAAATTGCCTTATTCTGACCGAAAACTCCGGCACACGACGACTATTGTATTATAGTGGAATATTTTGGAATAGCCATAAAAAGAAGTAAAAGTTATAGTTGCAAAGGAAAGTTGAAGAAAATAATCGAGGAGATTCAATCTTCTTTTTGTACTTTTTATACTACTTGCCGATAAAGTCAAATCTCGACTTTATAAATATATATTATTATTTCTAAAATATCTTATGAAAGATTACGGCTTATATTTTATATTTTAAATTGCTCATTTCTTTTACAATCTATAATACCTCTACTATTTAATCTCAATTCCTTTGCGATACAAACACAAACGCGAAAAAATAAGTATTCTTGAAGCAAATAAAGGTTTAAATAAATGTTAAAATGGTAAATAAAAAAGCTTCATGAAAGAAAAACGAGTAAACGAAGGTTGAATTCTTTGTACATATTGTTAGGAAAAACATGAAGAAGATGCGGTCGGATGATTGAAGAGGAACCACAGCTATCTGACCAAGGTCGCTACAAAACCATAAAACACAAAATTGGACGGGTAATAGTCGGTAATAAAGCAAAATACAAGCACGACGTGGAAACTCCTTCATTACCGGCTTCATTCGCTCAGCCGATCCTTGTCTTCCTTACTCCAATAATAATGTAAATATGACTCATTTAAACTTGAGTTTGCACGTTTCCTGGAAAAATGTTTTGGCTAATTACAAGATAAATTAATTATCATTTCATGATCCTACGATTCAAATCTTCTTCATGTAAAAATAATAATAACATATATTAAGCAAAAAAAATTCCTGGATCCAAACTAAAAATAATAATAATAAAATCATAAAATAATATGTATAAAGATAGAAGCTTAGATGTTTTCTAACCGATTTTAAAAAAGTCTGCAAATTTGATTGGCAGAAAGCTATCTCGCGTCCTATGTCTTATACTTTAATGATTCTTTGCTTTTACAACCTATTATTGTCAAATTTATTTAATTTTCCCCCTTTTTTTAAATCTGTCAAAATAGTTTTGATTTTTTTTAATGAATTAAACTTATATGGGACTCGTAGTATTTTTGTGGGTTGTAAAAAATTCGTTTACACTTTCGTCATTAACTCGGCTATATTTAGCCTCTCTCAGAGGCATAGACTTGTCTGAAAACATAATTTATACATTTTTGCTTAGTGTTGAGTAACATTAAATCTTGGATATACAACTAAATAAAATAATATGAACATTATGAAAAAGAAATTGGAAACATACCGAGCATACGACGTTATTTTACATTTTTTTTTATAAATGAAAAGTGTGTCAAATTCTCTAATTTGGTTAGATTTGTCGATCTGAAAACTCTCCTTCTGAATTTAACATTAACAATAATTAAAATAAAATAAAATAACAGTTATATCACAGATTAGAAACGTAAAAATCGGATGTCATATGGTAATTTGTGGTAACCTAGGTCGAAACCTACATAATAGTTATATTAATTTACATATCTAATTTAAAAAATGTTCTTTTTGTTATATTGTGCGGCTCTTTTTACTACGTTTTTATTAGCTTGCTTTCTTGTTTGTTTGTTTGTTTGTCCGGTACAAATCTGGCAATCGATTTCTAACTAACTTCCCGAATAGCTAGACATTTGAAACTTTTAGCATAGCTCAGAACACGATGACAATGCATTATTTTAATACTTTTAGCCATCTTTCAGCAGAATTTAATTAGTTTTCAGCAAATTTTGCTGTGCGGAAAGTTAGTTCGGAAAAAATCCGCAAGTTATTTTATATGTTTTGCCATATCCAATATTTACGTAATCTTCATTTTGACGGGTCTCAAATTTGTGATAGATAAGCATTGAATGACAGCAAAACAGGAAATATCGATTATATTATTTATCGATTATATTATATATATAGATTACAAATATATCGATGCCACGCTTTAGATTTGGTGTTGGGGAGATCCGTTGTACCAAGATTTGTCCTTTTATAGGTTTAAGATCACCTCTCTAGATGGTTGTCATTTATGTGAAGTAAATAAATTCGGATTTTTTTTTTTCACTAACATTATATATTATACAACTATAACAATTATATTATCAACATTACATACGATTCAACAGAAAATTTAAAAACGTAGTATATAAAAAGTTCTTTTTATCTTGAAATTTTTTACTACGTTTTTATTAGCTTGCTTTCTTGTTTGTTTGTTTGTTTGTCCGGTACAAATCTGGCAATCGAGTTCTAACTAACTTCCCGAATAGCTAGACATTTGAAACTTTTAGCATAGCTCAGAACACGATGACAATGCATTATTTTAATACTTTTAGCTATCTTTCAACAGAATTTAATTGTTTTTCAGCAAATTTTGCTGCACGGAAAGTTAGTTTGGAAAAAATCCGCAAATTATTTTATTTGTTTTGCCATATCCCATATTTACGCAATCTTCATTTTGACGGGTCTCAAATTTGTGATAGATAAACATTGAATGACAGCAAAACAGGAAATATCGATTATATTATTTATTGATTATATTATATATATAGATTACAAATATATCGATGGCACGCTTTAGATTTGGTGTTGGGGAGATCCGTTGTACAAAGATTTGTCCTTTTATAGGTTTAAGATCACCTCTCTAGATGGTTGTCATTTATGTGAAGTAAGTAAATTCGGATTTTTTTTTTTCACTAACATTATATATTATACAACAATAACAATTATATTATCAACATTACATACGATTCAAAAGAAAATTTAAAAACTTATTATATAAAAAGTTCTTTTTATCTTGAAATTATACTACGTTTTTAATAGCTTGCTTTCTTGTTTGTTTGTCCAGTACAAATATTGCAATCGATTTTTAACTAACTTCCCGAGTAGCTAAACTTTTGAAACTTTTAGAATAGCTCAGAACACGATGACAATGCATTATTTTAATACTTTTAGCCATCTTTCAGCAGAATTTAATTAGTTTTCAGCAAATTTTACTGTATGGAAAGTTAGTTCGGAAAAAGTCCGCAAGTTATTTTATTTGTTTTGACATATCCCATAGTATTTAAAATCTAAAAAATAGAAATAACTAGTTACTACGAATATAATATTACGAATTATATACAGAAGAGACAAATGAAGTAGATAATAGATCACTTATATGGGACCAATGGATAATTTTCTGACCATATATCCAAATTTTATCAATATCAAACAAGTAGTTATTAAGTTTTGTTGGATCGAAAAAATTGAACGATAGACCGACACGGAACTAAAAATGTTCTTTGATGTCTGAAACGGATATTTGTCTTGGAATTTTAGAAATTCGAGACATAAAAATTTAAACAAAAAATCACATAGATTCCGCTATCTTCGTTAAGCTCGGAAGCAAAATCTGACAATTAGCCCTGGCGTACACTCGACGCAGTTCAAGGCAGCACAGTTTTTTCAGAAATATACGGGACCAAGGAAATCGAAAAGTCACATCCACTAGTGTCGGGCGTAGGCCACGTGTGGTGTTGTAGTATTACCCTGCCCTGCTCTACGTCTCAATTCGTGTGGTTTATATATATATATATATCTGCAATTGAAGAAAACTGGGCTGCCCTACCCTGCCTCACCTGCGTCTCAAGCATAAAATCATTAAAGTAAACGAAATAGGACGCGATGAAGATATGTGCCACACTAATTGGCAGACTATTATTGTCTGTCAACATTTTTGCAAACAAACATATCTTAAAAACTATCAGCCCAACTTGATTGAAATTTTGATTTTTGGTCATAATAAGCCTAAGGTTGACCCTATAATATTTTCAACTCTCTACGCCTATTTGTTTCTCTTCCACATCCGAACAAGCACAAACATTATTTTATTAACACATGTAAATTTCTACTATCTTCAGATTTTTTACATTTCACAATAATGTGTTCTAGATCTTTGGAGGCCTGGAACAAATGTAAATAAAAATGTATTGAGTTTGGTTCTTTTGATCATATTAGTATTTTGGGTGGATTCCATGGTTACTTCTTAAACGATTGATTGTAGTTATAACTTTTTGTTATTTTGATTGTACACCATGGTTTAGAACCAATAATGTATGTAGTATTACTTTCTTTATCTCTCTGATAACTTATCTTATCTTTCTTTATTTCTCTGATAATTTAGTTAAAAAACAATAGTAGTAAATTAACTAGTTGTTAAATTCATTATAGGACAGGCAAATCAGCCAATTTACGGAGTAATTGGTCGGTTTGTTATAGTGCCAACTCGTGAAATACGTTTCTCAAAGGGGAATTCAAGTGTATTCATTTTACTTGCAGAGTTGTGCATTTTGTAAGTTTAGGCCTCAAAGACTAGACTTCAGTGGCGCAAGGAGCGTGGACGCCCCCAGGATAATCTGGAGACGGAGTGTAAACAGGGAGCTAGCTAATGCAGGAAAGAAGCCAAAGCTTTTTTTGGCTAAAAACAGAGATCGATTGTGCAGCTTTTTTGGGAGCATAGAGCCTCGGCAAAGCAGCACTATTGACGTTGAGGCGCTATGCTCTAAAACAGGGGTGCCCAACCTTTTTTAATCAAGGGCCACATTGTCAACATTCAAAGGGAAGGCGGGCCAGGGGCCGGTGGTGTACCGGGGGGGGGGGGGGGGTCCTCCCCCAGAAAATTTTAAAATTATTACCCTGATAAAACACGTTTTTATGCTTCCTAGAAGGTTAATTTTCCGATTTGGTTTTAGCTGAAACACCATGTTAATAAAGTTTTTTTCTGTTACTAGCCTAGTTTTACTTTGCAGAAAATAAAACACTCAAATATATATATTGAAATGATTGTAATTAACCACACAAGTATAAAAATACAATAATAACAGTATGAATTACAAAAAATTTAGTCTTTCATTTTACAAAGTTATTAATCAAAATATCAAGTTTGTATGTAACTTAGCTTTAGTGAGATGGTTGAAACTGCTTTGCACTTGTACTTAAAATGTCTTTCCACTTAGGCTCAAACATGGTCGTACCAATCATTAAAAACGATTTTAAGTGTTCATCTGTGAGGGAAGACCGGAATTTTGATTTAATGTAATTAATTTTTGAAAATGTTTGTTCGCAAACATAGGTCGAGCCAAACACTGAGAACATGGTAGGAGCAAACATTTTTAAGTTTTTGAAATCTTCATTGGGCAAGGCGCTGTTGAATGGCAGCAGATCTCCTTTTTCTCCAATGTTGCTGGGCAAAATCAGCTGGGCTGTTCGGCATTAGGAAATTAATATATTTTAGATTCTCTGAATGCTTGTAAATTCTTTGTTTTTATGGCAACACGTCGGGCCACATAAAATCGGCTCGCGGGCCGGACCCGGCCCGCGGGTCGTAGGTTGGGCACCCCTGCTCTAAAAGAAGCGAAAGGACATAGTCTATTAACTCAAAAGTATCGCATAGAGAAAATCAAACACAAACAATGGTAATACTAAGCCTAAAAGACTTCTTTGAAGAATGTCTGTTTCGGTTTGTCTAAATATCTAAGTTTCTGAAAGAGTGCTGAAATAAAACCAGTCAACTAATAAGGGTTTTGATGATAGAATTAAAATGTATACTATAAAAAATCTACTGTTACTAGTTGTATAATTAAATTTGTACCTTGATTGGATTTTTAACAAAATTTACTTCTAACAGTAACTTGAAACTGTCATTATAACTTATTTCTATTTTTGCATTAATTTACGTAATTCTGCTGACCCTATCACAATTCGTTTTGAAAATTAAAATATGAAACTTTTATAGGGCTAGAATACTTTGAGTTATAGTTTAATACAGTTTTGTCATAAGATCAGAGAATACCGAAATCGAGCCCTGGCATTATAATTAAAAATAAAAAAGAGACATTGAAAAATAATCCGTGGGAATGATAATTTATGTAAGGGAACAATGACTGAAGTTACTCTGGTTAAGGCTTTCCGGATCGAAATCTCAAATTATTTTATATATAGGATACAAGAATAAATTGATTTGACCTTCTCTAACAGTTTCATTAATATTACTATTCTTTATATAATTCATTAATAATGATTATTCTCACTTATTATCATTAAAACTCAAACAAATTAATAATGCCTATGTGAAATAAATATTTTTAAGCAATTAAACATTTTTTTTTTTTTTTTTTTTTGGTTATCCTATTCAGGGTCAAAGTGTGGAAGGTATAACAGTTAGGAATTATAACATTAGTGTAGGATTACAACCGCAAAATGGTGCAAATTAATATCTATACCAAGTATACGATGTTTTCATGAATTATATGTTAAAATTAGCATACCAAGCGAGTGGGAAAAATTTAAACTTCCGTAAAAAAATAAATATTTTAAACAATGGTAATAAATACATAAATAAGTAGATCGGAAAGCTTAATATAAGTTGAAGAAACAAAACGTAATGATAAACCTAGCAAAATGTTCAAATTTGAATAGGCAGATGTGAAAACTCACAGTTCAATAGGTAAAATTTAAATAGTAAATGATACCCATGCAGGATCAAATAGAAAAGTTACAATTAATTAACAAGTATATCGTTTTCCAAAAACATTAATTACTGCTCCCCAAAACATTATCCAGAAAGAAATCGGTCCGAGACAACTTAGACAAATTTTCTCATATACGAGTTCATAAAAATTTTATCAAAATAATCATAAAAATAACTTCACCTCCGCGGGGAATCGAACTCGGCCTCTCTTTTTCCGTTTTTAAAGCTATTTTCTCCGGATCTAGATTTTTCCCGGGAAAATGGCTTATATCGTTAGATGCGTATTTAAATGGACTACATTTTAGAATTGTTTAATCAAAATCGTCGGGACCGTTTTCGAGGTTGGAGTTTGAGTTTTTAGGGGGGGGGGGGGGCTTTTTCTGCCAAATTTCGTCAAAATCGGCCTAGTAGTTTAGTCTCCAGGAGTCTGCACAGACGACAGACGACGGAAAGTTTTAAAAAATAAATTAAACCACTTTTTTGGACTCAGTGGATTTCAAAAGTGTAAATCGTAAATCCATCCAAATCTAATTTTCGCGTCATCACAATACTTTCTCTTTATATGAGAAAGTAAAAATGCAAATAACTCAATACTATTTTTTAATGGTTAATAGTCCAGGAGATAGCATACATAAAAGTGACAGACAAACATAAAGCTAGAATTTTGTGTATATAAGTTAATCTTCTCGTGTCCTTTAAAAATATGTTCATATACGAGACATGGCTGCCTTGAGCTGTAAAAAGAAACAAAAAAAAACATGCAACGCTTTTTGGTGTCTTTTTTGATAACTTTTTTGAGTTTATGTGCCAAAGTAAAAACATGAAAATGTCAAAAACTGTTGCGGAGAGCTGCCATGCCCCATCTATTTTAGCGGACAATATGATTCTGAGTACAAAATTAGTTATTAGAGCAATAATTAAGTAGATCATAGGTATAAATAGTACGTTTATTTAAAACTTAATTACACATTTATTTGTACTACTGATACAATTATTGAATTTTACCAAGGAGTCTCGAATTGATTCGATCCTCAAGACATTTTTTAAAATTAATTTACCTCATAATATCCGCACAAGACCTACTAGCCATACAGGGCCGTACCTAGGTGCTCCTGCGTACATGGCAAACCCGTATAAGTGCACCCCCCCGGGGGGTCCGGGGGCCCCCCCCGGAAATTTTTTGGAATATTAACGTCAGTAAAACAAATTTTTAAGCAATTCTGGCTCTAAAAGTTAAAGTAATTTTTTAGTTTTCGCTACTAGAAAGTACTATTTAACACGTAAAAAAGTACCATTTAAGTATTATTTAAAAAAAAAGTACTATTTAACACCTTGCTACACTATAATAACTCCTTTTTCGGTTCAAGATTAAATAGTTGATATAAAAAGTTTATTTAGATAAAACATCAACTGTCATTTCACTTTTCACCACAGCAAATATGAAATTATAATTTAATTAAGTACAATACTGAACGGAACAATATTTACAATGTTACAAAAAGTAAGTTGATATTTACAATATTGACATCTTAACTTTATTTCTTAAGTAAAAAATACTTTTTACACAATGAGTACTTTAAAAATATAATAAGTAGAATTACATTTTTTTAGGGCATTTATATAATTATATTGTATTGTTATTCATAAATGTTGTTACTGAATACATACAAATGTAATTACAATTTTCAAAAAAGAATATTCCATACCTTTTTAATCATTTTATTAAAAAAAAATTCAACACTTGTTGGTTGTGAACCCTTTATTTGATTATTTTTTATATGTAAAAACGTTTTATTTCTTTCGTATTTTCGGTATCATAAGTGTTAAATACTGAACTTACTGTTTAAATAATTTAAGATGGTGTTAATAAATTGAGTAATTTTCGATATGGGTGAGTGCATTGAGTTTATTAATTACATGTTTTTTCACACTTTACTTGTTTAAACTAGTATCAAGAAATAAGGGTGCCGCGAGAAACAATTAACCAAGTTGGGGTGCCACCATTAGAAAAAGGTTGAAAAACACTACCCTAGCCGCTAGGGGGTGGGGCGGATGAGCCTCGCGGCAACGCTAGGCCCTAGCGTTGCCAATATAAACATGAATCGCACGCAACCGCGCTAAGCGCAATGTCACAGTGTGATTAATGTTCATCATAAAAACACGAATTGACAGCTCACACAACCGAAATAATACCTAAGTATATAGTTTTCATTTTGACCAATCTTACCAATCAAAAAATGTTTTTCCTCTTCTCCATTTTGCGCCCCTTCTCAAACCTGCGCCCTTGGCAAGGACCACCTTCGCCACAGCCTCGGTACGGCCCTGTAGCCATACATAGCTTTAACATTTGGAAATCCCTAGGCTGAGTAATAATGGAACATAGATTAGTTAAGTTTACGATTTTTTATTACTATTAATCCTTATTTTTGTGTGTTTACTCAAAGAAAGGTGTTGGTACATCTAAATTTGAGGAGATCTTTGTTGTTTATCATCCGGTACAGTAGTTGCTCTCATTTATTTACGCTACCATAATATAACCAGGATTCAAAAGGAATTGTTTTATGAGTCTAAGAATACATAAATATCTATTTATGAACACATAAATAACTTTGTATGATCATATAAACAACTATTCTTATTTAACTCATAAATTATGATCACATTATGTAATTGCTTAAAGTGAAAATTGGCATTGTGTAATACTTCTAACTTACTGAAACTACAGTATCAATTTCCTCTTTCCTAAAAATAAATACATTAATTAATTTTGGCCATGAGTTGTGGTTGTTATTTGTACTGAATCAATCTTAGTGTCGGTTTGCTGATTTCTGAGCTTATAGTAGGAGATGAGTGAACGTAAAGCTAGTGGCTTGGGAAACGATGACACAAATGAAGGAGATATTACAAAACACCAGTGAGGAATCCCCTTCTTTTATTCCTTCATTCGGAGGAGGTTTGCAGCGAGAATCAAGGATAGTTTACTATAAATGTACTTCTAGCTCGTCTTCTCTACTGTTTCGCAAGGTAACTCCCACCTGTGCGTGTGTGAACTGACAAGGTTCATTGTTTGTTTAGGATTCACAAGTCTTTGAAACACTTGAAGCACAACTAACTACTAGCTTGTCACAAGGACGCCCATCCCCAGCTAACTACAGCCAGCTAACTAAATATTAATACTTGTCTAATTTACGGTTTTAGAAAATTTTGAACCTTCGAATTGAAAAAAATTATAGGTTCAAAACAACAATTCATTTGGGAAGAAATTATGTAAAAAATAACACTAAATGCTTATGGTATGTCACTGCAAACAGAATACCACTTTTTCACAGAATACACTCCGAAACTCCGAATTCCACTTTTTCTTTGAACATGCTTGTCTCCAAAAAGTAAAAGAGAAATACGTTTAGGAGTGGAGGTAACATAGATCTTCAGCAGCAATCAAGTGTGGAAAATTATGTTTTTTGTAGTACTTTTAAGTTAAAGTACTACTAAAAGTAAGTTGATTGGTTATAAGAAGTAAAAGTACTACTAAAAGTATGTAGATTGTTATAAGTTTAACTAATCAACTTACAGATATGAACTCCTTGGTAGATATGAAATAGATGTACGTATAGCATACTCGTACTTACTAATAATAATTAATTGTTGGGCACCATTTATTATGCTCGTTATTTTAATGTCTGCTTAAACCAATCCCTGTTTTTGGAGCGGTAGCTTGATAAGTTCAAAGCGGCAATTCGCTTATCAACACTCCAAATTTCTTCGTATATTTGCAAATAAATTTATTTTCACCATACAAATGACTAATAACTCACACAACTACAATATATAAATGTGGAGAGCCCTCAATAGGTATCAAATCACCTTGAGCGAGGGACCCTTTCTACATAAATTGTGAATAAATATGGAGCTTACTAAAAAAAAATTTATATTTAAAAATTATTATTCTTCAATTAAAGAAATAAATAATATTTAAATAATAAATAAAATTTCCCCCCTAAAAACGTTTATATTGTTTTTATAAAAGAAATCAATACCAAAACTTTTGATGCATTCAACGAAACCTTTAAATCAATCACTCATTTATTAGAATTTGATTATTTAATAAAAAAAAATTTGAAATAATATATAAAACAATTATATACATAGTACAATAGTCGAAATTTGGTCCAGTTCCCTCGAACGATTTAAGAAAATAAATGTAAAAACATTTTAATGCATAAATGTAAAAACATAAGTTTTATTTTAAAATGTTATGAATTTGTTGTTTTTTAACAAATGTTTATATTATATGTGTAGTAGTCAACTAATCCTATTTGTATAATCACTGTGCATACTACATGATACAGGGTAACCTATTTATCATAAAATCCAAGACTTTTTCATGTATACATAGATATGAAACAAGTTTTATACTTAAATAAAATAGTACACACCGAAAGTAAATGAATATAAACGATTCATTCAAGTGGAAAGGACTTCACACGATTATATATATGCTATTTTATTATTATTCGACCTTTATAACTAGCTTTTTCCTCAGATAGCAAGGTTACATCTTGAATATAAATTACAACAATAGAATGCTTTTTTTTTTTAGCACAATAAATAAAAAATAATTAAAAAATATATTTAAATTATACCAATCCAAATAAAAACTTCTTTAGACTGTTACTCCCCTAATAAAAACAGAAGTGTGATATTCCTTTGTCCCAAAGTATATAGGACCAAACATCTCTTTGTCAATGGTTAGTCAAAGTCATTGATATTCTTAAAAAAGGGGAGTAACAATCTAAAAAGTATCTATTTTCGATAGGTACTTTTAAATATTCTAAAACAAACCATCCAAATTTCATAAAAATCAGATAAGTGCTTTTGATGATATAGGTGTAAATAAATGCATGTTTGTGCGCATGTGGAAGAGAAACAGACAGGCGTTGAAACTTATATGGGACCAACAATGGGCTAATTATGACCTACCATGCAAACTTCAATAAAATCAGATTAGTAGTTTTTAAGATAATACGTTGATTCACAAAAATTGAGCGACAGTCTGATTGGCAGACAGACACGGAACAAAAAATGTTCTGATGTCTGAACGGATTTCTGTTTTCGAATTTTTGAAATCTGAGACCTTAAAAATGTTCGTTCACAACGATCACATAGCTTTCGTTACATTCGGTAAGCTCGGAAGCAAAGAAAGTATATTTTAATGGACTACAATTTTTTTTTTTTTCCTCCATAAGTTATGATTTTTATGAACAACCACATATTTACGTATTTAGATCAGTGTTCCAGGAGTCTCCATAGACCACAAATAACAGTCAAATATTTTTCTAAAAATACTTTTTTTAGAATCAGTGAGCCTGTATATTTGAGTATTACATAAAATTTTAAAAATGTGCACCATTTTAATACTTAATTCTCTTTATATTTACCTACTTCGTAAATTAGATAGTAAAAAGAATAAATAATAATATTTTTTATAAGTAGAATAATATTTAATTTAATAAATAATAAAACAATACGATTTCATCGTATATTTGATTCAAAAATTGCGAAATTCTTCTAAATACATCAAATTAATTAAGAGGTGGCAGACATTTTTTCAGCAGTTCTCTTCTAAAGCATATAAAACAATTGTAGTGTAAAACTAACAAAAAAAAAAAAAAAAAAATCAAGGCAAAAAAGCGTTTTCCCTTCTGATTTCATTTCAATCCATTCACAAGTATTGCATTCTTTCTTAACTAGATTGAATTGGCAATTTGCAGGCAAACTCCTGCCGTTTTAATCCATGTTTTTTTTAGTATATTAAATTAAATGTTTAATTGAGAATAATTTAAGATAGAGTAACCTATTCATGTGTCATGTATTATTATTTTTACGTTTCCAAGGTATAATCAACTTCAAGCAAACAGAAGATCAAACACGGATTTAGTTTTGTATTTTAATTTTGCTCATTATACTCGTAATACGGTTTAAAATAATAATGTAACAATATACAGAGTAAATATAAGCCACTGGTTCTGGTCACGTCTTGCAAATTATTTTAAAGTCTATTTTTTCTCCAAACTTCCTGCTTCTTATTGAAAGTTAAATTATCTTAAATAAAGAATACATTTTTTTGCCTAATGATGGAATTATTGATGAATGCTATGGTAGAGTTTTTATGTTGGGTGGTTTTTTTTTGTACGTGGTAAATTGAGCTTGACTTCTATTCTTAAGGGATACAATACTTACTCAAAAAAACACTATTCTGAGATGAGTGCATTCCTAAATGATGGTTTCTAGGTAAGTTTGAAGAAGAAGAGAGGATGCGGTAGTCCATTGTCCGGTTAGTGGCTATGAATCAATGCTAATGCTATTAGCTGTCGTCACGGTTAATCCAGTTGTTAACCATTGTGTTACTTTGTCTAACCTCATCAACTTCTTCTCGACTACTTCTTCAGCTTCATTAGTAGTAAACAATGACATGGCCTTGCCTTGCAAACTTACACCGATTCATCATTTTATTATCTTCTACATTTTCCTGTTCTATAACCTAACGCAAAAAAGCAATGTGTCATGTTGGAGAAGCAGACATCTAAATATAGAGCTAACCTAACCTAGATAATAATCATAGCGAAGATTCTAAAATATGTGTTAGATAGGAATTAAATTCATTCTAATAATAGTACAGTAAATCTGTAAATTTGTGCGGAAAAAATTCGAGGCTGATTTTTTTTTTGCGTGAATCGTATGGGACACATGAGAAAAGCTCAACTCCAACTTTTCGGGAACATCCGGACGGCAGAAGTACGGGGTACAGGGTACATAAGTAAAAAAAGTATATACCCTTCATGAGGCATGTCGTTTGAAAGCTCTTTAAGAGGGCAGTAATTGTTGTTATATACACTTTTATCATATTTTCATTTATGAGGGGTATAAAATGTTCAAAACAGAAAAAATGGTTTTAGTTGAAAATTAAAAATATTTCTACTTTTGATCCGATATGAATGAAAATTGGCATACTCATATGTGCTTTATTTAATGTCAGAAACACGATTATGAAATCATTTGTTTACATTTATTACTTTGGGTACAAATGGTACCGGGGTACCGGAAATTCTCATGAAACTCGTTGCCTACGACTGTAAAATAAATAATTCGGGTGCAGCTTGCAGGTGTAGGAAGGCGGTGCCTTCGTGCACGGAGCATGGGAGGCCCCTCCCATGCTCAGTTGCTGGCAAACACCGCGGCGGTGAAAATTGCAGCTACGTACCACTAGTAGACGCTGGAGGTGATTTTCTTAAGGATACTGACTTTGACTTTCCCTCTGCCTTCAACGCCAACCAGCGAAAAAGTTAAAAGTGCCTTAGTGAGTAAAGCAGAATCAGCACAAAATTTATCAGCGGACGATCAACATCAACAGGCAAAACAGAGGAAGTGGAGTCAGGAAAATAATTGAAAAATATTGAAGTTAATAAAAAAAGGATGCATTTTTTTCCGGTTTTTCCTTTTTACCCCCCCCCCCCCCCCCCTCTTAAATTAAAATATGACAAAAGTGTATATAACAACAATTAATGTAATCTTAAAGAGCTTTCCAACGACATGCATCATGAAGGGTATATACGTTTTTGACTTTTGTCCCCGTACACACACCGTACTTCCGCCGTCCGGATGTTCCCGAAAAGTTGGATTTAAGCTTTTCTCATGTGTCCTAAGCGATCCACGCAAAAATACAAAAATCAGCCACGAATTTTTTCCGCAGACAGCCTTTTATCACGTCAGATTGATTGTACTATAATGAAAAAAACAAAATTCTAGCTTACTTTTCCTTTTTCTGTGTGCTTGTTATAATTACAACACTGATTTTACTGGTGTAAATATGGGGCTTTACATTTTACTAAAGTTTTCAATTACAGAGTATAGATTCATCTTTCATTCTGAAAACTTATGTATTTAAATCATTGAGAAATTAATAATTAAATATATATAATACAACATAAAAGTGGTAGCTACAGTACCATATATCTACCAGAAGGAAGTAAAAATATACATAATATACAATATACATGTATAACAATTATAATGTTTTACAAATTATATACATATAATATTTGTACAGGGAGTCCCATTTCAGGTGTACTGAACGGCTATAACTTTTAAACTAGGAAAAATTAAGAAAAATGTTCCTAGTAAACGTTGTAGTTCTTAAGGCGTAGTTTAATAAAACAAAAAGAAAAAAATATTCCACCCTTCAAACGATCAATATGGCCCTTTGAAAACGTGGTTACCTCTTGACCCTCAATTTTTGTTATTCTTCTGAAAAGTTCACTAAAAAATATAAAAAAAAATGTTAATTACATTATTTTTTATACCTTTCATAGTTTAAGCAGAAAATAGCCTTCAAAGTTAACTAATTTTGTAGACGGTTTTTACAAGGAAAAATAATGTAAAATTAAGTTATTTTATTTTAAAACGTAACAACTTGTTAATGAAGGTATTTTAGAATCTTTTATGTATAATTTGGGTAGTCTAAACTTCTCTGTCTCAAAGTTTTTAGAGAAAATATGTTTAATTTTTAACTTTATTCCACCAATTTTTATAAATTGAATAATAATTTTTGCTAGTTTGAATTAGCTTCGGATAAACAGGTTTAAAGAAAGTGAAAGTACTTTAATTTTTAAGTGAGATGTCTTAGGTTCGATTCCTAGCGGAACCTCATTCACATAACACTAGCTTAAAATAGAGAGAATCAAATGTAAAACTAGCAACAATTATTGCATACATACATATTATAAAATGTTAAGGAACACTAACTAATTAGAAATAATTGCAGTAGTATACGTAGTACTGGCTTCGCGTAGTAGATGTGAATAAATGCATTAATTTGAAGTGAATGTAACCTGGCAAATGTTCAAGGTAAGTAAGACTTGGCCAATTTACAGAAAAACGGAGCAGCTTTTTCCCTGCAATCGACTGATGTTTCCTGATACTGGTCTGATTGAAGTCAATGCCCTAGTAGCATGTCCCGCATGTCTAAAAATACAACTTAATACAGAGATAAGAAGACTTACTGATATGCAGGTTATACTACGCAACAAGTATTACGAGGTTACACGTTCTCAGGATCAAAAGTTAAAGGCTCAACTAGTTAAGTTAAAATTTATTCATGTTGGCACATATATGTATTTTTTCATGGAGAAGAATTATATGATTTCAAAATTTATATTTTAGTACGCAGGGGTATAGGGGGGCGGGGTAAAAAAGTCAAAATAGTAGATACCCTTCATGATGCATGTCGTTGGAAAGCTAATTCTTAAGTAAAGTAGTCTAAGTAAAGTAAAGTAAAAGTATTAAGTAAAGTAGTAAGTAAGTAGTCTTGAGTAAAGTAATTCTTTGTTACGTATAATTTTGTCATATTTTGATATAAGAGAGGAGTAAAATGGAAAAGCAGAGGAAAAAATGCTGAATCCATGTTTTTCTCATGGTCAACTATATGTTGCTTGCTCCAGAGTAGGAACTTCAAAAACTCTGAACATCTACACACCAAATCAGAAAATGAAAAATATTGTTTATCCACTCGTGTTACGCTAATAATTAGCATTCGTTTTAATTTATTTTAAGTTTAATATATAGTGAACGGAATATTGATGAATGTTGTTCATTCACGTGAATATTAATAAAAAAAATGTATATGGTTCATTATCTATTTATACCAATAAAAAAATGGAACCTCGTCAGTATTAGCCATCTTTCATTATTCTACAACGAATACCTATAGATTCTAGCTTACATACACATCACCCTCATTTGAATATTTATATATTATATATTTGAGATAAATAATTATTCACAGGCAGGACAACGTCTGCCACGTTTTGCCAATATGTTATAGTTATAATCAAGAAGTGACAAGCCGGGTTCATAGCACGAGGATCTCTGTCCAGCCAGATTAATCTTGTGGCCTCTTCTCGAAAAGTTGGTTCCTACCCAAACTTTCTCGCGGCGCCGGCGGCGCCTCTGAAACTGAATGAAACCTTCTAGTCCTCATTTTTTATTTCTGTTTTTCATTTTAAAAACATCCTTATAAAACATAATTATCTATTTTTATTATTAAATATAATATTTTTTTAATATCAATTTCTAACAACTAGGATCTCAGTATTGTCCATTTGCTATTTTTTATCCAAGGGAAACAATTGTAGTAATATTTCTGGCCATCATTATTTTTTATTCTTCATTTGTCTCTCTTTAACTTGGCTTGAATGATATATTATTCTACCCCTCGCATTCAATAAGATAAATGAAAAGATTTTATGTTGTTGATCATAACATAATATGTACTGCCAATTTCAATGCATTTAAAACATTTACGGTCTTTCTTTCGTAAATGCAAGCGCATGGAGCCTGAACGACTGGGTCGATTTTCGTGAAATTTAGCATACAGGTTCAAAGAAATCGAGAAATTAATTTCAGCTCAAAAGTCGGGGACATTACCCTCTAAAAACTTTAAATCGAAAACTATTTCGTTAGTGACACTAACTCTAACAACTTTTAATCGAAAACTATTTCGATTAAAAAATTCTTAAATTTAGTCTAATTAAAAACGTATCTAACCCAATAAGTCGTTTACCTAGGGAAAATCTAGTTCCTGAGATGAAAATAAATCTGATTTTGTTGAAAATTGAAAACAAAAGGTAAAGAACTACTGTTTTACAGTTTTTAAATTAATCAAATTAATGAGTAATTATGGGATAAATACAGTATCAATATCTATTATGAGAAAGTTTTGTTCAATTTATGGGACCGATTTTTTAATACTATATAAAGATTATTGCTCTTTGTCAATCATTTTTAAAGGTGAGTGTAGAAGGAATTTTTTTTTTATATATTACTAGGGGGCTTTACCCCCTACTGGTTTCGCTCGACGAAAAGCGGCCGCTGCCTTGAACCTTTACACAATTTGACATTTTAAATTTGACACATTTGTTTGTTTACAAAACTTTTTTATAATATATATATATATATATATATATATATATATATATATATATATATATATATATATATATATATATATATATATATATATATAGATTATTTCTTTAGTTAATATCTTTTCCCAATAAGAAAATTAACCCCTAAGCTGACCGCCCAAAAAGTTTTTCTGGGCCGAATTATCCCGATTTAGCCCTATATATAATTTGTACTGTAAATTGTTTAACATTAAGTGAGGCGCCTTTTACATTCTTCTAATTGTAAGAGGCTCGCTGGGTAAGTTTCAAAAATTGTAAATAAATAAATCCCACGTAAATAATTTAACAGGGAAAATAAGTGTACTGTGTATTAAAATTTTCTATTAAATAGGTTCAACAAAAAAACTATTCGGTAACAATGTTGAAATATTTGCCTAATGATTAACTTAAATTACGTAAAAATATAGATTAAGAAAAAAACTTTTCCCTATTTTCGTCAGAATGTGTATTTCATCAATAAGCTTAGAATAATTATAATAGAAAAAATACGAGAACAAAGAACAATTTCAGTTTAATAATCATTTTATACAATGAAAACGTCAAATATTTAGAACTTTCATTTCACGGCAATTATTGAAGGAAAAAAGGATTTAAGCAAGGACTATGGTAGTTGTAAGATTTAAAGAGTTCTATGTTTAACCACAGGGTAGTTTAAAGTTACAAGCTAAAACCAGGATATAATAGTCAAGTAATTACACTTGAGTCCTGAGAGATTCTGGGGCCTCATGTTTGACATCAGACCCGATGACCTGATTTCAACATGCCCAAGCTGCGTGCTTATTATTCTTCCTCTCTTGCCTCTCCACTTTTTTCCAGACTAAATCTCTCATTGAAATATTACTTTATTGAAGTATTAACCAACCTATAATGCCTATTCTAGGTTATACAAGAATAATTTAAACCTTTAAATTAAAAAATGGGTTTCTTTATACAAATTAACAAAATTAATTAAATACAAATATAAATATATTGATATTTATTGAATGCTCTCTAGTAACTTTTTTGTATAAAAATATATTCAAGAGAATTTATCTTACTATAAGGTCCATCCAAATAAAACTGGAGTTTCACTTCAATAGAGAGTACTAATTCTATAGCTACGTCATCCTCTGGTACGGAAGGACCAAGAAATGGGCCTTCAAAAGAATGCAGTAAGAAGAAGAGATATGCAAATCGTAGTATCGAAGGAGGTCGTGTACGGCTCATCAAGATGGTGACAAGTTGCTCACATATCTTAAGAAGTTCTCCTTATAAAGTAACTTAACTTTATCCCTGAAAAGAAGGAAAGTTAACTTATCCCTAAACGGCACTTAAGATATCATCAGGTTTACAAGAGGCTATCCGCGGGGCAGCTACCTCTCACCAAATCTGTGGGGTTTAGAGATGAGGGACTTCTGAGAAGGATGACTAAGGAGGACCTCTACACGTTTAGGCTTTCGCAGATGACGGACTAGTCACAGTAAGAGGCAATCTCCTGAATACCTGCTGTGAAAGAACCACAGGGTTAGTGATGGATGGTGTTAGCAACCAACCCATCTAAGACAGAAATGATAGCCTTCGCCAAACAGAGGAAACTTGTAGATTTCAAGGCTCTCAACTGGACAACAGACCAAAGGGGCTAGCTCGTAGAAACATAACAGGTGAGACGAGGACTGCATCTACGGTGGCCTTAAAGGGTCAGGTAGGAAGGCCAACCCCCCCCCCCCCTTCTCCAAATATGGATCAAAGGAGCGGTCATTTCATCATTTGTCAGACCTAAATAATAAATGAGACAATAAACAATGACAGGGCAGAGGAGGATTCCAAACTTGACTTTTGGAAATCGAAACTGGCCAAATTAGAGATTCTCGCAACAGATGGAAAAAAAGGAGAAACTAAGTTTGACTTGGAGACTCCAGTGGCATATTGGAACTCAAAGAATAAAACGACGACTCAAAGAATAAAGAAAGAACGTGGGAGCGGGACTTTACTTAGAAAGGTCTGACATCCAAAAGAGTATCCAGTGGTGGTAAAATCATTAGAAAAAGCAGTAGCTATATGCTTGGACAGCCAAGCGGCACTTATAAGTCCTCGACGCTCTAACTTTCTGTCAAGAGCCACTGCCAATTCAGGTATTGCAGTGTCAGGAGGCAGGAGTGTGTAGAGCTGCTTGCAGAGGGAAAGGAGGTTACACTGCTCTGGGTTCCATATCACACAACGATTCCAGGGAACGAAAAGCCTAAGGTAGCAAAATTAGGAGCGAAACCTGAAATTGACTAATCTAGAGGATAGGCTGTTAGCTACCAAGAAGTATATCTGGGATGATGCTGAGAGGAAGTGGATAGGCAGTGAGGGATGCATGCAGTCAAAAGTACTAATGCCAAAACTAAAGAGGAGGAAAACCAGATGACTTGCAGGGCTGAGTAAACCCCACCTGAGAAACCTGGTTGGAGTCTTAACTAGCATTATTGAGATTTGAAGATGACCCCACCTTTCCAGTGTCCAGCGAAGAAGAGGATACAGATTACCACTTAATGAGAGTATGAGAAGAATGTGGAAAACTGCACTTACATACATTAGGAGCGGGAGAAATTAGGAAAGAATAAAATAAAATGGTAAAAAATCGTCTCATTTAAAATCCAAACAAGAATGGATATGGAAAAGACTATGGTTGTTTCATGGGGACGTAATTTTGACAAAAAGGATCTAAACGTGGTCAGTTTCCCAGGTCAAACCTCCCCACCCCATATTACTACAGCCCATAATGTAATGAGGATCTTTCAGACGTATTTAAACAGAGAAAAAAAATTATTAAAATTATATTTGGTGTATATCATTAATACTGAAGTGCAATGGTTAGTAGCCGTAAATAAAATGAGGGGAAAATTGTTATTGATGCATGTTTTTTCTTTACCCATTCTTGTATTTTATAATATAAAGATGATATATGATGATAAAAAATAAAGAGACATTTGATAATTGTAAGGAATGGACAATATGATGACAAAATATTTTTATTTAAATATAATACTTCTTATCTTTAATGTTATACACAAGGGGCTAAGAGCGAGTTTTCTGTTCTTACCTATCGATTCAAAGTTTTTTGAGTGCTGGAGATACTTGATGCATTCAAAGCTTTTTCGTGAATATTAAATATCTAAGTGTTCACTGTACACACGATTTTAAGTGATTTTACGCTTTCCAAAAGATTTTAGGATAACAAATACCATCCCCGTCTAACAACTTGGATTCATGTTTCAGCTCTCTACTGCTTGCATACTGAATGCTTTTGAGAGACCCCAGTATTGCTTCGACTTCTCTATAATATAAGCACCAATTTCTAAAAATACAAGGACATTTAGATTGTAGCTCAGAGACATTAAGCTGTAGCTCTTAACTTTGCATATTATTGGTTTAACCTTTCGAAAGCGACTTGATGTCTAATCTAAACAGAACTTAAATAGCACTTTGAAGCACATTTTCGTCTTCTAAAAACTAAGATAAATTAGATAATACAATAAATTGCATGCTAACCAGCTATTAGTGTAATTTTTGTCTGTTTTAACCGATATCTAGCTATTTATTTTTATACAGTGGTTTTTATTTGCTTTCTCATAAATCTAGGATTAGAAAGCACCGTGAGAATAGGATTAGAAATTATTGTGAATATGTAAGAGAGAAAGTATTGTGATGTCGTGAACACTTGATTTTGAGATTTTTATGTATTAACACGTTTTGAGTTCCTCTGAGTCCAAAAAAGTGGTTTCTAAAAATTTCTATATGGCTTCTGTTGTAATCAGCCGTTTACAGTATAAGATATAAAGCCGATGTTTTTATCTCTTTATTTCAATAAACTATATATTTTATTATCTTAAAATTTAAAAAGCCAGCTTTCATAATTCACAGAAATACAAATGTGAACTTGTTCTAGAGAAAAGTTGCACTTTCTTTATTTAGTAGCAGTTTAATTATGCTTGGACATATTCAAATTAGGACGAGAGATAAAGCTACACTAAGAAGATAGAAAAATAGGATAATTACAACCAAAACATTGTTATGATAATGGTTGCTGCAGAATGGGGACTTCCAGAAACAAAAGGTTCAGAGATTTTTTTCTTTTAGCGTTGATTTATTGTTATTGAAAGTTTTAGAATTTGCAATATATATCACTTATTATTATATTACTTTTCATCACGTACAATTAATACAGTCCTGGCGCAATGAGCTCAAACGGGCTGTAGAATCTCGTAATTTCCTGTACAATGATTCATATTAACATTATATGAAAAGTGAAATTGCTCATGTTCTTCAGTTCAGTTACCTCTGCCGGAGTTGTGAAATATGAAAGTTAAACAGAAGGGCTCACGTCCCGTGGTCTTTATCAAGTCCCTATTGTTCATGGACAGACGAGAGAGCATGCTCATTCAACCATGTATATAAATATATATATATTATATTCAGTATGCAAGAGTCGGTATGGTGGACGGCTGTTCCGTGCTAGGCATACCAGATAAGAACTTTATGTCTATGTGTCGATATAATAAATAGACTTTCCTTCTTTAATATTCTTAAAATGTGGTGCTTGAGGTCTTTAAACTCTGCTGCCTCTTCGGCATTTCTAAATTCACAGAACAGAATCCAACAACCTTTTTCCAGAGAAGATGAGCATTAGCATAAGAGCCGAGGAGTGTGAGCCTGGTCGTCATTCCTCCGTAACAAAATCTTTACTGAGTTAATTAGTCCGCGAGCTTCCTTCAACCCTGTATCCTTTACACTTTATACACCGAGCTATTTCTTTATCAATTATTTAAACCATCTGACTCATTTCCTCGTTCCAACTCCGTAAACTCTGTTAAACCAAACTAAACATTATAAAAGCAGTCCTCTACCCGGTAAGCATCATAGCGTTAGAAATAAAAACTGATCACAGTTTTTCTAAAATATAATATAAAATCTCATCAAAATCTCTACCAAATTTCATCAAAATCGGTCTACTTTTACTCAAGTTATCATCACACGTTTCAGACAGAGGTTCGCGGACACACAGAGCGACAGACGCGAGACCAAAAATGTTCCCTGATGTCTGAAACCGATTTCTGTCTTGGAATTTTTTAAATCGGAGACAAATTTTTTTTCGTTCTCAAAAGTGAACACAATGCTTCCGTTACCTTCGGTAAGCTCCGAAGCAATATATAATCTCATTTACGAAAACCTTCTGTGGAGAAAGCATAAAGTAAAACTAGCTCTGTTTGCACCATGATAACTCTTACAAGTATTTACTGAAGATGGTGAAATTGTATCAAAATGTCAGGAATATGGTGCAATTTATTGATATGTTGTTTATCGCTTAGGCTTAGATTTTAATTTCAAAAAAGCTAATAGTCAAATACAGGTTTGGAAAACATCTGTACATGATGGACCACTATTGAATCAAGCAAGACTGATTTAGTTATGGTAGACATCGATTTTATCTTCATAGCACCATTGTTAACCATTTTACAAGGTGCGTGGCTCATCTGAACTGTTCACATCTAAATTGTTCCAGGAAACTTATACCAAGTCAGATCAGCAGTTTAGTTCCTCATGTCTGCCCGAAACAAAATATAAAATATCTTTTGTGGATTCAGGGGACCTTAAAACGAGTAAATCGATCAAAATCACAAAATCAATTCATCGTGTCATCACAATACTTTCTCTCTATATACCTATACTACGAATATAAGAAAGTAAAAAGCAAGCATTACAGTATACAATAGTTAATTAATAAAAAGAAGTAAAGCTTCTAGTAAATATTGTAAAAGGAGATTTTCCTCTACTCACCAAACAAAGGTTGCGTAGCTCTTATATATATTTACTATTTTTAAACAAATGTTTCTACTTCTATCTTCATTGTTACTATAAAAATGCTTATGTAGGTATCAGTTAATTAGGTTTTTTAAAACGCAATCCGAAATGAAAGAGTAATTCTACTACTTTATATGATGCAGGAATGGATTTTACATTGATTAGAAAATGTAGTCTTTCTTGTTAAACCAGTGTGGGTTTTTTCCCAGTTACTATGCCTTTCTTTGGTCAAGAACACTCCTTTATGTAAATTCCTTATCCTATAAACATTTATCTCATTAATTATTTCCATCAGGAATCGTTTTTCTAATTACTACTAAATAAATTCTAAGGAAATACTATATGATATTTAGTCCTCTATATTTAAGTTTTGCCTTTTTAGGGTTTCGTAGATCCTCCTCGAAACCCTTATGCCGAGTGATATGTCTGTCAGTCCGTCGCTCTTTGGTTCACTCAGAGTTGAAATTTAAAACGCTGGCGCAACTTTTTGACCCACCAATAGGAAAAATATACAGACGTTTTTCTGAGAACCAATATATCTTAAAAAAAACTGCTCATCCGATTTTAATGATATTTGGATAGTAGATCATAATTAAATAAATAGTCTCCCAATTAATGTGACACACAGCTTCCACGCGTCTTATTTCGAATACTTTAATACATATTATATGCTTTCACAACCTATTATTGCCAAATTTATTTAATTTTTCCTCCTATTTTTTAAACCTCTCAATATTGCTTTGATTTTTTTATATGAATAATTAAAGTATCAATTTAGCAAAATTTAAAGAGCGGTTGAAATTAATCTGGGGCTATCAGCGGGATACTATCAACAAACCATCCAAATTTCATAAAAATCAGATGCGTACTTTTGAAGATGTATGTGTAAATAAATGTAAATTTGAGCGCATGTGCAAGATAAACAAATGGGCGCAGAAGGTTGAAACTTATTTGCGATCAACTATGGACTAATTATGACTTACTATCCAAAATTTATTAAAATCGGACCAATAGTTTAAGATATGTTGGTTCGCAAAAATTGAACAAATTGAACGACGGACAGACACGGAATCAAAAATGTTCCCTGTTGTCTGAAATGGATTTCGTTCTGCAGAACGATCACATAGCAGAACGATCACACTTTACCTTCGGTAAGCTTGGAAGTAAAAATAGAAGAATATGCTGAAACGGATACTGTCATTGTTTTTTTTTTAAATACTTTTAAGGATCTGTACCCCAGAAATAACAGTTGCTGTTAAGTAAAAGGGTATTGTAATTACAGGATAGATTTATTTGAAGAATTAAATCTCTATGTTTTTATAGCAAAGCTTACATTGTTTATCTTAGTGTAAAAGGGTATTGTAATTACAGGATAGATTTATTTGAAGAATTAAATTTCTATGTTTTTATACCAAAGCTTACATTGTTTATCTTAGTGTAAAAGGGTATTGTAATTACAGGATAGATTTATTTGAAGAATTAAATCTCTATGTTTTTATACCAAAGCTTACATTGTTTATCTTAGTGTGGTCTACTTAAGTTGTCTTGTTAGGTTGATTTATTTTGGCAGTCCAATTATGATCACCCCTTGCTACCCAATCTCACTAACGAAGTTTACTCCCGGATACTTAAACTTTACGTACAGTAGGATTAGAATAATTGGAAGAAAGAAGCGTTTATTATTTGTGGTTAGATAAGAATAGTAGGTGAGACTGTGCGAATTTCCTTATGTAGAAGTGGAAAGGAATCCTTGAGGCGAAGATCTCATCCTTGAATGGTTGAATGGCCACAGCTTCCTACCATCTCTCTCTGCTTAACATCTGATCTTACTCAGTTCCTAGTCACTCTGCGACAAGTTCTTATAATTCATTGTTCTGATACCTCCTCATCACGACTAAAACCTGATAACATAATTTGAAACCCAATTATCTATTTTTTTGGTAAAATAAAAAAAGGCTTGATATATTCCTCTTTTGTTAAATCTTGTTAACCCTAACAGGATGCTTACTTGGAAAAACATTTAATTTAGTTTTTAGATCGTTAATTTAAGAAGCGTGCCTTGTCTCAAATTATTAAATAAAACCAATGATTCTTCTTCCTATAATATGCTTGTTATTTATATATGTACTCATACTTCCACACATGTACTTATCCCCTCTCCCCCCCCCCCCCAAAAAAAAAGAATAAGAATATATAAAAATTATACTAAAAATATGAAGATACATAAAACAATTTATTTTATCGAATTGGAAAATGTAGTCAATTTGAAAACGAATCTTACAATATATATGTTGTTTTCTCAGAACAAATCAAGTTCCTGTTATGAAAATAGATATAAAAGCAGAGGGTTGGAACCCTCTTTACCCTCGGTTCGGTTTTTATACATTTAATTATTATGCCCAATAATCTAGAAAACTTAAAACAACCAACAAATCTCAACACTAGACCCAGTAATTATGTACTCGTGTACTGTTGTAGTTGAATATGAGTTGTATGGGACAGATTTATATTTTCTTATATACGTAGTATAACCTGCAAATTATAAACTACTAGGTATATATATATATATATATATATATATATATATATATATATATATATATATATATATATATATAAAAGAGTTCGTAGTACCGATTTTTTACATTTTAGATAGCTTCTTTCCTGTAAACCAACTATCTTAGTATGACTTAATAAATTGATAATACATCTATTAAATACCTTGGAAAATTTTACAAAAACGTAATGTTTTAAAAAATAATAACATTTTTCTGATGAATTATTAATTTATGATTATTATATGCAAATAAAATTTATTATTGATATATAAATTCGAAATGCATTAGTAATAATTTTTCTATAAAATACTATGCTAGAAGAATAATTCAGTCTAGATTATTTTTACACCATTATTTTAAGTGTTATCAAAATGAAATCACAGTAATAAATATGCATTTTATTGCATAAATGATTGTATAAACAACAGTTTTTATGTGATAGTATTATCTATTCTATGATGTGACGATGACTATAGTCGGCGCATTCTGTTATTCGCAGTAATTAATATCATATAACAATGAAACAAACAAAGACCATTTCTTTATAGAATTACGTATCCTATTTTAAGATTTATAAGTAATTCCCTTGACCAAAAATATTTTTTTTGTCTAAAATATTTATATGCAATAATATTCTTAAAATAATTAAAATTTTATTTTCTTTTCATTCATTATTAGAGAAAACTTCAAAATAAACAGATTGTTTCATTTTGCCATTTTTATGTATAGCTACATGTTTAATGAATATAAAGAATAAGTACCAACACTTATTGAAATGAGATAATTAATAATATAAAAAAACCCTTTGTCCTGTTTTAAGACCTTCCCTTGCAGAAATAACATAGTTATCGATAGAATGGAACAAAAACCGAATAAACCGAATAATTAATGGTCCTTGGCCCTTTCAGTTCACCATAATCGAAAATGTATTTACTGTGTCATTTAATGTTTAATGTAACACAGGAAACGAAGCTCATTCGGTCCAATGCCAGAAATAAAATATCAGTTGGCTTTTCATCGTGGGAATAAATTAGTTGAAAGATGGGATCGTGAGAGAACTGGACGATAAATAGAACGCTATAAATTATGACTTGAGTTCGAACTTTAGCCCTGTAATATTGGTCAATCAAATCGTAACAATGGTTCACTAACGATAACTTTATTTTTAGAGAATGCAGTAATGTACTTAAAACAAGATAAATAAATAACGGAATAATACTTTTAAAAAATGCAACATCTCAATTAAAAAAAAAAAATAAAAAAATAAATAAAGTTATATTGGGGTGAAACTAGCTAGCAGTCACACAAAATAGCTATAAGAAGTATTTTCGTAACTGTCAAGTTTTAAAGGTCAAAATGTAAAAATTATTCCGAAATAAACTATAAATTAGAAATACAACTGCTTTCTCTGAGAATATTTTTAGTAATTTTCTTGTTTAGACATTACTTAAACATTTGTTTAAAGGTAATTAATTTCACCCATCAAATTTTATTCAGCTTGGTTAAGTTTTACTAAACATATTTGAGTTACAATGGGTTCTTTTTTAATTGACATTTTATGTATTTTTACTTAAACATTATGCAATACGTTTTTGTAAGATGAAATGGTATTAAAATTGTATGTTCCATTGAAAAACAAATGAAATATAAAGAAAAATAAAATAGCCCCCGTCTTAAAGCAAGATAAATAGTTATTATTCAATACAACTAATGATTTTTCGAGAAAAAAGTTATTTTCTTCAAGCATATATTTGCAATAAAACAAGAGTATGTAAGTGTAATTTTTAAGGCAAGGCAGTTTATTTTTTATTGAAACGACATCCCTTTCCAAATTATTGCTGGAAGATGAAAGCAAAATGTAGATTTTAGTGTGAAGTTGTGTAATTACAAAATAACGTTTTTAGTGGAATTTTTAATGAAAATACGGTAGTTTGGTTGGTGTCTACTTTCATAAAATTGTCAAATAAATATAAATATCTCTGGAGAAATTTGAAGAAAGTGCTTTAACATCTTAATACTGCGGATATCATGTCTTTCTTGTTTAAAAAAGCCCATTTGAGTTTTATGACAGTAAAAATAACTTGGTGGTTATGTGTATGATGTTATTTTATGATAAATGATAGGAACATCACGGTACATATATTCAAGCACGAAATAGATAAAAATCGATGAGGTAGTTTTGCTGACAGAATAATCATTCTTCAAGTATAAAAATATACTATTTATTAACAACATCCTTATCCAAGGCTATAATTATGATGCTAATTGTGAGAATTCGTTGTAATTTTTTTTTTTTGTAAACTTAATGACTCCAGGAAGTGTTAAAGGATCTGAGGTCATAGGCGAGGCCATAAAAAGATGAGCCCATTAACAAACCAAGATTGCTTTTATTTTATTATCTTTGTAATGTAAATAAAAAATACAAAAATTATTGTGCTCACAGAATTTAATAAATTAGTGATATATTAAGATATTGTTAGAGGGACAAATAAATTACAATTTGAATTGTTATTAATTGAGTTTAAAGTAATGTGACTTTGAATATTAATTTCTCGACAACAACAATAAGTATTATCCTTTTGTGCAAAGGACATTATTCTATTAGGGACTATAAAAATATATTATCTATCTAAAGTATAGCCATATTATATTTTACAAAAGTTAGGCTCACTTGCTGGCATTTAATGAATACAATGTAGCAACAAATTAAAGAATGTAAATGTAAGAGATGTAGTAAATTATTCTTATTGAAGCGAGCGTAGCGAGCTTCCTACATTCAACGAAATATGCTCCGTGTCTGTCTGTCTGTCTGTCTGTCTGTCTGTCTGTCTGTCTGTCTGTCTGTCAGTAACGTTCACGCGTGTGACGATAACTTGATTAAAAGTTGACCGATTTAGTTGAAATTTAGTATACATGATCCTCTTACTAATACTCAGGCTAAGTTCGTTGGACAGCGTGATCCGTCCAAGAGTTCGCGGGCAACGCTCGCGTAAACGAGAGGTACAAAAATTAAATTGGAATTTCAGGACGGGAAAAGATCCTATCATCATCTATTCGATGAGACGAACATTTTTTACTAAAACCAACAGCGACACCGCTTTGACTTAATAAAGATCGCTAAAACTATTAAAGCGGACCTAAACGTTTATAATAGAGAAAACAACCTTTTTACCGATATCTTACGTTCTAACGTAACGATTTTAATAAAACTTCATTGAAGCGAGCGTAAGCGAGCTTCTTACATTCAACGAAATATGCATCTTGTCTGTCTGTCTGTCTGTCTGTCTGTCTGTCTGTCTGTCTGTCTGTGTGTAACGTTTACGTGTCCGACGATAACTTGAGTAAAAGTTGACCGATTTAGTTTAAATTTGGTATACATCTTTCTTTTACTAATACTCAGGCTAAGTTCGTTGGACAGCGTGATCCGTCCAAGAGTTCGCGCGCAATGCTCGCGTAAACGTGAGCTTCAAATTTAAAATTGGAATTTCAGGACGGGAAAAAATTCTATCATCACCTATTCGATGAGACGAACATTTTTTTTAAATAACATTTTTTAGTAAAACCAACAACGACACTGCTATGGATTAATAAAGATCACTAAAACTATTAAAGCGGACCTAAACGTTTAAAATAGAGAAAACAACGTTTTTACCGATATCTCACGTTCTAACGCAACGTTTTTAATAAAACTTCATTAACATCGTCTAAAGTACAATTGAAACAAGTATGTAAAATTTCAACTTGATACAAGCAGTAGTATTTGAGTAATGAAGTGATACATTTATAATATTAGTTTAAAAGCTATTACGGGTGGTTTGTGTGTAGGTTTGTTTAGGAAGTAAAGCTTTGTACCGAGTGCCCCCACTATAACCCCTCACTACCCTCTTCCTCTTATCTTCAACTATTACTACGTTCACACATCGTTTTGGAAACGGTTTTGAAAACGATCCGCTAGTTCAAAACGCTGTACGAACGGAGATCGACGGATCGTATCGGTTTAGATCCGATCCACCAAAAATACGTGATCGGAACGGGGGATCGAATTCAAAACGCTCGTGTGAACAGGTCGTGGAGGGGATCGAGGTTTCAGGTTATTTTACACTTTTCCACTTTTTAAGTTCTTTGTTTTCGTGAGCTTCCGTTTCTTTTTTTTTAACTGCAAAAACGTTTTTAAACAAAAGTTAAAACTATAAAGAACCTGTAAAAACTTTTAATAACTTGTAAATAAAATGTAAAAATTCGCGGACATATTGGGTAACAAGAAAGAAGGTTTTACTCGTGACGTCACCGTTACGAGATTTCGAAAACAAATATTTCGATCACCTGTATTTTTTGTTGTAAGAACGCGTATCGTTTTGAAAACGAATTGGATCCGAAACGCTTTCAAAACGATGTGTGAACGTAGTATATGACATTATTCAATTCATCATGATTAACAAATTTCAATATTCAGTATTTTATTGCAATACGCTCGCTTCAATGATAGAGCCACGCGATGCCTAGTATACACCATCTAATGCACAATTAAAACAGGTATGCAAAATTTCAACTTGATACAAGCAAAATTCTTTGCGTAGTGACGAGATACATTTATAATAATTGTTTAAAAGCTACCGCGGACGGTGAAGATTGTTATAGTCGTATAGGCTATAGGTTTGTTTAGGAAGTAAAGCTTTGTACCGAGTATCCCCACTCTACTCCACACTACCCTCTTCCACTTATCTTCAACTATGACATTCATCATGATTAATAAATTTCAATATTCAGTATTTCATTGCAATACGCTCGCTTCAATGATAGAGCCACGCGATGCCTAGTTTACATAGTTACAATAATTATTAAGATTGTAAAAATAGATTCAATTTAAAAAAAAATAGCTGAACTGCTTGTAAATTTTGGTCTAATGTCTAATACATATAATGCTGTACAATCAGTGGCGTAGCTAGGGTATTGGGGGCCTCCCCGCAAAAACTTTTTGGGGGCCCCTCGCCAATAAAATTGATGACCAAAAAAAAACCAAAAAACCTCTTCCGTTTAGATCTGGGGGCCCCTCGTCGTTGATTTAGGGGCTCCCTGGCACTGGGGGCTCCCCCGCAATGCGGGCCCGCGATGGCCCATAGTTACACCACTGTGTACAATCATGTAAAAGTAACTTAGTAAAAGGGTAATACTGATATTATAGTCAATGGATCAGTTAAAAAGTGTGATGTTAGTAAAGAAATCTGCAAACATAAAAATATGAAACCATTTCGTGATCATCTAAAGTAACTCCGTGGCCTATGTCTGCGAAAAGGTCTATAATATAGAACTATATATGTATATAGATTACACGGGGTTAGTGTTTCACTCAATGAGCTGTATAAATCTTACAATTGACACGCGCAACCGGATAGACGCCACTTCACATAAGCAGCTCTCCCCCCCCCCCCCCCACACTAACATGGCGATGGTGGGTGAACACGAGCGTAAGGTCCAGAGTCGAGAATCAAACCCGGATCTCCTGCGTAAGAAAAGCATTTGCAATGAGCCACCGAGAACCCTAGTGATGAATATAAGAACTAAAAATCACACTTTCATATCATAAATCATATAAGTCAGTAAGGCAAATTAAATTATTAATTATTATTAAAAATTAAAATTAGAAAATCACTTATTATTTATATTCTTTTAGCTTCATCTATTACTTATGATTTATTTATTATATTTATCTGATTTATTTACTTTTCTTTACCGTCCAAACGTAATAATGGTTCAGCAGAGTTGAATAGTAATACAAATAATAATTTTATTTCGTATTGTGTAAGCTCGATATGGTGTCATATTTAGGTCTATATAGTGTTTCTCATAAATTCCAATTTAAAGTCTTACATGGTAGAAAAATGTAATATAGGTTTTTAAAAGAGGGGATAAAGTAGTATCTTAGTCGTAACATCAAAAAATTATATTATTTAATCTTGCGTAAAACAGCATTGTTACAGTAAATAAAAAAAATGTTTTGTGTTGAACAATGGAAACTGGAATCTGGAGGAGGCTTTGCTTGGCACGTTACAACTAAGCGTTGACAAACATGTACCTCTTCATTCAAAATCTTTAGCCAACCGCTTTCTAATATTTACTCCAGACTATCTTCTCTACAAACTATCTCATGAAATTTCCTAAATCTTTTAAATCTCATTATTTATTATTCACACCGATAAAGTATAATCTTCTCAAGAGAAAGAACTCCATATATAAATCAAAAGTGAGTTCGATAAAGATTATTGCAATTTAACGCCCTGACTATTTTACGAAACAATATTTGATTTGAAAAAAAAAAAATATTGAAAATTAAAGTGAGGCAAGGCCGTAGCTTACGACCGACATGGACAGCTGAGTCGGATGATTCCAAGGGGTGACAATGGGACGGTGTTTCATAGACTCTCCTTCACTGTAGCAATGACAATAAATATCTATACTCTAAGCGCACGTAGACCCATTATTGGGTGTGATTTCAAACATTATTATGCATGAAGTTGTTCTTTTCAAAACAAATGAACTAATAGAATAAAAACTCCAGAAAATAGGGGAAAAAAAGGATTCTTTCAGATAAATAGAAGTTAAATTAAACGGAAAATCGAATTTCGGTAAATACCTTTAAGGAATAATGTATACTAATTTATCAATACAGTATAAAAAGTTAAACAGAATAAAAAGAAATAAATAAAGACAATGCTTTCTAGTGGTAATCCTAAATTCCCAAAAGATACGTTGTTTAATGCTCTGTGTTGCTTTCTCGCAATCTACAACTTGCAAATTTAACAAAAAGATATAAAAATGTATACTGTAATCAGTGTTTTAGAATTATATAACACACTAGCTGGTACCCCTGCCACCTTACGGGTCAGCCTACATCTTGCTACATCTTGTAGTTTCAGATGTTCCCAGGCGCTCTTATGTTCATACCTCGTTTCTAAGTGCATCGTGTCTTAATAAACCAACCCCCATCATTTTTATACCTTCCACATTTTAAAGATTATATTCATTCGAGTCAATTTTGTGTAAATTGTACTTAGAATATCCTAACCTAACTAATATCTTCTTTTCAACATTCCAGTTGTAGGATATAAGTATTCTTTCAATAGCTCCTATTTCTAGAAGTCTCTTTTTCTGCCCCCACTCCGTTTTACCCCTTAGAATTCAATATCGAAAAATTAATTTTTTTATGTTCTAACATGATGTTTACGATCATCAGTTGATGAGTAGAGAATTTTCTAAAATGTAGACATCCAATTAAGAATTGCCGGGCTGGGATTTATCGAGCTCTATACTCTGCTATGAATTTTCTCATTAGACAAAAAATTATGGGATGGTATCCACTCCAAAGAATATAAAATGTAAGGATGGGTAAAAATAAATGTTTATGTCGAGAGAATAAACTTATTTTTAAATTTCAAAGTTCTAGTCCAAATAGTTTGGAATGTATAGTAACCATGAACATTTCATGCTTATTGCCACCATCTTGAATCAAAATGCGGCAAATCAATATATCCTTTCATTTAATACTTGTCAGTCACCCTTGTAATTAGGTCACTACAAAATTAAATAAAAATAAAAAGTAAGTTATTGTCTAAGGTGGTGTTTCTTCAAACACAATGGTAAGATTTGCCGATAACATTGACGGAGTTATGTCCGACTGCTTTTTCTTTCTCATTGATCTATGATATTGTGAGAAGTTTTAGAATCAAAGAATCCATTCATCTGTATTAACATAAAGAAGAGTTAAAGGTCTCTTCATTGAATTAGCTAGTTTTACATTTTAGTTGTTAGCAGCCATATAATAGGTCTTATTCTAGATCTAAGTTCTTCCACAACGATCTGCCTTTTCTTATAATTAAATATTTTTATAGCTACAGTAAAAATAAACTTAATACAGGTAAAATATTTATTTAAAATGTACTATGTGATTAATTTTCTTTTGCAGTAAGTATATAATTAAAAGTATATCTTGTTTGCTAGAAACATTAAGTAGCAATATAGAAAACTCTTTCTCTTGGGAAAGCTCCTATCCTCCCAACTCTTAGATCCCAAGCATAGACTCATGATAATTTGATGGTCAGCATCTTTAAAAAAATCATTGATCAAAATTCCATTTCTCCTCAAATTATTAATTCTAATCACAAGTTAAACTAAAATTGTTGTACTAACTTATGAGATAAGGTAAATAGTCAATATAAACGATTAAAAAAGTCCATCAAAGCCGTTAGGTATCTTATAATATTACGTTTTGATTAAAATTCCCTGCAACATCTACGAGTCAAGTGGGTAGTTTACAGAATTATTTATTCTGAAAACTTATTTGATTTTACAAATGTTTTCGTTTATTTATTTTAAAAATACGAAGCATACCTTCAGTATTAACTACTACAATGAATAAAAATAGTAAAGGAAAGTGTGATTTTCAAAATATCCCAATTTGTTACAAAAAAATGTTTATTGTTTGTAAAGGTCTATTCCTTTTTTACACGCTTTTATTTAACTTGTTTTATATTTGTTTGTTTGTCTCTAAATCTTGTAATTTAAATTTGACCCACTTCCCAACTACTTATGAAGATGAATATTACGTATTTCAGTACATTGTGCATAGATTATAATATTTGATCTGTTTCAAAAAATCCGTTTGAAAAAATTTGAATTCAAAAGACAGATGTCTTGGAATTTTTGAAATCGGAGATATAAAAAAAATTGTTCTTCTGAACGGTCACACAGCTTCCGGTACCTTCGGTAAGCTTGGAAACAAAATTAAATTATTCTTGTAAATATGTATTTATAATTATCAAATGTATGAAGTATTTTCCTCCCCATTCTGAGGGTTTTATTCCTTTCAGCGAACTCTTGCCTGGTCTGTTTAACATTTAGTCGACAGTTTATGGTTGTGATCTCACTTAGCCATTTCTCTAATCTGCTTAGCCATCTACCTAAATCTGCTAGATATATAGTTGAATATTACAGTTGTTTCATTAGTTGCTCTATATGAAGCGAAGATCTTATGTCATTGTACCGGACAATGTTTCCTGGCCAGTTATAACCTAGTCATTTATCACTTTCTTCGACATTTCCTTCTTGTACAATCTCCTCTTTTATAACTTTTAGTTTAGAAGCTACGAAAAATATATTTTTTTCTTTGAGAGCATATTTCACATAAATAATATAAATAATACAGTATAACACTTTTTTTCTACTTTTCACGGATTTACAAAGCAACCAAGCATATCTCCCTCCGCTGCGCTGAAATAAACTATGACTGTAGTGTACATCAAGATTTAATTATCCCCTCATTATTCTTAGTCTCCCTTTTCTTACTAACATCCTGCTCTTCCATCCAATTTTATTTTTCCATAATTTCTTACATTTATTATTTTTCAACGGATTCATTCATTCCTTTAAAAAAAAACACATAGAAAACCTGTATACAATTGCTGAGATACGTGTAATTAAAATAAAACTTATTAAATAAAACCAATGATTCTTCTTCCTATAATATGCTTGTTATTTATATATGTACTCATACTTCCACACATGTACTTATCCCCTCTCCCCCCCCCCCCCAAAAAAAAAGAATAAGAATATATAAAAATTATACTAAAAATATGAAGATACATAAAACAATTTATTTTATCGAATTGGAAAATGTAGTCAATTTGAAAACGAATCTTACAATATATATGTTGTTTTCTCAGAACAAATCAAGTTCCTGTTATGAAAATAGATATAAAAGCAGAGGGTTGGAACCCTCTTTACCCTCGGTTCGGTTTTTATACATTTAATTATTATGCCCAATAATCTAGAAAACTTAAAACAACCAACAAATCTCAACACTAGACCCAGTAATTATGTACTCGTGTACTGTTGTAGTTGAATATGAGTTGTATGGGACAGATTTATATTTTCTTATATACGTAGTATAACCTGCAAATTATAAACTACTAGGTATATATATATATATATATATATATATATATATATATATATATATATATATATATATATATATATATATAAAAGAGTTCGTAGTACCGATTTTTTACATTTTAGATAGCTTCTTTCCTGTAAACCAACTATCTTAGTATGACTTAATAAATTGATAATACATCTATTAAATACCTTGGAAAATTTTACAAAAACGTAATGTTTTAAAAAATAATAACATTTTTCTGATGAATTATTAATTTATGATTATTATATGCAAATAAAATTTATTATTGATATATAAATTCGAAATGCATTAGTAATAATTTTTCTATAAAATACTATGCTAGAAGAATAATTCAGTCTAGATTATTTTTACACCATTATTTTAAGTGTTATCAAAATGAAATCACAGTAATAAATATGCATTTTATTGCATAAATGATTGTATAAACAACAGTTTTTATGTGATAGTATTATCTATTCTATGATGTGACGATGACTATAGTCGGCGCATTCTGTTATTCGCAGTAATTAATATCATATAACAATGAAACAAACAAAGACCATTTCTTTATAGAATTACGTATCCTATTTTAAGATTTATAAGTAATTCCCTTGACCAAAAATATTTTTTTTGTCTAAAATATTTATATGCAATAATATTCTTAAAATAATTAAAATTTTATTTTCTTTTCATTCATTATTAGAGAAAACTTCAAAATAAACAGATTGTTTCATTTTGCCATTTTTATGTATAGCTACATGTTTAATGAATATAAAGAATAAGTACCAACACTTATTGAAATGAGATAATTAATAATATAAAAAAACCCTTTGTCCTGTTTTAAGACCTTCCCTTGCAGAAATAACATAGTTATCGATAGAATGGAACAAAAACCGAATAAACCGAATAATTAATGGTCCTTGGCCCTTTCAGTTCACCATAATCGAAAATGTATTTACTGTGTCATTTAATGTTTAATGTAACACAGGAAACGAAGCTCATTCGGTCCAATGCCAGAAATAAAATATCAGTTGGCTTTTCATCGTGGGAATAAATTAGTTGAAAGATGGGATCGTGAGAGAACTGGACGATAAATAGAACGCTATAAATTATGACTTGAGTTCGAACTTTAGCCCTGTAATATTGGTCAATCAAATCGTAACAATGGTTCACTAACGATAACTTTATTTTTAGAGAATGCAGTAATGTACTTAAAACAAGATAAATAAATAACGGAATAATACTTTTAAAAAATGCAACATCTCAATTAAAAAAAAAAAATAAAAAAATAAATAAAGTTATATTGGGGTGAAACTAGCTAGCAGTCACACAAAATAGCTATAAGAAGTATTTTCGTAACTGTCAAGTTTTAAAGGTCAAAATGTAAAAATTATTCCGAAATAAACTATAAATTAGAAATACAACTGCTTTCTCTGAGAATATTTTTAGTAATTTTCTTGTTTAGACATTACTTAAACATTTGTTTAAAGGTAATTAATTTCACCCATCAAATTTTATTCAGCTTGGTTAAGTTTTACTAAACATATTTGAGTTACAATGGGTTCTTTTTTAATTGACATTTTATGTATTTTTACTTAAACATTATGCAATACGTTTTTGTAAGATGAAATGGTATTAAAATTGTATGTTCCATTGAAAAACAAATGAAATATAAAGAAAAATAAAATAGCCCCCGTCTTAAAGCAAGATAAATAGTTATTATTCAATACAACTAATGATTTTTCGAGAAAAAAGTTATTTTCTTCAAGCATATATTTGCAATAAAACAAGAGTATGTAAGTGTAATTTTTAAGGCAAGGCAGTTTATTTTTTATTGAAACGACATCCCTTTCCAAATTATTGCTGGAAGATGAAAGCAAAATGTAGATTTTAGTGTGAAGTTGTGTAATTACAAAATAACGTTTTTAGTGGAATTTTTAATGAAAATACGGTAGTTTGGTTGGTGTCTACTTTCATAAAATTGTCAAATAAATATAAATATCTCTGGAGAAATTTGAAGAAAGTGCTTTAACATCTTAATACTGCGGATATCATGTCTTTCTTGTTTAAAAAAGCCCATTTGAGTTTTATGACAGTAAAAATAACTTGGTGGTTATGTGTATGATGTTATTTTATGATAAATGATAGGAACATCACGGTACATATATTCAAGCACGAAATAGATAAAAATCGATGAGGTAGTTTTGCTGACAGAATAATCATTCTTCAAGTATAAAAATATACTATTTATTAACAACATCCTTATCCAAGGCTATAATTATGATGCTAATTGTGAGAATTCGTTGTAATTTTTTTTTTTTGTAAACTTAATGACTCCAGGAAGTGTTAAAGGATCTGAGGTCATAGGCGAGGCCATAAAAAGATGAGCCCATTAACAAACCAAGATTGCTTTTATTTTATTATCTTTGTAATGTAAATAAAAAATACAAAAATTATTGTGCTCACAGAATTTAATAAATTAGTGATATATTAAGATATTGTTAGAGGGACAAATAAATTACAATTTGAATTGTTATTAATTGAGTTTAAAGTAATGTGACTTTGAATATTAATTTCTCGACAACAACAATAAGTATTATCCTTTTGTGCAAAGGACATTATTCTATTAGGGACTATAAAAATATATTATCTATCTAAAGTATAGCCATATTATATTTTACAAAAGTTAGGCTCACTTGCTGGCATTTAATGAATACAATGTAGCAACAAATTAAAGAATGTAAATGTAAGAGATGTAGTAAATTATTCTTATTGAAGCGAGCGTAGCGAGCTTCCTACATTCAACGAAATATGCTCCGTGTCTGTCTGTCTGTCTGTCTGTCTGTCTGTCTGTCTGTCTGTCTGTCTGTCAGTAACGTTCACGCGTGTGACGATAACTTGATTAAAAGTTGACCGATTTAGTTGAAATTTAGTATACATGATCCTCTTACTAATACTCAGGCTAAGTTCGTTGGACAGCGTGATCCGTCCAAGAGTTCGCGGGCAACGCTCGCGTAAACGAGAGGTACAAAAATTAAATTGGAATTTCAGGACGGGAAAAGATCCTATCATCATCTATTCGATGAGACGAACATTTTTTACTAAAACCAACAGCGACACCGCTTTGACTTAATAAAGATCGCTAAAACTATTAAAGCGGACCTAAACGTTTATAATAGAGAAAACAACCTTTTTACCGATATCTTACGTTCTAACGTAACGATTTTAATAAAACTTCATTGAAGCGAGCGTAAGCGAGCTTCTTACATTCAACGAAATATGCATCTTGTCTGTCTGTCTGTCTGTCTGTCTGTCTGTCTGTCTGTCTGTCTGTGTGTAACGTTTACGTGTCCGACGATAACTTGAGTAAAAGTTGACCGATTTAGTTTAAATTTGGTATACATCTTTCTTTTACTAATACTCAGGCTAAGTTCGTTGGACAGCGTGATCCGTCCAAGAGTTCGCGCGCAATGCTCGCGTAAACGTGAGCTTCAAATTTAAAATTGGAATTTCAGGACGGGAAAAAATTCTATCATCACCTATTCGATGAGACGAACATTTTTTTTAAATAACATTTTTTAGTAAAACCAACAACGACACTGCTATGGATTAATAAAGATCACTAAAACTATTAAAGCGGACCTAAACGTTTAAAATAGAGAAAACAACGTTTTTACCGATATCTCACGTTCTAACGCAACGTTTTTAATAAAACTTCATTAACATCGTCTAAAGTACAATTGAAACAAGTATGTAAAATTTCAACTTGATACAAGCAGTAGTATTTGAGTAATGAAGTGATACATTTATAATATTAGTTTAAAAGCTATTACGGGTGGTTTGTGTGTAGGTTTGTTTAGGAAGTAAAGCTTTGTACCGAGTGCCCCCACTATAACCCCTCACTACCCTCTTCCTCTTATCTTCAACTATTACTACGTTCACACATCGTTTTGGAAACGGTTTTGAAAACGATCCGCTAGTTCAAAACGCTGTACGAACGGAGATCGACGGATCGTATCGGTTTAGATCCGATCCACCAAAAATACGTGATCGGAACGGGGGATCGAATTCAAAACGCTCGTGTGAACAGGTCGTGGAGGGGATCGAGGTTTCAGGTTATTTTACACTTTTCCACTTTTTAAGTTCTTTGTTTTCGTGAGCTTCCGTTTCTTTTTTTTTAACTGCAAAAACGTTTTTAAACAAAAGTTAAAACTATAAAGAACCTGTAAAAACTTTTAATAACTTGTAAATAAAATGTAAAAATTCGCGGACATATTGGGTAACAAGAAAGAAGGTTTTACTCGTGACGTCACCGTTACGAGATTTCGAAAACAAATATTTCGATCACCTGTATTTTTTGTTGTAAGAACGCGTATCGTTTTGAAAACGAATTGGATCCGAAACGCTTTCAAAACGATGTGTGAACGTAGTATATGACATTATTCAATTCATCATGATTAACAAATTTCAATATTCAGTATTTTATTGCAATACGCTCGCTTCAATGATAGAGCCACGCGATGCCTAGTATACACCATCTAATGCACAATTAAAACAGGTATGCAAAATTTCAACTTGATACAAGCAAAATTCTTTGCGTAGTGACGAGATACATTTATAATAATTGTTTAAAAGCTACCGCGGACGGTGAAGATTGTTATAGTCGTATAGGCTATAGGTTTGTTTAGGAAGTAAAGCTTTGTACCGAGTATCCCCACTCTACTCCACACTACCCTCTTCCACTTATCTTCAACTATGACATTCATCATGATTAATAAATTTCAATATTCAGTATTTCATTGCAATACGCTCGCTTCAATGATAGAGCCACGCGATGCCTAGTTTACATAGTTACAATAATTATTAAGATTGTAAAAATAGATTCAATTTAAAAAAAAATAGCTGAACTGCTTGTAAATTTTGGTCTAATGTCTAATACATATAATGCTGTACAATCAGTGGCGTAGCTAGGGTATTGGGGGCCTCCCCGCAAAAACTTTTTGGGGGCCCCTCGCCAATAAAATTGATGACCAAAAAAAAAACAAAAAACCTCTTCCGTTTAGATCTGGGGGCCCCTCGTCGTTGATTTAGGGGCTCCCTGGCACTGGGGGCTCCCCCGCAATGCGGGCCCGCGATGGCCCATAGTTACACCACTGTGTACAATCATGTAAAAGTAACTTAGTAAAAGGGTAATACTGATATTATAGTCAATGGATCAGTTAAAAAGTGTGATGTTAGTAAAGAAATCTGCAAACATAAAAATATGAAACCATTTCGTGATCATCTAAAGTAACTCCGTGGCCTATGTCTGCGAAAAGGTCTATAATATAGAACTATATATGTATATAGATTACACGGGGTTAGTGTTTCACTCAATGAGCTGTATAAATCTTACAATTGACACGCGCAACCGGATAGACGCCACTTCACATAAGCAGCTCTCCCCCCCCCCCCCCCACACTAACATGGCGATGGTGGGTGAACACGAGCGTAAGGTCCAGAGTCGAGAATCAAACCCGGATCTCCTGCGTAAGAAAAGCATTTGCAATGAGCCACCGAGAACCCTAGTGATGAATATAAGAACTAAAAATCACACTTTCATATCATAAATCATATAAGTCAGTAAGGCAAATTAAATTATTAATTATTATTAAAAATTAAAATTAGAAAATCACTTATTATTTATATTCTTTTAGCTTCATCTATTACTTATGATTTATTTATTATATTTATCTGATTTATTTACTTTTCTTTACCGTCCAAACGTAATAATGGTTCAGCAGAGTTGAATAGTAATACAAATAATAATTTTATTTCGTATTGTGTAAGCTCGATATGGTGTCATATTTAGGTCTATATAGTGTTTCTCATAAATTCCAATTTAAAGTCTTACATGGTAGAAAAATGTAATATAGGTTTTTAAAAGAGGGGATAAAGTAGTATCTTAGTCGTAACATCAAAAAATTATATTATTTAATCTTGCGTAAAACAGCATTGTTACAGTAAATAAAAAAAATGTTTTGTGTTGAACAATGGAAACTGGAATCTGGAGGAGGCTTTGCTTGGCACGTTACAACTAAGCGTTGACAAACATGTACCTCTTCATTCAAAATCTTTAGCCAACCGCTTTCTAATATTTACTCCAGACTATCTTCTCTACAAACTATCTCATGAAATTTCCTAAATCTTTTAAATCTCATTATTTATTATTCACACCGATAAAGTATAATCTTCTCAAGAGAAAGAACTCCATATATAAATCAAAAGTGAGTTCGATAAAGATTATTGCAATTTAACGCCCTGACTATTTTACGAAACAATATTTGATTTGAAAAAAAAAAAATATTGAAAATTAAAGTGAGGCAAGGCCGTAGCTTACGACCGACATGGACAGCTGAGTCGGATGATTCCAAGGGGTGACAATGGGACGGTGTTTCATAGACTCTCCTTCACTGTAGCAATGACAATAAATATCTATACTCTAAGCGCACGTAGACCCATTATTGGGTGTGATTTCAAACATTATTATGCATGAAGTTGTTCTTTTCAAAACAAATGAACTAATAGAATAAAAACTCCAGAAAATAGGGGAAAAAAAGGATTCTTTCAGATAAATAGAAGTTAAATTAAACGGAAAATCGAATTTCGGTAAATACCTTTAAGGAATAATGTATACTAATTTATCAATACAGTATAAAAAGTTAAACAGAATAAAAAGAAATAAATAAAGACAATGCTTTCTAGTGGTAATCCTAAATTCCCAAAAGATACGTTGTTTAATGCTCTGTGTTGCTTTCTCGCAATCTACAACTTGCAAATTTAACAAAAAGATATAAAAATGTATACTGTAATCAGTGTTTTAGAATTATATAACACACTAGCTGGTACCCCTGCCACCTTACGGGTCAGCCTACATCTTGCTACATCTTGTAGTTTCAGATGTTACCCAGGCGCTCTTATGTTCATACCTCGTTTCTAAGTGCATCGTGTCTTAATAAACCAACCCCCATCATTTTATACCTTCCACATTTTAAAGATTATATTCATTCGAGTCAATTTTGTGTAAATTGTACTTAGAATATCCTAACCTAACTAATATCTTCTTTTCAACATTCCAGTTGTAGGATATAAGTATTCTTTCAATAGCTCCTATTTCTAGAAGTCTCTTTTTCTGCCCCCACTCCGTTTTACCCCTTAGAATTCAATATCGAAAAATTAATTTTTTTATGTTCTAACATGATGTTTACGATCATCAGTTGATGAGTAGAGAATTTTCTAAAATGTAGACATCCAATTAAGAATTGCCGGGCTGGGATTTATCGAGCTCTATACTCTGCTATGAATTTTCTCATTAGACAAAAAATTATGGGATGGTATCCACTCCAAAGAATATAAAATGTAAGGATGGGTAAAAATAAATGTTTATGTCGAGAGAATAAACTTATTTTTAAATTTCAAAGTTCTAGTCCAAATAGTTTGGAATGTATAGTAACCATGAACATTTCATGCTTATTGCCACCATCTTGAATCAAAATGCGGCAAATCAATATATCCTTTCATTTAATACTTGTCAGTCACCCTTGTAATTAGGTCACTACAAAATTAAATAAAAATAAAAAGTAAGTTATTGTCTAAGGTGGTGTTTCTTCAAACACAATGGTAAGATTTGCCGATAACATTGACGGAGTTATGTCCGACTGCTTTTTCTTTCTCATTGATCTATGATATTGTGAGAAGTTTTAGAATCAAAGAATCCATTCATCTGTATTAACATAAAGAAGAGTTAAAGGTCTCTTCATTGAATTAGCTAGTTTTACATTTTAGTTGTTAGCAGCCATATAATAGGTCTTATTCTAGATCTAAGTTCTTCCACAACGATCTGCCTTTTCTTATAATTAAATATTTTTATAGCTACAGTAAAAATAAACTTAATACAGGTAAAATATTTATTTAAAATGTACTATGTGATTAATTTTCTTTTGCAGTAAGTATATAATTAAAAGTATATCTTGTTTGCTAGAAACATTAAGTAGCAATATAGAAAACTCTTTCTCTTGGGAAAGCTCCTATCCTCCCAACTCTTAGATCCCAAGCATAGACTCATGATAATTTGATGGTCAGCATCTTTAAAAAAATCATTGATCAAAATTCCATTTCTCCTCAAATTATTAATTCTAATCACAAGTTAAACTAAAATTGTTGTACTAACTTATGAGATAAGGTAAATAGTCAATATAAACGATTAAAAAAGTCCATCAAAGCCGTTAGGTATCTTATAATATTACGTTTTGATTAAAATTCCCTGCAACATCTACGAGTCAAGTGGGTAGTTTACAGAATTATTTATTCTGAAAACTTATTTGATTTTACAAATGTTTTCGTTTATTTATTTTAAAAATACGAAGCATACCTTCAGTATTAACTACTACAATGAATAAAAATAGTAAAGGAAAGTGTGATTTTCAAAATATCCCAATTTGTTACAAAAAAATGTTTATTGTTTGTAAAGGTCTATTCCTTTTTTACACGCTTTTATTTAACTTGTTTTATATTTGTTTGTTTGTCTCTAAATCTTGTAATTTAAATTTGACCCACTTCCCAACTACTTATGAAGATGAATATTACGTATTTCAGTACATTGTGCATAGATTATAATATTTGATCTGTTTCAAAAAATCCGTTTGAAAAAATTTGAATTCAAAAGACAGATGTCTTGGAATTTTTGAAATCGGAGATATAAAAAAAATTGTTCTTCTGAACGGTCACACAGCTTCCGGTACCTTCGGTAAGCTTGGAAACAAAATTAAATTATTCTTGTAAATATGTATTTATAATTATCAAATGTATGAAGTATTTTCCTCCCCATTCTGAGGGTTTTATTCCTTTCAGCGAACTCTTGCCTGGTCTGTTTAACATTTAGTCGACAGTTTATGGTTGTGATCTCACTTAGCCATTTCTCTAATCTGCTTAGCCATCTACCTAAATCTGCTAGATATATAGTTGAATATTACAGTTGTTTCATTAGTTGCTCTATATGAAGCGAAGATCTTATGTCATTGTACCGGACAATGTTTCCTGGCCAGTTATAACCTAGTCATTTATCACTTTCTTCGACATTTCCTTCTTGTACAATCTCCTCTTTTATAACTTTTAGTTTAGAAGCTACGAAAAATATATTTTTTTCTTTGAGAGCATATTTCACATAAATAATATAAATAATACAGTATAACACTTTTTTTCTACTTTTCACGGATTTACAAAGCAACCAAGCATATCTCCCTCCGCTGCGCTGAAATAAACTATGACTGTAGTGTACATCAAGATTTAATTATCCCCTCATTATTCTTAGTCTCCCTTTTCTTACTAACATCCTGCTCTTCCATCCAATTTTATTTTTCCATAATTTCTTACATTTATTATTTTTCAACGGATTCATTCATTCCTTTAAAAAAAAACACATAGAAAACCTGTATACAATTGCTGAGATACGTGTAATTACACATTGCGAATCATAGCTTTGTTTTAAAAAAGAAAAATATTTTCAAAAACTCTGTATAAAATAATGAGACACGTAATAACTATACTCTGCTACAGATTTTCTCATTAAACAAAAAATTATGGGATGGTATCCACGCCAAAGAATATAAAATGTAAGGATGGGTACTATTGCAACTATACTTAGTAAATAAATAGATTAGAATATAACGAGTTTACAAACTTTAACCTCTACAATTATACAAAAAAAATTCTAACGATGATATTTTTTAATACTGTATTAAATAAAAATGATTATCCGATGGAATATAAAATAATAAAAATAATTTATAAAATTCATTTTTGCAATAACATTAATTGTACAGTAAAATAAACAAATCAGTTCCACTGCTAAGCTTTCAACAAGTAAATTTTCTCCTGAGAATTATGTCATCCTCGAAATTTGTATTTCTCTTTTCTGTTCTCTTGGTATATCAAAACCAGTATTCCATATTTATATAATAATAAAAATCCTCATAATGTATTGTTTTTAATCCCACGATAAACAATATTTAGGTGTTACGCGATATTTGGCACGAGATTTAGTAATAACCTTTATCTTTGTAATGAGCCGCTAACCACAGTGCCATATGAATAAGAGATGATGTACGGGTTGAAAGATGGTAGACGAAGGTTCTGTAACCTCTATCCCTGTTGGACGTTTCGACAGATATCCATTCAGGACGATCGTGATATGAGAGAAGGATGAGAGAGCGTCATGAAGGTAGTGCGCTGGACAGAGCACAATATGTTTCTTTCCCTACCTGACAGAACCTGAGGACACATCAGATAACAAAGGACCTCATCCAACCATCGTTCTCATCTTCCTCTTGCCAAACAGCTCCCCCACATCCACAAGGACCTCTTCTTCACACAACTCTTTCATCTCTCCATCGGTTTTCACCAATTAAGACCTTATCGTCTGTCACACTTGGGATTCCTATCGACCTCCATCTGATAAATATCCATATACATTACAATATATTTTATTCTCTCCTAATTAAAAAATGAATCACGTCAAAGGATTTTGTATAAACGACACAATAAAATATATTTATCAAGGATATTGAACTATCTCCTTTAAGAATCAATCTTTTTTTAATTTTACCATCAATATAATTTTAATAATATAGCAAGTAAAACTGAATACAGAAAAAGTGTTTAACCAGAGTAGAAGGGGGTAATGAAGGAAATTTCACACATATTTTTTTTTCTTTTGTTAAGAATTGCAAGTGCTGTTTAATTACCTAAGGTTGCATAAAAAGTGAATAACTGAATTGCTAACAGATTGTTTGGGGGGGATTTAATAATGAAGTTTCTTTTTGCGGAAATGTGAATAAATAAAAATCGTTGCAAGAGAATGTTTCAGATGCATCTGGAACCAGTGGCTACTTAACGGTAGTGGGAATCTCTCGAGCCTACGGCCTAACAGCCGCTTCACGCTTAGTTATTTCCTTGTTATTAAATAGACGCCTTTGGGCACACTCCATTGCCTCCACCCAGACAAAAACAATTCCAATAAGAAAAAAAAAGATTTAAAGCCAGATGAAGGGGAGTGGAAAATACCAGAAGCAGTCGACTGCAATGTCACTTTTACCTGACTTTCTAAACTAATCTATCAAGTATAGAACCCCTGGATCTTACCTATGTAATAACTCAGAAACAGGCAGTTTAAAAAAACTCATTTCTAAAAAAGATTAAATTCACATTGCAAGACTCTCAGTCGAATGTTTGCAGAGAAGAACACTTGCATATATTTACTTAAATCATAAAGAAAGTATTAATAAAAAACAAAAAATACACTGCCAATTAGTGTGGCACATAGCTTCCTCGCATCCTATCTTGTACTTTATTGTTATATTAACATTAAATTTTTATTACTTTATTGTTATATTTTAGTGTGTAAGAACAATTAACATTTTTTAGCGATCTTTAACACTTCATAGGGGTGTCGCTGTAGGTTTTACTAAAAAATTGTATTTGAAAAAAATGTTCGTCTCATTGAATAGAAAAGGTTTGATTTTTTTCCCGACCGAAAATTCCAATTTTAAATTTGAAGTTCACGTTTACGCGAGCGTTGTGCGTGAACGCTTGAAGGGATAACGTTGTCCAATGAACTCGACCTGAGCATTGGTAAAATAAACATGTCTACCAAATTTCATCAAAATCGGGCAACATTTACTCAAGTTATCGTCGCACGTTTCACGATTCGCGGACACACAGACCGACAGACAGACAGACAGACAGACACGGAACCAAAAATGTTCCCTGATGTCTGAAACGGATTTCTTCTTGGAATTTTTAAAATCGGAGGCATAAAACTTTTTTGTTCTCAAAAGTGAACACAATGCTTCCGTTACCTACCTTCGGTAAGCTCGAAAGCAATAACAAAGATAGATAATGGGTCTGTGACTCTTATTTTACAGCTATAGATAGTTGGGATTTTTAATATTAATTTTAGAAGGAAACAGTATTTTTTAGCGCAAACGGAAAATTTTTTCGATTTGTAACAAATTTTTGCTGCCTCAGCAAATTGGGGGAAATGAAGTCACAAATTTATGATTGTCCAGGCAGCACAACTGCATTTAAGGACGGATTTTTTAACTCTCTAGCTTGAAAGCTGTGGGAGTTATGAGTAACAAAGACAGGCAGACAAACAGACACACACAGACATCCAGCAAAAAACAACTCAAATCGTCTTAAAAACACCCAAAACGGATAATTCCGTTAAAATCTTGGATTCAGTTTTTTGGGGTGAAAACAATACTTTTCCTATATATATATATACCTTCGGAGAAGGAGAGGAAAAGTAAAAAGTGTAATCGCTATATATAATTCAATAGAAAGACGCCGCAGCGTCGTATTTATTACATTAGGTATTTATTACATTAGGACCTTTTTCAATTATAAAATACTGGCTGAATTCCGTACTTCGCTACGGAATGTGTCATCATGAAATATAAACTTTCTTTCTATACGAGAATTTCCATAATCCGATTCTGTAACTCGTCACCCCCTAGATCTAATATAATTTGTGAAAATAACTCATTAGTGATAAAAGACAATTATAAATGTAATACATCTTAAAGAAAACCCCCTATTTCAGAAGATCAGCTTGGGGTCAATTCCCCTTCTTTTCTTTACTTTGCCCTATTTTCCCGTAAGGGGGAAGGTCCCTTTTTAGCAGACCAATATTATTTTAGAAATTGTCATACTGAATGCAATGATTTTATTTAACGTTTCATAGAAGTAGCGATCATTATTTTAGTGAGAGGCCTTGGTTTAAAATATATATATATGGCCATCATATTGAATCAAAATAGCCCATTGGAAAACCCTTTCACAGAAGTTGTTTATGCCATAAAAGAAAGCTAACTTCTAAATTCCAAGGTTTAAGTGCAATTGGTTCTAGAAATATGTTGAATTTTGCATATAATTGGCCACCTCTTGAGTCAAGATGGAGGCTCGTTAAAATAATAATTAATGATTCCTTTTGTCTCATCAATTTTTGCTTCAGAACTTACCAAAGTAACGGAAGCATTGTGATAATTCTGTAGAACAATTTCTTTTGTCTCCTAATTTAAAAGTTCCTGGGCAAAATTTGTTTTTTTAGATATCAAGGAACATTTTTAGTCTTATGTCTGTCTGTCAGTTTCTCATTCAACAATTTTGCGAACCACCATATCTTAAAAAGTTACTCGTCTGATTTTAATGAAATTTGAATGGTACGTCTTAATTTGCCCACAGTTCAACCATAATAATTTCAGCTCTCTTAGCAAATTTACCCCATTGGGAATCAAAACACATAGGGAAATCTATGCTGCACAATTGGCCGACTATTTTTTTAATGTCATATTAAACATTGTACATTCCGTAGTATGACATGATACGAGTAAATTTGTTCAAAATAAAAGCACTCACACTCAAGATCTAAGTCCTCGGGGCAAAGAAGAACTGTGAAATGGACACATACCTAGAACAGAAATAAAACATTTGATTTAATAAATAATGAGCCAAATTCAAGAATAAGCCATAAAACAAATAAATACAGAAAAACATAGGAGACCAATTTTTTATTTTATTTTATAAATTAATTATCTGTAGTTATGCAACAAGAACTTCTTTTTTAAGAGGATCCTTTAGACTTTAGAACACCCTATATTTGCTCTTGCATTTACAAAAAATACTTTGGTTACAAAATTAAAAATAGAAAAAAGAAATTTTGTTATGCTGCGATGTAGGAACATAATACAGCTTTTAGTGCATCTTCGTTTTTATTTTATTCATAATATAATAAATTATTAAATGAGATAGATTATTAATGCATATCATTTAAAATAGTCCATCAATTAATCAAAACACTATTTCTAAGCCTGTCAATATTATTTTGTTTTTTGCTACCGAGCTTATTCGATGGTAACGGAGGCATTGTGATCTTTCAGAAAAACTCGAGTGTGAGTCGGTCCAACGGTCAGTCATTCAACAATTTTGAGAACCATCATATCATAAAAACTATCGCCCGATTTTAATGAAATTTGGATGGCAGGTTGTAAATAGTCTATTGCTAGTCTCATATTAATATCAAAGTTATGTGCTTATTAGGTTCTCTTCCACATGCGTAGGTATAAACTTTAAAAATTAAATAAAGAAAAGGGTAGAAAGCAAAACATCCAAAGAATTCGGGATAGGGATAGGACACGAGGAAGCTATATGCCATACCAATTGGCAGACTGTTTTTCAATTATTATTAATATTAAACGGTACAAAATAAAAGTAATTGAAAAAAATATAATACTAATTGAAGGAATTCAAATGCAAAGGATACATTTAAAATATATATAATATTATATTAAAAATGTATATAAACTAAATAGAGTAAAATCTCAAAGATAATTTATAAAGTCAATTAAAAATGCTATCTAAGCTAGATAATTTTAAGTACTTTTTTAATCTTGACAATAATTATATTTGGATAAAAAAGTCACATTTGAATCGGAGATTCCGTGACAAAAGCATAAGACGTATTTTACACGAATAGATTTTAATTTAGTTATATAACAGTCGATAAGGATCCATGTTTACGACATTTATCTGCAGGCTGACAATAAAAATTATGGAGTTTTTATTTTCGTGTAACTATTCCTTCTTTTAATTTGTAATTTCTCCTTAACGTAATATAATACACCTATTGCGTTATCACAATTATTCGTTATTGATGAATTTATATTCATCTTTAAGGTCATATAAAAAAAAATGGTTATCTGTCGTCTGTGCCGATGTTTATATTTTTGATAACGTATAGATTAAAATAAAATCTGATAAAATAGATTTTTGTACAAGCTTATCTATATTTTCATTTCCAAGATACTTATTTTTTTAATAAAAGTTATAAATATTGAATGTCGCCGCACGTTTTATTGAAAAAAAAAAAAATATTTATTTCCAAAGCTATGATAAAAGAATACATTTTTTTAAAATAAAAATTCAAACAAGATAATAGGGAAAAAACACTAATTGCAGCATTTAAAGGCGTTATAGAAACCTCCTCCTCCTCAAAATAAAGGAATATATTTTTTTGTAAGAAAAAGGAGGTAAAAAATATACGAAATGAGGGTTGGATGCTGGGGCAGGTTTATTGACCGGACCCTGGTGACCTATATAGGAAGAAGACTTTTAGACCGGTTCCAACTCGAGGCTTGCATAATTACCAGCCGAGTTTACTTGAGTAGGCGCTTCGGCACCCGGATACGAAATCTTAATTATTATAGCACAATCTCCATCTTACTTAGAAATCCTAACAGGCCTAGCTAAATCTAGATTATCTAAACTTTAATTTTAAATGAAAAAAAAATAAATGCAACATCACAAATGACCCGGGTTTGGATAACATCAGTTGTATATATGAATGTTACGAACGCTCAATATGAAGTAACATCTTATATTTTAATAACCTGGAATTATCTGTTACCTGTTTTGTTTTTTAACCTAGTTCTAGAAAAATTGAAGTCTTATTAATACGTACACACGTTCGTAAGTGTTAACAAACTAAATCATAGAATCCTCTTATATCATCGTTCTTGTTTTCATAAGACAGAATATGTCTAGTTACTGTGGAGCCTGTGATTGGTCATTGGTCAGCTATGTGTCAACTGATCTAATTAAATTTATTAAAATTAGTAGATAACATTTATTCTGAAAATCTTACTACAAATCCTCATTTCCTAACGGTTTATGATGGCAGAAGTAAGTGGGATTTTAATACTTATAGTTATTACTAAGAAGAGAGAACGAATGTAAGAACAAGGTTGAGGGTTGGAACTATTTTAGTATATTAAATTTGTATGAAAAAATAATTTTATGATGTTCCGTTTATAACCATGGTATTGAATATAATTATCTCTCTCTAAGAAGATCTATAATAAAACTTTAGATGTATAATTGTTCCAAGTTAGTTCGAACTAGGGCAAACCCTGGTCCTGGTCCTCTCCTCTCTCCTATCTCAATGAATAATATCAGAGTAAATAATTACAAAATTATAATTATGTGCCGGAAGCAGAGTAAATTTGGACCTATATTTACATAGAAATGTTGTCATATACTACCATACTTAACGATGTTCCAAAGATATCAGATTTTTCCTAATCCAACGTGATCACGATCCTTAAAAAAGGATCGTGGAACAAGATTTCGTGTTTTCATGGCGATTTGGTCAACAAATAAAACAACGGTTAAGAGAAAAAATAAGCCGATGCTAATGTTTGGTAACTGAGGGCAGGGTGTATCGCTCTTACTCGTGAAGTCTTCAAGCCCCGAGATTTGTACATTTCTCCGAGAAAACTAAATTCTTATATAACAGAAAAAGAAAAAAAAGTCACAGAAAAATGTCACGATTTATATTACGGCATATCAGGTAAATGGTACAAATAAAATAAAGACTCGATATCTTGAATTTTGACAAGTTCAGGTCTTTTACCTAATGTAGAAGGACAGGAGACGACCGACCGACGTGCGTCGGGGATCAGGTCGGCTGCATTTTCACAACCCTACCCCGCTTACAAGACTGTTTGGTTTCGATATACGAGGAATCCTGTTCTCTTCTTCTCTTACATAAACCTATCCTGCAAATATCACCCAGGTGTCTTTAGTAGCTAAATTACATCAATTTTTAATAAAAAAACAAACTAACCAATTACATTGAAACCACTTTGAGATTGCCACTATATTGCTCAAATGTTTGAGCACTCTTTTTTCATTGAAAGATTGCTTATTATTTTTTCATCAGGAACCTCTCAGAAGAGTGGTTAATTCATAATATTAAGAAATTTTGAGTTACAGTCAACTCTATTACTGTTATTATTTATATAAATAATCAAAATTATATTGGACGTAACTTAACAAAAATTGCAATTACGTTATCATTGTTATGATAAAGTAAATGGTAAGTTATAGGTAATAAACTATGCTGTTGATCGAGACAAAGAAAAAAATAAAAATTAAATAAAAAATAGTTACAGATAATATAAGTATTATACATGGAGAGAAAGTATTGTGATGGTGCGAAAATTCGATTTTGATGGATTTACATATTTTGGAGTTCACTAATTCAGAAGAGTGGTTTTTAAAAATGGTCTCCCTCAAGTCTGACGTCTGTGAACATGGGTGGAGCTTAAACCACTAGGCCTATTTCGATGTAATTTGGCATATATCTTCAGAAAAATCATACCCCGAGGCCCGAGGAAGAATCATACCAAAGAAATTTTAGTTAAGTCTATCTAATTAAGTGTCCACGCAACTTTTTATGATTGGAAAACATAAACAAATAATATAGTTATTTTTTACTTGGATAAAATAAAACTGTATTATTTCATTATATATGAACTCCTCCGCCGCCCGTCTAGAGGCAATCGAGCTACACCGGAATATCTAATATATATATTATTTAACTAAGCATATTTAGACAAAACTGACAACTAATCCAAACATAATAAGGACTGAATTGTCGATGTAGCAAAGCGAAAGTTTCTGTTTTTTAATAAAAGAAAAGAGAAACGTCTTTACTCAGGGAATAATGCAAAGAAAAGTCGTTTTAATGGCTCCATGGGAAAACGAAATGAAGCTATTCAACCAACCTATTTAGCATAGAAATAGAGAATAATTAAACTAGCATTTTCTATTAGCATTAGGAAGTAAAATTAATTATTACGCACAAGTGCCTAGTTGAGATGTTAAATGTTTAGGCATATTATATAGTAGAATACTTCCTTCATTTATTTTAATTCTTATATAATACATTTATTAATGAAAATATTATGCATGCATGATAACTAATATTAGACATCGTATAATGATGTCGAAGAGAAAAATATATAGGTATATATGTGTTCATGTGTACGTATGTATGTAAGCATATATTTGCTGAGGTCGTTCAAATTTAAAAACAGAGACACCATTGTTTGCTGTTTTGCGCAACGTTTTGTAGTAGTATGATTAATGAATCAACATTGTGATTTATCACTAGTCCAGGTGTGTAGGTCGTGCAGACTGGACGCGTCAGATACAAAGATAGAAGGTAACATCATGCACGAGTTAGGTGCGAACATCATTCTAAAAAAAAGACTTTACTTTAGGGGGTTTTATTACGTAATATTACCATGCACAATTTTGTCATTTCTTTTTTAAGTGTTAGGGGTCGCTGTAGAAAAATGTTTTTTTTTAAAAAACAACGAAATAATTATTTTAGCAAAATAAAAATATGCATATATCCAAATATTTTCATTAATATCACGCACATACACACATACATGTAATACATATTTATATATACCTGGTCCTTGCCTTTACGATCGCTATTCGTGCAATACTCGTGTCGTAGGAGAACATAAATAATTACTTATCTATAATATAAGTGGCAATGTCCTGATTGACTGACTGACTGACTGACATAGAATCAACGCACAGCAAAATCTGCTTAACCGAGAGACTTGAAATTTTGAGGATATACTCGGTTTATATCATAGGCATCCACTAAGAAAGGATTTTGCGAAATTTTTATTTTTGTACCCAGGGGTGCGGGGTACAAATGTCAAAGTAATGAATACTTTTAATGATGCATATCGTTGAAAAGATCTTTAAAAGTACAGTAATTGTTGTTATGAACAGTTTTGTCATATTTTCATTTAGGAGGGGGTAAAATGGAAAAATGTGTATAACTACATCTTATATAAATGAAGAGTGTCTATGAGTGTCTTTTATCTTATATAAATGAAGAGTGTCTCTGAGTGTACTGCTTACATGAGATTATATAGTTAAAATATTGGTACACAGGAGTACGGGGTACAAATGTCAAAGTAATTGATAGGTACCCTTTATTATGCATATCGTTTAAAGGCTTAAGAAATTAAGAAAAGTAATTGTAATGTACGTTTTTGTCATTATTTTCATTTAGGAGAGGGGTAAAAAGGAAATGTCAACGTAAGTGTGTGTACACGCGCGCGCGAACGGGCGCGTGTGTGTGTGTTCTTTATTCAAATCTACCGTTTTATTCCGATTTCAATGAAAATTTGCACACTTGACCTTCAAAGCAAGGGGAAAAGGGTCACTGACTTTTTTCATTTTCGAAATTTTGATTTTGGTACACAGGGGTACGGGGTACAAATGTCAAAGTAATGAAAACCCTTCACAATGCATACCGTTGAAAAGCTCTTTAAGAGTGCTTTACAATTATTGTTATGTACATTTAGGGGGGTAAAATGGAAAAATATATCTATATGTATGTATAAAAAACTAATAATTGTTGTGTCTGTACATTTATCCGATTGGGCTAAAATTTTGTATTTATGTATTCATTTATTTATTTTATTTTATTTTTTTTATTATTATTATTTTTTTTAAAATACCTTTATTGAATAAAACATATTAATACATAAATAATATTTTAGTACATCAATTTATCTATTTTATTGATTTTACATTTTAGCTCTACATAAGGTTATCTCTCCACTATAGAGAACATGGAGGCCCGAGCTGTGGAGAGAGAATATGGGGTATTTTCACTGAATGAGTAGTCCTGACAACGAATTTTGAGTTTAGAAAATTTTATATCTGTCTGTCTGTGCGTCAATCACGTCCAAATGGCTGAATAGATTTTGGAGGTTCTTGGGTACAATGTTAAGCTTAATTCTGCGGGTGATAAAGGATATAAAACGATTTGGTAGCTTTATATGGAGCTGAGAACGGGGCTTCTAAATAGATTTCAAAATTCTTATTTCATTTTTCATAACAAAATGTATTTAACCAAAATTGCAGAAGAAACTACTGACCATATTTTATGTTTTGTGGAAATTTCTGTAGGAAGAACTGTTAAAGAAATTATTTTTCAATCACTGTCAAAAAATATTTAGATTTATTTTTAGATATTAAGGCAATAATTAATAAATCACGCCTTACCGTGCCTAAACCTTTACTAACTTAATCATGACCACTTCCTTAAAATTCTAAATAAAATCTACGAGTGTATACGTACTATAATAATTTCTAAATTATATTGATAACTGCCAATAGAGATTTTCTAAAATTTTATTCCTAAGGGACAGAGTAAGAAAAGAAGGGGAATTGAGCCTAGACCGATCTCCTAAAGTTAGGAAGTTAATACTTGAGAAAGAGCTCATATTTTGGATGTAAGTATGTATATTAATAAAAGATAATTCCAATTTCAACCAAGGGATGTATATTGACACGGGGAGGGTGGGGGGGGGGGGTACAGAAGGAAAATACCACTGCTTCTCCTTTTTAAAAATTTAGTCGGAATGAATTACTAATTTGGGATATTAGCAAATTATCTTATCAAAGGGAAGGGGGTATAGAAATAAGGGGGAGGGATAGAATCTAGATATTCTCGCTTTGTAAAATAATTAAAATGTTTCTTGATGGTAGTTTATAAATCCATTAAATTGAAAATAAAACACCCCGTAGCGAAGCACGGGTATTCAGCTAGTTTTAATATGACGCATATAAAGAAAACCCATTTTGATTGATGATTATGTAACTAAATAAAATAAAAACTTATTAAAGTGCCTTAATAATAAGCAGCTGATTGCGAACTTCAGTGAAAGTTAAGCATTCCATGTTCGATGATCATATCGGAGAGTGGCAATTTCGCCTGGGATGGTACAGCCTGTTGCTTTGCTTGCGTAGAGTGGCATCAGTAGTTCCTTCTATATGTACGGTTCAGTATACAGTACAAAAAATTTTCAGCATTACCGAAAGAAGCATTTACATACCCCTCCAATTTTCACATTCCGTAAGATCTCCTTTCTTGGGAACTAACAAGTATTCTTTCTATCCAGTCAGCGAGGAAGATTTTTCCCATTTTTCTTTGAAAAGAGGATGAAGCAGGTTAGCTGAGATATCAGGATCAGCTTCGACCAAGTCAGCAGATATCCTATCAACTCCAGGCCATTTGGGGCTCTTTATCTTAAGATTGCATCCTTTACTTCTCTCGCCGATTCTTTATAGTAGGCGGGTTCCAACTCCAGACATACGCTGCACACTGGGATGCTCACTGGTAGCTTCATCTTCGTAGTCGAGTCCTACAATGAACACTTTTTAAAAGTATTCAAAAACTGTTCTTGCTATTGAATTAGCAAGTGACCTGTTTTGACCTTTAGTGATTCAGCCTGTCTCTTATCATTCTCATAGAAAACTCGTAGATCACCACAAGCAACTGCTTCTTTCCCCTTTTTATGCAAAAGAGTGGGTCCATCTCCTTTCATCCACTCTGCATAGTATTTATTTCTTGCTCGTTCACCTCAGCCCTGGTCCTTGCACTGACGATCGCTATTTTAGCTTTCCATCTTTCATCTAAAACTTTCCTTGATGATTCTGCAAATCAGTGCTTTTTATGTTCAGCCTCTCACTAGCATATTATTTTTTCCTGGATCTATAAAATGGTCCTTAATTCCCAGCCATATATCCTCAACTTTAGCTGAGGAAATATTATGTATTTGTTCTATTGATGGAAGCCTTGTGCGCATCTTGATCATTTAGTCGTTTGGAGTTTAGGATCTTAACTAATTGATCTTATTTGCTCTTTACCTTACAAAGTCGGAGGTGTATTTCTGCAATTAGCAAAATGCATATAATTTTATGAAAATCCCATCAAATATCAATTTACCAAATATTATTGTAAAATTTAACAAACCAATTTTATGCGAATGGTCTTTCTAATTATTTTAGATTATTTATGATTTTTTTATTTATTTCACTTAGACTTCTAGAGTGAAAGTTCTAATTCATAAATTATTATCTCTAAAACTAGTACTTTTTTAATAATGCAATATTTCCAATCTAACCTTTAGGATATTATTTGGACGTAAAAATTGTTTTCTTTATGCCCTATATTTTTCCTTTTTTAAATGGAACTCTTTTGACCATCATTTTTATTCTTATAATCATTTTTATTCTTTTTATTTTTGTAATTATAAATAATGAACAAACAATACCAGACAAAGACAAAGTCGATCTTAGGGATTCTTTGTTTATATTGAGGTTATTTTTTGTTTTGCACAGACCTTTTTCTCCTTGCATAGGTATAATTGTGCAACAGAATCAAGATTTACATGATGCTCGACAAATAAAAGTAAAAGTTTAGACAATCGGCTGTCCAGGTTCATTACAATTGCTCGTTAAAGGTTGCTTCTTAGATGCCTATCTCTAGAAGACAACCCCTCCTGGTAATAGACTCTTAAGAAAAAATACAACAACAAGATTCAAGGGCGCGGCCATTAAGTACGATATGAGAAGATAATTTGATCGGATGCTTTACAGGTCCTAATCTGATGGAATTTTGCTATAAGAACAAAGCTCAAAAGGTACTTAGGTTAACAACTCGTGTCGCCGCTCGTTAGGGAAGTAAGGTGCTAGCAAGACATGCATGACCCCCACCGCATATATTTAACTTCACGACGATGAAACAGCACAGCCCCTGGGAAAATAAACGGTACTTGCAGAATAAAAAGGATTATGCAGTTGCCTTTACATTTCCGCATCAAGCAAGAATGGGAAATTTTAAAGAACGACACGTTATCGTTAGATTTTACTTCACACAACAATTTGAATGTAAAAAGGCAGTATTACATACGCATTCATGCGAAAACCGGCGTTTCAATAACGATATACAATAAGCAGTGACGGTTGTATCACTATTACAACCAGAAAACCTTCTCTATAAACTATTTTTCTCTTCTTTAAGTCAGACTATTGTCAAACGAGACATGGATTTGATAAAAATGAGTTCACGTCTTGTATCCATTGTACAATGTATAAAAGAGTCGCAGAGAATCATTCGTATAATTACATCATATCGTTAGAAGCTAAAACTGGGAAGGCCTCGTAAGAGGACTAAGAGGTACAGCGGTGCATGACGCTGGCTGCTAGCAGGAGCGTAAGCTTGGCTCTTTATGTGAGGATAAGGTCCGAAAGCGTGTACATTGGATTACCGGACTTTCTCTTCGTTTCACGAGCACCAGTTCCAGTATCTTCCTCCGCCATTTGCAAATATATACATTTACTTTCAACTACAGAAACTTTTCCAGGACTAATAAGTTTCTCTGATCAAAATGGAACTTAGAAATTTAAGAATTTAAACCAAATTAAGACCATAGATATAGTGAATTTTACTATTTCTACCAAAATTGTGAACTATCTATTTTTTTGATTATTTGTTAAGAATTGGGTTTAAGTTCTTGATCAATAGTATAAATCAGAATTTAATGTTGTTTCATTAGTTATGATAATCGCCTTAAGGTAATATTTGCACGCAATGATCACAAATAAATTCACTTAAGAACATCAGCAATATATATATATATATATATATATATATATATATATATATATATATATATATATATATATATATATATATATATATATATATATATATATATATATATATATATATATATATATATATATATATATATATATATATAATCTTGCTACATGATAATATATTATATGCTATATAATCTCAGTATTAAAATAAATACTGGAAACTCCTAATTTCAATAGATCATTTGATTATTCTTTTATTTTCAAATTCTCTATAACTATTATCTTATGCTTACAAAAACGTCACATTCACTGAAGAATATTTTAGTACAGTTTTAACAATACACACTACTTTACAAAGTATTTATTACATCAAGCATTTAGATAAGAATTTTCATTACTTAGATAATAATTGTACATTTATAAATAATAAAAAATCTCATAAATCGATATGATAACCGATTATTTATTATTATTTTTGATTTGATTTATTATTCATACTCCTAATGTCAATAGAATAGCTGGTATTGCTAATAAGATTTAGATTTATTTTATAATGATAATATTAATTTTTTCAAAAAGAAAAAAAACACAGGAGCACTTTTGTGAAAGCCTTAATAACATTTGAAAAAGAAAATTATACTCGTTATTAATGAATTAAACAGGAGTATTACGACCCCAGAGGAGCTCTACGCTTTGGAGGAAAGCCAAAAAAAGAGACTGGGACACTTCCCGTTCCCTGCGAAGGAGTTAAACTTTCACCTCTACTCTGGAGCCTGTGTCCCAACTCGCCCACTGCCCACAGCTTTCTCTTCAACAAAACCATCCTTCGGATAATTCCCGATAGTGCACTAAGTCCGAGGCACTGATTCCAAGAAAAGGAAGTACGACCCGAGTCGATGATACAACCCACGTACGACCTACATACCTACACACTTTATTTATGTGTAAACTCTCGTTGTCATTGTTCCAAGATGAAAAGAGCAACAAGTCGATTTATTTGTGGGGTGTTTTCATTTCGACACAACACAAACGCTTCTTTGCATCGATTCATGCTATCTCAAATCAAATTGCTCCGAACACTATAAAACAAGCTTAGTAAATTATAGGAGAAAGAAAAATAATATATATTATTTAATGGTTTTTAATTAATTAATGGGAGATTTCTTAAAGCCTCTAAGAGGAAATAAAGGACCTTCCTCGATTTTAGATGTTTACTCCAAGATACGCTTTCATTTTCATTACGACTGACTTTTATGTTATAAATCAAATATATTTTCTCCATTTACCCTGTAATATTTAAAAATACATTGAACAACGTCATAATTTAATAAAGTTTCTTTAAAGTGGTCACAAACAACAAAAGTGATTCTTAGGCCTTCAATGTAATAATTAAATTATGAACGGCAATTTTAGGAGAAAATTAAAAAATAAAAAAAATGATCGTTACCCTAACAAGAAGGTAACGAACCATCTCACGTTTTCAAAAATCCCCATCGAAGATAGCTGAATTTAATATATAGAATATTTAGATGTTTTTACTATATTATATTATGCAGTATGAGCCGTTAAGGCCCGTTGGCTTCATATTTAGAAAAAAAAGTAAAATTAAGTAAATTTATTTAGATATGGATTCAGATAAGTTTTTATACCTATTTGACGACCAACAAATCAAAACAAACATTTATTTTTATTGGAATAACTGTGGTTGCCTTAGTTTAGCAATAACAAATCGTTTCGAGGTGAGTCGTCACCGTCAGGACACTACTCGATTATATAAATGATGTAGACCTGCCTTATCAATGAATAATATATTTTATTCTACAGTCAAAGCTCAGCGGGTGGTGTTATACACATTGTTGAGAACAAAGATAATAGAATTATAAGATACGCTTTTCTATGCAACTAATGTGATCATAGATATGATTAAATACATTTTCCGGAGATTAGGTTGGAAACATAAAACATAAAATATCATTTTACATAAACATAATATTTCGTCTCTGATAATTAGAATTTGATTTTCAACCAGAACTAGATTAGAAATGTACACCAAACTACTAATAACTCGAATTCGTGATTAAAATACAAGTAATAAATAAATAACGAACAAGCATCGACACATCGATTATAGATTGTACAATATTTTTGTAAATTGGATTGCTTATGTTTTCAGTCAGCACATTAAGAGAGCTAAACTCAATATATTTCCATAGAAATGGACAATTGATGGTATAGGGTAATTTCAAACAAACCTATTACAACAAAATTGTTGTTGAGGTTACCCTGATTGAGGTACTTGCCAAGGGTATTTTCGTTATCAGAGCAAGTGAATTCCGATATGTTTTGCTTTATATGTCTGACCATTGGCAGTAATAGGAAAGATGCTATAACTAATTATTTTATAAAGAAAAGCTCTTTTATAAAATAATAAAATAATATTTATTTTTTTATTTTAAATTAATAATTATTATAAATATATTTTCTCAGTCCAAAAATACCTTATTTGGTCGAAAGTAAAATGGTTTTGCAAACCTTTATACATATACAATACATGTATTGTAAATGACCCGGTTAGAAGAGAAGTAAATAGAAGAAGAAAAAATACAATCGCAAAAATGAATCCACATAATAGGATGAATAAGAGCAAAGTTACTTGAATAATTAGGAAATAAGCTAAAAATATACATTACTCTAGTTAGCAGCGTGCCTCTTTCAATCCTTCTTTTCAGCTACCTTCTTTACAACAACCATCCCAGAAAGAAGTAACTTATAGTGAATTAGGTAAGTTAAATATAGCTTAATCCTACATTCTATATTTGATCCATTCGTTTCTGCTTCCGAACTTACTGAAGGTAACGGAAGATATGTGACCGATCACAAGAACAACATTGTTTTTATATCTCCGATTTCAAAAACTCAACCCGCAATATTGATAAAATTTGGAGGGTAAGTCATAATAATTAGCCCATAAGTCATAATAATTGGTCTCATATAAGTTTCAATCTTCTGCGCCCATTTGTTTCTCTTCCATAAGCGCACAAGTATATACATTTATTTACACCTATATCTTCAAAAGTACTTATTTGATTTTTAAGATTTCGGATAGTTTGTCGAAAGAGGATTAATTTCAACCGCCTGCTCACGTTGCTAAAATGACACTTTCATTCGAGTAAAAAAAAAAAAAAAAAAAATTTTGACAGATTAAAAATCATCTGCCAATTAGTGTGGCACTAGCTTCCTCGCGTAATTTATTAATGTTATATGCTTTTACAACCCATTATGTCTGATTTATTTAAGATTGCCTCCTTTCTTAAATCTGCTAAAATTATTTTGATTTTGTACATGAATAAAAGTATCAGTTTAGGAATTATTACAATAATCGCTTCATGGGACCATCTTTGGGCTATATTCGTCAAACCAGCATCCGAATTTCTTAAAAAATCAGATGAGTTAAAGAGATAGGTGTAAATAAAAAAAACTTTTTGTGCATAAGGAAAAGAAACCAATGGGCGCAAAATGTTGAAATTACATGGAACTAACAATGGACTAATTATGACCTTTCACCTAATTTCATTACTTGGACTACTAGTTTTAAAGATATGTTGGCTCGCGAAAATTGAACAACAGACAGACAGACACGGGACCAAAGATGTTCCCTGATTTCTGAAACAAAACAATAAAAAAAGACAAAAAAATGTTCGTTCTTCAGATAGATCATATAGCTTCCGTTACCTTTAAAAAAACATAGGAAAAGAGGGCAAACCAATTAAATAAATTAGATAATAATGGGCTGTAAAAGCATTAAAGCAATAAAGTACGTGATGGATGCGCAAGGAAGCTATGTACCACACCAGAGAGACTGACACATATAAACTGTTTTATTTTCTCTTTCTAAGACGATAATAAGCAATAATTTTAACAATACTGACTTACGCTAAATTAACATTACATTGAAATGTTCAATCTATCTTCATAACACTAGTTTTAATTAAGTAAACAAAATTTTAAACATACATGCATGTATTTAAAATTTACATACATAGTACAAACACGAACTTATTTATTTTGTGTTTCAACAGTTTTTTTAACTACTTTGTTTTATTAAGTCAAGGCGAGGAACATAATGAACACATTCCAGCGTGTATTAGACGGTTCTCATTAAAGCCAAAGAAGCTTTTCAAATAGTTCTTTCGTAGTTAGTAAGGTGAGTTCTGGTGGCTTTATAAATTATTATTGTATACTAGGATTGAATAAGGCTAAATAATGGCTTTAGCTAAGCCAGAGCTATAGTAGAAACATATAAGATTTCATCTTTAATTGTTGGACGAGAGAAGGTGGGGACTGCAAGGCCGAATCACAGAGAACTTTCACTAAGAATCCCTCCATTGCCATTGTAAGCTTAAGAAAAATCCTACATAACTGTAAATAAACCAGCTTTATTCAGTAGAAATAGTTAAAGTAATATCATTTACTGTTTTATTCAGTCTCTAATCAATTCTTAACTTTTCATCAAGTATAACAAAGAAAACTGGATTTTCAAACATTTTCTTGTAGGGATTCAAGATAATTACTGCATTAACTCACTTACTAGAAAGTAGCCCACAGATAGCCCCATTTAATTACAACCGCCTGCGCCCATTAAATGTTGCCACATTGATACTTTCATTCGAGTAAAAAAACAAAACAAATTTTGACAGATCAAAAATAGTCTGCCAATTAGTATTACTTCCTCACGTAATTTAATAATGTTATGCTTTTACAACCCAATATAAACTGATTTATTTAAGTTTTTTCACATTTTTTAAATTTGTCAAAATTGATTTGTTTTTTAACTTGACAAGTAATAATTTAAAGTATTATAAATTCATATTTTATAATCGAAAATAAAACAGCTTTTATGTTCATGAACTTATTTTTTTTATTTTATTTTTTTTTAACTAAATTATTTTTAAAATAGTCTGCCAATTAATGCGACATAGCTTCCTCGCATCATCTCACGTATTTTATTTATATTATGTTTTTACAACCCAGTATAGTCTTTTACTTTCCCAAATAAAGAGAAAGTATTGTAATGGCGCGAAAATTCGATTTTGATGGATTTACAAGTTTTGAGGTCCCCTGAGTCCAAAAAAGTGTTTTTTAAAAATGGTCTGTCTGTGCAGACACCTGGAGCCTTATTAATAAATAAGGATGATCCGCAATTTGAGATAAAATGTAACCTTGTAAAATTGACCTTAACTTTAACATTGGTAAATAACAATCAACATAATTTCGCTTAATCCCAAGTGTGCATTCCACCTTCGGCTAACCCCACATTTCACTCTAACTGTAATATTTTTACTTGAGAATGTTCAACAAACTTCCTAGTTAGCCATCAGATGTACAATGTACAATGTACATAGCATTGTTAGAAAATTAAGCCAGCATGTCATTTTATAGAGTCAAAATACTTCTTACTCTTACGCAAATATTTAAAATAATAATTATAAACTCTAAAACAATAATGATAAGAATATTTTAATTTGTACAGTATTTACACCAACGTATCTTTTCCTTTGTTATCTTAGGATTTACCATCCCCTGATTAAAAAATATGAAATAAAAACATAAATAAAAAGAAGTTAACTGTGTGCCCAAGAGTTCCTGTGGTAAAGGGTTGTAATGTTAATTGAAAGAGAACTCGCCGAAATGTGAGATCCGGGAAAGAGAACTCATTACAATAATGTTTATATTTTCGAAAGCAAATATTGATCTTAAATTAGAAGCAATCAAGGTCGACAATAGTAAACACTGGAGATCGTTGCTATTTATTGTTAGATTGACAAAGTTAAAAAATCGGTCCTCTCAAACATTTTTTTTTTTTTTTTTTTTATTGTGATAGTCCCCTTATGTTGTGAATCATTGTACGTCATTAGCTCGGAAACTAGATTTTCAAAAGAAAAAAAAATTATACGGCTTTATTTGTATTTCAAGTGGAAAAATGTAAATTAAATAAGATAGCAAATAAAGATAAATCAGAAAGTAGATCGCAATTAACAGTATATGCTACGAATTCTTTCTTCAGCAGGTATTCATAATAATTAATAATATTTGAAAATTATTTACACTTAAGAAAAATACTTCCGCTTACAATTGAGCATTTTGATGCTAGGTAAAAAAAAATAAAACAGAGGATAAAGTTAATTCACCAATCAGTTATCAAATTTCTAAATCTTTCAATACAATGACAAGCTGAAACGTAAACTTGATGTTTAAGCAATCATTCTTTTGGCTAAATAGTTGTGTCACTGATGACTACTAGTTATTGCAATCGAATATCGTAAACAACACTTTTTTAATTTTGTAAAAAAATAACGTGATCGTTTGTTAAAGGCGATGTCTGCCTGTTTAGGTTCAGTAACACGTATCAGATATCTGTTTATAAACATTGAAGCGACACGAGGCGGCCTTGAAAAACAGGTAGTGAGGAGGAAGAAAAGAATACAAGGGTTGACATCTAAATGGGTACAAGTGGGCTCAACAAAACGACCTGGCCGGACCACATTCTATATGCACCAACTTATATGGACCTATAATAAATTTAAACGGACTGGTTTTAATTTCATAAAGTTGCATCTATCTGTCAGTACCAAAAGCATTTTAACCATTAGTACCACTGTCATTTCCATTTCAGTTCATATGGATTAGAGATTTAATCCGAACTCAACACAAAGTTTTTTTCCTCTTCTTCTTTAATCGATTGGCTTGTTATTATAAATAGGCTATTATAAATAGCCTTCTTCTTGATTCCTAATTAGGGCTTTAGTCACAACGCAATATGCTCTTTTTTTAGTGAAGCTTGCAAAACTAGAGATATAAAATATCTCCATCTTCTGGTTACTAATATTCTAAAAATTCCTTTTTGTCTATTCAGCCAAGAATGTTGACTTCAGTTACTTTCGTGAATAGATATATTTGTTAAACCCTTGTAGTAATAACGAAAAGGTACTTATAACGGTGGCATTCATTAACTTAATTTATATTAATAATTAAGAAACATTATTAATATTTCTTGCTTATTATTAATAATAAGCAAGAATTATTTATAGTGTTTATTATCTAACCCATGGTGAAAATTCCTTATTTAAATGTATGTACTTTCTTTCACCTCCTCATCTAGAGCACTTTCATATTTCTTTTGAGAAGTGACCCCGCTGAAAATTGATTATATAATTGTGTAATTTTAAAGGCGTGAGAAGTCGGGAAGAATTATTTTTACCATACATTTTAATAAATGTTAATAACACTACTTAAATCTATACACATGTTGAAAACTTATTTGGCAGTATTTTAAATTTTTTAAATCCGCCCGACAATTTAGCGCTTACATGCTACCTCGTATTTGAATGATGGAAACAAAACCCCACTTAGTTAGCTTGAAAATTATAAACAAACTATTAACTGAACAAATGTAAGTGAGTTCTTCATTTCTGTGACTTGGGATTACAAAAGTTTGTGTGTTTGTCTAAATGCCCCCATATTCGGTCAAAATGTTTGCGCAAAAATTTTGACCGAGTATAGAGCTGTTTGATGTTGTGTCAAACATTATGTTTGACGTGTATGACCTAAATTTTCCCGACATCAGGTTTACGGAAACATCATGTTTGAGAAAAATGTTTGATCGTGTATGGGGGCCTTAACACACACACACAATTGAGTGAACATCTCAGCATTTGTGCTTCTGTATAGTTTTTGGAAATTTTACACTTAATATTTTCAAGAGGGTGGCCAATATGTCGGACTACTAAAAAAAAGTTTATACAGCATGACATGTTAGACATCGTTTAATAAGAGAAAGAAGATGGACTATTAATACAACATTTTTAATTTTTTGGGGCCATTTTGAAAACAAATTTGCCCAAGTCAGGATGTTGAAAAAAGTTTATGCTTACGGTATAAGGCATGCTTATGGCATGCCATTTTTAAGCGTTTGACGAGTAAAGAAGGAACAGATACGTATTATGGCATTATTATGATGAGTATTATGAAATGGTCATGAGTATTATGATATGGGCCATGGCATGGGTATTATGATCTTTAAAATAGGCACCAAAAATAACCCTAAACACAATAAATAAGGGTTTTTGAAGTTAAATGTCGAGTTTTATATCAAACTTAAGGTCTTTTTGAGTATGTAATGATTATTATTTTCCCGTAAATCCTAAATACGCGATTTCGGTATGCAACGCATTACTATAGATTAAGTATAATTATAAAAAAAAAAAAAAGTTTAGGTATCGTTGAACTTGGTGCGCAGGCATTCGCGGGTTGTCTAGTAATAACATTCTTGAGTTAGAGTTAAAGTTAGGATTGATTATGATTCCCAATATTCTAATATTTATTTTCGCAATATTACAATCAGTGGCGGATTTAGAGGGGGGGTCACAGGGGTCATGACCCCCCCTCAAATTGTTAGGTTTGTTACAAAGATGCGTTGGTAAGGTCAAAGGTTTGTGTTGATTGTTTTTTACACAAGCTAAAAATACAATATAATTTTATTTTTCTTTATTTTGCACTAACTGCATTGTAAGATAACTGTATTTGTATTTAGGGAAGAAAGTATGGTATATGACGGGCGTCGTCGCCTTGAGGGTCGCGTTCCCCCCCCCCCCCCCCCCTAATGTTTGAGATATATTGAAAAAAAATGTTTAAAATATCCAACCTGTTTTTACTTTTCTACTTATATTTTATCATTAATAATTATTGATTAGCCATTGTGTGTCACTTCGATACCATGTTACTGCGAACAGTGGACAACTGATTTAGAATCTAAAGATGGCAATTAAGTAGCCAGTTATTAGAAATACTTTTAACTTTTAACACAAAGTATTTGTAATAACTGATAGCAGGTTTTGGCTAGTGCTCCCTCTCTCCCTTTTCAAAATAATGACGAATACATTAATTATTGAGTGGGGTAAATCTGCATTATATGTCACAACTTTGTCTAAACGACCAATTTAATTCGGTTTTATTTCAAACTTCCTTTTTATATTAAGATTTCGGATGTAGCATCTCGATAAATTTAATCTTCTTTTTTAACTTGATTTTTCTTCTTTTTTTTTTATTTTAGGGAAAATGATGGAAGGTTATGTTTAGTTGAGTTTAAGATTAGCACATTTTTTACGTAACCTAACCATAATCTGCTCATTACCCTTTAAAACGTGACACTTCGTGTATTTAAAAAAGAAAAAAACAAAACCTTAATTTATCGAGATGCTAAAACCGGAATCGTTTTACAATGTACAGAGATACTATAAAAAGACAGTTTAAAAAAAAACGAAGTAAATTGGACAGCCATGTCCGAGTGCAGTTGAGAAAATTTGATCTAAAAAAAGCATATGCTTTTCCTTATAATTCCCTAAATTGTCCTAGGGCCCCCAGACTTCCCCCACCTTCGTCTGCAATAGCTCGGCCAACCCCCCCCCCCCCCCCCCCCTCCCAAAAAAAATGTCCAATGTCCCCGTTTTGGACTAAACTTTATATTATGGCCACCCTAATAAAATATGTTTTTTATAATTCATAACCATTGATTAAATGACATAGTTTATTATAGATTTTAAGTAATTGCATTATGGCTATTGACTGATCTATTTAATCTACAATAATTAGGTGCACAATTTTTTTACAATTAGTATTTTTAAGTTGGTATTAAAATTCTTTTGAAAATACTTCTGTTCATTCTTTTGTGTCAAGGAATTACTCTATAAGTTTATTTATTTGATGACAAAGTATTCAAATCAAAGTTCGCCTCAGAGATGCATAAAAACGCTTTTTTAAGAGGTCATATTTTCAAATTTTCCGAGGGAGGGCCCCCGGACCCCCTTCTAAATGAAACTAATGTGTAGTATGTCATTCTTGTCTTGATTTTCCCCCTCTCATAATTAAACAAATTTGATCATGTGTTTATTAATTATAATTTATTTTCTTACACGATACTGATACAGCCAAATAAGCACCCATTATAGTATATTTAATAACTTAATTTGTAAGCCCCTAAGATAAAAAAATATTTTTATCTACGATTGATACGAAATATAAACATAGTATCTCTGTTTAGATGCGTAGAAAGTGATTCTTTACGTACTTGTATTCATTGCGCATGCGCGTCTCATAGTTCTGAAGAATTCCTCTTCTTTACCACCCTAGGGCGGTAAAGGAGAGGAATTCTTCAGCTTTACGCACGATTAGCAAGTTTGTTTACATTTAACAAAACTAATTTGCTGTTCTTTTATTAAAGTAACTGTTTATATCGAGTTTTTAGTGAAAAACAATGAATGAATCAAGTGACTGACAATAATGTGGAGAATAATACTCCTCCAGATATAATTAATTCGGCAAAAAATACAACTCAAGAATTAATGCCATCTTTATCAAGAGAGAGATACGAACTTACATACAGCAAGTTTATTTTTTTCTGTATTTATTATTTAAATCTAACAATCGTAGATAAAGTACGGTACGCAACTCGTGCTAAAACGGCATTTTGCATTGCTCGTGTGGTTTTACTACCCTCGCAGTCGCTCGGGTGCAAACTCCACACTCGCATGCAAAATGCTACTTTCCGCACTCGACGCGTAATGTACTATTATGTAACTGCTTAAATTACTGTAAACCTTATTATCTACCAATAAATTATTTTCCTATTTTCTAAATTTCAAATTGGCAATTGTAAGTATTCTATTCCCCATTCTTGAATTTCTTACATGTCTTTAAAAGACTTAGTTTTTTAAAGTTCTTTAAAAATTCCCCGGTAGTGACCCCTACCCAAACTTGATGCTAAATCCGCCCCTGATTACAATTACAAACGACTAATAAATCTCATCACCCGGTTCTTTTGAAATTTTGGTGTTAGTCTCCATAATTATAAATCTGTCCGATACAACCCGTACTAAATGTCTCTTATACGAGTACATAATTACTTCCTCCAGTGTTTTCCATTTATTAGTTGTTTTAAATTTTCGTGCGATAACATTTTATTATTACTAAACATTGAATCAAATATGTACCAAAAAAATAACTCCTTCCTGAGGGGGAATCGAACCCGACCTATTTTCTCATAAACTAGTTTTTTCCCAGGATAATGACTTATATTGTGTAGATTCATATTTAAATTAACTATATTTTGAATAAAAATCTTCGAAACTGTTCACGAGAAATATATTTTTTGAGGTTTTTAGGGGTAACACCTCCAAATTTAGAGCTAAAATTTATTTCTCTTTTATTCGCCTCAGGGTATGAATTTGTATGCCAAATTTCATCGAAATCGGTCCAGTAGAGGATCCACCACGTCTAGAGACAGGCTACACACAACAGACTACAGACGACAAAAGGCAGACGGCAGACTGACATTTTTTTAAAACCCATGACCCATGGTTCCCTGTGACTCTGGCACAGGGAACCTCAAAATGTATAAATCAACCAAAATCTAAAAATCGAAGTTTCGCGCCATCACAAGACTTTCTTTTGAGAGAAAATAAAAATTAAATATGCAAGTTATTTCAACATCCTTCACGGCGTTGAACCAACATGTTATATTAAACTCGTTTAATAATTCATATCATAAAATAGGCTATTCCGAGATTTTACAGATCGCAAGTAACTTTTCTGAAAAGCCATTAAAATCAAGTGTAACAAGTCAATGACAATAATAATATCAGTTACTTTGGTATAGCAAAATTCGGAATCGATTTGACTCCGTTTATGATGTGTTTGAAAGCGTATCCAAATACTCGGATCAAATAGAATTGAAAACTACATGTGACTGAGGAAACTGTTTTTATTAAAACCCTCTAGACTCTTTGACAAATCAGACCTAATAGTAGTTATAAATTCGATGTGCATCACAACACAACCTATTCCTTCGTGTATAGGTCAGCTATCTTTAAGATACAGCCCAGTTTATTGTTATCAAAAACAAAGTTTTTCGTCCACTAAGGTGCCTTGCTTTGAAGGAAAGAAATATGTTTTGTTTTAAAGGAATAAGTATCTTCATGAACAAAATTACAACCTTGACTGTTCTGTTCATATGGATATGAATGTATGAACCGTGATATATGGCAAAATATGTAGAATGGAAATGTCTTTTGATTAGAATGAGTAGAACTCTAACTTAAGAACTCTACCTTAAGAACTCTGTTTCAAGGTGAGCTTCCCAGCTACATCTCTTTATCGTATCATCGCTCTTTTTCTTAGGTCTAGTATATTACAACAGTGCATTTAAACGTGTCATCACAAAATGAATATTTGAAACTATGGTCTGAAACGAAATATATATTCTACCTACATCATTGACTATCTCATACACGTTAACTACATTCAATCAAAATAAACGCTCGAGATAGGAGCGGAAGGGTATCCCCATCCCCATGCCAAAATGGTTGAGAACTCTATAGAAAAATAATCAGCAAGACGTGTCCCGGTAAGTTGTCGGTGAAAAGGCAAAACTCTGTTTATGGTGTACACAATACATTTAAATAAGCTTTAATTAATAGCATCGAAGCAAAATGATGAAATAGAAAGTATATACCGGAGTAGGTACAAAACCGGACAAAATTTGTGTCATATATTTTCCATCTAATATGTACTAATAATGAGTAAATAAACTTGATCAAGTATTTTTTAACTAATCCCTATAAATCTATTAAAATTATTCGTGATAAAGTAAGAATACAGTTATTTAATTGACTCTATTTGATTATTTTAAATAAACTACATTTTTAAACGATGATAATAAAGATATTAACGTCCAAACGTTTTCTGGAAACATTGATATACGGCTCCGTACACTTTTGTTTCTTAACAGCTACAGAAAGATCACTATTGAAAGAGATAGAACAAATCAAACCAGTAAAACAATACACATTATAGATGCAATCAACAATTGAACAAACAGCCACTTGATATCTCCGTCAAAACAATAATAATTCTATAAAACTATCATTAAAAACCTGATACTAACAAATGATGAAATTCAAGATGTGTCATATCGTGTACAGAAAGGCTCTTCTCGTTTACATTGCAATTTATATATTACTACAAAAATTTCACGTTACTAAAATAAATATTAAGTTAATATACGTAATTTATTCAAACATGTATTAATTAGAATTTTATATTTAATTTGTTTCTGTATTAATCAGCATGAAATAATATAAAACATTCTAAAATGTATAACTTCAACAAAAATTAATATTGAGAGGAAATTTCATTACTAAATTGTTATCATGAGGGAAAATTAGTCATAAAATAAACAAAGAAATAATTTTATACCGTGATATTAAAAACAACAGCTTTAGAATGCGGTTACTAAGCCCGCAACACATGTTTTTGTTCTATTCTTAACCATGTTTTGACAAAGGGATATAATCATTCTTGTGTAGGTATATGGGTTATAATATTCCTTTATTTAATAAAAAAAAAAAAGACGAAGGGGAAAAATCTCTTCAAAATATCTCAATTTCGAGGTGTAATCTTGTAAAAGCAGTGTATTGCGGGCTTGGTAACCGCATATTAAAGATTAGGGCTTAGCTCTATTATTTGACTTTTTGAGGATAAATTTATTACAAAATGAGCTCACTACCCAGTTAAAAATATATATTTATACACAGTTTCTTGCTATAATAACGAGACTTTTATAGATGGGTGGTGTAACCCTTTACCGTTAGTAATCAAGGGACCATAATTATTAAAAGTGAACTTTATGTTTAAGAAAAGAATATCAATACTAAAAAGAATGATCATTCAACATTTAAATTTTATTTGCATTAAATTAATCCAAACGCACAATGATATGGTTGTTGTTTATAAAATGGAGTAATTAAAATTTTAATTAAGTCAAACTCTTGACTAAGATAGATAAGTTGAAGGAAGGAATATTATACCCGTGAGCATGATGACGCAGTATATTGCTTAACGCTTGTTTACACCCTCGTGTGGTAAAAACTGAAGGAGAAGCTTGGACATTCTTTAGGCATAAACGGGGAACTTGCATTTCATAATATTTGTTTAAACTAAGAATATTTATTGTAGACTGAATATTAGGACACTTCAGTTAAATGTGCATCATTTGGCCATTTGTCGTAAGGTATTGCTAAAGCGCAGTTGGAGTTAAAGGTTTTAAACATTTTAGACGTTTCTTTAATAATTGGTATTTTAAAGTTATTTATTATAACTATTATACATGGATTAATGTTTATATTGATTACCTGAAGAAGAAGGGAGCAAAGCAGCATGGAATAGACCCAGTAGCAGTGTACTTATCCAGCACACTCGCATTGTACTGCGAAAGACAACACCTCGCCTCTTTCTCACATCTTCACACAGCACTCTTCATTAGAAATAGTGTCACATTTTTTTAAAAAAAAATAACTATTAAAAAATGCGCGAATCAGTTAGAATCACTAGAGCTTGAGTTCGAGTTCACGATGTAAACAAACACGCCCGAACAAAACTGTTTACGAAACATTCGCGGACTAACGGGGCACGTATATACAACTCTGGTCTAGCAGCTTGCTGAGTACTGGCATGAACATAGACACACTCAGGATTCCAACCCCACCTTACCCGCGGCACCCTTCTCCTTTCACTCCTCTTCACCGGACAGCCTCGGTCTCCACTAAGCCAGCATACCGGCTCTAGCAATTTATTCTATAACTACTATTAGATTTTCTTGAAGAGTGTACATTCTTAGAAGCTTAAACTTCCTAGTCTCCGGCAGCTTACCTTTCATTTCTCACAGAATTTCAATTAATCTTGTTTCATCAGAAGTCCTAACACCAGGTCAAATAGTAAAATTTACCATTACGAGGATGATGGAAATTTAAAATTATATTTTATGTTCCTCCTAAGATAAAAGATTAATCGGAATAACGTACCTCATTCCAGTATTTTATTCGTTTCAAGTGAGCAGTTACGTGATGAAATGAAGAGGAATAATAAAATTATATCTTTCATCATCATGATGCACTAAATCAAATTAAAGTATGTAACTTAAGAAGAAAGACCTTCTTGTTTTCTAAATTACTATCTTATTACTGGATGACGAGTTTACACAAAAACAATAAAAAATTTATTGCTATGTTCTTCACTTCATCTAAATAGTCCAGTCAACCTAGAGATTTTACCTAGCAAAAGGTCGTGTAGTTATGATTTTTAGGGTTTCGAGGTCGTCCTAGAAACCGTCCGTCCGTCTCATCTTGGAGTATATGTCCCGACCTACTGAAGCTATACTTTAAATTTGGTATACAAGTTAAACTTTTTTGCCCCCAAACAGGAAAACTATACTTAAACACTCCAAATTTCTGCGATCTGCGATCAATTGCGAATAGATCGCAATATTTTATACTTTTTGTAATTTTCAAGTTAGGTATCATTTCAAAGGTATTGAAATGTAGATTACAAATATATATCGCGTTTCCAAAATGGCGGTCATTTTACCCCCCTAAAAGTAAAGCAAACCCAAAATGTATCCCCCTGCACTACCCCATTAGGATAGGTCTCTAGGATATCTCTGTGGTCAAATGAAATTCCCAGGAGTTGATCTAAAAAAAAAATGTTTAGAAATTCTGAATTCTGGAGGCCGTAACTATGGAGCCCCAAAATTTTTGTTATTTAAAAAATCGAAGTTGGGTGTCATTTTAAAGGTATTGAAATTTGGATCACTAAAATATATCGTGTTTCCAAAATGGCGGCCATTTTACCCCCCAAAAATTAAAGCAAAACATATGCCCCCCCCCCCCTTATTTCTTATTTAGCAAAAATATATTTTTTAAATTTTGACGTTCTCTTATGGAGAAAAATTTTTTGAACTAGTTTTTTGTAAAATTTTTATTACAACTTAACGCTACACCATTTGAAAGTATTTTGAATAATGTCATCTAAAAGTTACCAGTATTTGAATAAGTATCCAGTATTTTGAATAATGTCATCTATTAAGTTTTACATAATGCATTAGATACCTTGTTGATTTAGATTAATTGTTAATTAATTGATTTCATGAATCCAGAAATAAATACTGAGGATGGCTTTAAGAAGAGCCGAAACGTTTCGAAGAATAATGGAATAATTATTTTTTATTTATTTACACCTTAATATCCATCAACCATAGTAACAAATGTATATTTTTATAAAAAAAAAAAAAAAAAAAAAATATATATATATATATATATATATATATATATATATATATATATATATATATATTTTTTTTTTTTTTTTTTTTTTTTTTTTTTTTTTTTTTATTAGTTGTAGGTGTAGGTTCATTAATGAAATCCCTAAGTTTTCGACCTCGGTGGTGCGCCGCCGGCGCCACTGGCGCCGAAGAACCGCAAAATATGGGACTTTTTTCCAGTTTTAGCAAGAATCGAAAAAATTATTCTATTATTTAATAAAGCAGATGAAATTTTCTACCATTTAAAAAATGATCACCTTTCTAACACTATTACTTTAAAATTTACAGGCCTTCAAAAATGGATTCATTTTTCAATATTTTAAAAATATGGTTGTTTCAAGTAGGTTTTTTCAATTTTACATCCTGAAGACTTGATTCTCCATCAAAATGTATACAAGCTTTAAGTAGAATTATCATTCTATTATGTGCAGCTAGTATTAGATTTTTATTGTAAATAGCTTTCGAGTTACGGCTCATTGAAGTGGGGATTATCTTTTGGGAAATTGCAGTATTTACACAATAAATGTTGAGTTGGAGAAAATCTGGCTAGATTGAATGTTGCTTTGGTCGATTTTGCGAGAAGTTTGTACCATACCATAGGTCATTGAGGTTATCTGTTTTTTCCCCCATATATTGCCACCAACAACTGTTCACGTTCACCTAAACGTCAGCAATCTGCTCAGGTGTGGCATCAGGCTTTAGAAATATTGTGGCCGCTGTTTGAAGGTGTAGCTGCTTCCCAAGATATGAACATATTTTATTTTTCCCATGGCCGAAGAGACATGATGTGGTGTCTCAGCCAGTAAATACTTGAATAAAAAGAATTATTTGAGACAGAATGCTTAAACGAGGCTGATATATAAAAAACATTGTGTGATTTTTCTCTTCCGCATTTCTGGAAAAAGATATTATTTTTGCATTTAGCAACAAACTCCGAGGACATGGAAATGACAGCAGTAACGATCAACGCATCTGCATCCTCTTCTGCCTGCTACACTAACATATAAGCAATTTCTAAATGTTCCTTCATCATATTAATTTAAACGGATCTTGATGCGTTCATTTGCTAAAAACATTTCTTGGGGAGCCTGAGCTATCGATGCTTCCTCAAAAATTAAATCAAGAGAGACTGTGCCTTAACTCGAAAAATTCTTTGATATCATCATCAATCTGTTTCACCAAACACATCTATGTTCAGCATGAACATAGATTTCTATGAAGCAGCGTAAGCGAGTCGATAGTTGCTTTTTTGTCTTTAATAGTCACAAAATTTACTGCACATGCAAAGTGTCACCAGCTTATCTTTGCGGATAAATTTAACTTCAATAATTCCTGACATCACTTCACTCCCGACCTCCTGAGACATATTACAGTTCACATTTTCAGTGCCAACAACACCACTGCTTAACGATATGAGCGGCTCTATTTGGGGAAATAGAGGTTCTTGAGCAAACCAGTGTCTCAGTTTACCTGCATTAGCATCATCACGGATTATGCGAGAAGGTCGAGTGTCCACATGCTGCTCAGATGTTACCGAGTCAATGATGCAGTAAGTCTTTACTTCTCTACAGACGAGCTGCAAATACGCCATTCCCAAAGGCCATCTAATGAGGACCCTGTCAGTGATGTCTCATCCTCGGGTTAGTCCCCCTAAGCTTTTCATCGTCTTCATCAGTATTTGTTCAATGGTCATGTCAGACTATATTCTTGACCAGAACTTGTCTGTTCACTTGATTGTAAAATATCCTTCACCTGTGAACTTTTTGTATTCTACAGGATCCATTCTCTCTTTCAAGCTCAACATGTCTTGTAAGTAGAGATGTGTACTTTTAGCATAGAAAATGTGGCCTGCCGCATGGAAGAATGGTAGCATTCTTTGCATGGTGTCAAGATGAAGAGTCCAGTTACCTGACCTCTCTGCCTCGATGACATTTTTTTTTTATGTAGATACCTATATTACAACTTCCATTGGCAGGCCCAAGCCCGTCATAGGGGTTGTGCCAAATATTATTACATTTTTTGTATATCATATTAAAATTATATAATGGTGAGATATTAATCTGATTATACATTATTAACATAGTTACTTACTTTACAGGGCTTCTCCACTTGTCAGCGGTTGCCCGTTATTCCTAAATTCCACCCTCGGCGGTCCTCCCAGTCTCCGTCCTGCAGGTTCATGGGCCTGCGACGCCCCCCTTCCAGGTCGCTCTGGGACGGCCTCTCTTTCTCCTGCCGGCCAACGCTCCTCTCCCATCCTCCTCACATGACTGTATCAACAAAGTGCCCGGTGTTCCTCGGGCGTTCCTCAATACGTGCTATCACCGTCTCGTCCGCCTCCATCCACCGCCTACAGTTCCATTCAGGAAAGAAGACGTGCGTTGACAGCACGGGAAAGTTTGACAAATTGGGGGGAGAGCCAATGAGAGCTCGAGATTTTGGCGGGCAATAGGTTGAGCCAACTAGGTAAAAATAAAAATCTCTAGTGCAGGGGCGCGGCCCTTGGGATAACCATTTAAAAAGGGTTCGTAACCTCCACCGCTCCTACCTCAGAGCAGATATCATCGCTTCTCTCTTATTTCCCTTGTTTATTTGAATATCTTTCATTAAAGATATTTAATGTAATTTTTTAATGTAATATATAATGTAAATTGTAATCTCCTCATTCTTCACTCTTTCTATCCTGGATATTCGTGCACCTCATCTTAGCCCATCCATCTGCACAGCATTAATTTGGTCCTTCTGTCGTTCCGTCAATGTCCACCCTTCTGCTCCGTAGGTTAAAATACTTTCAACAATGGTGGTCAGAATAGTCTTCTTTGTGCTCTTTCCCATCGAACGACTCCACAGAACTCCATTCAGCATAGCTATAGCTTTCCGAGCTTGAACAACTCGGGTACTTACTTACAACGAACTGACACGTACCCGACTCATGGATAATAGACCTGAAGTATTTGAAGGAATCCACTGCCTTAATGACACCTTGAGCAATGACTATATCTTTGGCCTTCCCTCCAACCACCAGGTACTTAGTCTTCTCCATGTTAACCTTTAACCCTCCACTCTCAAAAAAAAAGTTTCCAACAGTCTTCTAAGCATGAATTTTAAATCCTGTCGATCTGAGGAAATAACTACCTGGTCATCGGCAAAGAGAAGGGAATGGATAAAATTCTGCTTAATCTGAACACCCATACCACCACAATGCCTGTTCCAACTAGAAAGCACATTCTGCATAAATGTGTTTTAAATAGTGTAGGCGACATCCCAAATCCCTGTTGCAAACCTTTTGTAGTCTGAAACTGTAAAGACACCCTACTTCCTACTTTCACTGCAGCCCTGCAACCTCCATACAATTTCTTAAGAAATGCAACCATGGAGTCCTGAACTCCTACTCTTCCCAGTGGGAACTCCCATTCTACGGTGCACTAACCAGTAAACACCCTCCCCCCTCCTGTTCCGAATAGGACCTGGCCTGGGAAGGTTGAGGGCCCACTGGAGTTTATCGCGGGGGGGCCCGAAAATTGAAAATCCGGCCCTGGTTCCCTTAATAATTAATTTGTCTATGGTCCAATAGTTTTTCGTGAGGGGAATTATAGCACTTTACACTCGCGAGGTACATACAGTATTTTATCTCCAGTAGGGAGAAAATGTATACATATGCATACGTTATATTGATATTTGATAATAAACAAATCGGCTTTATTTTACTTCAATAAAAATAGCACTACTAAATTTAAATTAATAACAAATACATAAATTGAAACATGCATTTAACAATGAAACTACACACATTTTAATAAAAGTTTAAGGTATAGGTACAATTGTCGCAATTTTGAAAAAATATTTGTATATCCTTATTTTTATTGTTGGCGTTTTCTGCTAATGGGTTTTTAAATGATTGAGCTTCGGGTAAAATATCCCTGCTAGGCCCTGCCTGAATTTGAAATATGGTTGTATTATTTTTATGTGCTCTAAATATTTGTCTTGCAACTTTTATCTTATTTTGCATAGAGTTCTCGATATACCCTTCCGCTACACTTCTAGAACGCCATTCACAGTAGCGTTTGAGTGTGGTCATGTCAGCTGTTAGGCCCAGAGTTAGCCAATATAGTGGCTGAAGATCTTCTAAAGCAATGGCCAGTAAACATTTCTGTATTTGCAAGTTAAAGAAATTTAGCTATTGCGGATCCAAGTTGACATAATTTATTTTTCCCTACAGCCTGATTTGAACATTTTCCCTTTTTATAAAAAAAAAGAAAAATCTCTCGTGGGGTAATTTCTTGGATCTTAAGCTCATAATAACAATTGTATATAATTTTTATTAATTATGGCAAAAAATCATGTTGTTTTGGTTTTTGTTTCAGTAAGTTGTACAACTAAGTTTCATCATTTGATACATCATTTATGCTTAAATTTAATAACTCAATGCAGCGTCAGGCTCCGCTTATTGCAATAATTGTTGCAACCTACAAAACTATAAAATACGAAGATCTTATTGAATAATATAAAACAAGCTTGTATGTCTAGATGGCTTTAGTTTTAAATTCAAGTGCTAAATTCTTATCTTGTTCGTCAAATAAGAATGATTTGGGGCATTTAACAAAAAATCTTCTATCTGTTCTTTCGATAACACTTTAGATTTCTTGGGCTGGTAATCTTCGCTTATTCTTTTTAGAAATACAATTAGGAATGCATATTTTTTTATACTTATATTCTCATTCTCATTAGTAATTAAAGAAGATTTGATCATTGAATAAAGTGACCAAAGGGAGTTTTGATTTAGCTTGCTGATTAAAATTAAAGTTAACTAACATAGCATTTTTAGTAATTTGAGCCACATTACTTACTAAGCACCATTTCTTAAAACTGTCGTAAGCTTTATCATTTTTTTTTTTTTTGAGAGTTGAATGATGTTGCCTTTCTTTATCTTCTTGAGCTACCTCTTTTAAATGACGCCACTCATTTAAATAAACCTACCAGAGCTAAGAACTACAACACTACAACACTACTTTTTGTATGCCACTATAGAAGGCATTGGCACGGCAACCCTAAGGATCTTATAAAATAGGGATTGAGCACTAAACATATCTCCTGGGTTAAGAAGTGTCGCCAAGACCTTGGAAAAAATCGGTCCGAGACAACTCAGACAAAACTTTCTCATATACAAGTTCATAATTACTTAGCCCAGTTTATTCTATTTATTAGTTTTCGTACGTACATTTAATTATTACTGAACATTTCATCAAAATTTTCCATAAAAATAACTTCTCCCGGGCGGGGAATGGAACCGAGGCTCTCTAAGTCCGCGTTTTAAGCTGTTTTCTCAGGAACTAGATTTTTCCCGGGAAAACGGATTATATCGTTAGATTCGTATTTAAATGGACTATATTTTAGAATTTTTTAATCAAAATCGTTGGAACCATTTTCGACGATTTTTTACAAGTTTTTGACAAGTTTTTAATGAAATATTTTATTGTTTTAAGGGGTTTTATTTCAATTTACAGATTTAATTTAATATATTAATAAAATTTAGCTATTAGAATTGATTTTAATAACAGAATAATTAATATTAATTAATTTGGAAACGGGTTATTTCTATTGCAGAATTAAATTTTAACAACTTACCTTTGTAACTGCAAACACAGTAAACAAGATTGGATAAATATAGTCCAAAATCACTAAAAAATAAATTAATTGTACACAAGAGAAAACAAAACATAAAGCAAGGGAGAAATCATAAACTACCAAACAAGGAGAAATATAAAACGCGAGGAAAGATAAAAACATAACTTGATCGAATTTTTAAGAATTTTTCCTATACGTCGCGTCAGAGAGGTTACGTAAAGGTGACAAAGGTTGCTGTGACGTCATGCGCCCTCCACGATTTTTCGTCAGGTTATCTTTTCTGGCTCATAACCAGAGACGGGAAAAAGTCATAAACGTCATAGTCATATGATTTTGTCATAAAATAGCCATTTTACGCATAAACGTCATAAAATAGGGGTTTCTTGGAATAAACGTCATAAAATGGCCTTTTTTTGCCGAATGTTTAGCAAAAAGGTTTTTTTTTTTTTATAAAGAAAATGTTTAAATTGAACATTTGTGGTCCGGTTCCAGGTAAAAGTGCAGTTCGAACAAAAAACCCTTACACCAGCTTAGTGATAGACCTGGGCTCTTAATTCCCTGACCACTTTCGGACTTAACTAATGCGCTTATGCATACCTACAACCAGGGAGGCACCGACGGTCATCCCTAATTCCAAAATAGGGCTCTTGATCGGCTCCTTCTTTGAACAACTCCTCCGATTAGAATCCAGGAAGTTCAAGATAGATTCTCCAGTCAGCCAATAGTTAACCCATTGGATTGGGCAGTCTCCTGATTGGCTGTTCCATAATTAAATTTTTGTATATAGTTTAATTGCTCATTTCATGACAAGTAACACGAATAAGAAACTCGTGTTACTTGTTTCTTGATTAATTTTACTAGTGTAACTAGTTTCTTAATAGATTCTACTCGTGTCAGAATGCCGAAAACTCCTGCAAACAAATTAACGCTTAAGCGTAAGTGGGTGCCAGAGGAGGTGGACTTTTCTTTAGAAGGTGAGACATTCTTCTGTAAGCCATGTGATAAACAGGTAAGTTCTACACCTACTTTGTATCTAGAGTCTTCAAGGTCTTAGCTTCATTGGATGCTGGAGAGGCGCCGTCAATTCGCAATGCAAAAGAAGCCCTAAAGGCTCCAGGACTGGAAACCCACCTGAACTACATCAACGACAACTTTGGGACATTTCCTGACATAATAAAAGGTTTAAAAAAACAGGATATGCTATTTCCAAACGGCGTCGAAAAAATCAAGACCCTTTGCGGTACTGATTGGGTTGGAAGAGTGGGGGAAAAGGTGAAAGAAAAGTTCACTGCTGTTCTCTCAAGGAATCCTGGGTGGGAACACGCCCAGGCCATAGCTGCCCGGTTGAAGGGCGTGCAAAAGCAAAAGCAAAAGCAAATGACGTGTCATGCATGAAATTTGCTCCCACCTCATCTGCCGACGCCGAAAGGTCTTTTTCCAAGTTTAAAATTCTATTGACGGACAAAAGAACCAATTTAACGCTGGAGAATATAGAACAACACATGATTACTTTTTACAATGTTAATTATTGGAACGAAGTTCCTTATGGCACGTTCTGGAGCCCGGGAGTGAATCCAAACAAAACGACCAAAATCACTGTCACAAAATCACCGTCACAAAATCTACAGATGACGAAAACTTGAGTAAAAGCTCACCAAGTTAAATGAAACTTGGTACACATGTTCATTTTACCAATGCCCAGGCTAAGTTCGTCGGAAAACGTTATCCGCTCAAGCGTTAACACGCAACGCTCGCGTAAACGTAAGCTTTAAAAGACGGGAAAAAGTGTTATTAAGGAAGCCTGTTACTTGACTTGTTTTGATTATTTTTGTTATATATGTCAAAAATGTCACTTTGTTTTGTAAATAAATAAAATATAATCATGTAAAATAGTAATCATGTAAGGAACTTCGTTCCTACCGGGTGTCCCGCGACACCACACGTATTTTTTTTTATCATTTATTACATATATTGTAAATATAATTTTGTATCTATGAAATATTGAAATCTCTTTTGAACTGTTTCCCTCCAAAATAACGAAATGCTTCACATAAAGGCTAAATTTTCACAGAAAATAAACGTCATACTTTTGGCTAAAAGGTCATAAAACAACCGATTTTCTAAAATAAACGTCATAAAACAGGATAATAAAAGTCATAAAAGTCATAGAATAAAGGTCATGAAATGGAAAAATAAAAGTCATAAACGTCCCGTCTCTGCTCATAACAAACCATTGTTTATTAGAGTTCTGTGAGCATTCTATAGTTTTTTCCTCTTTTTACTCTATTAAAAGCTTTTTTAACTGTTTTTAACCTTATCATGTATCAGTAACATCATTAATAAGCCAATAAATGTATACATTATAGATGATAAAACAAATAATTGATTAAAAAATAAAATAGCACTGATAAAAACTCAGTCGTATATCCAATGTTATGAGCCAGCTGACCTAACAACACACACTTTTCTACGTAAGTGACGTCACACTTCCCCGGCGTATACGTCGCGTCAGAGAGGTTACGTAAAAGTGAAAAAGGTTGCTGTGACGTCATGCACCCTCCACGATTTTGGTAAATTTGCACTTGAGCACCCACTTATTTATAATTGTCCGATTGACTTCGGGTTTTTTTTAAACTGTTCCTTTTTACATTTTAACAACTATTTACCATGTACCGTGTCGATAAAATCAATAGTTTATTTTTAAAAAAATATATAAAATATCCACTCACGGAGATACGGGAAATGTGGGAAAATAGGGGTTTTTAAGGGTGGGGGATTCACTCAAGATAGCTTAAAACATCAAAACTGGTGGTATAAACACGTAAAACAAAATAATAGCAACATAAAATTATAGAATAATATAAATAATTCAATGCATATTGTATAAATGTGATGGCGCGATGTTATAACTCATCATGTAAACAAAACAATTCATCGGATTCTTCATTAAAAAAGAAGAATAATTTGCGTTTTTTTAAATCCAGCAGACAAGAACACTCGCGTACATACGCTATTCCCAGACATTGTACAATTGATATGATTAATCGATTATTACTTGTAGATCGATATTTACATATCAATAAAGAGCACACTTTTATATACAAAAGTGTGATGTTCCTTAGTCCCAATGTACAGTAGACTAAATATCCCTTTGTCTTAATAGTCATTAAGACAAAGGAATATAAAGAGGAGAGTTTATTGCCCTTAATCATCAAACAATCTTTTAGACTAAGGGATATCCAGTTCTATGTGTTTTGGGACTAAGGAACATCACACTTTTGTATACAAAAGTGTGATGTTCCTTAGTCCCAATGTACATTAGGCTGAATATCCCTTTGTCTTAATAGTCATTAAGACAAAGGAATATAAAGAGGAGAGTTTATTGCCCTTAATCATCAAACAATCTTTTAGACTAAGGGATATCCAGTTCTATGTGTTTTGGGACTAAGGAACATCACACTTTTGAATACAAAAGTGTGATGTTCCTTAGTCCCAATGTACATTAGGCTGAATATCCCTTTGTCTTAATAGTCATTAAGACAAAGGAATATAAAGAGGAGAGTTTATTGCCCTTAATCATCAAACAATCTTTTAGACTAAGGGATATCCAGTTCTATGTGTTTTGGGACAAAGGAACATCACACTTTTGTATACAAAAGTGTGATGTTCCTTTGTCCCAATGTACATTAGACTGAATATCCCTTTGTCTTAATAGGCATTAAGACAAAGGAATTTAAATAGGAAAGTTTATTACCCTTAATCTAACAATACATTAGGACTAAGGGATATCTATTTATATGTGCTTTAGGACGAAGGAACATCACACTTTTGTATAAGAAAGTGCTGAAGATTTGAGCATAAGGACTGTGACAGAGCATAAAGAGAAACAGAAGGAGAATTCTTGATGTGACGAGTCTTAAATGTACCGCTACAAACCTGATGACTCTTTGAACACACGTTTCGATATCGATATATATTCTCCTATTATATCGATAGTCACTGTTATCTTATCTACTAATAACATTGTATATAATTTGAGTGTTTTAACGATGTATTTTTTTCATTATAAAACATTTATTTACGAAGAATACTATCTTTTTTTATAATTGGCATCCAATTCCAAGGTTTTTAGCTATCCTGAGTGAATCCCCCACCCTTAAAAACCCCCATTTTCCCAACATTTCCCGTATGTACGTGAGTGGATATTTTATATATTTTTTAAAAATAAACTATTGATTTTATCGACACGGTACATGGTAAATAGTTGTTAAAATGTAAAAAGGAACAGTTTAAAAAAAACCCGAAGTCAATCGGACAATTATAAATAAGTGGGTGCTCAAGTGCAAATTTACCACGATTTTTCGTCAGGTTATCTTTTCTGGCTCATAACAAACCATTGTTTGCTAGAGTTCTGTGAGCATTTTATAGTTTTTTCCTCTTTTCATTCAGTTAAAAGCTTTTTTAACCATTTTTAACCTTATCATATATTAGGAACATCATTAATAAGCCAACAAATGTATACATTATAGGTGATAAAACAAATAATTCTCACAAAAAACTCAAATAAGATGTAAAATAACTTACTTACAGATGTGCTCTTTTTACTTTATTAAAAGCTTTTTTAACTGTTTTTAACCTTATCATATATCAGTAACATCATTGATAAGCCAATAAATGTATACATTTTAGATGATAAAACAAATAATTCTCACAAATAACTCAAAGAAGATGTAAAATAACTTACTCACAGATGTGCTCTGTTTATTCTATTAAAAGCTTTTTTAACTGTTTTTAACCTTATCATGTATCAGTAACATCATTAATAAGCCAATAAATGTATACATTATAGATGATAAAACAAATAGTTGATTAAAAAATAATAATAAAATAAAATAGCACTGATAAAACTCAGTCGTATATCCAATGTTATGAACCAGCTGACCTAACAACACACACTTTTTTACGTAAGTGACGTCACACTTTCCCGGCGTATTCTTCTTGATCTTCTACAGTTATAACCATAGGGAAGGTAATCTATCCTACTAGATTTTCCAAGTTCTTGGCGACACTTTTTTCGCCTAGTGCTCAATCCCTATTTTATAAGATCCTTGGGCAACCCTAAGCCCCAAGAAGAACCTTCCCATAACACAAAACAAATCGGGTAAAGTTGAAAGTAAAAGTTATAATTTTTACTTGTTTGGTTGTACTCGCTAAAATTGTGTATCAAATAGTAATTATGTTTTTATTGTTTTTTTCTCTATTGATCAGCTTTCTTAATGCTTTCATTTCTTCAATTTCCTCAGTAGTAAGTACTGATTGTGTGTTTACTTAATCGAATTTAAACTTTACAGGAATCTAGAAATTAGAAACACTATTCTATTTATGTTTTCGTATTGCCTCGAATCAGATCAGAAATACTTTACTCTAGAATGATGTTATTAAGAATAAACAACAATATTATACTTCTCAGAACACAATGTAGGACCTGACAAAAACTATATTTAGGTACAACTAACTTTACATACAGCCCTCTCAATGGATCACCTCAGTGTATCGGTATAGTTCTAGGAAATGTTACATTATCGGCTTGAAACACTAAGTTTATTTATATCAGCCTGACAATTACTTTTTGCTCCCTGCATGTGTATTTATTTTCACAATTTGTTTTTAATGTATTCTTGCCAGCTTACATTTTTGTACTTATTGAGCTTTCTTGACATTTACCTACACAAATACTTAATTAGAGTTTACTCTGACCGCGTGGGAAAAGAAAAATCATTTGAGATTTGGGCTTAACTGAACGAGACAGTGGGATCAAGATAAGACTTAGGGATGTCACTTATATATACAGAAGTGTGGTATACATTTGTCCCTAAGTACATTGGACAGGTTATTTAGACAAAGGAATTTATTCTCTCCAGTGTATAGGAGTGATCAAGGGCGGTCCTAGCCCTAGCTTCAATATTGGGGGGGGGGGGGATCAATATTATTAACTTTATCATTTATCTATGCAGTTAATAAAAAGAAAATATTATCATATTAAAATTTTTAGATGTATATTTATTATTAAGAAATAACTTAATTTAAAAAAACTCTACATTACATAAAAAAAACTACATTATTCAGCAATTTAAAAAAATAATTCTTATTTATCCATCATTTATAAACACTATTAACTACCCCATATTGAACAAAAATTAACTATCAGCAATAGAGAAATATGTAAAAGAACTAGACTTTGTAGTTGTAAAGTAGATCTGCACAGTGACAAATCAAAGTTAGAACTAAAATAAAAATAAATTCTTTTAGGATATTGAGGGGGGTAAGTAATGCAAACACATGTCACATATACCACATGTTATAATAGTGTAATTCCCGAACTATCGGTATTCGGTGTTCCCATCTCGAGTCGGTCTTTTACCCACATCAAAGTACCCAAATGCTCCACTCCCTGTCACCTAGCACCCTATCTATGTATTCCTTATTGTCCCCTTGTTTTTTTCTTTAATATTATAGACAATATTACAAAATATACTACAGTAGAACCCCTCATATCCGTCACGTCAGATAATCCGAGGAAAAAAGAAAAGCGAATATGTATTTCAGAGTAAAAATTAAATCTTTATTATTAAGAATCAATTTACGTACTCTTATCTATCTATGTATGTATATTAAAAAATACATACTATCCTGTTGAGGAATATGCTTCAAAGTCTTTCAGACCTTTTTCTCTGTCTGTTTCCCTTAGTAAATAATAATTATAATTTGATTTAAATTAAAAGTTCATAATCGAAAGATGTGATTTTATTAGTATATTTATTAAAAAATTGTTTCTATTCTTTCTGTTTTGTTACTGTTAAATTTTAGGCTCAACACCTACTTAGGAGGAGTTCAAGATCAGATGAAATCAAAAGTGAGATAGCTGATCTCAAAAGACAATTAAGTGAGGTCTCAATGGTTGAAGAATTCCCTAAGTATGCTCGTCTTGAAAGAAAAATCAACGAGCTAAATGAACAGTTAAAACAAGATTGTAATCAACTTTCTTTAATATGTTTATATATAAATTAATGTATTGCATTAGTAAAGTGATAATGATCCAGATTAATGAAAAAATAAGAAAGAGCACTTAAGAATATATCCAAAATGCATCATTGGACAGTAGACATCGTAATTAATTTGTGAAGTTTTGGTTTAAAGTAAAATGTATTTTCTGTGGGTGATGAATCTAACTTGCACATTATAAGAAAGAGCGAGGACCATGTGAAGAAAATCTGGATTATTTTAAACATCTGTATCAATGTCACTTATTTGTTTATTGTTTACTATTATATTTTATTGATTCTATTATTTCTATGAGTTCAAATAAATCTCCTTTTTTGTAGTGAGGAATCATGTGTTCAGAAGGTTAAAACTCACTGCAGCCTTTAAATATTCTCTTCAGGCTGTTGTGGTAAGTCTTGATAAATTAATTATTTAACTAATTATTATTACTCTTTGTATACTAGCCAAAGCTGGATCTAGGCTTAACTTCGCACAGGGTAAGAATGGTTTTTGCCCCCAGCTTTAAGAAATAAAAGGTGTAAAGTTTCACTTTTTTCGTACTTCCCACTACTCTTTCAGTATGTGCTTCAAATTACCCTGGCACGTTGTTTTTGAAAACAGGAGGATGTTCTAATAATAACATAACTGTGTTAGTTCAATCAATAGTTATTAGTAGAGTTCGGATCAATATGCACTTAAAATATGCAACTTATCCCAAATATATGCACTCAAATATGATCTTATCCCAAATATATGCACTTATTCCTAATATATAAAATCCAATAGGCAGTTATATATTATATTGAATAGTGCTATGTTAAGTGCATTTAAAGGGTTTAAAATACCCAAAAACCTGACATTTGAAGATTAGGTAGGGGAATACACAAGAATAACCACCAAAAATAGAGTTATTGACTATGTTTTAAAAACAATAAACATTTACAATTAAGTAGTTGGTTGTTTTTTGGAATGAAAACCTCAAGTCCACAAAAGAAAAACTTCAATTTACAATTAATTTTTAATAAATTACCATTTAAATTTACAAAACAGAACGAAAATTTGTCTGAACTCTAAAGACTTTCTCTAAATTGGTAATCTTAAAATTTCGTCTGCGGTGGGAAAGAACCATTTTTAAATGTGAAAACATTCTCTCAACGTCGCACGACACTACTGGAACATATTTTAGAGCAGCGACGTCAGCTGGGGTCAGATTTTCTAGTTTGTCTCTACACTCCGCCCCTTCCAGGATTCGGGCTACATTCCCCACAGTGGTCCAGCCCGGATTACGGTGGAGAACTGCGTCCATTTTTTGTCAAAGTCCCCCAATCTGACCGGGCCAACCCTTTTTCCTCTCCTTGAGGTTCTCGAGGAGAGCTACAGCCTTCTTCAGCTATAAACCACGAGTTTCCAGTTTTTCAATTATATTTGGAAGTTCCCCGAAATGAGCTTTAATAAATGCCAATCTCTGATTGACTTGGCGGTTGTTAAAGGCACTCTTAGCTTTTGGGATGGCCAAATTTGCCGCTTCTTGGAAGCCCTCTATGACCTTAATGTAATACCCTAATGCACGTGTTGTGTATTCATTAGGGTAACGAAGCCATTTTAATCTGATAATAAGGGCAGCAGTCTATGAATCGTGAGCGGTAGCTTTTTCCGGGATTAAGTCGAAAAACAAGCCTGCTTAGGGTATCAACCAGTAGGGACTGGTAAACCCCCTAGCAGAAGCTTAGGACAGGGGGTTTATGTGCCCCGTGCCCGTTAGACAGTGAATGACTTCAAATCCTTAAAAGGTTTTGGTACCTAGATAATATATCATTTTTATGTGGGTCGATCAAGGGTAGTAATAAAAATTCAATTAAGGTGAATCATTCTTAAAGTTGTCTATATTTCGCCACACTCCGGGGCATATTCATGCCTAAAAACATTGAAAAATCTAAAATTACCAAAAATGTTTTTATCACTAACAAGGTTTTTAGGCATGAATATGCCCCGGAGTGGGGCGAAATATAGCTAACTTTAAGAATAATTCACCTTAATTGAATTTTTATTACTACCCTTGATCGACCCACATAAAAACGAAGATTAAAAGAAGGGACAAACCTAACTACTATATAGATAATAATATATGTTTGAATAGAAATATCATATAAAATATGCACCTAAGTGGAAATTTCTCTCAAAAAGTAGAATATTTATGCGAAAATATGCAATAATATGCACTTATGCAAAATATGCATTCATAAAGAAAAATCACTTGGGGCATTAAAAAAAAGATATGCAAAATCCGCACTCTAGTTATTAAGACTTTTGAGAGTTCCCATTTTTTGTTCTTTAATTGTAAAAAAAAAAAAAAAAAAAAAAAATGTTGAGGGAATGAACTATTAAAGATCTAACTAAAAGAACTAACGAGTCGATTAAAAAGATTTTATGACCAAATCACCAAAGAAACACAATTATTGTGCCTTTCAGTGATAGTTCATAACATGTTCAGTTGCTGAAGAAAAGATCCCCTACTTTAATATGGTGACCACAACAAATACCACCCAAAATCAATTTGTTACCAAAAAAAAAACAATAACTTGATCAGTGAATCTTAATCATATCTGTGAATTGTAATCTGATTTACTAGTTATTTTTCTACATTCAACTCGCATAATAGTTGTTTATTACTGTAAAACACTTAATTTTTTCCGCTTTTAAAAAAGCTCCCCTAAAAGCCCTATGGGCGTACATTTACGTTTTCAATTTTCTTTGAAAAAGGCCTATGGGCGTAAATTTATGTCTTCAAGTTTTTCTTGTTTGGAGGCACGGTACTGTCAGTGTAAATTTAAGAATATCTAGCGCTATCTCTTGGCTGTCTGGGGTATCATGAATGTTTAAAGAAGTGCCCAGTAGATAGATTGAGGGTTGAAGATGGTAAAGAAAGAAATGATAGACGATGTTTCATCATCAAGGGTTTGTAAAACCTGTAATCATTGTACCTTGTCCTTGTGCAGCTAGCCCCTAGGCTCAGGGGATTTTCCCACTTATAAATTCCTCAGGCATTACGAACTTTATACCTAATTTACAATAATATTATCCAGACTTTACCCGGTTTTCCCTACCTTTTTTATACAAGTTTTAGGTATTTATACACGTTGCTTTTAGTACTATATATTCTTATGTATATATATACTCATTTAGCAACTGTAATTTTTAATAAATATCACATTTATAAAAGTATTAATATAAAATAGGGTTTATAAATTGTCTTTGCGTAATAATATATTATAAATTAGCTTAATCATAGGCAGAGAAAACAGATGACGTCTTAAAAAAAGTATGATACATTTATGTGTAAGGTAGAAAAAACCTCAGGCCAGGGGAACAACCTTACAATTTATCCCTCGGGTACACGAGGTCTAATACAGACACGATGTACCCCTGATAGGACTTAATCTGTTTTATATGCCCACACTACAGGTAAAATAAATATAAACTTGAAATCATTTTAGCAAAGTATTATAAAACATTTAAATTGGTTTTATTATTTTTTTAATTTATAAAATACCAATGTTATGGCTCATAGTTATAAGCACAAAATTAGTCAGTTTCAATTATAATTTTCAAATTTTTCTGTATATTTTTATTATTTTATTTTTAAATTCAGGTACCATATTAATTTATTTTGTATTATATGTATAAATTTCACTAAAATTAGCGTAATACTAAAATTTAAGTGAAAGTGGTGCGGGTCCCCTGTCAGGACAATATGGGCACAGAATTGAAGTATAATCACGTACGATGTCAAACACTGACTGATTCTCTTGATAAAAGCAATAAATGTAGCTAGAAAAATCCCTATCTTCTAATCGCACCCACATCTATCTCAATTTCTCAGTTATATCTCAAATTTAGGCCTCACAGGACTGCACGTTCCCGAGGGATAGACCTTGGTCCTCAAAGGGTAATTAAGGCTCATTGCAAAAAGTTACAGTTTTAAATAAATAGCGATTTTAATAACTGACTTTTAGTTAGTATGTGTGTTTCAGTCTCATCAAGACCCCGTAAATTGTTTTTTAAGGGAAAAGTGTTAACAGAGTACTACCCAATTGGATGAAGGGGGTGATTTATTGCTAATAGCAGATAAAACTTGTAGTTACCATTAAAATTATATATAAACTTTTCCTTGCTCCAGCTGCTGCAAAATTGTCAGGTTTTATAATAATTGATTCCTAAACACCCTGGACTATTATTACATCATGGTTTTAAGATAAAGTAAAAAAATCCTGTCTCATAACTATCATATAATTTTTACAAGGAGAAATCACATTTCCAAGTGTTTTTTTCATGCCTAGTTAACCATAGTTTAGTTAGTAAGACTGTAGAACTTTCAAGTAGAACATTTTTACTGTAGTGTGTAGTGGACAAATACATTTGATTATTTATTATCAATGACTGGTAAAACATGTTAAAATTTTTCTTAATGGTTAATGTTATAACTCTGTCTTTGGTAGTGACCTGTTCATAGTAAATGTTTGTTCTATGACATGGTTACCACCAAAATACTAGTTCTTTATTGTTAAAAATTATTTGCCTTTTTAATAATACTTTTTTTAATGTAATTTTTTTTAACTCCAGGTTCTTGCAAGTTTGGTGACATTCTGGGTCTATAGATGGACTCCTATCATTGTGGTTCCTCCAGAATGGCTTGGTCCATTCTCAACTGCAATATCTTGGCCTACAGGTCAGCCCGGAGCAATTGGCTTTCCAGTGTGGTATCTTGCTTGCAATTCATTTGCCAAATTTGTCGCTAAACCTTCAGTACAATAATTTATACCCTTTTGTGCACTTTTTTTAAATAATTATATTGTTACGATTAGAGAAAAAGGCATCTTTTGTTTTCTTTACTTAAAAAATAATTAATGTACTTCCTAACTTTTACAAGTTACCCACAAAATTAATAATAGCTGATCTCTAAGCAGAATAAACTTTTAATATATAAGATTAAAAAAGGCTAAATAAACATTTAACACAGCACTTAATATTATTTAAGAATTGTTGGGTAAAAATGCTAAGTGTTTTTTCATGCCTAGTTAACCATAGTTTAGTATAAGACTGTAAAGCTTTCCTGAGTTGTTTATTTATTTTTATGTATTTATTGTTATTATAATATATTTATTATTATGTATTATTTATTATATTATATTTACAGTAAAATCCTAATAAATAGTTGTTTTTTTTTAAATAATTATAAACCATTGTTAATATATTAATATTATTTTTAAAGACAGATAAAAAAAAAAATTAACCCTGTCACCAATAAAACATAATAAAATTTCTTAATTTAAAGATGTGTTATCACACATTGCATACTATTAGCTAAATTCTCTTAACTAGTTATAGTGATCAAATCTTCAGCTCACTAGTTATTGTATAAATAATTGGGGTTTTTATCTCTACTTGGACATTCCTATGATCAAAGGTTAGAGCATTGCAATGTAAACACAGAGAACCACAGATCAATTACTGGCGGCAGAGTGTATTTCTATTTGTCTTTTTTTTTCCTATTTCGTTAAAACATTAATCGCTAGACATGGATTGCCATTAATTTCAACATTCTTCTAAATAATTTTCTAGTGCTTGTTACCTTAGCAGGAGATGCTCATTTATATTTATTCTTTAATATTATGATAATAATTATTTCAAATAATTTATTAAATTGTAATATTGATTTCTAGTCAGTAAAAATTGGCTAAAAAAAAAGGATTAATCCATTGTGTTCTTTGTTTTGTTTTTTTTATTTTATAAATACAACAATTACATAAAATAAATGTTTTATTTCTATTTTCCTTTTCATTCTTTTAAGGTGACAATATAGTTAAAAATACAAGAATTGATTTCAAATCACTCTGAGATAAGCTGAGCACTAAGAGAAACGTAAATAAAAAACAATTACTTTTTTAGTTCTGTTAAACTAACATCTTAATTACCAAGAGGCAGCAGGTCAGGTGATAATTACTTATATAAACTGAGGATTATTTTCTCAAGTTCAAATTTTACTGGTTTAATTAAAGATTGTAAATTGTATCTAATAAAAATTAGTTACATAACTTTGTAATTATCCATTAAATCTTAAATGATTTTCTTGCATACATCAAAGCTTTTGTTGAATCATATTCTCAACTTCTAGGCTCTTCTTCCACAACTTTATACAATACTCTAGAATAATTCTTTTGTTCATCAATCATGTTCTTTTTTAATGATGTGCACGGAATTTTAAAAGAGTTGTTTGTTTTAATTTATTTTTAAGTTCTTAGATAACTTTTTAACTTAAATACAGACAACAAGAGTAGTCTTAAGTATACATTCTAAATTGCATACACATTTAAATCTATCAAATAAATTGCACAAACAAATATTTTTAACAATTATTTGCTGTCTCCTGGAGGCCGATTCTGTAACTTTTTTGACAAATATCAAAAATTTGGCTTATATCAAACTTGGATATTTATCAAATTGTTGTTATATAATGTAGTGAATCTGTAAAGTGATGCCAGCACTAAATACTGGAACTACGCCGGCAAGCGGTGGCCATTTTGTTGTAGTCCCTGTGTTTGTTTATTGCCCTTCCTGAGCTTGGGCTTACCCTTAACTTCCCTAATTTAGTTTTCCTGTCTAGACTAGTTCTTTGTCCTCAACCTGTGTTTTGCCCTGTGGCTATTTTTTTATTTGATTTTATTGTTGCAGTCCAAAAAAACGAGAATGAAAACAATAATGGCGCTACTTTGTTTTGATATTAACTTCGTTTGATATATAACAACATAACCTGACGAATTATATCAACAATTTTGAGTGGATATATATATCAAACCTTATATATCAACTTTCTCCTAATATAACAACAGACTAAGTTATAGATTCACACGTTGACAGATTGCGCGCGTATCTTCATAACTTTTTGATACATAACCACATGAAAAGGGAGGTTTCAAAGTTACAGAATCGGCCTCCTGAAGTAGTGCTAGAGGCAGACAGAATGTCAAGAGACTCAAGATAATAAAATCTATATTTATTTACAGTGGGATATTACAAAAGAGCGACTTTCAATAATAAGCAAATAATATTAAACAAAAACATTTTTAAGAACATGTTACTTCTAATTTTTAATAGGATTTTGCTGCTGATCTACTTCATTAAATTATGCTCGACTAAATAAACTTAGTATTTATGTATGTATAAATTACACCTTACTAAATGCTCATCTCAGTCTCCATTTTACAATAAAAAGTTAAATGAAATTGAAGTACAATTATTGTTGTTTTTTTTATTTAAGAAAAGAGGCCATGTTCTAGGGTTGCATATCAAGTTGTGAGACAGCGTTCCTTACTTTATTAATTACAGGATGGTTGGGATCTTCTTTTATAAATACCTGAAGCTTGTCAATGAAGCTGTCAATCGTTTCAACAGTAGGTGCTTCCAATCCTGAAAAAATCAATTAATTACTACTTAGAATCAGAATTTGAAAAAAAACACGTTTGATTTAGAGTAAATGAGCAAGTTATGCCAAAATGAATCACCAATTTCAAAAAGAGGCTGAGAAAATTTAGTTGTGAAGATACCTTCGTTTGAACATACTAACATATTCACGATTGGAAGCTTCATTTACGGACTCGATTCCCTACACATCAAGGGGTCCCATGCACACAAAGTGGTTCCTTGCTTAATATAGTGCAATCATATCTCTTAAAGAGCTTAGGTTCTAAGAACTTTTGTGCAGTTGCAAAACACTCAAACAGGGCTTATCATCAAATTAAATTTAAAAAAATATTTTAAAATGGGATATAATGACCTGGAATGTGTACATTAGAGAAGACTGAAGTAAAAACAGTCCTGAGATGTTGTAAATGTCTTTTGAGAGCTGCATTGTTATTCTTCATCTGATGAGTTTCCACAGACAGTTTGTCTATGGCAGTATGAAGACCACCCAGGTAAGTCTGTATCGTAGCATTTTGCTGTTCATAATCAGTGTTACTCTTCCTAAGCTGCCTCAGTTCTGCTTCTCTACCTGCAATCATAAAAAAAGTCTACTTAGTCTAGTGTTTGTATGTTCTTAATAGGCTCTCCCATTCTTTGAGATATCTTAATCAAATTTGTCACATCTCTTGGAAAAAAGCTGGCATAGTTACACCATCTAATACTAACTTATTTTCAATATGGTGTCCAATTATGTACCATTTTTAAAAATTCTTCAATTATGTGCCAAATTCTACCTAATCGTCTATATAGACCTCTGGTATGAAAGTATATTTTTATTCACTATTTTCTTTAAATTTTTATTTGTTGTTTCTGTCCTAAACTATTTTGTCTATGATCTTGAAATTTGGAAATAAGTTACTTCTTGGAACTTAAACACATTCTATAAAAAGATTTTTCAATTTGACTTTTTAATTCAAAATGTCGGCCATAAACATGTTTATAAGCTAAGTCCCCTCTAAGCAAGGTTTTTTGTGGGCACTTCTTTAAATTGTTACTCTCCATATAAAAAAATAACAAAGGGGAGTAACAATCTAAAGAAGGTGTACAAAATTTTCTTCTTTAGACTGTTACTTCCCTTATAAAAACAGAAGTGTGATATTCCTTTGTCCCATAGTACATTGAACTAACCCTAACCATCCCTTTGTCTTAATATTATTTAGTCAAAGCCATTTATATTCTAAAAAAAAAAAAAAAAAAAATGGGAGTAACAATCTAAAGAAGTACCTTTTTGTGATCTGCCATTTTAATTCAAAATAGTAGACTTCCTTAATTAAGTAATATTTGAGATTGTATCATCTTGAGGACCATTTGATCTAGGGGGCCTTGAAATTTAGAATTTAGTTGGTCCTTATGACATAAACATTTCCTGCAAAAGGTTTTTTTTCTGTTTTTTAAATTCAAGAGGGCGGGCACATATATGTATTATATAATAAACAGGTCAAGTGTGTGCTTGTCAGCACACAGCGAGGGTCCGTAGGCAACCCTGTATAGTTTAAGTAGTACCCTATTGATGGTGTTTTTTAAAATGCTGAAAAGCTTACTTTGAATATTCTATTCTTCAAAACACATAAACAAACCTCTGATAAAGTATTTTTTTGTACATCAAAAAGACCATAGTTATAAAAAAACGTATTTTGTCAATAAAAATAAAAATAATATTTTTTTCAAAATTTCCAAAAAGTGGTATCTTTACTTATGGTCGAAGAATGTTCAGGTATTTTTTCAGATTTTTTGCACTTCACATAAGTGAATAGGGGGGGGGGGGGGTACGTTTCACGCCCACTTCAGACTTGCCTACGCTCGCCCTATTAAAGTTGTAACCAAAGAATTATAAGTTTTTTTATCCTATTTTTTTAAAAAATATATTTTTTAAAGTTTTTTTTTTGTTGTTATAGATTGAGTTTGCTTATCTCTTATTGTTATTATTCCTAAGTTTCTTATTTGAACATTAATTTTAGTTAATACATAAGTTATTATCTTTATTAATATGACACTTAGTTATTAACTATGTTATATTAATAAAGATAACATTTTAGCAGCTTCATTTTTCTGCCGCAAGTAGATAAAATATTGTATGTTACAAGGCAGCAAAGGAAACACTTCTGCCTCATTTATTGCCTGCCTCGGCAGTCAAATAGGTAAATTATCATAGCCTGTCCTCGCCTTCGGCTCGGAGGCTAATCTAATCACTCGTCAGTAAAATTCCATTTTGCTGCCTAGTTACATAAATAACTATTAACCATCCTCTCTACCGATTTTCACATCACATGTTGCTTTTACTATTCATTATCACAAATAATAATAGATAAAATAACAAACTTTTATTGTGGTCTAGGAATTCCTCTGTAAAGATGGGGAGTTCAAAACAGGAGGAGTCTGGTTCCAAGGTGGGTTGGCTAGGTTGGGAAGGTTGATTGGGGATAACTTCAACAGGTTCTTCCTTTGGTTTTTTAACTGATTGCTGCTCTAAGAATGTTCTGTAAGCTTCTGACTGTTTATAAGCTGCCAACTCTTCCACGTACCTTTCCCGATCTTGCTCAGCTGCAGTTAGGTATTGCTGAAACATTTTAAGAATATTTGATTACAAATAATATTTAAAAAAAAAAAAAAATAATAATAAATGAAGGCTACATTTTCAAAATCAAACCCTTTATTTCCCTCGAGGGAAGAACTGACAGTGATAAAATAAAGAAAATCAAGTAAGACTGATGTGGATTCCACGAATTGGAGGAAACAAAAAACTGAATTTTCAGCTTTAAAAAAAGCAGAGGAGCCCCTACCATACTAAAAATTAATACTAAAAATAGTATAAAGGAATAATCCACATTTTAAGCTGAGACCAAAAAAACAAAACAGACTTGAAAGTTACATTGTAACTGTTAAATATAAAAAGATGAAAACAGTGATAGGACCATTTACAGGACACTGTCAAATTAAACATTTAAAGAAAGATTTAACACTAAAGATTTAAAGAAAGTGTGAAAAGAAGACTCAGTCAAACACGACATAATCTTCACATATGAATAATTTGAACCCAGAAGACTATAAATAAACAACAGAAAACATTAGCCAGAATTGTCTGGTCAGCAGTCTGTCAAAGATGATAGAAGAAATAATATCGCTAATAAGAACCTACGGGAAAACTTCAATAAAAAAAGCCAACAGAGTTACTAGAAATGAAATAGGTAATTTGTACCTGTTTCTGGTCTTGAGGAAGAGCACTCCATTCAGCTGCTAGTACTTTGGTTATTTCTGAGAAAGGCATATTTGGATTTTCAGCACGAAATTGTTCTCGTCTATCATTTAAAAATCGGACATACCCTGAAAAATCACATATTAACAAAAACAGGTCTATAAAAATACTTCTATAAATATATCTTCTCAGTTACATTTTAGAACAGGGGAGCCAGGGTGGCCGAGGTGGTAAAGACACCGCGCAGCTATCACTGAGTCGAGGCAACTCGAGGTTGTAGGTTTGATCCCGGGCCGTGATACTCTGAATTGCATCTATGAATCACGGACGGAGCAGGGCGAGGGACACCCCCTGAGGGGTTCTCTTCCCCCACGCTGTCTAGTGGGTTCGATCCATGTCATGAGATGTGATCTGTATCTATGATTCGAGGTCGGAGTAAGGCGAGGGGACCCCCTGAGGGGTCCTCTTCCCCCACACTTTGAAGCACGCTCATATAGCTTACTAATGACCACATCATACTCGCTTCGGCGGTACAATGTACAAATGTATGATGTGTGAAGTAGCTGGAACTCTCCACCGGGGAAGTAAAATGGGTCCACTGTAGGCCTGATTGCGAGGTTCAAACAAGTAGTTTGTCCTACCCGTCTAGTAGGAAGTACTAGGTAACTACTACTACTACATTTTAGAACAGTGATCAAATGTGAGAATTTGTTTTAAACATATTATACATGGATTACCATTAAGAGGTTGCCGAGGAGCTGTAACATCCTTGATTTTCTTCCTCTTCTTCCCTTTCTGCTTCTGGATCTTTTTAGGAGTTTCATCAGATATTCCCTTATCAGGCACTGGTGCTTGATATCAAAAAATTATTTCATTAAAAAAGACAAATGTAATTTCATTATTTTATTTAAATTTAAAGCTAAGTTGTTTAAAGTTTTAAACAATATTTGTGTATTCATTTGCACCGAATTGGTTATCTAAATTATTAATATTTTTAGTTATTCAGGAGCAATTACTTCTCCATAATTCTGTAGTGGCACATCCATATTGGTGTTTTGTCCTGAGAAGAATGGTTTCACTAATTTTTAATAATTTACCTAGAATCAAACCCAACATCTTTTAGCCTGTTAGTGGCAACACTAATCACTATTCCACAGGAGGATAACCCTAGGGTATAAAATAAAAAATAAGGTATTCTCACATGACAGTACATATATATTAACATAATGCATATAATTTTATGTAAAAAGAGAGGCTAATGCATTCAGTCAAAAGGGTGTAGCGCTTTCTAAATATTATTAACTTTGCGCTACAGTAATTATTGCCAACCTAGAATTTAAAACAAAAATCTAGGGCCAAGGACTTGGATCTTTTCAAAAGGATAAAAAAGCATGAAGATCTCTAGTCTAAAAGTTCTTCAAACAGACAGAATAATTCACTTAACAAAATTGATTAGAGGTAAGGTAAGGTAATGGAGTTGGGTACAGGCTATACACATCTGAGGTGATTAAGCCCTGCCATGTCTTTGTCTCTAGGCCATAGTCTTTTTTATGTGAACCGTTTTGATTTTTTTTTTTTTTTTTTTTTTTTTCTCAACTAATATCGAGTATAAATTTAAATTGATTAGAAATAATAAACGTAAATGCCAAAATATACAAATGTCTTATGTATATCTAGTTGAAAATGAAATGAAGCCGCGAACAAAATATTTAATAAAATCAGATCACACCTTCCCTTCAGAGATCTTCCAAATAAAATTACCTTTCAAGTTTAAAGCAAATGGGAAAAAGGAGAAAAGAGTTTTATTATTACCTGCGCTTTGTCCATCAGGGGTATTTGCCGCATCCTGAGGTGTAGCTCCCTGAGGAAGAGCTGGTTCTTTGTTTTCCATTATAAAAATATAAGTAGGAAACTAAGGTAATCTATTCAACGATTGTAAATAAAACAGGATAGACTAATACTTAATTTGTTTTTGGAATTCACTAGGAAGGCTTAATTAAAATTAAAGACAAAATGTTGACCATATTACTAAGGTATATAAACTAAATTATGCACTATCAACAGTAAAAAAAAATATTCACAGAGATTATAAAAGCATCCACAAACAAAAATAAATTGCAGGAAACTTAACTCATCAAGTTTTAAAGAGTAACAAAAATTAACATCAAAACAGAGTCAGTTTATGTAGATTTGATTTAAGATCCCATCAATTTACATTTCAAACAAACACAATCAACACATCACACCCAGGTTCATTTATTCATAGAGAATACACTAAATAGAGACGCCACTTCTCGTACGTACAGAAAATGTTTTTGAGAGCGCTATCTCTGTGCCGGGATGTCAAGCTAAAGCAAAACAAACTCCTATGGCCGATGGTGCTGCGCTCCCTTCTACATCAAAAAGTGAAACTAATAGGATAAACAAAACAAAAACCAGTACCAGTAATAGTAATTTTCATTTTCTTTCTAATTTAGAAACCTGATGTATCTTTGGACCATTTCTCTCCTTTCATGAGTAAAAATCCTGTAATTTTCGATCTTTCAAAGCCTTTTTTGTGTGAGAAAGATTTGACCTCTAAGTATGTTAAATATAAAAGATAATATATATTACAACAAGAACAAGAGAGAAATATGTCTGTCTGAGAAGATATTAATGGTACTAAACTCCCTCATATACCCGAATCAGACATACAAAATGGGGGTGCCATTTAGGGTTTTAAAGTTGCCCTTCATACGGAATTTAAGGGCCATATCGAGACAGAGAAGTAGTTACCATGCACTTGATTTTTTGAAACCTATATACAACTATACAGGGTGTCCCAGCTAATATAGAACAGCGAAATATCTCCGGAACCATGATAGATAGAAAGATGCGGTTTTCAGGGTTCGATAAAAGGCTAAAAAGGCGCTTCTAGAACATATGCTGAACATTTTCTGTGTGCAGCAAACAAAATTAACAAAAAGTTAATAGGAAGCCATATTTTTAAGACTGGATTTGAATTCTATGGCTAAAAATAAGACTTTTTTACTCTTGGAAATTTTTCGCTCCGATCATTAGTTTGCCGTCTAGAGAGCCCTAAACTTGCTAAAATTTAAACTTTAAGTCCATTTTACAGCTAAACTAATAGATTTAGGAAAAAATTTCAAGATAATATTGTCTGACGCAGAACTTTTTCCGATTTTCCAGTCTGAGGCGTCAAAGTTATAGGGCCCAAATAATGAAAAACGCCCCAAAACCAAAAGAAGTCACAGAGGAAAACGGTGTCAGACTTGGCCTAAACAAACCATACAAAGAGGTTTGGAAAGAGTATGTATAATTGACTTTTTTGCCTATGGGCACCCTGACTATATATAGTGGGGACCAGAGACGGAACTAGACCTGCTGAGGCCCGTGTGCAAGATTTTTTTGAGGCCCCCCCCCCCTCCAAGAGGACCAAATATTTTTGCCGCCTCATTTTTTAGGATACACATAAGATTTGTAATAAATTGCAACAAAAAAAATGATTTTATGATAAAAAAAACAACTAAATAAACTAGGCATCGCGTGGCTCTATCATTGAAGCGAGCGTATTGCAATGAAATACTGAATATTGAAATTTATTAATCATGATGAATGTCATAGTTGAAGATAAGTGGAAGAGGGTAGTGTAGGGAAAAGTGGGGGTACTCGGTACAAAGCTTTACTTCCTAAACAAACCATACACTATACGACTATAACAATCTTCACCACCCGCGGTAGCTTTTAAACAATTATTATAAATGTATCTCGTCACTACGCAAAGAATTTTGCTTGTATCAAGTTAAAATTTTGCATACCTGTTTCAATTGTGCATTAGATGGTGTATATGAAGTTTTATTAAAATCGTTTCGTTAGAACGTAAGATATCGGTAAAAAGGTTGTTTTCTCTATTATAAACGTTTAGGTCCGCTTTAATAGTTTTAGCGATCTTTATTAAGTCATAGCGGTGTCGCTGTTGGTTTTAGTAAAAAATGTAATTTGAAAAAAATGTTCGTCTCATCGAGTAGATGATGATAGAATCTTTTCCCGTCCTGAAATTCCAATTTAATTTTTGTACCTCTTGTTTACGCGAGCGTTGCGCGCGAACTCATGGACGGATCACGCTGTCCAACGAACTTAGCCTGAGTATTAGTAAGAGGAACATGTATACCAAATTTCAACTAAATCGGTCAACTTTTACTCAAGTTATCGTCACACGCGTAAACGTTACTGACAGACAGACAGACAGACAGACAGACAGACAGACAGACAGACAGACACGGAGCATATTTCGTTGAATGTAGGAAGCTCGCTACGCTCGCTTCAATTAAATTCCTATTTAAATGGACTACACTTTAGAATATTTTAATCAAAATCGTCGGAATCGTTTTCAAGAAATACTTTTTTCCAAGTTTTTAAGGAGGAGCGCCCCCAAAATGTGAAGGTAAAATTAAAATTTCGTCAAAATCGGCCCAGTAGTTTAGGCTCCAGGTGTGTGCACAGACAGACGACAGACATTTTTTAAAAACTACCTTTTTGGACTCAGGGGACCTTAAAAGGTGTAAATACATCAAAATCGAATTTGGAAAATGGAAGTCGAATGGGAAAATGGAAAGTAAAAAGAACAAAAAAGTTGCCTGTAATGGTACTTTTTCTTCTGTAAGCTCATTTTAAGTTAACACAGAACCCAGAAAACCGCGTCTTTCTTCCTGCAGTAGATTCAGGAGATATTGAGTGGATCGTGTTAGGTGGCCCCTGTGTATGTATTTTTTACAAGTTAAAAATGTATAATTAATTTAAAAACTTACTAAAGATAGTTTAATTTTGATGAAACATAATATGTAGGATAATACAAAATATTAACAGTCTAAAATACCCAAAATAAAAATCACGTCATGTTGTAAGTCAATTTTTTTTATTAATTATTATTTTAATAAGCATTTAACCTCAATTGTCTCAAAAAATGATAATAATAATTATTAGGTATTATTATGTGGAAAAGAATATAGATACCTACCACATAAAAATAATATAAATAATAATAATGTAATAAATAAAATATAAACTAAGTTCACCTTTTTAGTAAAATTATTCTTTATTTTTTTATTTTTTTTTTATTATTTTTTTTTTTATAACTGGCCGAGTGGAAGTGAGGCCCCCCTTTCCCCGAGGCCCGTGTGCGGCCGACCCCATGCACACGGCTAGTTCCGGCACTGGTGGGGACCTACATTTGTATACCATGAATATAAAAATATATTATAGACAGTATACTAATAAAACAAAGGGTCCTTTTATTAAATAAGCCACCACTAATTTCCATCACTGTGAGTATTAAATTCCGTGAATTCGATTACTAATACTAATCACAGTCAACCATTAGAAAAAAATAGAAAGGAACACATACTTAGGTAAGTTCATTTGGAGACAAGAATAAATGTGTGTTATTTGGTTGTTGTTACAGCTTACAGCCATAGCATTTTTTAAATAACACATTTATAGAAGATAATAACATTGATTATTAGGGGTGGGAAAATGCGGCTTCTCGTTGAGTTAAGTACAGCTCTCATTAAAAACTTAATTTTTTTTTTTTTTTTTTTTATTATTATTTCAGAACTTTTTTCACAAATCTTGTTAAATTGATTTAGTAAGTGAAGCATTTAAATCTTTCATATAGTCTAACTTAACTTTTCGTTAATTATGGTGTGGCTCTTAATAATATATGAAAACCCGGAATGCAGTTATCATTGACCTCATGACATATACTATAAAATCTCAAATACAATATGCACAAGTGTGCACATGAACATCCTAATTTTGAGCCTTAATTCATTGGAAACGTAGGAATTAGTAGATAATACACGCTCATAATTGATGGAAATCAACAAAGTAGTTTTCATAATCCTTTCCTTTATTTCCTAAAATTATCAGAACTCGACTAATACATTTTAAATGGTAAATTTATAAAACACATGGTAATGATTATTTTAATTGACACCAAATTAACTTAGGTAAAATCAGTGCTAGAGAAACTGTTTTGAAACTAAAATTAGCTCTATTTATTAACTAAAAATCGTGTAATAAAATCGCATAATAAAATATTAACTTAATTTAATGCTTGGATATATCATATGTTAAACAAATTAAATTTAATTTAATTTAGTAAAATTGTTAATAAAAAAAAATAGCAGAAGTGATTGAAAAATTTGTGGTGGAAATTATTAATACAAGACCCAAAAGAAAGAATTTAAAAAATATGTGTATGGTAAAAATCCTAGTGGACAAACCAAAGTAAATTAGAATAGGATAAAATAATAATAAAAAATCTAGTAATACTCACTCTAAGTTATGGTTTCTCTCAAAACTTAGTTCCAGTCCACAAGAACAAATATATTTGTTCACAACAACACAATCATTTGTATAAAACCTAAACCTAAAGTGTAAGTGGTTTTTCAGACATAAATGATAAAAAAAAAAAAAGTTTTAAACAATCTATTGCAGACATATTTTTCTACAAATGTTTTTAGTTTGTTTTGGTCTCTCAGACAAATGTTTTACAAACTGTATGTGAACTAATATTTTAAGCATTTGCCTAACCGAGCACAGGACTCTTAGCAGGCAACTAAAATTAACACACTTGAGATTTGTCATCTTGTTGCGTCTTATATGCACGTCAGTATAATTTTGGTAATGAGAGTATTTCAGTAAGAAAACTGACAGGTATTTATATTCATGAACTTTTTAGTGACTTCGTGAGTACGAAGAGGATATTAGACATTGTGGCCCGTAATTAAAAAACTGGTAGCTTCATACTAACTAGCTTGCAATTTAGAGTAATAAGAATTATAATCAAATAAAAGATAATTTTCAAAAAAATGGGAGTCTTGTCTAATCAGTGAATAGAAAATGTAATATCACCATGGTTAACCATAAAAAACTGATAATCAAACATTCAAATAACTACGTTTAGGTGCTACTAAAAGTCAACCGCTTAAAAAAGTATACAAAACAATAATATAATTTATTTCATAAACAAAATATAATTTATCCTGATTACATCAATACATTCTATTACATTATAAATGCTCATTTTTAAAATAAAAAATGTATAATAATTATTTTTGAAAAATACTTTAAGGATTACAAACCATCACTAAAGAATTGTATTTCCTAAAAGCTTAGAAGTAGAGATAAAATTAATAAATTTGCTTTTTTTACAGTTCATTACACACTTATATTATTTAAAAAATAAATAAACTAATAATATAAAATTAATAAAATATCAACTATAACAAACAATAATTATAACAAATACTAAAGGTACGTTTTAAATTCTTTATTAATTGTTAATAAATTATATCTTTATATTTATACAAATAAAAATAAACCATTTCTTTGGAGTCAACTTCCAAAAATGGATTAATCTCATAAACAAGCAATATAATCGCTTAAAGTCCCATGTATCTTTAAATTGTAGTAGATGCTTCTATACAACAGAACTAAATTCTTTCCTGAATGTGTTTATATATTAGAAATTGCCGCTTTATATGTAATTACATGACTGTATGGAATGCAAAAAATATATTATAAGGTAAATGCATTGTATTTATATTAAGCTCCAACAAAAAATTAAAGAAATCATGAATATATGGGACATAATTTAAATCACACTTAGTATTAATAAAATTATATTTATAAAAGTAGGCACACTTGCATAAATTTGAAGTCAGTTTCCCATAAAATGAAAGTCTCACAAAATTATAAGATACATAATTAAAATAGTTTTTAGACAATTTAATATCTGTTCCATTTTAGATTTATGAAAGAAAAAAATAATGTATCAAATGCTGTTTTTTTTTATATCAGGGATACTAAATTGTAAACTCATTTATTAGGAACAGAAAGTTATTTAAACAGTAAGTCGTTAGTAGCAAGAAAAGTAACTAAATATTTCCATCTTTATTGTTCATATAATAATGTTGATTTTTTTTACATAATTTGAAAAATGCAATAGTAAATTTCATTAATAAGTTATCCTGGAGTAATTTTAATATTTTTTAAAAAAGCAATACTCCCCAGTTTTAGTTTGCTTGTATTTAATAAATAGAGAGGAAAGAGAGTTAAGGTTCTTAGTTAGATTTGTATGTAAGCTACACATATTCATTTTTAGCTTGTTCTTCAAAATTGTTCTTAATTAGCCTAAATTTAAATTTGCTTACACAAACAAAAAGGGTTAACATGGTTAGCTCATTGCCTTACTGTAAAAACAAATTTAATACATATAGATTCTAACTACTTTAACAGGTATTCATGACGAAGAAGGCTGATATATTACTAATTATTAATAAAGCCAATGAAACTAATCAGTATCAATATTGCTGGTGGTTTGATTATAAACTCAATATACAAAAAATAATACATTTTATAAGTGAATCAATTAGCCCATTATAGGCGTCAATCATATTATATTTACCTCTTTCAAGGAATAATTTATTGTAGTAAATTCTATGATAGAGAAATTAATAATAATAGAACATTTACAATTAATAATTATCTCATATGTTAATGTTGTTATAAATAAACATTAATAAATAAAAATATCTATAAAAATATAATTGAAACTTAAAATAACAACTTGGCCAAGCAGTGATAACAGGACCTTTCAATCCATTACATTGAATTTTTAAAATGCTTAACAGAATCAGCACAATATCATGAATGTATTTTTTTATATTAAAATAAACCACTTACAATTAATTAAAGTAATTATTAAAATGAGCATATAAAATTTTAGTTTTATACAAAGAAATGCATGTAACAAAATATTTCAGAAAAATATAATATTAAATATTTGGCCCTGCCTCTACAGTTCAATACATAACCCATAATTGCTATGCTGATATACTTAACACGTTCACGGCTGACCACGTTCCGGAACGTAATGCTGGTCGGGTCAATGGGGCTGACCACGTTCCTGGAATGTGCTCTCCCTACCCTTCTACCTTAATTCTAATACCTAGCCTCACGGTTCAGATTCTTTTAACCCATTAGCCCTCTAGAGCACATTTCTAAGGTTCTACCCCACTTTTTCGCTCTCACCTAGCTTTTTCCGTTCTTTAATTATTGATACTTATATATATATTTATACCTCACAGGCACCGCCCTGAGCCAGAGCAACACAATTAGTCGCACGCCGTGAACGTGTTATATAATTACTTAACAAATTTAGAATCCAAAGAAGACAAAAAAAACTATAATTCCACTTTAGAATGGGTTTCAAGATCTTCATTCTCTAAAATGTCAGATTATAAACTGTCGCTAGATATTACATATAGGTCCATTAAAATAAAAATTACTAACTTATAAATTATTATTTGTGAAAGTAAACCATTTAAACCCAATTTTGCTGGGACTTCCTTTTATTTCTTTATTTGAAATTAAACCCATAGCATCTTAAAAAAAAAAAATAAAAAAAAAGCGTTTATTTATTTGTAGCCATCCATAAAATATTAGTGATTTTAAAATTAATTATTGTTTGCTTGTTCTAATTTATATTTTCAACCACGATTTCACAAAATGTTACACGGGAATTTTTTGTTGCCTTAAAAAATGTTCTGAAGTAATTTCCTCATCATGATACAAAGCTACATGAAACTAATTTATTGTAAAGGCACTGATGATAACCTTCAGTTAGGTATGAAAAAAAATATATAAAATATTACATAATTAGGTTAAATCTCAATCTTTCAAGGTATTTTTCTTAAGGACGTCCTAATTTTAAGGGTAACCTTTTGGTACGTAGAAGTGAAATTTCCCACAACAAACTTAGCTCAAACTTATTCTTCTAAAAAATACCTAAGAATATATCACCTAAAGAATATGTAATCAGAAAAAAATCCTGAATTAACAATTCCCGGTAAAATACAGATTTTCAAATTTAATACATAATAAAAATACTTTGTAATGAATAATAAATATTAACAGGTTAAACTAGATTGTTGCTTACCATAAAATAAACCCTTCCTTGATGTTATCTAGCACATTTTAATGCAAATATTCATCGTGTTTCCTAATCATAGAATAGAATAATGATACTAGATGAAATGAATGGAATTTAGAATGTATGAATTCTCTTATACCTCTCTAATTCAAGTATAACATTATTGGATACATAAGTTTTCAGAATGGAATATTAATCAATGCTATCAAACAAGTTCCAAATAACTATTAATACATTATAATTTATGGTGACTGAATTATAACTTAATGCAAGGTATTTTTTATTTACCAGAAATTTCACTACAGTAAAAATCAGTATTCTTCATCACCTTTAAACCACCATGCAAGGAACAAACTTTTGAAAAGTTTTGCCTTACTAATATATTACAGAAATCAGAAGCCTTTTTGACATCATCGCAAATTATCACAATAATTTTATTTCTTGCATTTTGAAGACATGGTATCTCAGCAATATTTACTTTATTTGAACTGGATCCATTAGCTTTAACCTCCAAACTGATATTAGACAAGGGATGATTATAGCTTCCAGTTATATACTCAGTTTGATAACTATGAGATTCTCTGATATCAAGAAGAATAAGTTTAGACTTCACTGAATTATTCTGGAGAATTTCAATTAGTTCTCTGGCACATATCCTAGGGCTGAGCTCCAACTGAAGTTCTGAAAGACTAAGGCCACTCATTTCTAGATCAGATGTCGATTTTGACAAACCTGGTGGTACTTCGTGTTGCCTGTAAGTAACACTACTGGGACTTGAGCAATACAATGTAATTGAATCCTTCACAACTTTTTCAATATCAATTTCAGGAAGGTCTGAGAATAGCAGTATGCATTCATTGAAACCTGAAGTGAGGAGGGTGCCTCTCAGTTGTTGGAGAATAGCTAGTCCAACATATAATGGGTATGAAGCATTTCCTAAAAGTAAAGAGTCCCATAGGTGAAGAATTTTATGGATAGGAAAAACATGAGAAAACATAGTCAGGTACCAAGGAATGGCAAATAGCTCTGGGGTGAACCCGATGTCATTGAGATGATTAGCTAAATTAGGATCTTGAAAAGTTATTAACTGTCTAAATTTTGCCAAGTACTCCCTGATTACAGCTGAGTTATCTTTCAAAAAGAAATCATGCAAATATTTACAAATAAATTTACATAGGCAAGCAAAGGCACGAGCTTCATCTTGGAAATTGAGGAAGAGGAAAGGAGCACACAGTGAATCTAGACCTTGCCAGTAGACATACTGTGGGTGGCTAATGACCCAAGCTTTGAGAATGCGTTTAAACTTACGATGACCCTCTAGCGAAGATAGATATTCATTATATTGATGACATCGGGGAATATCAACTTCAATCTGTCTATCAGTAGCCATAACAGTTTCTTTGTCTATTAACCTATATTTTTCTTTATAATTAAAACTTATATCAAGAAGTGCAGACCACACTTCAGCTCTTACAAGAGGAGGAATATCAATTCTAGCCTCTTTTAGCAAGAGATCCTTCTTGTATGGATAAGCTTTGAGAAGTCTGTTGTATAGAACAATTCTGCGGTACTGATATTCTGTGTCTCTTTCCCTGATAATTAGAGGTAATGTTGAGGAATCACAAAGATCTTCATTAGGTAACATTTCACTCACATATTCCAACAAAGGATAATGACATCGGAAAGGGAGCATCTTAAATCGCTCCATAAGATTACCAAGGTTAAGTTTAATGACTCTGCCATCCAGCATGGCAGATTCATCTTTCTTTTGTCCATAAGAGTTGCCCTCAAGCATTATAAGGTTTGGCAGAGAAAGAATCGGAGGCTTGGACCGAATAAGACCTTCTTTTCTCAGTTCAGAATACACATCTCCTCCAGACAACTGCCAGAAGTGGTACAATTGCAAACCAATTGCACTATTACCGGAAGAACTAAACCCATTACTTTCAACTTCAGCAGGTTCTTCGACCTTGGCTGTCTGTTTAAAAATATCTAATTTCAATAAAGTTTTAGCTTCTGGTCTTTTAAGGGGATTAATTATCAATAGTTTATCTACCAAATCAATAGCATCTGGAGGCAAGGCTTTGTATATATCTAAAGAATCTGTCTCTTCAGCGATACTAAGAAAAATATTCCCATTTTTTAAACAAGATATTAGCTTGGTCATACAAGTTGTAACTGAATTATTTGAAAGAATATCACAGCCAAGAAAGAGTTCAATCAATATCATACCCAGAGACCAACAGTCAACCTTGCAACTGCCATGAGTAGAAGGTCCTGACAACAAAATTTCTGGAGCAAGATATTTTGGATGACCTATAGGAAACATTACATCAGACCCACACCCTGTCATGTAATAGAGGCCATAATTAAAAAGTTTTGCCCTTCCTTTGTATATCAGAATATTCTGGGGGTTAAGATTTCTATGAACCATCAATCTTGAGTGGAGATATTGGAAAGCTAACAAAACGTCTTTGGCCACAGATATTATTTCATTATAAGATAGTTGACTTTCACAAAGAGGTTTGCCAATATACTCACAGACTACTACAGTCCTTTCATATTTTCCTCGGAGAATATCAAAATAAGGGCATAAATTATTATGTTTGATTGATTTTAGTAGCTGAGCCCTCCCAAGGATTTTTATAGAATTTGGTGTAAGGGGTAAACCATTGCTACCACACTGATCAAGAGACTTACGATGAGCACAGAATGTCATACAGGCAAATGGAGATGAATTTTCACCATTTACTGAACCATAGTTTTCCAGAATCATGATGAGTTATTTACAATAATGAACAATAGAATTAAATACACAAGGACTGATAATGTATACTATGAAAGAGAGTTATTTTGTTCCTGAGATGGAGATAAAATGTGTAGAGGTATATATGTGGCACCATCAGCAGGTTCAGTAAGATGCCAAGAAATCTGGTGAGGTGGTGAATAGCTAGGATAGTGGTGTCCTTCCCAGGAATAACTCAGTGATGGTGGACTTCCACTCTCCCATCCTCCAAATCCTAATAACAAGTATTAGATAATGTAAGGCTAAATAATGGTATAAAGATTAAAACAATTCTGTGAGCCATTTTATAAACTTACAAGCTTGAGTACCGTCAAGGTTTTTAACTATCATCAAGACAAATTAAAATTCTTCTGCTCAGCAATAGTATTTATGCACACTCCCCCACATGGATCATACATAATTTGCAAACTTCCTTATTAGAAATTGATTTTGACTACTTGAGAAACATTTTTGTACAGTGATGAGTCAGTTAGTCAGAGGTATTTACATTTTATGTAAATAGATTAGCATCTACAACTTGTATTCCCACTTAGTAAGAAATAAAGATATATCTTCTATTCTAGTTTTAAATTTCAATTTTAGCCATAATTATTTAGCACAAAAGACAGTACATGTTTGGCTCAATGATGTGCTAAGTATGAATATAAAAATAATTGACACTTTTAAGGCACCTTTAATGGACCGTTTAGAAATTCTAACCAGAGAACATCCATGGCAATCAGCCTATGGATAGAAAGCAGTTTGAATTATTTGTAATGAGTACTTAATATTGAAGCTAATTTCACATTTATAGTTCGTTGCAACACATTGTTTCGTTCATAAGCAATTGCTGCGAGTCAATCGCTAACACTTTTTTAGCTAACTAATTGTGGTGCGCTTGATAAAAAAACAAAAAAAAAACACAAGTGCACAATAATTCAACAGTGATATCTTACCTAAAGAGGGCGGTGGAGTCAGTTGTCTTTCAGAGACTAAGGTCGGCTGTGGGTAAGGACTGTGCCTATGGTTTCTGGAGCTACTTGCACCTGAAAATCTCTCACAAGTAGTATAGCTACTGCCTTGAGGAATCAACCAACCACTTGCGGAACTTTCAACTAAAACACAATACAATATTTCCAGTAAATCACATCTGGTAAGAGAAACAAGGCGGCATTGTAAACCAATGAATTATAACCATAATACATAATATAACAATCGATATCTTTAGCAATATTGCATTTAAAACTTTTTCTTACAATATCACATGTTCTCAAACAATACAACTAACAGTTTAATATAATTTATCGGTTCTTCCTTTATCATAAAGGTTTGTTGACGTTGATTTGATATCTGATAAACCAGACGTAAATTTGTAGTTATTGCCAACATAACACACAGAAAATAAAATTCACTAGGGTAGGACAGGTGATCAACAATGTTTGTTTTGCTTCCTGCATTTATTCTTAAACATTTTTTTACCCGCCCTCAACATGAATTCTAAGTTAAAGCTAATTTTAATTTTTGAGTTTATTTAGGTAGAAGTGTCCTACCAAGCCTCTTTAACGGCCCACGAAAATAGTTATACAAGCGATGAGGCACACAGAACTAGAGAGAATGTGCGAAAAGGGGGGGGGGGGGGGATTTAATGACTGGCCCCCAAGATTCTAAGAACTGTGTTTAATACAATCATCAAAGAATTGAGCTGGATAACCCAGTAAAAGAACAAAAAAAAGAACGGATATCTGAAAATGTTATTTTAGAAAAACTATAAATAAAGATTTGCTTTGGTTTGATTTTTGTTAATGTAATAATTTGAAATTTAAAATAAACTAAAGCCTAATTCACCCCAAGTGGTGTATTTTTATTGGCTTATAAAATGAATGGTTAATCATATTATTATTTATTTATCAATTAATTATTATTAATAACACAATGACTATTGTTTATAATAGAGACCGATGTAATCTTATATTTTTAATGATTTGTCGATTCCATGAATTTTTAGGGGGGGGGGGTTTAAACGAATTATAATTTCACAACATTTTTACCAATTAAAGGTGTTATCTACAACTTACTACGTTCTTTTATGGCTTGAGGCATAGCTAAAACTTGTCAGTTTAACCCTGGTTCCACAGCAGGTCCTTAATCGCAATAAAGAGTTCTTTCTAAGAGCGAAACAAGTGTTACACTTCGGTTATAATCTGATCTCTGATCAAGACATAAATCAAAATAAAATTATTCTTATTAAGACCATTCGGACTGTCTCTTCACAAATGAAATTCATGCAGCAACATACTCATGCAAAAAACAATTTGTTTTATAACAATCCTAATGACTGGAAGATTTAATTCTACGCGAGTTTCAAAATATGTATATTATATTGTAAAGAAAGCCTATCTTTACTAAAGCAGACGATGTTTCATATGTTATTATATTTTTGTGTTTGAAAGGTAAATAGAGCTGCGCATGCTCTTAGGAAGAGTTGAAACTGAATAACAGAGACCAAGTGGGAGATAAAAAGAATGAGTGGGGAGTACTTTCAACATGGACATTTTTAGCCTCCTTACACTATGCTAACTATATATTTTTTCATTTTCATTCATTCCATTACTAAGAATAAATATAAATCTAAGTTTAGAGTCTATTTATACATAAAAAAATAGCCAATCGAAACTAAGTAATATAGTAATTAGTAATAAATAACAATGTTAAAAAAATAGATAAAATAAATTAGAAAATAAAACCATTTTGACTGGGAAGTCATAGAACAATCATCAACCATTGGTGCATTAATTTAATTACGTCTCTTCTCAATACGGCAACTGCGCCAGTAAATATTTATAACTCTAGTCCTAGTAGTCCTAGGACAAATTAATCATATAGTAAATTCTCGATTTAAAGAGCACTAGTGTGAGGCTTAGTTTAAGTAGGTATACCCCAATCAGAAATTAAATCGGTCAACAATCGCGGACGTCATAAGAGCTCAAAGTCAAATATTTAAAAACAAAAAATCAAATTTAACTCTATTTAAGGTAGAACCGATGGACGTACGACAAAAAGTCAATATTCCAAAGCAGTAGGTCTTTTTAAAATTAGTGACCGCTGGTGCAATCTGCTTTTCGATACGAGTTGCCGTTTAGCCTCAATAAGCCTCCATAATAACTTTGTTCTGTCCACCATCATTAACTTTTTAAGGGGGGTAAAAGTAAAAATGTTTAGCTTTTCGATTTTTTTCTGACACTTTGGGCCAATTTCCGATCAATCGCAAAAAAAACTGCGAGTCTCTAAGTGGTCTGGAAGTACCCAAACATTTTGATTAGCGAATCAGTGGGTTTTGTCACTATATATTAGGAGCACTATGTTATTAGTCTACCTAATATTTTAGGGTTTTTATTTATTATTTATACATATTATATAAAATTGTTAATAATTTTGGTTCTACTCAATATTTTTCGATAAAATTGGCTATGAAGTTGGACTGGTGGCAACAGACACACACACATACATAAATGAAAAAAGTTAAGGCCGGATTCGGTTTTCGGAATGTACGAAATGAAAAAGTAACCTAGACCGTTAAAAGTAGAAATCGAACATCCATACACGAAAATGTATGTATGTGAAAAAGTATCCTAGACTGTTAAAAGTATACTCTAAGCATGTAATTATCGCTAAAAATGTAACCAGTATGATTGATGCAATGTATTTTTAAATTACGCTTTTAGCTATAGATAGAAGCAAAGAAAAAGTCTATACTAAATTATTATAAAATACAAATTCAGGGGGATCTGGGGGGGGGGGGGAGCTGAAGTCCCCAGCCACTTCAGCTCATTTATTATTTATTTATTTCAATTTTTTTTGAGGGGGGTTTAGTCCCGTTCAACAGCCTATAGGTCATCACAGGACGGGGGTTATCTATTCTAATCACAGTGTAGTTTTGCAGATATTGAATATTGCACATACATAGTATGAAATATTTGAAAACTTACATTGAGTAGTTTGAAAATTAAATTCATTAATCATAGACGAGTCCGGTCTTTCTTTGGCGTCAAGAAAGGCTTTTGCAAATGGATTATATTTGATCTTCAGAGAGGTCACCTGCAAGAGAAAGCTTGGAATTAAGGTAAGCATTTAAATACTAAATATTATATTCTTATGAGTTATATTAGTTCATATGTTAAAACAGCATAATACAATTATTTCAGTTAATATATATGCTAATATTACAAATTTTATTAAAATGCGGGGTTATAGGTGCGCTTATATTATAATATATACTTAGTCTGACACGATTATAGCAGTTGCACAAAGCACTACAACAAATAACAAATGATATAAGGGAATATTATTTATCCTTTGTCTAAAAAGGTTATTGTTTTTTACGTCACAATCAACACATCATTAAATTATTGCAGGAAGTGGGATCGGCCATTTTACTCATCTACTCGAAAGTGATCATCATTGCGGGAAACATATCTCACCTGTCTGGGATTCGAACTTACCAGATCTGTAGGTGTTTTGACCTTTGTTTCAGGTGGAGTTACTATTTTTAACATTAAAAGATAATTCATAATTTGTTTACGGTTCGAAGCATTCTGTAATGCGGCACCGATTGTGCACCTCTCATTTAGACTTTTTCACGTAGATCCGTCGACTTTGACCGTCACAGTGACATCCGGAAAGACAAAATATACAAGTATGTACTTTGTTAGATATTTATATCGTCGGCATAGGATTATAGGATCAAAATGTGTTTAATTGTTTACATTTTTATCTCGAGTGATTTATCTTTGGCATTCCCGTTAAAACTTTTGACGTTTGATAATCCAGCAAAATGCCGGATTAAAGCGCACCTACTGTAGGATGTTTGCTAATGACTAGCTCAAATACTTATAAGTTTTACGAAATGCTCATTCACTAGACCACTACATTTTAACACTAACCTCTTCATTTTGGTAAGCTGTTACTGCAATGAATTGAGTTTCAGGAAATGGGCATGCAGCTACCCTTCTCTGCTCTGAACCAACTCTAACTATATCCACTCGAGGTTCGTACTTGTGCAAAGAGTTAAGCATTATCTACAACAAAAAAATAAATAAATAAATAATAATATAGGTATTAAGTAAAATTTAAAAAAAAGAAAGGATAATGAGATCAATAATGATAATTTACTCGTATATGGTTAGACATCACACAATATTCCACGCAAACGATACCTGTTTTTAACAGTTTTTAATTAAGAGTAATATTACCTGCCCGTTTCCATTGGCTTTATTGGTAAGTTTTACTTTGGCAAATGAAAGTGGTTCTTTCATCCAGTGAGCACCGAAATTAGGGCTTTCAGGATGAACATATACAGCATTCGGTGGGGCTACCTCTGCCTTACCACCGGCTACCCACTCTCCGTTTACGTATTTCCACCTAAAATTAATAAAACTTAATATTATAATATAGACTAATTACTAAGACTTAATGAGTATAAATAAATATTGAAAAAGCTGATTGAAATGAAACTAACCTGTGTTGTTCAATTTGTACGAATTCAAGAAGTATGGTGTACATTGCAGTTGGATCCAATCCTGTTATACTAACTTTTACTACAGGGAACATTCTCCTGAAATAAATTTGAATTATTTTATCAGTGATAATGGAGAAAAATAACAAAGAAAATTGATTCGATATTCGATTACAAAATTTAAAAAAAGGAACATTTTTATATCTATAATACTATTCAAAATTAAAAGTACTTCTAAATTGCTTACAGTTAGAATTGAAAGGATTTTCGAATAACGATGTTTAAAATTTCCATTGATTATTCAGAAGCGAAAAAACAATAACTAATTAGAAACATACAACTACAACACAATACTAACTTCTTTGAAGAAGAGATAAATATACGAAATAATTATTATAAAAATGCTCTTCTCTGATTGGAGATCGAACCACTAATCCCACGTTTTCCGAGATTGATATTTTCTTTGTGAAAAATAAAATGTATTTTCATTATTTATTCGGGCGTTCTAACAATAAATATAATGTAACATAAGATAGCATTTCTCGAACGTAGATTAGATAGTCAGGATGCGGTTCGATGACTAGTATTATTTTAATCTGTCCTTTAAAATATTTATTTAAAAAAAAAATCCAAAAGCATGGTTAGCATGGTTAAATGATTCAACACGACAAAAAATACAATGCCATAAACTTATTAAACTACCTATTTCTGAAAAATGCTATTTGTTTCTTATCTAAAATTCGCAGACCCGATGAAAATAAAAATTCATTCGTTGCCCTGTTATAGCAGTGTGCCGTGTACCTGACATTTACTGTTTCCCGTTCCGCTCGCCCTTAATAACCACCTTAAAAATATTTTTTCACCTAAAATTTAATTATGAAACATACCTTCCACTTTTAGTTACGATCATTTCGTTGGTGAGAGCTTGAAACCTGAGCCACAGGTCTCTCTCATCAAGACTAACGATAGGATCCTCGTAGATATCTGAGTCGTTATCACACAGCAGAGTGTTTTCGTTAGTCATTCTATTTTAAAACAAAACACAATAATACTAACTATCATTATACAGTTTTTATAAACATACCTATGCTAGATCTGAATAGATTTTAAATTATTTTTAATCCTGTATTTTGTTAAATAATATGATGTACTCAACACCAAAATTTATAGAGCCCCCGATTTAATTTTGCAATTTCATTACGAAATTAAGTTAAATTCTAATACATTTGGCATTTCGTTAGGTTTCTTAGCCCCAAACAAGGGGTTAAGGGAAAAAAGTTCATTCCATTTTAAGAGTATTTAAGTCCAAAAAAACAAACTTTTGTTAGGGATTTCAGATTCTACACGTACACACACACATTCATATAAAATTATTATTGTTACTTTATAAATTTGCCTTAGCATCAAACGAAAGGAGCCACAAAATTCTAGTTTTATTTAAACTTATTGACATTATAATTGTAAAAGTAAGTATTAAAATATATGTAAATGAAATATAAGTATGTACAAACATACTAATACTTATTTTATTTTAATATTTAAATATTCATGTAGATGATTTGGCAATTACCATGCATTTTCTTTTAATAACTTTAAATAATTGACTATTTTGATTATTTTTTAAAGTATTATAATTTTATTAATTTATTTTACGTTTCGGTCCTTATTTGCTATGTATTGGTATTTAAATATTTACAACTATCTTATAAATATACTAATTGCTGTTAGCACTGCAATTATATTTCTCCCTTTCACACCAAAAACTCTTTTGGTTTTTTTTAAAAAAATATATTTAACAAACCGATAGTTTGAGCAAAAGTGTTAATTTACCACTTTTTCAAGTGTTAATTAAGAAACTGGAAATGTTAAGGACATTCGTACAGTGAGGTGCGAACGTGTGAAATAAGTAATAAAGGGATTTCAGAATGAGACAGGGAACAAGAGAGTTGGGAAACGAGTGATAAGTGATTTCGAGTTATCGGTAAATAGTAAATCAATTGACGTTAATTTCGGCACATTGACTATAGTCGGTTATACTCACTTTACTGGTAGGTGTCAAAAGGTTACAAAAGGATGGTTTCAAAGCTTGCTCCGGCCACAGAGTTTGAACGCTCAATTCACACGCTCTTCACAAAATTGTCATCGGAGGGGGCATCCCCCTCTCTTTTATCCGGGTGGTGACGGATCGTCTTCATTGGTCGAGGAATAGGGGAAAGACGAACTCTATTGGTTGCCCAGAGCCACCTCTCTTGTCTCGGCCATTACATACATTAGACGGATGTACAGCACATATTGACCATACCATCCCACAGCAACCGTAAGCTTAAGGCTTATAATTAATTATATCTTTATTTTATTAGCAGAGAAAACTACAAATTTAGTGGAATAAAAGTTATTGTAAACAAGGAGTTCGATATTTAAACTCAGGAAACTATAAGGACGGATTGCTGTGTTTATACATCAGCGGAATTATAATGATTAATTATATTCATGGTTTGTATAAGTTTAAATGTCATCTGCAAAAATCAAAAAGTTTTGTCATCTTTGTATAACACATAATATATTTTGTACTTATAGTAGAGTCTCGGTAATCCAGTCCCCGCTAGTCTGGACATCAGGTTTATCCTGACGAATCTCAATAATTTTCTAATAATGTACAATCAATAAACTTTGAATGTATATCAATAAGATGGTAAAATTTATATCCTAAAACAATTTTTAGGATTAAAAAATGGATCCTTGGGTCCACTTTTAACATTCTTTTATTAGTTTTACTCAGCTAAAGCTAGTTTTACATACATTTTAAGACTGATTCCGTTTAATCCGGACTTTCGGCGATCCGGACAGTGCCCAGTCCCATCAAATCCGGATTAGTGAGACTCTACGTATGTGGCAAAGTTGATAATTATAATGGGGAACGAAAAAATCAGATTGTATAGAAATTATAATTGTGTTTAGGTTAATAGGTCTTCTTAACAATGGTTAACAGCACACTTTCATGGCTCGATGACAGGATGACATAATTTGGACCATACAACGATCTAAATTTATTTGATGGTAAAACAATATTAGGTATGTGTCGGGGCAGGCTCAGATAGAGGGGGTATGGGGGGGGGGGGTAGTAGGGCCATATGACCCGGGTTCGAAAATGACTTATATTTCACATTAATGCATGAAAGTAATAAAAATGCTTACATATCAAACTAAATTTAAGATTATGGAATTTTCTTACGCTCGCGAAATAGAAGAGTATGGGACCCCCAAAATGTTGTTTGGCTCAGGCCCCATTGAAGCTCTCTCAGAGCTGTCATGGATGCCATATTTTGGTCATGGATGCCATAGTAGGTAGGCCTCCACAAAAGTGCTCAGACGACAAATGACTGATATCTATGTCCAAAAACCAATTTTTAATTTAAATCGCGTAACAAACAAGTAATAACAAGTATTTTGATCAAGCAAAATTATACTTTTCAGGTTTTATATTTAACACGTAAGGTACCCTGAATTTAATGTTATTTTAAATAAATATATGTCTGCCGTCTTATGAAGACGCGTGAATTCGTGAAGTTGATTCATGCTCAGATTAATCACACCCATAGTGACAAAAATTTTTAGTTCAACAGGTTTAATAGAAGAAATAACCCCTTAATTTTATTATATTCTTACAAAGTAAGAAGTAAGTGTAAGTGAATGTTGGCGCACTTTTAATGGCAATTAAATGTAATTTAGTGTCCACATATAGGTTTGACATGAACAAATTTGTTTCATTTTATTTTTACTTTAGAGGTAGTTTTAATAAAGGAGAAAATAAAGACTAAGAAAAAAGATCATCAGCCATGAGTGATGGATGTATAAGATATATAAACTTCTGATACAAAGGATTTTAAGGGTTTTTTCCAATTAAAATAAAACATCGGATGTATTTAGCCTTGATTTGATAATAACCAATAATTAATATTATTTAAATGCTTATTCGATAATAACAATTATGTATTAAGAAATGCAGAAATAATTATCACTATTATTGGTACGGCTAGTTTAGCTATCTCAGACGCAGTCTTAATGCAAATGGATTTCCTTCGATAACTAAATTTTCTAACGTCATTATATCGTTGACTTACTAGATAGGAGATCTTGATATTGCTTTGAGTATTCTGTATTTTATCACCATCCCCACCTAATCAAAGTTGAAGTTAGTTAGAAAGTTGGAAGAAAACTAACTAAATTATTTGCTATCATTTATCAGTGTCGTGTTTAGGGGGAGGGGGTAGGAGGCAAATCCTGCTCGATTAGGGGAGGGGGGGGGCCAAAGTTTAATAATTTTTTAAAAATATTTATTTATAATTATTATTTGTTTTTTATTTATTGTTATTATTTTATTGATTCCGAGCTTACCGAAGGTAAAGGAAGCTATGTGATCGTTTTGAAGAACGAAAATGTTTTAGGTCTCCGATTTCAAAAATGTCCAGACAGAAATTCGTTTCAGACTTCAGGGAACATTCAGGTTCCACGTCTGCCTTTCGATCTGTCCTCAATTTTTGCTATCTAACTACTCGCCCGATCTTAATAAATTTGGATGGAAGGTCATAATTAGCTATTATTGGTCCCATATAAATTTGAATCTTTCTGAGCCCATTTGTTTGTCTCACAAACATACATTTATTTACTCCTATGTCATCAAAAGCACTTATCTGATTGTTCTAAAATTTGGATAGTTTGTCGAAAGTATAGCCCAAGTTTGCATATAGCCCAAGATTAATTAAAATGTCTACGCTTTTTAAATGTTGCCAAATGGATACTTTAATTCATGTAAAAAATCAAAACAATTATGACAGATTAAAAAACCGGGGGGAAATTAAATAAATTTGACAATAATAGATTCTAAAAGCCTAATATCATTTAAATATACGAAATAAGACGCCAGGAATCTATGCGTCACACTAATTGGCAGACTATTTTTTCTTTCTCACTAAAATCAGAACGAGCAAAAGGGAAAACGTTTATTAATTTTTAACTATAGTTGTGTCTCGGGGCACAACTGTAGGGGCGCGGGGCGCGGGCGCCGCAAAAATGATAGAATGTTCATAATTTAATTCCCATTTTCAATTCATTGCTGTCGGTTATTTTTGAAAATATAACCTACTATGAAACAATCTACTCACCTTTTAAAGTCGATTATAGAATTTGACATTGGGAGCCTTTAGAACTAGAGGAATCAGCTAGGGCGCATAGAATCAAAAACTTTTGAGAACCACTGTAAACTTAATAAAGTTATAAAATAATTATAATATCTTTGCTATTTTGCAAAAAGTGGCTGTTAGAATGTGACATAGCGCTCCTTTGGAACAACAGGAAAACAAAGCAAGGGCGATAACCCTGTTCTGCAAAAAAAAGCTTCAGAATGAAAATGTCCTTTTCTAAAGTATTTTGGTGTGTTAAATCCGAATCTGACACCAAACTTTCTCCTCTACGTACAGTTTTCTCGGAATATGCGCCTAAAGTTCGGAAAAATTGTGTTTTTGGATGTTTTCGACCTAATTTTTCGCCCCAAAAAAATTGGGAGTTTTAATATCTTCAAACCATGAAGAACACGAATTTAAAGTAAAAAAAAAAAATCTGCTAACCTTACTTTTATAAGAAAATTGAAAAATAAGAAATTAAAAAAATCGATTTTTTCTCATATATTGAATCTTTGTATTTATTGTTTTATTAATGGGTGTTTGACGGCTAAGGTTATTAACACCCTGATCATGTTAGGGAACTAATTGTTCCCTCAAACCTAACTATATAGAAATGTTGATAACATTAAAACGTCCTAATAGCCCGTCTTACTTAAAAATGTATATTTCGTTGTAATAATCCGTGTTTTTTATTTATCCGTGTTTGTATTTATTTAACTTTTTAGCTATATAAGAAATATTTTGTGACTTTTTTCTGACAGAGAATTACAATAAATGTGACCGAGAGGGGGGTACAAGAAACATTGGGGGGGGGGGGGGATATTGTATTTTAGCATATCATATTTGATTGAAAAAAGTAAATAAAAGTTGTGGTTTTGCCCAATTTTTTTATTATCCGTGTTCTTCATGGTTTGAAGATATAAAAATGCCCAATAATTTTTTGGGGCGAAAAATTGACTCGAAAACACCCAAAAGTCACAATTTTCCGAAGTTTAGGCGCATTTTCCGGGAAAACTGTACTTATAGGAGAAATTTTGACTTCAGATTCGGATTCAGCAACCTCGAAAACATAAAGTTCAGATAAAATTTTCTTGGAGCCCGAAAGTTGGTTAAATTTTGCAGAACAGTGAAATCGAAACAGTTTAGGGACCTCTACGTAAATGTATACCCAATACCCATTAATAATAACCCATTGCGAATGATGACGAAACTTTCTGATTTTGTGTCTAAATTAACACATTAACTAAAAATTCTCTTCGTTTTAAAAATAGGCAGTTTTATTGCAGTATATCTCTATAAAAATTGTTTGCCAATATCAATATCTCGAAAATGACGATGTTTAGCGTCAGAACCACTAGATATCAATTTCCTGCAAGACAATCTCCAGTGGACTCTTTGTAAGGAATCAGAATCAAGTAATCAAGCCTTAAGAGATAAACTGAAGTGAAAATTGACCAAAAAGGTGCTGTTTACAGAACCGAAGTACCACATAAGGCCGCTCCGCTTATTTTCTCAAGAAAATCAACACTGCTGCAAATAGACCGGGTAGAAGTCCAAATCGAAGTACAAAATCGATGGCACCGTACAATTCTCTTTAATCAAAAAAATATTAATTTATGTTATATCCTTCAGTTACAGGGTGGTCCAAAAGTCTCTCCCCCCCCCCCCCCCCCCTCTTAAATTTTGAACGGTTTGAGATAAATTAATGAAACTTGGGAGATCCCTACCATGTAAAGTGAAGTTTGTTTTCATGCAATCACGCACTAGGGGCTGTGGGCTCCCACTTTGCCCCTAGGCCACCCAACTTCAAAATTTTAAATTGGCGTGTATATTTTTGATAGCATATTTGGATTCTACGGAGCAAAATATTAAAACTTTACTTGTAACTCTTTTTTTTCTATCTTCTCCCTATTGAGGGGCAAAGATAGCAAAATAACCCTTCCGAAAATAGTAAAAAAAAATAACACTTCTTATATCGTTATAAAATCTAAACGGTTTGAGATGAATCAATGGAACTTGGGGGATCTGTACCATGTAAAGGGAAGTGAGTATTCATCCACTCGCGTACTTGGGGCAACCACACATTTTGCCCCCAGGCGCTGAAATTTACCATTTCTATACTTTTCCCCATATAGGGGGCAAAATATTGGAGATAGAAATAAAAGGTTGAAGTAGAATATTTTTATTTTTCACCGAAGATTCCAAATCTGATATTAAAAATATACACTCCAATTTGAAATTTTGAAGTTTAGTGGTTTGTGGGCAAAATTGATGGTTGCCCCTACTGCGCGATTGCACGAAAACAAACTTCCCTTTACATGGTACGGATCCACTAAGATTCATTAATTTATCTCAAACCGTTTAGATTTTACAACGATATAAATTTTATTATTCACTATTTTCGGAAGGGTTATTTGCCTATCTTTGTCCCCCCATAGGGGGAAAAATATTTGAGATAGAAAAAAAAAGTTACAAATAAAATTTGATTATTTTGCACCCTAGAATCCTAGAATATGCTATCAAAAATATACACTCCAATTTAAAATTTAGAATTTGGGAGGCCTAGGGGCAAAGTGGGAGGATGCCCCTAGTGCGTGATTGCATGAAAACAAACTTCTCTTTACATGGTAGGAATCCCCCACTTTCATAAATTTATCTCAAACCGTTTAAAAGTTAGGAGGGGGAGACTTTTGGACCTCCTTGTATAGCATAGGGGGCCTATCTTGCTGTTAATTTTGCTTGGTTAGAAGTTTCTGCTTACTTCAGTTACAAAGGAATATACACTTTAATCTGTCTATCTCTGTGGGATCCGATGTCCGACGATAACCTTAGTAGAAGAATTCAATCCATTATGAGAAGTTTTTCAAGGAATTATTGAACAATTTTGTTCCAAAAGACTTAGTGCCGCTGTTTTAATCAAATGTGCCCAAGAAGCTTAAGCTGCTCTCCCTGGAATTTAAGTTCAAATAATCTATGCTCGATTCTCAGATTGTTTCACATGTCAATGAAAAGGGAGGGGAATATTAAAAGCGGCTATTATGATGATAAAAGTAATGGAAACATGTGGTTTACACAGTGCTATAAGTTGGATATGTATATATGTCTTGCTACCTGTATACATCCTGCGTCCAGTTTTATGACACTTCCACACCTGTATATAACCTACCATAGGCGCCTTCCTTTCCTTCGTTCTGACTTCTTCATTCTTGTTATCCGACATCAAAGGCACCGACATAAACCTCTATACCGTTATTAACACTGTTTACAATACACTGTAAAAGCTTTGTAATTTTTATTTTATTCTATATCCGTGACTCATCAATGTATATTGCCTCAAATACCCATTCAAGGAAAATTTTAATTCGATTCAACATTTTGTGCAAAGTCAACTACGACACCTCCATAATAGTAGCCAAAAAATATGTTTAACAAATAAACAAGGATTGGAGAACTTCCATTAAGTGTAATCAAAGAGGAAATGGGAGAGAGGAGGGGGAGAAAATAAATCACTCAAAAGTTAGCAGCTCAGAGGCGACAAACATTTTTTTTTAAAAAAATCCCTTTTTGGGGCTCTAAGCTCGGAGTTTCTATAATACGCTTGTTCTCGTAATAATATGGTATATGTAATTCAATTTCACTGCACAACTAGGATTTTAATTTTTTAAAAAAATAAAAACAAGGGAGACTAAGAGTTATTAATGTAAAAGGTAATGGAAATGAAAGAGAAATAATTATCAATTACCTATATTTAATATTTAAATTCCTTCAGTCTTTAACTAGAATACCAGGCATCTAATCTAAATATATAATCACCACCCCAAAAATCTCATAACCCAGTAAAGAATTTGAAAAATTAGAACAGGTAATTATGTGGTACATGAACTTTAAAAAATAGACTATTAACAAAATAATAATTCAAATTGCTTCTTGTAACTCTTAAACAAATACTATTCTATATGTTTCATTTCTTTTTAGGTTTACAGGCCTTGAGTCTATTAACCAAACATTTAGAGTAATGTGGATGTGGTCTGAAGAAGTGCTGTGTTCAAACAGTGTCTGACACAGGTCTGAGATATTTATTTTAGAAGTCTCATATGTATATTTCTCATTAGTACTTCCACTCAGATTTTTTTTTTTTTTTTTTTTTTTTTTTTTTTTTTTTTTTTTTTTTTTTTGAGCTTAGTAAACATCTTTACATATACCTTCAGCATAAATATTTTTCTTTAAAAAAGTCATACATTTTTTTTTTTTTCTAAGTAAAATTAGTTTATGGATATCCAAAGGAAAACAAATAATTTTAAAGTAACAACGCTGTTTCAAAATCTAAAAGGAATTAAGAAATGTTGAGTCGCATTCACTTAAAAATAATATTTCAACCATTATGAATAAATAAATAAAAATAATAATAGCCATTTATTACCAATTTTGAAATACATAAATCATATTTTGTGCTCTGTGTAATAGTTAATTTTACAAATACAAAATGTTTTCGTCTTAATAGAGAGTCTATGTGGCAAGTTTCAGCTCGATTGGATAACTGGAAGAGGGTTAACTAGCCTTCCAAAGATTTGACGACAGGCAGTACCCACCCACCCAGGCACCCAGCCACAAAAGTGAAGTTAATATAAAGGATTTAATAATAAAGAAAATTGAGTAGATCATATGTTAGACATTAAAGATTATATTATACGTTAACACAAATAAATTAAAAAAGTTTTTATTAAAACATTATTTTTTTAAATATTAAAAATTATAGCTTTTCTTGAGTGTTCAAGAAACATAATATTATGAGCTGATATATATCTACTAAATAGAAACTAAAGCCAACATAAGTCAAAACATGCAAAAAAAAGTTTATTAAAATTACTGCAAAAAAAAAATATGAATGGAATTTTCTTAGGCATCATAGGAGTTATGAATGAAAATTGGAAATTATTTTACTATATGCAGGTATAGTAGAAGGTTTCCTTTGAAGGTCAGCGCCTCCTAGGATAGTAAGGGCATTAGGTAGCCGCCCTTACAACAGACATAATAACCCGTCGATTGTATTTACACAAATCTAAGTTTCCAGACCCTTTAAAAGTTATACAACTATTAGACTATGGCTCAAATTAGGAGCAGCCGCTCTTTAAAAATAAGAGACCTCACAAGAAGTTTACAAAAAATTATGTTTTAGTGGTATTTCATAGCACGCAAACTATTTAAACGATTTGATTTAATTTTAAAACAATTTCCTGTAGAGAAATTTAGAAGCCAAACATTTTTTTTTTATATACAAATATATATTTAAATATTATATATATTTGTATAATTAATATTTATATTTAAATATTATAAAGCTGTATTAGCTGACCCACAGGAGACTTCGTTCTGCCTTTCTTTTATATAAACGTCTAAATTGTAAATGTTAAATGTAAATTGTAAAACCAACATTTAGGTTGTACCTGTTAAAAGATTAAGTTGTTTGATATTGATAATAGGATAGCCATCCTGGATATTGCGCAGAGCAAATTGATCAACAACAATAACAATGGCCACTTCATTCATTACTACTTGGGACATTAAACCGACCAACTGTTCCCCTGCTGGATCTTTCTCTGCTTTGATCAAGACCATGTAATTATCACATTGCAATCTTTCTGAAGGGTATTTGAATAATTGAATAACATGATTTCTTTCATATAACATTCTTCATTAACATTCAATAATGAACCTTTCTGCAACTTCTTCAATACGATTGAGATATCAGCAAATGTTAACTTCGTCTTCCATGACGTATATTTGCAAGAATTTGTGATCTTGATAGGCATTGGAAGTAATGAGTCGATTTGTTGATAAACTTGTTCTTGAATTTTGAATTTGGTATCGAAATTATGACCATCGTAATTTTGAATGATTTTTGTTGCTCCAAATGATGTCATTTGGAAGCAAGGATTCAATGTTTATTTTTTTCGTAGAATCAATTTTGAATTGGCAGTATCTCCTAATATGAATGAATCAATGGTGCAGGCGATGAATGCAATAGTGGTAAAACATATTTTCCGGCAGCGCAACCCATCCAGGAGTTAGCATTTTTCATTGCATGATAAAAGTGACACAGTTTATCTCCAATAATTATTGCTTCCGAGCTTACCGAAGGTAACGGAAGCATTGTGTTCACTTTTGAGAACGGAAAACTTGTATGCCTCCGATTTCAAAAATTCCAAGACAGAAATCCGTTTCAGACATCAGGGAACATTTTTGGTCTCGTGTCTGTCTGTCTGTCGGTCTGTGTGTCCGCGAATTATGAAACGTGAGACGATAACTTGAGTAAATGTCGACCGATTTTGATGAAATTTGGTAGACATGTTCATTTTACCAATGCCCAGATCGAGTTCGTTGGACAACGTTATCCGTCCAAGCGTTCACGAGCTACGCTCGCGTAAACGTGAACTTTAAATTTAAAATTGGAGTTTTAGGTCGGGGAAAAAATCTAACTTCATCTATTCAATGAGACAAACATTTTTTCAAATACAATTTTTTAGTAAAACCAACAGCGACACCGCTACGAAGTGTTAAAGATCGCTAAAACTATTAATAGTTTTTATAAAATAAACAATATTACAATAAAGTAATATAACAATAATTGTTATAGTACATGATAGGATGCGAGGAAGCTTATACATATATAGATATATAGTTATAAATTTCCATTTTACCTCTCCCCCTTCTAAATGAAAATAAGACAAAACTGTACTTAAGAACAATTACTTTTCTCTTAAACAGCTTTTCAACTATTTGTATCATGAAGGGTATCCATTACTTTGTCATTTGTATCCTGTACACAAAACAACAATTACTGTACTCTTAACTTAAAGAGCATTTCAACGATATGCATCATGAAGATGAAGGGTATTCATCACTTATACCCCGTACCCCTGTGTACCAAAATTTTAATTTCGTAATCTCATGTAGGCAGTGGCCTTCACCTTGTTTTGAAGAAAAAGTGTGTAAATATTCATTAACTTAGGATAAAAGACATACCCTCATACGGATACACTTCTTTTTATATAAGATATAGCTATATTTTTTAATTATACCCCCCTCCTAAGTGAAAATATGATAAAACTGTACATAACCACAATTACTGTCCTCTTAAAGAGCTTTTCAACGATATGCATCATGAAGGATGTTCATTACTTTAACATTTGTACCCCGTACCCCTGTGTACCAAAATTAAAATTTTGAATATTCATGTAGACAGTGATTTTCCCCTTGCTTTGAAGGTCAAGTGTGCAAATTTTCATCGAGATCGGACTAAAACTGTAGATTTGTATAAAGAAAATGCACACATGTTGACTTTTAATATGCCCGATTGGTAAACTATTTATCAAAAGTTACTAATTTCATAAAAGGAAGCCAACTTCTGAATTTCAAGGTTCTAGTACAATTGGTTCCCGAGATATCGTCTTGTCGAATTTTTGTATATAAATGGCCGCCATCTTGAATCAATATGCCCGATTGGTAAACTATTTATCAAAAGTTACTAATTTCATAAAAGGAAGCCAACTTCTGAATTTCAAGGTTCTAGTACAATTGGTTCCCGAGATATCGTCTTGTCGAATTTTGTATATAAATGGCCGCCATCTTGAATCACGATGGCGGATTTTTAAAATATTTCTTAGCGAGCACCTAGGAGGTAAGAGGAACACACCTACAAAATTTCATGGTCGTAGGTCCAGTGGTTTCAGAGATATCGTGATGTGTCAGTCAGTGAGTGGTATTTGGATTTTATATATATAGATATCAATATACTTTAGTATATCAATATACTACTCTCTATGGTCTATGCCAGGAAAATTGTATGGCTTTACTCAAAAAAGCAGTGAGAAGTAACCATGAAACATAAAAACTCTGGTTTTACCCTTTACCCGTCGGGGGGAGGGGGTTCTACCAGAATTCTAATAAAATCTTTTCTGAGCACACTGATATCTGATTTAAAGAACTGAGCACATTGATCATATTAATACGGTTGATGATGATAAGCATTAGACAGTATTACCTGACTTTTTACCACCCATCGTTCTGCAGAAGACATTTTTTTGTCTTCGAATTTAAAATTAGTAATCCGTTTCAGGCATAAGAAAACATTTTGTCTCTGTCGTTCATAATTTTTGGGAACCAGCAACCAACATAAATTAAAATCTACTGGTACGGTTTTTAAGATATTTGGATGGTTTGACGAAAGTATAACCTATACAGATGGTCCTGTTTAGTTTCATCCGCCAGCGCATATTAAATATTGCTAAATTGATCATTTCTCTTCATAACTTCGTACATTATTCATGTAAAGAAACAAAACCATTATTGTGGTGATTTTTTTTTTTTTTTAAGGAGGTAAATTAAACAATAACAGGTCGCGAATGCAAAACCTGATATACCTATTTATATTTTATTTAAACAATTATTTTTCTTCTCGTTGTGAGACCTCCTATTTCTTCGTCTTGGCTTTATTTTTATCAACCTTCAAATATTCATTTTTACCTTTCCCTTATAACATTCAGTTATTCTTGTGAACTTATCCCTAATGGCCCAAAAAATCGATTTTGATTACTTTTTATACGTTTTGAGCTCCCCTGAATCCAAAAAAGTGTTATATATTTTTGTAATCTACTCTTCAATACCTTTCATTTGATACCCCACTCAAAATTTTCAAAAAAATATTATTTTCCCGTGGACAGGTATTAGCCGCCATTTTGGATTGCCAGTTAATCAGATCCAAATTGGTATTCTTATTTTTTCTTTGGCCAAGCAGACCGCACATTTTTTTATATTTTTAGTAACAGCAGAAATACAGTTTTAGGGGGGCATGCAAAATTTGACAAAAAGGCGCGGAAAATTAAACACTACCCACAAGTAATATATTTTTAAGTGGAGTATCAAATGAAAGTTATTGAAGAGTAGATTACAAAAATATATAACACAGGTTAGTGTTTAATTTTCCGCGCTATTTTGTCAAAAAACATCAAAACAATTTTGATTAAAAAATTTTAAAACGTAGCCCATTTAAATACGAATCCCATAATATCCATATAAGCCGTTTTCCCGGAAAAAATCTAGTTCCTGAGAAAAAAGCATAAACGCGAACGGAGAGCTCGAAACCGGGCTGGGTTCGATTCCCCCCCCCCCCCCCAGGATATGTTATTTATATGATAAATTTTGATGAAAAGTTCAATAATAATTAAATGTACGCACGAAAACTAATGAATGGAAAACACTGGGCTAATAATCATGAACTCGTATATGAGAAAGTTTGTCTGAGTTGTCTTGGACCGATTTTTTTATTTTTGTCTATATGCCAAGTTTCCGCTCGATTGGATAGCTGGAAGATGGATAATTAAGTAATGATTTTGACGAAAGACATAGGCACAAATAAACAAAGAAAATCTAAGTTATTATAAAGGATTTAAAAAGGGGTCTATTTTTTTACTTTCTCTTTCTCCCCTGAGTCCAAATAAGTTCTTTTTAAAAAATGTCTGTCTGTCTGTCGTCTGTACAGATGCCTGGAGCCTAAACTAGCCGATTTTGACGAAATTTGGCATACATGTTCAGAAAAATCATATCCCCAGGCGAAATCGTGAAATGATTTTTAGCTCCGAATTTGGTGCTACCCACCAAAAACTCTGAAAAAAACGTTAATATAATTATTTCTCGAAAACGGTTCCGACGATTTTGATTAAAAAATTCTAAAATGTAGTCCATTTAAAATTTAAATACGAATCAAACGATATAAGCTGTTTTCCCGAGAAAACTCTAGTTCCTGAGAAAATAACTTTAAACGCGGTCGGACAGGGCCCGGGTGCGATTCCCCACCCAAGAGAAGTTATTTTTATGATAAATTTTGATGAGATGTTCAATAATAATTAAATTTACCTACGAAAACGAATAAATAGAAAACATTGGCTAAGTTTAGGAGCACTACCCCTATTTTAGGGGCACTACCCCCCCCCCCCCCCAAAAAAAATTCTGAAAAAACGCGAAAAAAAAATTCTCCAAAACGCTTCAACGATTTTGATTAAAAACTCTACAATGTAGTCCATTTAAATACGAATCTAACGATATAGGCCGTTTTCCCGAGAATAATCTAGTTCCTGAGAGGCCGGGTTCGGTTCCCTGTCGAGGAGAAGTTATTTTTATGATAAACTGTGATAAAATGCTTAGTAATAATTAAATGTACAATGTACCTACGAAAACTAATAAATGGAAAACACTGAAGCTAAGTAATTATGTACTCATATGATATATGAGAAAGTCTGTCTGAGCTGTCTCAAACTTATTTTTTTACTACACTCGTATACATCTGTAATGTTTTTCATTAAAAAAAAAAAAATCACCTTAAAACATTATTACCTTCGTTTTATATTGTGCTTCATTATTGTTTTGCTAAAATCCAGAGTGCAATTTGGCTTCAAAAGAGAACAACTTTGAAATTCAAGATGGCGTCGTTTTTTAAACAAAACGACGCCATCTTGAATTTTTTTTGTTTCAAAAGTGGACAACTCCACTTTGCAAGTAAATCAAATATCAAATAAATTCACGTTTTCAGAACTTCTAACTAGTTTTGAGTCTATTAAGAATGTGCAGAAAAAAAGCATAGCTCTAGCACCTTTAAGCCTAGTCCAGTGGTTCTTAACCGGGGGGCCGCGGCCCCCCAGGGGGTCTCGAAAGGTATTTAGGTACTATATATATTATAATTGGAGATTTTAAGGGGGCCGTGGTTACCAAAAGGTTAAGAACCACTGGCCTAGTCTACATTGGTCGAGTAGCTAGGTCGAGTAGCACTCTACCAAGCTACTAGCCTAATGTGAACGTTAGGGATAGTAAACGGTCGAGTAGCACTCTACCAAGCTACTGGCCTAATGTGAATAATACTTACAGTAAACGGTCGAGGATAGTGGATAAAAGTAGGTCGAGTAAACAAGCGAGTGCGGTGGTAGAGTAGTCCGTCCTAACATTGAATACCTCTTCTATTAATTGCGGGATTATTCGGAACTAAAAACGTAATAACCTCACTTTACTAAGGCTACTATCTCAAGCACGTGTGAACGACTTTAGAGTCACTCTACCAAAAACCAGCACACCATTTTACTCGAAAGTCCCTTGTGCTAAAAAGTAAGCTAGTGCACTCGATCATTTACTCTACTAATGTAAACATGGCTTTAGAATTTGAGCTACAGTTTTTTGGCTCTCCTGTAAAATTTTGAAAAGTGCTCTTGTCCGTCTTTGATACTAAGCTCCTCATTTCTCGATCTAGCCTCGGGGTATGATTTTTCTGAACATGTATGCTAAATTTCGTCTATTTTTTTATTTTTTTTATTAAAATTAGTTTAGTGCAACATTATAATATACAATACAAGCAATTCAGTTATAATTAATTATTGGTGAGTAGAAATAACTAGATATAAGATTCTGTCCAGTGACAGCACTTACTGTGTTAAATCAGATAAGTAGATGATATAGATAATTAAATAAAAATAGATTACTTGATATAAATATAGGTATATGTGTCAAATGTTAACTACACTATTAACAAGTCTCTTGGCCACTGCCGCTTAAGGCCTCGAGGAGGAAGGCCCGGGATGTGGTGGGAAGATAGATTTTGGACTAAAGGATTAGAATGAGTGAAGAAGGAACTATGGAAGGTTTTGTATCGGATACTGCAAAATCGCGAACAAAAGGAACTTGGAAATCAGTATGGAGGATATTGTTATTCACGTAAAAGAGAGCATTAGCAACTTTTCTATGGATCTTAGACTAAAGGGATTGTATGCGGTAGGAATTGGAACGCTTGGTGCAACCTCAAAGTTCTATGCCACATGCCCACGAGGTACAGACATTTACAGTACAGACATTTGGATATTTATTGAACAGACAGACATTTTTTAAAAACCACTTTTTTAGACTCACCGATTATGCTTGTTAACAAAACTCATCCTATTGGTTAAAGCGCTTTTGGACTTTGCATGTGCTGAAAACTCATACTTAGGAAATTTATTTAACAATAAAAATACATTTTTGGGGACCCTTCCCCAGGAAACGTTAAGCTATTTTAAGGCAAAATATGACTTTATCAGATATGTTGACTTGAGATCAATTATCACAAAATTGAAGTAGTAAATCAGAAATAAAAATGTAAATATAATAAAAATGTTAATGCAATGTAATAAAAATGTTAGTCATTTTACTCATTCCAAATTAATAATAAATTTAATAAAGATACTTTTTTGTGGATTCAGTCTTTTTAGGGTAGATAATAATAATAATTGAACATTTAGACACACAAAAAAAAAAACCACAAAAATGTATCAATATAAAGGAAGACATAATATAGGGACAAAGGAAGAAGAAAAACTACAATTTAATAAAGATGTTACTAAATTAATTTGTACCAATACTTAGTTTAGTAATACCTCACAATAAATAACATATTTAGTAGGAGTGGAAATGTCTCTACACCGTATGGGACAAATTTTTCATTTCACCCAGACCTTCTCGAAAAAGTCCCATTTTTCTGAAAAATAGGACATTTTCAGAAATTGACAGGACCCCTTCAAAAGCTTAAAATTACGGTGCTGTCCTGTTCAAAACAGGATGTTTGGGAACCCTACCAATTCTGATAAATGAAATATTATACGTTCTATTGGTTGTAACCATAGTTACAATTCATTTTGTGTTTTATTATACCTTTTGTAGTAAAGAAATTTGATTTTTTTATGTTTTGTTACAAATTGCAGAGTTACAATCCATTAAATAATTAAATGAGGAAAATAGATATAAAAATAAAAAGAAAACCTTGAATACTCAGAGATTATGAAAGTATATGAGGAAAACAGAACCATGTAAATTTAACTACAAGGCCGAAACTTCTCATTTTATTTTTATTAATTTTATATAATAATAAAAACATTATACTAAAAATACTTTTTTAAAAAAATTACATTCCATAAATTAATATCATTACTTAGACATAACAACTAGATGAAGCGTAAAAAATAAATATGCTTAATAGTTTAATAATAAAAAACAAAAAACATCAACAATAAATTTTAAGGTAACAGCAATAGTAAAAGCATAAACTGAGTTTAAAATACTAAAGATGACTCATTATTCAAATAATTTTGGAGATTTTGATTGCTGCATGACAGCCTGTTTTGATAACAGAAGTCAGCGCTTCATAGAAAGGGGCCTCTTCTGCTCCATATTTTATTCCTGTATCGTGATGTTCTTGTTCATCATCCCTGAATTTTTTTATTGTAGTTAGAATATCAGGAGAGACATCAGATTGTGACACAAGCTCTCGAAGCTGTTCATTATAATGTTCGACTATGACTGTTTCCACAGCAACAGTACATGCCATAGCAGCTTTAGGGCCCATCAGAGCAGTGCCTGCTCCAAGAGCATATCCAGCAGCCCACCACAATGGCAACAAAGCAGATGGCCTGGCTCCATGCTGAGAAACTAATTTTTCAAATTTTTTTCTATGCTCTATCTCCTGCTCCCACATTTCCTTGATTTTCGGACCAACTGAAGAGTTGCCTAAAACTGCATACTGCCCACAGTAAATTCTGTCGGCTCCAAATTCACCTGCGTGATCTACCCTGAGGACACTATCTAGAGCAGGACTACATCTATGTCGATGTCTAAGTGGTGTAATAAACATTCTCTGGCCCACGCATAGTACACTCCGCTTACCAGCCATTTTCTAACATATTAAACAAAAAAAAGATAAGTATTTTAACAAAAACATTAAATGGTTTTATCAATAAGATAACAAACCTATGTTCATAACTATAAGGTATTTAAAATGTTCTCACTCTAAATATTATTGATACTCTAATAAACAAATACAAGATCACATAATTTATTTTTAAATTTTTTTAATAAAAGCTCACTTCTTTCATCCAAAGCAGATCAATAATATAGGATAGGTTTAGATTATTTTATCAGTTGGATAGATTTAGGTTGGACAGGTTCTTCTACTTTGGTTTGCTGAGCCAGACTCTCGGAATCATTAATTTTTCTAAGATTATGTTTTTAAAATATTCTAATTTCTATTAACAAATCACATCCTTATACATTAAATAAATATAATAAGGTAAGTACAACTAAAATGTAATGCAACTTAAAATACTTCAATATTACAGGGAAATCTACCACATTATCAAAGTTATATGAATATTGTAAGATTAGTGTTTTACAATACTATTTTCAAATTCTTGTTTTTGTTTTTAACTACATTTAAACAAGCGAATATGAAGAATAATCATATTAAAAATGTTGTACTATGTAAACTGCACCAAAAAATTACAATTTCAAAAATAGTATCGAGAGTAAAGTGGGGTTATTTATGATTTTTCAAAAAATGTTACTCTTTATAATATTGTTAATTTAATATCCTAAGGTAATTTATGTCATAAAAAAGTGAAAACATTTATGTCAGAAATTATCCCCCTCCCAGTTCAGGTTGTCTATACGTGTAAATTCCAAAAAATTTCATTTTTCAAAATAAAGTTACTCTATAAAAATGTATGCTTGTTCTAAAACGAAGATTAATCGCACAAAAAAAATTGTATAATGCACTCTACCCAAGTGTAATTATTTTTAACTTTTTAGAAAAAAAGTTATTCTATATAATTTTTTCTGTCTTGTCCAAAATGAAGATTACCTTGTTAAAATAATTGTACCATGTACTCTGTACCTAATAAGTACAAATCTTATTTTTTACAAAAAAAGGTTAATGATAAAAAAAAAAAAAAAAAAAAAAAAAAAAAAAAAAAAAAAAAAAAAAAAAAAAAAAAAAAAAAAAAAAAAAGATATATAAAATGCACAGACAAACAATGTCACTGACTTATACTGGATAAATTAGACCTAGAAGAAATTTACTTGGACAGGGGGAGACTTGGATAAACCTATGATTTTACACAAGACTTGTATAATAATTGTATAATACTTGTATATAATTACATATATCATTGTTTACAAGAAGGGGGAAGAATAGGTGAAGGTGGGTGTTCAAATTGTACTAAACAATTATCTGGAGTACTTGTGCTGACGAGTGGGAAGAGTATATACAATCTTTGAGCTCAATACTCAATAAAGATCAATGACACTAATTCCATATAAAATTCTATTAATGAGAGTAAAATATTACTTTAGTTTTGAAGTTCTCTACTAGGTAGTGTTGGTTATATTTTTTAATATTTTGAAAGGCAGTTTTTACCACCTCTACTTTTGTTTGCGCGTTACGAGTAGTGACTTTTGACAATCAGATTTAGGCTTGTTTCACATTTGAGCGGTTTTAGGCGGCGAGGTTTAAATTCGGCCTAGGTTCGGCAGCCGCGGGAACAGTGCCGACCTTTTCACATTTGCGAGGTTTACAACAGGTTGACTTTCGATAGACAGTACATTTCAACCAGTTGCATTCTATTCAGCATGGAGAGAAGACGTGTTATTGCCATATCGGTTCTGTATAGACGAATGAAACGAAGAAGGTGTAATAAAATATATTGGGTCCATCCTATTCTAACGAAAAGAGAGTTAGGTGCATTTTACACACTTTTTGAGGATTTAAGAAGGGACGGCATTCTTTTCCTTATCTTCCATGTTTTCAAAATCAGAATTTAAATTAACAAAAACCTCCTTCCACGCATTAAATGATTTATTTCTGTCATACTTTTCGTCCGACTTATCCCATATCACAGGTCTCTGTTGCACCAGAGTAATTAAAAATTCTACATCTACATCACTCATAATGGTAAAGATAGTCCACAATTCACAACACATTTTTTAGTTTATATGCCGTATTTATAGAGGCAACCTGTTGACAGTTTAAGGGCAAAACAGAAACTGAACCGATAATTGTGGACGGAGCAATAATAGTGTATAGCCCTACAGCCGCGTTGAAACCGCCTAGAAACCTGAGAGGCTTGAAGGGGTGTTCAGTGCAAAGCGGTATCAATTAGGTTTCTAGGTGGGCGAGGTTTGACAGTGTTTACCACTTCACACTTGTTCGGCGACCGCGTAAACACCACCGAATTAGAACGCGCCGCCTAAAAACCGCTCAAGTGTGAAACGAGCCTTAGGGTGCCCATATAAAGTTTAGTCCAAAACAGACATTGGATTTGGGGGGGGGGGGGGGCGAGCTTTTGAAGCGTCCAGAGGAAAGTGGGAGGGGGGGTCTGGGTATCCTAGGGTCAAAAAGTACTAACCGTGCAGAGTGAGGGTGTGAGCCCCCAAACTGTAGTCAAAACACTACCCTCCACTAAACTAAAAAACATACCCTTCATTTGTTTTGTATTTGTCTCAGTTTTGTTTTTTAAAACTCTTAAAAACAAACAAGACAAACCTGGTTATAAAAAGTGAAGGTTACAAAATTATTTTTAACCTTTCCCAAAACCTAGATAAAGTTTTTTTGTAACAGCTGATTGGTGTATTGGGAATTGAATATGGATTAAATACTACTCAAGGAAACACCTAGCTTGTTAAATCCCAAACAAGGATTCAATCTGAATTTAAACATCATGGAAACTTAGTAAGTAAAACCATTTATAATGCAAGGTCAATATTGTTCGTTTATATTGACCATCTAGGGGGACATTTTGGGGTAAGGAACTCTAAAATAATGATATTATTCAATTTATACACAAAATATACATGGGGTTTAGATAGATTATAATTCATAAGTAACAAACAATCTTATTAAAAAAAGTATGGTTCTTTTTAAAGTTTAAGATTTATAAGTAACCCATAAAGCATTACCTGCATCAGAGTCGCTGAAAGTTTTATATATTCGTTGGAGAACAGGAAATAAGTACTACCTACTTTTTTTATAAAGTAAGTTCTATTAATTGATAAGGAATGCCCAGCTTATTGTTAACCCAACAAACACTAGTACTAAGTAAGAATATTATTTTTTAATCACACCATTTAATTCATATATTAAATTGAGAGATAAGCATAATTTACAAACTTCAATTCAAGTGCAAAACAAAAACAGAACCAGAACATGAAGAAACTGAAACTGAAACGAATAACCTTCTCCAATAACCTTCTCCAATAACCTAAACACAAAAAAAAAAACAACAAAGAATGCAAAACCCAGGCTCATTCATTATAGTTGAGCATAACTAACAGATTGTGTAATGCTGGTTTGGAATCATGTTGGGTTAGGTTTACACAAATAAAACAGGCTTTTTACTTTCTCATATAAAGAGAAAGTATTGTGATGGCGCGAAAATTCGATTTTGAGATTATGATGGATTTACACGTTTTGCGGTCCCCTCAGTTCAAAAAAGTGGTTTTTAAAAAATGTCTGTCCGTCGTCTGTCGTCTGTGCAGACGCCTGGAGCCTAAACTACTGGGACGATTTTGACGAAATTTGGCATACATGTTTAGAAAAAATCATACCCCCAGGCGAAATTGAGAAACGAATTTTAGCTCCAAATTTGGGGGCGCTACCCCCCAAAAACTCTGAAAAAACGAGATGGAAAAAATATATCACGAAAACGGTTCCGACGATTTTGATTCAAAAATTCTATAATGTAGCCCATTTAAATACGAATCTAACGATATAAGCCGTTTTCCCGGAAAAAATCCTGAGAGATAAGCTTAAAACGCGGACGGAGAGAGCCCGGATTCGATTCCCCGCCCAGGAGATGTTGTTTTTATGATAAATTTTGATGAAATGTTCAATAATAATTAAATGTGCATAGGAGAACTAATAAATGGAAAACACTGGGCCAAATAATTATGACCTCGTATATGAGAAAGTTTGTCTGCGTTGTCTCGGACCGATTTTTTTGATATTATAATGAAAGTTAGTGTAATAATAGTTCGTATAATTAAATTGTTGGAAAATATGTTTATTGTATTTATAATGTTAAATTGAAATATTTTGAAATTTTGAATTAATACTCTTGTTAATATGTTTTCATTTTTAGTAAGAAAATATGGGATAAGAAGATGACCTTAGACAAAGGGTCGAAACGTCTTACAAATTAAGTTAGGCAAATGAATTAATTTTTATTACTTTAAATTACATCTAAAAAATCCATCAAGAACAAACTACCTACTTATAAACAGTTTAATAAAATTGTATAATTAATTTCTAAGGAAATAAGAAAATACGTAAGTATATCTTATTTTGGTATTGCGCCAAAAACGATTCTAAAATATGTTTTCTGCATAATATGAGTGAATGTATTTTTGCCTTTTTATTGCCTTATACTATAAAACAATCTGACCAAAAACCACTTGTGTGGTAAAAAAACACCCCGCCAAGTCTGTGGTCCAAAAAAGTTGTGAAATCAACTTTCTGTCCCGCCAAGTGATGTTGGCACTTTCTCCTGACCCAACACTGTCAACTTAGATATTTATCAGCTTCTTCTCCTTGGCGGTGTTCCTGCAGTACTTCCCAAAGTTAACTGGTTGTACTCCACGCATCCTCTGCAAAGAAAGTAGTAGTTGCATGGGGTCATTCCTTGAAAGCTTAATTTGTATATTACTTATTTCTATTTTATTTGCTTTTTGATAATGGGAAGATTTACAGCAATGATCATTGTGGCATCGAGAAGAGCCTTCAACAACACTGTTAAAAGGCTTTCCTCACACCGCCAAGGAGAAGAAGCTGATAAATATCTAAGTAGTTGACAGTGTTGGGTCAGGAGAAAGTGCCAACATCACTTGGCGGGACAGAAAGTTGATTTCACAACTTTTTTGGACCACAGACTTGGCGGGGTGTTTTTTTACCACACAAGTGGTTTTTGGTCAGATTTCATGACTTTTTGTACGGTCCCTAAGGAAGGATTCTCTAAACTGTTTATTCCCACACATTAGAGTCAAATAAAAGTGAAGTTAAGAGCTGGACAAGGCCCATGGAGATTGGAGAACTACGAGACCTATGACATTGAAAGAACTTAACATTCTTATAGTAGCAGCATAATATAAAGATTTTTAGCAGCATTTGGCCACCTAGCGTTGCTATCCACTATACACTAACGTTGCTATACACTAACGTTGCTATCAGTTGCGCATATCCAGCTGGATCCTGACCTTATATAAGTAACGAAGTGACCCCTTAATATTGTCTTAATTATAAAGTATATATGTTAAAAGTAACTAATGGTATAATTACAATAATATATATTATTATTACATATATTGTTGATTATTATTATTATTATTATTATTATTATTATTATATATATATATATATATATATATATATATATATATATATGTAATAATTATTTTTTATATGTAATAATATAATATAGGCTCACTACTTCGCATGACGCTTACTCGGTTTCTACCCATTTTAGACTGTTTGCTAGCTTGGTTTCTCGCTCCACATTCAGCATAGGAATAAGTTGATTGATTGTAGGGGGGGAGGGGAGGATGAGTTGGGGGGGGGGGGGGGATGCACTAGGGCTCTAGACAAATCCAAAAAGCCATCATTTATTAAAATCGGTTCAGTAGTTTAGGCTGTAGGTGCGTCAACGTTAAAGTGACTTCGCTAGCTTGGTTTCTCGCTCCGCGTTCAGCGTAGGGATGAGTTATCTAAATTTTTTTGATCTAGGAATGCACTAGGGCCCTAGACGAATCCAAAAAGCCCTCATTCATTAAAATCGGTTCAGCAGTTTAGGCTGTAGGTGCGTCAACGTAAAATGAAGGAAGAATAAGAATAAGAATAAGAATAAGAAGTCATCAAAACTACCATTTTCAAACCTATTTTTCTCTACTTCTACTTGACCGATTTCGACATTTTTATTTTTTTATTTTGATCTACAGGACACGGCCTTCAAAGATATTATAAATTATTTAAATTTGAATAAATTATTTAAATAAAAATTATTTAGGTAGCTTGTATGTATTCCACGCTGCAGACCCTCAAAAACCCTAGTTCGTCACCTACAGTATATATACACTGGCAGCTTTTGTGAAATTTTAACTTTTTGACTTGGCGGGGCGGAACGCTGCTGCGTTCCTAAATAAAATGTAATTAATCATAAATATTTATATATAAGAGTAAGAGTAGAGGTCTACATTTATCCGATTGGGCTCAAAGTTTGTATTTTCACTAAATGAGTAGTTCTGATAACGAATTTAAGTTTAGAAAATGTGTGTCAATCACGTCTAAACGGCTGACTAGATTTTGTTGGTCTTTGGGTTCAATAGTACAATGTACAATCGTTAAGCTCAATTCTGTGGGCAATGGCTATACAACTTTTTGGAAGCTCTATAAAGGGCGGGGAACAGGGTATTAAATAGATTTCAAAAATGTATTTTATTTTTGATAAAAAAATGTATTTAACCAAAGTTACAGAACAAGCTCCACACAATATTTTATTTTTTGTGAAAATTTCTGTAGGAAGAACAGTTTAAAAAATGAGTTATTAATTACTGTCAAGAAATATTTAGATTTATTTTTTAAACAAATCAAGAAGACAATGGTTTATAAATCACACCTTACCATTCTCCAACCTTTACTAATTATCACCACTTCTTTCAAATGCTCAAATCCACCACTTCTTTCAAATATAATCTATGAGTGTACGTATTATAATTTTTAAATTATAGGTATTGATAACTGCCATTAAAGTTAAATTTTCTAAAATTTTATTCCTGAGGGGGACACAGGGACAAAGTAAGAAAAGAGGGGGAATTGAGCCCTATTATAGCCTTGATCTTCTAAAGTTAGGAAGTTAATACATACTTGAAAAAGAGCTCCTATTTTGGATGTAAGCATATATATATATATATATATATATATATATATATATATATATATATATATATATATATATATATATATATATATATATTTATTAATAAAATAAAAGATAATTTCAATTTCAACCCAGGAATATGAAAAGACACGGGGGATATAGAAGGAATATACCGCTGCTTTTCTCGGAAAGTTATCTATATAAAAAAAAAATTCTTCAGTAGGTACTCGGAATCAATCACTAATTTGGGATATTTTAAAATAATCTTATCAAAGGGGAGGGGGTATAGAATCCAGCAATTCTCGCTTAGTAAAAAAATTTAAATGTTTCTTGATGGTAGTTTTATAAACTTTTTTGATGGTAGTTTATATCCCACAAATTAAAAAATAACACTCCGTAGCGAAGCACACCCGTGTTTCCAACTAGTTGAAAATATTATTACTGCAATTTTTGCTCATGGCTCTTTTTATACTACATTATAACTCTCTTCTTTTAATGTTGGTCCTATAGTATGTTAATTTCCAGAAAAAACAATTAGGTAGGTAATCATAATTTCTTGGCTGTATTTCTCTCCTTTCGCAAATAATATGGCTTACATTTATTCCATTCACTTAATTAAATTTTTTATTGAAGTTATACCTCATATCGTTTTTCCTGAAAAACCCTTTACCCATATTAAATGAAGATAAAATAATAACAGACACAAATTTAGTGCATAACGTAAATTATTAATGTTCAACAAATAGTTTGAATTTATTGAATTGGTGCGTAAAGATTTTTATTAAATAACATTTAAAATTAATCAATGAATCGCACGTAAAAGGATAATAGTTTAACAACAATTATCATTTAACTATACTATTTTTTACTATAATTATAAGGGAAAAAAGTTAGCGTTAGAAATATTTTTATTTATTTTTAGGTAGGTCAATTAGGGTAAAAGTAAGTAAGAGTTAACAACTCATAGTAGTTAAAAACTGGCTATATTTCGTCCCCCTCCGGGACATAATCATGCCTAAAACATCATTACATATAATTAACAATTTTGTTTTAAATAGGATTTTTATAAAAAAGAAGAACACTTAACTTATTTAAACATTGAAAATTAAAATTAACATTGAGATCATTACCTTATCATGGGTGGAATTAGTCACATATACTCAAACAAAGTTGGTATTGTCAAAATGAGAAGTGGAAAATACATTAAATAAATACTCCTTCACACATAGATCCATAGACAGTTTTAAAAACTTAAAAATATTTTTATTTTTATAATCTTAATATATTATAATATCAAAACCTCACATACTATATTGGCAGTTTTATCATATCAGCCAGTCATACTTATTTTGAGAAAAAGCCTGTGATATCATACAGCAACAAAAGAGCTCGTCAGTCGATCTTAGACGTAAGTTAACGTGAAAAATGTCATTACTTTAAATAGATTTCTAAGTAATTTCTTATAATAAGGTAATTAGAAAATTGTAATATTTATTAATAGTAGAATTTGTAAATTTCCATGGTTATAAGTTTCAATCGTGTTTGTAGACAACTATACAAACCAATCAAACAATTAAATCTTATCTTTCATAAAAAACGTATTACTTTCATAAAAAAAGCTTATTTAAGTTAAACAATTGTACGCAACTATAACACTTATATTTGATTAAATAAATTACATAATATTTATATTTTATAAGTTTTTTACAAGCAAATCCTTTATATGTAAATTAAGACTGCTGGGTATATAGAAATAGTTTTCAAAAATTATAAGTTAAGATTACCTATATTTTTTTGCTCAAAAATATGTAATACGTATAAAAAAAGAGACATATTTTCTCCTTTCTTCACTTTGTATATGATAAGTAAAAATAAAAACAATAAGTCGTATTTTTCGTTCTTATGCAATCAACTTCATTTGGTGAAGAAAAAGAGAAAGTATTGTGATACCACGCAAATTCGACTTTGAAGGATTTACACGTTTTAGGTCCAAAAAAGTGTTGTTTTTTTTTTTAAAAATGTCTATTGTCTATGTGTCGTTTGTGCAGACGCGTGGAGCATATGTTACTGGGTTATATGTCCAGAGAAATCATACCCTCAGGCGAAATCGAGAAATGAATTTTAGCTCAAAAATTTGGGGGTGCCATCCCCCAAAACCAAAAATTCTGAAAAAAATTGTTACTCGAAAACGGTCCCGACAATTTTGATTAAAAAATTCTAACATTTAGTCCATTAAATACAAATCTAACGATACAAGCCGTTTTCCGGGAAAAATCTAGTTCCTGAGCAAAAAGCTTTGCACGCGTTCAGATAGAGGCTGGGTTCGATTCCCCGACGAGGAGAAGTTATTTTATGATAAATTTTGATTAAATGTTCAATAATAAATAAATTATATATCCACGAAAACACAAAAAATAATAAATGGAATACACTGTACTAAAGTAATTATGAACTCGTATATGAGAGTGTTTGTATGTGTGGTCTCGGACCGATTTTGTTTTTTAAATTTAATATTATGTCTTTTATTGAAATTAATCGGGGGCTACCCTCGGGCTACTATTAAAAAATCATACAAATTTCTTAAAAGCCAAATGAGTATTTTTGAAGATATAGGTGTAAAAAAATGTGTGTTGTGCGCATATGGAAGAGGAGCAAATGGGCGCAAATGGTTGAAGCCTATATGGGACTGAGCTAATAATGACCTATTATTCAAATTCCATTAAAATCAAACGAGTAGTTTTTCAGGATATGTTGCTTCGCAAAAGTTGAACGAAGACAGACACGGGACCAAAATTGTCCCCTAATGTCTGAACAGATTTCTGGCTTTGAATTTTTGAAATCGGAGCAAATATTTTTATTTTTCATAAACATCACACAGCTTTCGTTACCTTCGGTAACTCGGAAGCAAAAATAATATAGCGAATGCATTTGTAAGACCTTAATAATTAATTGATATATGTAGTTAAAAATGAGGTTAGCAAGAGTGAGTGAAAGCGAGGGAAGACGGAGAGAAGCGTTAGAAGTTAGAGCATGTTATACTTAATCGATAGTGTCATGGGAGATTCGAAATAGATGTTTGTTGTTTGTTGTTTGTGTGATGTTTTGTTTATTACCTATTATTGTTAACAACTCTCAGTTAAATGTAAGTTATTGAATGCTGAGTTTTTTCCCTTCTTTTTTTACTCTTGATCAATAACCGCAGTGAGATACTGTGAAACTAGTGTAAACAACTTAGTTTTGGACCCCCCGTACTGCCAACTTCTTGCCCCAGGAAAATTGTGTCCCGAAATAAATACCCGCATTTTGTATAATACTGTTATTGATATAAGGGCACCTGCAGAACTCACCAAGATTAGCGTCTGATTTATGTAATGTAAAATTAAATTTGTTTTTTGTACGTAATAGGTAAAGTTTAAACAGTGACAACCGTTGACTCTGGAGGGGCTTATGTCTTATTATAGTCAAGTCACAAGTGAGACCTTGAGTCTATATTGTTACACCACTATTAATAATAAAAGTATAAGTGGATTCTAATTGGTTAATAATTGGTCTGCGCCTGGTTACTAATATAGATTTAAGGTAAATTTATTAACTCCGTGCTGGATTCCCGTAGTTCGATAAGGAGTGTGTTGTGTGTTGATTATAAACTACCGCTAAGAAATATTCAATACTTAAGCTAAATGAAATTATCCAAGCGTTATACTACTTTTTACTTAAATGTGAAATTAAAAAATTATATTAAATATCTTACCTAAACAATTAGTTTTGGTTATTTAACAATTAGGGAAAAGCTTATTTATAAAATTTAACAAAACCATCTTACTGGTGCTGGCAGCATATTTTATTCGCCCTCCTGGCTATCAGGAAACACGACTCTTGAACAGATTACAAAATTAACTGAATGAGAAACCATTCTTCATTCCTGAACTACAACTTATATCCAGGGATATTTATAATGTATCGTCATAATATTATACTTACGATATAATAGCATTTAACATTTAGTCAGGGCTTGGCTTGAATTCTAATGAGAGGGCCTTGACTAAATAGTAACTTCCTAGCTACAGGGATTTAGTTGTTCACAATTCCCCGTCATTTATTACTTTGCCGAATCGAAATTTGGGAAATCTTACCTTATACTTTTAGAGAATATTATGCCTAAATACGATTGGGAAGGAAGAAGTGGTAGTTACATAAGTGAGGGGACTTGGGTTCGATTAAACAGATTACCACCATCTTAAATTTAAATGACCGAGAATCCCTTTTACTAAAAGCTAACTTCCAGAATGCAAGCTTCTAAAAAGGTTCTAGGTATAGGAGCAATTTATTCCAGAGATATCGTCATAGTCATAACGTATATCCGTTGTTTTTGAAACGCATTTTTTCCGATCAAGAAATATTAAAATTCTCTTGGTATGCTAGATTTTCTAGATGCTCTCGAAGATGAAATACTATTTGCAAAACTCCCAAATTAGTAATTGATTTAGCTTGAATGCTGACTTTTCAGTAAAAGATGTTTCTTTTGTTTATTCGCCAATTAAGATGAAATTCGAACCAATTATACCTTTCTATAAAAGATAAATAATTCCTCCATATGCCATTTTATAATTATTTGGTAAGAAAAAGTCCAAATTTTTTACTTTCCTTCTTGGCAGACAACAATATTATTTAAGAAATTATCATACCAAAGGAATTACAAAGGAGAGGTGATATCATTGCAAAATCAAGTAGAATTCTAAATGTGAACGGAATGAACACACTGGATTCCTAGAGAACCGAAAAACAACTATGACTATAAATTGCTATAACAGAGTTTCCAAACTTATATGTAAACTGTAAAATAACAAGGTGGAGGACGGATGCAAATAATTCAGGGATACGCTCCGACTGTAGGGACAGAAGACGACGTCATAGAAGTATTTTTGACTTCTATGCCTCACTTCAGTCTGCGTCGAGGATCCTTGCAGATATACATACATTTTAGGCGATTTTAATGATAAAATAGGAAAAGACGCCAACTATAATTGCGATGGGTAAATTCACAGAATTGGAAAAAAATTTAGTAAAATTTTGAAATCACTTAAAGAAAAACTTAAGGAATGGAGTAAGGAAAAGAAAATTAAGGAGTTGGAGTTAGTAATGGAAGAAACAGGTAGTAATAAAACTATAAGGAATGGGGAAAAAATTGGAATATAAAGGATAAAGATGGTAACACGAAAAGAGAAAATAATTAAATAATTGATATAATTTTGGAATACTATAGAAATTTATATGAAAGTGAAAAGGTGTGAAAAAATCAGGATAAATCAAAAGAAACTGTGACAAACTAGAGAGATGATGTGTCAGCATAATTACACGCAAAGAAGTGGAATGGGCAACACATAGTATGAAAAATGGTAAATAAGCTAAAGCTGCTGGAGTTGACAGAATATTCGCGGAAGAAATAAAGGCATGAGGTCCAACTATAGTTTCGACAATTAAAAACATAAGATTTAGGCCCGAAACAACAAAAAGTTCCCCAGGATTGGCTTACACAGCACAACTTGTATATAAAAACCTTATACATAAAAAGGAAAGCCAGTTTAACATTGAGAATAACCCTCGGATCGACTTATTTCAACAAATATCGATGTTATAACAATGTTGCAACAAATAAGATGTGGGAATGGAACTAAAAAAGAAATTATGGATATAATACGTCAGTGGCGTAGGAACGGGGGGGGGGGGGGGCTATCGGGCAGAGAGAGGGTAGGTTGTAGTCTGGCACTTTAATTTCTAGAAATCGAGCACTGATAAAGAGTATGTACCCCTAGTCAGGGCATATTGTGTGTTATCGTGTTCAGTCATGCAGTCAGTGGTATTTGGATTAGTTATACACATAATATCTATATTTCTTTAATAATTTTAATAATTAATTTAATAATTTTTTATAATTTCTATATTTCATAAAATCCAAATACCACTCACTCCCACACTGATCCATCACGATATCTCTGAAACCACTGGACTTATGTGGGTAGGTTCCACTTATCTTCTAAGTGTTCGCTAAGAAATTGTTTTACGATAAGCCATCTTGATTCAAGATAGCTGCCGATTATGTGCAATATTTGTTTTGAACCTGAACATCAATTCGGAAGATGCTTTCTTTTATGATAAAACAAGTATTGTAAAAGGGGTTTTAAATCGACCATATTTACTCAAGAATGCGGCCATTTATATGCAAAATTCGTCAATGCGATATCTCCAGAACCAACTGCACTGGAACATAAAAAATTAGTAGGCAGACCCCTCTTTGCTTCTAGGAGTTGATTAAAAAACCCCTTTTTATAGTGCGCCATCTTGATTCAAAACTGTGGCTATTTAAAAGCCAAATAAAACATTACAATGTATGCGGAACCAATTTCACTAGAATCTTAAAATTTGGAATTTAGCTTCATTCTATGACAAAATAACTTAAATGAAATGGTTTTCTAATTGGCTATTTATTGATTTTGGTTGAGACAGCGATCGTATTCTTATTTAAACTATGTCCCCTTATTGACGTTCCACCGCTTCTTTCAAACGCTAATATAAAATCTGTAAATCATGATAATATCTAAAATAATAATTAATATTTTCTAAGACGGGATTTTCTTAAATTTGATCCCTAAGGAAGGAAACAGGGACAAAGTAAAAAACAAAGGGAGGACTGAGCCAGATTGACTTTTTGCAGTTGGGAACTAAATAATTGAGATAGGGATTCTTTATAGGATTTAAGCCGTATATTAATAATATACCATAATAGTAATAAGCCGTATGTTAATAATTCCAATTTCTACTCCGAAATGAGATAAGACACCAGTGAAGGGGGGGGGGGGTAAAACTGTTTCTTCAATAGTTGGAATCCTTTTAATTACGGATTTTTGAAAAATTATTTTATTAAGTTGAAGGTGATTTTAGAAATAAGGGAAGAGGGATTTAGGAAACTGTGGCATCTGATTATTCTTGTAAATTCTTCGGATTATAATGTTTCTAGACGATATTTGATAAACGTACCAAATAAAAAAATATCATATATTCCGCAGTATACACGGGAATCTGCAACTAGTTTTTTATTTATCATTTTACTATGGTTGGATTAAAGTTTCATTTCTATATCCCCAGTTAATTCCTCATTTGTTGTATTTCTCTCCTTGCTTATCTCCATATTTGTTAACCAGTCCTAATTTTAATTATGCCGTAAAAATAACAACTTTTTATAGTTTTAATAAAATGTAGCACTTCGCATTATTACAAAAATAGCTTTTTAGTTTTCCTTGCCTTAAAGAAAAGGTATTGTTTAAATTTTATCGGTTAATCGTCTCTTAATTGACTTTAGTAACCATTTAAAAATACAATTTATTCATTCAAATTAGGAATATTAGAGTTTTGTATATTTCCAAAGTATGATTCATAATTTTATCAAACAATGTTAATTCAGTTCAAAACATTTTTGAGTGCCTATATCTTCCCATAAAGTGAGTAAATAAACTAGAATAATATTTATTCTTGTACTGATAAAGATGGTTGAAATCAACCTTGCTCTTGCCATTTTTCCAAAAGTATATATATTAATTAACTTGGTATTGGTATAATATGTAAGCATTACTTTATTAATTTATTAATTTATTAATTAAATGGTACTCATTTACTTGGTTACCTACACCTACCCTATATTTGTTAATCACTTTAAATAATTCCTTTGTCTACATAACTATTAAGATAAAGGGATCTAGTCAAAAGAACTTTACGAAAAAAAAAATGTACAAAAACATTTTTTCCCTCTAATTTATTGCAAGAAATGTTTAGAACACAAGTAGATATTACTACACAAGTGATTGATTATACAAGTAATAGTACATTACGCGTCGAGTGCGGAAAGTAGCATTTTGCATGCGAGTGTGGAGTTTGCACCCGAGCGACAGCGAGGGTAGTAAAACCACACTCGCAATGCAAAATGCCGTTTTCGCACGAGTTGCGTACCGTACTTTATCTACGATTGTTAGATTTAAATAATGAACACAGAAAAAAATAAACTTGCTGTATGTAAGTTCTTATCTCTCTCTTGATAAAGATGGCATTAATTCTTGAGTTTGAGTTGTATTTTTTGCCGAATTAATAATTTCGGGAGGAGTATTATTACTTTCTCATATAAAGAGAAAGTACTGTGATGGCGCGAAAATTCGATTTTGAGATTTTGATGGATTTACACGTTTTGAGGTCCCCTGAGTCCAAAAAAGTGGTTTTTAAAAAATGTCTGTCTGTCTGTCTGTCGTCTGTCGTCTGTCGTCTGTCGTCTGTGCAGACGCCTGGAGCCTAAACTACTAGGCCGATTTTGACGAAATTTGGCATACATGTTCAGAAAAATCATACCCCGAGGCGAAATCGAGAAATTAATTTTAGCTCTAATTTTGGGGGCGATACCCCCCAAAAACTCTGAAAAAAACTGAAAAAAAATTATTTCTCGAAAACGGTTCCGACGATTTTGATTAAAAAATTCTAAAATGTAGTCCATTTGAATACGAATCCAACGATATAAGCCGTTTTCCCGGGAAAAATCTAGTTCCTGAGAAATTAGCTTAAAACGCGGATGGAGAGAGCCCGGGTTCGATTCCCCGCCCGGGAGAAGTTATTTTTATGATAAATTTTGATGAAATGTTCAATAATATTTAAATGTACATTTGAAAACTAATAAGTGGAAACACTGGGCTAAGTAATTATGAACTCATATATGAGAAAGTTTGTCTGAGTTGTCTCGGACCGATTTTTCTCTACATTTTGGTCAAAGTCACTTGATTCATTCATTGTTTTTCACTAAAAACTCGATATAAACAGTTATTTTAATAAAAGAACAACAAATTAGTTTTGTTAAGTGTAAACAAACTCGCTAATCGTGCGTAAAGCTGAAGAATTCCTCTTCTTTACCGCCATAGGGTGGTAAAGAAGAGGGACTCTTCATAACTATGAAACACGCATGCGCAATGAATACGAAAGAATCACTTTCTACGCATCTAAACAGAGATACAATGTTTATATTTTGTATCAATCGTAGATAAAATCAATTTTGAATATGTATTAGTTCAGGATGGTGGTGACTATCATTTTGTAAACATGATGAATGGAAGTTCTCACTGGCACGAATATCTTCTTAGATTCGCACTTCTAAGTTCAGTATAATTCCCGGAAGAGTCCCAAAAACGTTCGACTTAAGATATCTCCATAAAAATAAATCACAACATCTCAGGTCCGGTGATCGTAGAGGCCACTGGACATGATTCCTATTGATGAGGCCGTTCGAGAAGTTGTTGAAGGTTGGCAGGGGCCCGCAGGCCCGGATCTAGACATTTTTTTAGTGGATGCAACTATATTTTAGCGCCCCCCTAGCTAAGGTACAGGTACGAAGAGGGTGCGTTTAAGTGTTATTTGGCGCAACTTTTGACCGAAGGAAATTTTCGAGCTGATAAATCCCTCGACGCTATTAGCCCCACAGTGGGATAACCTACCCCCTACCCGGCACTCTAAAAGTACAAAAGGGTACTAAAGTGCCAACCAAGTACACTTTATCGAAAATATTTTTGCACACATTTGGTACATTTTAAAAGGCCTTTCCAACGATACCTCTGTCAAATCGGTACAACGTTCCCTTCTTGTTGCAGCTACCCAAGGAGGATGTCCTTTTCATAGACGTAGCTCCCGAAGTAAGAATCGGAAACATAAAAACAAACCGGATTCTTAAAGAAGACAATTTGACCTAAAAACCAGTACCCTTTTGAACCCCGCCCGATTAAAATTGACAGAAGGTCGAGACCATCGAGTTTAAAAGCAAAACGCCAAGAGCGGCATTTCATGGGCTTTTAAGGCTCAAAAGCCCATTAGCGTCGTATAAAAGTCCTAGGAGGAGATACGTGAACCATGTAGAAAAAAGTTTAAAAAAAGTGGTAAAAAGTGTTTTTTCGCTTTAAAGCGCCTGAAATTTGAAAATTTAAAAATGTTTTTGCATCACTTTTATACTCCCAAGGGCTTTCCAACGATATACGACACCCCGTACCAAATATCTCTTATTTTTATGGCGCCTTATAATACAGTAAATTTTAAATATCCCGAGGCGAAATCGAGAAATGAATTTTACCTCTAAATTTAGGGGCGCTACCTTCCAAAAACTCTTAAAAAACATGAAAAAAAAAATTCTCTAAAACGTATCCGACGATTTTGAATAAAAAAATTCTAAAATGTAGTCCATGTAAGGGTGCGCGGACGTGTTTGATTTTACAAAATTTCTGTTTTTGTCCGTAATATTAGAGATAAAAATACAATATTTCGTATCTGGGTTCATCAATATATTCTTCAATGCAGCCGCGAGCCCGATTTTTGATTTTCCCCTTTTTTCCCACTTAAGTGATTCTTAAATCCGATTCTATTTATTTTTTAAAAAAAGTAGCTCGCGGCTGCAAAAGGCAATTATCTAAATACTCTAAATCCCAAATTTCGTGCAAAAATATTAATCTTTAGAGCCAGGAGGAGTAATTTGGTAAACGGGAAAAAGTGGGATCGAGAGCTAGTGCAGTGTGTCGGATTTTTAGTGAACTTGGCTTTACTAACCCCCTCATTACCTTCCTATCGGAGGTAACTAAGAGATGGTTAGAGATGGTTAGTCTCTAAGGGAAACATTCAAGCATAAACACGCTATGTTTACACACACTAAGATTCGGCCAAAATTATAAATATTTATTATTCCATAGTTTCATTCTATTTTTTTTTCTGATAATTTTTGTTTGTTTACAACAGTATTTTGACTTTATATAATTTGAAATTCGTAATTAAAAAAAAGAAATAAAAAAAACATTGATTTTTTTTTACATTTTAAAAATATTTTTTTTACTATTTTGAAATGATGTTTTTTGAGATTTCAACTGAATTGTCCGTTATAGCTAAACTTACTGAGAGGTTTTTACCATGAGGTTCGATCATTGTATTACCCACATTGACAAATTTGGTTTATAAATACTTTCAAAATGGTAATTTCGGTTGAAAGGTTTGTAATTTAAAACTCACCCGATATTTAAAATTTAATTTGTAAAGAGAGGGGATGAATTTACTATGAATTATTATGAATGGTTTTCTTTACCTTACTTTACTTTTCCTACCTAAAAAAGCAAAAAACATTTGATTCCATTTTTTGCTGACTCAAAAACTAAAGCTTACTTTTAAGCTAGAGCGTCAAAACTTAAGAGAAAAATCAGTCTTTTAGGCCTTTTTCACACAAGGCAACTCGTCCGCCCAAGCAGCTATGAGGCCAGACACATGTGGCACTCGCGTTCTTATCCCCACTAGTTGATTCAACTAGAAAGACTGCAAGGCATTAGGCCCTTCACACCAGTCAACTTAATTGAGTCGGCTGGGACATTTTTTCACTATGCAATGGCAAAGTTATTTTATTTTCTCTTTTAATTCCAATGTAGACTTATTGATTGAATATGTTCGTATTCGTCCCATGATATGGGACATGAGGTGCAGTGAATACAGTAAATCCTGCGCTGGATCAGGGCGTGAATCTCTTCGGAGGATGGTCTTTACATACGGAAATAATTGAAGAGTTTATCCTCGTGGCTTAGAAGTTCCGGATATAATTGTAAGAAAGCGCCTATTTCCCCTATTCTCTAACAAAGGAGGAACACACAATCTTCGACTAGATAAATTTCCTCCTTTATTGCTTTTCAGAAGAGCAAGCTCAAGAAGTACTCCTGCTTCCTCGGGTTCTAACATCGTACTGACCTCCCATTGGCAAGAAAAGTTGAATCACCTAAGCTGCCTCGTGTGAAAGAGGACTAAATTGATTTGTTGAGTCAGCAAAAAATTGAATGAAAAGGTTTTGTTTTTTGGGGGTAGAAAAAGTAAAGTAAGGTAAAACCCTGGCATGTAAATAAAAAATTCCTACCATCAAATCTTGATATCCCCCCCCCCCCCCCCCCCCGTCTTTACAAATTGAATTTTAAATATCGGGTGAGTATCTAAATTACAAACCTTCCGAAATCAATATTTTGTATTTATAGACAAAATTTGTCAAAAGGTACCGGTTAAAATGTTTGCAATTAAGGAACTCACCCTTGTAGACTACTTTGCAGGGGCCTGAATTGATTGAATGATTTATCTGTTAGAAATATACTAAAAAGTTTTAAAGACCTCATGTACCTAATATCTAAAAATGTTAGGTATCTTTTTAGAGAAACAATCAGAAGAAACTAAAGCTACGAGTATTTGAGGCGTTGCGTTGTTTTTATAAGTTGTGAATAGTTTACTTTGTCCCATGGCCAAATAACAAAAATTAAATATTTTGTTGTATACTTGGAATCAGTTTCAGAGCTCAAGAATAAGTAAAAATGCCATCATAATTAAAAATGAAACCTATAATTTAAACGGTTTGCTAAGTTATTACCTTTTAACGTTCATATATTTTATCTAAAACATTTACCATTTTAGCGAAGTCAAAACAATTCACTACTCTTAAAAATATAAAAAAAAGATTGTGGCACTCGAGTCCAATAATCCGATTATTTTATTCCGATCAAAAATCGTTCTATGAAATTTAGTATGTATAGGAAAAACACCTTTCTTTGTATTCTTTCATATCGTCTTCAAATAATAAACATTATATAATAATCATTCTATAATAGTAATATTTCTAATAATAATAATTATTGTTATTATATATTTATTATAACAATATAATTTTATCAACCAATATTGATATCAATAGTATTTTAATCTAGCTGAAGATGAAAAACCAATACATGTTAAAAAAAAAAAAAAAATGATAGGAGCTAATCCTACTAGGTATTTGAAAATTGTGTTAGCCAATATATATATGGGAGCCAATACGGAAACTCTACTGGACAAACCGCCTAAAACTGACCAAAAAATTAAATGAATATATATTTTATTCCCATCCATTACTCATCTAAGGGTACATGGGAGAAACAACAAGTCATATTTCGATCAATAAAGATTTAGTATAACTACGTCTGGCATCTCAATACGTGTCATGTGAAAAACTGAATGCCGAGGAATAGGAATAAAAGCCCATGAAAACTAAAAGGTGATTTCAGAAGTTTCTGGAGAGAAACAAGTCAACATTTTTTTATCCTTGTGTGTCCATTTTTCTCAACAAATGTTTGTGTAAACTTGAAAATTATATTTCTACGAGCTGAATGGTTTATAGATTATAATTTACCTAATCAAATCTTAGTACCGTAAATAACTTATCTGTAAGACTGAATATTTTTCTCGTTTTTATCAAAATAAATCGCATAAAAAAGAATAAATACACATTTTCTATCGGATCAATTTGTGAATCTAAACCATTCTTGAATAAACTTCGTACACACAAAATTTCAAAAAATCAGTCTAGCCGTATATGAGGAGTTCAGAGACGCATATACACGGACAAAGAAATCTATCTATATAAATAAAGAAGAAAGTCTGTGGGCGATGTATCTATGTGGGTATGTCCTTTATACAAATCTACAGTTTTATCCCAATTTGATGAATATTTACACACTTTTCCTTAAAAGCAAGGGGGAAGCCACTGTCTACATGAATTTTAGAAATTTAAATTTTGGTACAAAGGGGTACGGGGTACAAGTAATGAATACGGGGTCAAAGTAACGAATATCCTTCATGATGCATGTCGTTGAAAAGCTCTAAGAGCACAGTAATTATTGTTATGTACAGTTTATTCAAATATAAATTTAGGAGGGGGGGGGGTTAAATTTTGGATATTTGCAAAATATTTTATCAAAGAGGAGGGGGTATATGTGGGAGGGGTAGAATCTAGATATTCTGACATGGTAGAATAATTTAAATGTTTCTTGATGATAGTTTATAAATTTGTCAAATTAAAATAATACTCAGTAGCGAAGCACGGATATCCAGCTAGTATATATGTACATAAAGATGTCAAAATATAAGTAGGTAACACGCTAGAGTCGTAATACCTGTTATATTTGCAATACAGCGTTGTTAATTTTGGACATTATTGTTATTACCAATGTTTATTATGTGGAGTTATAGAAGCTATAATGGCGTGTCAGTCGGACTTCTGCCTATGGCTCAAAATAAGAATTATTTTTTGCTCTAGGCATTTTATTCGGCAGAGGCAAAAGCGCGTTGGCAACATTATAGCAACTTTTCTGGTCTCTAGCGGTAGAAATAATGCTTAGAATAAAAAGTTCTAAGAACAAACAAAGGCGCGCTTCCCGTAAGTACGTGAGGCGATAATCGCAGGTTTCTGTACATTAAAGTTAAAATTATTAACTTAAAAAAAAATTACTTTTGTTTAGTAGCCAGCCATATTGAAAATATTAAGTGTGAAATTTTAATAGTTGCATATTCTATTTCTACACTTCAAGACCTTTAAATTGATGTCTAACATGTCTTGGTGACTAAAAACATATTTTTGTCACCCGCCATATTGGCCGCCATCTTGAAAATATTAGGTGTGACATTTTAATAGTTGCATATTCTTTTCCTACATTTCAAGACCTTTAATTTGATGTATAAAATGTCATGATTACTAAAAACATTTTTTTTAATCATCCGCCATATTTGCCGCCATCTTGAAAATATTAAGTCTGAAAAATAAAAAAATGTGTCCAGTTGTCATAAATGCCGAGATGCACCTGTGTCCTGAATTTCATGTTCCTAGCTATAGTAGTTTATGAATTGAAACTAGCAACGGACAGACAGAGCTGTTATATAAGGTTTCTTTTTGTACTTCGTACAGGAACCTAACAATTCATATTTCAAGCCATAGAATCTATATCCACTCTTAAAAATATGGCTTTCAATTTGTTTTATTTTTATTTGTAGTTTCTTTTCACTATAAGTGCTCATCAACATTTTTTTAAAGAATTTAAAAATCCTCAGCCAACAGTTTACGCCCGTCTTTTTATCTCCATCCGTTCTCGAGAAAAGTGCGAATTCTTGTATATCAAGCTCAGACTCATTTATTTGTATATATATTAGTAAAATTATATATATTTATTTTGAAGGAGTTGTGGTGTGATGACCGCTAGTACCGAGAATGGTCTAAAACGAGTTAAAGCATAATTTCGTGGCGTTTGCGTTTGAGGCAAATTTAACCATTTTTACTTACTCATATAAAGAGAAAGTATTGTATAATGGCGCAGAAATTCAATTTTGAGATTTAAACGGATTTACACGTTTTGAGGTCCCCTGTGTCCAAAAAAGTGGTTTTTAAAAAATGTCCGTCTGTCTGTGCAGACGCCTGGAGCCTAAACTACAGGACCGATTTAGACGAAATTTGGCATACATGTTCAGAAAAATCATACCCCGAGGCAAAATCGAAAAATGAATTTTAGCTTCAAATTTGGGGGCAAAAAAATTAAAATGTAGTCCATTTAAATACGAATCTAACGATATAAGCCGTTTTTCTGGGAAAAATCTAGTTTTCTAAGAAAATAGCTTAAAACGCGGACAAAGAGAGCCCGGGTTCAATTCCCCGCCGAGGAGAAGTTATTTTTATGATACATTTTGATGAAATATTCAATAATAATTAAATGTATCTATGAAAACTAATAAATGGATCGTATATGAGAAAGTTTGTCAGAGTTGTGTAGGACCAATTTTTCATATTCGAGGGCTAACTAAATAACTATAAGAACTAGCTAAGAACCATAATATTTGAAGATTATTATAAAGATTTTAGTATATCGACCATGATTTAGCAACAACATAGACATGATATTATAATATTCCAGACTAGACAAATTAAATTATTTCTAACATTTTCAATCTTCAAAAGTTCAAATAATCATAGTAATATTATAATTTTCGAAAAATAAAAAACTCAATATTATTTTTCTTACAAAAAACAAATAAAAGTACGACATTAATAACGCAAATAAAATCCATATAATTATGTCAGTTAAAAATGTAAATATTTTGACGTTTTAGAAAACAGAAATAAATTTAAAGAAAAAAAATACTCAGACCTACATGGTAATCTAACCTTTCGTGGAATGTGATTGTCAGAGACATCTAGCGGCAAAAGTATGCAACAAGCTTTAGGGTATACGCAGCCTTTACGAATCTAACGATATACGCCGTTTTCCCGGGAAAAATTTAGTTCCTAAGAAAATAGCTTTAATTGCTTGGGAGAGAGACTGGGATCGATTTACACGCCACGCCACTTACTTAGTCGGGCTAAAATAAAATAAATGGAAACCGCCAGTAGGGTATTTTTAGTGGGGAAGGTGGTGTTTGATGAACCACTTTTATTATAACTGTATTGTACTGTTTTATTGTGCTGTAATATCTACTTCATTTTCTATCCCTAATATCTTTCTCCCTGTTTGGCGCCCTCGTCAGTTATTTGGCGCCACCTGCAGCCGCGTAGTTCACAGGATTCACGGTCCGGCCCTGGGGGCCCGTCATCTCAGGTAGAACTATTATATTAAGATCTAAATCTAAATCTAATGATGGGCGATAGTGATTGAGACGCAGGTGAGGGCGGCACAGCTTTTTTCAACCATAGAAATACGAGACCGCGCGAATTTAGATCCCGCGGATGTGGATCAAGTTAGTGTTTTATCGCTAGTGGTAGCGTCGTCGGGTAGGCCAAGTGTACTTAGTACTGCCCAAGATGTGTATATATATATAGAGTATATTCTACACATCTTGGTACTGCCCTACCCTGCTCTACGTCTCATTTCGTGCGGTTTTCTGAATTTCTGCGTTTGAAAAAGACTGCGCTGCCCTGTTCTGCGTCACCTGCGTCTCAATGAGTGCCCGGGCTTAATATGGCAAAACCTTTGCAGTGCAGACAATTATGAGAATTATGAATGTCAAAGTCAAGCAAGTAGTGTGACAGATAAACATTTAATGATTGTTAAAATTTTATGACAGATAAACATTTAATGATTGATTAATAAATAGTTGTCTGTATAGATAAAAATATAGTTAGTTGTCAAACTGAATAAGTTGGGTTTGAACAATGAACCCTCCATATTTGCTCTAAATATTCTAAACATTTTAATTTAAGTACGCCATGGGTACATTAACTTTTTTTATTAAATGAGATTCAGTATCATATAATAGTTATTTTAACAACTAAGTTTTAAGATTAAGAATAAATACTTAAAAATACCATATTTCAATTATTTAGTATCTAAATGGTCTGCTTAAGTGAAAGAATAGATGCAAGATGCAAGACTAAGCCAATGAAGTACCTAGTTGTTTATAGGTAAATCGTCACAGTAGCAGTATCAATAATAATAAACTAATAAATAGCCTAATAATTGAAATGTAAACCAGACGTAAAAATTCTATTTATAACATATTGTTAATCTGTTTATTGTTTCATCAGGTGCTGTCGTTAGCAGAAGGTCACAGACCAAGATTTAATGAATTCCAAATTATACCTCTTTTCTTTTCTCACATTTACCCAGTGTCCTTTTTACGTGTGTATATTTTTAGGCTTAGATAATCATGCTTACGCGCATACAGGCATACAACATATTAACACTTTAAAAATGTTCAAATTTCTCTCGACATTCGTTTATTTGTACAGTTAATTATAGTGCAAATGTACGACTCGTCAATATTATAACTTGTATGTCCCCTAGTAGGAGTGGCGTTTAAGAATGAAGTGATGTCATTGGGTTGACTGTTATCAATATTATATTATCAGTGTGTGTTGATAAGGTGTCGTAATGCTAATAGGATACACTCACCGGTATTTCACTCGAAAACATTGCGCCGTGTCGGTATGTCTCGGTCACTACTGTGTCTCGCTTCCCTACTTTTTAAAATAATATTTATCGCTGCTGTTCAAGGTAGGAGATAGTTATTTATTTTGTAAAACATAATACTTATTTATATATTAGAATAAAGCTAATACTGATATTTTTCCATGTTTAGTAGTAAAACTTTAATCACCTTATATTACAGAAACAAAGTTGAAAACACAACCTATAAGAGTAGTAGGTTTTTAGTATTCTACAAACACGATATTTTTAAAAAAATAATTTATTAAAGCAAGAATATCGAAGCCAAAAGTATTATCCGGCATCTTCTTATTAAAACTTCTTTTAAATTTACAAATATTTTAACATTATGTCGCCTGTATGGAATAAATATAAACGATTTAAACAATGAGTATTTATTCAATGAATCATCCATAAGTCTCTTAAATTTAAACAACCATTGTCAAATATCTCTTAATGTTTTTTATTAATATGCAGTGATAATTGTTAAAACTTGTTAATCTAATAATAATCCTGAAAACGCACCATCAAAATGCTTTCTTTATCTTTATCTAGGATTATTTACTATAAGTAAGGTATAAGTTCCACAAAATGTGCCGGATTGTTTATTTTATCGTGCTAAATAATAGTACAGAAATAGAAGAAAAATATTAAAAATATGAATTTTCAACCGTCTTTTTCATATATAACAACAAAAATATTTAAAGTGAAATTTGCGCAAGGAAAATATTGTTTTGGGGCCTAAAACCAGTATTAGAAGGTCAAGGTCAATATCATTTTACTATTTCAAACTTTAAACTGAAATGATATATTATTAGAGAATCAATTATTCGATTGACCACGCCAATTTTTGAATATTAATAAGAGCACACACTCTTGAAAAATAAGGTACAACAACGATCAATAACTTTGGCTTTTTCCCGAGGGAGCTCCACTGTGGTAACCGTTATTCTATATACCTACAAGTGACATTTCAAGTTTGTTTGGACGTAGTTATATTCCTGCTTCCAGTGTTTCACTATTGTACAAAGGTAAGTACAGGGCCGAATTTAAAGTATGTGGGCCCCTAGGTGGATTATTTGGTGCAGGCCCCCCTCCCCCTGCTTTTAGCTTTGACTAAATATTGGGGGGGGAGGGAAGGGGGTCAATCAAACGGGGGTCTTAAAATGGGGGGCCTCTTTTGTAGAAATTTTAAGAAATAATGACTCTCAAATATTTTATTTATAAAAAAAAATGTATATTTATCAAATATTTTTTCTCTCCTGGATCTCTGAGACGAATAAAACAGTCCAGTGTACGAAGCTATGATTTGGGCATATTGTGAAACTAAATCGGAAAGTTTGGATATTTGGCATAAGTTGTTCAGTGATTTTTGTAAATGAACATGTCAATGGTCCGGAAGTTCCTAAGAAGAGAGTATGACCGCACCATTTTAGAAGATAGGTCCAATTTTTTTGTCTATCCCGAATATTTAGAAGAAGCTTGAGCTAAGAAAAAGTAAGATATTGCGTCGAATACGGATAATTTAAATTTACTTTAAACCATTAGAATTTTTGGAAAATTTACTATAAAACTATATTATTATTTTAGGTTTTACATAATAAGCTGATTCAAATACAAAGAATACAATCAAAATTGATGTACATAATTTACAAATACGTTCATTAAGCTTGTAGTTAAAAAGGAAATGTTTTTAAGCTAAAATATCAAGAAAATCCTATGGACTTTGATTGTAAAGAAACAATCATCTTTAATTAAGTTAAAATTGAATATAGTCAAAATGACATTTTATGTTAAGCTAATAATTTTCTAGATATTTGTAAAAAAAAATAAATAAAAAAAATAAATAAAAAAAACCCTCAGAACTTTCAGGAGTTGATATGTTCAATTTCAAACATCAATGATTCATATCAAAACTTTCTGATGTTTCCTATGTTAACAGGACTATAAGATTGAATATTTTAATTTAAAACAAAGCTTTCGTCATGTTCTCTATAAATAAGTAGGATTTTCTTCCATTTTCTGAGATTACCAAAGTTAATGAAAGCATTAAAAAAAAAAAAAAATCGTTTATGGTGTGGGCCCCCTTGTGGTGCGGGCCCCTAGGTGGCCGCCTATGCCTAAATCCGGCCCTGGGTAAGTAAGTGTTAATGTGACAATCGCAATGCAGTCCTCCTTGTACGGAAACTTGGGTGCACTTTATTATCCAAACGGTTTGTTGTACGTAAAAAATGAACATAACATTTGTGTGAAATTCAATTCTCAATTGGTCTCCGAGCCAGAGGAAGCGAGATATTCACAAAAATACGTAAAAACTCATGCAAAAACAAAAAACAAACACTACGCAAGTTGCAAGTTGAAGCGAGCGTAAGCGAGCTTCTTACATTCAACGAAATATGCATCTTGTCTGTCTGTCTGTCTGTCTGTCAGTAACGTTTACGCGTGTGACGATAACTTGGGTAAAAGTTGACCGATTTAGTTGAAATTTGGTATACATGTTCCTCTTACTAATACTCAGGCTAAGTTCGTTGGACAGCGTGATCCGTCCAAGAGTTCGCGCGCAACGCTCGCGTAAACGAGAGGTACAAAAATTAAATTGGAATTTCAGGACGGGAAAAGATTCTATCATCATCTATTCGATGAGACGAACATTTTTTCAAATAACATTTTTTACTAAAACCAACAGCGACACCGCTATGAATTAATAAAGATCGCTAAAACTATTAAAGCGGACCTAAACGTTTATAATAGAGAAAACAACCTTTTTACCGATATCTCACGTTCTAACGTAACGATTCATATACAGTAGAGTCTCGCTTATCCGGACCCCGCTAGTCCGGACATCCGTTTAATCCGGACGGGCCAAAAACTATGTACAAAATGGAACCAGGGCCTGTTCAGATTTATGAATAATTAAGATAATTGGAGTTTCTACTTTTATTGTCTATTAAAAATGTATAAAATTGCTCCTAGTATAGTTTACAGGTGTATATATTCCAACGTTCTAACACGAGGAATACCCGGTATTTTTGTTAAAAAATAAACAGATTTAGAATAATTAGAAAATAGTAAGAACGTCGATTAATCTGTTTCGGTTCCATAGAAATGTAAGGGGCGGAAGATATAAAGGTAGTGTATTCCAATAAATACAATTATATGTGACTGAGATGGGGAGAGGGTTTTAAGAAACATGTAGGCTCAACGCAGTTCCAAGAAATTTCGCCAAGCCGCCAATGTCTACTATCTTAACTCTTTGTGAAATGATTATCGTTCCTCGAATTTCATATCGGAACACAGGAAGTTCTTCTCAGGAAGTCCCTTCTATACCTGCCACCTGCATAATAGATTGTCGTTTTATTTTAATTAATTTGATATTCGGACTGGTGACAGAACAGCTCTTAACCTAAATAGTGGACCTACGTTGTATAAGCATGTTTTGGAGACTAATATAAGTAATTTTTATGATAAAAACATCGATTTTAATAGTTTTACCCTACTCAAACTTGTTTTACAGACATTTTAAAACTGATTCCGTTTAATCCGGACTTTCGGTAATCCGGACTGGGTCCGGTCCCGTTACACCCGGATTAGCGAGACTCTACTGTACTCCATCTAATGCACAATTGAAACAGGCATGCAAAATTTCAACTAGATACAAGCAGAAGTCTTTGCGTAGTGAAGAGATACATTTATAATATAATTGTTTAAAAGCTACCGCGGGTGGTTAAGATTGTTATAGTCGTATAGTGTATAGGTTTGTTTAGGATGTAAAGCTTTGTACCAAGTACGCCCACTCTTCCCCACACTACCCTCTTCCACTTATCTTCAACTATGACATTCATCGTGATTAATAAATTTCAATATTCAGTATTTCATTGCAATACGCTCGCTTCAATGATAGAGCCACGCGATGCCTAGTTATAGTAAGCTAGGTTTCTACTAAACCGTTCGTTGTACGTAAACAATGACTAAGACCTTGTTTGTTGGGAAATTTAATAATCTTTCTTATTGATATAATTACCTTAATTTGTATCCGAGCTATAAGACGCGAGATATTTGTAAAAATACATAAAAAAAAAAATACGTGTGGTGTCGCGGGACACCCGGTAGGAACGAAGTTCCTTACATTTTTCATTAAATATAAATTATAAAATCACACTGCTAAGTACGTATTCGTTGCTAACTACTTATACATGGCGGAATTAGAAAAGAGACAAAATTAAAAGTAACGAACTGTTTGTACCTGGCAGAGTTAAGGCAAAATTAAAAGAAAATCATTATTCGTATGATTAAAGGTAGCGTCTACTATAAATATATATTAAATATAAGAAAAAATTTGATCATGATGAGTTTATAGTGAAAGAGTATGTTTGTTAAAGGAGTTTGGATTGAAATAGGACTGTTTTCTACCTACCCGGCCAATCAATTTAAAATATTATAAAATATATCTCTTTCCTACTCTACAGCTTCTGCTTGTATCAGGGTGAAATTTTACATGATTATATTTTATTAATTTACAAAACAAAGTGACATTTTTGACATAATATATAACAAATAATCAAAACAAGTCAAGTAACAGGCTTCCTTAATAACACTTTTTCCCGTCTTTTAAAGCTTACGTTTACGCGAGCGTTGCGCGTGAACGCTTGGGTAGATAACGTTTTTCGAAGAACTCAGCCTGGGCATTGGTAAAATGAACATGTGTACCAAATTTTATCAAACTGGTGAGCTTTTACTCATGTTATCGTCATCTGTAGATTTCGTGACGGATTTTGCGTGACGGTGATTTTGGTCGTTTTTTTCGGATTCACTCCCGGGCTCCAGAACGTGCCATAAGGAACTTCGTTCCAAAAGTGGTGCGGCGACCTATACTAAATATTTATAGATATTCTTCGCCCTATAATCCGTAAGCCGTCCATTGTACGTATAAAATAAATTAAACTTTTTCTGTGGGAAATTTTGTTATTTTTAATTTTGATAACTATCTTGATTGGTGTCGGAGACATAGGAAGCGAGATAATCACAAAAAACCGAATTTGTTGACCTTTGCCCCTGAATATCTATTAACGTGACCATGATCTCGTTGACGATTTTCAATATGTTTTTTCAGAACGTCAAAATGAAGCGATCAAAAAAAAATTGAAGCTCTAATTTTTTGGATCAGAAAACCTAAAATGACTGGACTAAATAATGGCTTACCCAAAAAATCCCCCCCCCCCCCCCCTATACCACCCTATATCGGCTGGTCCTAAAAATGTTTGACATAATTCATGCAAATACCTTATATATAGGGCGATGAAAATTTCCCGAAAAATTCGCCTAAATTAGTTTATACATTTTTATTTTCATATAGAGCAGGACGGGGAAATAAAGAAATGTTATTTCATAATTTATTAACTTATATGCATAATAATCTACGAAACCAGAAGAAGATGCAAAATTCCTGTGATTTTTAAGATATCTTAGGGGCAATGGGCAATACGCCTAATTCTCTGAATTGTTAATATACCTACAGATGACGGCACTATTTTAGTTTGGTACCCCCTATTAAAGTTTAAATGTGACATTACCTGTGTGGGTAAAAACATTACGGTAGTTTCCAAGTAATCTCATATTTTAATTGAAATGAGTTAGTAATTATAATAATGTATGATAAATAATTTAACATACTTCTTTTATATTATATAATTGATAGTTTAGTCTTCCTCCTTTTCCCAATTGGCAATTCCTTTCCACAAATAAAAGATGCTATCTTCAGGAAACTCCCTCCTCCACAAGAAATCAGTGATGTAGGAAGAAAAGAGTGTGTGAGCTGTTCTTTTGTCCTTTTTGTGTCGATGCTTGCATTTTTGTCAGGTGTCGATGCTGTTTTTTATGGGCGCCTGTGAAGGGATCAATGAAATGCTTAAAATGATTCACAATGTAATGTTGATATTTTTCTGTTAAATGAAATTGCACCCACCTGTATTTGTATGACATTAGCAAGAATTAAACTTTAAAATCTATTAAACGAAAAATTTATAATTAATTAATTTTCAAACACCTAAATTAAATTGATATATTATTTTAATTAACTTATTACCTGGTAATTCCTCTATTCCACCGTAGGCAGCCCATCCATCGGATGTAATAGTGGTCTCTGGCAAAACATGTTTTGTAAGGACACCTAACAGAGTAGCAGCATTCCTCTGTTTCACTGGAGCTCCCTCTTTCTACACTGCCGAAATACCATTGTTCATTCACCTGTCATGTATCAAAATGCCTTGAGCAAACGTCCCTGTAAATAAATAGTATATTAATTCATTATTTCCTACAATTAATCATTATGCATTTAACATAATACTGAAATAAATCACTGATCCTTACCTGAAAAAATTGCACCAATCAACTATCGTCGCAGTTGATATGCTACTTCCATCTTCCTTTGCATCTCTTGCTGGATATCTCCCTCTACTCCACATAAATGACAGCACAAGCACAAAGATCTCTTTTAGAGACATGTGTGCCTTCTCAAAAAATGAACCGCTCAGAGCATCCACTGTCTTTCTGCAATTCTTCCTCGCGCTCCTCCAGTTACCATATTTCCGGTCTGTAGGTGGAGCTCTGAGTGTCATATTTTGTTGGCATTCCGGACACTCTTTGGCCGATGGCATCACTCCTATCCCTAATATTATTAAAAAGCAAACATCAGTATAAATATATCAAAAAAATTAAAATTCAAATACTTAAAACATATTATTTACATACTAATACATAGTATTAAGTAACTTACCTTGCAGTCAATGAAAATACTCCCATTCAGCTAGTCTTTCGTTCAGTAGAATTACCTGACAGAAATTCATGCCTTTTAACTCTTCCATTTTTATGTCCAATAATTTTCTCGCTTCATCGGTCGAAAAGCAGCCGCTGCCTTGAACCTTCGCACAATTAGACAATTTGACACATTTGTTTGTTCATAAAACTTTCTTGATAATATAAGCACCAAGTATAGAGGCGTCATAATATAGGCCGGAGGGTTTGGGGAGTGGCACCAGCTTCCCCCTTCCTTAGAATACCAACAAGCTATAAAATACAAGACTTTTCTCAGTGTAAAAAGGTAGTGTTATGACAGGAGACAAGTATTTAAAAGGTGTTTATATTATAATTTGAAAACTGACAACTTGACAACCAGGACGAAGGTTTCAATTTTAGTATTCTAGTGGTGGGGAAAAATGGTGCCATCTGCCTTCCCTCTTTAGCAACTCTATTTAGTCTCTATACTCGGTGACGGTGAATATAAGATAGATTATTTGTCAGTTCTATAAAATACAACTGACAGTTTTGTTTATGTCAATTATTTACCTGTCTAACTTAAAAAATAAAAACTAAGAAACAACAAATTACTGTTTCTATTAAAACAAAAATAATTCATATAAAAATGCCATTTTTCAAAACTGTTCTTATTTTCAACTTTTATTTTTTTTTGTTTTCTGTATTCTTGATCTTAGTTGTATCTATGCGCAAAATTTGGGGAAGATTTAATGACGGGATATGGTTCAAAATTGCGGTAATAGGTGTGCGATGAAACTTAAAAAGCAAATAAATTTGACGCCATTTTGTTTTGTTTTGTTTTTTTTTTGGTTTCTGTATTCTTCACCTTAGTTGTATCTATGTGCAAAATTTGGGGAAGATTAAATGACGGTAAGTGGTTCAAAATTGGTGTAATAGGTGTGCGATGAAACTTAAAAAGCAAATAAATTTGACGCAATTTTGTTTTTGTTTTTATTTTTTTTGGTTTCTGTATTCTTCACCTTAGTTGTATCTATGTGCAAAATTTGGGGAAGATTGAATGACGGTAAGTGGTTCAAAATTGGGGTAATAGGTGTGCGACGAAACTTAAAAAGCAAATAAATTTGACGCCATTTTGTTTTTGTTTTTATTTTTTTTGGTTTCTGTATTCTTCACCTTAGTTGTATCTATGTGCAAAATTTGGGGAAGATTGAATCACGGGAAGTGGTTCAAAATTAGGGAAACCGAAATGTGCGATGAAACTTACAAAGCAAAGTAATATAAGACCAGTAAAAAAAAAAAAAAAAAAATACGAATTTGACTCAAACATTTAAAAAGGTTTCACAATGACCTACTTAATTTACTTTTCATACATGATTAAAAATTATATGATTTTAACAATTATGTATCACTGCTAGATAATTCCATTTTCATAAGGGGGACCAAAAATAAAAGGGGCGCCCATATACGCCTCTTTTACTGTAATCCCCCTAAATAGATTATTCCTTCTTCAAAAGGGGGGTACCAAACTAAAAAAGCCACCCCGATACGCCTCTTTTAGTTTTCTACCCCTCAACCAAATTATTTCCTCTTCAAAAGGGGGGTTCCAAACTAAAATAGGCGTCTCTATACGCCTCTTTTAGTTTTGTACCCTTTTAGTAGATTATTCCTTTTTCTTAGGGTTCAAACTCTAACAATAACCTAGATTATTGATAATTAAATTGGCCAATAACTATTGGTTTTTGTCTCCTCTTTCATTTTACTTTCTCATATGAGTAGTAGGTATATAGGTACCAAAGCTGAGCCAGACCCAGCTAGGCTTGGGAAGTGCTTTGTATATGCCAGGTACTTGTATAATCCAGTTACTTTTATTGACCGGGTACTTTTATAGACCGGGTACTTTCATATTAAAAAAATCGATAGGCGACACCCAGTGGTTTTTTTTTTGTGAAAATTGAAAAAATTAAATTACAATTTGGAAATTTATACCTTTCTATTCCTCTAAAACTCAACTTATTTTAATTTCACTTTAAGGTGGTTCATAGCTAGCGGATACGTAATTGCGGAAGCCCGAAGGAATTCATCTATGGCAACACTTTTGCGGCGCCGCAAAAAGCAACCAAAGCATCTTTAGCGGCGCCGCTTTAAAACCTGTATGAAACCTTCACTTCGTCCTCTTCTAGTTTCCCTTCAGTGTTTATATAATATTTAAATTGTTTTCACTTCGCTCGTCGAAAAGCGGCCGCTGCCTTAAACCTTCGTACAAATTGACAAATTTTTTGTTTACAAAACTTTTATAATAATATAGATAGATATTTGTATCTGTTCATACATTATTTTTATTATATAGCTATTTTTTATATTTATATATTATAATAAAAGCAGTGGCGGCGGTAAGGCTTTGGAGGCCCCCCGCAAACTTTTAGTGGGGGCCCCTCTATCTCCCTTCCAGGGGCCCCCAGATTCCCGGGGCCACCCGCGCAAAATAAAATGTAATTGACACTGTCTATTTTGACATATAATATAACAGGTCATTTATTAAAAAAAAAAAAAAAAATCCCCAAGAAATGGCACACATAATACTCCCTTTATCTAAAACCTTAGAGAGGTGTTCCTCACTTTTCCATATTTAAAATCCGGTCCTAAATTAATTTAATTAAAAATTCATTTGTTCTTAGTGGATTCCCCCCTACTAGAAAATTATTTTTTCGTAAGGGGATACTTAACTGAAAGAGGCATATAGGGGAGCGTCTTTTATTTTGGTTTGATATTGATAGCTGGATGGATTTAAACCTACTGGAACAATATCTCTTCTCAAGCCCTCTTCTGATAATCAGATTAGTGTTTGTGTTTAGACATTAGTATGTACTAAAGTGAGTTCATTATGCTCCTATGTAAATATATTTTATAAATGTATTATATAGACATATATATTATATCAATTGATGTCGTTGTAGGTATCAATTCCAGCGAAGTAACACTGACAGAGATCTCAAAATGCTGCCCTCTGGATCACAAATTGTCAATGACTGGCAAGGAATGTGTCGAGACAAATTTAACTTTCAACATCGTAATGTACGGCAAGGATCCGCCACCCGCCGATATGGGGATAACCCTCGGCTTGAAATGCAATCACGGAAGGTAGCGTCATTTAATTAAAGTCAACAAAAGATTTTATTGGAAATATCTTAAAATTAAATAAATAGAACTAAGTTAATTATTACAACTTTCAATCTTTTCAGTATATACATATATGTGTCCCCGGATTGACGCATGAATAGGTGAAAAAGACTAAACATTTTTTAATTAAAATTTCATCTTCTGGGGATCAGCCCTGCTTGGATAGTAACTAATTTATGTTATAATTTAAGTTTCGAAAAATCAAGTATGTCTTGGAAATTTACAAAAAAGGTATTTTTCCCACTATAGTGAAGAGCTTCTTCTCTAGGAGATAAGACAAAATGTTATTAGAAAAAGTTGTTCAGAAATCAAAACTGAGTAAGCATACAAAATTTGAAGACGCTCCGCCTACTTTGATATATTGCATTATTTACAATTTCTTTTTTAATTGTTGAAAATATTAAAAAATTTCGTGAGGAAAAGTTCTTACAAAATTGATAAATTATGCAAGTGCAAAAAAAAAGATTTAGTTTACCTTTATTCGTCTGTTATGAAAATTAAATATTTATTATATGAAATAAGCATAATAGCAATAACAAAACAAATAATTCACGATTAAATTTAATTTCTAACATAATAATATTGATAGTGGTATTTTCGAAATTTGAAACCTATTTTATGACATAGAAAACACCTCTAAAATTATTATTTTTTACTATTTTTAATAGCACAATAGGCATAATATGGAGTGGTAAATAATGCAATATATCAAAGTAGGCGGAGCGTTTTCAAATTTTGTATTCTTACTCAGTTTTTCTTTCTGAACAACTTTTTCTAATAACATTTTGTCGTATCACCTAGAGAAGAAGCACTTTACTAGTGGGAAAAATAACTTTTTTGTAAATTTCCAAGACATACTTGATTTTTCGAAACTTAAATTATGACATAGATAGATTCTATCCAAGCAGGGCTGAACCCCAGAAGATGAAATTTTAATTAAAAAATGTTTAGTCTTTTTCACCTATTCATGCGTCGATCCGGGGACACACTGTATATAAAATATATATTCCGTAATTCCGCCTTATTGGTGGTTTGGAACGGCATAGTAGATAGTAAGCTGGTTTGCGGCAAATAGTTTCTTTTTTTTCAGACTTTTCGAAAAATGTATCAATTTATGGGTGTTCCAATTTAAAATTTCAAAGTTGAATCCAATATGGCGGAAAAAATTATTACCCACCAAAAAAGTAGTTTTTTTTATAAATGATAAAGATACCCGCAAACTGGAACTTAATATCTCAATTATAACCGGAGATATTAAGTGGTTTCCGAACTTTTGGATCATCCTGTATATGATAGGTACACTTATTATTTAAAAATTATTTGTATTTCACAAGGATCTTATATAAAGCGGATGTAATGTTAAGAAGGGGTTTAAGGCAAAAAAGTGACCCCATGAAGGTAAGAGAAATTGGAGAAAAAATCATACTGCGCATGCTCCACGACCTTTGAACTGGGACAAATTACCTTTTTTAACAGGTTATAACCTGACACTTATAAACAAATTCTTGGAAACCTATAACCAAGAGGAAGGTAATTTGTCCCATTGGAGCTAATATTTTACATATCTTCATGGGGTCACTTTTTTGCCTCAACCCTCTATCCCCTTTATATAAGATCCTTGGTATTTCACAGTAAACTAGGATAATTAAACAAATAAAAAAATAATTTATACTAAAAACTATTAAGTTTTAACATTGTGATGACGAAATATTGTTATATTCACATAACGTGTACAATTAGAAATGGGGAAAACTAAGGTAAAATTATATTTATAAACACCTAATAAAATGGGAAACCCCCACATACACATAATTTTCCACAGGGGAATTATGTCTAGAACGATACTGTAGTGTACCATAATAACACAAAAAAGTCTTTAAACTGTACTTTCATAAACTAATTAAACATTTTAGACTTCTGCTACTGATTCATGCTAAGGATGGTATTACGTAACTTACAGTTAAGTTAGTAAAAGCATTTTAGTGGTTTATAATCCTCGACTACCATTAGAATCGACACTAGTATAGTTTAGTGCAGGCCCGTTTTAGACGTTTACTGCGCCCTGGGCACTCCTTCACGATGCCCCCCCCCCCCCCAATTAAGCGTAATTATTAACATATTAAAAGGATAAATTATTGAAATACCAATAAATTGACTAAATAACACTGTTCTGCAAAATTTAACGAACTTTCGGGTTCTAAGAAAATTTTATCTGAATGTTACTGAATCCGAATCTGAAGTCAAAATGTCTCCTATTCGTACAGTTTTCTAGGAAAATGCGCCTAAAGATGGAAAAATTATGTTTTTGGGGGTTTTCACCAAATTTTTTGCCCAAAAAAATATATGTTGGGCGTTTGAATATCTTCAAACCATAAAGAACACGAGTCTAAAGTCAAAACTAGTTTCAAATATGTATTTTATATGAATAAATTTTAAATATATATTTTATGAATTGATTTACTAAAAATATTACTTATTTATAATATACTTATACAAATTATATGTTTAATATAATAATATAATATAGCTATTAAATCTTTTATAGTAAATATTGCACTTATACAAAAAAAATTAAGCGTATTGGAGTATAAATTGGAGTAAAAAGATGATTTCTGAAATATTATAATAAATTGACTATAAATAATTAATATATAATACTTATTTATAAATTAAATAAATTATTATATTTTGGAGTACTTTTCTTGGTAACGAATATTGGGTTAATACTAATGATAATACAAAAATAATCCACCTTATACGGTTGTCTTTTCTCTTGCTTTTGCTCTGGCAAAATCGTCGATTAAATCGGTATAGTTCATTTCTAGCGTTACGTCGCTTTGCGTGCTGTTGAGCTTGTCAGTACGCATTGTAGACCTATTCACTGATTTTATATTGCGTGCATTATTTAATGCACGCATTTTAATGCCCCCCTCCCCCCTCCTAACCTTTTAAGTTGCGCCCCCAAAGCTCTTGCGCCCCTGGGCACGTGCCCATCGTGCCCCTATAGTTAAATCGGCCCTGGTTTAGTGTACTTAATTATCACATATTTCTTTTATTTTAATTAATTATATTGTATGAAGTGCTTTTTAAGAATCTTTAATAACAAAATAATCTTAAAAAAAAAAAAAAAAAAAAAAAAAAAAAAAAAAAAAAAAAATGAGACGAATTGTCCCACGAAATTACGAAATGTTCACAACGATTTATTTATATAGGCTAAAATTCTTTTGGCACAAGAGATTCATTTAACACTGAAATACGACATATGATATTTGTTTTTATTAAACCAAGCTAAGACTAAGAATGAACTTTTATATATGTAGTTGTATATTGAGATTGATATGTTTTAGTTTTATAACATTACTTGTTCGAAGTTTTAGATAACGATTATAATGTTCCTATTGCAGTGACGACTGACACTGTTCAGGAACTTAAGCCGTGACAAGTTCATTTTATTTCTCATTAAGCAAATAAAAACTATTTTTATCAGTTTTAATAAAAAAAGGCGTTTAATTTAATAAGTTAAGTTGAGACAAATTAGCATAATGTTTTTGCTCTGTTTATGTTTTAGATATCATTTGGAACCATATGCAGATAGCGACGACGAATTTCAATTAATTAGTAATGGATCACTTTACGTGCCACGTATCTCGAAGATGCTTTCACAAAGTGAATACTGCATGGATATGGTTGTCACTCCTTCGAATGAAGTCATGGCAGTACCATTTCTATGCTTTTCACCAGTCCCTGCTGAATTTTCCTGGAAAGAAATGGCTATGAAGATGTATTCAGCAGGTAATATGTATATTCAAAATTTGAAAGTGTGAATTATATTTTGTCGCATGTTACCGCTGCCGTTAACCATGTTAGATAAACATGAAACCTCCTAATTTGATATAGAATTACAAAGTGAAGCCCAAAAATCATTATTCTATTAGATAACATTGAAAAGTTATATGTAAGTCCCATTCCAACCGATTTCGCCGGTTAACAGTAATTTAAAAAAAATCACAGGGAAGTACTTGCGTCCAAGTACTTTTTAGGGTTTTGTAGAAGATTAAGCAAAGCATGCCCCTTATGTAATTATGATTTTATTCTTCGATCTCAAGGGTCCGGGTTCGATCCCCCGGGGGGTCACAATGTTTTTCATCGGTAATAACGACTAAAAAAATTCATTTTTTCAAACCATTTCCATCGCATCACCATAAGGTATAACCATGAATTATTTCAAAATTTTAGGACCACCCGTTATATAGTGGTTGGGGAGGGGGGAAATTTTTGGGGTATATTTTGACGTATAAAATTAATAAAGAATGAAAAATTTAAAAAAGCAAATATATATTTGAATCCTACTCTTCACCAGCTTTCATATGATACCCAACTCAAAATTTTAAGAAAATAAAATTTTTGGCGCACTTCAAATTTTCGCGCCCAAAATTGTCAATTTTTTAAATTTTGGGATGAACTCCCGGAATTTTCATCGCCCCACAATAAGGCATTAGCATGAATTATTTCGAAATTTTAGGACCAGCCGAAGTATAGTGGTTGGGGGGGGGAAAATTTTTTTTGGGTATATTTTGATTTTTTTACCCAATAAGGAATGCAAAATTTACAAAAGCTTATATATATATTTGCGTCCTACTCTTCAGCAGCTTTCATTCGATACCCCACTCGAAAATTAAAAAAAATATAAATTTTTGAGTTTACAACATTTATGCGAATTGCGCATGCGCATATTTAATTTTGAACTTCTGCATATTTTTCCTGTGGTCGGGTCAAAAAGTTACACCAGTATGTCAAATTTCAGCTCTTTAGCTTAAACGGTTCGGGCCCTATGAACCAAAGAGCGACGGACAGACGGACACATCACCCTCGGCATAAGGGTTTTGAGAAGAATCTACAAAACCCTAAAAAGGAATATTAAAAGTATATGCTCTAATTTAAAGTAAGAAAGTTGAAGTAGATTCCGACAAAAAAATAGATCAAATATTTATATCTATGCTAAAAATACAATTTATACTTTTTTCTATCGCCAAAACATTTGTATGCTGCTATTTTAGATATTTTCCCTGCAAGAGCAAAGCTCAATAGCTTGGACGTCCTATATATATATGTGATGTGTTTGTGTATGCGCGTATATATATATATATATATATATATATATATATATATATATATATATATATATATATATATATATATATATATATATATATATATATATATATATATATATATATCAACAATTAATTATTACCAACCCCAATAATACTCACTAATAGTACAATATATCATATTATATTAGTGCATAGAGCATGTATTATATATATGCTCTATGCACTGAACCCATAACCTTATGTTATTATTAACACAACATGCACAACATTACATGTAATACAAATGAAATGTTTATAAGTTATAAATTTTGTGATAGGGTGTATGATCTCCATTATTTTTCTTCTAATGACGTTGTTGGTATACATCTGCACACCAAATCTTCGTGGCGATCTCAACGGAAAGGTTCTTATCTGTCACATTGCCTGCCTTACAGTAGCTTATACATCTCTATCTACTGTTCTACTTATTGGGTCAGACCTTCCGTCCACAGTATGCGTTTTAGTAGGTACTAAAATTTCTTTTTTTTTTAATCTATAAATGTAATATAAAAGTTAACATTGATATGTTTATAAGTGTGGTATGTATCTTCTTCACATTCTATTTATTTTATGAGATATAAAACCACTCAGGGCCGGATTTAGAGTATGTGGGCTAGGGTGGGCCGAAAATCCCGAACTTTTGAAATTGAAAGACGGGTACCGATAAAAACTTGTGTACCCATGAGAGGACACCGTGTGCCAAATTTCACCCAAATCGGTTGACACTTAGGTCTCCCAACGGGGCCTTGAAGTTTCTGATTTTTTTTTAAAAAAAACTACAAAAATTATGTATATATATGATTTATTCGTTTATAATTTACTTTACTGCGCTTTTGAAATGTATAGGCATTAATGTTCACTAATAATGTGCTTAGTTAAAATGATAAATCTAAAAGTATCATTTTCTAATTAAATGTATCAAGTACATATATATACACAATCAACCACAAAATGCAGCAGGCAAAACTTACTTAATTTAACTCCCAGCTCATTTATGGATGATGTTAGTGGAAAAAATGTATATTTAAATTTATTTTCGAAACTTGTGTCGTAAAAAACACAAATATAATTTAAAATTTTTACTGTTATGTATAACAGACGGACCCTAATTTATTAATTTACTAGATTATTAATTAACTAGGCATCGCGTGGCTCTATCATTGAAGCGAGCGTATAGTAATAAATATGTATTGAATATTGAAAAAAAAGATTATTGTGAATCATGATGAGTTGATAGATAATGGGTCTGGTAGTAGTGCAGCGGCTAGTAGTAAGGGAACCACCCCGCATTCTTACTATTCCTCTAACCACGCATCTCTATTTCAATATTTATAATTTGTATCTCTTTGCTACAAACAAACTACTGCATGTATCAAATTGAAATTTTGCATGCCTGTTTCAATTGTGCATCAGATGGTGCCTATGAAGTTTTATTAACATCGTTACGTTAGAACGTAAGATATCGGTAAAAAGGTTGTTTTCTCTATTATAAACGTTTAGGCCCGCTTTAATAGTTTTAGCGATCTTTATTAATTCATAGCGGTGTCGCTGTTGGTTTTACTAAAAAATATTATTTGAAAAAAATGTTCGTCTCATCAAATAGATGATGATAGAATCTTTTCCCGTCCTGAAATTCCAATTTAATTTTTGAACCTCTCGTTTACGCGAGCGTTGCGCGCGAACTCTTGGACGGATCACGCTGTCCAACGAACTTAGCCTGAGTATTAGTAAGAGGATCATGTATACCAAATTTCAACTAAATCGGTCAACTTTTACTCAAGTTATCGTCACACGCGTGAACGTTACTGACAGACAGACACGGAGCATATTTCGTTGAATGTAGGAAGCTCGCTACGCTCGCTTCAATTATTTACTAGGCATCGCGTGGCTCTATCATTGAAGCGAACGTATAGTAATATGTATTGAATATTGAAAAAAAAGATTATTGTGAATCATGATGAGTTGATAGATAATGGGTCTGGTAGTAGTGCAGCGGCTAGTAGTAAGGGAACCACCCCGCATTCTTACTATTTCACTAACCACGCATCTCTATTTCAATATTTATAATTTGTATCTCTTTGCTACAAACAAACTACTGCATGTATCAAATTAAAATTTTGCATGCCTGTTTCAATTGTGCATCAGATGGTGTCTATGAAGTTTTATTAAAATCGTTACGTTAGAACGTAAGATATCGGTAAAAAGGTTGTTTTCTCTATTTTAAAAGTTTAGGCCCGCTTTAATAGTTTTAGCGATCTTTATTAATTCATAGCGGTGTCGCTGTTGGTTTTACTAAAAAATGTTATTTGTAAAAAATGTTCGTCTCATCGAATAGATGATGATAGAATCTTTTTCCGTCCTGAAATTCCAATTTAATTTTTGAACCTCTCGTTTACGCGAGCGTTGCGCGCGAACTCTTGGACGGATCACGCTGTCCAACGAACTTAGCCTGAGTATTAGTAAGAGGATCATGTATACCTAATTTCAACTAAATCGGTCAACTTTTACTCAAGTTATCGTCACACGCGTGAACGTTACTGACAGACAGACAGACAGACAGACAGACAGACAGACAGACAGACAGACAGACAGACACGGAGCATATTTCGTTGAATGTAGGAAGCTCGCTACGCTCGCTTCAATTAATTTCAATAGATTTCTTTCTTGCAGCAAGTATTCTCGTCCAGCCGAGTCTTCCAATTCCTTGATCGTCATCATATATCATTGCCAGTATAAGGTTTTCGGGAGAGCAATGTAAGCATTCATTTTCCCAGGGTTTCTGTTTTTTGTGTCTGCGGAGCAACATCCTTTAGATACTGCCAATGACATCTCTAGCAATTATTTTTGGTCACAACTTTTACGAAGGGTTTTCTATTTTTGAGGTGTCTTGATTGGCTCAAAACCATCTTCCTTTCACAGTTTAACAATTATTTTCCAATATGCCCGGAAAAAGTATACGGTCCTCTTGTTTTTCTATCTAAATGTTTAATTATGTGCCGTCGTGGTAATTTATTACAATTTAACTGGCGAATAGATCATTGTAATGGTTTACACAATCGATATTCTGCTAGTATAACTAGGCATCGCGTGGCTCTATCATTGAAGCGAGCGTATAGTAATAAATATGTATTGAATATTAAAAAAATAGATTATCGTGAATCATGATGAGTTGATAGATAATGGGTCTGGTAGTAGTGCAGCGGTTAGTAGTAGGGGAACTACCCCGCATTCTTACTATTCCTCTAACCACACATCTCTATTTCAATATTTATAATTTGTATCTCTTTACTACAAACAAACTACTTCATGTATCAAATTGAAATTTTGCATGCCTGTTTCAATTGTGCATCAAATGGTGTCTATGAAGTTTTATTAAAATCGTTACGTTAGAACGTAAGATATCGGTAAAAAGGTTGTTTTCTCTATTTTAAACGTTTAGGTCCGCTTTAATAGTTTTAGCGATCTTTATTAATTCATAGCGGTGTCGCTGTTGGTTTTAGTAAAAAATGTTATTTGAAAAAAATGTTCGTCTCATCGAATAGATGATGATAGAATTTTTTCCCATCCTGAAATTCCAATTTAATTTTTGAACCTCTTGTTTACGCGAGCGTTGCGCGCGAACTCTTGGACGGATCACGCTGTCCAACGAACTTAGCCTGAGTATTAGTAAGAGGATCATGTATACCAAATTTCAACTAAATCGGTCAACTTTTACTCAAGTTATCGTCACACGCGTGAACGTTACTGACAGACAGACAGACAGACACGGAGCATATTTCGTTGAATGTAGGAAGCTCGCTACGCTCGCTTCAATTACTCCTCGTCGAACTCCAGTGTTTAAGTTAGTCATATTACATAATCACATTCAACTTGGAGATGTCAATATTTTTTCATGTAAAAACTTAAAAATTGACAAAACAATACTTTCTGCGGATCCACTTAAAGGAGAGACAGCCAATTTATTGAAAACCATCAATAACCAAAAAACAATCAATTTAAACAATTTCAAATTGTTGAACTATCAAATAAGGAGACCTAATAGACAAAAAGATAATATCTGTTCACATTTGCTGTACAAGGCATACTGACTTAACACTAGGCATCGCGTGGCTCTATCATTGAAGCGAGCGTATTGCAATGAAATACTGAATATTGAAATTTATTAATCATGATGAATGTCATAGTTGAAGATAAGTGGAAGAGGGTTAGTGTAGGGAAGAGTGGGGGTACTCGGTACAAAGCTTTACTTCCTAAACAAACCTATACGACTATAACAATCTTCACCACCCGCGGTAGCTTTTAAACAATTATTATAAATGTATCTCGTCGCTACGCAAAGAATTTTGCTTGTATCAAGTTGAAATTTTGCATACCTGTTTCAATTGTGCATTAGATGGTGTATATGAAGTTTTATTAAAATCGATACGTTAGAACGTAAGATATCGGTAAAAAGGTTGTTTTCTCTATTATAAACGTTTAGGTCCGCTTTAATAGTTTTAGCGATCTTTATTAAGTCATAGCGGTGTCGCTGTTGGTTTTAGTAAAAAATGTTATTTGAAAATAATGTTCGTCTCATCGAATAGATGATGATAGAATCTTTTCCCGTCCTGAAATTCCAATTTAATTTTTGTACCTCTCGTTTACGCGAGCGTTGCGCGCGAACTCTTGGACGGATCACGCTGTCCAACGAACTTAGCCTGAGTATTAGTAAGAGGAACATGTATACCAAATTTCAACTAAATCGGTCAACTTTTACTCAAGTTATCGTCACACGCGTGAACGTTACTGACAGACAGACAGACAGACAGACAGACAGACAGACAGACAGACAGACAGACAGACAGACAGACAGACAGACAGACAGACACGGAACATATTTCGTTGAATGTAGGAAGCTCGCTACGCTCGCTTCAATAATGATTAATCCTGCCCCTATTTTAGTCCTCCTCTTGTCTGTAGGGAAACCCTTATTTGCTTCTTACTTGGAAAACTATTTTTTATTTAAAGCATCTTAATCCCTTAACATCAACATTATTAATAAATCCTTATCTATGAATACCTGTTTCTGAACGGTAAATTCATTTTGGTATAGATTCACTAAATGAATTTAAATATACATTTTTGCCACTAACATCATCCATAAATGAGCTGGGAGTTAAATTAAGTAAGGTTGCCTACTGCATTTGGTGGTTGATTGTGTATATATGTACTTGATGCATTTAATTAGAAAATGATAATTTTAGATTTATCATTTTAATTAAGAACATTATTAGTGAACATTAATGCCTATACATTTCAAAAGTGCAGTAAAGTAAATTATAAACGAATAAATCACATATATACATAATTTTTGTAGGTTTTTTTTTAGAAAATCAGAAACTTCATGGCCCCGTCGGGAGACCTAAGTGTCAACCGATTTGGCTGAAATTTGGCACACGGTGTCCTCTCATGGGTACACAAGTTTTTATCGCTACCCGTCTTTCAATTTCAAAAGATCGGGATTTTCGGCCCACCCTAATGTGGGCCCCTAGGCAGATGATGTGGTGCGGGCCCCCCTTCCTCTACTTTAAGCTATGAAAAATATCGGGGGGGGGGGGGGGCTTACGGGGTCTGCTTCCTTCGTGGAAATTTTAAGAAAGTAGCATTTAAAAAAATGTAATCCAATTTCTCTTTGCAACCCAAGAATCGTCAAAACAAGCAGATATTAAGCCTCATTATAAATAGCCGAGTATGAAGCTATAATTCGGCCATATTGAGGAATTAAATCGGAATGTTTGGATATTTGTTCATTGATGTTTGCAAATAAACATTGTCACCAACACCATCTTTATAGAATCTTTTAATGTAAATCGCCAGATTTGTTTGAAACATTTTTTTTCAGGGTTTGTAATGGGTCATTTATATTGCATCCCCAAATTTAGAGCTGAAATTCATACCTCGATTTCACTTAATAAGGTATGATATTCTGAACCAGTATGCCAACTTTAATCAAAATCTGCTCAGGAGCTTGGGTTTGCACAGACATGCTTTTTAGGGTTTCGTCTTTTTTGCTTTTTTAGGGGAGGTCGTCCTAGAAACCCTTTAATGCTTTTGGTAGTTCGTCCGTCCGTCGCATCTTGGAGTATATCTCCCGACCTACTGAAGCTATAGACTTGAAATTTGGAATACAAGTTAAACTTTTTTGCCCAAAAACAGAAAAACTATTTCGGACTTAATCACTCCAAATTTCTGCGATCTGCGATCAATTGCGAATAGATCGCAATATTTTATATTTTTTGTAATTTTCAAGTTGGGAATCATTTCAAAGGTATTGAAATGTAAATATATATCGCGTTTCCAATAAGGCGGCCATTTTATCCTCCAAAAAATTAAAACAAACTAAAACTCACTAAAAGTGAAATTTTAGACATTTTCGGGGACCGCAACTCGGGAGCCCTAAAATTTTTGTCATTTGAAAATTCGAAGTTGGGTATCATTTTTATGGTATTGAAATTTCGTTCACATATATATACCACTTAGGGATAGTGCTCAATTTTCAGCGCCATTTTGTCAAAAAACATCGAAAATTTGCGTGTCCCCCCCCCTAAAATCGTATTTCCGCTATTACTAAAAATATAGAAAAATATGCAAAATGTGTGGTCTGCTGGGCCATAGAAAAAATAAGATTAGCAATTTGATCTGATTTACTGGAAATCCAAGATGGCGGATAATTCACGTCACTCGAGAAAAAATTTTTTTTTAAAATTTTAAGTAGGGTATCAAATGAAAGGTATTGAAGAGTAGATTACAAATATATATACCACTTAGGGACAGTGTTTAATTTTCGGCGCCATTTTATCAAAAAAACTTTTCTCCCCCCCCCCTCCCGTCTAATTTTGTGTTCACAATACCAACGAAACCCTTTTTACGTGAGACTTCACGCCTTACCAATTTATGTTTTATCTGTCCTTGTAAAGTCAAGTTTTAGAAGAAATTAATCACACAGAGAAGCATCTACAAATAAGCAGAGTCAGTAAGCTAGGTAGCAAAAATAATCTATTTATATCAATATACATGGCCCCCTCAAAATAATAAGGGATAAGTTTAAAGGTTCCCTGAGCAATTTAGTTTAATAAAAAAAGTTGGTAGAATCGTGGAGCCCTAAACCCAATTTCAATTAAATTCGTCTATCTAAAAGCTAAATTAGGAGATATTTTATTTAAATACTTTAACTATAATAAATGATAATTGTTACAAGCAATAAAGATCTAAGAATGTGTGACTTGAAGTGACATGGTGTAAAGAAACTATCCAGGAATAGCACTTACTGAGTGAAACAGAATTTATGTGGTACTCGTAGGTATGATATAGAGAAATCAAAATTAAATTAAATAAATAAAATATATTTCAGTCATCTAAGAGGTCTTATAGCCACTCAGGCGTTAAGTAGGATTATCAGGAATGGACCGGGAAAGCAGACTGTGGAATAGTGGATTAGAATGGTCGGAAAGGGAATCGTGGAAGCATTTGTATCTGGAAATGGCTAATTCTCAAACAAAGGGTACTTTGTGGTTGTTATGAAGGATAAAATGAAGGGAGCGTCAGCAATTTTTCTTAGGATCTTGGATTGGAGGGACTTAATGCAATAGGAATTTTAGACTATTTTTTTTAGGAGATTTTAGACTTTGAATACTGCCAGTCCTTACCAGCTTATTTAATACCAATCAAACCTTATTAATCGTATTCCCAAAAAATATTTAGTTTATGATAAAATAATGAAAGAAATTTAAAAAGATAATTATACAAATTTGTGAACATGAATTTAAGATGATGGACATGTGGGAAGCCAGCTTTGTAAAAGACACATTTTAACCAAAAACTTTTGTTTTCAGCCTTTTGCATCCAGTTCTCCTTTTTGGCTTCATTCTTCTGGCTAAATGTTTTGTGCTTCAATACCTGGAGAAAACTCAGGTATGGTGTCCAAGTGATATATATTTATTTAAAAAATTTTATGTTTTAACAATTATTATCACCACAGTCACCTTTTACAAAGACCATTGATCACAATTTTTCTGCAATAAGATAGAATTTAATGATTTTTTTTAGCTTGCTTTCTTGTTTGTTTGTTTGTGTGTGGGTCCAGTACAAATCTTGCAATCGATTTCTAACTATCTTCCCGAGTAGTTAGACATTCGAAACTTTTAGAATAGCTCAGAACACGATGACAATGCATTATTTTAATACTTTAAGCCGTCTTTCAGCAGAATTTAATTAGTTTTCAGCAAATTTTGCTGTATGGAAAGTTAGTTTGGAAAAAATCCACAAGTTATTTTATTTGTTTTGACATGATCTATATTTACGATCTTCATTTTAAAGGGTTTCAAATTTATGATTTTTTATTTTAGTGTATGGCTGATAAAATTGTTTAAATGTTCAAGAATGATTATCAGATTTGTTATGTAAAAACTAATTGTATTTTAAAGGGATAAACATTGAATGACAGCGAAACAGGAAAAGTAAACAAAGAAATTGAAGTGTGACAACCAGGTTTGTCTATACTAGTGTCCTAGGTGTCAGTTTAATTTTTCTGCATCTGTACTTCTTCACTTGTACTCATTTTTCTTCCCTTACCGGCCCCTACATGGGGGCATATCGATGGCACGGTTTAGATTCGGTGTTGGCAAGATCTGTTGTACAAAGAATTGTCCAGACTGCCAAACCGAACAAAAATTGTAAGCAATGACAACCACGGAGTGTCACTGAATTTAGGGTATTTCTATTAAAACCATTTTATTTTAAATGGCTAAGATTCTAGTAGAGCATGGACCCTTTCCCCCTGTTCTTTTTGAACCCTGATTTTATGTGGAAATGGGATTATGACATAAATAAATTGCTTCAGTTGTGGTGCCTCCATCGAGTAAAGTGAAACAAGTCAAATAAATGGATCATTAAAAAAACTATGTGGAAAATACAACTTAAATTTATACATTTGTGACAGGGATACATATCCGGATACTGAAGAATTAGGTACACATGTTATGGGTGATATTATTTCCTCCTATTATTATCATATTCTTAGAGAAATAAATGTTGTATCCTAGTGTAACTTTAAATGCATTATATCAAGATTATAATGTTGTAATAACATTTTAGGAGACAGTCTGATCCTGGAGAAATAAGGAGAAGTAGACTAATCACGTCTAATAAGAGAAGCAAAAGATTCATGTACTACAATATGTACGCATGGGGTGTTCCATGTTTATTTGTAGTAATTACTTTGGGCATGGATATAAGTCCTTCAGTGCCATCAGCATATTTGAAGCCAAATTTCGGCCTTGAAACTTGCTGGTTTAAAGGTAGGTAATTGTTTATCAAAATACATCGTATATTGTACATATAAAATATACAATATTTCTTATGTAACAAAAGGTTGATCTATTCCCATATAAATTGTAATTTTTATGTTTTATTGCAGAAGATGCAACTGCCTTATCATATTTTTATGCGCCAATAGCTATAATCCTACTATTGAACCTGATCATTTTCATAATGTCTGCGTTTTCTGTAAATAAAAACACTAAAGCAATACCTCAAAGACTTACATCTCTAAGACAAGTTGCTATAGCTAAAATTTACCAAAGAAGAAAAACAGTGTAAGTATGAGCAATTAATTATCATATCAACTAACAAATTGAAACTATAATAACTATTTTTACATGTAATAAGAGTCAGAAATACTTGATTATGAATTATGTTTGCAGATTTGTCGAATGTCTGATTTTGTTCCTGATAATGGGATTTAACTGGGCGTTTGAAGTAGTCTCATGGGCAGTAGGAGGTCCACCTCAGCTCTGGTTCTTTACCGATCTGTACAACACTCTACAAGGCATTATTGTGTTTTATGTGTTTGTCTACAGAGAAGCACAGGCTTGGCAAGCTTTCATCGCTTTCATGCATTGCAAAACGCCACCGGACTTACACTTTGACATACATGATAACCCTCTTCACTCCAATGGCTATGCTGCTGCACCTACAGCACGACACTAAACATAAGGCTCCAAACATAAGTTTTTAATTAATTTGTTAAATTTTAATTACAGATGTTTAATTAATTTGATAACAAACAATATCTTGTACATACAACAATAATTATTTAGTAGGTAAAATAGATTTTAGTGTCTTCTTGGAAGTCGTTTAAAGGAGGTATGCAGTCTTTTTGCTGAAGTACCAAAAAACTAAATGACTTCTCTACAAATTTAAATTCTTTTATAGATGATATGGAGTATAAATTCAACCTTAATCTGTAAAATGTATCAAGTGACCTATACTAATGGTATATTAACCTAACTTAATCTAAGTTACTAATACTAACAATATACAAAATAATTTGTGTTGATTCTGAAGAAAAAGGCATGTACATATGGATATATTTATTATTTAATTTACATTTTGTACATAGTACTTAATTTTCAGTATTAACAGTTTTTCATTTATTCCTTTTTAAGAGCATGCTGTAAATAAAAATTCTCTAATTCATGATAACCTTTACTCTATTCATTCATTGTTTCTCATTGACTAAAATTCATAGAGAAAACCATTAATCACATAATTTGATTTTATTATTTTTTTTTTTTAGATTATTTAGGATATTGTTTTTTTACATACGCATGAAAATTTTTTACATACCATATATGTTTTAATTAAATTAATAAAAAGTATCCATACTTTATTAAATTACAAAGAAGTATCATCCCAACACTGCTTAGGCCAGAGGGTTAATAATCCATGAGAGAATGAGTTTAGCAAAACCCATACTTCTTTGATTAATTTAACCAACTAGACCTCCCATTTTTTCCAACTCTGCTTTGAGAATTAACTAAGTGCTACACAACAAGTAGAGGACATGAAACAATACTTTTTTCTTAATTTATTTAGAAGAATAATTAATCACAAAATGATGGCTCTTATTTAAATTTAATATTTATTTTAAGTTTGTTTTTGTTTTTTTAAAAAAAAGAAAAAAATTAATATTTTAACAATATTTTTTTGTAATGATTATTTTAAGTTTTTTTTTAAAGATAAAAAAGATGGTTAAATAGTATTTTCTATTATTTTCATAAATATAATAATAATGAATGTAATTTAAAACACATAATAATTATTAAACCTGATTAAATTTAGAGTTAATTGTTAATGTATCTGAATATTTATTTATTAAATAAATGGTACACCTATTTATAGTAAAGCCTCTTTTATTACCATTTTTAAACTTTATTCTAATGACAGAAAGTGTGAAGTACTAACTTTGATGAGCTCATTTCAGAAAATGTAGTAGGACAAAGTAACAAGTCTAACAGTTAATTAGCACAGGCCAACAAGTTACATTCATGGTTAGCCTACCAAGTTATGCAAACAGAAGAACTTCCAAGATAAATGTTATAAGAAAAGAAGAATAGGAGAAAGAAATAGAATCAATAAAAAAAAAACTTATGCTGGGGAACTGATTCTTACTTCTAAAATCCAATAATGTTTACTCACCATTAGTGTTTACAAGCTCAACAACTTAGATTATCAATTTCCTATCCAGCTCTATTGATAAAGAGTAAAATATCTAATACATACATCCCAAAAATGTAAAAACTATGCTGATTCATGTAAAACAAATTAACAATAGATACATAGATGTAGAAATAGGTAGATAGATCTTTTCTTGCACCTACTCACATTTTACCATTTCAGGGGCAATTCCATCTCCTACCTTACCCATCCTTATTTTTTTAAATCAACTTATTTCTCTTGTTCTTCTTCTATGCCGTCTCTCCTGACTATGAAGCTACCAGGATGACTGCAATCCATTAAACTGAATATTTCCTGTTCAAAGCTTCCTTCCAGCCTCACCCCAAATGCAAAGTTAAACTGCATTACTTCTCAAGGTATGATTTTTCTAAGCATGTGTGCTAATTTCATCAAAATTGGCCTAGTAGTTTAGGCACCACATGTATGAAGGGATAATAGACAGACATTTTTAAAACTCATTGTTGGACTCTGGGGACCTCAATGCGTAATTATCTGTCAAGATTTTAAATCAAATTGTTACGTACGTCATCACAATAATTACTCTCTATATACAGGGTGACTGGCGTTATATGTGAAAAAATGAAGTAGGTTGTTCTACGCCTCAGGGACTACAAAAAACTCTATATAAACCATGGGTCAAATATTAACCATTCTCCCATAAGTTCAAATTTTATGATTCTTTTAAGATCACATGCCTTTGCTCATAAAAACACTAATTGCTCCAAAATTATAAAAGCTAGCTTGGTTTCGTTGTAAAGCTGACAAAATTTCCTATAAGAAAAGTGTAATTTTCATTTTCATTCCCCCAAATTACATGACAATAAATGTATACAAATGTTGTTTTTAAGAAAAAATAAAAAAAAAATTTTTGTTTGTGGTTCCATAACTAAGAATAGAACCAAGCTTAAACTGTTCGGATTTCAGGAAAAAATGCCTTATATATAGGAAATTTTGTCAGCTTTACAACGAAACCAAAAATTTTGTTCTAGCTTTTATAATTTTGGAGCAATTAGTGTTTTTATGAGCAAAGGCATGCGATCTAAAAAAAACCATAAAATTGGAACTTATGGGAGAACGGTTAATATTTGACCCATGGTTTATACAGTGTTTTTTATAGCCCCTGAGACGTAGAACAACCCACTTCATTTTTTCACATATAACGCCAGTTACCCAGTATACTATGAATATGAGATATTAAAATATAGAGAAGTATAGTGGGATTCAAAATAAACCCCTAAATATAAAAAGATAACTGCATCAGTAGGGAGAAAAAGTGGGTAGAGAGAGCCCTAGATTTTGGGGAATGACTATTCTCAAAGTAAAAATACTGAAAAAAAAATTAAATTAAATTAAAAAATACAGGAAAATAAAGCACAGAAACAAAACAAACCAAAAAATTGTAGGTATAAATATTTATTAGAAAAATGTCAAAAATGTGACAAAAATTGATTGAGCTAGCTAATTTATTCTAATACTAAAAGTAAATTTGTATTTGTTTATTAATCAAACACAATTTACATTAAAAAAATAAATTTTAAACATATTCAATGAATAAAAAATATAAAATACATGACATTAACACACACAAACAGCGTCCAAACAGGGGGCTACTTCAAAAGAATTAAATATTTAATTTTAAAACAGTTTCTTAGAGAACAGTAAGATTTGTCTGGACACTTTACAGTAACTATAGAGTGTGAGATACATGTTAATGTATAGATAAATATTGATAAAACTTAACATATAATCTGTTTGGTTCAGAAGCAGCCCTTAAATGGAAGTTAAACACATTCTATATATACAGATTAAATTTTTAAAATATTTCACAAGACATGCTTCAAAATAAATTCTAATTCAAAATAATTTTTCATCTATGCAACATTGTTATAAATATATATCTTACCTTTTGATTATCCACAAAAATTTAAAAAAATATATATTTAAATAATACATCAATTAAATTTGACAGTAATAATAATGTTAATTCACTTAAAAAACTTGAAATCTTCTTAATGTTTACAAGTAAATTAAGTTGCATAACATTTTACTAATCCTTATTTATTATGCCAAAATTTACATTAAAAGATTCAATGAAATAACATATCCATTTAGATTATTTCAGTTTTAGTCTCAAACACTAACAATATAAAAAATAGTATATTATATCAAGAAATAAAAGTCAACTGAAAATATATATTTTTCTTTTTTTTTTAACAATGTCAAGATAGTGAATGTTCATAAAAGAAAAAATTATGTTATTTCATCATAGATTACAGACTCTATTTTATAACAAAACACACAAAATTTTTGTAAGGATTGAGCACTTTAACAAATCAATTATGAAGTAACAACGTCACATGCATAGACCTCAATCAACTTATACCAACAAATAACATAAGCATTATTATCTTAATATAAAAAAACTGATGGAATTAAAATATTTATATTGTAATTTGTCTAATAAACCAAAATAAAAGAGAGAAATCCCCAGGGAACAAAGAAGCTATGAATCCCTGAAAATAAAGAATGTTTTAAGAGTATTTTGCCATTAATTATAGACTATTATGTAGAAATGAATGACGACAATAAGGTGGATGAGATTTGAGTTTTTGGCTAGTTGGTCCAACTAGCCAGGACAGTGTTAGCCCAAGTCCCCAAAGAAACTTGATCTTATCCTGCCATGCACCCCTGATCTAACTTGTGCCAAAGAACAAACCACAAGTCCCTGACCATGGTTCTTCCTCTTCGCACACCAATAAAAGGGTTTGTGACAAACTCTATTCGCAGTCTCCAAGAGACTTCATATAGGAGTTTTTAGACTAGCTTTATGTCCATTTATATCTACACAATAGAGTATCACGACACCAGAGATGAATATTATGAGATCTATGAAAGCAAGGTCCTGTTACCTAATGTGCCACTAAAATATTAACACTCAACAATACATTAAAATAGAATAATAATAAATAAGAAAAAAGTAATGATAAAATCCTTTCAATTTAAAGAAAGGAGATAAAATAAAGACTATAAATAAATCACTTCAAAAAACAAGATATGGATTTAAGTATAAAAAATAGTCTATCTACTCAAAAAACTAAATTACACAATTGATTATCTTAAAACTATGTTTTTATATATATCTTTGGAATAATCATAAAAATACACAAAACTATATCATAAAAAGTGCATTATTATTTCATTCGGATATGAATATTTGATATGTTAATTTAAGATGAACGGATATAATAATTAAAATTTTAATTATTAATTTTCAACCCATGTTTACTTGTTTCCTCATCAACATCTAACTTAAATAATTAATGGAAGAAAAATAATTATTAGAAAACTGATTTGTAATTTCAATTGATCTGCAAAATAGTTTAACAACTGTGGCAACAATAAATATTTTAAGTAATCAAGTAATGCCCAAAAATATTGTAACTTATAAGCAAAAGTTAGCATTAAGCAACTCAAAAAGGAACCTCATTATGTTTCTTTTATTTCATCATTTCAATAAAAGTAAGTAAAACTTTGTCATTAATAAAACCATACATTTCATTAATATTAATTTTCTTTTTCAACAAATTTCATGCAACTAAAATCTAACTATAATTATATGAATTAAATATTTCATTAAACGTTAATGCATCGTGAGAAAAGAAACCACTTTAGATAATTTTATGAGGCAAGTTCAATTTTTAAACATAAAAATATAGCATTGAAACATTGGTGTAATTCATATAAAATTAAATAAATAAATTAGTACTGCAGCAAAAATACTTTGTACCAATAAAACAATTATGACTTTCCATCCATCAAAACATTAACTGTTTGAGAAATAAAATCTTCTCCAAAAAAAAAAAAAAAATTGAAAAGAAATTAAAACTAAAATTATAAATGAGATCATAATAATAATTAATAAAGGAATGAAAAAATAATAAGGTGGTGTTGACAGTAATCAGTCAGAATATGATGGCAATTTAATGGCATGCAAACAAAAATCAATTAAAAACAAAAAATAATGCCACTTTTAAAAAAAATAAAAAGGTAACAATTTTGAACTAATAATTTTCAAACTATACTTTTGTCTTTTAATTTTAAAAACCGTTGTAAAGTTTGATTTAAGTACAACATGTAAAAGTAAAACAATAAATACCAATAAAACTGTAAAAAGTTTTTCAAATAACTAATTAAAATAATTACAGAAATTTTATTCTAGATGAAATTAAATTAATAATGAATAAAAGTGTCAACAAAATTTTTTTTCTTTTTTCGAACTTACTATGCACCAAATTCTTCCAGTTACAGCTAAAAAAAAAACTAATATGATTTATTAAAAAGGAGACTCGGACAATAATATTAAAAAAGTAACATCATTTTTGATTGTTACACTTTCAATACAAACTAGGGAAATTAAACTAATCATACTAACTATTATATTAACAACTTATGCATGGTTCACGAATACCAAAAGGTGGACTTTTGAATAATTTAATAAGATGAAATACTACATTTTAAAATTATGTGTTAATAACCTTATACTAATTTGTAGAAAAGAACAGATTTGATAGAGAGGTAAATATTTGAGAGTTCAAGTTGTTAGTGCCCAGCCAGTAGGTGTAACTAGTCAAACAAAGAAGTCAATAATCATGATTCTTTCTTCACATATCAGAGTTGAATGCATGGTAACCTACACAGGAGGTACAATCAACAAATTAAATAATACCTGCTTCCTCGGGGTAATAATCTGTAATATGTATTATTGTTTTTGGTTATCTTCTACTTTCTTTCTTTTTTTATTACTTGAAAAACTCTGTTCTTTATTAATTTAATCTTTTAAAAAAGTCTGATGCTCTAATTAGTAACCTGTAACAAATTAAACAAGACAGGCACAAGCATTTTCTTTCCTATTACATCTCATATTTCCATAAAAATATTAATTTTATTCAAATATTTTAAATTAACAATAGATTCTTAAAATAATGACAAATGACTACAAAACTAATACTAATATAATACAGTCTTCTAATTAAATAAATATTATTAAAATATTTCAAAACATGGAAGGACCTTACTGCAAATAACAGTACCACACAATAAGTTAACTAATTACAAATATTTCAAAGACGAATACATTGTAATCTAAAGTTAACTTCCACAGTTTAAATTATACACTTTTAAAAATTATGCCCTTAAGTTAATAAATTCACGTGATGCATTTGACATTTATAACATAAATCATTAAACAAAGTAAAAGATTGGATATTATTACAACCAATTATAGTAAAACCATGTTACTTAAAACCAATAAGTTAGTAGTTCGACCCAACTAACTAAGAACTTGAACTTTTACTAGAAAAAATGGTATTATTATTTTTAAGTATACAAATTAACTAAAAGATCTTAAAGCATAAAAATATAGTTTTAGTAATCAATAATTTATTTCATTTCTAAAAAAAAAAATTTCTTAAAACTCAAAAAATAAATTAAGAAACAACTATTTTAACTTGTGATATGCTTGCAAAGAAACAAATTAAATAAATAAGAAAACATTAAATAAAATTAATAAAAACTACAATTGCATAATGCAGCTAATGAATACTGTATGAAAAATAAAATTAAAGAGATAGAAAAAAATGGGGACCATCAATTAAATATAATATTTTAGCAAATATTTATAGTCGTTTGAACAGTTAAAATATACTGCTTAAAAGGTAATGAGATTAGCAGTTTAAAATAATTATCCACAATATATTTTAATACTCTGGGGACTCTGAATAAGTTTGTCCAATAATGATGAATTTAAGAAACAAACAAAACAAGAATGTTAATATAAAAAAAGAGCGACGGACAGACGGACACATCACCCTCGGCATAAGGGTTTTGAGAAGAATCTACAAAACCAAAAAAATATATTAATTTAGATGTTTAAGCAGTTAATTCAAATTACCATTTTTATTTTTTTTAACTACTATAATCCAGCTTTCAAAAAACCCCTTTGCAGTATTTCAAATTCATTATAAATAAATAAATATATATATATATATATATATATATATATATATATATATATATATATATATATATATTCAATTATCTCATTTTCTGGTGACTTTTTCCCATTAAAAACGTTATAGCGTAAAATCTAAAAAAGATACAAAGATGGGGTTTCCACCATTCAAAAGGTGACGAAATTTGCTTTAAAATTGGCATGCTGCTTGCCCATAATACCCTTATTAAATAATTTTTATAAACTTCTAAATACAAAGATTTGGTTAATAAGAAATTTGCGGTCAACATTCTTGCTAGCATAACTTTTTAATTTGTATGGTAAATGAATAAATTTGATGTCATGTAAAACTGGCACATTTAATAAGCTTTAAAATGATATAAATTGTTAACTAGTTTGCTTCAAGTTTACAAACTTATTTGGATGAAAATTAGGTAATAAATGACAAGTTTATCAGTTTCTATGACTTTAAATTACCCTAAGACTTAGTGAAAAAATAGAAAGTGTAATAATAAATAAATAAAATATTACTCTTTGTATTAAAAAATTGAATAATATAGTATAGAAAAGTGTACATAATTGTTTACAAAAACTCAAAGTAGCCCCCCCCCCCTCTCCTCGTTGCTGTTAATGGATCTTCTGCAGCGGCGAAGTATGCTACCAGTGGCCCGTCTCACTCCTTCAGGTTTGAATTTGATAGAATCAAACGCTAAATTTGTTCACTAAGCAAGGTCCTCTCTTGTGTTCAGCAATTGGCTGTACACTTTAATTTTCACCTCTCCCCACAGGTAGTAGTTTAATGGAGTGAGATCGGGTGAACGAGGAGGCAAATTCACAACCCCACACAAATGGTTCTGACAATTTTGATTAAAAACTTTTAAAATATAGTCCATTTAAATAAGAATGTAACGATATAAGCCGTTTTCCCGGGAAAAATTTAGTTCCTGAGAAAATAGCTTAAAACGAGGACAGGGAGATCCCGGGTTCGACTCCCCGCCAAGAAGAAGTTATTTTTATGGTACATTTTGATGAAATGTTCAGTAATTATTAAATGTACATACAAAAACTAATAAATAGAAAAAACTCGGCTAAGTAATTATGAACTCATATATGAGAAAGTTTGTCTGAGTTGTCTCGGACCAATTTTTTCTAGGGTAATTAAAAGTCATAGAAACTGATAAACTTGTCATTTATTACCTAATTTTCATCCTAATAAGTTTGTAAACTTGAAGCAAACTAGGTAACAATTTATATCATTTTAAAGCTTATTAAATGCGCCAGTTTTACATGACGTCAAATTTATTCATTTATCATACAAATTAAAAAGTTATGCTTGCAAGAATGTTGACCACAAATTTTTTATTAACCGAATCTTTGTATTTAGAAGTTTATAAAAATTATTTAATAAGGGTATTAAGGGCAAGCAGCATGCCATTTTTAATGAAAATTTCCTCACCTTTTGAATGGTGGAAACCCCATCTTTATATCATTTTTAGATTTTACGCTATAACATTTAATGGGAAAAAGTCACCAGAAAATGAGATAATTGAAAAATCGATATATGTATCTCGAAAACGAAGGTCGATCAACGATTATGTTATATAACATTTTTTGTCAGAAATGTGATGTAGAATATCAGGGTTTTCTGTGTTACACCTTAGGTGGGACACCCTGTATATATATATATATATATATATATATATATATATATATATATATATATATATATTAATGGGAATAAAGCAATAGTATAACAACTATTATTTTTTTAAAGTGGCAATATTAAATCCAGTAAAAAGTAAATCATTTATTTTATTTTTTTAATTTTGTTACTTGTGACCAGAGGCATGGATAGAAACTATACAATGAAGGATTAACTATGAAAACAATGTACGATTGAAACTGAAAGATTAGAGTAACTATTTATACATTACTCTAATTAAATAAATTATAATAATATTAATAATAAAATTAATAGAAGGATAAAACTAGAGAAAAAAAAGCAAATAGTGAAAAATTATTATAAAAAAAACTGTTTGCAAGTAAAAGGTGATAAGTAAATTAATATTCTTTGGCACAACTGTTATGGAATGCAGTCTTAATTTGATTTTGTAAAGTGACTGAACAACTATGCAATCTATTTGACTACAGGTTTTTTTGTTTTTTTTTCTAACAAACATACTTTAGTATTAGAAATGTCCCAATTCCCTTATCAATTAACTAACCACTTACAAGTTTACCCCAAAAATAAATTAACACTATTATATTATACAACTTCATAATCTGTAACTCTTTAGACAAATTAATTTGATCATTAAAGAGCACTACAATGAAAGTTCGAGCATTATCACAAGGAAAACAACATTTCGGAGAACATTAGCAGACAGAAATGAAATAAATAAACAAAATGCGGCTGAACTACAGTATATGGGGTTGCTTCTGATAACACGTTATCTCACTATCGACCTCTTTCAAGACTTTATATATCTTATCCGTTAAACTCATTTTTTGTACTTTGATTTGGACCTCTACCTGGTCCTATATGCAGGAGGGTTGTTTTTCTTCAGAAAATGAGCGGAGCAACGCAAAGCGGTGATTAATAATTCTAGGGCAAACAAAATTAAGGTTAACAAAATTGAATTAATACAAATTTTTGTTAAAACGTGTAAAATTTTGCAAACCACCCATTATTTGGATATATCGATATTATAACAATCAATAGTACCGACTTGCGATATCTAGTAGGGGCCCTATATACTATAGTTCTACCACAAAATGCTTACTGGATGTAATTTTGTTAGTAAAAAATAATTATTACTTAAACTGCATAAAAATGATGATAATAAAAAACCAAATACAACGATTTCTCTGTTCATAATTTAATTTTAAATAATTCTATAAGATATTAGTGCAATGGTTGAGCATGGGTTTTTGTGCAAGCTCTAGCCTAATTAAAAATAGAAGAATGTATTTTTCATTCTATTATAGTATGGTAGTTAAAAAAGGGCTTGCAAAGGTCTTTAGTTTGTTTGCAATATATATATATATATATATATATATATATATATATATATATATATATATATATATATATATATATATATATATATTCTAGTTTTTTTTCCATAGAAGAGGGAAAAGGAAAAAACAGGTTCACTAATATTTTGATTGTAATATGTGCTCAGCTTAACTTAATTTTGGTTCCAACCACAGGTATTATCTTCCAATGAATTTAACCCTTTGAGGCCTGTAAGCTGAGATCTCGGCGAACCAAGACCGGGGCTCAGGGCCTGTAAGCTGAGATCTCGGCAAGCCAAGACCGGGGCTCAGGGCCTGTAAGCTGAGATCTCGGCGATCTATTTTTTTTAGGCCTAGAACTGTTTAATAAATGACATTTAGCGCTTTCTAGTAGAGGTATAAGGTACTACGAAGCTTCTGAAAGAGTTGCATAGATAGCGATGTAGGTAGTTTATGGCATAATAGGGATAGACGAGGCTGACGTCACAACGAGCTGTGGAACTCTAAACACACCCGGACTCCGTGGCCTTTCACCCCATTTTTATGCATTCAACCTTGTTTTTCCCCAAGGATTTTACACGTCCTTTTTCTATACACTATACATATACATTTTCTTTTCTTTCCTGACACTTATAATACCCTGGCATTCCCCACCCTCTAGATTTGTAGTATTTATTTTCCTAGTAGTATTTGAAAATGAGGAAGCAGACTCGGTACCAGTGCGCCCCGTGTAATGTAACCCCCCCCCCCCCCCCCTCTGTGTAATACCTTGTTTCGAGTTATACCACACGAAAATTAATTATTGAATGTAAAATAGTCTTACGAAAAAAAAAAAAAAGTTTAACTTCGCCAGTGCCGGTCCACAGCCCGGGTCAAATAGGGGAATAGGACTTATTTTTTTTGGTTTCTTTCATACATTTTATGTTCTACCTAAAGTTCGAATCTTTTAGTAAAATTATTATAAGGTTGTAATTCTTTAATTTTTATGGTTTACAACATAAAATGTGGAAATTAGAAATAAACATAAAATGTAATTTATAGTAAGAGTTATGTATATATAATTTTATCTTTTTATTGAAATAAAATTTCGTTTATTAAAATATACTAAAATATAGTTCGATCTATGTAGAACGAAATACAAAAAGATTTTTGTTCATATATGGAAAATTGTAGAAGATATGAAGAAAATGTGAAGTGAGTCAAAAGCGGGATAATTTTTACAATTGCCGACGGCCGGTACATTATACACTTTTTTAAACACTTTCGTACTTTATATTGTCTACCCAAAGCCTGAATCTTTTAGTTTTATTATCATTTGGTTGTAATTCTTTAATTTTTATGTATTTTAACATAGAATATGGAGTTAAGAAATAAAAATATTAGAAATAACACGTAAGATATAAAAAGTGTTATGTATATATCATTCTATCTATTTATAGAAATAAAATTTCGTTTATTAAAATATATTAATATATAGGCACAACTATCTAGAACGAAATGCAAAAAGATTTGTGTTCATATATGGAAAATTGTAGAAAATATGAAGTAAATAGTGAAGTGAGTCAAAAGCGGGATAATTTCACAATTGCCGACGGCCGACGGCCGGTACATTATACTCTTTTTTGTACACTTTCGTAATTTTTATTGTCTACCCGAAGCCTGAATCTTTTAGTTTTATTATTATATGGTTGTAATTCTTTAATTTTTATGTTTTTTTAACATAGAATATGGAGTTAAGAAATAAAAATAATAAAAATAACACGTAAGATATAAAAAGTGTTATGTATATATCATTCTATCTATTTATAGAAATAAAATTTCGTTTATTAAAATATATTAATATATAGGCACAACTATATAGAACGAAATAAAAAAAGATTTTTGTTCTTATAAGGAAAATTGTAGAAGATATGAAGTAAATAGTGAAGTGAGTCAAAAGCGGGATAGTTTTAATGCATGGTTGAAAATCAGTCCGGCCCGGGGGTTCATTACTGAAAAATACACTCCGTCCCCAGGGTACTTATAACATTACAGCGCTCCGTCCTCAAAGGGTTAAGTAAGGGGAGAGGGGATCCTTATTATCAGTAATAAAAAAAAGAGCTAAAAATTCTATTATACATATTTTAAAAAAAGAAATGTTTAAATAAATATAAGTATCCTAAAAGCTAAAAATGCATAAATTTCTATCAGATACATTAATCACTTTATGCTATTATTTAATACCTCAACAAAATGATCAAAGAAATTACATTTTAATTTACCAATGGAAGAGATTCTCTTGTAATGAATATTTTTACATTTAATAAATCAAGTAGTCTAAGTAAGTAAAAATCAGATTGGTAACTGATACTGTATTCAATGTACATGTTTTTTACATACAACCCAAATCAAAGTTGTTTCCAGCAACTAATATAATTAATAAAACAAAGAAAAATAATTTTATATTAAAGAAATATAATTATAATTTATTAAATATAAAAAGAAAGAGAGAGTTAATTGGAGGAGTCTTAATTGTTATGAATTAAATTGACACGACAGTGAAACAAACCAAATACGAGCCTTAAGACAATTCATAACAGTAATGATTTGGTTAACAACTAATAGAAATTAGTGTTTTTTTCAGCTTAGAAAGATGAGACTAGGATTAAAAAAAAAAAACTTGTTATGAAGCAATTTTTACTTCCGAAGGTAATGGAAGCATAATGCAAATTCTGAAGAACAAATGTTTTATACTTTTAATTGTTTCCCCAGGATAATTTTTTTGGGAGGGGTATTGAAAAAATGAAGCATACGGTGTTATGTCAAACAACTGGAGTCGTCATAAAGTCATATTGTGATGTTTATGATGTTAAAATTAAAAACTGAATCTTTGCATTAACACGTATTCTGGTGGTTATTGAAATTACATAATTGTGAAGGTAAATAAGTAGTTGAAAACTGTCCACTAAAATCATAAAAATAACTCAAAAGAATAAGTTTTAGCAGCCTACAAGTTTCTAGGTAATGAAAGTAATGGTCAGATTTGATCAAATATAAGGTTTTGAGGGAAATTCGAAAAAAACAATATTGACGTGTCAGAATGAATTCTCAAGTTTTCACACAATCAATAACCTTAGTGAACTGGAAAAAGAACTTACTCCAAACCTAATAATATTTGCCCCTTACCACCAAGTGTCCTTTCTAAAAAAAAAAAAACTGAAATAATTGAGGAAATTGAATGTGACGCTAAAAATTGAAACTTATTTAAAATATTCCTTAAGGAATACTTCAAAGAGGAAAAAAAATTGCACAGTCAAACAACCGTAATGACTCACCATATTTTAAACAAATGACCACATTTTCATTTAATATAAGGGCTAAGTAAGTCAAGCTGAGTGGTGTGAGTGCCTTCTGCTTTGATGCAGAAGGCATTGGTCTGTTGGGGTGAATGTATGAGAGCCTGATATGGTGGAGGTGCTTGTAGATGAAGTTGAGGAGCAAGAGTTGCAGTGTTGGCCACTTGCTGCATTGTCATCGCTGCCACCTGTTGTTGCTGTTGTTGATTAGCCTGAATCTGAGATTGAGCCTGTACCATAGTTTGCTGTGCCTGGGCTATAGATTGAGGTCCGTTGGGTCCGGGAGAAGTCACCATATTCTGATTAGTCTGTTGGTTAGTAACTGGTTGTGTTCCTTGAGCCCCGCCACCTCCAGTAGTTCCAGGGTTAATATATTCCTTGTGGTAAATGTTGAGGTGAGCTCTAAGACTGTACTTATTTTTAAAAATTTTGTTGCAGAGCACACAGCAGGCAGGGTTGTAAGCATCACTGTGACGTATCCTCATGTGTTTGAGAAGGTTAGACTTGTTAGAAATCACCTTGGTACAGAGTGGGCAGGGTCTCCTCCCATTTCTTTCACCTGCAACACAATCTCATAATTAAATAAAACATACCTTAGACTCAGTCACTTTCACATGCTCCTTTCAAGTTTAGCTAAGGATAAAAGTCAACTATCAAAATAAAAAGAAATCTTCAATAATTCAAACATAAAATGATTTTACATAATAATATTAAAAAAAAAAAAAAAAAAAAAAAAATACAACAAAAAGCTAAAAGCTATATTGAGTACCTACCATTTGTATGAGCACAAACTTAATCAAAACAATGAAGAATTTTCAGGTATAATAATAAGATAGAAATTTTTAGAGAGAGTAAAAAAGAGTTCGATAAAATGAATGTTTAACTGGTCTTAAGTTGACTACTAATTCCATTAATATTAGTTTGTATTCAAAAATCTTCTGGAAAAATTGAATACAACTGGAATTAATTTAATCTCTTCTTGAACTTCATTTATTAAAAGGAAAAATAATGACTTCACAACTGCACAAATTTTAGTTTTGAAATTAAATAAGCTAGATTCCCATGACATTGTAAAAATCAAATAAATGTTTTAATGATATAGGTTAAACCTGCAGCCGATTAAAACACATTTCAATAGATAATGTAATTTGATTTTTTCTAGTCTTGACACAATATTTGGACAAGTTATAAAGTTTTTCATTTATTTGGCTACGCAAATAAATAATAATAAAAATAACAAAAAAAAAGTAAAACAAGAGAATATAAAAGAAAGAGAAAGAGTAAATTCAATAATTACAGTAAAAAAATAAATAAAATTTAAAGAAATTTATTCAATGCAGGAACTAGTAATGTCATAATTCCCTGGCGCCCAGTACAAACGAAGCTACATTCCCTATGTGACAATAGCAATCATAACTAACATCAAAAAAATAAAATGGCATGTTTTGCAAAAAACTTTCATATTTATATTTAATTATTATCATATTTAAAGGCTACAAATCAAGAAAAGGAAGAATAAATTTCTCCACATGTTAATTCAAAATATATCAAAATGTATTTTTATAATTACATAATGCTTAATTAATTAAAGATGTTTATCTATTTGTTATATTTTTACAATTTTTTATAAAAACAAAAAATAATCATAACAGCTCACTTGTATAATGATAATAAAAAGTTCTTGGTAAAAATAAAAAAGCAAATTAAAAAGAAGAACAACAAAGTTAAATTAATAATATCACATATTCAGGTAATAAAAAAGGTAACACGTGGTATTATAGTTGTACATGTGAGACAGGTAAAGCAACAATAATAATAATAATAATAATAATAATAAACTAAATATAATTGACTTTCTCATCAACACTATAATTACACCAACAAATTATTATTTTCAATTTTCTTAAATATAACAAATTAAATTGACTCTACTTAAAAAATAATAAGGTCAACAAAAAACGAGTTATCATAGACGAATATGAATAATATTTTTTCCAGTTTTGTATAGAGGGACCAACCAACTTTAATACTGAATTCTGAATAAATTCCAAAATGGATGCAAATTATTTTAACACAAATTTATACTAAATAAAATAAATAATTATATGTAAAATGTTAAGACTATTTCACAAAAAAATAAAATTTCATATTAACTCAAGGTGGTAAATTAATAATATCAATTACCATCAACATTGTAACTACAAACAAAATAAAGCAACCATCTCAATTGTTTCAATTATAATCACTAAAAAAAACAACAACAAAAATTATGAGATTTGGCAGTCAAATAACGTACGTCATGGATGACACAGAAGAAAAGTAGGGATTTTTTAATGAATTTCAATTAACTTCTGAACTATTAATAAATATTACTACGAGTGAATATATTAAACAACAATATTTTACACTGTAAAGAACTTTTTATCCAATTTAGCCCACACATTTTATCCATTAATACAATTTAACAGCATCATGTTTTATAATCCGAGCGATTTGTTAGTCCGAACCACCCCTAGTCCCAATAAGTTTGGGTTAGTCAGACTCTACCTACATAAAATTAAATCTACGAGTAATAAGACAACATTAGAGTGAGCGAAATAAAACTATCACTAAAACTGTTAGTATAGATGTGAGTAAAAGCTATAAATTAATTTAATGAATGACTGATTTAACTAATAATAATTTTTAAATACATCAAACAGACAGAGCTATAGACATTTTGTTCATAAAAAATATATGCTATATTAGAGGGTCTGTCACATCTGTACCTGCTCCACCGATAGGTAAATTAATAAAAAAAAATTAAGTATGATTAAATACTATGCACTGGGTAACTATTACAATCTAACACTATCAGAAGTGGACAAATTTAAAATTAGTTTAAAGATACAAAACATTTATTGGATTTTTGTTTAAATTTATATATCATTTTTGATACACTGATATTTTTCAAAGTTAATAAGCATAAAAATAAAAAGAAATTATTCTTTGGTATCCATTACGCTCCAAGTAATAATAATACAGAATATATGTTATAAATGGAATAAAATATTTCAATGAGTTTTTTACACGTAAATATGGAGAAATTAAGTATTTTTAATGCTGCAATAAGTTCAAGTAACTTAAATGTAGCATTTCTTCAATAGAATCTTCTATATGGGCCCAGGCAAACAATTTCAATTTTTTTAAATATGTTTGTAAATAAGTTATCATTTACACATTCTAAGCAGTTCACAGAAAATAATAATAATGAACACAGATATCACTCAGTACACTTGTAACACGTGGAATCTTCAATTCATATTAGTTACCTTATTTGCTACCCATTTTATAAAGTATCAGAATACTAACGGTGATGAACACATATATATAAAGGTTACATCCAAGAATGTTAAATATTAAAGATTTTAGATTCTAAAATATGACAAGAAAACAAGTTAAGTGAGAAAGAAAAAACAGAAAAGCACATATTAAAATGGATGGAGTTATTATATTCACTTGAGTAATTTATCATTCATTTGACATATTAGCTGATATTTTTCAATGGTTTAAAACAATATAAGAAAGGCTTTATAAAAAATAAAATATTACTTAATAGTATTAATAGTGTTCTATTAATGTTTCTTGTGATTGATAAATGAGAATTCACAAAAATATCCAAATTATAATTTCTTAAGGTACCAAAATTTTGTAAATATTTTAATTCCACTTTTTGACAGGAGTGCACTTTTTGACGGAATTGTGTTTCACAATGGCCCAACATTACATTGTAAATTATATTGTATTCATCTCTCACTTTATTCATAAATACTGCACCCAGGGGAAATATTTTTAGTCAATTATTGATAGTATGTACATAAATTATTAATAGTATATACTTAAATGGAAGAATAACTAAGAAATATTTTATATTTTATCAAATTCCAATGCCTACACTATTTTATAGAGGAAGAATCGGAGATTAATTAATTCTTAATAAATTTCGGAATTGAATTTTAACAATTAGAATACATCTACTCAACATTGTCTGCTACATATGAGTATTCATTAAGAATCATATCACTTGTCATATTTTAAAATAAAGTATTAAGGCTTAGTCACACAACTCCACGGTAGTAAAAATAAAATCATCACTCTATAATTAAATGGGAGTGTTCAATTATAATATAAGCATCAGCATGTTATGTCACCCTCTGATAATGCATCCTTTTAGATGCATCTTGACAGAGTTTACTAACATTCTTATTTCTCTTTCCCTTAATTCCATATAAAGAGAAACAAACTCTCCTTCTCCCCTACTGCCCCCACATAAAATTAATCTGAGATCTCATTTCATTCCTCTCCCCCCTGAAACTAAAATTTATTTAGGTAAAGAATATTTTAAGAGAAATTTTACTGTTCACACCAAATGGGAAACTTTGAAGTTAAACTTTTTAAGCCAGAAACCCATGAATACAGACATAAACGGTGCACTTCATTTCTTGGACATGTATAAATAGCCTGAAAGCAAAAAGCCAGGGCTGTGGGGGTCATGGAAGTGTGTGACTAGACCTTAAACTAAAAAACATAGGCAACAAAACAGCAGTAACATCATAATTATAAAAATGTTGATAAAATATCTCTAGGAATCAGTTAAAACAGAAATAAAAAAGTTGCAAATAACTAATCAAGTAAATACTAAGGAAGAAATATGTAGCCAGGTTAATAAAACAGCGACTTTAGTATGTTTCTCAATTTTTAACGACTTAACAAACACCTCATTTAAAATTAGATCATGCTCTTTATTCTATTTGTTTTCATAATCTCAATTCCTCGCATATATTTGCAATGTAAACTTTATAAAGTATTGAAGAAGTTATTTAAAAAAAAATCTTTAATTACACTATTTCTAAACGCAGTTCATATTTGAGTGGTTATTTTCAGCTTAGTTACAGATATAAAAAGTAGTTTATTATTCCCTAATATCCATTAAAAAATACTATAAGGTACTTAACATACTATCATATATAAAAGAAATTATGAATGAGGTATTAAAAATTGTAATATTCACACTAAGTTACTTGTTTTAAATAAAAAAAGGAGATAATTAAGCCTGTGAGTTAAAAGCTTAAAAGAGTTAACATTGCAGCTATACTTCTTAACAATTTACCAAAAGTTCAAAAATTATACAAATCTTTACAAAATGAGTGGTTTAAAATTCTTATCAAATGTTTAAGATCTCAATGAGGTAATTCTATATAAAGCAAATTGTACAGATATTAGTTAACAGCATGCATAATGTAGAACGCTTAAGTACTTAAAGATGAATATTGAGTTTTTGGTTTCTTTTATGCAACTTAGTAACATCTAACACACAGGTATTATCAATTCCCTAAAAGAAAATAAAATAATAATAACATATTTTCCTTTAATTTCTAATTAATTTGAACTTTTAACACCAGTTTACATGTTTCTATATCAGAGAAAGCTAATAAAATGATTATTCTGGCATTGACTAACTCCTCCAGTTTTACCATTAACAAAAATAATCATAATATACCAGTTACTAAATTAAGACTTTAAAATTTGAGAAAACCTACACAACATGTAAACAAACATATTGGTGAATCTTTCTGTTAATGAGTTTGGAAATAAATGTGAAGTAATCACTTGTTATCCGCAGAGGATTAGATTCCAGCGAGATTCACATACAACAAAAACTGCAGATAATAAGCTGCTAAATTTGGTACATCCTATCTAATAAAAATTATTTGCCTGCACTGCATACATGCAAAAACCACAGATAAAAAGAGACTGCTGTTTTTAAAAATGAATTCTATTCAATATTATTTATATTTAAATGACTAGGGAAAATGTACTAGTTACAATAACATTTTGCACTTATAAATAAAAATATTGCACTTTTGGTAACATTTAATTCTTTAATGAAATTTCACAGTTCCCAGGAATTTTTTAAAAAAAAAAAATTCTATAATTCACAATGTACAGGAATCTGTAAATGTATATTATTTTATTTATCACAATCATACTTAACCTTTGTAAAATGTACCCTAAGCATTTATGGTCACATTAACAGCAATACAGTTAAATGAAGAAATAATATTGAAAATGGGGGGGTTTTAATGAAGTAAATTTAAGTCAGATTCTTTGAATAATTGGAAGAAATAATTTGATCCCAGAAAATAATTAGTTAATTTATAATTGAATACACAGGAAGCTAATTATTTTTTAAAGTAGATAAATGAATGCTAATGAGGAAATAATTTACAATTTTTCTGTTAATTGGGATTTTTTCGTAGAAAGGTTAAATCCATTTTTTAACATTTTTTTTTTTTTTTTTAGAGGTTTCAATTATATTTTAGTCGCCTTAAGAACATACATAGCAAATATTTATTTGTTTACACAACTTCCAGCTAAAGCCTCCAAAGTTTAAAACAAGAGAGAAATGTGTGTTTATGTACAATAAAAGTTTAATAAAAAACATTATTTATTGATAAAATATTTTATCATGAAAAAATTAAAATTTAATAGTGTGGGAATTTGTGAAATATATTAGAGTAATATGTGGTTATCTAATAAAAACTAAATACTACGGCAATCTTAAAAAAAGGAGAGGGAACCCAGAAATTTACTAATATTTAATCATTTTTCAAGAGAGAAATAAAAAAACAATGCTTTATGGTTACAAATAGTGCTTTACTGACAACAAATTGAAATAAATAAATAAATTTAACTAAGTATACAACTTTTCAGATGGTAAGTAAAAGTCTTCAGATCACATAAGTTAACACTGCAAGTGTAAAGTACCCATAATATTTTATTTCAAGAAAGGTGACCTATAAAGCAGCATGACATTCCCAACATGGAGGGATGGAAAACCAAATTAAACATGAGGTGAAAGGCATGATACATGCATCTGTTACAGATAGAATACAAGAGCCGGTAGAGTAAAAGAAGAGCTAACTCTTCTACGTTCTATGTCTCTAAAGACATAATATTGCAATCACCATCACTTGTTAGTTATATTCAAGTACTACAAAAGATCAGCTAAATTTAGAAACACAAATTTAAGGATAGGAAAAGAAAAGAGGTTTGGGATTGAAGCTTCGGCAGAGGAAGACAATGGAAAAATATATATATATATATATAAAATAGTTTGAGTTGAAAAATGCCTTAGTAGACAGATACTTGAAGAACAATTGAATTATGCAGGCCACAAGTTAAATGGATCTAATGAAGAATTTAGTAAATTAAATCGCCTTCTGAAATTCTTGGTTTTGGGGATGGCACAAAATGAGAGGATTGATTTGACGAAAGTCACAAAAACAAAAAAGAAATATAGCTTGATAACTTATGCTTCAAATCAATACTAGAGGGAAGGTCCAGGTATGATATTTTTTAAGACCAAGAAGAAGAGAGCCCTCCTAAGGAAAAGAAATTCTCTAAAATCAATAAAAGTTAATCAAGCTCCTAGAAAGTACGGTAAGAATACTAACAGCAATGCTTATAAAAGGTGGAGAAGCATAAAATAAGTGAGCTGTTAAAGCTAAGAGAAAAAGAGGAATTTCTACATGATTAGATAATGAAAATTATTTTTAAAAAAGGGGATTAGACAAACTTCTTAATTACAGAGGCATAACATTGTTAATGTTATTCATAGACCTCAATTTCAGTCACCTTGCACTCTGAACAAAGCAATTCCCTTTCATTTAATTTACTTTTCCTCTGTGACTTATGCCTCAGAATTAGTAACTTCATGGTAAAAGATTAAGTAAGATAGAAAAGAAAAGAGAGAAGAAGTGAGAAAGTTTTTTATGAACCTAGATAAAGTGTCCAAAATTAGAGTAGGAAGACTGAAATGGATGGGCCAGGTCCAAATATGCTGCTTGAGAGATGTTACAGGAAGCTGCTGGACAGACATCCAGAAGACGAATGGAAGGCCAAGAAAGTGATAAGAAGGAGATGTGGATAAGGATTTGAGAAGATTGGGAGTCAACATGTGGCACGATGGTCAATTGGAAAAAAACGTATTCACATACATCCAGGAGAAAGAAGATCAAGAGGCAAATCTTAACTAAGATGGAGATTTTGTGGCTAATGACAGGCATAATGGCTAATGACACACCCTAATGTTGTGTATTAAAAATATTAATAGAGAGTTTGGCAATTTAAATAGCAGTTTGGAGGAAATAAAAAAAATTGGTATTGTGGATTATTAGAATTAAAGGGGCCCAATAATCATTAAATTTACCTTTAAAAATTTGAATCCTCAGTTATGTGTCTCAATAACCCACAATTTCCTGATTATTAAATGAATTGTCAGTTAACAAAAACAAATTGAGCATAAACTATTTCTAGTCAAAAATTAAAACATTATATCAGAAGTTAATAAGAATGGGAAATTAGTTAAACAAATTAGAAAAAGTACAAAGCCATGACACAGATGAGTTAAAACCACAATTTCATAACTTTAATGGCCAATAAAACGTTTGCATTTCTCGATTTCCTAAAGTGCAGTAATGAATAATTACATGTTTACTAATATAAAGGTACAATCATAAAATTTTTAAGTAAAATAGTAAGTAACAAATATAACAAAAAATAATAGATGCTAAAATCAAAATTAAAGTAAAAATATTTTGTACAAAATGATGCACCTTGTTACTAAAATAATATACAACACAAACATTAAAATCATTAATATTAAAAAGGAAGGAGAAAAGACTGATAAAAAATTAACTCCACAGCTATTATAAAACATCAGATCCTTGCGAATACATCCCAATGCTCTAGCCCAGTGGTTTCCAAAGTATGTGCCGCTATGACATGGGAGCCATGGCTTCCTCAGACCTCTTTGAAATAATATATTTTTATAATTTTTTTTATAATATCAATTCAATGTGATAAGATATTTTTGAAAATATCAATACTATGAATTTCTCTTTAGGGAAGCAACATCAAACTTTTAAACTGGATTGAAAAAATGTCTGCTTTGATAATAAAAAACTAAAACTATCGAGAATAATAAGGAATGGAGGTAAAGAACATTTGTTCAAATAATTTTTTTTTTGGTGATCTTGAATGTATTTTATTAATTTTGATCCAAACCATTAATTGAAAAAAGTGCTACAGTAGAACCCCTCATATCCGTTACCTACGGGACTGGAGCATGGTAGGAACACAAAAAAGTTGGATAATCCAAGGAACAAAGAAAAGCAAATATTTTAGTGTTGAAATTAAATATTTATATAAATGAGAAAATTAATAAAAATTTTATTAATCAATGAAGTACACTTTCATTAGTACAATTTCATGAGAGAATCTACAGATGGTTGTTCAGGTGTAAATTATGAATGAAAAACACTAATTCATAATGCGAGACGTTTTGACCCTTAAATTAAGGTCATCTTCAGTTGTTTATTTGATAATCTACAATAAAAATCACAAAAAATAACCAAGATTTAAAAATATTTTTGTACATAAGTATGGACTACAACTTTAAATTTGAATATATAAATCTTATAGAAGTTTATCTTCGTTTTTTAATATCAATTTAAAGTTGTAGTCCATACTTATGTACAAAAATATTTTTAAATCTTGGTTATTTTATTGTTACACTTGTTATATTATATCAGAGGATGTAATGAACCAGTAGTAGTTTGAATTTGGTAGAAGTCTTTTGACTAATTTTATTTTAAATTTAGTTTTGATTAACCGACCCTCTCCTATGGAGTTAGAAATTCTTTTATTATGATAAATACCAACATCTATGACACTGTAAGTATTTTAAATTTGTTATTAAGGAATTTTTAATCGGATACTTAATTTAAGTTAATTAGTGAATTGTAATTAATTATATTAACGAAGGAATTGTTTATAATTATTGTGATTTTTATTGTAGATTATCAAATAAACGACTGAAGATGACCTTAATTTAAGGGTCGAAACATCTCGCATTATGAATTAGTGTTTTTCATTCATAATTTACACCCCAACAACCATCTGTAGATTCTCTCATTAAATATTTATTGTTAAAAATAAATTTACTTAATCTAATTTACATGTATAAAATAAAATATACATACTAATCATGTTATGAAATACGCATCAATGTCTTTCAGACCCTTTTTATAATCTTTAATCATTGTTGTTACACCAACTGCTACTGCTAACTCTTAAGTTTGTTTTAAAACGGACTAACATTTGTCAAGCCGTTAAAGAATATCTAACTTCTACAGAAATGTAAACAGATACACTCAACCTGTTTTTGTTTCAGTTTAGCCGCCATATTTACTAAAGATATAGCACAACACTGGGTTGTAAATATAGAATGACACACATGATAATAAGAAACCAAGTGTAACGATCGGTATGATAGCAAAAACCGACTGGCTGTTTTTACTGTTTTATACTCAATATTCTGATAAGGATGAAAATTAGGTAGTGTAAGATTAAACTTCATTTTTTTTAACCAAGGGGTGTCATGGTCGGATATTCCAAGGAGTCGGATATGAGGGGTTCTACTGTATTTTGCAAATTGCTGTAGTAAGAATTTTACATATTGGGAACAACTGGATTAAGCAAGGAAAATTCAAGTTTGGGAACCAACTGCTCTACAGCAGAGGAATGATTTTCATTTGTCAAAGTGTGAAATTAAATGCAAGGATCCTTAGAGAGTCAGTTTAATCAGAGTTGGCTTCCTCCCTTATTATTAAAAAAAAGTATTAATGAATTGAATTCCACAGATTTTTGAAATTTCTTATTAACAATATCTTAATATTTTGCTTTAATACAAAACATCTTTTTGGTAACAACATATCTTAGGTATAAATAAAATAGAAAACCCTATGCTAACTGCAAAGAAATAACACCCTTGATTTGATGGAAGAAGTCAGAATAATACTGCATTCTCTATAAATCAAGGAAAGAAGAGAAAGCATTAACTTATTTTTTATTTTAACAAAACACACAGGTATAAAAAGTTATTAACTTCTGACACACCTTTCATACACAAAAAAATAAAGGATTAATAATTTGAATGTAGTTTTCACATCCATAAAAGAAAAATAGTAATGTCAATTTCAATTAAGAGGGTGTTACATATTTATTTTTCACCAAAGTGAGCCTGTGAGACATGATTTATCTTAGAATACTTATATTTATTAATTTTCAATATTTAAAAAATTTGTGTATGTTTATAATTAATAATTCAACTAATTTGGGAAAGCTTAATTAATTAAGCATGCAAAGCTAAGAAGTTTAAACTGCTTTTTTGTGCCAGAAACAAATAATGATTCCTAAAATATATTTTTTTTTTTTAAATAAGTTTTTTTTCATAAATTGTTTGTTCTCCAACACAAAGAATTACAAGCAAATATAATAAACTAAAAAGAATGGACCTTTCAAAAAGGTCCAGTTGTAAAAAAAATCCTTAGTTTTAGATAGGAGATATTCTATTTTTATCATAAACCTGCTATAAAATAGACCAAATTTTTCCTAGCAATTATTCAACAGCACAGATGGCTTTGTTAAAACATCTTTTACTCACAATATTTAAGGTGTAGTAAAAAATAATAAAAGGTTACTCACTACATGAACACATAAAAAAGATGAGCTTTTAACAAAATAACATTAAAAAGTTAATTTAGGGGAAGAAGTGCACATAATTTTGGTAATAAGGGGTCAGTTGGGTTTATTCGAATGTCTGCGGAGTGGTGCATTGTGTGTTTGTACGTGATGTTTTCTCAGATATTCTTTGTTCTTGAAGAGTCGGAAGCAAACATTGCAGGGTACTCTTTCACCAGGCATGTGGACGTTGCTAATGTGCTGCCTAAGGTTGCCGCTGTTGCTGAACATCTTGTTACAGAGGTAACAGCGCTGGGGTTGCATACAGCGCCACTCCCCTCTCCCCCGGCCCCCTCCTCCACCATCTGCAACTGACCCCATCTTCAACAGTTCTTTTTTATCAAACGACAAAAGCTCTAGTCTGAAACTCTGTTCCCCAACCTTTTCATGCCAATAACCTTAAAAGTCTAGTGTAGCACTGACTAAACTATATATAACTTGTGAATTTAAATTCATTTATCTATAATATTTCATTTGTAATGAACATATTTTTCATTAAAGAATTTATTAGCATGATCTAGAGCAGGGGTTCCCAAAGTTTTTTATACCATGCCCCCCACAGTCAAGAATAAATATCCCCCCCCCCCCCTTACACAATTTTACGAGATAATGACAAAAATAAATTAAACCATTATTACATTGAATAACCATTCATTTATTTGTATTACTATTTTTTTTTTATAACATTACAAGTTAATCTTATTACAGATGATCTTATGAGACGGATGAGCTTGTATTTTTTTTCCCCCTATTTTTGGATGAGTATTAGAAAGTGCACAACGTAAATCAAGCACAGCCACATCAAGTTTGCCACGATACTTTGTTTTTATTGCAACAAGTCCTGACAAATCTTTTTTTGCACAAATAAGTGCTTGAAAAAGGTAAATACTATCGAAGTGCTTGCTGTGATATACCGAGGTACACTTTGTAATACTTAACCCAAAACGATGATTTGTCCATTTTATCAAAACCGGTAGCAGAACCTTTTTTTTATTTCTAAAGCTTGTTCTTAAAGTGTTTAGGGCAGGGAATCTATGTTGACACTGAAAGGATCCATCGTTAATCTGTAAATGTTGTCATTACATGTGTTGAATTCGTCAGTGAAGTTCTCCAACTGGTTTGATATTTGGATTTTTATATCACATTAGACGTTTGGACGGCAAAGCTATCTCGATCTCGAGGTCCCACTCCCCCCTTGACTTGTCTTTACGCCCCCCACTTTGGGAACCAATGATCCAGAGTCATCAATCATATTTAGATTGGAAATTAATTATGTTTGAGTTGTTCATTAACTTCGTCTTTTAAGAAGGGTAAATCAAACACCAAGACTTCATAGAACTAACCCATGCTGAATAAAATACAAATACTAGTTTAGATAAGCTTACATCCAAACCTTAATAATAAATATTTAAACCAGACATAATTTTACCATCCTGATTGGACATTGTCAGTGAACAGATATACATGGCTGATAAATAATTAGTGGCTGAAACCAATAGTTGCAGTTTAACATTAAATTAAATTTACTCTTAGAATTTTAATTTAAATCAAATTATAATTACTATTTACAACGGGAGAGACAGAGAAAAATAGACACTTCAGCACCGGGATTCGTACCACGGGCCTCCTTTATAAAGGAGGCCTGTGGTAATTATAAAGCAAATTGAATGCTACTGGCAGCCTAAAAGTAGGGAACTTAAGAATCTGTACAAATAGAAAAAAATTATTGATGGAAAAGAAACAGAGGGAAGCAAAACCACTGTACAGGAGGAGATGTATCCTGTAAGTGAATGAAGGTGAAAAAGTTTTTTGAGATTGAATAATAATGTGACATTTTAAACTCTCTCAGCATTCTTCTCTAACACTTAATTGTCAGTTATATTTTCCTGAAAGGTACAATGAAAGATGAATAATATTGGGAGTCAATGTATATAAGAAAGGAATTTATCTACAGGACATGTGTTTAATTTATTATTTAATAATGTTTGAGAAAATAAGAAAAAAAAAACGAGATTCATGCCACATATATATTGACTAGTAATATAGGGATAACTCTAATGGAGGCCAAAAAGTTAGCATTGATTATACGTAAGCTGTCCCAAAAATGCATGCTAAAATTAAATATGATTTTTATTTGGCAATGAAAAAGAATTCATATGACAATTTTGCTCTAGGGGAACAAAAAGAAGTCACACAATGCCAAATCAGGAGAGTAAGGTGAGTGGTTGGTGATAGTGATTGACCTCTGAACCAAAAACTCGCGCAGAAGCAATGATGTGTGAGAAGGGGCATTGACCTGATGGAGGATCCATCTCTCCTCTTGAGCCAAGTCTGGGCAATTGAGGACTTCAACATTCGTAATACCTAAGTCCTTAAACGCCTTAGAGATCAATCACTATCACCTGGCCACTAACCCTTTCCTCCTAATTTGACACCGTGTAGCTTCTTTTTGTTTCCTAAATGCAAAATGTTGCTGTTGTTAGCATTTAGGAGATGTAGAGAGCACACATATGGCTGCTAAAGGACCTTACTTACTAGAAGATTTCTAACAGTAATAGAGGTGGCAACAGTGCATAGCATTAGGAGGAGACTACTTTAAAGAGGACCATGTTGTTACCTGATTAATTATCAAATAAAAATCAAATTTAACTTTAGCACATTTTTTTTTGGACAACCCCTGTACATGAACACAACACACCAAGCTTTGATCATTCTCAAAAACCAATAAAAACATGAATTAAGGTAAAAAAAAAAAAAAAAAAAAAAAAAAAATGGACAAAGCATTGCATAGGTTATCCTCAGACATGTCTGAAAAATTATTGCAGGTAAACATCTATTCGAGTAATGTTAACTTAGCTTCCCCTGAAAACTGATATAGTTTCTCTCTGCTAAGGGTAAAGGGTTTTAAATAACCTGGTTATCTTAAAACTGTGGATCCTTACAGCCAACTTACATAACCTGGTTATTTATAATAATTTAAATGTTCAATATTTATAAGTTACAGGTTATACAGGGTGGAGAGCGGCAAACGTATGAATTTGAAAATGTAATAAAACACAGAATGTTACAAAATATTTTTTTTTAATTTTTCCTGATTTAATAACATGGGAAATTTAAATTTACTTAGATTTAAACAAAGTATCGGATAAGTGGTTCCCCTCCCACTCCAAACACTGATTAAACCTTTTTTCGAAGTTTTTGTGCACTCTTTCGAGCAAATTCCACAGGAATTTTGGCTCGAATGTTGTTCTTGAGGGCTTCCAGGGTTCTGGGACGATCGCTGTACATCAAGGATTTAAGGTATCCCCACAGAAAAAAAATCACAAGGAGCCAAATCAGGCGAGCTTGCTGGTCAGTTTAAATTGCCTCTTAAAAATATGAGACGCCCGGGAAATCTGACTTGCAAAAAGTTTACGCAAACCCTTGCTGTGTGGGCTGTGGCCCCGTCCTGCTGAAACGTGGAACATAAACTTCCCGTCCCCATCTTTCAAACGACCCTACTCTCAACCGTCTAGGACCAATAGGAAGGGAGCAATCCCCTCTTCAAATTCATACGTCTGCCGCGCTCCACCCTGTATATACATAAAAGAACTCATTTACTCAGCTCAGGGTTTAGTCATGGAATAAATTAAACACCAGATAATCTTCACACAGCTGATGTTTCGACAACTAATATTTTCCATCTTCAGGGTGAAAATAAACTTTTCAATTCCTCACCTAATCTCTGCTCATAATACCTCTTACTTTTGTATTCATTTAGTTTCGCCCTGAAAATGGCAACATTAACCCATTCAACGCGTCTTCCAATTCAGGTACATATATTAAATAATACCGAATGAGATAACATGATTTAAAAGTTAATCTTTAAAAAATTTGATTTTGGGATCCTCTGTGGATACAAATGCCAGCGGGCCTAACGGACCCTGGAGGAAAAGAGAGGCGGAGTGCCAGAAGAAAGTGCTTGGATCCAACCGCCAGCAGCCTTAGCACGGCATGGAACCACAGTTGATCTAATTACATTCAATGGATTAAATGTGTTGTCAAAACATTGGCTGTGTGAAGTTACCCACACACTGACATGCTCCACACCTAGCCTCATTAGGTTCAACTTAATCTTAATTTAATAATATGACTCTTTTAATTTATATAATATATTGTAATAATCTTAATCTTGAATTTATATATTATTATTGTATGTAATGATAATGGATTTATTTAAACCAACATAAAATCAGGGTAACAAAATGGTATTAAATATGTGTTACTTCATTCTTACAATGAACAGGCAAAAAGTACTTTTTGAGTACCCTGTTGCACAATAAAATAGTGCTAGTTATTAATATGCTTTACCCAGCCCCCTTATATTTAGATGATTCTATGTGGTTACCTTAGATTAGTCTTCTAGAATCTTACTCTAGTAGAAAATATAAATCAATCTCATTGATCACACTTAATAATTTATATATGATATTTTAGCATAGCATAAATATTTAAATATGAGGTAGTTATAAAGATAAAGATTATCTTTGTGCTTAAATCTTATAACAATAGTAAAAGTAATTATTGATTATACTTAAAACAAGATTTACACTTTTTTAGTATCAATAATCAAAGATATTCTTATACACAGTTTAACACATGCAAATATGGTTAATGTTAATAATATTGAAACATCTAAAATGAATGGAAATAAAAAATAAAACTTTAATTACTGCTGTTGATCTAAAAAAAAAAACTCATTAAGTAATAAAAAAAGGTAATATCATGCGGTGCAAGCATAAGCATGCACCAGAGTGAGGAAATATTATTATATTAGTGCAATAATGTGCATGTAGCAAACTGAGACAATCAAATGTTAACCATTAAGTTAGAACTATTTAATAGACATTAATATTAAATTAATTTATGTACAACACAAAATCAGGCAATAACTGAAATTATTTGTTTCAAAAAGAGGTTTTACTCGGTACTTCAATGTCTTGTGCAAAAGTCATAACATTATATTATACACTTAATATGATTCACAAATTCTGTTTATTTTATTAAATAACAATAATAAGTTATTAATCTGTAAAGTAGAAAGTACAAAGAGTAAACCTTTTTATGAAATTTGTTACAAATAATAAAAAAAAATTAACAATTTGTTACAAATTAAAATTATAAGGGGAAAAAAAAAAAAAAAAAAAAAAAAAAAAAAATAGCGGACACTTATTCAGAAAAGAGCTACTCAACAAAAATAATATATTAAAGAATGATTTATAGTAATTATAATAAAGGATAAGTACAACTATTAAATTACACATCATAAAATATTCATTTGCTTACGAATTTCAGGTATTACTACCTGCTGCATAAACCATATTTTGCTTCAATAATTCTATTGTAATATTTTATTCTTGTACTTTAAAGATTTTAAGTTCTACATTTTCCCTAAGACTCTGTTTTTATGTAATGTAAAATATTATTGTTCTATTAACACAACTTTCTTTGTATCTCTGTAAGTATGAAAAAAAATGTTAACATTATAATTACACTTTTTATATTATTATTTTTATTAAACCTGATTTAAAATAGTAATAAATTAAGTTGTAATTTGTATATTTAAAATTATTTAAATTAATAATCATATCTGAGAAATTATAATGCAAGGATGGGTAACAAGTAATGTTAAAACTTGTTTATTAATGAAATATACCAGTTGAGAGCCTCCTCTGAGAAAGTTTTTAATCTCACAATGAAGATTCAGCTTAAAATAAGTCCACAAAATTAAATAAATAAAACACAGCATACAGTATAACAAAAGTAAATAAGCCTATAATAAAACAATATATTTACACATATTATTAATTTAAAATAAATTTAAAAAATCAAATATGAAACAGGTACACTTTACTACAGCTAAAATAAAAATAAAATAATATCATCTGGTAAGTAACATCCAGATTCCATAATATAGTAAAATTAAGGTTCTTGATTTTGTATTAAATATGCTCTAAACATGCCATTTTATATTTAAAACTAATACATATATACATGATCAAAAGAAATATATTAAATATATATATAAGTGAATAAAGCAATGAAATGAAAACAGCCAAAGTAATAGATATAGGTAAAATTGCTCGGCAAAGAGGGATTAAGATTAATGAATGATTAAAGCCATGAAAAGAAAGCTTTAATGGTCTCTTTCATTCACACCATGATATTGTGTGTAATGTAAATAGTCTTAAGTAGCACTCAAAATTATTATTACTCTTTTAATATTTAAAGTTCCAAGGAGAGCAAAAGTCCTAAAAAAACTTCAATTATGCGAAGAAGACATTTCAAAAGAATTATCACAATTGTAATTTTAACAAGAGAAGTCCTTTTATATGCTCTGAAATTTCCCTATGTTTAATTCATTCTGCCAGAAACTTAGCAAAGGTAAGAGTGATTTAACATTTAAGCCAAAACTTGAGGTCAAAAAGTAACAATCTCTATTTATAAAAATTTTATAAAAAAAATTAAATTAAGTAATTTGTAAACTATATTATTAGCTTAAAATCCGAGGCATCTTGCAATAAGTGGATTAGAAATAAAGTAGTCACAATGACATCAATAAGAGATTATTTGTAGACCTAAAAGAATAGACTCTATAATATGTGCCTGTGTGTGTGTGTGTGTGTGTGTGTGTGTGTGTGTGTGTGTGTGCGTGTGTGGTTTGAAGATAGATTTCCTGAGTTTCAGAAAGAATGGGATAAAATATGCAACATTATTTTTTTAAAAAACATTTTTTTCTTTTTAAATAAAATGCTTCACCGCAATATCAAAAATTACAAGTAAATATCCAAATACACTAACCTGAAGCAGTAACATTTTCTGGAAGAACTTGATTAGGGGGTGTTGTTGGAAATTGACTTGAACTGTTCATTTCACCTGTAAATCATGGATATAAATTACCTCTGATGTTAACGATCTAGCATTATAAAGAAAAAATTGTGGTAATGCAATCCCTATTAAAACCTATTAAGGTTTGAATTAAAAATTAGCTATTTATCTTTTACAATAAACTGATCAATTTAATTATTGAGCTTTATGTCACATACCCTTTAACAGAACTAAAGGGTCCAGAAGGGCTATTATCTTGAATTTAGTCAGATTAAAAACATACTCTAAATAATTTTATTGATAATTTTTATGTCATAAGAAGAGACCTACTGCCTACTTTTAAGAATTTAGTCCTAATAGTTTGGGAGGTAGGTCAACCATAAAAAAATAATGAAAATAGCCTATCTCGAATCAAAGTGCCAAACATTTTTAGTGGAGGTCTTCGTGATTCCAGGTTTAACATTGCCCAAATTTGGCTGAAAAATAGCCCATAAATGGCCATTATCTGAAAATTAGTAAGTATTAGGAAATGTAATTATACGTATTTTGACCAAGGGATTGATAAATAATAAGTACGTTTGGTCCAGTCACCTTAAAGAATGGAAGAGCCTATGGTGTGAAGAACATACATATATACACACATACTCGTGCTGACTTTTATATAAATAAATGAGTAAAATCTTAAAAGAAATATCTAACTAAGTATACTATAAAAATAATAGTAGAAAAAAATTAATTCCCATGAAGGGAAAAATCTAAGGGGTTTCCCAGAAAAAAATATATATATTTAGCAGCATGTGATTTGGCCCAATTGAATTTATGTTTTCTTTGAAAACAAAGAAAAAATTGGTTCGACTAACTAGAACAAAACTTTCTCATGTAAATACTGATAATAAATTTAAATAACATAACATCTAAGTGCATTAATCATATTTAAAAAGTGTTCAACAGAACGATGGTTCACATTTCGTTTTTGAGTTTCAGCTTATTCCAAGCTATGTGCCACAGTAATTGGCAGACTATTTTTAAATTGTATTGATTCATCAACTACCTGCTATTAAATTTTTATAATAAGCCAGATTATCAAGACCTTACTTATTACTAAACTTTCCAGTTAAATAAATAACTAAACAAGGTGTAAGGCTCATAGTCAGTCATAGTATGACAATTTTTCTTTTGAGTAAAACTGCGCCTTAAACCGAACAAAGCACCACAAGATATAATTTCAATATCCACTAAGCAATATATTTCTAATCGTGTTTTATATAAATACCCAATAAAAATTCTGTTTATACAGCTTAAAATTAAAAAAAAAACATTAAAAAACAAAAGCCATACTTATAAAAATTAATTAGAGACTGTCAAACTGTACATAATCTTGAACATATTTTAAGCTCTCATATCCATTTATTGAATCTTAATTTAATTGTGCAGGTCAGTAGTAACCTATGTCAGAAAAGTCAAAAACTGCAAAAAAATAAGTTCAGGTCAAGCATATGATTTTCAAATTTGAATCCTAACCGATTGAACGTGTTTGGATCCCATGTGGTTCCATGCCGTACTAAGGCTGCTGGTGGTTGGATCTCCAGTGGATCCAAGCACAACCTTCTGTCACTTCGTCACTTTTTTCCTTGTGTCTTGAGCAGAACCCTCTTACAAACCCTTGTAAGAGGCACCCGCCTCAGGCCCACTGGCATTTGTATCTACAGAGGATCCCACAAATTTTTTAAAAAATTTGGTATTATTTAAACCCAAACCCGCCACAGAAATACGTTCCTGAACGACGTGTTGAATGGGTTAAAGAGACTCACTTTCACACTTAAATATCAAAGTAATTTCAAAAAGGAATACACCATTTGTTAGGTAATTAAATGATCAATTTAAAATTTCCCAGAAAGGTTTTTTTTAATACATTTTGGGATTTAAATTCAGTATTACTTTAGGTATATAAGAGAAAGTTTTGCCTGAGTTAATCCTTTTTTTTATCTTGCCCCTACAATCCCTTTAAAGGTTGGCACACACTAGACCAACCAAGAAAAGAAAGGAATCATCCACAACCAGAGCACTTAATGTTAGTACTCTCTGGGCTCAAGTAAACCCAGATATCTTTCGAAGCCACACAATAACCAAGGCCGAAATTTGCTGATAGAATCCATACCCTTGTCTTTTGACATTTTCATGTCTTGGCTATGCTACATAACTCGAAAAGCGTTACCAAAAAACGGCCCCAAAAAATGTTACACACATATCAGGAGGTTAGCAAGAGGTAGAAGGTAAGTGGGATCAAGCCTTGTCCGCTGTCTAGAGCGTACCCTCCCCAAGCGACTATAAAACGCTGAACACTGTACTAGGGAAATAGAAAAAGGGCTTACTAAGATGTGTAGAATATACAGGTGGTGACAAAAGACCTTTGGATCTGATCCTATAAACTAAACTACTGTTACGTCACTCTACTTCCCCACAGCTCTATTCTACCCTACCTAGTATAGAACTTTTAACATACTTTCCTTTTATCTAATAAAATAAAGATACTCCAAGTGCAACATTTTAACTATTTTATTCATATCATTAACTAGTTTATTTGTAGTATTATTTTATTATTATGTTGTTCAATAAACAATAAATAAAGATTGTCCTAGTTTTCACGTAAAACCGAGCACCTTCCTTTCACCCTTTACTATAAATATAAAATTCATAGGAGATTATTGCTGAATCACTTCCTCTAATTTTAATTACACACATAATAATTATAACTACTATTATAAATAGTATTTATAATAAATCTCTTCGGTTAATATTAATAAATAATCTAATATTATGTGGAGTAAAGCAATTTAAAAGATTAAACTGTTAAAAAGTAAACTTTAGTACAGTAAATGATTTTTAATATTTTATTTATTTCGGTTAATTTATATAACCTTATGTCATAAGAATTACGTAAATGTTTATATATATATATATATATATATATATATATATATATATATATATATATATATATATATATATATATATATATATATATATATATATATATATATATAGACCCATATTATGCAAGCATTTTTAAATCATTAGTGATCTAACGATAAACATTATCTTTAAAAAAAAATTATAATAATAGAAATTGAAAAGCTCTGCGTTTCCAATACGGTTTCCTTCCAGTTTTACCGTCCCAGGCTAAATTTAGCTGTATCATTGTATTATAATTTAATTTATGTATTTAGTTTCAATGTTAAAAATTTTGAATGATAGGCCAGTCTAGTGTACCCCCCTAATTCAATTTAATTTGTTTAATCCACTAGGCAAAAATACGGACACATTAGGGCTGGTCTAGGTCTAGTGTACGCACCTTAAATTGATTAAATGTATTTAATTCTTAATCAACAAAACTCCAGGCCAATTCAGTGTATGAGCCCTAAATTTAATTTAAGGCATTTAATTTTATCAGCATAAATTCGGGGCCAACTTGGCCCTAAAACACATAATCTATAGGTGGCCGCCTGTGTGACTTATTCTCTCTCCCCCCCCCCCCCCTTCTCCTCTTGCTCTCTCTAATGATTATTTATATGGGTACCCAACTGTGTGGAGCAATGTGGAATGTAACTTCCGGGAATATCAAGGGATTGTATTATTGTACTTATGATTGCCTAATATACTTGGTTAATATTTACCAGTACTGTTAATAAGCTGGGCATTGGATGAGTTCTGTGGACTCTGAGAGAGTGAACATAGCTGAGACTGTGAGTCCGGTTGACTAAATGTTTGTGGAGGTTTCACTTGTCCTAAATAGAAGGATCCCTTGTCTTCCAATCCACTGCCTCCAAGTCCATCCACTGAGCATCCGTTTTCTGATTCATCTTCTTCTTCAAGCCCGCTGCATTCTTCATCCTAAAAGAGGCAGTCACATTACAAGAAGTTTCCAATATCATTTAATATTTACTGCAATAGTAATATAAAAGAGATTAATTTATACAAAAACTAGAAGTAAAATTCAGCATTGTTGCTTAATAATTTTGAGGTACAAGACTATCTGGCCTTAAAATTATTGAGGAATGATGAACAAGGAGCTTTCCAACATTTTCTGTGTAAGCATATATCCCAACCTGTACTTATGTACTTTGTTTTTATTATTAACATAATTCAGTTAAGCTGGCATGTGTGTAATTTTGGTTTGATGACTTATGCTACTCCAATCAGTCTTATAAGAGTTAAGGCGGAAATACACATGCTAGTAAAAAAGCATGCCAGTGGCGAGTTACTAGCATGTCAGTAGCTGGCATGCTGCAGACGCTGTGTACATTTGGTAGTGAAAAAGCATGCTAGTATCATCCGGATGATCGGTCTTGTGCGAGCTACTAGCACACGACAATACACATTCCAGTTACAGTTCTAGTTTTGAAAAAGGCACACGTTTCTTGCCTTCTCTTAGCCGGAATAAATTATTAAATAATTGTATTTGATTTAATTAATTCTGATAGTTTTATTAATTGTGTTTCAATGTACATTATGAATCTATCGGTGAGGAATGAAATTAACCAGATTGTTCTGTTACTTGCAAAGAACTGTTTTTTAAAACATTTGAAAAATAATAAAAAGACACGAAGAATGTGGGTAAAAGATTGGAAAGCTAGAAGGGAATTAACAACATGGAGCGAGTCAGTGCCTACTTAATGAAATGCGGTTCGGGAACGTCAATGTATTGTTCAATAAAAACACTTTAATTAAGAACGTCAAGTAATATTTATGAACTGAAACTGACAAATATATTGATAAGCCGTGGGCTTATATACCCTCAGACCTGTGCTTCCTGGGAGTAGTGAAACAGGCTTGCCAACACTCCCCTTACTCCAGGAGCCCAAGTTGTTCTCTTAGCTGTTTTGTCTTAGCCCCACTCAGAGCCTTTGTGAAGAGATCTGCTTCTAATTCCTTGCTTGGTATATATTGCAGCTCTACACTTCCTTGTTTGATGGTATCTCTGATAAAATGTTCTTTTATGCTGATGTGTTTAGATCGAGAGCTTATTACGGGGTTCACAGATAGGTTATCGGTCCTTGTCACGCGAAAAGAAAAGAAAAAACTGTGGTGTAAGAAAAAAAAAATCGAAGTCGGTTGGGTAAAAGAAAAACCCAAAGACATCTCATCTCGGTCAGGTAAGTATGACCTCAAATAACTACAAGATAGAACCCCTGAAAAGGGAAAATTATGACACATGGAGCATCCAAGCCCAAGCGATACTAAATAGAGCCCGCCTCTGGAGACATGTGTCAGGGGAATCAATACGGCCGACATCGGCATCTGATCAACAAAAATGGGATCAAGGTTCAATAAAAACACTTTAATTAAGAACGTCAAGTAATATTTATGAACTGAAACTGACAAATATATTGAAAAGCCGTGGGCTTATATACCCTCAGACCTGTGCTTCCTGGAAGTAGTGAATCAGGCTTGCCAACACTCCCCTTACTCCAGGAGCCCAAGTTGTTCTCTTAGCTGTTTTGTCTTAGCCCCACTCAGAGCCTTTGTGAAGAGATCTGCTTCTAATTCCTTGCTTGGTATATATTGCAGCTCTACACTTCCTTGTTTGATGGTATCTCTGATAAAATGTTCTTTTATGCTGATGTGTTTAGATCGAGAGCTTATTGCGGGGTTCAAAGATAGGTTATCCGTCCTTGTCACGCAAAAAGAAAAAAAAAAACTGTGGTGTAAGAAAAAAAAAATCGAAGTCGGTTGGGTAAAAGAAAAACCCAAAGACCTCTCATCTCGGTAAGGTAAGTATGACCTCAAATAACTACAAGATAGAACCCCTGGAAAGGGAAAATTATGACACATGGAGCATCCAGCCCGCCTCTGGAGACATGTGTCAGGGGAATCAATTCGGCCGACATCGGGATCTGATCAACAAAAATGGGATCAAGGTCCAATAAAAACACTTTAATTAAGAACGTAAAATAATATTTATGAACTGAAACTGACAAATATATTGAAAAGCCGCGGGCTTATATATCCTCGGACCTGTGCTTCCTGGGAGTAGTGAATCAGGCATGCCAACACAATGGTTTTAGGAATCAATTGCGAATGCTTCCGGAGAAAGTTTATGAGTTGTTGTCAGATACCCGCGAAAGGAAGGAACACAACTGAAGACTGAAGGGCTGAGGGAGACTCGTGCTAGCTACTAGCAACCTTGCACTGGCAGGCCTGTTTACACGTGCCTTATCAGTTCCCCCTCCCCTCGACTTGTGCCACTGGCAAGACAAAAATCAAACCTCATGCGATTTACTCGCATGCTATTGGATGTATACACATGCGAGTAGCTCTCCTCTGCAAGCTACTCGTATGTTTTTGTGGGAGTAACTAGCATCTGTATTTCCGCCTTTATACAACACAACATTTTATTTAAAGCCAACAATATAGAGCCTCGCTCAGTTGTTGCTGCAACCAAGATCTTATGGAATTTATTCATAAAAGAAAATAAAAGTTTAAGAATATAAATTGAGAATTTAAGGCCAATCACAATAATACTTATTTTTTATTTTAAAAAATTACCCCTCCACCTCTTCAACCTTTACACCCTCACATTCCTGCCTACCTTTCTCCCCCCCCCCCCCCCCCCCCTCTTATAATGTTAAAAAACAAGCAGTGTAAAATAATAATCAATGATGTTAATTCACTAAAAACGAGTCGAATGGAAAAAAAATGGTGTAAATAAAAATTCCTTAAGTTAAAGCTTTATTTTGGATAAAAAAAAAAAAATGCTGTAGGCCCACTTGGTCATACTCAAAGCATGACCTTTTGATCTTCACTCTCTTGCACACTCTAACCAAGTGGTAAGGAAGGGGTTACAGTATACATTCCACAATTGCCCTGTGTTGATGATTTGTAATGAATAAAACATTATTTAAGAAAAACAAAAACAACACCTTTTAATTAATGTATTTTTATCAAGGAAAGTGTGAATATTAATTGTTTTTACACTAACTTTTTTTTTAATTAGGCACATCTTTAATAGTTGATTAAAACAATAGCCAAAAAATTCAAAATAATAATTAAAAATCAAATAACTTTTGAATGATATTTGGTAGAACACAGTTAGGCTCATCTATTAGGTCAAATATTCATGTCTTCAAAAACATATAAACTGCAAGGTAAATTAGAAGCATATACAAAAAAAAAAAAAAAAAACAAACAACATATCACCCATAGTAGGAGGAAGGAAGTAGGGTGAGACTTTCTCATTCCTTTATTAATGCACACAACATTTAAGCAATCTCTTTCAAGAAATCAGTCTTCCCTTTTACCAAGGGGGGACTAATATGAACTTATAGGGAGTAATATCCAACACTTTCACACAAACTGGAGCTCCCTTTTTAATAATATAGCAGGACGGGTCGTAATGATAATGTTATCAACTCAATAAATAAAGGAAAATAAAACACAATAGAAGAAGAGCAAAATTTATCAGTTTATGTATAAAAATAAATAAATAGCTAAAAATTAACACACCACTTCAGTCTTTAGAAAAAATTTGTTTAACCATTTTCAACTTTTTTTTGGGTAATACATATGAATGTATTGTTCCCATGTCTCTAAATGTCCATCTGAAAAATCAAAAGCCTATTTTTGTTACATCAGTAAAGAGAAATTCCTTCCAGCCCTCAATGGTCCAAATTATGTGTTGCTGAGTAAAGTGGAGACTCTCTTTCTTATTATCTCTGGTAAGAAGGGGTCAACTTGCAGGTTGCCAGGCAGCTAGACTCTGTTCAGTCTTTTTCAACTATCCTGGATGAGAGATCTCAAATCCCTTATCAAGTGAAGAATAGAGATTTTGCAGTTTGCAGATTCACAAATCGATTGCATAATTCAATTTTTGACTAGGACAACCACCTTGGACGGCCTTCTAGCAGGAGAATCTCTGAATCCTGTGAGGACTCGTTCGGTGGTAGTATGATGAACCCAAAGAATCCTGGCCACGTTCTGCTTACTATAGCCTTGTTCCAAGAGCATTTCCGCTCACACAGATTATTCCACACATAAATTACTTGAGATGGTCTTTTTAAAGTATAAAAGGATACTAATCTATAACTGAAAGAATATTACGCTCAAAGACGGAAGTTGTAAAAAGAGTGTTTCCACACAAAACTAATGCAATTTAAATAACTGTAAAATACATTCATAGTTCAACCATCTAATAAAAAAGAAATAGTAAACGAAGTTGAAATTCATCTACTAGGTTCAATTACACCCAGCGCTCAAATAGCATTAGTTTTTTTGTTTTTTTTAAATAGGGCGGGTCGTTAATTTTGTTCACCAGTTTTTTTCATTCCAGTTTCAACCAGTTTGTTCACTTATCTATGACTACATTATCAGTGCATTGCTGATGGCTAACTAAAGCAGTTAAAACAGATGTTTAAAGTATTAGCTACTGTGATTTCTTTATACAATTAACATTAACTCTGCTCTTTAAGTTTCATTCTTTACAAGCAAGTTACTTGATTATAAATTATAAACAACAATTAATTTAATTAATAGGGATAAACTAAATTCAACAAAAACCATAAACATTAGAAAAAAATTTAAAAAATACCTGTTTCATATCCTGAGAGTGATCATATGACATGAGTTCAGATTTTATAACATGAGGATCATTAGAAGGTGGATTGGTTGCATCAGTTGCTGGTTGGGAATCATCCGTGTTGGGAGAGGGATCTGCATCCATAGTTACACAGTCATCACCTTCTTCTCCAGATTTCACTAACCTAACAGGAGCACTTTTTCGCCTCTTCACTGGTGATGATCCCCTTAATCAATAAATTAATATAAATGAATAACCATATTCCTGAAAAAAGTGTGTTCTTGATTTATTTTTTGAAGATCTTCTCCATTACAGCCTTGGGACTCCACATTTCCCATCCTCTAATGTAGTCCCTCTTCTATTTATAGATCTTACTATCCTCTAGGGTCCTCTACTATTCAAAGATGTAAAATAATCTAATAAAAATTAAATAGAAAATATTTAATCAATGCTATCAAGTAGACAAATATTTGGTTCCAATAATGTATAGTTACTGTAATCAGTCATCATAATTTATCATCTTACTGGAACAAGTAACACAAAATAACCGGAAGAAGTTAATCAAAGGCTTGAGGCTCTGCTACAGTTTAACACTTAATTTATAAAAGATGCAAGTCTTTGAATGAAAAAAGGTTAATGTAAATTGCAAATACCCATTTGTAGAAGTATTCTGTTTCCCTGTGCTAGAATAGGCAGTTTCATCTTGAAGAGACGAGGCAGCACCAGCAAGTCCTTTAATCTGAAGTAGTTCAGCCGTTTGCAGAAAAGAAGACAATTTCTTCTCAGATATGTAAACAACGCCTTGGTAAATAAAGCTTAACAAAGCTTCAACATCTTCAGGTGACACGTCTTTAAGTATGACAACAGGATGCTCACAAGGATTCTCCTAAACAAGAAGAAAACAAAAATCTTTTACAAAATATGTTTCAGTAGTTCAAATTTTAAGAGCATTAAAATAAAGTTTATAAAATGAGTTGTTTCATAATAGAACTTGTTCATGGTAATAGAACTCCAAGAGCCAAATAAATCAGTTTATTAATTGGGGAAAAAAGTATCAAATGTCTATTACAGATACATGAAACAGGGGGGAGATAAACCTATTGAAAGAGGTTAAAAACTTGTATGAATTTTGACAATAAACTAATCCATTTTATTCATAATGATGAAGTTTTTGTGCAAATAAGACTTAGCAGAAGAATATGTACAACTAAGTGGCTATAATTAGAAAAAATTAACTAAGAAGTCAGCAACTTACTTTAAACACATTTCTGAAATATGGACTACATGCAGATAAAATGACTTTGTGAGCTGTGAATTTGTGGCCCTCACAACATAAGGAAACATCTACAAGATACTCTTCTGTCCTTAAAATGTCCAACTCGGACACCATGTTGCTCTGGTAGTTGTTCCATCGCAAACAGAAATGATCTGCTGCCATCTTAAACAAACAAAAACAAAAAAATAAATATAAACCTTACATATTATGATTGTATCGTTCCTCCTGATCAGCAGTTTTTTTTATGTTTATTAATTACAATGAAAATATTCTATATTAATAACAATTTCTAATGAGTTATTTACATACATGGTATTTCCCTAATTCTTTACAATGGATAAGTAGGACTACAGAAATGAAGGTTTAGTATTAAGAATGGCTTAAACTTAGATAAAAGCCGTCATTGGGACAGGAAGAAAATAAACTTAATTACCACTATATCTTGAATAAAAAAGATACCCTTTTAAGCTTCAATAAAATGTTCAACTAAATAGTAAACAATCAGAAGAATTATTTGTATTAAAATTCATACTATCGGGCTTTTAAAGAAGCATTAGACAATTATTAATCCAGCAATTTTAATAAAAATTATCCCTACATTACACCTTAAAAAAATAGGATATTAAAAGATATAATCAATTATGAAAGTACTTTACTTCTACAAATAATAATTACTTTCAATAAAGCAACACACTTGACTATAAAGTGTAAAATATCCATTTAAATACATGAATATGAAAATAATTTAGTTCAACATATCAATAACAAAATACAATATAATATTTATAAAAAATCTAGAACACATATGAAGAAAAATAGTCCAATAAAAAATGTACTAATTGGAAATAGATAACGTGTTTGAATTAATTTAAGATATATAAAAACTCTTCATTGATACTGTGTTACTCACACTTCTAATTATTCAAACACGCTCCATCAGTTAGCATCTTAATTTTTGGCATAAAACATTAATCATCAATTTCCTAAAGCATTAGTTGGGGACTTATACGTACCCTATTCATTTAAGAGGCAAAATTTAAGAATAAGTAACTAATTTTAGAATTAATAATAAATAAAAAAAATACTATATTCTGGATTATAACAAATTAAAAATTAAGATTATTTAGTTACCCCTTAGAGAGTAGGTATTCAAATAAAATTGCATTTTTAGTTCATAATACAAACTTTTTCCTTGGGGTCTCTTATTTATCTTGTTTTATAAGAGGTGTTGATTGGCTGATGGACCAAAGCATTGACAATACATTTAAGGGCCACTCAGATCATAATACCAAGATTATTTAAATAAGATAAGCTTGCCAAAGTTAGTACAACATTAGGAATTTTTAATATACTTGGAATTTATAAAGGGAATACTAAAATAAAGGGGGAATACTACAATAAATTTACAAGGGAGAGATTTCAGTAAAAAAATACATAAAAACCGACAAGATAATAATTATTAAGTAATATGAAATATACGAACATAATAATTCCGGCAGCATAGATAAACTTAAGAAATTCTTAAGCCAATATCTAGGGTAAATATTGTAAATAAAAACCTTTTAACTCGCCGTGTTAGAAGCAACTAATAAATAAAACAGAGAAAGCTAAAAATAGTAATTAAATAGACTTAAAAATAAAGACTCAAATGGTATGAAGCTATCAGGTAGGCTAATAAGTCGGTACTGTAAATAACTTAGAAAATATATGAATATCATTTAGAATACCAATGTATCACGGACATGATAAAATAAATCGGAGGTTTAATTGTTCTCCGCCAAATTCAATAGAAAAACCACAAAAAAAAGGTATAAAATAAATTAAAAATAGGCAATTATTTAGCACCGCATACCAGCGAAAACAATTAGCTTGTCTATGAGGCTTGGTAAATTTGACAATTATAATACAAATCATAATAATTATAGAGAATAAACTTACATTAATGATGTAAGAAATAAATTATATCAAATAAAGACACTGAATAAACATAACTAATAAGTAATTAACTCGATGAACAGTAGACAACCATAACAAAGCGTTGTATTATGTACTTATTTTATTATTACCTTACAACGATTCAGAAGCCGAAGTTATCGTAATAGAATCGAAGGAGAAAACTTGACAAAGTGACAATTTCAGAAACTTTTTATAAACCTATAAACTAAACATTCTTAAATAAAAAACAAATATGCATAAATAAAGTATTTCATGTATTTAAAATCACTCTTACAAACAAAATTTAACAAAAAAAACCAGCCCCATATAAAAATGTAAGCACTACCACTACAACTATTGATATTCAGTTAAATCCCTAGTCGCGGGGGTTATTTTGTAAAGAAGTACTACACTGAAGTTAAAATTCCCTGAAAGAAACGTCATTCTTTATTTAGAGTACAAAAATGTTCGTTTTAAATCTGATGTTTATGAATTAGCTTTTACTAAAGATTTAATAATTACAATTTACAATAACTTTTTTTTACCAGCATTCACCAGATAGAAAATATAAATACCATAAAGAAAATATCTTGAATGCAACACATTATTACCTCCCCCCCCCCCCCTCAATTTATATAAAATTATATTCTTTTAGAAAATAATTGTAATTAAAATAGATAAATACATAAATATTGTGAATAACAATAATTATAATACATAAATTTTGTGATAAAATATATAATATTTCAACAATATTTAATAAACCTATTTGACACTGCATTTTATTTTATTTTTTATTTCCAATTTTTATTTAAAGTGAAATCGAGTTGTCATTCAACAATTTAGCCTACCTGTTTCTTGCAGCCCAAATTACCTTTATCATATCATAGAAGGAGAGAGAGCGGAGAGCTACCATCACAATTCAATTATGTATTTTATGTACCATATAGTACCGAATTAAAGTATTATAAAATTAAACTTGCGTTGTGTGTTCTTTAATTCAGAGACTTGGGATTTGAAAATTATTTTGTCTAACGTAAACTGGCGTAAAAATTGGTCGATTTGAACAAACTCGGCACACTGGCGGAACACGGCATTTGTGATAACTGTATAGTTTTCAAAATTTCCTCACTTAATGTTTTCAAAATGACGGTAATATGCCAGACAACAAAATAAGGTTTTAGTCAGCATAACATATTATACATCGTTTTAAAGGACTTGAAGAGTAGGGAAAGAAATCTTTCGATGGTATACGATTCATATTGTACGTGCCAAGCCGAGATTTAGAACTGCCTCTAACCATCCTTCAGGAAATTTATCTGACATGTACAATATATGAATTAGCCAAAAAAAGTTTATGCTTATACGGCGGATATGTTGCATATCATATTAAAGTTATAAATAAATAGAGAAAGAAAGTATTAAGTACATACTACATAATATATACAATTCTTCATTTACGTTTAATGTACCAGTACCATATTCATTCAATATGACATTATGGTTGTATTTCTTTTGTTTTTTTTCTTTCAGCACTTCTATTAACCCTTAATAACCAAGCGTTGCCATATGGCAACAGCAAAACCCCCTCCCTTTATTATTTTCTGGAGAGGTCCAAGTTAATATTGAACATTTTTAATGTGAATATTATGTCAAAAGAAGGACTAAATTGATTTTTCATCATTAGATTTGTTTGTTTTGTGCATGTGCAACACGTATGCGACAAGACAGGTTTAAAAAAATGGGTTATTCCAAATTTGTGTCATGGAAAGAATTTTAATTTTTTTTAATTAATTAATTAATTTATTTATTAAATAATTTAATTATTAGTAATGAAACTAGTAGAATAAAGAATTATTACAAATATAAAATTATTGCAGTTTCACAAAATTTAATTTTTCTGCCCAAAATTGAGTGTCAATTTGAAAGTTGCCATATGGCAACGCTAGGACATTAGCCTTACAGTTTTTTTTCTGTCTTAATTTTATTTAGTCATATTTATACACAAAGTTTAGATTTTTTTTGCCTAATGTTTATTTTTTTTTAGTATTTTCTAAATATTTCTTAAGTAGTCTCTAAATCTGGTAATTATTTTTGTTGAATAAGTATAATTAGTTCTCAAATAGTATTGGGCTTTTCTTTTAAAAATAATATTTATATAATAATATCTATTTTTTTTATTACAATTGAATAATACTTATATATTTTTAAAGGTAATAACAAAAACACATGGATAAAACAAAAAATAAAGAAATAATTACATAATTTTACAGATAAACAACATGATACGTAATAGAAATTAATAAAATTTTGAAAAAAAAAAAATTAAATTTACTTTTTTGTTCTTTTAAATAAATTTAGTATTTTGTTAGTATTATTTGTGCTTTTTTAACCTACAATTTATTTTACATACATTATGTAAAAAAAAAAAAAATTAAAACATTTACTGAGAAAAAAACTGTAGGGCTAATGTCCTAGCGTTGCCATATGGCAACAACCCAAATTTGGGGTAAGACATTTTTTTCAATTTTTTTGAATATTTTTTACATATTAAGTGACCTCTTAACAGGCAAAATCCCCAGAAAAAAACAAACAATAGACGACTAAAGTGGGCCTGTAATGTTGGCAACACTGACGATCATCTGTGACCTCTGCGTTCCAAACAAACTTTTTTTACCATGTAAAACTCTATTGTGTGTATTTATAATTGCTTCATTTTAATATTCTATAGACTTTTTCCAGTGTTTTTTTGTGTTTTATTGCAATTTGTAACCATTTTTAACTACTTAGCATAAAAGGTAAGTTTTTTTTCTTCTTTTTTGGGCCTTAATAGGTTCATTTTATTACGTGGATTTCATATCGTTTGGTCTTGATTCAAACCATTGAATTAAACTTTAAATTTTCATATTATTTGATCATTTTGTTTTTACTATTATTTTTTTATCATAATTTCTTTACTTGGAATTAGTTTTCCCGATAGTTTTTTTTATTAATCTGTTGCTTTTCAGCCTTTGAAACTCGCTCTGCCTGGAACTATTTTAGTTTATAAAACCCATTATTTTTTACCTTTATCAATTTATGTTTATGTTTAACTACTTATTATTCGGTATGATCATCATGAATTTTGAATTTTAATTAATTTTGACCATTAATTTACTCGAGCCATTAATATTGATGCAATTTATCTCTACTGTTTGATCTGATAAGATGTTTGGTTATTTTTAGACCTGTTGTTGTGATTACTGTTTTTCCCCTCTTCTTTTTTAGTGAAACATGATGGTTAAACAAATTTTAACTTTGCTAAAATTGCAGCCTTCTTTGTTGGAGACGAAGATGTTTTAGAAATAGAAAATGGATAAGCACATAACATCTTGTACTTATGACGGAGCTCTTAAAGTACTGCGAGGAAATGTGAATGCCAGCATGAGAATAAATGTTTTTTACCATGAGGAAGTAAGTAACGATAGCATAAGACTTTTTTACATTAATAAATGGATATTAATCACAAGTTTCTCAACTTTGTCCATGTTAATGAATGGTCATTGATCTTGTTGTTGAACTGCTTATTGCTTTCTTTGCTGTCAAGAAGAAGTAGGAAATATAGTAGTCCTATTTTGGTACCATTTCTGTTTTATTCTGTGTTGAAGACCCATGAGACATAAGAAGTATTTTATTGATACATGGCCAGTTAGATTTCACTAGGGACCTTAAAGACTAAGATGGAATACTCTCCTTGCAGTTTGAGTTGGCAAATGTGTCATTGATGACTAACAACATTTATAAAGAATAATAAAGTTAAGTAGAGTCAAATATTTAACTATAAAACATTGATTCTATTGGTCTCAAGTCTTCTACTTTTTTATTCTTTAGGATTATCTCCTGTTCTGTTTTAAAATAATATTTATTAGTCTCTTGCAATATTTCCAAAAAATATTATTTGCTCAACTTTTAAGTCTTTTTTCAAGGGAAGAAATTTCCCTATACACTGTCTCTGTGTTATCATTTTTATTTGATGTAATTATTATTTATGCTGCAGGAAGGGCAAGGTGTCATTTTGTGCAATGGAACACCCTAGATTTTGTGTATTTTACAATTGAAAAAGATGAAGACTGGAAGAAGAATATGGTCTTCATGAAGAACGTTTACTTTCAAAAATGTATCCCAAAATTAATCAGTAGGATAGAAAGAGAGAAGCTAAGTGGTTAGTATGAACTGTACTTGTTAATATTCATTCCTAATTCATTTTAAATGCATTTTCAGTTTGATATAACTTAACACATTCATACTGTATGAGCTTTGCTGCCAGGGGGAAACTTGTTTTAGTATTTTTAATCCTCTAACCTAATATTGAATGGATATGTTTAAATGAAAGAAAAAGGTATAATAGGAATTGTCTGTCTGAACTGTAGGTCTAGGTATATACCAGTTCTAAGCTGCAAGACTACTATCTGTAGTTAAAAAAAAGAGGGGATGACGCCCCAGGCATGCATCCGCCACTTTGGATAGTTAGGTATGCTGCCCCAGGTGATCCTATGCTATGAATGTGTTACATAATAATCTTTAGTTTATTATTATTTTGTCTATTTATTTATTTATTTATTTTTTTTTTTTTTTTACAGATTTGTCTGATGTTTCACCTTCCTCCACTTCCACAGTCAAATTATATTTAAATACATATTTTATTATATAATTAAAATAATACACATGACTTTTTTGAGCATTCACTGTTTTTTTTCCCCCCCTTTAACCTTCATGTATACCAGTGTACTGTACACATGTTGTAGAGAGGGGAAACAAGATTGAACTAATACTATTAATCTTGTTACACAATTTTGTGTTAACAAAAAAATCAATACTAAGTATAGTATGTTATAGGATTTACAGAAACATGTTTGTTATAAGCTTAACATCTTGAGTCATTATTGCAGATTAATACTCAAATATATGCGTCTTACATTAGATGATGCAAATATAACTGACAATATCTATATAGTTATCCTTTTTTGGCAAGTAAGATCAGTCAATGGCTTTACTTTACGATACCTTATTTTGTTCTTCTTGGCTACTTAAAAATTACTAATTTTGAATACAATTTTGAAGAAAGATAGTTTATTTCTTTTCTTGAAAGAAAAAAACAAAATAATGAACTAACAACAGAACTATCATCAGAAAAAGGCAGTGGCTTTGAATTTAACCCATTCAGCACATAGTGAAATTTAACCCACTAATAGTATTTGATTGTTAAAGCCACAGACCAATAGTAAAATCTAAGTAAGCTTTAGGAATGAGAAGCACTATAGCCAAATTAGTAAACTTCCCCAAACAGTCTGCACTGCAAGCAAATGACAAGCCAGTTGAATGTACAAAAAGATTTACCACAAGGTAGAAATAATAACAATGTATGAAAAAAAAAAAACTTTAATTCAATATATATCATACTACAAAAGTAAAGAGTAAAATACAAATGATACGTAAAAAAAAAAAAAACAAATGAAATATTTTGCATATTGGGTTTGGCTTACATCGATAAGGAATTTAGTAGTAACAAGTAAATTAAAATAAATGATAGAACTAGAAATAGGTTTCTAACAAAATTTAGTACTTCATATAATTACCTACATATTTAGTATTATAATATTTATTAAGTCACATATTAGGTTTAGCTTATGTCACAATAAACAATTTAGTAAGAAATTGAAACCATTAACGGTTCTACTTTTTTAATAAGGGGATTTTGTAAGTTTGTTAATGCAACACAGACTTGAAAGATTTTGCTTCCATATGAGAAAAAATGATTTGGTAAGAATTGTAAAATTCTAAAAGTCTTGATTCTTCTTGCTTTAGCTATTACACCAATTGACATTTGAGATGGTGGCTCTGTTCAGTGCTCTTGAGGAATATTCATCATAAGTTGCTTGTACAAAACTTGCAGTTTTTCCAACCAGGTGATAAAATATTGGCAATAGTTGTCGGGAAATAACCAAAGATATATCCCAAAACGCTATATAGAGGGTTCACTCATCGTATTGACTTGCAAGAGCTTAGTCTCCCATCATTTTTGTGAATGTAGACTGAAATTTGAGATCCAGGCTCTGTACATTGTACTCCAACATCGCCTAAAACATAATACAATTAATTGAAATAAACACAAAAAAATATGTATCTTTTTAAAAACTATAAATAAAAAATAGTTGACTAACTAACTAAGGACTGATTCTCCTACTTCCAGTTTGTCAAGGAAATTTGAAATTTTTTACTCAGTTAGGGGTTACTATAAATAGAAAAAAGCTATTTTTATTTTGATAAGTTGTCGCCAACTTGATTTTTTTTTTAAAAAATTAGTTAAGGCGGAAATACATATGCTAGTAAAAAAGCATGCCAGTGGCGAGTTACAGATGATGTTGTTGCAGACGCTGTGCACATTTGCCAGTGAAACAGCATGCTAGTATCATCCGGATGATCGGTCTTGTGTGAGCCACTAGCACATGACAATACACATTCCAGTCACAGTTCTAGTTTTGAAACAGGCAATTGTTTCTTGCCTTCTTTTAGCCGGAATAAATGATTAAATAATTGTATTTGATTTAATTAATTTTGATAGTTTTATTTATTGTTTCGATGTACCTTATGAATGTATGTAGAAATTAACCAGATTGTTGTTACTTGCAAAAACTGTGTTTTAAAACATTTGAAAAATAATAAAAATACACGAAGAGTCTGGGTAAAGATTGGATAGCTAGAAGGGAATTATGTACATGGAGCGAGTCAGTGGCTACTAAATGAAATGCGGGACGTCAATGGTTTTAGGAATCAATTGCAAATGCTTCCGGAGAAAGTAGATGAGTTGCTGTCAGATGCCCGCGAAAGAAAGGAACGCAACTGAAGACTGAAGGGCTGAGGGAGACTCGTGCTAGCTACTAGCAACCTTTCGCTGGCAGGCCTGTTTACACGTGCCTTATCAGTTCCCCCTCCCCTCGACTCGTGCCACTGGCAAGACAAAAATCAAACCTCGTGCGATTTACTCGCATGCTATTTGATGTATACACATGCCAGTAGCTCTCCTCTGCGAGCTACTCATATGTTTTTGTGCGAGTAACTAGCATGTGTATTTCCGCCTTTATAAATAATCACTTCAGTCACAGAAAAAAAAAAAAGTTATACATAGAGAACAAGTTCCGGAGCTTAGATTAAAAGTGAAAATGGTTGCTCTTGGGAAAATGGGAAACACAAACCTGAGAAAAAAATAATACATAATGAGTAAATTAAAAGAATACAAAACACTGTCAGTTTTCGGGTTACACCAACAAACTCAAGTGAAACTATCAGTTTCACATGAAGGGGGAAGATTAATTTATAATGGAGAAGATAGAGATTTCCACAACTTGTTCTCTTAAAAAAAAGTCAATGGCTACTTCGTACTGTACATGCCAGAGAAATTTCATTGTGAAGAAAAAGGAGATTAGAAGTGGCTCTAAATTTTGGCCAGGCACGTACAATACGAATGTACCCAGTCAAACTATTTTATTAATAAATCCACTGTATTTACCTACATACCTCAGTATCTTAATCCACTTCTTTTTTTTAATTTCTCCTCTTTTGGAAACCCAAAGAATATGCATTCGTGTTTCTCTGAATAATAATTGAATTGCAGTTTGGAGCAAAGCACATCACCATCTGTTCACAAAAACAAAGATTATTATATAAGTTATTAAAAAAGGTTATACACATAATGCTGAACATACCTAATGATCAATTCAATTATTTTACAAAACAAACAATTGTATCTCAATTGTATTGTAACTCAAACAATCAACACCGTAATTACCATATAATTTATCGATAATGTATATATATGGGAAATCAATGATCAACAAGTTATATTATTTTATATTAAATCAAATAAGAGTTATCTACTCGAACTATTCAAATACTATTAATACAAACATACCTTGACATTTAGAACTCCAGCGATGCATGAAAAGTAATCATTTTCCCTCCAAATTAACCATAAATAGTTTTCTTACATAAAACTGGTAAAACAAATGGAAGAAAACCACTTTAAACAAATAAAAAGCATGAAAAAAGCCATCACTGCAAAGGTGTAAGCAAGCTGACTGATTTAACCCTAAATATCCTTATAATTATGCGTATAATTACAATTTCTTTTGCATAATAACACTAAATACTATTAAAAACATTAAAACTAAGAAAAAAAACTAAGAAAATAAATAGATTTTTATTAAAAAATGACTTTAACTGTTTTTCCCTATAGTAAAATAAGTTTATTTGGAACGCGAAGTAGGTTGTACTACATCTCCATGTGGTTATCCAAAAGGTTATGCTTCTTTGGTCGTCTATTCCCCAAAAAAATAATTCGGGCAGTTAAGGGTTAGTTAGATATTAATTTAATTCAATATTATCAGCATATCAAATTTATGGGGCACAATGAGAAGACCACGCACAAAAAAAATGGTTTTTAGTTTAGTAGTTTAAGTTTCTGATTATGTTCGCGTTTTGCGTTTGCCTTTTGATTTAAATCTCCCTTTTTCTCTTAATAGTGTTTAGTTGGCAGCCTTGTAAATTCTTGGGCAGCTGATCTTGACATTTATGGATTATGGACATCTTGGGTAGTGTCCTGAGAGTTATTATACTATTTGGAGAGGAAACTCCGCTGTCCACAGTTTTAAAGTGATCCCAAATCCCAAATAGTCGACCTGGAGTCGAGTCAGTTGTTTCCGTTTCCAAATTCGATTGTCATTCGAGTTTAAGTTGATTGAATCAATTATTAAATCTTACATTATGTTGATAAATTCAATTAAAACCCATTTTTTCACTTCTCTTGAATTATCAACAATAATTATCTTTCAATTCATAGTGTTTATTGAGAGTGTTGGTGGTAAAATTTAAACACAAAAGAGGTACAACCACTCTGCCTTGGTTCTCATCTATCTTACCTACTCCATCTTTAATGTTATCTCCAAGGTAATGTCATTTTGTTTAGGAAGTGGAAAATACTTAATATTTTAAAACTAGGATTTATTTTAATAATTTGGTGTTTACATATACATCGGATTTTGTTCGAACCTTAAAGGTTTGTTATAAATATTTTAAAGCCTCCCTCTTCTCCGAATCTTATTAAAAGAAAACCGATTGTGTATTTCGCCCTCCGTTGTATCCCTCAAGTTATTTTGAATTATTATTCACTTGATTATTTTTTTATAATAGTATTGAGGGCGTTTATTTTCCTTCTAATTTTTATAAGTTATTATAAATTTTTATTTGTTTTATTTTGAACCGTGTTAATATGAGGTGAATTTTAGTATGAATCCCAAGTTGGAAGCGTCCAGGTACCTTACCTAACTTACCTATCTGCTGCCTGCTACAACATTCACTCATTGCCTTTAATTTTTTTATTTTGTTTTATTTCTTTCATTCCACTCTTGTCTATTTTGTTTTTGTAGTAACATGTAAAAATGCTAATCCTTTTGTGATATGTTTATTACTAATACTGCATGTAATCAAGTAATTAAATGTAGGAAAACATCATAACTTTTTAAAAATGTATATCTTGCACACCTTAATGCACATTGTATAAGGTATATACTTACCTAATTATAGTCTCCATTTATCGAATAAGTAATCAATATCTAGAGAATAAAATAGTCTTGAGTACATCCACTAATCCCACCATTCCCTCAAACATTTTTTTGGATGATTTTAATCTAGTAAATGAGTGATGCACTTAAAGCAAACTTTTGATCTATTTACGTATTTCAATTTTTTCTGTACCCTCAATGAGTGCTCCCCATAGTGAAAAAACCACAATTTTTGAACCATTAATGCTAAATTTTGGTTGCACTGAGCCCTTGTGTTTATGTACATGAATCACTGTAAACTCCCCTTTGGAGAAAAATGATTTATTTTTTGACTCGGTCGCTTTACAGCATAGGTTAACCATTGCTTTTGAAACATATATGACTAGACTTGTAAAAACTAGACATGCATAAATTGCTAATCGAGAACAGTTATTCATGTTAAAGAAAGGCTATCATCAATATTACCTGTGAAAACAAAATAAATAATAAATTGTTGTGCATAAAGGCACGTATTAAGGGTTTTGTTGGGTTTGTGAAAATAATAAACCACCATGGTTTAGATGTGTATTGCAGTTTTAAACGAACATAAGGACTGAATGATATTATAATATATACTTAATGGCATAATATATAGTAGCAGAAAAACCCGAAAAAAGTTGTCACAGAAATATATATATCATATATCCAACAAAGCTATAAACAAAACAAAAACTAGCACTTAGTGCTGAATAACTAACACTTAAAACTAACTAAATGGTGGACAATAGTTCTTTGAACACTCCTCAACTAATAATCCAACAAAAAAAATTGTTTTCGACAAAATTGCTAAAAAAAAAATTAAACCTTTATCAAGTATTGTATATTTCTGTAATCTACTCAAACTCCTTTAATTTTATTCCACTCCAGAAGTAGGTAACCCTTGATTATGTGTAACAAAAGATTGGTCTTAAGATACAAGTATGTAAACTGTTAAACTTTTTCTTCACCATGCTTTATATGTTAATAAGACAAATAAATTTGTAGTAAAACTACATAATTCTACAATTATAAAAGTACAACTATTCACTATTTTAAACGGTATTCTTAACCCTCTGCCCAGAACAATGATATTTTTCAACCCTATAGATTACTAAATTCCTGCTCCCAGCACAAAGTTCACTTTCAGTAGATATCTTACCATTAAAAAGAGGAAGGGTTGCCACTCCAGTACCTGATTTTTCCAGGAATAAAAAAAGTGTTAAAAACTTCTCGGGTGATGGACTGAGTAATGAGATCTGATCTTTACAATGAATACTTTAAAATTGATTTTTTTTTAAAAATAGTTTTGTGACAGCACAGAAAATTCAGAATTGGGGAGCCAATGAGAGTTCCAGATTTTGACTTCTTGCAGGTAGAGCTAACTAGACAACAAAAGCGTCACTAGATACAGAGATTGCTCTGAATTTTAGGCTCTTAATAAAGAAAAAGGAGAGCCAAATCCAAGCGACGAGTTTAGGCAAAAGTAGAAGAGACCGAATAAGAAACTTTAGTATAGAACTCAGCTTAGAGGCACAACCCATCCTGCACCCATTCCAGTCATACTTGAACTTTAAAAGCCCATATCTCGGACAGTATTAAACATCTAATTTTTTTATCTTTCAAGTACATAAAATTTAGAGTGTTCTTCACAATTTTGTCCTGTTTAAGATTTTAAATTTGTCACTCATAGGGCTTTTTAGGGTCATGGTCCTACTGGGATATTTGATAACGTACCCTGTATAGACTCATGGTGTCACCAAAACTAAACAGTAGAATGAGACTTTTAACAAATAAATTCATTTTACTTATAAAAAAAACCAAAATTTCTTTTGTACCCTTCTTTATTCTTTTTGTAGAAATTTCTTGAGAAATTTGGCCTTTTTTTAGGGTTTTAATTTTTTAAACTTTTGTTGTATATTAAATATAATAAAAATAAAAAACTTCCACTCTTCTTTAAAAAATGCTATATTTCTGCGAGTCTCTCCCTGGAATTTAAACAGGGAGGATTCAGAAATATTTTTATATTTTTATTTTTATTTTAAATATGTAGTAGTGCTATGTGATACTCATATATATATATGGATTTGTGTGTATGTATATATATATATATATATGGTTTTATAAAGTGTATTCCCAGTTTCATATGTACAGTGACAAAATGTAATGTTACGTTTAGAAATTTTTAAAGGAAACTTTTGACAAAATAAGACTCATATGAGAGGGAATTTACAAGCCTGAAGAAGCCATAATGTGATGGCGAAATATAGCATTTTTTAAAGAAGAGTGGAAGTTTTTTATTTTTATTATATTTAAGATATAATAAAAGTTTAAAAAATTAAAACCCTAAAAAAAGGCCAAATTTCTCAAGAAATTTCTACAAAAAAAAAAAATAAATTCATGATATCCATTTCACTATATTTATACCATTACGTTTTGTAAATCTGACAGCTCAGATTGGCCAACATATGTGAGGGAAAAAATAAAGCCACTAGGCTGTTATCTTAAGGTTATATTTTTCTAGTGATATTTTTGTTTGTCTAGTTAGCCTGACGTAGACCTAATCCTGAGCTCTCATTAGCTCCCCTCCCGTTTTTTCCATTTTTCTGTGCTGTCAGAATAACTAAGTATATTGGCACAACTATAGATCTAACCGTTATTATTGTTTCTATGGTTTTGTTAAAAAGGGAATAGGCCCAGTGATGTTAAAAGTACTTATGAAACATTAGTGAATTTATATATTAATCGAAATGTTAAAAGAAATAAAAATTGTGGGTTGACAAATGGTATTAGAAAAAATAGGTAGGTAATTTTATTCGATAGATAGCATAATTAAAAAATCTTTGGTAAAAAGCTTGCTCAATTCTTTCACCGCCATATCACCAAGTCCTTCCTCTCCCTACATTGTGGAATAGGATTGTTATTGCTGTACCTAATCTGCTGTTGATTGTGGAGGTTTGTTTCTGTTAGACGTCATCTGTGCAAAAAGCTTTTTCTCTCCCAAACTGCTTTTAACATTTAATCACTTATTTTTCTCGTAGATTCAGCCCTAAAAAAATAATTGGCTTAGTGAATGAAATTTTATCTATTAGTTCCTTTAACGAGATTTATTTTTGCTCGTAATTAGTGAAGAGCTTTTGTAGACAAATAAAAGTTTATCATATTCGTAGTAAATTACCCCTTATTTCTATACTATGCTTGTTCTTATTCAGGTCTGTAGGGTATTAATAATTTCAATTCAATCAGTTTGTTGGCCATCCATTTAAACATCTTCTGGCCTTTAACAATTCCTCCTAAAGCATAACTATTTATTTTCCTTCCCTGCAATTCACCTGTGCATAGCCACATTCACTATTTATTTAAATTCATTCCTTTTACTTCACTATAATTAAATTTAAAAAATTTAATTTCCTTGTACAGAAAACAGGTATATATAATATTTATAAAGCGAATGGATTTAAATAAATAGTGGTCTATACATAGTCACTTCACCAGTACGCCTGCACAAGTGAATTGTGGGGTGTGGGGTAGGAAAATTACTAAGAAAAATAAATAAATTTACTTTTTAGGAGGAATTGTTAAAGGCCTGAAGATGCCTTGAAGGAGGTGAAATAAAGCAAAAAAAAAAAGGATTGAATTGAGGTTTTTAATACCCTACTGATCTGAATAAGAATAAGCATATTATAAAAGTATATTTAAAATTTCATTTAAATTAATTAACAACAAGTGTAATTATAAATTGGGTTAATTGTGACTTTTAATTGTGAATTTAGTTGTGACTTTTGACAGCACAGGAAAATCCGAAAAATTAGGGTGGGGAGCCGATGAGAGGTCAGGATTTTGAATTCTAGAAGGTCAGTCCAACTAGGCAAACAAAAATGTCACTGGACCCACCCCTCCCACAGGCCTAGGAGCTTTATTTTTTTCCTCATTTAGGTTGGTTAATCTGAGTGTCAAAAGTCACAACTCGTAACGCGCATACTGTAAGGGTGAACCACAAAACATAGTACATGCTTGTGAACCGAGGAATAAAAAAATGTTTGCCGGGAGCTTGCAGTAACATTATTTCTCTTATCATATCAGTTAATGGTTTATTTGAAATAAAAAAAGCCAACTTTTGGCTTCTCGTTGCTAAACTGGTTTCAAGGATATGGGAGCGTCTATGGAGATCATCTTAAAGGAACAACACAAACTGTCTCTCCACTTAAATTGAAATGACTTCATTATCAAACCAGCTCTAAGCCTTCAAAAGGCCTTTATCAGTGTCTGACAATGAACAAGAATTTACGAACTAAGCAAAAAGTTACATACAAATTAAAGCTGACAAACTTAAAGAACAAGTAGTAAGAAGTTAAAACAAGTTAAAGAACAAGTATGAACATAAAAAAAAGTTTTTAAAAAAATATATTGCATACACAGGGGTGTCCCTGGATCGGGTTACCAATATGTGCATGACAAAAAGAAATGATTTCTTGAAGAAATGTCACTCTTCATAAAATCTCCTGCTTGCCTGTGAATGAAGATTTGTAGTTTTACTTTTTGTTCAAAATATAGCCCATGCCAATAAATTGTACCTTACCAAAAATTTTGTTACTTGGTAGGTTATATGTTATATAGTAAAAAGTGTCTCACAATCGAACTGGTTACTTGTCAAGTGGCAAACTAACATCAACTTGATTTTTAGTCAACTAATTTTTTACTCATGATAATGAAAATCACAGCAATGTTTATTTGACCGGAGTACCCTACTCAACAATAATTGAGCCAGGGAAATGCTTCAGCCTGCAACAACGCTGTTTCTGTAATTGACGAAGTTTAAATGACGTATAATTCCAACATCTGACTCTAATGGGGCCTTGATTATTTTCTTCGCTATTCTTATATATATCATGGATACAGCCCCATGCTTTGATACTCTGATTACCACACTATTCTAGCTTTGGTGGTACATTGTACATGGCATGATGTGTGAAGTAACTAGAACTCTCGTCAACAACAGGGCTAGTAAAATGGACCTATTTGCAAGGTCCAAACCAGTGGTTTGTCTTTCACTAGGACCTACAACTACTACTGATTATTATTATAAACTATGTATTCTATGACCCAAAAGCAGTATAATTTTTTTAAAAAAAAAGTTAGTCTTTAAAAGTATACATTTCTTTTTCATCTTTCCAAACATATTTCGCCTCCACCTAGGGCTTATTCAGGCTTGTACATTTTTTCAGCAGCATAAGTCAATAATAAAATGTTATCTTTTTTTGTTTGTTTCACTATAACATTAATTTTAACCATTTAAAACTTTTTCATGACATGAAATTAAATTAATCTCCCTTGTTAGGCCCTCAGGGAGAGACTTAGTGTAACTTTAGTATAATAGTGACATTGTTTTCTATATTATTATATTATTATATTATTATTATTTTTTATTTATTTATTTTTTTACTGGTAGACAATCCTTTAAGTAAGTCAAATAGTAAAACATTTACTTCTGCCCCAGTATGTTAATTTAATAATATTAACGGTGTTAAAGAGAAAATAATTTCATTGGTTTAAAAGGCAACCTATTTTCCAAGCATTCTTGCTTACATCCCAGATATCAGCCACATGATCTATAGACATCGAGTGTGACGTGTGTGATTTATAGGAACAGTAATTTCAGTCTTCTGATAAAGAATGGATTTGTACTAGTAAACTGTAGATTTATCTTCTTTATTAACTAACTATATATGAGATTGAGGTAGTTCTACTCTTTTACAATATCTATAATTTTGTTTGATGATATTTGAAGACAACAATTTCATAATATTTATTTATATAATTCATTACAATTTTACATATTTTTGCTAGTTTATATCTTACATTTTGGCGCTATAAAATAAAGGATTTTTTTTTTTTTTTTTTTTTTTACTAAAATTGTTAGAAGAAGAAATCACCGGAATTCAGAAGTAGAAGAAAGAAGGAAACAATCAAAATTTTTTTAAAAAATTTAATTTTCATAATTTTGACCCAGGAGAAGAATTATGGGACCAAAAGCAATGATCAAGAAAGATTTCAAATAGAAGTGAGTGTGTAATATCAGAGATGAAGGAGTGATAAGATATTTACTACTCTCAAGAATTGGTGCAAAGGCATTTAAGATTTTATTTGATCATTTTAACCCAAATTAAGTAAGTGATCAAAAATATTATAATATTTTAAGTATATTACAAACCTACTATACAAAAAAAGAAGATTCAGGCAAAATTATTTATACATTTACCAATATATGAATAATTTACAATCATTAGCAGGGAGCCTTACTAAAAGAGGGGCTCCCTGGTCAATGACAATCAATATTGGGTATCAATAATAAATCTTGACAAAAAGATCTTTTACATCTATATCCAGAAACTACTTTAACTCTTGTACTAGTTGAATCTTTAGCTATGAATATGAAAAGGGCTGAAGAAACTCAAAATAAGATTAATACTTTTAATTCCCCTAAAAATAACAGAGTAATTGAAACTTTTTAAAATAATAGTAAATTTAAACCAGTTATATTAATAAAAGGTTAACACTGTTTCAAAAACGGTTTAGAATTACATCGTTCAAATGAAGCATGTCCACACAAGGAAAGAAGTGCAGCTTGTGGTACAGCAATGAGCTCTTTGAAAAAGGATGCCTCTAAAGAGGAAAGGCTATAATAGTTGAAAATAAAGGACCAATGAAAACAAATAAACTTGATACAAAATATAAGTTAGGGTCTTCATCTTGTAATTCTGATGACAGTGATGAGATTGTTTAGAGCTATTAATTCAGGTAATATAGTTACGTTAACAGTTAAAATTAATAATAAAAACATTGGTATGCTTTATGACCCTGGAGCAACTGAAACAATTATAAGTAATGCCACATGGGTCCAAATAGGTTTACTTGCTTTAGAACCAGGACCTAAATTAATAGCTTATACAGGTGTATCTTTAGATACATTAGGCAAAACTACTGATGAGGTTAAGGCTTTTGGAAAGAAATTAATATTACATGTAATGGTTGCAGAGAAACATGATGTTCCATTATTCAGGTTAAAGTGAGTGTTGAAATTTAAGTTACCCTTACCAAAAGGAGTATGGGTCTGTAATATTAAAATTAATCAGAATAAATAAATGACAATTAAATTATTAAATTAATTATTTCAATCAGTATCTGATAATTGATGCTTGACTAGTTGAAGTAGGTGTAGTAGGGCACTCTTTTACTTTGTTACCCACTTATATTGATATCCATAAAAATTTCAAAATTAGGATAGGTAACAAAGTTAATAACTATTAGGACAAAGGGATATTTTGTCCAATTTCAACATTTTATAGTTATTAATTTAGGTGGTTAACAAAGTAAAAGAGGTGTATTGGGGGAGTAAAAGTGTACCATGTAATAGAACCTATTGATTCTAGAAAAACTCCAATTGAGTGGGCTGCATCCATAGTTTTAGTAGTTAAACCCACTGAAAATATTAGAATTTAAACAAATAGGAAAACAACAGAGAAACATTTAAAATTTTTAGATATTTTATTGAACAAATTTGATGAAATAGGGATTAATGGGAAAAAATACAGTTTTTTAAAGAACTCAGTTAAAATTTGATATCTACATTTTCACATTTTGATTTCCAATTTATGAAATAATACTTGTTAAAAAATTTGAGTTATTAGAGGTGAAAGAGGATCAGGCATTGCAAATGCAGCCCAAAATCTCGTGTCAAAATAAAAATATTTTGACTTACAGTAAGCTGCTTGCAGTCTATTATCAATTTTTGGTACAACATATTGCTATGAATCTTTGTACATCACAATAAAATTCATGAAATCAAAATATCGTTCTCAGTTGACCAATCATCATCTAACAGAATTGCTGCGGACTTATTTAACAAATGTTTACTCAATATTTCCAAAAATTGACCACAGTTCTTCGCTCTACGTTTTTTTATTGTAATTATTAAAATGTTGAGATAATTATTTGCATTCTCTCTCTCTCTTAATTGTATTTTCTTTTACATAGCACTTAAAGACTCTTGTAGAATATGCAAATATATTAATTTTTAATTTGTGTATTTAATACTATGTGTCTTGCCTTAACTTAACTTTTACTATAAAGAATAAACTCTTTCTTTCTCTATATCAAGACACACTGATTTTTCTATTTATTATTTCTTAAAACATCAATTTTCAATGTCAATCAATGATTAATTTTAACAAGTAATAAAAAATAAAATAAATAAAAAATAAACTAAAAGCCCTCGTCCACGACACTCCACCCGAACTGTGGTGTTGGCTGTCGCCTCTAGGCGCCCTCCACCGACGACTAACCCTCTCCATCTACTTCTAGTGGGTATAACATTGCAATTGAGCGAGTGATGGTTCTTCCCGTGCCCGCTGTTTTTATCCTCGCTGCACGAATCAATCCGTCATTGCTATGGATAAGCTCTTCTATCCTTCCTAGTTTCCATACTTGCCGAGGACTGTCTTCTTTAATATGAACAACTTCTCCAATTTTTGGTATAATTTTGACTGTTTTTCTTCCCTGGTGGTGTTCTATCTTCTTATTTTCTCTTAAGCTTAAGAGGTACTGGTTTGTCCAAATTTTCCAAAATTGTTCCAAAATTTCATTTCCTTTTTTCCAAATTTCTATTAATTTCTTTGCTGTCTCGGAGCGTTGCTCATTTTCTTTGTAATTTATAGTTTCACCTTTTAGTCCTAAGAAGCAAGCTGGAGTTAATACCTCTTCATTTAACTCTTGGCCGATGTAAGTCAATGGCCTGGAGTTAACTATAGCTTCAATTTCTGTCAAGATCGTATTAAGTTGGCTTAGTGTTAGCATTTTTGATCCTACTGATTTCTTCAAAGCTCTTTTAACTAAGCCAATCATTCTTTCGTAGGCACCTCCGGTCCACGGAGCCAACGCTGTTGCAAAAGTCCAGTCTATGTCATTCTGTCTGCAATAGTCTACTGTGTCTTTGTCCGTCAAGTACATTTGAACCTCTCCTTTTTTTATAATTGTACTAGTTAAATGAAATTGTTTCGCATTGTCAGATAGTATTAGAGTGGGGACCCCCCTTCGTCCTACAAATCTCCTTAAACAGTGGAGGAATTCATCGGCTGTCATATCGTAAACTATTTCTAAATGTATTGCCCTTGTGACTAAGCATGTGAATAAACAAACCCAACACTTATCTCTCGATTCATTAAATTTAAAATACAAAGGTCCAAAATAATCTATTCCTACTTTTGAAAATGAAACATTTTTATTTACTCTGAAATCCGGTAAAGGCGGATACAGAGGCATCTTATAAGAACCACCGTCAAATTGCTTGCATATTAAGCATTTTTTGTTTACGCTGCTGATAAGTGCCCTTCCCTTGGTTATCCAATACTTTTTTCGAATTTCTATTAAGGTTTGAGAAACTCCTATATGAAAATATTTTTTGTGTATGTGTTCTATCAATAATTTTGAAAAATGACTTTTAAAAGGTAATAAAATAGGAAATTTTTTACTGTATGTAATATCTGCATTCTGAATTCTTCCTGAGCATCTTAAAATATTAACTTTATCAAAAAATAATCCTAACTGATTTTTTAAAATATTAGTTTTTGACATTCTCATATCTTTAATTACCTCGGCATAATGTTCTTTTTGAATATATCTCACCCACATCTCTAAACTGAATCTATCTTCTTCTAAATATGACCATTCAAGTTTCCTCAATTTAAGCAAGTACCGATAACATACACTAGTTAATTTTATTAATTTCCAATATGATGAATAGTTTTCCAATTTAATTTCGAACGGTGAAGTATTCTGTTCAATATTTATAAATGTTACAAAGCCTAAGTCGTCAAGAATCTCTTCTGAATCTGATTTGTCTTCTATTTGAATGCCCCATTGAGGCCAGTTTTCCTTCTCGTATTTCATCCAACTCGGTCCATTCCACCATGTTGTCATTTGAGAAAGTTGCTCTGTTGAACATCCTCTACTTGCTACATCAGCTATATTTTCTTCTCCGGCTACAAACCTGTATTGAATCATTTGATGTTTCTTGATCTCTTATCCTATTTTCTACAAATGCCGGTAGTGGTTTACTAGATTTTAACCACTGTATAACGCATTTTGAGTCTGTAAATACGTATTTATTTTTAATTGGTAATTCTATGTTTTTGCTTACAAATTCAAGTGATCTGACACCTATAAGGACCCCTAATAATTCCAATCTCGGAATAGTAATTTCTTTAATTGGCGCAAGTCTTGATTTTGCGAATATTAGACTGGATTTGTATTCGTTTCCTAGTTTAACTCTTATATAAATTACTGTTGCGTATGCATTTTTAGAAGCATCGCAAAAAGTTACTAATTCAAATTCACTATTGTGATCATTTTCTATCCACCTAGGAATTTTAATTTCATCCAAGTTATTCATTCCCGTAAATATTTCTAACCATTTTTTTGACATACTCTCTGAGATTTTTTCATCCCAATTATTTTTTTGTTGACCTAACTCTCTTAAAAAAATTTTGCCTTTTAATGTTATAGGTGTTATTAAACCTAAAGGATCAAAATGTGACGAGACATATTTCAATATAAATCTCTTACATGTCATTAAAGAAACGTCCCATTGTTTTACATTTTTTATAGCTAACGTATCTGAAATTGTGTCCCACCTAACTCCTAATACTCCTACTGCACTATCTTTTGACAAATCGATTTGTTCTATTTCTTTTATTACTTGATTGGAGTTGCAGCTAAATTCTCTTATATTCATAGAACCTTGTTTGAAAATTTCTTTGGTTCTTTTATAAAATGTAATGGCTTCTTCTTCGTCTTTTGCTCCATATACTGCGTTGTCTACATAAATATTTCTTGCTATTAGATCACATAATTCGTCGCCTATTGACTTTAAATGAGACTGCACTGTTGCATTCAATAAAAACGGGCTTGATATGATACCAAAGGCTACTCTTGTGAATCGATATGTAAGAATGTTCTCTTTAGTTGCACCTTTGGAAATGTCTTTTAACCAGAGAAATCGAGTAACATCTCTATCTGGTATATGCAACCCAATTTGTAGAAAGGCTTTTTCTATATCGCAAACCAATGCTATTCGAAATATTCTAAATCTTAGTAGAATTCCACAGAGATCTTCCATTAAAATTCTTCCCCTCAATAAGCATTCGTTTAAACTTTTGTCAGATTTCTTACATTTGGCCGATGCATCATAAACTATTCTTATTTTTGTTGTAGACTTTTGAGGTGTTATCACTGCATGATGAGGTAAATAATGTCGTATTACTCCTGTAGCTGTATTCTCTGTTACTTGTTCGATAATTCCTTTTTCTAATTGCTCGTCCATTATTTCTTTATATTTGCTTAATATTTCAAAATTTTGTTTTTTGCTCAAAGATTTAAGTCTACCTAATGCTAGATGATAATTATTTGGTAATTCTGGAGGATATTCTTTCCATGGCCAGGAAACATGATATCTTCCATGTACAAATTGTATACTTTTTCCAAATTTTTGTAATGCTATATCATCTTCAATTACATCTGAATTTTCTTTAATACCTATACTTTCCAAAGTCCAAAGAATATTTAAATCTCTATCTTTATCTTGTACTAACACATTGTCGGGAGTTTCAAAGTAATAACGATCAAAATTTTTTGTAACTGTACAAAAGCTGATTTCTGTTGTTTTAGCTTGGTTTTGATTTTTACCATATCTCCCACTCAGTATCCATCCTAAATTCGAATTGACTAAATACAAACCATTTGAAACTTCTATTTTCTCTGATCCTATTAAGTCAAAATAATAACCATTACCAATTAATATGTCTATCCCCCTATTTGAAAAATCTAAATTTTCTCCTAAGTTTAGATGAGGATATTTCTTTTGTATTTTAGGTATTAAAGGGTTTACCCGAAAATCTTTTAATATAGTTGGTATTACATTTGCCATTATTTTAAATTCGCGACCGTCTATAAATTTTAAATATAAATTTACATTAGCTGTAGATATAATTTTCGGAGAATTGGAGCCAAAAACAAAAACAGATATTTCTTCTTTATTAAATTTTTCTAATTTCAAAGATTTAACTAATTTTTCTGTAACATACGATCTCTGACTTCCGCTGTCTAACAAAGTTCTAAATGAATTATTAAATTTCGGATATTTTGTATTAATAACTTCAACCACAGCTGTTTGTAAGTAAGTGATTTCATTAACTACTTCTATTGAATTTTGTTTCGAGTTTGAAGTTATTAATGATGAAGTTGTACTTGTTTCATGATATTTTTCATAATTTGATTTAAATTTTGAAGGACATAATGCTCTATGATGGACTTTAGTTAATTTACAATAATAACACGGTTTTATAATTCTACAATTTTTTGCGTTATGTGTCCTAGATAAGCAAATATAACATGCTCCTATATCTTTAACTGCTGCCTTTCTCTCATCTAAGTTTTTATATTTTTTGCACTGATCAGTCCAATGTCTTTCTGAACATAACCCACATTTCATTTCAGGTTCTTTTTTACTAAAATTTTTATTGTTTGATGTTGAAATAATTTTGCCCTTAGTTTTGACTGATTGGTCTTCATGCTCCCAATGCCTAAATTCACTAATCTCTCTAGATTGTAAATTTTCTCTAGCTACTATTAATTTGTTTATGTACTTCCTTAATTCATTGGGAGTAATTGAAGATGTATCATTGTCTTCTTCTAACTTCAAAATTATGATTGGGGGAAATTTTGATATTATTAAAGGGATTAAATGAGGGTGTGTTATATCTTCCCCAAGTCCCTCCAATGATCTTAGAATCCTTTCTATTTTGTCAAAGGTTTGACGTAAATTTTTTGTTTCATTTGATGACGTGGGAAGTAACCTGATTTGATTATATAAATTACATTTTATTAAATCAGTGTTTCCATACCTTTCTTTTAATAATTTGACAGCAATTGGATAATTTATATTCGAAATCGACAAACCGGCAATACATCCTAATGCATCTCCTTTTAGAAATGATTTTAAATAATTAAATTTATTAACAGGATTAATATCTTTTCTGGAATCGATAGATGATTCAAATGAATCCCAGAATTCCGTCCAACTCAATCTATCTCCAGAAAATATTGGTATTTTTATTTCTGGAAGTTTAATCAATGAAATTTTTGAATTTTGATTATTGGATTCATCAAGATCTTTTGATTTAATTTGGGCTGTCAATCTGTTTTTTAAATGTTTTAAGTCTGAGATAGTTTCTATAGTGTCTAATTTTAAAGAATGAATTTCATTTAGTTCCAAATTATAAAGTTCTGTGTCTTTTTCATTTTGTAAACTTAAAGTCTCTAATTTTGTTTTAATTTCCGTAAAGCTTTCCAAGTAAACAGTTATTTTTTCTAAATGTGTGTCAATGTCAATTAAATCTAGTCCGTTGGTCTGTTCTTTAATAGTAAGTATAGCGTTAATTAGTTTTAATTTAATAGTTTCAAAAGCTGATTTTACGTTCGTATAGTTAGCTGTCATTGTTTTCAAATATTTTTTTAATGTTCAATTGTCAAACTGTTCTTTTTTCTGTTCAAAACTTGTCTTTTCTTTCTGTTGGCCTGGATCTTTGTTTTCTCTGCTACCACTTATGTCTTGCCTTAACTTAACTTTTACTATAAAGAATAAACTCTTTCTTTCTCTATATCAAGACACACTGATTTTTCTATTTATTATTTCTTAAAACATCAATTTTCAATGTCAATCAATGATTAATTTTAACAAGTAATAAAAAATAAAATAAATAAAAAATAAACTAAAAGCCCTCGTCCACGACACTATGTAATTATGGTTAGCTCTTTATAAATCATGTAAAGCTACCTAGAATGCTGCTCTTAACAGTTTGTTTTCCTGATCAAACTCACCCTGCGTAACAAGGTTTCTAAAATTAGATTAGAATTTCTTTTAGGGTTCACCCTTGGATTGTCTACAAGTAATGAATTTGAAAACATTCATTATAAAATTTGTTTTTGTTAAACAATGTTCTTCCAATACAGCCCCAACGGATTCAAATTATTTGTTTCGGTAATCATTAGAACATATAGGAATTTAAAGGCGTTGTGTATCCTTACCCATCAGTTTTTTAACATGTAACTAAACTGCTCGAGACTTTTTTTGTTTCTGTAATCTTCCAAATTGCTTGTAGTTTTCAGCAATCTCCTCATCGAGGGAGGAAGAAGTTCCGGTTTGTTTAACTCCATCTTCTTTTCTTGTATTCTTCTGAATATAGATAGATTACAGGGCCGTCGCGAGGGCGGGGCTACCGGGGCAGTCTCCCCGGGCGCCATGAGCAAGGGGGCGCCTTAAAAGTTTGAAAAATTATTTTTAATACTGTATAGTATTTACAATTGAAAAATGTTTTAAGGTTCAGTGTAGGGTTGGGGTGTATCGGAACTCGCAGTACTCACGGTACTGTAACTAGTCTAAATCTAAGAGTTAAACAATTAATTAAAGACATAGGCCCAAAGGACTAGTAAACCAATCACTAGATAGGCCTCAAATTTTTTTTTTTTTGGTAACATGATTTTAACGTTTTTACTCCTTAGATAACTGGGAATGAGGTTTCTTGGGAAACCTCATTTTGGTGTGTAATAATTAATTACCCCTAATAACACCTAAAGGTCGACCAAGAAGTGATGGCACTCTGGAAAAACTGCGTAAACTTAGCTTCGTTTAAAATCAAATATTGTTAACAATACCCACCATTGTGGCTAGCGCTGAAAGAAGCTTCAGCAAACTCAAGCTGATTAAAACGTGTCTACGGTCAACGATGATACAGGAACGTCTCAACAGACTTGCAATCCTTTCCATTGAAAATAAAAAGAGCCAAGAAGATTAAAATTCAAAGACATATTACATAACTTTGCCCATTTAAAGGCTAGGAAAATACCATTTGGAATTTAATTTATTTAGGTTGACCGCAGTTAGTGTTTATATTTTTCATTTTTTCCATACAGATTGTAAATACATAAGCCTATAGGAAATAGTCCTATATATAAATAATAACATTACAATGCACATAAAATGCCATTTTTAAAAGCATATAAAACATTTATTAGTCTTTTTACTTTTCCTCATCTATGGTAGGAAAAGTTATGCTTTCACCCAAAAATTTGTTCTCGAGATTTCAACTGAATTATCCATTTTGGGTGTTTCTAAGACCTCCTGAGTGGTTTTCAGTATGACGTCTGTTTGTGTGTATGTGTGTTATCATCGTAGCGCCCAGGGTATAACCTATAGAGTTGAAACTTGGCAGAAAAATCAGTCCTTACTTTTAGTAGTGCCGCCCGGAAAATCAAAATTTTCTGCCATCTTGAACCCAGTTTGCTGAGTCAGCAAAAATTTAAACAAATCGTAAAAAATCGAAAAGTGGTCCGATTGAGTACGAATGTACCTCTCTGTATTACAAACAAATCCAACGTATTAAATTTTGATATTGGCCGCCATTTTGAAGTTATCGATTTTTAAATTTTGAAACTTTGACGGTTAATAATACGGAAAGTATAAATATATTTTTTAACATAGATCCAGTAAAAAGTAAGGAACAATTTAAAAAAAAAGTATAAGCGAACATTTAATTATTAATTAGTGCGATACTTTTGTTAAACGTCAAAGTTTATTGACAATTTTGTCAAAATACCGCCAAAATTCAAATAATTAAATTAATGAAATGAAATAAAAATAATGTTTAAGTAAACATTTGTTTGAAAAATTATAAAGAAAAAATCAATTAGTTCAAAACGGTCACCCATCCAAGTACTAACCTGCCTAATGCTGCTTCACAGCCACTTTAGTGGCCTCTAAAGTGAGGAAAAGTACCTTACCAGATTTGTTTTTTGTTTATAACTGTTATTTTCTACACTATGAAGTTTCAAAATAAGTTTTGACATATAGGTCTATCATAATTTGAAAGCGGAAATTTGCAAAATTATGGTTAATTTAAATATTTGCCTCTATATATTTCATATTCTAATGCCTTCTCTGTAGTTTAGCTAATTTTGAGGGGAAAAATAATCTAGCAATAACTATAGTTTTCCATTGCAATGTAAAAATTATTTGTAGCCTACAGAATTAGTTAGTCTATAGTAGTTGTATGCTACAATAGGCAATTGCACAATTGTAGTGTATAATTTTTTTGGGAAGGGGGGGGGGATGCTTTGCTAAGGCGAGCCCCGGGCGCCTGATGTTCTTGCGATGGCCCTGATAGATTATAGATATAGAATAGATTATAGAAATCAGACTGCGCCATCTATTAACTTGTATCCAAGTTATTAGTATTTTTAGGATTATGAAATCCTTTTTAAATAATTATATTCTGCACATATTTCTAATAAAACAACAATATACATAATAAACTAAACAAAAACATATTTCACTAAACAATTAGCTTCTGGAATTTATATCTTATATTATATAATGTAATGTGGCTAGAAATTTTAAAGATTGTGAACTTGGATATTTATATTTTCTTATAACTCCTTTTAATTAAAATTTTTTTGATTTAAAATTCTGATTTGCCGGCATGAAAACACCTTCTTCTATGTTCGCTAAAATTTACCCATAGAAGTAAGAGTTGCTCTTATTTGTTTTGTGATCTATCTTATTTTTACCCTGTGTAGTTCAGGGTTGATTTTTTTCTTTTCTTCTCCTTCCTCTTTTATATTAGATGTTCTCAAATTGTGTTTGGAAAATTATACTCCTCCTTATTGATAATCTTATTTAAGAAATTATATTCTTTCTTTGTTAATTTTTCTTGGATTAAAGAAAGTTCAGTAAATCTGCACTATTTGGCCCACATATTTCTAATAATTAAATAATTTTTATAAATTTTGCTTAATGTTAAGTGTCACTTTCTAAGGAACATTTAGTAAGGTTATGCTTAGGTTAGGTCGAAAAGTACAAACCAAAACTAACCATAACTTTCCTTCATTTTTCTAAGGAATCGACACTACGTATTTAAAAAAAAAAAAAAAAAAAAAACTATTGAAATTATCAAGACGCTACCACCAGAATCAAGGAAGAGTTTGTTAAAAAAAATATAAGCTGAAAGTAAATCAAACATTTAAAAATTGGTGAGCCAAATAGTGCAGATTTACCCTTCTTTCTGTTTATATAAGAGGAGTAACAGTCTAAAGAAGACTATTCCATAGACCTTCTTTAGATTATTGCTCCCCTCCCTTGCATGTCAACATGTTGGTTTTCCCCCTATTCTAACCCCTAACAAAAGCCTTAAAGCTTTTCTACATTCCCAATTAAGAACGTTTATTTGGTGGAAAAATACTCAATTTGTGGAATATTATGAATTCATGTAGGTAAATCAGGGAAGTGACCAATAAATTAAAAAATAAGAGTAACTAAGGAAAGTAAACACAGAGGAGTAACCAACTGAAGAAGGTAATTAACATGGCTAATTTAGTTAGTTACTCCCTTAAAGGAGAGTAACAGTATAAAGAAGTACCTAGCATGTCACATACCATTTTAAAGCTCTTTTCAGGTAGATAAGGAATATTATGTAAGTTTGTCCCCTACAATTGTTTACTGGTAGCCATATTGAAAACAAATATGACCGATATAAAAGCAAAATTATTTTCTTTTCTTTGCGAGTTCTTTATTTGCTGTATCACTAATTTATATAGCATTTGGATTTACAAGTACTTTTATCAAATCCTTTGATAAAGCTTTACCAGTAAACATAATTACTGAAATAATTTTTCTCAACTAAATAAAAAATATAAGTAGGCCCCCAAAGTATTAATATTAAGGATAGTCCATTCATAAATATTGGTTTTAGAAACTATATTGTACAGAAAAAGTGTTTGTTTGTAATTTTTCTGAAAATGCATGTTAAATTTCATTGAAATTGGTTTAGTAGTTTAAGCTCTATGTTTTCTGCACAAACGACTGAAAGACATTTTTTAAAAACCACTTTTTTGGAATCAGGACTAAACAATTTTACTACATACACTCTCTCTTAAAATATACAGATGAATAACATAATTATGTATTACTTTATTTTAGGGAACCATTAAGAATAGCCAAGGAGTGATTATGGTAACAATGAGTTCCGATAAAGGCGCCCGGCGCAAACATGATACAACTTCTTCTTCTGCAACATCCAGCCCTCAGCAAAACCAAAACCATCTTGTTTATAGCAAGGTTTGAACTTTTTGCTTTAATGCATTTTCCTATCCGTACTCTTTGTACTGTTTTTGTTTATTTGTTAAGTTGCCAAATTTATGCACATTTATAATAATGTTAAATATTGTATTATTATATTTAATATTTAGATGGAAGCAATTATTGAAAGAATGCAGGATGAAAGTACAGGAGTTCCAGTTAAAACAGTGAAGAGTTTTATGTCGAAAATCCCTTCAGTATTTACTGGTAAGTACTGATATAGTTCTGAAAAATTGTTTTCTATTTCTATTGTTCTTAGCTATATATATATGTATATATTTTTTTAAGTCTGTAACTTAAAAACCATATTCACTAAGAAGCTGTAAATTTTCCATGCAAAAACAATTGATAGTACAGTTATTTTAGATAGATTTATTAACAATTCTCTTAATTTTTTATACCACAAGAATGACAGTAGACTGTTAAACAATCTGGACTCATAAATAAGAATTAATTTATTTTTTTCTCTAAACCATATAGTTGGAGGGAATCGATTATAATTATAATTTTTAGCATTTAGGGTCCCTGAATGGCTTGGCTTAAAATCAATTCTTATGTAGTTAAAGAATTTATAAATTAAATATTTTTTTTTTAATTATTACTATTATTCTAATGTGCTTCTTTTGGTAGGAGTTAATTTAACTTATGCAAAGAATATCAAGTTTTTTTTTGTTTGATATGCTTATAATTTTAAGTTAATATGCAATATTTGCCAGAATTTACATTTATAATGAAAATCACTGTTATGTGGTTTCTTAGAAATAAATTAATCCTATGTATTTGATTTAACTTGTTTACAATTACTTTGATATTTTTTAAAAATTTTACTTAATTATTTTTTAGGTTCTGATTTGATTACTTGGATACAGAAAAACTTGGATATTGATGATATTGGTGAGGAATCACTTTTTATTTAACATTTCTTATTTTCAACCTGTATTATTTTTAATAGAGTAGAACCCCTCATATTTGACCATGACCGAGTGTAATCTGACATGGCCAAACTTCTGTGTCAATAAAAAATTTCCCATTTGAAACAAAAAAAAAAAATATTACACATTATTTTAAGTGACTTTTTTTATATATGCATACATACTAGAGTCCGAGTGTACATTTGTTTTTAACAACGAAGGGGTTGAATTTAACTTGTTGGGGCACAGGTATGCACTTGAGAAATGGTTGAACTCAACTTGTTTGGGCACAGGTATGCACTTGAGAGCCCACAATACACTTATCCATTGCTGGCGAAACAAACAGCACAAAATGAAGGGGGATCCGTTTCTGTTCTAAAAATCCAGGTTAAGATTATATCTGAGGAGCTTAGTATCAAAGACGGACAAGAGCACATTTCAAAATTTTACAGGAGAGCCGGAAAACTGTAGCTAAAATTCTACAGGTGCTAGAGCAATGATTTTTTCTTCTGTAGATTCTTAATAAACTCAAAACTAGTTAGAAGGACTGAAAACGTGAATTTCTTTGATATTTTAGCTGCTAAATGGAGTTAAAAAGTAGAGTTGTCTGCTTTTGTAGCAAAATGACGTTGAAAATAATGGTTAGAATAATAATATTGGAGAAATATTTTTTTTTTTTTCACGTTTATCAGAGTTCTTAGGGGGTAGTGCCCCCAAATTTAGAGCTAAAATTGATTTCTCGATTTCCCCTCAGGTATCATTTTTCTAACATGTATGACAAAATGGTAGGAGTAGGTATTCAGATGCTAAAGCCCGTAGTGCATCATAGGAACGAGTTAGTAAAATGCAGCTTCCTGATAGGCTGTTTCGGTTATGTCCACTTTTGAAGCAAACCGTGTGTTAACTTGTCCGTATTTGAAACAAAACTACAAATATTATTGCATTTTTACCCCTTTTCTGGTCGTTTTTTATGCAAATGGATAGCAGAATCTGATGCAGCAGCCAAAAACCTATAAGAAACAATCGATAACTGAAAGTCGGAAAAAATGTCGAATGTCCGTCTTTGATACTAGGCTCCTCATCTAAAGGGTGTGATATGCGGGTCTAGCTAACTTCGCATTTATCATTTAACCATATTTTGTAAACATAAGTAGACATCACGCCACTCTTTTTTTAAATGCATGTCATTATCTGCAATTTAAATAATTTGTTAAAACCATATGATTGGTTTTTAAGTTACGGTGGTTCGCTAAATTGCTAAAACACACGAGATCAACAATGTTCAAAACGAATTTCTATCTTAGTATTTTTGGCAAAAAATACTACGAGATGTCTGCGAGATATCTAGTTATGTATAAAGAAAATAAGACTGACGCAGTGGTAAAGTTTTTTTGCTCAGAAAGAGCCATGCGATGCCTACTTGTATTTTAAATGTAAGAACCTTAGGTCAAATGAAAAAGAGCAGCTAGATTTCTGATTATATGTAAAAAGAAGTTATAAATATTAAAACAGAATAAGTCACAGCATATTATAGTTAGTTGTTAACAACTGGAAGAGCCATCTGATGTCGAAGAATCTTTGACAAGATCGAGTCTTGTATTGATTTTTTTTTATTAGGTTAAATACAAATCATACAAGAGAAAGAGTGAGAAAAGTTGTATTAATATTGGAAGAGCCACGAGATGCCTATTTGTATTTTAAATGAATACTGATATGCGGGTCTAGCTAATTCGCATTTCTAAAAGAAGAGTGGTGTGATGTTTACAAAATATTGTAAATGCAAATTAGCTAGACCCGCATAACACCCTTTAGAGTTAATAGTGGAAACCTGGGTTTTTTTTAATGGAAGCGGATCCCCCTTAATTTTGTGGTGTTTGTTTCGCCAGCAATGCATAAGCGTATTGTGGGCTCTCAAGTGCATTCCTGTGCTCCAATAAGTTAAGTTCAACCAATGGGTGTCAGACCAGGGTTGGGGTTAGGAGAGGGTGTGCTTTATGATGTGAAGCGTCATTTTACCTTATAAAAACATACTCTCATAGGAAATAATATTTCCATTAGGAAAAATAAAACTATTACGTTTTAAACTATTGTACTTGTACAGGCAGGCATTATTTTGTCCTGACTAGTTTGGTTTTATTATTTTTTATTCTAGATCCCGCGGGACACCTGGCCGGACTCGCGGCATACAGTTTGAGAAACCTTGGGCTAGAAAATTATAGATTATCTTAAATTAAACCACCAGTGTTTATTAATTATAATATGAACAAATATAGGTTTCTAGATGAGAAATCAAAAAAGAATTAAGTTAGATTTATTTTGTCCCATGTGATTTAGAAAAGTAATAACACTCCAAATATTGTTCTCTGAGTAAATTATGCTACATTTATATTTCCATATTATAGAGACATTATAGAGTTGAGAAAATTGAAATTAATTGATGATTTGAGGTATATGTTTATCACTCTCTTAAAGCAAACACTTATTATATGTAGAACCGTTGTTTTTTAATAGGATAAAAGGATATATATCTAAAGCTTTTTGAATTATTTCCTGGGGATGAATCATTATTAAGAATTTATTTATTTAAGGTATGGGGATAATAATGTATCCTATTTAAGCCGGGTTTACACAATCCAAATATACTTGGTCCAAGTGTTTGTGTAACTTTGAAGTAAGGTTTACACGATCAAAGTATACTTTGTCCAAGTCCAAGTGGTGGAACTTTGATACACTATTAAGTAGAGGTTAAGATAGATTGTGTGTAATTTTTTTCCCTCTAGAACTTTCTAGTTAAATGTTAATTATTTCAACAGTGGTGATGTATAACCTTCTAGTAAACAAAACCCAGTACAACCTCACATCTTTGTCATTTTTTGACAGCTCGTTTTCTTAATTTGTCAGGTGGGCACCATTTTTGTTTTCATCAAAGTCTGCTTTGATCAAAAAAAGTTGAAGCCCATCCAACTCAACTTGGATGTCTAAGTTGCCTTTGATACCCAGTTTACATGATCTAAGTATCACCAAAGTAGAGTCAAAGCTGACTGTCCAGGTATACTTGGATCGGGTAACCGGGGCTTAAATTTTTATAACTTTTTTGTTTATTTTAGGCGAATGTTTGCATCTGGCTCATCTAATGGCATCCCATGGATATTTATTTCCTATAGATGACCATGTGTTGACTGTCAAAAATGACAACACATTCTACAGATTTCAGGTAAATCTGCTGTATACTCTTAATTTTTGGAGTTTGGAATTCTGTTTTTGTTTGTTGTTTATTGTTATTATCATCTTCATCTTCTTCTTCTTGCTTCTTTTGTTACCAAAAATTACTATAAACCTCAAATCATAATAGTTTGAGCGATTTTTGCTAGCTTAGTTTTTTTTTAATGTTAGGTTTAATAGAATGTTCAAAATATAGAATATTTAACAGAACTTACATTTTATGTATATGTCAAGATACATTTGAAGGGTACACGGGAAAAAGGATGAGAGTCACATTTTTATAGAAATTGAGTTAGCAACGCCATCTTGTAGCTCAAGGCGTGTACTAACAGTACTACAAACCTCATTTTAAAAATACTATTAAAACCTACCCAAATATGGGTTTAAAAATATGGTGTACAGGGGAAGAAAGATGAGGGTCCAAAAAGTCAGGGGAATAAAGATGAGAGTCCACTACTATGTTCCCCTACCTTGGACTCGCTTCTTAAAGCTACTATACAAATCAAAATGTCCTTTTCTTACAAGACCTATTTGGTGCTTCAAAATAAATTTAGAATCAACAGAGTATATTTTTACTGCAATGCGATTAATGGTCGTTCCTCTTTTTGTGTTAATTTGTTGTGTTAATGTTCTTAAATTTTTCTTTTTGATTCCTTTTTTTAATGTTTATTTATTTTTTTTAATAAATAATTAAATGTCAAATAACTATAACAATATAATTATGAAACAATCGTTTTACGAGGGAATAAAAAAAAAATAATAAGAAGAATAAATAAAATAAAAAGTTTTTTCTAGTTTCAATACACTATATGACCAAAACTTCCTGGGGAAAAAAGACGAGAGTCCAATGTATTTTAGCTATGTTTGATAATAACTGCTGTCAATTCCAAAATAAGGTCTTTTTCTCAAATTAAATATGATTAAGAATGATTATAATAATAATTTATTTACCTAAAATAATTATAACACCACAAATAGCTTTTCCAGGAGTCTGTAAACTTTGTTTTCCATTTTTCTCGAAAAACAAAAAAAGTGACTCTCATCCTTTTTCCCATGTACCCTTCATTTGTAAAAGATATAAATTGTCAAGATGTATATGTCAAGACAGTATACATTTTAAACTTTGTTAAAAATATTTTCATCAACTGTAATGTACAAATATGAGACATTTTACAGGATATTTGGTGATTTTACCCAAGTATGGGATTATTTTATTGAAGGAAATGAGGGTTTTAGGGCCGGATTTAGGCCCGCACCACAAACCAAGATTTTTTTTTCAATTTGCTTGCATTAACTTTGGTAAGCTCGGAACTTGGAAGCAAAACCTACTTATCCTTAGAGGGCATGACGAAAACAGAAGCACACATTTATGAAAATTTGTAATTTGATACAAGAATTTACAATTTTATTTTGATTTACGCTATTCACAAAATTATACTTTAACCCTTCAGGCTAACTGTGGTGAGCCTCTGGTAGCAGAGTCAAGGCAAACTCAAGTCTGCTACTGTGTAGAGTGTGTAACGTATTTAAGTAATAACTTATTTTTATTGATATAATCCTAAATCTGTGGCGTAGCTAGGGCATTGGGGGCTCCCCGCAAAAACTTTTGGGGGCCCCTCGCCAAAGAAAATTGATGAGAAAAGAAAAAATGCCCATTGTTTAGTTTTAAGGGTTTACATCTAAGATAGTAATTTCATTTTAATTCAATTTTTTTGGATTTGGAGGCCCCCTGGCACCGGGGGCTGCCTGCATTGCGGGCCCATAGATACGCCACTGTCCTAAATGCTCATTTCTTTTAATCTACAATTATTAAATCTTAATCCAGTTGATAAAAAATTGCGGAACTAAATGGAAAGTTTTGATTAATGGTGCAGTTCTTCATTGATATTTGTAAATAAACATATCAAAAGTCCTGAAATATGGATATTATGGAAAATAGGTCCAATTTTTATGTTTTTTAAAAATATCTAGGAAAAGATTAGGTCTACATAAAATTTCATAATATGCACAATTATATTTGTCCATTTTCTTTAGTTGGTCCCTTATGTTTCGTTATATTATTTTTCTTAGGGATGAAAAATTAAAAAACAATTATTTTCTTTTAATTCATATAGATATACAGATTGTATTTCGCCCATACCCGAGCATCTTCACCCCTTCAATTGAATTATTGAGAAATTAACATATGGCATAAAAACAAAAACAAATCATTCTTTGGAGTAACCGTCACAATGAACTCTCCCATTCCATTGTTAACAAGTTACTCATTTTTTGTACACTAATTTTTTATCCATAATACATGTTAAGAAAATTCATACCCCGAAGCAAAATAGAAAAATTAATTTAAATTTTAAAGAACATTTGGGGGTTCTAATTGATTAAATTAGATATTGTTGAATTTGAATTCAATCTTACTATCCCCCCCAAAAAAATTGGGAAAAATCCCAAAAACAGTTCTTGATCATTTTTATTAACAAATTCTAGTGAAAAAATAATAACCAAATATGTAATTTGTTTTCCCATAAATTTAAAAACATAAATAAATCTGATTTTGCTTAATGAAAAACTAAGTGTATTGCAATCGAGGGAGCCGTTGTAAATAGCTCTTTTGAACACAGAATGGTAACAATTGCCTGGTTTACACTTCAAATGTAAATATTTAGAAATAAATTGATTAAATTAAATATTATTGGTTTTGAATTCAACCTTACTATTTAATGTGAGACATTTTTGTTAGTGTTAGTCAAATCAATTTTCTTCACTTTCTCATATACCAAGTGTATATAATGAGAAAGATTTACACGTTTTGAAGTTCTTTGAGTCTAAAGAAGTAGTTTTTAAAACAATTGCTGTTATAGTCAGTTGTCTGTGTAGATCTGTGAAGCCTAAAGTGCAAAAAATCACGTGTGGAACACAGTACTTTGATGGATTTACACATTTTTAAAGTCCCTTGAGTCCAAAAAAGTTGTTTATAAAAAATGTCAACTGTAGTCTGACAGAAAGACTGGCGTGAGACTACAAATTTCCCCTGATGCCTGAAAAGGTGACTAATTTGGAATTTCTTAATTCAGAGACATAAAAAAAAATTTCATTCTTCAGACCTATTGCAATTATTCTGTTTCTTTGATCAGGAATAATTTAAAATGTAAAGAAAGTTGGGTCAGATACGGTAGATTTACTCTTTCCTTTTTTTAATATAACAAAAACTTAATTACCAAAATTCTAAAAATTTAATCATTTCAGCACGTTGGAAAGTATATTCTAATAGCAAAATGTACATAATATGTGCATAGTGTGATAGAAAACTTTCTTAGCTTTAATTATCTCAAAAAGAAATCATTTTAGACCTTTTTTATAGACTGTTTTTTTATCTTAATTATGCATTTGATTTTAATGATTAATTTGGTAAACCTAACCTTTTTCTAATTATTTGGGATAAACAAAAATTGGACCTATTTTCTTAGAAGGATGTCATAGCTCCCACCATTTTCAAATACGATCAACTTTAATGCCAATTATTGAAACTTTTTGATTTAGTTCCACATAAATATGCCCAAATCATAACTTTTTTTTTATACTGGACTGTATAAAATTATGCTTAATACCTGTTTTGATGAGTCTCTGGGTGCCAGGAGAGATAATCAAACAATATTTTTGTCATGATTTCTTAATATTTCTAAAAAGGAGCCCCCCCCCCCTCTTTCAGACCTGGTTTAATTAATGCATGGAACAGTCTTAACAATTATTCCTTCCAAGCAAAGGGGGATAGTGTACAATGCTTAGAAAAAATTAATAAAGGTAGATTCACACCTTTATTACCGGCGTTGTGGATGTTCCCATTTAAAAGCATAGAAAGAAATCTTGATTAGACAGGACCTAATATTAGATAAATAATTTTATTTAATGAATTTATATTAATATCACTCTTAATGAAATAAATGGTTGCGGTGTGCTTGCTATTTTATTTTACTAAAAATCTTGGAAACACAATAAATACATATATCTGTTTCAATATCCATCCCATACCAAACAATTAAAACTGGATTCTTTATTAGATTTTGAAAATAAAATTTACAATTGTAAGAATGTAAGACTTTCATCAAAGTTAGACTAGTTGGTCTTACATATGTTATTTAATTTTTTAAAAATATGTTCTACTAAATAATACTTCTCTCTATAAGCACCTTTTCAAGAGTGAATGCCTAATTTCATTGACAATCTGTGATTGATGATTTATGCATGTGCTTGAATCAAGCTGTGACAATGATGAAAACTAACTCCTCATATACAGTTGTGCTCAAAGTGTTAAACTATGTTTGTTTCCAAACATTTTCTGTGAGAAATTACTTGACATTTCATATAAATGTATGGTGTATAATCTATAATTTTGGTACCAAGAATTATCTAACTGATTTTAATGTTTTTATGCAATTTTCTGTAATAAATTTAATGTATATTACTTGACTTAGCCATCATATTTTCTCTTGATTTTTGAGAAGGGGGAAAACAAACTTTATGGTTTTTGTTTATAGACACCATATTTTTGGCCTTCTAACTGCTGGGAACCAGAGAATACTGATTATGGTAATCATTTAATGAATAATACAGCCCCACTTTTGTGCCTCTGCATCTTCGCATGTCATATTTTATTTACGCCTTTATATATATGTTTTATTTATTAATATATGTTCATTGACATAAATGTTAATTTGAATTTTTAATATCTAGCTAGCATGACTTTTAAATAAATCTAACTTAGGTGTTAAATTGTTAATCAAATTACCTGATAAGTATAGAATCTTGGAATAGACATACCTAACTTGGTATCTCCTCTTTTCTTTAGTGATTATTATTTACTTACTTACAGAGGGATTAACAAATTATTAGAGTGATTATTTAAATATTCTTGAACGTGATCATTAGGGTGGATTAAGTTTATTTATTGTTTGGGTTTGGGCTTATAATCTTGAGAAAGCTTCTAAACCTCTTGGACATAATGATCCTTTAAAACTTATTATAATTATTATTATTGAATTTAATTGAGACATTAATTTTACTATAAATTTCAGTTTGATGGTAGATTTTTTTTTTCTTATTGGTTACAAAGCTAATTATTATCTTTTTTGGGGTGGAGTAGAAGCTGCTACCTAAGCCAAAGTGGTTTCTACTATAAACCTAAAATAGATCATAGTATAGACAATAGGCCATGCTGCTTAAGGCCAGATGCTCAAGGCGGCTTTCACACTGCATGCGAGACCAAGTGAGGCCGATACCACTTGAGAAACAAACACATGTATGCGAGACCAGGCCAAGCGAGACCGAGCCGACCCGGGCGACTTGTTTCGAGCATTTTTGTTAGCTGTGTTTTCTGCCGCCGAAAACGTGGACTGGTAGATAATCAGCCAATCGGCTTAGGTCTCGCACGCAGTGTAAATACAAAAACGCTCGTCTAGGACTGCAGGCAGTGTGAAAACGAAAACGCTCGCCTCGGCCTCAAATTCCATATATTAAATGCAGCCAGTTAAGATAATCTCTTGTCTGCTCCTTAAATTTGATGGGTTACATAATCTAAAAATGTTTAATTTATTTTCCAAAACCAAACAGTATTACTCTATTTAAATAAACAATTAATATATTTTATCTGATCATTGTTTGGAGAAACTGAAGTTTGAGCCATCTGATAGCCTGAAAACGTTTTTCAGATACCTTAACTTAGATTGGTGAGCACTGTGAGCCCATGTGTTGAATAATTGAGAAACATTTTGTTTGTGGTTTATAATTTGAAGAGATACCTACCGTCAATACTTGCTCAATCTGAGGATCACTGACTTGTTGATAAATGATATCATGTTATAGATACAATTTGAATTTAGAACTTGCAATATTTAGAAACTCCAGTATTTAAATTTTCTGGTACAGTAGAGTCTCGCTAATCCGGATTTGATGGGACCGAGCACTGTCCGGATTAAACAGAATCAGTTTTAAAATTCTGTAAAACTAGTTTTAGCTGGGTAAAACTTTTAAAATCAATGTTTTTATCATTAAAATTACTGCTTTGTTTCAAAGTAGGTATACTTTTTAAATCTAAAAATTGATTTAGGATAAAAAAAATGTATTATCTTATTGATATAAATGCAAAGCTTTTTTATTGCTACAATATTGAGGTCCGTCTCGATTAACCGGATGTCCGGACTAGCGAGGTCTGGATTAGTGAGACTCAACTGTACATATTTGAACTCTTTGTATCCTTTGAAGTGGCATTTGTTTATAATTGAGGCCCTACAATTTGTAACCTGTTGTATGGTTTGAAGCAGTAGTTTTTTCTACACTTGAAAAAATTGTTTTAGTAAAATTATTTTGCATTGTGCCCCCTAATCCAAGAGCCCCTAATCTAAGCAATGACATCTTAAATGTAATAGAATTCAAAAGACCTCACTATACACCTACCCACTTCTCTACCACATGAAGATCAGGTAATACCCTGCTTAAGTGAAGATCATGTCTTTTTATGCAAATCCCTGTATAAATGAATTATAGAAATAGTCATACTTAAAAAGTTGAAAAATATGTTTTTTTAAACCATAGCAAATGTTTAATAAAGACTATCTTAACTAATTTATTTTACACTATCTGTGAATAGATGACCTACTGTAGGGTTATAATAATTTTAAAACTTAAAAATATTATATGTTTATTATGTGTTACTAGTTATTTTATTTATGTATTAACAAACCCCATGAGCTAAGGTTGAAGTGTTAGTACTTCAATAACAAAATAGCTTAAATGCCTTTTATTTTTACTATCACTGTTGTAATTTAAGTTAATTCAATTTTGTTTTTTCATTATATTTGAGCTTTGCTTGGCTAGAAGGTTTTTCTTTTTATGTCACATAAATTAGTATAATTTTAGTGAATTTAGTTATTAGTTTGTTATAAGTTAATTTAATTTTTGGTTGGTGCACATTTACATATAATTTTAAAAGAGCTGTGATAACTCATTTTATTATTCCTAATTTAATGTTTTTGTAATATGTGCGTTAGAACTAACATGGCTGATTATTTCTTTTTTATTCACTAAGTTTTTAACTTCTATCATTCTAAGCTATTTAATATTTAATTTTTGATTTAAGGGAATTTCATAAGACCCTTTTAAAGGACCCTAATTCATATTTGTACATGGTACATAAAAAATTGAATAATATTTGAATGTCAAATTACTTTATTTTTGAGTTGAAAACATTTCTTTCAGAATATCAAATTTAAAATATATCAATATTGATTTTACAGTCGCTACTATAACAGGTTTTATATTAAATAATAAAAGTGATAGATATCTGTAAGAACGATTATATACATTTAGTTCAATCCCAGAATTTATATTTTGCGGTTTATTGTTATATTTTATCTTAGCAATAGTTCTATTGAAGATACAATTTCCAAAATTTAAATTAACTTTTTATGCTACAGTATTTTTTCTTAAACTAATTGCATTTTATTATTATTATTTATTTATTTTTTTTTTTTCTTTCTTTTTTCTTTTTCGTCAATTTTTTATTTTATATATAGTTTTACTTTCTCCTATAAAGAGAAAGTACTGTGATGGCACAATAATTTGATTTTTAGATTTTGATGGATTTACACGTTTTGAGGTCCCCTTAGTCCAAAAAATGTCTGTCTGTCGTTTTGTGCAGAAACTACTGGGCCGATTTTGACGAAATTTGGCATACATGTCTAACGATATAAGCCGTCTTCCTGAGAAAAATCTAGTTTCCAAATTATTGACCTAAATAAATCTGATTTTGTTGGAAATTGAAAACAAAAAGTAAACAACCAGTGTTAAATGCTTATTATTTATTTATTTTTATTTAAAATCAATTAAATGAGATGTTATGGAATTTAAATGCAGTTTCTACAATATGAGAAAATTTTTCTAAGTCTCTCGGACCAATTTTTTTTTAATTGATTTTTTAATTAGATTGGGATAGCATTAATTGCTTGCTCCAAATCTAATTTGTTGGGTTTAACTTCAATGTAATTTAAGATTAGCCTTTTCCATTAAGAGTTGATTGTTAGAGTAAGAGTAATGTGTGCCTTGCAGTGCATTTTGTCTGTTACGCAGTTCTTGTTAATTGCAGGGTCTGCCTGTACTGGGTGTAGATTAGTAATTAAATATTATTGGCTGTAGTGGAGGCTATCAACTTGTTAACTACTATTCCAGGCTCCTCCCTTTGTTAACTTTGATACACCATTTCTTCCTTTATATTTCTTTTTATCAATTTGTAGAGTCTTTTGTTTGTCAATAATCCAAAGTTAGCTTTTATCCTTTTAATTTTGGACTAGTGTTATAATCTTATTTTTTTAGAAAGTTTTTTACTCTCACCTTGTTTGCTTAATGTATTTGTAAGCTTGTTATAATTATTTTGTTGTGTCTTACAGTGTTTATTTTTTTTCTATTTTGGCTTGGCAATGTTTTAAGTAGTGACAATGTAACTTTTATGTTATTTATACTTTTATAAAATGTTTAATATTTAACCCACATTGATGTAAGTTTGAATATTTCATATTTTAGTTATATTATTCATAATTAGAACTCATTTAAAACAAATTTTTACTTTTGAATTGTAAATAATTAAGAGGTTTCAACAATTTCCTCCTTAGAAAATATATTGAAGGGGAATACAACAGAAACTAAGTGTAATAATTTAAGGCTAACAATAACAAATTATTTACTTGCTGCAAAAAAATTCAACACCTTCAAGTATTATTTGAGTATAATTAAGATTTGTTTAAAGTGTTTTGCTTAAAATATAAATTTGTTGTATTTGCTTATTACTTGATTTTATATTAATTTATTGAAGTCTAAAATTATTTCTAAAATCTGAAAATTATTATGTCGAAGAATCTGCAGAACACTTTGTCTCTTTTTCAAATATGTATTAATGTAGTATATATAAATATATATATATATATATATATATATATATATATATATATATATATATATATATATATATATATATAATGTATATATATATAATGTAGTATATATAAATATATATATATATATATATATATATATATATATATATATATATATATATATATATATATATATATTCTTTTTTGTTTTGTGAAATTAAAACAAACGCACTTTTGGTTTCAGCTGTGTATCTTTGCAAAAGAACAATGCAGAACAAAGCAAGACTTGAATTGGCTGATTATGAAGCTGAATCACTTGCAAGATTGCAGAAAATGTTTTCAAGGAAATGGGAATTTATATTCATGCAGGCTGAAGCCCAATCAAAAGTGGACAAGAAAAGAGACAAACTTGAAAGGAAGGTTCTTGACAGTCAGGAGAGAGCTTTCTGGGACTTGCACCGGCCTATGGTAAGAATAAATTTAAGATTTAAGAAACAGTTTGGATGAAAAAGCTAGGATTTAAATGATTTGGAATAGTGAAGAAGTTATTGTTTAGTCCCATGCCTGAATTATAGCCTTTGGCTATTCAAAGTGCAGATTTAAATTTAGAAGAGACCAAGAAAATGAATCACAAATTACCTGAGGATGTCTTTTAATTGTGATATGTGCTAATCATATTTCATCTATTTCTTGTGGGTAATTTCTTTGTTCAAACTACCCACATGTTACATAGTGTCGCTAAAAAAGAATTTTTGGTTCTCAAACACTCTAATTACTTACATATTATTATCAAAATCCTTAAAATAATTTTCCTACAGTTGACCGGTAAAGAGGTTGTTATCTCACTCAAAATAGTGCTCAAAACAGCAGATTCCTGCACTTACTACTTTACCGCTCTCGTTTTACTTTACCGTACTCATTTTACTTTACCGCACTCCAGTGTTCCAGCTTACGAACATAAAGATCTTAAATCTAAACAAAAATTAAATAATCAAAATTATAATAATAATAACAATGACAACTAATGATTATTTTTTAACTAACTATATAATTTAAACACTATATATCAAATATAAAAAAGTAAAGATAGACAATCTAAAAAAAAAAGAATCAAATGTGATGAGTTAGTGTTATAGTGCTTGGACAGGTTTGCTGAATCAGGCAAATAAAGGCAACACTGGCTATAAACAGAACAGCTGGTTTAGTTAATATTGTAAAACCTTTTATCTACGATTGATACAAAATATAAACATTATATCTCTGTTTAGATGCATAGAAAGTGATTCTTTTCGTAGCTGTATTCATTGCACATGTGCGTTCATAATGAGGTGAAGAATTCTTCACCTTAATGCACGATTCGCGAGGTTGTTTACATTTCACAAAACTAATTTGCTGTTTGTTTAATTAAAGTAACTATTTATATCAAGTTTTAAGTGAAAAACAGTGAGTGATTTAAGTGATTATGACGAAAATGATGAGAATTATACGCCTCCCAAATTAATTAATTGGTCACAAAATACAACTAATGAATTAATGAAATCTTACTCAAAAGAGAAATACGTACTTATATGCAGGAAGTTTATTTTTTTCTGTATTTATTATTACATCCCACAATCATAGATAAAGTACGGTATGCAACTCGTGCGAAAACTGCATTTTACTTTGCTTGTGTGGTTTTACTACCCTCGCTGTCGCTCGGGTGCAAACTCCACACTCGCATGCAAAATGCTACTTTCCGCACTAGAAGCGTAATGTACTATTACATGTTGATGAACACTCTATTATTTTATATTTTATTTACATATTAAAAACTAACTGCAGGAAAAATTTAATGTGCAACTCGAGCTTAAAGTGTCTTTGCTGCACTCGAGAAACCTTCCCGCCCTCGCCTGCGGCTTGTACATAAATATTTCTCTCGAGTGAAGCAAAGTACCACTTTGCGCACTAGTTGCCCAAATAACTAATATATACTATAATAAAATAAACCAGATACTTTTAATACAATACTCTTTACTAATGTATTCTTTCTTATAGCCTGGTTGTGTAAATACTACTGAGGTAGATATCAGGAAAGTTTGTCGCCAAAGTAAGACTAGTCGCAGTAGTGCTTCAACTTCAACAAAAGATGAAGAAACACTAAAAAAAGAAATTAACTTTTTGCGAGCTCGATTAGATAGGACTAATCTTAAAACATCTAAAGTGGCTGAATCGTAAGTTTAATATTACATTAGACTTTTACGTAAATTAATAAATCTTATTTAATTAAGTAAATCCGTTTACCAATTATTCCATTCAATGGCCTAAATTAATTATGTAAGAAAATTATTAATTTTATTTATTTTAATTTTAGATATATAAGCAACTATGAGCTTTACTGCGAATATGATCCCTTTTTTACTCCCCCTGATGTTGCCAACCCTTGGACCAGTGACAATCCTGAGTTTTGGGAACAGGACAAACAAGGGTATGTTAAAAATATTTAATCATCAAATTGAATGTTGTTATAATATTTTTATGAGCTACAGGGTTGTACTAATTATACTCTATGGTCTATATCCATCTATAAATATTTATGACTGGCACTAGAATATCTGACATGTATCAATATTTAGTCTATAGAGGAAGTTATTTAAAATATTCTCTCCTAGATGTCTGGTAGCAACCAACTCTAAATAATTCTTCTTCCCAGTCAGGCCTGTGTTCAAAGGGGGGAGGGGCATGACCTAGACAAAGTTTTAGAATTAAAAAAGTAGAAAAAGTAATAATTTTCTCTATATATAATTAGCGTTGTAAATATTTATTCTACTTATTTACATTACAAATTTTTACTGTTACTGTTGTTTTTTCATACTTGATTTCACGCCTTTTCTTTGTTATTAATGTATTTACCCCTTTCCCAATGTTCACTCATTAATATTTTCCTGCCTCTTTTTAATCCTCAGAGCCACATCTATGGGAAATCCTTAGATCCTTCTGCTGTGCATTATTTATTTTATTTTTCATGATTTGACAACTGTGTGAGTAAAAAGTGTTACTGGTGAAAGCAAATAGCTTTTTTATTTATTTATTTTTTTTTTTAAATACAATTTTATTTTTAAGATGGTGAAACTGAGTTATATATAGCTGGTTATGTGCCAGGAAATGCCATAGACTTTGTTTTACTCGGCATTACCACATAGATCACTTACATTTTTTTTTGCTTATACAGTGAACAAATATTTAACATAAAGCTGAGGGGACCGAAATATTTTCTCTGCCATTGTATATGTAATTTTTTATTTTATTTAAAATACGAAATTCAAATTTCAACACACAATTTATCGACTTTGACACACCCATCACCAAATTCAAAAACTAACTGATAAAATATATCTATATAATCCTTAAAATAAGTGAGCAATAATTCCATGTAAGAAAGAAAGTCATTTTCAAGGAAATAGGTGTAATTCACTGGGTTAAACAGAAACCTGCATCATGGGAGAGGGGTTGTTTAGATAAACATTATCGTCTCGTCTCACCTACTCTCCCTTCTGTGCCGGTATTTCAAAGCCGGGTTAAAGCCCTCTCTTTTCACAGGCTTAAATAAGGTGTATGTATTTTGTTTGTTCTGAGAAGCGAAATATTTTCGTGTTAAGCAATTTTTGTTTCTTGTTAAAAGAAAAAAAGTTATGAAAATATCTAGTATTTTTTTCGGGGTGCTGTATTATTTTGTGTTAACCAATTTTTCGTGTTAAATGTATTTCATTGTAGATAAATTTTATGTTTTAAAAAGTTTTTACTCTATGGTTAATAGATACCGTTGGTAGAAAAAGTTACTTGTTTGTCCACTAATGACACTATACTGCAGTTTGTAATTTAAATAACCATGTTTTATTTTTTTTTTAATTCAGGAAAGACATATCTGCCAGAAGAGTGAAGAGATGGGCATTTGGTCTACATGAACTCCTTGCTGATCCTGTTGGTAGAGAGCAGTTTGTCAAATTCCTCGATAAAGAATTTAGTGGTGAAAATTTGAAGTAAGAGTTTGTTTTTAATGTTATATTGTAGAATATTTCTATGTAAAACTCTATTACAAATAAGATCAACATTAAATGTAACTATGAGTGTAGTTATTTTATAACATGCAATATCGATCATTATTTTATTTGCTGCAGAGTAATTTTTAATTGCCCATTGATTTTTTTATTATATTCCCACTTCCTTTTAGATTTATTTCAAAAGTACAGTGTTGGTTAAATTAATTTTTTTTTATTTTTGTAGATTTTGGGAGGCTGTTGAAGAGTTAAAAACTCTACCCCAATCTGAAGTAGCCAACAAAGTTGAAGAAATATGGAATGAATTTCTAGCCCCCGATGCTTCTTGTCCTATAAATGTAGATAGCCATTCTCACGACATTACCAAAAAGAACATGGTAAAACCTGATAGATGGACCTTTGAAACAGCTGCTGTAAGTACTTTCTCGTTTTCCTTATTATTATTATTGTGATGATGAATTTGGATTATTATTATTAATTACAGTTGTTAATGTGGTGATGAAATGTTTTGTTTGCTTGTTTTAGGCTCATGTTTACCACCTTATGAAAACAGACAGTTATTCAAGATACCTGAGATCTGATTTGTACAAAGATTTCCTTAGTGGATCTAAGAAAAAGGTACACTTTCATTTACTAAAAGAAAAAAAGAAAAAAGTTGATAATAATTCACGCTAAATTTTTTACATCTCAGATAAGAACATTTTATTTATCTTAAAATAATTATGATTGTCCCTCTCTTGACAGACTAAAGAAGTATTCTAAAATTACTTTGAAAAATGCATCATAAAATTTTAAATTAAAAACATTTATTATTTGGATACTGTCATTATAAAAAAGTAAAAACTGTGATGACATACTAACATTTTTTGGGCTCTTTACTAACAATAGAGCACTATATTATTTATTTAATAAAACATTACTTTTGAAATTATATAAAGGTGAGTGTATAAAAATTCAACAAATTTTCATAATTTAAAATATATAATAAATACCAAACTATGTTATTATTTCATTTCTACTAATTAAATGTTTATTTTCTGGATCCCAGTGCAAAATCTTTGTTGCAATCTAATTTCATCTACAATTTCTCCCTTACCTCCAAAATATTAGCCTACCTAGCACCTTTTCTCTACCCTTATTTTATATACAGGTTGTTCAAGCTCAACAGGGACACAGAGCAGGATGTGATTCTACATCACATTTGCAACAAAAAATGTTAAAATAATACGTTACCTAACGAGATACAGTGAAAACTGAGGGGACCGAAATATTTTTTCATGTTAAAAACAAAAAAATAAAAACACTAATATTTTTAATGTCAAATTTAAATTGAAGGGTACACGGGAAAAAGGATGAGAGTCACATTTTTATAGAAATTGAGTTAGCAACACCATCTTGTAGCTCAAGGCGTGTACTAACAGTACTACAAACCTCATTTTAAAAAAACTATTAAAACCCAGTGCCGGATCTAAGGGGGGGCTGCGGGGGGCAAGCGCCCCAGGCGGCACGCCCGGGGGGCGGCGAAACGAGGTGGAAAAATAAAATTATAAATAAAGGAAAAATAATAAAAAGTTCATGAAAAAAAAAAAAAAAAAAAAAAAAAAAAAAGGTGAAATGTAATTTTTAATTATATATGTAATATAATTACAGTTATCTTGTCCAATCTGATATAGCCCACCCTTAACTTCGTTTACCCTTTTTTTCTTTAAAGTTGATGTGAAAGAAACTTAAGCATATTGAAGTTTATCAAAAACTATTTAAGAAGTTCGATGTGTCAAGAAAGACTCAAACTGTTAACGCAAATAATAATACTATTAATACAAAATATAATACTTTTTTAGAGTCCATTTACGAGTCAAATTTTGTGTACCAATTTTTTTTTTTAACCCATCCAAATTCTAAACCAAAATTTTTCTATATTATCATAATCCAATAATACGCAGATTTCTTTGAAAATTCGCTCATTTAGTCATGGTGCTGACTGGTCTTTTTTATACGAATTATCTCGGTTCCTATGGCTCGGAGACAATAAGGGAAACTTCGGAGCGCATTATTATCCAAACGGTGAAATTTTAGATTCTTAAATTTTGATCTGATCCTCAATTGGTCTCCGAGTCAGAAGAAGCGAGATATTCACAAAATCACGTAAAAAGTCGTGCAAAAACAATCACAATGCAAGTTATAGTAGAACTAGGTTTTTGCTAAACCGTTCTTTGTACGTAAAAAATGAATGAGACCTTTTTTGGGGGAAATTTAATAGTTTTGCATTTTGATAATAATTTTAATTTGTCTCCGAGCCATAGGAAGCGAGATATTCGTAAAAATACGTTGAATTGACATGGCACATCCCTTCCTCGCATCCTATTACGTACTTTATTGATTTTATGCATTTAAAGCCATTATTGTCTATTTTGTTTCATTGTCTCCCCGTTTTTTTAATCTGTCAAAATTGTTTGGATTTTTTACCCAAATTAAAGTATCAATTTAGCAAAAATTAAAGAACGCAAACGATTCATATTAACCTGGGGCTATCTGCGGGTTACTTTCGATAAACTATAAAAGTTGCATACAAACCGGAAGAGTACTTTTGAAGCTGTAGGTTTAAATAAATGTATGTTTGTGCGCATCATGTGGAAGAGAAACAAGAAGGCGCAAAAGGTTGAAACTTATATGGGACCAACAATAGGCTAATCATGACCTACCAACCAAACTTCATTAAAATCTGACGAGTAGTTTTTAAGATATGTTGGTTCGCAAAAAAAAGTGACAGACAGACACGGACCCAAAAGTGTTCCCTGATGTCTGAATCTGTCTTGGAATTTTTGAAATCGGAGACCTAAAAATTTGTCGTTCTTCAGAACGATCACATAGTTTCATACCTTCGGTGAGGTTGGAAGCAAAAAATATCAATAAATAAACAGCAATTTATTGCCAATATTAACAAATGAATATATTACATGATATGTAATACAATAATAAAACGTAAACATTTTACAACATTAACTAATTTAAATAAGTTATTACATCTATTTGAAGACCAACAAATCAAAACAAACCTATATTATTATTGGAATAAATATGGTTGCCTTAACTATGGAGCAATAGTCAAGTTGATATTAAAATTGCTAACTAGGATTCCCACTTACATTTTTATTTGGGATGCAAATATAAACTATTTTTTTATTTTTTTTTATTTGCATACTTTAATGGATGTTTGTTTATATGCTTAGTTGAGTGTGTATCTACTTGATTCAGTTGCTATATATAGGAAGTTGTGAAGGTATTTCATAATGAAACTGGAAGAATTAATAGCATAGTATAGTGTTACAGGTAAAAAATATTTTTTTAAAGTCTAAAACACGATTTAGATAATAAATGTTTCAAAAATTCTGCAGAAACAATTTTAAACAAACTTAAAGCTGCTGTTTTAGCTGAAAAAGCTCTAAAAAAAAGGTTCTCCAAAACGCCTAAAAATTCACCATTTTGAACCTAATTTTCTAAAATTTTCCGAGGGAGGCCCCCCGAACCCCCCTTTGGGCAGTAGGGTAACCCCTCCTAATGAATCTGGAAGAATTAATAGCATAGTATAGTGTTACAGGTTAAATAAAATAGAAAGTATCATTATTAATTGGTATTTTAAACGCAATATAGAATAGTTACTGTAGTTTTAGCTGAAAAAGCTCTAAAAAAAAGGTTCTCCAAAACGCTTAAAATTCACAATTTTTGCATCTAATTTTATAAAATTTTTCGGGGGTGGCCCCCCGGACCCCCCTTTGGATTTGAGTCTGAACCCCCCAAGTCCCCCCCCCAAATTCTTCAGCTAGATCTGCCCCTGTGTGGCAAGGGCGGCAAAATCTGTTTTTGCCCCCCCTGAGAAAAAACCTAGATCCGGCACTGTTAAAACCTACCCAAATATGGGTTTTAAAATATGGTGTACAGGGGAAGAAAGATGAGGGTCCAAAAAGTCGGGGGAAAAAAGATGAGAGTCCACTACTATGTTCCCCTACCTTGGACTCGCTTCTTAAAGCTACAAATCAAAATGCCCTTTTCTTACAAGACCTATTTGGTGCTTTAAAATAAATTTAGAATCAACAGAGTATATTTTTACTGCAATGCGATTAATGGTCGTTACTCTTTTTGTGTTAATTTTAATGTTCTTAAATTTTTCTTTTTGATTCCTTTTTTTAATGTTTATTTTTTTTTTTGAATAAATAATTAAATTTCAAATAACTATAACAATATAATTATGAAACAATCGTTTTACGAGAGAATAAAAAAAAAAGAAATAAAAAAAAAAAAAGTTTTTCCCAGTTTCAATAGACTTCATGACCAAAAATTCCTGGGGAAAAAAGATGAGAGTCCAATGTATTTTAGCTATGTTTGATAATAACTGCTGTCAATTCCAAAATAAGGTCTTTTTCTCAAATTAAATATGATTAAGAATGATTATAATAATAATTTATTTACCTAAAATAATTATAACACCACAAATAGCTTTTCCAGGAGTCTGTAAACTTTGTTTTCCATTTTTCTCGAAATACAAAAAATGTGACTCTCATCCTTTTTCCCGTGTACCCTTCAATTACTATACGATATTTCATACTTGTGTATGTATGTATAGAATAAACTTTAATAATTTTAAATTTTTTGCAGTTTATATTCGTCTTAATTTCTCTGCTATTGTACATAGAAACAATGTTTTTATTTAAAAAAACAAAAAAACTTGAAATTCACCGATTTTTGATTTTGACACAATTTGCCAACTTTGACACACGCATCACCGAATTCAAAAACTAACTACCCGGCTCTCCCTTCGGTGTTGGTATTTCAAAGCTGAGTTAAAGTGTTCTCGTCTGGGTGTCTCAATTTTATTTCAGACTCCTCTACATTCTCTCCAGCTTCAATAAGGTGTATGTATTTTTTTCGTTCCAAGAAGCAAAATCTTTTTGACGGAACGGAAGTTATGTGATCATTCTTAAGAACAAAAATATTGTATGTCTCTGGTTTCAAAAAAATCCAGAACAGAAATCCTTTTCAGACATCAGGGAACATTTTTGGTTCCTTGTCTGTCTGTCGCTCAATTTTTGCGAACCAAAATATCTTAAAAACTACTCGTCCAATTTTATTGAAATTTGGACGGTAGGTCATGCATTATTAGCCCATTGTTGGTGGGACATAAGTTTAAACCTTATGCACTCATTTGTTTCTCTTCCACATGTGAGCAAACATTTATTTATTTACACCTATATCTTCAATAGCACTCATCTGATTTTTATGAAATTTTGATGGTTCGTAAAAAGTAGCCTGCAGATAGCACCAGATTACTTTTAACCATCTCTGGGCTCTTTAACTTTTGCTTAATTGATACTTTAATTAATGTAAAAATCAAAACATTTTTGACATATTCTAAAATTTGGGTGAAACAATGAAATAAATTAGACAATATTGGCTTGTAAAAGCATAAAATCAATAAAGTACGTGATAGGATGGGAGGAAGCTGTGTGCCACACTAATTGGCAGTCTATATTATTTTCTAATGTTTGAAATCTCTCTTTAAATAAAGCTGCAGGAGCAAAGGTGTAGATAATTTTAAAGGGAATTTAATGATCTTTCTAATGTTGAAGACCGCTTCTTGATAGCTATAATAGAATTTGAGTTATATTGCATTTTATTGCAGAATACATAAATGTATCGAAAGTATCTATATATCGATATATCTCAAAAACTAGGGTCATTATAACACGTTTTAATATATATACATTTTTTGTTGCTAATGTGATATGGAATCACACCCTGCTCTGTGTCCCTGTTAATATGGAACAACCTGTATATGTAAAAGGTGTGTGATGTATTTAATGTAGAGAAGAAAAGGAGTGAAGTGATAATTGGGAGAGTTTGTTTTGTTCCCACTACTAGTTGTTTTTCTATTTTTATATTAAAAATCACCTTTACAGCACTTTTGCTTCCTTCCCCCTGTAGAGTCATAAGTTCGAATGTGAGTGGTGGCAATGGTGTTGTCCAAAAAAATCCGTATCTTGGAATTTTTTTAATATATTTAAAGCTAATTGTAAAAATTTATTAAGTTTGAAATAAATTAAGGTTCCACTAACTGATTTGATGTTAACACAGGCATTTCAGTCATTATAAGAATAAAATATAAACAGAGTGCAACATGACTGGAGGAAGGGGGTTAATTTTGTTATTATTGTGCTACCAATTATTTATTTATTTTTAATTCCAACTAAGTTGATATTTACAAAGAAGTTGATTATTATAATTTTGAAGGAGAATGGATAACATGACAGACATTGTTGTAATACTAAATATTGTTTTTGACATGCTATTAAGTGCTGTCGTTCTTTATTATTTATTAACTTAAGCAGTAATGTATTCATTCCATAATAAATGCATGTTGTTTTAAGCTCAATATAATTTATTACATTGGTAGGGAGTGCGTTTAGCAATACAGCTAAAGGTCGACCAAGAAGTCATGAACACGGGAGAAACTGAAAGCTTAGCTTCGTTTAAAGTCGGAACTTCCGAGTATTGCCGAAGTATGTACAGTCGGGTGCTAAGACAATACCCATTTCTAGTTTGTATGACATGCGCAGTTATGTCAAATTATTATGTTTCCTGTTTTGTTTGTTTTTATACAGTACGAATTAATAGTCACAACTGTCCTAAATCCAAATCAAACTCAGAAATAAAGAGGAAGAAAAAATAGGTTAAGAAAGAAGAAAATCGATTTAGATTTAAAGAATATTATTATGAATAATCAATAAATAATAATATATAGATATTGTCGTATATTATTAGTGATTTCTTATCAGGTTCAGTGATGCCTGTTGCAAAAAATATAAAAGTTATCAAAAATAAAATTATTAATAACAAAAGAACAACACTGTGTTTTTTGGCAGTGGTCTATTTGATTAAAAACTTACTATACATGACACCAAAACAACGACACTAGCGCACTCCTCATATTTCCATGACTTCTTGGTCGACCTTTAGTGGTCACGCTCCTGGGGTTCAGGGCCCCTAGTAATCACACATACATACTTATTATATATATATATATATATATATATATATATATATATATATATATATATATATATATATATATATATATATATATATATTACAATATATGTTTGTTTCATCAGACAATTCGAGATCGTTTCTGGACTAGTTCAGGATTAGTTAAATACGCATTAGTTTAGAACTAATTAGAAAAAATTGAGCCTGTTGGATCAATTGAAAAACTCTTTCAGAATTGTAACCTTTTAATTACCTCTCTGATATTTATATCTTCTCCATTTATTTTTGTTTATGGGCTGCTTTCATAAATTAAAATATTCTATTCTTTAACTCAACTAAGTTTTTAAAATTGCATGCCTGGGCAAATAGTTTTAAACGTTTGACATTTTTTCTTCTTAATAGTTTTATTTCAGGCTCAGATCTGGGATTTTCAGGCTTGTAACAATCCTGTAGTTTAGTTACAAAAGTTAATAAAACATGTTTTGTATAAAATTTAGTCATTTTTTGAAACTGTAACTTAAAAACCATTCATATACAAATATACATACATTATTGCATAAATACATATTATTGACTGATTGGAAAAGACTCTTTGAAGACTCTCCCAAGCAGTCAATAGAAGAGATTCATGAAAATATTTATTTATTAAATATAGGTATATGTTTTTCACATACAGGGTAGAATCAAAATGTAGTATGACTGAATTCTTGTAGCGTGAACGGAGCTACAAGAAAAAGCTACAAGAGGGCGGTCAGACCTCCTAGGCATGGTAGTGGTGAGTCTTCCGAAGAGACTGATATTTTTTCCAGTCGCTTGTGGGCAAGTGGAGAGTAAGCACGTCGATTTCCGTGAACCTCTGTTAAGAAGTGTCGTCACGATCCAAGAAGAGAGAAACTCCTGAGTTTCTACAAAGAGAGTTCGTGCTACAAAAATGCAGTCCTACTACTTTTTGATCCTACCCTGTATTAACTACTCAACAAGAAAAAATTACAAATTAAGAGTTCAAAACTACTAAAAGAAAATTAAAAAGTTTTTGTTGTTTGTTTTTTACATATTTTTACCTAACTCCAACTCATCATAAGATGTTGATAATTCTTATAGGACTCAAACTCGCAAAAAGAAACATCATTATCCCAAAATACTCTCCATGATAGAAATAATTAAAAAAAGTAAAGTAGAGTATTAGAGACACCAAAACAGAAATGTGAAGAATACCCCTAGAGGGTTTCCCTGCATGTCGGAATAGTTGTACTCAACATGTTGCTTTAATTAATATGGGAAGTATTTTCATGGTTCTATTCTATTCTACCAGGACTACTATTTCCAGAACTGTCTGAGAAGCCATGTTGGAACAGCACTTTGTTCTGGACAGAGCGTTCTAAAACTGTCCAGAGCAAACCTATTGTAATTATGATTTATTATATCATATCACACAGAAGAGGAGATGCATATCAAAGAAGTAATTAAAAGGTTATAATAGATTTGGATAAAGGTTGCTTGAACATTAATTATTGATGTATCTTTGTGCTTAAATTAAAAAATAAATATTAATTCAACCACAAACATTTTCTTTCACCTTCAAATGCTTATCTTCTCTCAAATTGAGGCTTTTGTCATTTAGAGAGAACAGCCATCACCCACTCTACAAAATTCCTCTACTCATTCATTACATGGTAAAAGACCCAAGAAAACCCATAATTATGTGATTAAGCTGTTTGATAAGTGTAAGAAAACCTTTATGGGACTCCCTCCCCACCCCCCTAGAGTTCTTGGGCTGGTGTAAGAGATACCTATTTTATTTTATGTGCTACTTAGTATTAAGTGTTGAATATTTCATTATTTCAGACTTCAATGAAAGGAATCAGATCGATCGTGTCATTTTCCGGAAGAAAGGATAATTCATCCTAAGTATAACCATGTTGTCAATCCTCACAAGTTTTTGTATTTTAAGTTAGAAAAGAAAATTGTGATATTGTTCATTTATAATGTTTACAAATGCTTTCTTGTTTGCCCATCTGTTTTGAGTTGACATTCCCCTTTTTATGTTCAATTTACAAATATTTAAATGATTTTTTAATAATTATATTATAGTATTATTTGATACCAAAGTTATAAATATATATTCGTACCAAAGAACTGTTATATTATGTGTATGTTAAAACATTACAGTAAAAGTTAATGCTGTGTTGTGTGTTTTTAAATTCTTATTTATAATGTATGTTGCAGTTTTCTATCCAAATTTGTCAAATTGGTATAACTTAACTTGGGACTTGAAGGCTCAATAATGCCAACTTGTGTTCAATGTATTTTAATTATTCAAAGATTTGTAGGCATGTTTAAACTATTTCATGCAAATTTGGTTAAAGTCAAGACTTCATCATTTTATTTCATCATTAATTTTTAACTAATGTGAGGGACAATTTAAAATATTCTCTCGATTAAGAGTTTCAGAATGTTCTTCAAGCCCCAAGTTAGCTAAAAGGTTGTTGTTGTTTATATAGATTGTTATAAAAATGTACCCTTGTTATTTGGTCAAAGAATAAACTAAAATAAAATTAATAATATTAGAATAACAAAACTCCCAAAGTTATAGAAAGGTTGTTTTTACCCTTGTAAATAAATAAGTGAACCCTTAATATTTTGCCACCTTTCAATACATTTAGGGGCTCCTGGATCCTTAATAACCAATGTATAATATTAATAATTATTTAAAATAAGAAATATATATATATATATATATATATATATATATATATATATATATATATATATATATATATATATATATATTATTTTAAAAAAGCTGAAGTGAATGTATTAAACTGCTTTATAGTTGGTTTTTTGAATAAAAGTCCCTTCAAATGAAATTAAAATTGGTCATTGTTGAAATTTTAAGCTCACCTTTAGAAAATAATAATATTTATAAATATTTCATTCTAACATTTTTATTTTACTATCAGTTATAATAACTTTGTTTCAACCAAATGTATTGTGTTTTTTCGCATTTTAAAATCTTATGTTTTATAGTGAATAAAGCAGAAATGTGAAAATCTACGAAAAACCTATTGTTTTGAGAGTAAAGGCTGGTTAACAGCTTTGTTTGACACCTATGGCTAATTTCGACCACTTTAGTTGTTCATAATCAGTGGGTTGATCAATTTTACTCTCAGGTTATTTGCTATGAGCAAGTTCCACAAAATCTCTGAGGTCTAAGTGATATTTTTCATCATTAATTCACACTCAAATGCCCACTGATTTTATATTACTTAAGTCAATAAAAATATGTTCTTTACTCAAAATTATAAACTTTAAACATACTAGTGATACGGCGCATAAAGAACTTAGGTAGAAAAATTTACATTTTGCTCTAATATCAGCCATATTTGTTTTAAATATGGCCTACATGAAACATTTTTCGGGGAGAAAATTTACATATTCTTAAGCTACCTGAAAAGAGTTTTAAAATTACTTGTAACATGCCATATATTTCGGCCACATTTGCTGTAAAAATAATAATTTTACAGTAATAATAGTTACATATTATTTTCCTACTCTACAATACCTTTAAAACTATGTATAACACCATGCTGACTAACAATTTTTTTTAGTCGTCTGCCATCTTGTAAATATTAAGTGTAAAATTTCCAAAAAGAGATGCACCTATGTGCATCTCAGCAGTCAATCATTACCCCAGTTATTGTTAAACAAGCACACAAACTTTTAAAATTGAAAAAATGTCTAAATGAAAAATTCTAAATGCAAATTCTAAATTAAAAATTATAAATGCATATTCTAAATGAAAAGTCTAAATGAAGAATTCACTGCACTCGTTCAATAATTATTATGAATTTTAATTCAGTTTCTTCTATAGTAGATTAACATTTAAGTTTTGGGGTCACTAAATGTTCTGAGTGCTTATTTTTTTTATAATGATTTTAAATGGCACTTATTTACAAACTCTTAAATTATATGTTCACTTGATATTTCTGATCATTTGTTGTTTTTTTATTTAAATGTTTAAAAAAAATTAATAATGTATTTATCTATCGATTTATTAACTTATATTATTCTTTCTACTATTATTTTATGTGCAAGATTTGCAGGGATAAACATCATGTGAAAAATATGTTTTTAAAAATTTAAAACCATATTTTTTTTCCATCCATGCTATAAAAGAGGGATTAAAAAAACAAAAACGTGTTAACTGGTTAATAATACCTTACACTGAACGACAAAAAAAGATTAAGATATTTTACCCCTGGTCTGACACTAACAATCATCTCCTTTTTACTTAGGCAAAAATTCTAATTTCAAATGTCCACATGATATACATTAATGGTTGATCTGTCCATCGTGTAATGACAATTGTTGTAAAATGGATTGAAATTCTCAAGGAAATTACTTAGTTTTGTAATGCTGATTATCGTTTGTGTAACTAAGTGAGAATATCCAATTTCAACATTTCTGAAATTGCATTGTTCAAATTGCTCTCTCTCTCTTTCATTTATTTCCTAAAGAATGCCAAAGAGGGTCATAGTATATTTTATTGTCTCGGTTCTTGTGGCAAAAGTGTGATATCTAGAGTTTCCAAAAGGTACCTCATTTTTTATTGGGTGAATTTAACCACCAAAAGTATAGTTATAATTGTTTTCAAGGGAGAAAATGCTCATGAAAAAGTACGAGAGCAACTCTTAAAAAATAGTCATAAAGCCTATTTCATTTACATACTACACAAATGTGCACACACACATACACTTAATCACTTACACACATTTATTTATATTACATAATTTCTAGTATGGACTTGATAAAACATAACTATACAGTTGGTTTCTGCTAATTTAATTCAGAGTGATTTAATATCACTATGTTGTTTGCTGCAGTGTTATCTCAAGATGCAAATCCCTTACACCTTTGATACTAAATTAAAATAATAGTTATAAGATAATATATTTCTATAGTTTATTAAACAGAATATGACATTATATGAACTGATAGAAGAATTATAAGAAAAAAATTGTGTACACAATAAAATATTAATTTTACCTGTAAAATATTCGTATTCAATGCTTTAAAAAAAAAAACGTGGACATTTTTGACAAAGAATTAGTGAAATTGTTGTATAAATTAAAAAAAAAAAATGTATTATATTAATTATAATGTGTATAGTTGTTTGTAAGTCATTTTTACTTATTTATTATAGTTTTAATTTGGATATTAACAGTCAATGTATTTTCTACTGTATAAATGTAATTGACAATATCAGGACCAAATTGTTTTGTTCAGTTGATCCAACTGAATCCAAGATGATGAAGACAGATCATAAAGTGTACTTCACTCAAGGTCTTTAAGTAATCCGATGAGGAGCAGCTTTCCTTAAACCTTTTTCTAGGTAAAATTTGCCAAAATATAAGTTACTATTTGTACTGATTTTAAATATATATATATATATATATATATATATATATATATATATATATATATATATATATATATATATATATATATATATATATATATATATATATATATATATATATATATATATATATATATACCTAAAATTGACTCAAAGAGTGAATTGATATCAGTCTATAGGAGCAAAAAAAAAAATTGTATAGATTAGGGAATTATTATTATAAAATAAAATTAATTAACCATTGTTATTTGAAGTATTTGATGCGGGTAAACTTGCCTTTAACTAAAATTATCCTACTATGGGTATTGTTTTTTAATCATTTGAAAACATTAGATTTTTTTTACTGTAAATACATAAGCTATTATACTAGAAATTAATTTAAATACAGTAGAACCTCACTATAACAGACTAATAGAGGATGAGGGTTGTCCTCTATTATTGAGTCTTTTATATAGCAAATATAATTATTTAAAATAATAATAAGGCAAAAAGGTGTACATCAATGAAAGTACAGTAGTTAGCTATAAAAAGTGTTTATTACACAGTAAATAAGATATAGCCTTAAACATAGGTTTAATAAGCAATTATTGATGAATTCAAAACAGAATCAAATGCAGGGTTTTGGGTCAGGCGGCAAATTGTGGAATTTCATAAGAATATTAGTCTATTTTTGTCAGCTATAGGCGATGTCTGCTGTAGAAGGGTCTGTTATAGTGAGGTTCTACGGTACTAATGTATTCGTGGTATAAAAAAAATATATATACACTATATATGTTTGTAAAATAATGTTAAGCTGAGATTTCCATCTCTGGTTATACTCACTGGATAAATAGAGATTATATAACAATCTTTTCTAACCACCTCTTTCATTTTAAATGTTCAATCACTTTAATACCTTAAAATACACACACTTGTTGAAGTACAATTTATAAGTACAGGCTTTAATCCAAAATAACTAGGTTCGTGTTTGGAGGATTTTGTAACTTCAAGTTGTCCTGCGATGAAGAATTAAATAAACCATTTGACATTATTTATTGTCCCATAAATTTGTGCCAAAGTTAAATATAATAATTTTTTGTCAATTAATCAGGTAACTCAATGTGGTCCACTTCAAAATATTCTCCCACAGATGCTATGATCTTGTGCCAACTCCTTTCCATTGTTGGAAGCATACCTGAAAGTCCTCTAAATTAAGGTTCTTCTGCAACCTTGTTGTAGTCCTTTTGATGGTCTCTACATTCGCCAAATGCCTACCTAAGAGCAAAATTTTGCCCTTGGAGAACAATAAGAAGTCATACAGTGCCAAATCAGGAAATTTGAATGTGTGGTCAATTGGTGCTTGACCAGTGAATCAATAATAAAACTTGTGCACAACCTACATCGTGTGCAAAGGGGTGTTGTTGTCATGGTGGAGGATCCATCACCCCTCTCGGCCTTCCAAGTCCAGCCTGACTCGAGCCAAATGAGCTTGGAGGAGTATGAGAACTTTTATATACAATTCCCCGTTAACTGTCTGGCCTGGATGATATATATATATATATATATATATATATATATATATATATATATATATATATATATATTTGTGAAAACAACTTGGCAATACTGAAAAATTGCATATACATAGCAGGTGTCCATGAGTTTTTTCCAAGATGTAACTTACAGTGGGTTACGGGGGTTATAAAGAAGGTAGAGAAGGTATGAGGATTGTGTAAAGTTGCCCCTCTTGAAGGTACCTGTGATATTCAGTTTCTCTCCATCAGTCAGTGGGCAAGTGGTTAGTGACCGGCTATCTACTAAGGCAAAAACATCATTCAGTGTATTTTTATTCATTGACCATGACGTTACCTATATTTTTAAGACTGGATACAGTTTAACAATAGGTTTCTTATGTATGTTGGGCCAGTGGACCCTTATAAGCATTAGGCATGTTGTCCGATAATAATTTATAATTTAGTAAATTATTTTCAATATCAAAATGTACATAACCTGTCCTGGATGTTAATTTCTCTGGTAATAACTTATTGAAAGAAAAAAGAACATGAGCTCGCATAATACTGCTTGGAAGCAATTTTTTCTTAAAAAATCAAACCCTTGGACTGAAATGGTCAATTTAAATAAGAATAGGCCATATATCCCAAAGAGCCGAAATGGCAAAAGGTATAATAAATTACACTAATATTCTGAGAGGTTCCCATGATATTCTACAGTAGTAGCTTCTATCATCTATTACAACATAGTGAAATAAGAAACCTTAAAACCCTTACACACTATTCGTTTTACCGCATGGTTGCCGGAATCCAAAACTAATGGTGCATCCACTCTGTACAGCGAGTTGTACAGTGACCCATACTGTCTGTTGAAGGAAGATTTACTGTGTAGAGTTGTAGTGTTGCAGTCCGGTCTTACAGTCTGTCAGTCTCCCTCCTCTCCATAAGGTCGTCGGACAGATTAGGAATCGTCGGACGTTAGGAAACCGAACGGTGAAACATAAAGTGTGCTGGGGTCTTTACACAGCATCCCTCTCCTTTTTACTTATTCCCATAGCATAACCAGTGAATTAGAATGTATACAATCTGATTACGGTTAAATTAAGTTGTTTTACTATTTACTACTACTAATTAATCTAATTTGTTACTATTATATTTGTGATTATTAGAAATTTTGTTCAATGTTAAAGGATGGATTTATCAAATTAATATAATTTTTACATGAGAGGACTGTTAGTAGTTTTTCATAGATATATACTTTGTTTTTAAAAGATTACTTTCCTAATAAAAAAAGTTACTTTAGTCTATCAATTGTTACAATGTAATTTCTCTAATTTTCATTGAGTGAGTGAATGTGATAGCTAACTCAATTGAACTTGAAACACCTTGGGTGGGATTATTCTAAAACCAGAGATGTTAAATATAATTCATATATATATATATATATATATATATATATATATATATATATATATATATATATATATATATATATATATATATATATATATATATATATATATATATATATATATATATTTACTAAGAAATAATAGTTTATGTATATAAAATATGTCCGAACTGTCTCATGTACACAAATTTACAGTTAATAAGCACAAATAAAAATTTACACATCTCATTGAAATTCACAAAGCATAAAGAAGTAAATCTTTTCAAATATTGGATCACCTTACCCAGTTATAGTTGTAGTATTTAATTATCGTTACAAAAAAATGCTTGGTTAATATTAAGTGTTTAACACCAGTAACATTTATGAACATTTGTATAATAAGAATATTTGGTGGTAGATTTTAGTGATTAAATTTTTGTAAACACGTACACATATATTGAACAATATTAAAAAATTTGGATATATATATATATATGGCTACCTAGTTTATCTTATTACAAAGGTCTTTTAAGGTGTATTGTCATTTTAATTTACGTATACATCCCTTGATATGACTTTCATATTCTGTTTATTTTTTTATTGAATTAAATATAATCAAATCATATTTGTAATTATCTTTCTTTTTAATTATGTATGGGAAGGAAGTATTGTGATGGTTATAAAAATCAATTCTGAAATGTTGATGGATTTTCATGTTTTATGTCCCATAAGTTAAAAAAAAGTGTTGTTTAAAAAATATCTATCGTCTGTGTAAACAAGTAAGCCTATTTCAATAAAATTTGGAGAGATCAGTATACAGGAAATCATACGCAGAGGCTAAAGAGGGAAATTAATTTTGAAAGAGTATGAAAAATGTAGTCCATTTGAATTAGGGTGGCGATAAAAAGTTTAGTCCAAAATAGGACATTGAAAGGGGATGGTCGAGCTATTGCAGCCCCAGACAGTAAGGTGAGGGCAAATTTTGGGAATTATAAGGAAAAATATGCATTCTTTAGATATCATTTTCTCTTTTGAATTGCTAAATTTGAACAATCAGGTCCACCTATATCGTAGTGTCCGATTTACTTACTAGTTTATTATTTATTAGTTTATTATTATTATTTATTTACTACTAGTCCTTTTTAGGGTTTTGTTGTTACATTATAAAAACAATTACAGTAGTAGCATCTCATAAATATAAATAATAAAGCATCTCATAAATAAAAATAAATAAATATAATATAAAGATAAATTCAATAGTTTTATATTTTTTTTAAAAAATCATAAAGTGACACGTTTTCGGGTAATGATGAATGGTTATGGTTGTATTAGGTCAAAAAATACTAACCTAAACCTAAAATAACCCTAACCTTCCATCATTTTCCCTAAAAATAAAACAATAATTGAAATGCATTTTAAAAAATAAGATTGAATTTATCGTGATGCTACTGAAATTGTTTTTGTAATGTATAAAGGAACAGTTTTAAAAAAGTCCAAAGTAAGACTTACCCTTAACAATAAATATCATAATCGTCATCAGTCATCATTGAATAACTGAGATTCACTTCGACAACATGTTACTGTGAACAAAAAATTTAGAATCTGAAGATGGCTGTTAAGTAGTTGAAACCAGTTAATTTTTATTTCAAATACTTTGTGTGAAGATCTAGTGTTTTTTTTTTTTCTTTTTAATATGATGATGTACTTTATTGTAATAATAATATCACATATAGAAGAAGCATACCATTGATATTTAACATATTTACAATGAGTTGGAAACTTCTCCATCTCATTAAGAATCTGAAACATATTTCAGATATAACTTATCTATACTAAGTATGGGACAAGTTTTTCAATTTACCCAGACATTCTGGAAAATATTGCATTTTCCAAAAAACAGGACATTGGCGGGACGCCTTCTAAAGCTTTAAATAACGGGACTGTCCCAGTTGAAATGGGATTTATAGTCACCCTAATTTGAATGTTTGAGTACCAATGAAACTGTGTAAGATACCTATACGATTGGTATAAAAAACTAGTTTCTGAGGTAAAAGTGCACATTACATTAAAAATATGGCCTAGAAGAAAGCTGCTGATTGGGGATTACCACATTAAAAAATCTATTTGCGGAAATTTTCTCGGACCAACCTTTTTTTACTTTTCATTAAAATTTTACATCACATTTTTTAAACATTGTTCACTTTATCTGAAACATTATTTCCTTTAATTGTCGAGTTTTGTAATAAATTATAGCTGTGCAAATTTCTACTATACTAGTTTAATTAAAATTATGTTCAATGATATTAATTATGTTTGGAATATATTTATTTTAATATTAATAATATATTTATTTATTGTTTTAGAGAGAAGTATTTTGTTTTAGAAATCAGTGTTAAACAATACAAACTATTTTACTTCATCATCTTGGTATTTCTTAAGGATATTGAAACCCTTTCATTGTTATAATATAATTTCTTATTAGTATCTTACATTCAATTTAACTATCAAAACTTATCTATAGTTACCATCTCAGCCAGAATTCCCACAATTTGTCTAAAGCATGTCAAGGGTTCGTTACAATTGTATTCCTTAAAAGTATATTATAAATATATATGATATGTTGGACACGCAGTTTGTCCTGCATTAGGAATTGCGATAGAAGCAGAAAGGTAGTGTTTGCATTTAACTTGTTCTATGTCGGTTAGAACTTAGATCTAGACAGAATACATTACCTATATTATAAATATGTTAGTATTTCATATTTTATTGAGTGTGACTGCCACTAAGTGTTAAAAGAGAACATAAAATGTTTTTTTTAAAAATATGTATAACATTTTTCTTGTTGGTCCAAGAAATTTATTTAAATAAATATATAATGGACTCATTTGCTTGATAGGATATTTGGTTTAATTTCTGTTATGAAATTATGACAACTAAGTGTTCCCAATTTATTTAATTGTCAATCTCTTTTACATTAACTAGGTGCAATATATACATTACGGCAGGAATATTCTAAATAAACATTTCACTGTGAATTTTCACATTTTACAGTGAAATATGCCCTACTTTATTTGTGTACTGCATATAAATATGTCATGGAATTCATAATTTATAAAGAAGTTATTTATAAATTGTTGAATTTTTTTGTTGTTTAAATCGGTTATTTGATTATCACAAAATGTGTTTCTTTTGAAACGTGAAAAAAGTATATATATTATATAAATCATATAAATTGTAAAAAATAAGTTAATGATAAAAGGCTTAAAAAAAGCTATTATTTCCATTGTATATTGATAGAAAGAATAAATTGTTTTATTCGTAGTATATGTAGTTGACTAAGAACCATTGTGAAAATTGTTACACCAACCGAAAAAGCCACCTTCAAAATTCCTTTTGGTGTTTTGTTTTGGAAAAATTGACTTTAATAAAATAATAAGTTATTACTGCCATTATATGTTTATGACCATTAATTAGTGTTAGTTTCTATGCCCTCCAATACTAATGACTCCTTATTCCTTTTCCTCAAGCACTTATATCTCTTAATTAAATAATTTGTATTCCCTCTTTCAATTAATTATATCAGACTTAACTGCCACAAGTTTTTACTTTATCAGTTTTAAGTTATACATCTTAAATAAAAGGGCACACAAATAATTTACTTACTCTTTAGCTTTTGTACTACTTGTTGGCCACTAACATTAAGCTTCTATTTATGAGAAAAAGTATTTATAAAAAAACAAAAAAAAAACTAATTTTCTCCACTTCATGGAAAAGCATTGAGTCATTGATATTGGCATTTCAATGCTTTTCTATGAAGTGTAGAAAACCAGTATACATTTGTATAATTGATATAGTAGATGGATCTTAAGGAGTGAAATTATGATATTTTAATCCATATTGATTACCAGTGAACTAAAAAATATAGAAAAAAGAAGAATAAAAAAAAAATATATTAGTAAAATATAGAACTACTATCGGCAAAATATAGTACAGGGTGGTGGGAAACGGGTGCACATGTTTGTAAGGGGTGGGGATTCCGGAGTAGTGGTCCTACAAGGGCCCCCTTGTAGGACCTACAAGGCCCCCCTTGTAAGGGGGGATGGGAAATCCAGTAATCATAATTGTTGGCACCTCGCAAGTGGAAGCGTGCTGGGCCCATAACCTCTGTTGGCACCTCGCAGTGGATTCGCCTTAACTATTCTGAACAAAATGCACCTCTTCAAGTTCTCAAACAAGACTCAATTTATTTGACACAAAAAACATTATTAATAATATTGACACAAAGTGATTTTATCAAGTTGAAATAAATTTACCCTAACAATAATAGTGGGGGCCTTACTTTTTTGAAGATGAAAGAGGACAAGCCGTCACTGTGAATGGCATCAGGGGGCAACACACTGCAAGAGTTTACATGGACCTTGTTCGCCAAATGATTCCTAGAAAATTGATTTCGCGAAATGGTGATGTTCCGTGGCCTCCACCTCCCTCCATGCGACTTCTTCTTATGGGGCTATCTGAATTCTAAGGTTTATGTGGATAAACCAAGAACTCTTCAAGACCTTAAGAACACAATCAGACACGAAATTGCCACCATACCCAATGGAAATGTTTGAGAGAGTTATGACGAATTTTGCTAGCAGGCTTTAAGAATGCACCGATCAGGAAGGGCGCCATCTTGAGGAGACAGTATTCCATACATAATGTTTTCTTTGTTACTAATTAATTTCCAATCCTAACAAATATTTTGCAGTTTATTTCAACCTGATATCTCTAAAATTAAAAATTTGCCATCATTTTGAAAAGTAGGCGCCTGTTTTCCACCACCCTGTACTTACACGCAATGAATACAAGTGAAAACCGATCTACTTCCTATCATATTCTAACTTCCTTGTTATTTAAAAGCGTCACATTTTTCATGTTGTTGTTTTTTTTGCGTGACGGAAATTTCTTCTGTTCTCTCCAGAGCTAAACCATATCCATGTTGAAAAGATAACTCATATTCAAAAAGAACTACCTATGTCTTGCTACTATAAAAAATGTATTTAAAAGTTAAAGTAGTAGTCCTTAGACTTTGCAGCATATATTTGAAATTTGTATTAGGCTCTAAAACAATATACTTACAGATCAGGAAGAATTCAGGAAGGCTTCAATAAAATGTTGAAACTAGGCAAGAAAAAAGTAACTGAAGTATGGTTCCCATTCTGGTTCTGTATAGACCCAGAGATGTGTTTTATCTGGCTGGTATAATATAACAATCTGGTAGGTTTAATTACCTCCATTTCTAGAAATGCTGTTGGCAAGTGTGAACAATTTTTACAATGTAAGTTTAAAGTGAAACCAAAAGAGGGTTTAGATATAAAACCATAATTATTTTATGACAATATACTGTATTTATCTTTTTTACAATTTACTTTCACACGGCAAGATTGCGATGGAATGTAGAGTTAAATGGTAGAAGTATACACACACATATAAATATATATATATATATATATATGTATATATATATATATATATATATATATATATATATATATATATATATATATATATATATATATATTTATATATATATATATATATATATTAAATTGGGAATGATGGTAATGGAAGGTAAAAATGTTAATTTTGGTATAAATAATGATGAATATGCTCAGCAGTTTTAGAGGTTAGACTGTCTACCAGGTCCAGCTAATGGTTTATCTCTTTCATCCCAAATGGTCACACCATCACAGGCGCATATTCTTTTTGAATTTTGAAACAAACCAGCTGATCGAGATATTATTCCACATGCCAACCTTTAAAATAACAAAACAAATTACTCCCTGCAGTAAACCTCCAAATAAGACCTTTTTATGCCTGAAAAAGATCTGGAATAAAGCAACATTTCAAAAGGCAAATTCTGCTAGAGTAGTATATTATGTGCTGATGTTTTTCCTATGTGCTTTTAAAATAATGTGGAGTCCTGTACCCAAGTCTTAAAGTATATGTACCTATATAAAAAAATTGGAGCATACTTGGATATGAAAAAATCAAGTGCTGTAGGTTTAAAAAAAGAGCTATAAATTAAAAGTAAAAACTGTATTATTTAAACTAATAAGTGATTGGAATGATTAGTGCAGCTGAGTAGTAAGCTTACTTAAAACTGTGTCTAAACTCAAAGTATAATCCCACGTGAGAGATGTTTCACTTTGATATTCACATCAAGTAAGTATGTAAAGTGGCCATAACCTAATGTTGTGTTTTATTTTAAAAAATAGTTTCATTCAAATGCAGATCTCATGTAACATTATGTTAAATTATAATAAGATTTTTTTTTACCTTGTGGCAGGGTTATTACTTAAATTCTTAAGAACTCCAGGAAGGGAACTGCAAGAATCTTTTTCCTCTGTTACTCCTACACTTCTTCCAATAACATCCCATACTTTTATATTGTTGTTTTCAAATCTAAACATGGCCCTTCCATCATCATTAGCCTCGATGTTGCCAAGATCACCAGTGTGCTACAAAACCAATTTTTTTACAATCAAAATAATGCTGAACAAAAATCTGTTAGTGAAGACATAAATTTATTTATTTAAATAAATTAAATTTTTATTTATTTTATAAATTTATTATTATTTTATTTATTTTATAAACATTAATTTACTTTTCTTCAGTAACCTACATGTAAATTTTTAAATGGCAGAGTTAAGAAGTGCTAAGATAGAATTTATAACATTTGACTTAGAGTATTAAATTATAATAATATGTGTATTAGTAAAAAACAAAATTCTTTAAAGCATTGCAGAAATCAAAGAAAATAAGAACTTTTAAAAAACTGTCTCAGTTAAATTAAGTAAGTTCTATTGCAAAATAACAAAGCCCATCAGTAACTGTAAAAACCATTTAGTTATTTAATAGTGAATTGAAATGATTAACAATTGTTAAAAACAATTTCAGGATCTTGGAACATCATAATTTTTTTTTTTTTTTTTTTTCAAGACTATCTTGTAAACTTCTGGCTTTATTCCAGTTAGTTAGGGATTGGTACTACTTACTTAATTTACCCTGCTATCTCATTTGGATCAAATTTGGAAAAGACTAAGCATTGTTAAAGTTTTGGCCTTCTGGGGGTATGGAATTTAGTCCCTATTATCCCTTTCCCTATGTCTTCTCCCTCACAATGGGTTTAAATATAAAAACATATCTTGTAAGTGAAGTTCATAAGCTCTTTATTACCCTTCTAGTTTCAGGAGTTTAGGCTATTAATATAATATTATAATACAATAAGCTTGTCCTGAACAGTGCTGGCCAGTATCACCATTTAAAAATATATTAAAAAATAGTTTGAGGGGGTGTGACAGGACAGTGAGGTTTGACTTTTATGCTTCCACTTTTAGAGAGAAATAATAAACAGAATTATTAATGTAAGTAATAAGAGGAAGCATACCTTTTTAAGTGGAGTCTTGTTTGTGCCTTCAGAACCAAAACCACAGGCGTCAAAGTGATCACCAATGCTGGAATAAAATATATATGTTGTAATAAGGATATGATAAGAAGATGTAAGCAAGAACGGGAGTAAGTCTGTAAATAAGCTAGATAAGTTTATTTACCTTTGACAGCCTTGAGTAAGATCCCCACATTGATAAACATATAGACCGTGTAAACCTGGGCTAAGACCATCTAGTGTACCATCTATTACACAGGTCTGATCATTTGCTTGAACAAATCTAATAACACCTTTTAATTCTGGCCTTACACTGTATCCTTGTGTACCTCCTAGCATTGCTACAGCACTTTGATGCAACCCATCGCCTGCACCTATAATAAAAAACATTATCTAAGAAAAAAAAAAAAAAAAAAAAAAAGCAGCTGGTAAGAATGTGATTCCTTTAAAAGAACCCCTCAAGGAAGATTAAATTGATACAATTGCTAATGGTTTGTTGAGACAATGCTCTAAGTGTTCCAAATATGAAGCTGTTAATACAAAAATATCCATGGCATTTAGGCAGGACATACATTGAGACGCAGGGCAGGACAGTTTTAGTGAAACAGAAATATATGAGACAATATTGGTTGTTTTGAATGAGATTTTGGGTCATGGACACCTTCCTGGGGCCCGCTCTTAGACGTCCGTTTTAGGGGCGTGTATCTTTTTTCCTATTCACTTTTAAAAAAAAACTATTTTTTCCCTTTTCGCAAGACCTACCAAAAAGGTCTTTTGAATCGGACCGCTGCAGTCGACCGTATTCGAGTTATGCGGAAAAAACGTTTTTTTTTGGGGGGGGGGGAAACCGTTTTTTCCGCATAACTCAAATACGGTCGACTGCAGCGGTCTGACTCAAAGGACCTTTTTTGTAGGTCTCGCGAAAAGGGAAAAAATAGTTTTTTTTAAAGTGAATAGGAAAAAAGATACACGCCCCCGAAAATGCCCCTAAAACGGACGTCTAAGAGCGGGCCCCAGGAAGGTGTCCATGACCAGATTTTGTGGTACCACTTTATAACTATGACAAGAAGTTTATAGACAAGAATATTGTCACCTAATAATATTGTCACCTATATTTTATATTAATTATTAACAAGCTGTTTCGACATTTTATATCATCTTCAGTGTTAAGTGTTAGCTAGTAGAATCTTTTTTCTTAGTACAATTAACCTCTCTAGACATATGAGTGTGTGTGTGCATTTAGTTGCAAGGCAGTACTGCGTCAAACGTGGCCTGCCATAATACTCGTTACAAAAATGGAATCTGGTTTGGTGCCCCCGTGAGTTGAAGACAGGAAATTTCAACCCCTAAAAACTGCCAGAAGTTGTGTTTGAAAAAAATGCAAGATAAAAAAGGTAAGAAATAAAATAATATATCCGGAAGCTAAATTAGGTTCAATCTAATAAATATTATTAAACAATGTATAAGATAGTTCAAGTATAAACTACAAAAAATAAAATAGCACCGATTGTCTTTTAACCTAAAACTCTTGCATTCAACGTTATTTCAAAGGTAATGAGAAGACAAGAAAAGATAAATAAAAAACAAAAAGGTTTAAAATAAGTAAGCAAAAGAAATTAAGTTTTAAAATAGCCTGCGGAAAAAGTTGCTGGACAGTTAAAAAATTGTTGAGTATAAAATATGAGTATGAATTTGTATAAAGGGAAAATTAAATAACGCTTTATAAAATTAACAAATTAAAAATAATTAAGAGTAATAATAATGTTTCTAATATTTGTTATCCGAACTGACTCAGAGCTCAAGTCAAGGGATTCCACCAACTTTTTTTTTTTTTTTTTTTTTATTTGCACAAAAATTGAACACAACTCAGCCCTTGCCTTTATCAAACTGCTATCCCATATGCATGGGCAACTGTGTCACAGCTCATGTAGGAGGTCTCCTACATGAGCTGTCTCCTATGCGCTGCCCTACCTGTACTGTGTGACACAGCTCAATGTACGCCTTAGCTTATGGGTGATGATTCAATTCAGTATTTATTTTCCTAAATCACTAATTTTTAAGGTAGATGGATGAAACAAATAGAAGTCACCACAATTTTATATTGTAATAAACAAATGAGTTTTGACATTTATATCATCTTAAGTGTAAAAGTGTGTGAAAGACTACTATAATACAACTAGACGTTAGCAACGGTATATTTGTCTCACCAAAGAGAGCCGAATCTCACTCTCACTCGGGAATCCCCTTCACAGTCTAGCTCTATCACTTACACTTACTCTGCTACAACTTCAAACACGCACTCCTCTACATCTTATTACGTTAAACATGATTTAGTTTTTATTATCTAGTCCTCTTTAATTATTATGAAACATAAAGACAAACATTAAGAAAGAAGAATTATGAAAATAATTACTTATCTTAAATAACTAATTTATCTTTCACGAAATTAAATAATATGAAATTAGATTGCTTTTATTAGATATTTTAAAGCACATTCCATTTTATGCACTATGTTATTATTAATAAATGTTTCATACTTCCAATTATTATTATTATAATGTTTATGATAAATAATAAACATCTTTTTTTAATTCCCTTTTTGCATATTTGAATGAAAAAAAAAAAAAAAAATAGTTGTGCTGCAAAAATTAAAAGAAATAAAAACAGCAAAAGAAATTTGTTATTAATAATAATAATTTAATGTTTACATTTTAAACTGCTGGGAATTCTTTATATGCGGTGTCACGCCAAAGAGTTTTTTTCTACTCAATACCTCTTACCTCTTCTCTATCTTTTTTTGTAAAAACATTGACTTCTTGCTGGGGGTTCTTATAGGATTTTAATCTAAAATCTTCTAGTTGTGTCTCTGCTTTCTTAAGAACAACTTATTCATTCTAATTCTATTATTTTATCCTGTTTTATTGGTTTATTGTTTTTTTTCGGCAAGTGAATTTAGTTGTGTGTCACTGGACCAAAATTATATAACATTTAATTAAAAAATGATTTAACTGAATTATGTGATAGAATAACAAATGAAGCAGAAATGATAGAAATTTCTAAATATGTACCCAAAATGAATGCACTTTTAAAAGCAATGCAATGAAATACAAATGGTAAAGATTTAGCTTTATTGACTAAAACTGATAGAACAAAGAGAAACATTGAACCTCAGAGGAAGTCTTTATCTCTTAAAAACTCAAAGAAGAAATCATCGGTCATTGTCAAACCAAATGAAGAGGAAAGGAATAAGTTGGCCCTTAATTTGCTTAGCAATATTAAAACTTAAAAATAAATAATATGCACATAAATTTAAATATTACACACACACACACATATATATATATATATATATATATATATATATATATATATATATATATATATATATATATATATATATAATAAAAATATATTTCTCATTTAGTAAAAACACTGATCATGCGATTAAATATTTTAACTCAAACTTATCTACTTACAAAACTTGTAATTTAATTAAATTACATTTCAATTTAATTAATGGATTTTTTGTATTTTACATTCTAGAGTTATAATTACTAGTTGAGTATAATATGTGTTCCATTTCAATCACTCTTAAGTCTACGTTATATTATAAAAACTATGTAAAAATAGCAAAATAATAAAAAGTGATAAATACATGTCTATTTTATAATTATTGTACTATTTTTTTGTATTAATAAATATTTGTATGTTTGTATTATTATTATAATGAATAGTCGTAGTGGATAAATCCTTGAGAGAAGCAATAAGCAAAAGAGAGTTGCTCTCTTGTGAGTTGGTTCCTGAATATCTTCAGTGTATACAGCTGTTTTGCTATTTTCTTGCACAATTATAATTTGTATTATCAATTATGTTAAGGCCATGGTAATATTTATATGATCACTCATATAAATAATCATTATCTTATTTTAAGAGCACCTAAGGTAATAATAAAAAATATTATTCATTTTGTTTAGGATTAAGTCTCTTAGAAGTTGCTTGAGAGCGCAGTCCATATCCTTGTTAAATAACTATGAACGATGCAAATAATGTTTTCTAAGCGAGAACTATTATTTTCCAGAGGTGTTTGCAACTGAGATTTACTTGCTTATTATGTAGAAATGATAAATGATAAATGATAAATTCCAACTCAGCTGTTAAGAATCAAATGGGGAATATACACATTTTGGCAACATACATTCTTTCAACAATATAGACAATAATTCTATATTAGAATGATGAGAAAAGAGAAACAGGCATAAAAACAGTGTAGAGAATACAATTATTCTGACTAGGGTGGTACTTATCTGTTTTGGTGTAAAACATCTTGCAATATCAAGGGTTCAATTGATTGGAAATGTAAGGAATGATTTTATTTTTTAAAAAAACCAACAAATTTTCTTTTATATATAAAACAAAATCATATATTATACAAAAAAGGGAAAGAAAAAAATTCTTTCAGATTATACAATTTATAATACAACATAAATTTACATCAAAATGATTAATCTAAAATTAAGATAATATAAGAGTAAAAAGAATAAAAAATGTTAATGTTTAAAGATGTAAAATACATCAAAAGTATTGGAAAAACTTCACAAATAAGTCATAAGAATAAAACACAAGAACACAGATTTTGCAATAGGATGTATATCTTATTTCGCAACTGGAAACAAAATAACTGATCCTAACCATTAGAGTGAGGGTGTAAATATAAAAATATCTTTAGCACTTTTTCCTTTTTTATAAGGGCAATCAGACATGCCAAAGTACTCGAAGTGTTGTTAATTTATTTATTTATTACTTTGGACCTATTGAAGAACCAGCAGCAATAAGTTTTCACAATGAAATAATGCCATGGCAAACTATTCAGGTACAAATATTAACTATACTACTAAATACAGTGGAACCTCATTAACTCGAACCTCAAGGGAACATTTTTTACTTTAAGTTATGTATTTTTTACACTATAAATTTTTGATTATTAGCAATCTCCAATTAGAAAACAGATATCACTTCGACTTATTGATAATTTCGAGGTATCAGGGTTCCACTGTACTTAATAGTACTTCTTCAATTTTTGCTTTTGATCATATCTTAAACAGCTTTAGGAGAAATTAACACTTTGAAAAAAATTAAGTATCTGGAGCTAACTAAACTTGAAGACCAAAGGAAAAACTAATATTAATATCTCTAAACACAGTTTACACTATTTATTCCCAAATATTATAAAGAAATTTTAACTTTATTAAACATTAATATAACATAATTTCACCTCATCAGTTAGAAGATTAAAAATCATTAAGCTAAAAGTTGTATTGTCTTCTAACCAAAGTCAAAATGGCATCATAAACAAATATTTCATAAAAACTTAATACTTGATTAATCATACTAGGGATGGCTGATTATTTTTTAACCTGATATAGATAAATAGTTTGTTAAAGTAATGAGGGAAACTGTGAATAAAAATATGGTAAAGTTCCTTTTTCATGTAATGTCTAAAAAAAAAACCTGTATCCATCAATTTTGTATAATAAGGAAAAAATGAGTACTGTTTACTTTTAAATATTTACTTTGAAAGGTTTGAACCAAAAGAAATGCATCAGGAAGTGGTAAAACGATTAAGGGATCCCACAGTCATATTAAACTAACAAGAGCAGGATTGCTGAATTTATGCAGGGGAAGAGCGATATTTAAAGAGGCTGAATGTAAGGAAGGCCGCCATTAACAACAGTTGTTTCTGACAATTTTATTATCTACGACATGGCAATGAATAACTGACAATTTAATGTAAAATTAAATTTTAATGCAATGATGACACACTCCCCCCCCCCCTCCCCCCAAAAAAAGGACACACTGTGAACAGTGCATATTATGCAACTTTAATAGGTAAATGCAGATCAACAGCATTGTTACAGCAAGACAATAACTGGAGTCCTGTTGCAGGAGGACAACATAGCTGCAAACAAATAAACCGTGGCAAAGAGGTTTGAAATCATTAATCACCAACCCTATCCTATTCTACAGACATGTCTCGTTTCAACTTCTACCTCTTTCTTCAGCAGAAAAGAAACGAATGTCTGGCTAGAAGTTTTCAACTAAGATTAAGTGACTTTGGGTTGAAATTTTTTTTTTTTTTCTTTAACACCTGCGATGACTCGTCTTTAAAAAAGGCAGTGAAGCACTTCGAGATTGGAACAAATGTGTTTAAGAGTAAAATTGTTTTTTTACTGTGTAATAATATAAATTGTAATATGAACATGCAATGTAGAATCAATGTTCTCACCGAGGCCGGAATAATTTCAGCCCCCCCCCCCCTTGTATTTGAAACTGTCAGTGAATTGTTAACTACAAAATTGTATGTTCAAAAAAAATAAAAATAACATAAGGTTTTAAAAACACTAAGAGGGATTTAAATTAATATGTAGAGGCCAAATATTTTGATGAGATGGTATACTATGGTAAAATCATAAATTATTCAAAAAATAGATCCATCAATCAAGATTTTAACTAGTTTATCAAAAGATGTCGGGTCTTTGCATTAAAGACACTACATTTATTTCCAGCTGCAGGTCACAAAACATTAATGTGCCTCATTAAACTTTTCTTAGATCATTCGGTACAAACTATTTCCGGGCAACACAATGAAGAGAGAAAAAACCTACTTAAGTGCTTAAATTTTTTGATTTCTTGTTCCTCAACAGTGAAGTCACAGGTTTACCATTGTATTCCATTACTTTTACAGCAAACAGCTCATAAAAAAAACTCCAGTTAAGCTTTTCTAAAGCTCGCACTGAACCAAAGTCAACCATGTATTTGAATTGTTCCATTCCATTTTGAACAGATTTCTTTTCATCAAGGACCCACCGTTTTGTATCAATATCTCGGTTCTGAAGATGTATCAGCTTAAGCATAGTCTCTCCATCAGGAATCCACTTGGATTTAATACAGAACTTTATCTTTTGAAGAGGAGATTTATCTAAAGCAGGTATTACTCGAAAGGCTTTATTATTAATAGGAGGGACCTCCCAGGACAAGAGCCAGTTAAACGTTTCCTTGTTTTCACAATTAATCAATAGCCAACCAGGCTTAACTATCTTGCAATCAGAAAACCTTGGTATGAAGGCCATAGGCTCTTTATTAAGGACTCGCTGTGTCCCCATAAACAATTCCTTCACAATACTATCCTTAATAGTCTGAGCTTGACTTTCGTCTAAGTGTTCTCCTTCCTTTACAGGAAGTATCAAGATATGAAATGCAATATGAGTATTGAAAACATTGAAATCCCCTTTCCGCACTTTACAAGCTTTTATTTCAGTCATAAATTTGTGGCAGGCATTATTTAACTTCCTCTTTTTCCCTGCTAGTTTATTATCGTCAGATTTAAAATTTTCATTATCAGAGTCAGCTGCATTAATAGATGTCTGCGAATTTGCACGGTTCACTTTTTGGGAATCATTAGGATTATCCATTTCATCTTTCTCCCCACCTGTTGTATTTTTATCTTCATTTTCACTTTCATCTCCATCAGCATCAATAACATCAAAATCTGCATCGAGGTCATCTTCAATTTTCCAAATATCTTCTCCTTCCGTGGTGTTAAAAGCATTAAGTCGTGCTTCAATGTCACCATCTTCAGAATCAGAAGAATATTTTAACTCCAATTCTTCTTCATCGTCACTTTTTGATAGCATTTTTGGGGGCGTATTAGCTGAGTCAGATTTAGCATTGCTTACATTCTCTCCTTCCTTAACCTCAATATTCTTTGACTTGTCCACTGTTGATGGACTACTTAGTTTTTTTTTGCCTAAGTCTAACATATTTTTAGCTGAATCAGATGGGCTAGGTTTGCAAATTGCACAGCAACCAGATGAGTCAACTTCCACTTTGATAAAATTAAATTCCTCTCTTTCTCCTAAAACAAACAGATGAACAAGTTGTGACAAGGGACAACAATCAAAGCAATGAATTAAGAAAAAAGTAATATGTGAGCTAACTAAGCCTTGGGAGTCAGAGAGCCAACAAAGAATATTGAAAGACTACACAAAGCTTCAGATTAAATATAAACTTTACTTTTTACAAACAAATTAACATGAATTATCAGTCTATGGATAATAAAACTACTAACTGTAAATAATAATAATCACACAATAAAATACTCAAATGGATAGATAACTATGACAAAACTTGAAAGATACCAGGAAAATAAAGCTATTTCCTAATGCAGTTAACATCTTGTTCATTAATTTCTTACTTTTTAAACTAATTTATCAAAGCCACCTATAAATCCAAGACGAAAAAGAAAGTAACTTGTTAAAGATATTCTTCAAACAAATAAAAATCATATTGTATAATGAAGAATCTGAAAGGCGGTGTCTCAATAATAAAGTTTATATGAAATCCTGAATTTGGATCCCCGTAAAATAAAACCAGCGTTCTTTATGGAACACCCTGTACTTAATGATTCTATTCAAAATCAGTAGTTAAAAGAAGAGATATATTTAAAACAACTATTCTAGAAACTGAGGACTAACCTTTTAAGGAAGGTCCCTCATAAACAAAAAAGTTTAAGATATTAATAAAAAAACTTGGCATAAAATAGAATGTCTTAATATTATAAAAAGCATGTTTCATAGATTCGGACTTAGTACATAAATCATACTCAACCAGGGGGTGGGGCCTATTTTTAGGGTGTGGGGGGGAAGAGTTTAATTTTTTTATTAACACTATCTTAACGAAAGCAAATCATATTTCTATAATAGATATATTAGGTACCTTTGTCACTGCCATATCCTTTGAGTACAGCTTTTCTACCAGTACTCTCAATTTTTTCCTGTAACAGAGTTGAAGGTAAATTTGACTCCACCAGCACTGTTCCATTTTCCTTTGAAATTTTAACATTTTTAACTCCTTGAACATCTTTAAGAGAACTCTCAATTTTTGCCACACAGGAATCGCATGATATTTGAACAGCAAACTCAACCTAAAAGAATAAAGTTATTAAAAAAATAAAAAAAGTATCATAAATGAAGTGTTCCAAGGCATTACTAAACAAAGAAATTAGAACATGGTTCCCAAGCTTGCAACACACAATATAATTCTAATTTTTAATACTATTGTAACAAAAGGAAAATAATCACTCATGTACATAAATTATAATATCCTTGAGTCTAATATACTATAAAGGCGAAGAAATATAATGTCTTTCCTATATCCAAATTTTGAAGTGTAATCTACAGAAGTCTTACAATTAGCAATAATTATTGAAAACGTGGGAGACGAAAAACTGGGGTGAGGACTCAATGAGGGCTTGAGATTTTGACGCCGAATGACAGAATCTCAAGCTCTTATTGGCTCCCCTTTATTTTCCCATGCTGTTAAAAGTGAATTCTAATTGTATAACTATTGTTGTCAAAACAGTGAGCGGCAGCCTTGGTTGCTGAATTATAAATCTTAGTCTTAACAAATTTAGGTAAATCTCAAAGTGGTGGTGCTACACCTGCTATCAATAGTTCTCTATATTTTTAACCACCCCTAACCTTCTCCTAGTTTTGAAAGAACCACACATGCTGATTCAATACATTAATATTTTCGGCTCAAGTGGCTGCCAAATTGCGATCGACCCAAATTTATTAAAAATACATCTTGATACAGTTGTATCTGGATCTTTTAGTCTAAAAAGGTGAGGCTCACCTTTTTATGAGTTGAGTATCTTATGTTCTAAATCTCACCTTCTTAAGTACTAAATGATACAAATTTTTAAAAACAATACGATATACTCACGCCATTATGCTTTGTTATTCTGACAGCACGGGAAAATCAGAAAAAAGGAAGAGGAGCCAATGAGAGCTCGAGAATTTGGCAGGTTGTAGGTCAGGCCAACTAGGCAATCAAAAATATCACTGTACACGCCTAGAGGTTTTATTTTTTCCTTCACATTGGTTGGTCAATTGGAGCTGTCATATTTATAAAGTATAATGGCATGAGTATAGTCCCCATGATAAGAATTCATTTGCTGATAAAAAGAAGAAAGACACAACTATCTTTGGAAAATGTTTTACTCAAATGCTACCGGATCATATAGAGAACATAAAAGATTGTTAACCCAAGTAGGTACTTTTTTACTTTAGCACCCCCCTATATCCCTTTGTGTTAATAGATATTTAGACAAAGGAACATTAGCAGAGTAGCATACATTCCTTAGTCTAAACGGGAAATAGTATTATCAATTACAATTAAGGCGATATGGTAGTTGAACTATTAAGAAATGTCATATTAGTCAGTTTAAATCAAAAGAGCTGTAACTTCTTGTAGTGCGAAAAAAATTATATCAGTTAAGTTCGGCAACGTTTCAGCCTAGCTGGCCATTTTCAAGCCTAAAATTATTAATTTATTAGATAAGTGTCAACTACAATAGGTATATTTCTAAAGCAAATAGAAAGAAATAATATGTTTGGATAAGTAAAAAATTAGGAACTATAGTTCCTAATTACTTTCTACTACATATATTCATGGATTAAGACTCCATTTACTCAGTGTAAAATTTAAGGTATGTAAATTATTTAATCCATACATATTGTCTTTCTATTTGCTATACATAGTAATACATTGTAGTTGACAATTAATAATTTTAGGCTTGAAAATGGCCAGCTAGGCTGAAACGATGCCGAACTTTAACTGATATAGTTATTTGTATACTACCCTGAAGGATCCACAGCTAGAAGTTAAAGTTATTTAAGGTACCTCTACAGCCAAATGAATTAAAAATAGCTAAATTAAGCCGGAATAAATCCTCTTAAAAGTGGCAAATAGTTAATTTTCAAAAGGTCCAGATAATCATAATACAACTGACAGATAAATACCAAAACAACAATACAAACACAGAAATAGATAGCTTACCGTGGTAGTCATAACTTTGCACAAAATGTGGTGAAGTGTGTAATAAAAGTTGCTAACAGGACGATATATAAAATACCACCCTTACAAAAAAGTAAAGTTTGATACAACACTAAAATACAGGAAGACACCCCTGAGTTGAGAGTGAGAGTTTGAGAGGTTTGTCCAGAAGATTTTCTTTCTTTAACGCCTGTCTGACGCGGAAAAATGGAAGCCGGGTACAAGATGGCTGTCGCTGATGGTGATGTTAAGGGAAACAAATAACAAATCCGGGTTTATTCAAGATGTTACGATAACGTTTAAGTTGTGCGGGTCCTTGGTAGTGCGGTAGGCGGTAGGTTAAATTTTTAAATGATACTGTCACTGTCACTGGTCAGGTCACTTCAGTACTTCAGTCACTTCCACTGTCGTTCTATATTCTCTATCTCTATTCTCCAGTTATGTTTTCTTGTTTACAATTATTAGCTAGGGAGTATGAGTGTTATGCTCTTTTCTATTTCATACACTTGATTCTTATGTAGTTTTTAGTGTTGTTGATTACCGAATGTTTTGAAATAAGGTGTTTTGTTTATTTATATTCAACGTGTGAGCCATTTTACATTTTTTAGTAAGCTTTATAATATTTTCCTAATGATATAATTGTACGTAAAATTTATTTGTATTAATATTTTATTTGATTGAATTATAGTCTATAATTCCTTACAAAAAGTAAGTAATTGTAATTTTGGAGGTCTTCTCCAATATGTTGTTGAGTGTTGTTAATGTCAAAAATTAAGTTCTATTTGTGATTGTGATATTAAGTTTTTTCTAGACTTTTGCTTAGTGCACACACATTACTTATAAATTGTTTTAATACTGAGTTTTTAGAAAAATGGCATGCTTCTGTTATTTCTTGAACGATTGGGACTTATCCATACCAAATTATTCTATAATTAACGGTGTAACGTATTATATTATTGAAGTGAGAATAGGAGAAGTATGTTGGTCAGTCAAGCACAGGTTCCGAGATTTTGTCGAATTGAACAACATTCTTTCTACAGACCATGGCTTTTCAAAAGATCTGTTGCCTCCAAAGAAGTTTTTCGGCAACCAAGATGAAGCGTTTGTGGAAACTAGAAGAAAACAGCTACAGGAATACCTTAGACGCACATTCAGCTTACTTAAAGCACCGATGCCTAGGCTTCTAGTGTCATTTTTGAAAATTGATTCCTTTGATATTTTTTACATCCTAGAGTCCATACCTCCTGTTGTAGATCGAGGTTCACTCAACAAAGAAGCTGTAATGCAGGATGAATTAATGCCGACGTTAACCCTTTTACAGGTACATTTTTACATATTAAGGCCCCCATACACGATCAAACATTTTGACCGTGTATGGCCTAAATTTGCCCGACATCAGTTTTGCGCACACATCATGTTTGGTAAATATCGCGCTCCCCTTCTCACTCCAACGTATTTTTTGACAAAGGAATATCAACTCTCCAATGAACAAACCATACATATATAATTATTATATACATATATTATTATATACGAAAGGAAGGGATGAATTGATATATCGAAGCCAACTTACGACTTCGAAAGACATCGATTACACGGAAGGGGTACACTATTGCCGAGTTTAACCGTCATGTTTGATCGTGTATGGGGGCCTTAACATACATTTAGTTTTATCATTATTCAGATAATAATTAATCCTCCCAAGTGACACTTAGGTTTTGTTTACCCTAGAATGGGGCTGCTTCATAAATGCTTGAAGATGTGTCTTTTTCTGTGAATTAGAGAAATTTACAAAAATATTAAGGGGGTTGAGACCCTATTTATGTCTTTACTGGTGTAATTTTAGTATGCCGGTCGACTCTTATCTTTCAGTGATTCCTCATTTGTCAGCTACTTAAGTTATTACATCCAGCTAATACATAAGGCTATTAAGTTATTACATCCGATAAACATAGGCGTAAAATTTGATTCGTAATTTTCACTTATCAATACCTACAAAGGATAAGTTGATCTTCAAATTTTGCGTATGTGTACTCTTTATAGTTATAAATAAGACCGTAGTTACAATTTGAATGTTTTGATTTTGTGTCTGTCAATCGCTCAATTTTTGCGAACCAACATATCTTATAAATAGGGTCAGGAATTGACATAAAAAGCATATTTTTTTCCTTAGCTTATATAACAATGAAATGCCTAATTTTCGTATTTTGGGAGCTCTACCCCCTCCCCTTCAAAAGTTATAAGGACATAAAAAAGCATATTTCTGGGTTCATAGAATATTCTCACATATTTTGCATGTTAGAGAATATTATGGAATATTTTAATGAAAAAGAAATGTCTTAGGTAAAAAGCAAGTTTAAAGCTGCGTGTAGCCAATAATCTAGGGAAAAATGCAGGAAGTGTTGTCGGCTTCAATGCCAATGACCCTTTTATAAGGCATAAGAAGCGTACTTACAGGATAACCATTGCCACATTCGTAGTAATATTTAATATTTAAGGGATTAACTCCTCTTTTAGAAACATAGTGATATATTTTGGGTGTTTTTGCTATAGGTGCCTTCCCCTTCCAGTCTCAGGTGAACCTGGTCAGATGCTTGACCAATATCATTGCACCTCTGACTCTGGTTGTTAGGTCATCTAATATTATGTTAAGAATTGCAGGAGGCCATATCCATATTTTTGCCAGGAAATCATAATGTAGGAAGATAGAATATGGGCTTATGTGACTGACAGCGAGTGCTGCATACATGTTGAAAGCGGGGGAGTGTTTAAAAGTGTTGTACCTTAAAGCCTATATGCTAATGGTCCATATAACCTGTTTGGCCCATGCTGTTCATCAAATAGCTGAGGAAGTAAGGAAATTTTCACCAGCTCTAAAGGACTTAAAGCTCCAAGTCGAGGGCCCGTCTTCAAGCAGATGCTGCCATGGACCCCTCTTCCTCCAGAGCCTATCCTAACAAGATAACTTGGATAACAGCGGCCGAACATGAAGGAAAGGTGAAAGTTCTATTGGAAGAATTTGACGAAGAGGATTACATGGCAATTAAAATAGCAAAGCAGGCACTGGAAAACTTTCAAACTTGGACTCAGCTAAATTTTATCCGAGCTCATTTTTTTAAATTGCCTGAGATCCTAGAAAAATTAGAGGAGCAAGGCGCTTCGAGGACGATGTTTGAAATAGAAAGGCAGACTGGAACGAAATAGTTAATATATTTAAAATAATGCATGGCGAAGTTGCAGTATCAAGTATTAAAGACTGCTCAAGTATTATAGTACTGCTGCTGCAAGTATTGAAGTATATGTCAATTGTTTCTGCCGATGTGGAGAGGTCATTTCCAAAATTAAAAAATATACTAGCAAAAAATCGCTTGAAATTGACCACAGAAAATCTTAAACAGATAATTATTGAATAGTATAATAAATTTAATGAAATTTAATTAAAAATAGTGGTTTAATTAAAGAATAATAATTTTAATTTAATATTTGTTAACAAAGCATATTGCTACATAAAAAGAGGTGTGTACGTAAGAAACTTTAAAAAATTGGTTGTGTTGACCGATATTTTGTGGTAATCGAACATGATGATAATTAACTCTTGAATAAGTCACACGTTGTTCAAGTTAAAATATATATATTTTAGTCTAACCACAATTAACATAAATATAAAAATCAGACGATCGTTTCAGTCTTTCGACTATCACTAACGTACCGACAATGGAATGCTTAGAAATTATTAGAAAACCTATAACAATGTCCAACCTAGAAATCTTCGAAAAAATAGAACTGGAAAAATTGGTAGAAACTACCCTAACACAAAACTACATGGTGTTTAATGACAAATTCTATAAATCAGATAGTTTAGCTATGGGCTCCCCTCTCAGTCCCTTATTGGCAGATATGTTCATGAACTACATCGAAGAAAAGATATTTAGCTCCCACAATAACCTACTTAAGAACATAATTTACTGGTATAGATACGTTGATGACATCATATGCCTTTGGACCGGAACAGAGAGGATATTAAGCCAGTTTCTAGATTTTATAAACTCATTCCACCCACAAATTAAATTTACTCTAGAACTAGAAAATAACAAATCAATTAACTTTTTAGACCTAACCATAAACAGAATAGAAAATAAACATAAATTCAAAATATACCGAAAACCCACTTACTCAGATATAATCATACATAATAGCTCCAACACATTCTATAAACACAAGATGGCAGCCTTCCACAGCCTCGTACACAGAGCAATAAACATACCTATGGATGATATGGACTTCAATAATGAAATAGAAACCATCAAAACTATAGCTAAAAACAACGGATACAATGATACAATAATAAATAGAATTTTACACAAAAAATTAGAAAAAACCGCCATAAAACTAGCTACACACCACAATAACCCACCGGACATAACACAATCATGGATAAGCTTACCCTACCTAGGAGATATCTCGACACAAATAGGCAAAATTATAAAAAACAATAACAATAAAATAACCTATAGACCATATGTAACATTAGGGAAATACTTAGGTTCGGTCAAACAAAAAACAGAAACACCAGACAAAAGTGGTATTTATAAGCTAATATGTGACACATGTAAAGGTGTATACATAGGCCAGACCGGAAGAAAAATTTCAAAACGAGTCGCAGAACACTATTCGGCCTGGACTAAAACAACTAAGACTTCCAGTTTCGCTAACTATTTAATAGATGCCAACCATACGTTTACTAAAGACAACTATGAGCTAGTCCATGTTTGTGGAAAAGGTAAAAAACTAGACTTACTAGAGAATTTAGAGATTCACAGAGCATTAAAAACCCCTGGTTTAGAATGTATCAATGAAAGAACAAATCTAAACCACTCAGTCCTGGTTAAACCCCTACAATAGTTTTACACACCTACCACAATCCAACCACCACTTACTCCGCCTAAGTCCTTGCACTAATAGTAGAACTATTGCACTATTAATAGTAGAACCGATTTATTATTTTTTTTTATTTTTTATTAATTATAGATTTAAACAATTTGGTAAAATATTAGATCATTGTTAAGGATCCTACATCCTAGCCTTAGTTAACTTCATTTATTGTTTGTAATTTTTTTGGTAGACCTTCTCACAGGTCATACCAGATGGGTACCCCCACAGACCACAACCAACAGATACATCTTTATACTTTGTAACCCTTGTTTTTTCTTTACTCAGTCTATATATACGATTCACTGAAGATAGTCGAAAGACTGAAACGATCGTCTGATTTTTATATTTATGTTAATTGTGGTTAGACTAAAATATATATATTTTAACTTGAACAACGTGTGACTTATTCAAGAGTTAATTATCATCATGTAAGAAACTTTCTTCATCTTTCTCCCCCCCCCCCCCCCCCCCCCCAAGTGGCCAAAATAATTGATAGAGAATATAAAAGAATATTTCGGGCATGCAGAAAGAATATATTTAGGCTTTTTAGAGCATATAATTCCTAACCCTACTTATAAACTACAAGTCTGATTTTAGTAAAATTTGGATGGTAGGTCATAATTAGTCCATTGTTGGTTCCGGTACCATAAAAGTTTCAACCTTCAGCGCCTATTAGTTTCTCTTCCATACATACATTTAATTATACCTATATCTTCAAATGAACTCATCTAATTTTTATGAAATTCAGATGATTTATCAAAAGTAGCCCGCAGATAGCCCCAGATTACATCCGTCTGCGCTCTTTAAATATTGCTAAATTAATACTTCCAATTCATGTAAAAAATCAAAACAATTTTGACAGATTTAAAAAATTCAGGGCGAAAATAATAAACTTAATATAAAAGCATAAAATCATTAAAGCATACAAAATAGAACTTAAGGAAGCTATGTTCCACACTAATTGGCAGAGTATTTTTTTATTGTACCCAGGGAAGGTTCATCTATGTCATTATAAAAGCAACATCATCTGATAAGTCTGAATCAGTATCACATCTAAATTCTACATGATCTTAATATTCATCAGTAGATTTGACGGCAGACATTTCTCTGACATCACTGTCATTTTTGTCAGTTATTTTGCAAATGAGAACGAAATATAACATAAACTGGGGGCAAAATGGGTGTTTGCCCCTACTGCACGATTGCATAAAAACAAACTTCCCTTTACATAGTATGCTACAGATCCCCCAAGTTCCATTAATTCCCGATGCAATAATCTGTCATTAAATAATGAAGTAATTAACTAATAATAATTAATTAATTAATTTGTCTCCAAATTTTGTAACCTAAATTTGACTCACTTAGCGACTACCTAGTAAGTTAAAACTTGCTAACCATATGGCTTTACAATGACAATACAATAATCAGCCAATAAGTTCAATAATTAATTAAATTTAAATGAATGGATTAGGAATAAATTATCCATAAATAGCGAAATATAAATAAATACATTTTTTTCCAATACCAATGCTGCAAAATAAGTTATATTTACGAAACTAACAAAAGAAAATTTTCATGAAGAATAGTGTCATAAAAATATTAATCCAAATAAAATAGTGTTAAAATTAAAAACCAAAATAAATATATAAAAATAAAATTATTATTTTTTAAAAAAAATAACTTAATTCCAATATTTACCCTCACACAACCAAAATGCATAAATGTAAAGGATTTATAACAAAAACTTGGTTTTTTGGGGTTAGTATTTTGCATTTAATAAAATAACAAATGTATTATTATATTTATTTTTTTCTATCAAGTAAACACCAAAATTTGAAGTCTAATCTTTATCTTAATATTTAAGAAAACAGAAAAATTTGTAGGACTTTTTATATGTTCATTAACAATTATAACCAAACTTTCCGATTTAGTTTTACAATGTACCCAAATCAGAGCTTTGTATTCTGAACTGTTTATAATGAGGCTTAATTGCTTTTTTTAAATCTCAGGCTAGGAGAGATTAACAAATATTTCTTAAAATTTCAAAAAGGAAGACCCCCCCCCCCCCCCCTCCCATTTCAGGCTCCTTAAGATTGGCCTCCAAAATTTGGTCTTAGCTAAAACCAAGGGGGAGCACCACATTATCTGCCTACTGGCCACATACTCTAAATATGGCCCTGTCACATCCACCTCTTTTTTTCAGAAAATTATTTTTGTATAACTTACTAACAGGTTAGAGAAATAAACTAAACCCAAACAAAAACCATCATTTGTTTGAACTTTAAATAAAAAATATATACTTATGAATCTCAGGTAGGAATCTATTCTGAGGTAGAATCAAAAGGGTCCGATTCTGAGGTTGAATTCCAATAGCTAGGTTCCAAAGAGGTATTTAAATGGAATACCTCTCCACTCAACTATATAATTTATTATACAATCGAATACCTTATTATTTTGCCAAATTCTCTAGGCATATGAATTCTCGTGGTATACAATTTATAAAGCCATTTACTATAACAATTTTGTAACTTTAAACTTTCTGGATTTATTTAATTAGCAATTTAATAACAGGTTAACTAATTTTAACCTGTTAGTTTGTTGTACAACATAATTTTACAATATTTATGTGTTGCAATATTCTGGAAAAAAAAGATGTGAATGGATATAAAACATATTGGAATCAAATCTCAGATTGGAATTGGTTCCTTTCGGTTCTACCTCAGAATGTTCCTTTTGATTGAATCCTACATCAGAATCAATTCTTTCGTTTTTAATTGCAGATTTTATTCTAGCACTGGAATTCTCAGAATTGGAGGGTGAGAATCGGGCAATCATTCTCAGAGAATCAATTCCCCAGCACTACTGTGTAGATAACACGTGTAAATACAATAGCAAACCCAACTAAAATATCAATAAAAAGTGAAGTTGTTCATAACTTACTTCTTAAATTAATTAAAATGATTGAACATCTTAAATTAAGATGTTCAATCAAACTCTTCCAAACCTCATTTAACATTTTGTTTGTGTTATTTTGAATTTTTTTTGTTATATTTAATGTAATTTGTACTTATAGTTTCCTTAATTTTAGGTGCATGCATTGCGTAGGTGTTTGAAACTTCCTCGACCTTCGTCTCAGGTATATACATTGACAGTGGATTGTTCTGATGTTTTGGAGCTATGTGGAAATCTTGAAAGCTTATGTGTTGATGGTACAAGTGATAATTCTGAAGATAGCAATTTATATGCCCTGACTCTTGATTTTGACTTGTCTGTTTTCAAAGCTCTTAAACATCTTACACTTTGTAATTTGACTCTTAGTCTTTTGTGTGATGCTTATGATCTGAGAAGAAGTTTATGTTCAGTAAATGTAAATAACTGTAATATGAAATCACCAGCAGATTTTTTTTTCTGTGATCAACTTCACAAGGAATCTCACAATCAAGTCCTAAACAATACCTGGGAAAAACTAACTACAGCTACCATGAGTTTTAACAAAATTGAAGTTATTGGTAAGAATTTTACATTATTTATTCTATTTAAGTAATTGCTTCTGGTTAAGATTCAGAGTGCAATGTCCAAGCCCACAGGACACCCTTTTGAGCAGGTTACTTTTTATTTCTACACTAGAGTTGATTATTTTAGAATTAGTATGATAAATTAATCATTAAAAAAAGAAATAACCAAAATATAAAATAAGAACTACAAATAGCAAACAAAATTATTATAATAATAAGAGTATAGTAGAGGTCTCTGGTTTGATCCCACGGGGGGTCACAGTGTTTTTATCAGTAATAACAAAAGTTAAATTAATTTTTTTCTATCAGTTTTTCATAGCCCCTCCATAAGGTATTTGCATGAATTATTTAAACATTTTAGGACCAGCTATTGTAGGGTGGTGGGGGGGACATTTTTTACATTTTCATGTCTTGGCTGTACTACATAACTTGAAAAGCGTTTCTAAAATGTACGCCAAAAACGTTACCTGGTGTAACAAGGAATTAAAAAGATATAGGCGGTGTGCACAGTCTGTCTCCAGCTGTAGGGTCTCCCTCTACCGCGCTTCATAGGGCCGAAGAAGGTCGAAAAGAGTTAATATGTGTAATAGGGAGTTAGGAGATTATAGGAGGTGTGCAATCAACTCTGCCCGACTTGCCCCTACCGCACTTTTGAGTCGATTAACACTCAGGGATCATCGGGTCCGCTCTACTATACAGAAACACTATACAGTCACTACATTTGCTCCTCTACATCTTTAAACATGCACTCTTTTAACCCCCTTTCCCTTTACTCTACCTTTTATTTGACATTTTGTTTAACACGATAATAGGTTAAAAGCTTGCTTATTACGTGGAACAATAATTTGTAAATTGCATTGTCTTTACTATCTAGTCCTCTTTAATTATTATGAACCAACATAAAGACATCTTAAATAACTAATTTATCTTTTACGAAATTAATAATAATTAGATTGCTTTTATTAGATATTTTAAAGCATATTCCATTTTATGCACTACATTATTATTAATACATATTTCATACTGCCAATTATTAATATAATGTTTATAAATATGATAAATATTAAACTTAATACCCTACATATTTAACATATTATTTAATTTAAAAAAAAATAGTTCCAGTAGAGTCTCGCTAATCCGGGTTTAATGGGACCGAACCCAGTCCGGATTACCGAAAGTCCGGATTAAACGGAATCAGTTTTAATGTGTCTGTAGAGCAAGCTTTAGTAGAGTAAAACTATTAAAATCGAGGTTTTTATCGTAAACATTACTTCTATTAGTCTCCAAAACATGCTTGTACAAATAGGTCCACTATTTAAGTTAAGAGCTGTTCTGTCACCAGTCATGTCAAATAACAAATGAATTTAAATAAAATGACAATCTATTACGCAGGTGGCAGGTATAGAAAGGACTTCCTGAGAAACTGGCTGAGTTCCGATATGAAATTTGAGGAGCGACAATCATTTCACAAAAAGTTGAGACTTAGACATTGTTGGCTTGGCAAAATTTCATGGAACTGGGTTGTAATGTTTCTTAAAACCCTTCCCCATCTCAGTCACATATAATTGTACTTTCTGGAATACACATCCTTTATATCTTCCGCCCTACATTTCTATGGAACTGAAACAGATTTATCGATGCTCTTACTTATTCTTAAATCTGTTAATTTTTAACAAAATACCGGGTATTCCTCGTGTTAGACTGTTTGAATATACACCTATAAACTATACTAGGAACAATTTTATTCATTTTAATAGACAATAAAAGCAGAAACTCCAATTATCTTAACAATTAATAAATCTTAACAGGCCCTGGTTCTAATTTGTACATAGTTTTTGGCCCGTCCGGATTATACGGATGTCCGGACTAGCGGGGTCTGGATAAACGAAACTCTACTGCATGTTGCAAAAATCAAACCAACCACCTTCAATTAAAATAATACTCAGATTATGTTCTAGATTTTATATTTTTTTATGCAAATATATTACAGTGATGACAATCCTCTAACACTGCGAAGCGAACCTGTGGACATTTCATGTCGGTAGCTTAAGCAGAGCGAAGACATGAAAAAGTCTCACTGTCTTGCGAGAAATATTTGGGGTGAAATTTGTAATTTATAAAAATAGGGAATATCCTCCGTTATTTTCATCACCCTACCATAAAGCATTAGCATGAATTATATAATTATTTTAGGACTATCTGTTATAGGGTGGTTGGGGGAGAGGTTCATTGTTTGGGGGTGAAATTTTGGCGCAAAAAACACATTATTGGTGGTAAAGAGAGCAATACTCATAAAATGTTGTATATGTTTGTAATCTACTCTTTAGTATCTTTCATGTGATACCCTCTCGAAATTTTAAAATTTCTGTGCTGTTTAACTTCTCTGTATTTTTCCTATGTGTAGGTCAAAAAGTAACTATCTAGCGTGAATGGTTCAGGGATATGAACCAATTACGACGGACAGACTGACTCATTACCCACGGCATAAGGGTTTTGAGGATGATCTACGAAATTCTAAAAATCAATCTCAGTTAGTGTCCATGCTCATGATTACCACAAAAATTATTTAACTAAACAAAATAAAATTATTGTTGTAGACGGATGGTGGTTCCTCAATAATTTAATATTGTTGTTAATTGTGGGTCTTTTGGGATTTAACATAAACAAACTCTCCTCTATCATTCTTGCTATATTTTGACTTAGAGTCATTTTCAAGCACCGATTACAAATTAATTACAGCAATATCAAACTTTTATTCCTTTTTTATAAAAAATTATTATATCTAGCACCTACAGTCCTGTACTTCATAGATCCTCACTTTAGTAAATTCGCGCCTCTTAAACAGAATGGTATTTATTTACCACTACTACTTTAAGAATGTCAAGCCAAGCTCAAATATTTAATTTTCTTTTTTTTTAATGTTTCAGGTGACAGTTTCAGCTTTGTCCCACGTTTAAAAAGACTTGACATAAGAAGTAACTGTCTAAAAAACTTCAGTGGATTAAATCACCTAAAAGAATTACAAAACCTTAATGCATCCAACAATATGCTTTCAGATTTAACAAGTGCAAGTACAAATTTAAGAAATTTAACTTATTTAGATTTAAGTGGTAACCAAATTACATCTTTAAAAGGCTTGGATGAATTGTCTAAATTAACCGGTGTCAATGTATCTTTTAATGCTATAAATGAATTTTTAGAGGTTCAATATGTTTCCAAGCTTCCCATCTTAGGATACATTGTGTTGACTGGAAATCCTTTGTCTAAAATTGTGGATTATAGAATAAAAGTTTTGTTGGAGTTTGGTGAAGCTCACAAAAGAATCCAACTTGACCACGAAGAAACTACTCAGAAAGAATTAGACAGAGTTGCTGTTCTATTAGCATTAAAGTATGTAGAAAAAGAAAAGTCAACAAATCGGTAGCACTATTATTATTGCAATTTTGTTTTTAATTAAAAATTACGATTCTGACACTTACATTAATTTTATAAAGTTATTGCTCGATCAAATTTGTAACTTCTACAAAAATTATTTTATTAATGTTTAATTATGTTTATCCTAAAACTACTATAAAATAATCACGATTATTTTTTATTAAACTAAGGTTATTACAATTATTAAATAAGTTGTTAATTGTTGTTTATTTATTTAACTGTGTATACTCAGAAAAGAGAATATACACATAGAATATATAGTTAATTTATTATAGTTATGTTTATATAAGAGAACCATTGTGATACTGTAGCTCTTGTCACTATTTAAAACACAAGACCAAAACTCTCTTTAATCCTTTTTGTTAAAATATTTTAATTTAATATATGTTTATGTATTGATATTGGATTTTTGTTTAAAAAAAAAAAAAAGATTGCCTTAAATCATGTCAAATTGGTTCTATGACTAGTGCCTTGGACTTTTATTTGGAAAAAACTAACCAATAATAACAAGTGAACTTTTCTTGATTTTTATTGCTTGATTGATTTAAACATGGTCAATTTTTAGCTCTATTATTAAAACAAGAGTGAATAAAAAACCGTCCTTGATCTCTTGTCTGGATTAATGGGGTCCTAGTGTATAATGTGTTGATTGGGAGAATAAAAAGAATATATTTATATTTTTAACTTACTGAAAGCTCTAAAATAAGCATGTCAAAGAGGCTTGAAATACTTTCTTGCCCTAAAGTCTAAATTCCAATTAGTTAGTTAGTTAAGCGTTTATTTCATTCAATAAGTTCATAACAAATAATACAATTTTTCTCAAACGAAAGCCTTGGTCATCTGACCGTTAGGCGAGAAATTTAAATTCCAATTATAATCTGACATGTTTCACCAGAGCCGCTGAGAGGATTTCTGGGCCCCTGGGCAAGTTAGTATCTTGGCATCTTTGAACAAATAACTGGGGTGGGGGCCCGGGGGGTCCTCCCCAGGAGATTTTTTTTAATTTAAGTGCAAAAAGATGAGTTTTTAAAGGATTTCTGAGGGCAAGTTTGTCCTTACTGGAAAAGATGTTTGATGGGGACGAATTTTGAAGTTTAACTAAGATGGGCTAAAAGAAACAACAAATAATTGAGTTGTTTTGTAGCTGGTAAGTTTAATTAAAAAACCTTCTTTTACACTTTGTATAATACATAATATAAAATAAAACATAATATAAACGTAACATAAATTTTTTGCTAAAATAGTGAGATTAAGAGTAAGCAAATCAAAATAGTTAAGTAACACATGTTATTTAAAAAAAAAAAACTTCATTACAAGTAAAAATGTTATTGTTTAAAAAAAAAGTTATTAATATCAGTTTGTTAATATGATTTGTCTGTCAGTTTCTCTCCTGTAAATTAACATTGAATAAGACGAAAAAATCTAAGTAACTAAATGAAACACAAGAATTCAAACTTCCATACTTATGACACATTAGGAATAATTTTAAGTTCATCACAATCAGTGGTGTAGCTAGGGCATTGGGGGCCCTCTCAAAAAAAAAAAAAAAAAAAAAAAAAAAAATGAATGGGTCCCACCGACAGTGGTATAGAAGTATAATTCCAAGTTAGATTTTTTTTATTTGGTGGCCCACCCGTAATTCGGACTTCGGACCCATAGTTACACCACTGATCACAATATCCTTCTTGCCTTTTTGGTTGTAAAAATAATCAGGGCCGCCCTCCAGAGGCCCAGGCCCCTGGGCAACCCCCCCCCCCCCCCCCCCCCCTTCTGACAGTGGCCCTGTGTTTCACACTATTGGTCTATAGATGTGTAATTTGGCTGATCCTTCCACCTAAACAGTAATTAAGGGGCTTAGTGGAAAAGTGGTACAAGTGATTTTTTTAAATGAGATAAGTGCTGGGGAATTAAGATTAGATATTGGTATTTTTTTCTTCATAAATAAATACCATCATCTTAGTTCCAGCATTTAAAAAAAACACTTTCCTATGGAGACCCACAATTAGTACCTATATTGTCATTCATAAGGAGAGAGAGGGAAAAACAAAATAGAGATGACATCCTAATATCATTTAAGTACCAAACAAAAACAAGAAGTGATCTCTTTTAATTATATAATGGCAATGTCAAACATGATTTATAAATAATTAGGTTTGCTAGTTCTCACTATCTGATTAATGATTAGATCTATAGCTAATAATGGTTCTAAAAATTATAAAAACAACTTTTAGTTCTAATTTAAATTTATTTTTGGTTTGAGCATGATTATGTAAAAAAATAACATTCTTCTAAGTTGAATTTTGATCTGATTTAAATATGGAAAGGTAAAAGTGATTCCACACTCATTTCAGATTTTCAAGTCTCATAATAGAGGGTTGGAGCATAACTTGTTGTGTTGTTTAGAAGGGCGAGGAAGAAGGTCTTCGTGAAGGTAAGGACTGGAAGTAATGTAGGATGTGTGCTCTTGTAGTGGTTCTCCTTCTCCCAGGCCTAGGCCCCACTTGTCTTCACTGCACACAGTCTTATACTTCAAGTTTCCTAATCTAGGACCACCTACTCCAGTTCCTCTTCCTAGATAAAGTACCAAAACTGTTAAGTTGGACACTTATTTTTTAGATCAATCATAAACATCTGATAAAGAATATTGCATACCTATTATGCTTTCAATCCTTTCTACTACTTGTTCTATTGGATCCATAGCATTGATTACTGCGCAATCTTCACCACAATAGTCAATCATCTCCTTTAAAGATTCAAAACAATTATATGAGAAAAAATAAAAGTGTAAAGGTGGCCATACATGAAGAGGAAATCCTCAAGGAAAAAGCCTCCGCAATTTCCATGGAAGTTGGTTTAGTAGTTTAAGCTTCTAGTTTAGTAGTTTAAGCTGTGCATGTGCATGCACAGCACAGTCGACAGGTAGAAAGTTTTTAAATAACTTTTTTTTTTTAATCAGGGACCTTAAATTATGTAATACCATTAACATTATTTGTCTAATAATCTAGTTTCTCCAAGACTAATTAAGCTGATTTGTCAGAAAGTTAACGGATGTATATACAGTAGAACCTTGATTAACCGTCAAGCACAGGATCGGAACCTTGAACGATAATCGAAAAGGCAGTTAAGTGAGGTAGAGGAACATTTTAGGGCATAAAAGTGGTATTATTTTGATTTTTGACTAGAAGCACAAAAACTTGGTCATACCAAGAGTTAAAAATATCTTAGTTTATCCTGGTACTTTTTTGAGCTTAATCATTTACAGGTAGTGCTATCATGTTCACATGCCGGGTGGGTGGTGGGGAATGTGCAGAGTCAAAGAAAGGGGCTGTGCTTGACGTTTAAGTGAGAGAGATGGTAAATCAGAAGTCAGAGGTTGTGTCCTGTTTGTTCTGGCGGCTTTATAAACAGTTCCCTATGTTAGTGAGGTTATTGAATCTAAATGGCCATTTGGGACCCTCTCACAAAAGTTGTCATTATAGAAAACTGACTTCCCAAATTCAAGGTTCTAATGCAATTGGTTCCATAGATGGAGTTTTGCATATAAATGGCTGTCATATTGTATCAAGATGGCCCCAGGATCTTAGAGGAACATATCTACAAAATTGTATGGTCTTAGTTCGTGTGGTTCCAGAGTTATAGTAAGTAATTAGTCAATGGTATTTATATTTTATACAATATATAGATAAGTTTATACATGCAGACTGAGGTAGAGGCCTAATTTATATTATCTTTTTTATTACTGTCTGTAGTATTTTGCAGCGCTTGGGGACACACTATATATAAGAAAGTAAAACCGTGATAAAACAGCTTAAAGGTTTTCCTAATTGCTATCATTGCCAAATAACCTTGAACCAAAAATATGATATATTATAAAATCTTTAAATTTTAATAAAAATATATATGTATATTACAAGTTTTTTTTTTCTTCTTCTTTTTAAAAGTTATATAGCAATATGCTGGAAAAATTAATGATTTCACCTGGTAAGCTGAAGCATACTTTGCATGGTCACGCTTGATATGCTCATCGTCATCTGTTGGATGAATGAAGTAATTATTCTCTTCATTAAAAATTCCTCTCCTATTTATTTCTTCTTTTGAACCAATGGTACCTGTGTATTTGTTTATTCTAATGTCTCGCAGTTTTTCAAGAGTTTCATCACTATTAGTTGTAAGGAAAATAATCCTGGAAATGTACGCATTTAAATAATATTTATTTAATGAATATCCATGATATTAATGGTGAATTCACACCTGGTATTAAGGACAGATCTGATCATGGTATGGTCCAGGCAGGTCAATATCCCTTTCTATGTTTTTATATTTGAGCTTTTACACCTTCTGTGCACTGAGCTCAGTCCGATCAGGGTTGCTTTCCAAGAGATCTAGACTGGAGCTTACGCTGTGATGGCTGAGACCAGATCGGTAGTGTGAGGCCTACAGTTAGTCAACCCTCTGTTCGCCTCCTATCCTGATTGTTTTTTTTTTTTTTCACATATGTTTGTCTTGTTATTTGTTGTTTCGTACTTTTGCCACTTTTTTGTAGTAGTTATCCATTTTTGTGTTTTATGTGGTTCAATAAATTAATGAAATCAAAATACAGTACTAATTTAATTGTTTACCCACCTATATTTATTAATAACTATTAAGACAAAGGGATATTTGGTCCATATCCCACTTCTCTGTATGTTATAGTGATAATATCAATTGTTATAAACCCCGGCTCGAGTTCAAATCCCAGAAAGGTGAGACATGTTACACACTGATGATCTAAGTAGAGTAAAGTGGCCGGATAACCCCCGTCCGGTAATAACCCTGGCAGTTGATCAGGACTAAAACCGAAAAGAAAAAAAAAAAAAAAATCAATTGTTCTAAATAACCATTACGATAAGGAAAAATTTACACATTAAAGTTATTTTGGGCGGGTAACCGAGTAAATAGTACCCAAAATTTGACTTATTGAAGGAGGGACGAATGGGGGCACTAGATAGACGGGAAATTTCTCAAAGCGCCACCAAGCTGATTATAAAAAAAGTTATAATTGTCTTATTTAATTCAACTCTTAGATATGTATCCACCTTAATACGGTAATGCAACAAAACGTATAACATTAAAAACAAAAAAATCATGTTTATACTCTCTCTTGGGTCATTTAATGGGTTCCAAGATAGATGATTTAAAAGAGTCATTTCTCATTTATAAAAAGAAGTAGTTGTTAGATGTATTCAAAAACCATGACAGTTAAATATATCTTAAGTTTTCCTGGTTATCATTGGTTTACGGTGATCAATAAGATGAGACATGTCCACTGTGCAATAGAGTTTGATTCTAAACAATTAAAATAAACTCCAAAAAAAATGTAAGCAATGAAAAGTACATGCAAGCGTTAAAATTAATTGAGAATTTTTTTCAACAAAATTATACCTGTTTGGAGGAGTGTCAAAAGAATCAATGGCTTGTAAGTCAGCTCGATCTCTTGGGAATTTTATTAGAACCCATCCATTTTTGAGGCAATCTTCACGCATCAATCTATCCTATATAAATTATTGTAATCTATTATTTTATCTTTTAAATGCTTATACTATTTTACACACCATGTCCCTTTTCACTTTTTCCTTTCAAATTTGGTTATCATTTCCAGAAAATCATACCCCGATGTGAAATCAAAAATTAATTTTAGACCTAAAATTGGAGCGCTACCCCAAAAACTCTAAAGACAATACTGTAGTAGTCCTCCATTTAAATACAAATCTAACAGTGTAAAGCCGGGTTTATACCAGAGTTACTAACTCGTGTTGATAACATTATTTGATAGCAACATTTTGGAAAACGCTTCTGAATTTGTTACTAACATTGTGTTTGCAACACAACAACAACAAAATGTTACTAGCAACAATTTTGCTATCAAAAATAAGTCAGTAAAGAGCAAAGAATGTTAGTAACAAATGTTACTAACAAAATACTAGTTTAAGATTTATTTGTTATTAACATTTTGCCACATCCCCTTGCACGCTTTGTCATTTGGCTGCAAAATGTCGAGTATTGAGGACATTGTTCTCACAGCAGCTGTGTGTGTAATGTTAGCGAAGCAGAGAAGACCTAAAGATGGTGGGTGAGACCTTCACTGCAGGCAAGAACAAAATATAGTGGAAGTGACTTGTTAAATTGCCTGAATGAGGATGATGTTGATCTGTCAGGTGAACTAAGGTGTGATGGAAGCATTAAAAACATTTTACGAATGGCTAGCTGTGACTTCGTGCATTTAATGTCAATGATAGGACTTAAAATTAGCAGACAAGACACCAATTACCGAAAAACTATTCCAGTGAAGGAAAAGTTTGCAGTGACCCTGCATTTTTTTAGCGACTGGAGACTCATACACAAACTTAAGTTATTTGTTCAAAATTTCCAAATCAACCATTTCATTGTTTGCACCAGAAGTGTTAGATACTTTGATCGACTTGCTGAAGAAGATCATAAAAGTAAGTAATGGCAAGCTTTCCTCAACAAGTCAAACAATCACAGGGAAGTATTTGTATCTAAGTACTTTTAGGGTTTCATAGGATTTTATTAAGCATATACATTATTCTATTATAAAATAATATTTTTGTGTGCATATGAAATATGAACTCTATTGATTTCACTACAGGTTGCTTGTTCTAGGCGATATTTCTGACTTAACTTAATGTAACTTTTGAAATAAAAACTAACTAGCCTATCTTGTGTAGGGTTTGAAATGAGGCAGAAAGTTTGTTTGGATCCGACCTCTTCAGCCCACACTAGTGCCAAAAAATGTGTTTCTGATAGTGTACCCTGTTATCACAAGTACTTTTTCATGGGAAGACCAAATGGAATTAAAAGTATCCTATCTTGTAGATGACACTTTGGAGATAGTACTTTACTAAAAACTTTTTTGTTATGTTAGGGGTGCATTCAATTCAATCAATTTTAGATGAGGGGAAGATGGGAGGCCCACCCAATCCCCCTTCTTTTTTGGGGGGGGGGGGAGGAGAAGGGTCTCAAGATTTTTTTTATTCATATTTTACGATTTTGGTAGTATTCATACTACGGAACGATTAAATTTTAATTTAAATCAAATTATAATTATTATTAACTACGGGAAACAGACAGAGAAAAATAGACTCCAGTGCGGGGATTTGAACCACCGGCCTCTATATTTCCAGTATAGCGCTCTAACCAATATAGAGGCCAGTGGTTCAAATCCCCGCGCTGGAGTCTATTTTTCTCTGTCTGTTTCCCGTAGTTAATAATAATTATAATTTGATTTAAATTAAGATTTTTTTTATAAAAATGGTTTCCCACAAACATTTTTTCTGATAGAAATTTTCTTCAATGTACTTTTTTCCGATGAATTTTTATTCTAATAAAATTTCTTTTAAATCTTTTTTTTAAAAAATAAATTAACATTTATTTCATTTAAATTTTGTAAATTTAATTTCAAGTCAGTGACTCAACAGGCAAACTCATCTTGGCACCGAGTGGCCTAGTGAAGCGAGGGCCATCGTTCGATGTCTTCGCCTTCTTCTACCTCCGTATGAAGAATGAATACGTCATAATTTAATAAAAAATGTATGCATCCAGTATATTATTTTGTTAAAAAGATATTGGTGAAATTAACATGGAACCCTTGTCAAGTAGGCTCCTGTATAGGTATTGTTATCTGGGGATACAAATCCAACTTTTAAATATACACTATTACTCGCACCTGGTAGATACGCAAGTCCCTAACCCAAATATTTTGATTCTATCAGACATCAGGGAACATTTTTGGCCTCCTGCCTGTCGTTCAACAATTTTGCGAACCATTATAAACTACTCATCCGACAAATGAAACTTAGAAGGTAGGTCATAATTAGTCCGTGGTTGGTGGCATAATAGTTTTAACCTTCTGCCCCTATTATTTTCAAAATGTTTTTCATCGGTTATATTATAACTTATAACTAAAAGGTTAATAAAATAATTTCCGGAAATCTTCATCGGCCTATCATAATTAGTATTTCAATTTTTGACAATGCGTCTGAAAACATCTGAGAAAAGTAGTACCAAGTGTTGCTAAAGGCCCCCACACACGAAAGAGGCAAATCCAAGCGAGCCATTTTGCAATCACCCCAAAACATCATTCATGATGGAGGGGTCATTAACGACGGAGCCTGAGACCAAGCTATGCTATGGTCGAACTGTCGAACCTGGCCAGTAGTTCCTACTCTTTACTCATTTCTTCTTTCCTTTACGACCTCTTACCGTGACAGTAGTTTTCTGTTATTTTAGACCTAATTGTATAGCATTTTCAAAATTAATTTACAGCTATGAATGAAGAGGAATTACTTATTTTAGCTGGCCTTGCAGTTTGTATTTATATACAAAAAAAAGATCAAAATGGCAAAAAAAAATGCTTTTTACTCATAAAATTTGCTTAATGAACTTTCGCAAAGAGCCTACTGATTGAAAATTACCTGGGAATGGACGAAACTAATTATAGTAGCTTGCTTCAAATGGTCTCCTAAATGATTAGAAGAAAGGAAAAGGATACTAATATGAGGCAAGCGATTACCATTACAACATCTAATATGGATACTTGCCACAGACAAGGGTGAAGTCAGTACATACATCTCAATGACCTCTTCCACTTATATTAAATAAATGCAGTGGTCCAAAAGCCCCCCCCCCCCACTCTTAAATTTTGAACAGTTTGAGATAAATTTGGGGCATCCGTATTATGTAAAGAAAAGTTTGTTTTCTTGCAATCACACACTTGGGGCAACCACCCACTTCGTCCCCAGGCCACCCAACTTCATAATTTCAAATTGGAGTGCATATTTTTGATAGCATATTTAGATTCTACTGTGAAAAATAATAAATGTTACTTGTAACTCTTTTTTCTATCCATTAATTTGCCTCAAGATTTTGGAACACACGGCGAGACAAGCAGATCTCCCCCATATTTTGGCAAGGGGAACCCCCCCCCCCCCCCCCCCCCCCCAATTTTTTTACTGTTTTTTATTTCTTCTAGCTAAAATTTTGTTTTTCAAAAAATCGAAAAAAAACAATTTATTTGAAGACCCACAGTGCGCGTACTAGTACGGATTTTGAATTGTCCAGTCAATACAGTAGTTTAAGCATTGTCGGCCTTCGAAGAAAATTTATTTTTTTATATTTTGTGAAATATAACATTTAATACATAATTGAGCCAGAAGAAATAAAAATATAAAAAAGTTGTTAATAATATTTCTTATTGTAAATTTTCTTGTGTTACCGACGATACCCATAAAAATGTGCTATGACCTATAGTTCTCTTCATATTCTTGTTTAAGTGATAAAAAATAAGTTTGGGCCAAATTTTGAAAAATCGCTCTTGTCAGCAAACGAAACCCGAAAGGACATAAGTTGATGTAATGTTTTTGGCTCCTTTCGTGTCACCTACAAGCCCTTAAGTTGAGATACCCTGTACTGTATGTGTGTGTATATAATATACTAGCTTTCACCCCTCGCTCGCGAGAGGCTCATGCTAGGTATTAGTGGCTATGTTTCCTATAATCATGTAGGCCTAGCAATTAAATTAAATTCCTAAATAGTTTTGGTTTCCAAAGCCTTCTAGGAATAAAATCAGGACTATATTACTTATCATTAATTCCATTACCTAAGAATATAATACTTTCCAAATCGTAGTTTGGAGTCTATCTGTACATTTAAAAAATAGCCAATTAGTACAGGTAAAATAGACCCAAAACAACTTAATTTCTTACGACTTTTCTTGTCCTACTTTATTTTTTATAACCTAATTTTAAGCGCTTGTAACTCGAAAACGGCTGGAGCTAAAAAAAATGTTAAAGGACTATTTTTATTGGAAATTTAATGAAGAACAAATTTGTAAAAACCATAATTCACCTAATGTCAATACTTTTAGAGATATGAGGTAAAAAGCAAAAAATCCACCCTTCCCGCCCCCCTGGGGGGGGGGGGGTGTTCCACCCCCTAAATTTTTTCGGACTCTGCAGATTTTCATTTCCACTGCCAATATGAAGGTATGAGCAAAGTTTCATGAATGTACAAATTTTGTCATTTTTAAAACCCTATATTTTTCCTTTACTAAATGGAAACTAAGTAATATTGCAATAAAAAAACAAAAAAAACAATGCTAAATAAATATAATAAATAAGAAAATAAACGTAGAGAAAACCAATTAGACTGTGAAGTCATTGAACAATCATCAACCATGATGGTGCATTAATTTAATTATTCCAGCCTCCAGCCTCTTCTCTCAATATGGCTGTTGTACCAGTAAATATTTAATAATTCTAGTTCTGGGAAAAATTAATAAAATAATAAATACTCGATTTAAAGAGCATTAGTGTGAGGTGTAAGCGCCCTAATCAGAAATTAGAAATTAAATCGGTCAACAATTGCGGACGTCATAAGCCCTCAAAGCCAAATATCTTTTTAAAAAAATCATTTTTAGCTTATTTAAGGTAGAACCGATGGAGTTATGACAAAAAGTCATACGACCAAAGTTGTAGATCTTTTAAAATCAGTTACTGCTGGCGCAATCAGCTTGTCGATACGACTTACCATTTAGCCACAATAAGCCTCCAAAAAAACTTTAAACTGCGTCCGCCATCTTTAATTTTTTAAGGGGGGTAATAATATATTTTTTTACCTTTTCGGATTTTTCCAGTCGGGTTGGGCCAATTTCCGACCAAACGCAAAAAACCGCGAGTCTCTAGGTGGTCTAGAAGTACCCTAACGTTTTGAATATCGAGTCTGTGGGGTTTGTTAACAGTGGGTCAAACAATTTTTCTTTTTGTTTTTTATGCATTTTATTTTATAAAATTGTTTATAACTTTGGTTCTACTTAATATTTTTCGATGAAACCAAGCCTACAAGTTGCGCAACATGTTTGCGCTCATGTCTGAAAAAATTTAATCGACATAGCTTAGCCAGTTTTGCGTCTATAAAGTTTGACTGGGGCGACAGACATTCACACATCCACACATACACGAAAAAAGTTAAGGCCGGATTCGGTTTTCAGAATGTATAAAATGAATAAGAATCCAACAATTTTTCAATTCTGACCAAAGTGCAGACAAAACTTTAATTTTATATATATAGATATATATAAAATTAAAGTTTTGTATATATATATAATGTTTATATATGCCTATATATTGATTACCTGAAGAAGTTTTAGAATGATAGAGGCATAAAGTGGAACCTTTTTCCTACACAAAAATGATATTTGTTCCGCCATTTCGTTATCTCCAATTTTTGCTTCCTCTATTACTTCGTTTAAATCCACTAAAAAATTAAATGTAAATTATTTGAAAAATTAGAATTAACGAAACCAATAAATTTTAATAAAAAATTAGAATTTAATTCTACAAAATTTAAATTTATGTTATTCATATTAAATATTGCAAAATGTGTACAATAAAGACGTATGGTTTACCTGGAATGAGGCCTAACTTTTTATATAGCAATTTAGCTAATTGCCCTCTCCTTGAACCTCTTGAACCTATAAGGACCACACGAGGAGTTGACGGAGGACCTCGAATTGGAAATTCCTTCAGACGTTTGGTACACTCTTGCAGAATCTGCTCTAGAGGCTTGCAGAGTATATTTATTTCCTAAATTGATATAAAACACATTTTTAGGTAAATATTGAGCTTGTAGGATTATTTGTTTACTTACTTCATAATTTAAATTTTAAAGGTGCAAAACTGGCTAAATGGAATTCATTGTTTTATTTATGCACACGGCCGATTTAACAAAAGGGCACTTGGGTATGGCCCCACAAACGGCAAGAGGTATGGGCCCTAAACTTTAAACTCGGAGAAAGGGAATCGTCATGTCGTGCCCAGGGCGCAGTTGTACGTTTAAAAGGGGGCAAAACGGCTCTGTTTATGCAGTGGTGTGCACTAACATGTGGCACACATTGTAGGCCAGGAAATATTTTGAGCTATTAATTAAAAAAAAATCGCGGTTTTTATCACTTGCTTTGTTTACGTTTGAACTGTTATTATCGTCATGTTTTCATTAAGTGTAATCCTAAAGAAACACACTGCATATTTTTATTTCTGTTATATGGAGTCTTATACTATATAAGCCACCTCGAGCAGAATAAAAGCCTAAAGATATCAATAATCTATTCAGAAATTTGGAGTTAATAGGAAGAAACAAGTAGAATTTAAAAACAATTTGGCAAGACAGGAAAGACTTATTAGGGGGAATAAACCTGTATAGCAGAACTTGTAAGAAGTTAACTCAGGCAGCAGGGACAGAGAGTAAAAATTAATGACAGTAATAGTAGAATACACAATAATTATAATAAATTACCAGAAAGGTTTCTCTGAAAGTATATCTGAAATTTCGGACTAATCTTTGATATTTGTTCCACGTTTCCTTTATGTCACTTGTGGTCCACTGATCTAAATTATCTATCCACAGTTGCTTAGCAGTCTCTGAAACATAATTTGTGAGTACCTACAACATTTGATTTTTTTGTTCAGCGTCGTATTTCCTACAAGAACCCGAAGTGTTGTGGTTTCGTTCGGGGAAACCTTTTTTGCATTTGTACCAGAATTGGTTGTGATCATGACCGAAACATTTCATTCTGGTAACATTTCATCCACAATAATTCAAAAACTAGTCCGTTGATCTAAAACATTAATTATGCCATTTGAAGAACAAAAAAGCCCTATAAACATGGATCAGGAACAGCTTCGTTTTTGAGATATTCGCAAAAAAGATCAATTTTGGGCGTTTATCCTTAAGATTCTCAAATACTACGCTTTTTACCATAATACTCCTTGAAGAAAATCTTATAGAGAGTCGAATTCCATTAATTTTAGCTCTCTACATCAAAATCCTTTAAAATTGAGTGTTGATGAAATAAAGTGGCAGGGACGTAAAATTTTGAAAGTTTGCTGAAAATCAGGGGTTTGTTGTACAGAGCTGGGATTGATATCAGTTAACGAAGAATTATTTTCTCTACAAGGTTTTCTTCAAGGTATTTTATTGTCAGAAGCAGAGTATTGGAGTCATTGGAGAAGTTGAAAGATATTCGTCCAAAAATTTTGTTTTTTAAGGTTTTTTGCGAATATCTCGAAAACGAAGCTGTACCGGATCCATGTTTATAGGAACTTTTTTGTTCAGCGTCATACTTCCTATAAGAAACCGAAGTGTTGTGGTTTCGTTCGGGGAAACCTTTTTTTTTCATTTGTACCTGAATTGGTTGTAATCCTGACCGAAAAATGTCACGTCTGGTAACATTTAATTCACCATAATTCAAAAACTAGTCCGTTGATCTTAAACTTTAATTATACCATTTGTAAGCTTATGAAAAGCAGGAGTTTTTCCTGAAATCGCCACACTTCTAACATCCCTCAATTAAGAGAATAAGCTCAGGAATTTCCTGGTCGAATTTTAAAAAATCCTAATTTTTAAATGTAACAGGACTTAAAAGAGGCTTAGCAGCTGATAATTTGGAAATTAATGAGTAATTCTGAAAAAATGAAAAAAAAAAAATTATGCTCTTTAAAATTGTTCCTTAGCCATTTCTCCGTCTCATTTAGTTTTAGAGATATTAGGCATTTTTTGAAAATTTTCGTGAAACACTTAAAGAAAAGAGAAATAAATCAAAAAGAAATAAATCGATATCTAACTATTGAGAAATGTCACCAGGTTTCGTTATGACTATGACATTTTATCGCGGGTCACCCTGTATATCCGGAGCTAGATGAGTTATGCTTAAAAACATTTTGCTGAAACTATTCTAAGTTTTACGGCTACTGTCAGTACTCAGTACTTACTAGTTTTTGAAAGCGGTATTAGGAGGAATGTGTGAGTTGGTACTGCGCCTGTAAGTAACAATTCTTTGGCCTCCTCGTTTGTGTTTGGGTAATCTGAAAATATATTCAATTAATTATTTTTATATTGCTATGTAATATATATAATAAATTAATTTTCTCTACAACGTGTTGATGAAATTAGCTAAACTATCGGCGCCAAATAGAAGTTTATGATTGATCTTAAATGATTATAAGTTTAAAAGAATAAACGATGAGGGGTCGGGGCCAAATTAAGATTTTTAATTCCTTTTACACATAAATTACTCAACCTAAATTATTAATGATTTATCTAAACAAATATTTATTTCTATCTTTGGAATAATTCTTTTAAATCAGTTTAAGAGACTTTCAGACGAGAAGCATGATTTTAGCATTAAACAGAATTGCTTTTCATGAACATATATACACATATAATTTTACATACACATAATAATTATTTTTAAAATACATACTATTTTTATAAAAAAATATATACCTACTTCGGGTTTCGAAGATGCACGTATATTAAAGAGTAAAGTTTTTAGGATCAACTATAGATTAAGTAATTTAAGAATGATTTTACCATAAAGTATCCATCCCATTTTGTTTAAATCATTTTCCGTTACGTAACAATGCACCAATTCTGCCATTTCTTTAGGTCCCATTCCCTGGGGGAACAAAATAATTTATACAAACTTACATAATATACAATTTCTTTTATGCATTTATTCAACTAAGCAACAGTTTTTAGGGTTTATTTTAAGTGGCCTCAAATCCAAATCATTATGATTTCCTCCCACATACCGCATATATACCATAAATTTACATCAAACATAAACTTTTTTATTAGAAATCTCCAAGCTATAAATAATAATTAGACAGCTGCTGAGTGAAAGAGGAAGCATAATTTATTGGAAAGCTTATAAGCTTTCGATTAGCAAGAATTTTCTCGAAAATAAGGTTGGCATTAGAAATATCCCGAATATTATAATTGCATTAGCAGTTTCTTCTAATGAATCGCTTGGTTTCTGTTACGGGTGTTGCATAACACATAAACTCGTAAGAATGGGAAGCTTGAAAGTATAAAGCTCAATTTTTTTTAATGCAATTAACAAAATGTAGGGTGTAGTACAGAAGTAAATCCAACTGCAAAATAAAGTTAAATAATTGTTATAAAACATACCTCTAAATCAATTTCAAGCTCCGTTCGGGAGATCACAACCTGTCCAGTTTTAGAAGATATTGCTTCGGCAATCTTTTTTCTGTCTAAAAAGTCGTTGTAATTAATCATTTGTGCTATATAATTGGTATTAAATTAAAATATACAGTATAAGAATAAAATACATTTTCTAAACAACTAGTACCAGGACCACTTTCAGTGGCGGATTAAGGGTGTCATCTAGGGGGTGGCGATCTGACCCTCCAAGGGGTTTCGGGAGTATGGAAAGCCCTAAGGAAAGGGGGGGGGAGTTCTCAGGATTCCTCCCCCCCCCCACGACTGTAGTAAAATATCTTAACCGTAAGTCATAGGTGTCGTTAGCAGTTAATTATTGTAGGGTGCATATAGCGGGGGGTCCGGGGGTCCTCCCCCGGAAAAATTTGAAAATATGACCTCTCAAAACAGCGCTTAAATGCATTTCTGAGTTAAAATTTGATTTTAATACTTAGTCACAAAAGGGTAATTTTTTGCTCGATTATATGGTGTAGTTTGTTGGAAAACAAGTATGAACATGGACACAAGTACATTTTTTTAAAAAAAATATAATATGAACTTAAAAGTATAGTTATTGTAACACAATAAAAGTTGTGCACCTAATCATTCCCTTTGTCTAAAATACCTAAAAAAAATTTCGTTCTTAAGAACGAAAATTTATCACAGTTTGTTACCTTCGGTAAGCTCGGAAGCTAAATGGGGATTTTTAATATTTTCGTTTTATACATCTACGAGCTGTTAAGCCCATGACAACGGACCTAATTTTATATTTAGAAAAAAATAGTTAAATTAAGTAAATCAATTTAGATAAGTTATTATATCTATTTGAAGACCATCGAATCAAAGCAAATACTCGTACTTTTCGACCCGAAATGTGTTTTCGGGAGACAAGTTCGGGATTTAAAGTCCAAGAACGGGACAACTCCGGGACACCTGGCGTCGTCAGAAGTTTATTGTTGGGGGGGGGGGGAAGGATATATGCGGGGCCGGGGGTCCTCCCTCGGAAAATTTTGAAAATATTACCTCTCAAAACAGAGCTTTTATGCATTTCTGATATGAAATTTGGTAGTCGTTGGAAAAAAGTATAATCAAGGGGGGGGCGGTCGCCACCCCCGCCCCCCCCTTTAATCCGCCACTGACCACTTTAGGTATAGGGCGCAGATATACGGGCACCTAAAAACTGATTCTGGATTCTAAAAAATATATAGGAATTAAGTATTTCCCAAGATGAATTATCTACGAGAAAATATTTCTTGGGATTTCGAAAAAAAGTAATTCTTTATAAAAATTCCTGCTTGTTTTTAAACCTCTAAAAATGAATATGTTTTCTTGAATTTTTGTACAGTGTGATCAATTTCTTGAAAACATAAAATGTTATCAAGAGTAAACTACCCTTATTTTGATGTAACCGAAAAATATTATTTAGATAAGTGGTTCAGAATTGCAAAAAAAAAACAAAAAAAAAAAAAACAGGTAAACATTAAATTAATTAACATTGTAAACATTTTAGTTCATTTTCTAAAATATTACATTTTAGTTTGTTTTCTAAAAATAAACTATAAGCTAACAACAAAAAATAGTTCACAGTGCATTTTAAGAAATAAACGTGGATGAACTAAAGAAAATAATTACTTAGGTTCAGTACATGTCTGTGGAGAATTTATAAATAGAGTGGAAATATGTGCAGAAGTAGGTGGCAATACAATTATGATGAATGATTTTTTTTTTTTCCAACGCCGCTGAGGTTTTAGTGATTGTTGTTTTTTTATGAGGTGTAAAAATTAGAACTATTAATTACTTGTTGTGGCACTAAACAAAAAATTGTAATTATCTTCTACTAGTTTATTTGAAAGTAATAAATGGTAGTAATAAGTAATATGTATAAAAGAAGATATGGTGGGAATTATTATGGTACAGACTATGGGCAATATTATTAATCACAATTATTCTATTACGCTCGGACAACACAGATACATTCATAAAACATACATGCCAACCCAACAGATGTTATTTTTCACCGTCAAATTAATTTTGATCGATTGTTTATAAAATACTTATGTGTATATATATATTTATATATATATATATATATATATATATATATATATATATATATATATATATATATATATATATATATATATATATATACAGGGTGTTCCAGCTCAACAGGGACACAGAGCAGGGTGTGATTCTATATCAAATTTGCTACCAAAAATGTTATATTATCACATGTCCTATCGACCTTTACTTTCGAGATATATCGATATATATATAGTTTCGATATATTTGTGAATTTTGCAATAAAATGCTCTGTAACTCAAAAACTAATATAGCTATAAAGATGCGGTCTTCACCGTTGGAAAGTTCATTAAATTCCCTTTAAAAACCCTAAACATTTACTCGTGTAGCTTCATTTGAAGTGAGAACACAACCATTAAAAACTAATAAAATATTTAATTAAAAATGACAACAAAAATATGACCCTCCATAACTTTGTTGTTTGCATAGTCAACATATATTTCTGAATAGCTTAAAAACTACGCCAACTCATAAGCTTTCTAACGACATATATATATAACATATGCTGTACTCTACTGAAAAGTATGGAACAGAAAAGCAAAAATATTGCGAATAATTCGCTAAAAAGTTGAATATTTTTTGTTGAATAAAAAATTAATTCATTGATATAATTTTAAATGTCGTTTTTACTTAACAATATAATTAATTGTGCTGATTGCAACTGTTGTCAGCAATTTTTTTTAAGATATAGACTAGTAAGAAATTGAGGCTATAAATCTTATTTACAAGAAATAGTGGTTTTTAGTGGTCATTAAGATGAGCTATAATATTTTTTATTATATTATACATTCTTTCGCTTGTTCCTCTCTCCCATTCGCAATATTTTTACTTTTCAGTAAAGTACAGCACATGTTACGTCGGTGCACTTCTGCATGTCAAATTTGACTGTGCCCCACAAGTAAAAATCCTTGGGGTTAAGTCAGGTGCGCGTGGTTGCCAGATAATAGGTCCACTTCGGCCTATCCAAAGTCGAAGGAAATTACTATGAAGCCAGTTCCTTATGTCTTTAGCATAATGAGAGGGACAACCTGCAACCACATGTCCTGCCTTCATATTTCAAATCTTAAAAAAAATAAAGTACATATCAGACATAATATGACATATACCACTAAATCAGCATAGGACGTAAAATATAAGAAGGGGGAGAGAAACAAGCAAAAGAATGTATGATATAATAAAAATATTTTAGTGAGCAACTCATCTTAAAGACCACAAAAACTGACCACTATAAACCATTATTTTTCTTAAGTAAAAACCATATTTAAAATTATATCAATGAATTAATTTTTTATTCAACAAAAAATATTCAACTTTTTAGCGAATTTTTCGTAATATTTTTGCTTTTCTGTTCCATAATTTTCAGTAGAGTACAGCATATGTTACGTCGTTAGAAAGCTTATGAGTTGACGTAGTTTTTAAGCTATTCAGAAATATATGTTGACTATGCAAACAACAAAGTTATGGAGGGTCATATTTTTGTTGTAATTTTTAATTAAATATTTTATAAGTTTTTAATGGTTGTATTCTCACATCGAATGGAGCTACACGAGTAAATGTTTAGGGTTTTTTAAAGGGAATTTAATGCACTTTCCAACGGTGAAGACCGCATCTTTATAGCTATATTAGTTTTTGAGTTACAGAGCATTTTATTGCAAAATTCACAAATATATCGAAACTATATATATATCGATATATCACGAAAACGAAGGTCGATAGGACATGTGATAATATAACATTTTTGGTAGCAAATTTGATATAGAATCACACCCTGCTCTGTGTCTCTGTTGAGCTGGAACACCCTGTATATATATATATATATATATATATATATATATATATATATATATATATATATATATATATATATATATATATATATATATATATATATATATAATTATATAAAAATATATAGTATATAATTATTCTATAATTGACTATTTAAGTTTTAAGATGTTTTCAGGACTTATAACTTTTCCAAACCTGAAGTTGTATTATATCAAAAAAGAAGTTTCTCACTCATGAACGGAGGTGCTATCAAGAAAAGTCTCGGCTTGTTTCTTGTTTCGTTCATGTGTGTCAAAGTATTTCTTAGAAAAAGAACATGATCATCTGGCCTGTTTCGGCCTAGTAGATTTCCCAATTCCTTAAACAAGACACAAAATACAATCGATTAATAATAGGCATGAATCTCAAACATCGAGGCACATAAAAAAAGTAAAATATGTATAATCTTAAAGGTGGTTGGAGAAATTTCTTATAATCGAGTCAATTAAACTAGTTTCTATAATATACTCAATATATAAATAAAAATTACCTAACAACATTTTTTTTAATGACGACACAATTTGAACGAAGGCAGTTATATTGGTGAATTAAAAAATAGTGTATAGATAAAACAGTGATTAGACTTTTGCTACAGATAAAAATAAAAAAATACGATAGTGTCCTAGTCAATACGATAGTGTGGAAGTATTCAATTTAAGGCAGAGACAACAGTCTTCTTCAAAAGGCGAGAACTTGTGGAACTCAAGGCTCAAAGGTTGATTTATTTGCTAGTGCCAGCGCCAGCACTAGCCTAGAGCTGTCCTCCCCGTCCCTATACTACTATCCGGAGTGTTCCTGGTTTCATTGATCTCTCTGATTGTATATAAGGCTTTATAAACGGAAACCCAATCAAGGTCTTGACGAGACCATAAATCATATTTCGGGTCTAACTTTCTTTAGATGATGGGCTTTGACTGCTGCGATGTGGTTTTAATCCTTGTTCTCGCTATAGTCTATATATGCACCCTTTTGTTCATCTAAATTATGTAATAATGAGCACATTTGTATATATGTTGATTGGAACAGGAACAGTATTAGAGGGGGAAGAAGCAAGGGAAGAAGCAAAATGTTACATTCCTAAAAATGACAACTTATAAAATAAATTTTAATTGTTGTTATTCAATGCATTTGGGGGTCACCTAACAATTTTCAAATCGAGCTATATAATATATTGCTATCTCCTGGACTATATGTTGATTAGAATTGGAACAGTAATTTTTAAGATAACTTTTTAATAATTTGATTCAAAGAATTTGGGAATCGCCTTGCATTTGTCCAATTAAGCTATAAGAATGAGCACAGCCCGTGAACATGTAGATTGGAACATTATCAAAGGGGGGAAGAAGCAAAATGTTAACATTCCTAAAACGAACACTTTTTAAAATAAATATTTTTGTGCAATGCATTTGAGGGTCACCTTGCATTTCTTCGATTAAGTAAGATATTAACATGAAGGGGTACCTTTTACTTTGTTACCCACCATAACTAAAACGAAAGTGGTTGGTAAAGTAACAAAGTAAAAGAGGCGACCCCGTAGGCCTTTTTTAGTCAGTTAGTGACCAGCAAGGGGCCGAGTGAGGGCCTTGGGCATGGAGCCCAGGTGAGTTTTTTTTTAACAAAATATTGGGACGTATGAAAACTTCCTTAATAACCCTTATTTCTTACTCGACAATGAATTACAATGATTTTTTTATTTTGTTGATTAAAAGGAAATAAAAGAGAGGTGGGACAAGAAAAACGCAATTTTCAAGGACACATGATGCAAAGATGAATTGATACTAAACGAAACAAAATAGGGCGTCCTCCTCTTTTATTTAACACCTCCACACGACGAAATTCCGTAAAAAAGCCCAACCCCTTGTTATTGTTATGAGGGATAATTTTTTGGGGCTTGCCTGTCGTTTTCCTGTGTTTGAGTTATTTATTATATATAAAATTACTGCGAAGTTTCAAATTTATGTGTAGGGTACCTTCGAGATCAGGTATCAGGTGCGTTACACACTGACAAGCTCGGAACTCAGGAATGTATAGAGGACCTCGTATTTGCCTAAGGACTCTAATATTATTGTAGGTGATAATAAAAATGGCTTTAAAAAAGTGTTTCCCGAACTTTTTTCGCACGCGGCACACTAAAAAAAAATAGCCAATAGCCACAGCACATCTAGGTATATTAGTTTAAGGCTTCCGTGAGCCCTCTGGGCCCTCATTTTCTGGGGGGTCTGGAATACCCCCCAGGAAGTAGGGAGGTCTGGAAAATGTTTGAAAATTGCATGTCTGGAAATCACTTTTTACTCTATTTAGGCGTTTGGCGTTTACCCATCATTCACAGTTACCATGATTGTTATGGAAATGCTTTCTTAACAGATTAATAAATACCTGATGGTAAGGCAATTATTATTCAACTTAGACTCTGTTTATTTCAGTACTTCTACTGTACCTTCATCAGGCGTAAGATGAATAAATACATTTTTTGATTCAAGTTTACAATTGCTGTTGTTTCAGTATTCGATAACTTACTTTATTAACACAAGACTTGACTATGTCAATGTCACAACAAAACAATAATACAACAATGTCACCTCCCACATCCCCTCTTCTGGGACTTTCAAACCTCCTCGATGAGTCTCTTAGGTGGCTGGCGAACTCTGGTACTTCTACGAAGTTCCGTTGGTCGTATTGTGGTATCAGATTGATTCTCCTTCACGTTGTCAGATGGATGCGCCATGGTGGAATGGTATAGTTGTGGCGCGGGGAAGTCTCGTGATGCACCACACTTAGCAGCTGGTATCAGCATATGTCTGTTGCGCCGGACTGTCCCCTGTGACGTCTGCACCAAGTAACTTCTAGGCACGGCTAGCTTTTTGATGACAGTGCCATACCTTCTTAAGTCTACTATCCATACTCTAGTTTTCTCTTTTAAGGGTCTCAAAGCGATGGCTCGATGACGTTTATCATGATTGTCTTTTCCCTTCTGTCTTAATTGGACCTCTTTCTTTCGAAATTTGATTAGGTTCGGCCAGGCGGGTTTCAAATTTTGAGGAGTCATGGGAACGGTTCCTCTCAACCGACGACCCATCAAAAGTTCAGAGGGGCTAGGTCTTCCGGCCAAAGGTGTTGACCGATAGGCTAACAACCCTAAAATAGGATCTTGCTCCTTTAAAACAATTTTCTTCACTGTTTTAACGGCAGCCTCCACCTCTCCATTGCTCTTAGGATGGTAGGGGCTACTAGTTACGTGTTCAAATCCATACTCTTTCGCGAAACGTGTGAATTCGTATGATTTAAACTGTGGACCGTTGTCCGTTCGTAATGTTCGAGGTATTCCGTGTCTTCCAAAAATAGCACGAAGTCGTTCAATAACCGTCTTTGCGTCGGTTGTTGGAAGGTGTGAAATTTCGGGATACCTAGAAAAATAGTCTACAACTATCAAATATTGTTGCCCTCGGATTGTAGCTAAGTCTGCACCTACAGTAACCCAAGGACCAATCGGTAAATCTGATGGTATCAAAGTCTCCTGCGGATTTCTTCTTTGCTCGACACATTCCGGGCAAGACTCAACCAATGTCTGAAGCTGTTTTGCTAGACCGGGCCACCAAACGGATTCACGAGCGCGTGCTCGACATTTCGTTATTCCTAAGTGCCCTTGATGTAATTTGGCTAAGATGTCACTCCGCAGTTCCCGAGGAATAAAAATTCGGTTTTCGAACACTATTAAGTCGTTTAAAAGTGATAAGGAGTTTCTACGACTATAAAACTCACGTAAACTTGGTGTTAAATCAGACCTTCGTGGCCATCCTTGTCGAATACACGTCTTTAGTTCGTGACATATAGGATCTTTGTACTGGGCCTCAAGTACCTCTTTTAGTCTTTGATCCGACATGGGCAGACTCTTTAAGATAGCCCAAACTCCACACTCGTCCTCTCTCTCTGCATCCAACACATCCTCTTCTTGAACAGTTTCTGGTAGTGGCATACGTGACAACGTATCCGGTACGTTTAGGTCTTTTCCCGGAACATGTTCAATTGTGAAATTGAATGCAGCGCATCGCATTCTAAAACGCTGTAAACGAGGTGTTAATTCCGATATGGGTTTACTCGCAAGCAATGATGTTAAGGGTTTGTGGTCCGTAAGGACTGTGAACGTGGGCATTCCCCGAAGATAGTTTGTGAAACGCTCGCACGCCCAGGTGACCGCTAGTGCTTCTTTCTCGACTTGTGCATACCGGCGTTCTGTCTCCGTTAGAGTTCTAGAGATGTAGTGGACTGGTCGCCACTGACCTCCACATACTCGCTGCTCCAAGACTCCACCCAACCCAAATGACGAGGAGTCGGCTGCAACCCTTGTCATTTTATTAGGGTCAAACAGTGCTAAGACTGGGGCTGTTGACAACATCTCTTTCAATTTCGCCAGTGCAATATCTTGACTCACAGACCACCCAGATAACGCCTCGTCCGATACAATTTCTCTAAGAGGTGTTATCACATCAGCAAGGTGTGGTAAAAATCTCAAGTGATAAGTGACCATTCCTAGTAGGCTCCGCAGTTCCGACGATGTACGCGGACGTGGCAATGATGTTATCGCCTTCACCTTTACTGGATCAGGTCGAATCCCGTCTGCTCCGACCTCGTGACCAAGGAACGTGACTTTTGATTTGCGGAAGAGACATTTCTCTCTATTTAAAGTAATTCCCGCGCTTTTAAGTTTAACGAAAACTTCTCTCAGCCGTCTGTCATGTTCCGCTGTGTCTATTCCGAACACCAGTATGTCGTCCATTAAATTCACAGTTCCTTCCGTCCCTGACAATGTCTCGGAAATACGTCTCTGGAAATGTTCCCCTGCGCTGGATATCCCCATCGGTAATCGCGTAAAACAAAACCTTCCGACCGGTGTTATAAAAGTTGTGTACATTTTAGATTCTTCCGCTAATGCAACTTGATAATAACCGGCTCGCGCGTCTAACTTTGAAATGACGTTGGCGTCTTTTATGGAGGCTAGGCAGTCTTCCACAGTTGGTAACATTAGTCTTTCTCGCTTAACCGCTCTATTAAGCTCGGTGTAATCGACACAAATTCGCACTCGCCCGTCTGGTTTGGGTACAACAACCAAAGGGGCACACCAATCTGTCGCTTCCCTGACTTTGGTTATTACGCCATCTATTTCCATCTTCTTCAGCTCTGATTTTGCTTTCTCTAATAGTGGTAACGCTATTCTACGAGGGGTAGTGACTGAATAAGGCATAACTTCTTTATCTATCTTAATTGTGTACTCCCCTTCTAGCTTACCAAGACCCTCGAATAAGGACTCAAACTCGGCCTCCGGGGGTTTCCTGAGTTGGTTCAGCCACGCTAACATTCCTAAAGAAGCAAGCTCTTGCCTTCCTAGCAATGGTTCCTGTGGCTCCCTGATAACATAAATAGTCGCTTTTGTTGAGTTTCCTTTCCAAGTCAGTTCTCCCCCAACGGTACCTAAAACTGGTATTTGGAACGAAGTCGGCCCCAGCAAGCGTCGCTCTGCTTTTTTCATCGGCCACTTGTTCGCTATCTGGCGATATAAACCCTCACCAATAACCGTAACGTCAGCACCAGTATCTAATTTAAATTTAATTTTATGCTTACCGTTTAAGGTTACTTCGGCGACCCACGGTTTTGTGGTTTTATCTTCCACAGAACCGAGATAATAATATGGCTGGGACGGACCTGGACCCTGCTCTAAGTGAGCTTCATGCACTCGACTGTTGCTTCGGCACACACGACCCCAGTGTCCTTTCCGGTTGCACTGTCTGCAAATTGAGTTTTTGGCTGGACACTGATCTGCACCGTGACTTGGAAATCCTCCACAATTAGAACATTTTGTATGTGTCTTCCCTCTTGCGTCTTTTTCTGTGTCAGACTTACCCCGTTTGAAGTTATTACGAGCTTTTTTCACTGCGTCGATCTCAGCTCCGCTTGATTTTTCTGGTCTTATGACCTTCTGCTGTTTATGAACTTCTTCAGCCTGCCGGGTTTTCTGCACTGCCTTCTCAAGTGTCAAGTCGGCATCCAACTGCAGTGCTTCGCTTCAGACAAACTTACATTTCGGAGTCCGACAACTAGCCGGTCTCGAATAAGTTCTTCCTCCAGACAACCGTAATTGCAACTTTTCGCTAGTCGGTAGAGATCTTCTATAAAAGTTTCTACCGGTTCACCCTCAGCTTGCACCCGTTTATTGAATTTAACTCGTTCATAAATAATATTGCGTTTACCCGAAAAGAAAGCGTTGAATTTTCCAAATACTTCGCGGAACGAAGAGGCATCTTTCTCGGACAGCTTGAACGACAGCAGCAAATCTTCTGCTCTATCGCCCATTAAATAAATCAATGTGTTAATTTGGCGTTCTTCACTCTGATCTACGAGTCCCGAGCAAGAACGATAACGGTTAAATCGACGGGGGGGGGGG